>CM019064.1:277377464-278667696 GCA_009667805.1 Leptobrachium leishanense | reverse complement strand
TCCACTTGTTTTATTTTAGACTCAGAACAAGATATTTTCTATATTAGAAAACATTGTAAACAAATAAGATCCCAGAAAGGACTAAAGACAATAATACTTAAAAAAATATCTAATAGAAATGTGTGGCACAGAGGCCACAGCCACAGTGTTAGAGAAAATCATTTTAGTTTCAATTTAAGTATGGAACATCAAAGGGACTATCTCATGGGGGGGGGGGTTACAATTACAGTGGTCACAGACCTCATGAGCAAGTGACGACTGTGCAGAAATCATTCATTTATCAACTTAATTTTGAGTGGGTGCAATGCTTATGCCTGAATAACCTTTTATTTAAAATGCATTTTCTGCTAACAATTTCTGAAAGTACACATCAGAATGATGGTTTTCTTGAAAAAACACCAAATAATTATATTGCATAATTAGAATTAGAATCTCAAAGTGCTCAAACGGAAGGAGTACAGGAGTGCCTACTATTCAAAGCATGCAGTACATAGATGTTATCATACATTTCTTGTACATAGAGAGAAAAAAAATGTTAGAATTGTATAGGTTATTTTATCATTTTTTATGTAAATTGAAGATTATGCATATGCATACACTTTAACATATCACACATATCAAGTATTATACTCTGAAGACATCCATAAATCTGTTTAGCAAGGTTGTTCTGGAAATCATCTATACAATGTTTTAGGGTACCTTATACAGTGGCAAGAAAAAGTATGTGAACCCTTTGGGAGTACGTGGAGTTTTGCATGAATTGGTCATAAAATGTGCTTTGATCTTCATCTAAGTCAGAACAATTTGAAAAACACAGTCTGCTTAAAATAATACAACACAAACATTATATGTTTTCATGTGTTTATTGAACATGTAAACATTCACAGTGCAGGATGGAAAAGGTATGTGAACCCCTAGCCTAATGACTTCTCCAAGAGCTAATTGGAGCCAGGAGTGAGCCAACCTTGAGTCCAATCAGTGTGATATTATTGGATGTGTTGCTGAAAGCTGTCCTGCCCTTTTAAAAACACACACCAGTTTTGGGTTTACTGGTTTCAAGAAGCACTGCCTGATGTGAACCATGCCTCGCAGAAAAGAGATCTCAGAAGACCTACGATCAAGAATTGTTGACTTGCATGAAGCTGGAAAGGGTTACAAAAGTATCTCCAAAAGCCTTGATGTTCATGTGTCCACGGTAAGACAGACTGTCTACAAATGGAGAAAGTTCAGCACTGTTGCTACTCTCCCTAGGCATGATCGTCCTATAAAGATGAGTGCAAGAGCAGAGCGCAGAATGCTTAATGAGGTAAAGAAGAATCCTAGAGTGTCAGCTAAAGACTTACAGAAATCTCTGGCACATGCTAACATTTTTGTTGACACATCTACAATAAGGAAAACATTAAACAAGAATGGAGTACATGGGAGGACACCACGGAGGAAGCCATTGCTGTCCAAAACGAATATTGCAGCACGTTTGAAATTTGCAAAAGAGCACCTGGATGTTCCACAGCACTACTGGCAAAATATTCTGTGGACAGATGAAACCAAAATTGAGTTGTTAGGAAAAAACACACAACACTGTGTGGAGAAAAAAAGGCACAGCACACCAACATCAAAACCTCATCCCCACTGTAAAACATGGCGGAGGGAGCATCATGGTTTGGGGCTGCTTTGCTGCCACAGGGCCTGGACGGATTGTTGTCATTGATGGAAAAATGAATTCCAGAGTTTATCAAGACATTTTGCAGGAAAACGTAAGACCATCTGTCTACCAACTGAAGCTTCGCAGAGGATGGGTGATGCAACAGGACAATGACCCAAAGCATACAAGTAATTCAACAAAAGAATGGCTTCAACAAAACAAAATACGCCTTCTCGAGTGGCCCAGTCAGAGTCCTGACCTCAACCAGATTGAAATGCTGTGGCATGACCTTCAGAGAGCGATTCACACCAGACATCCCAAGAATATTGCTACACTGAAACAGTTTTGTGAAGAGGAGTGGTCCAAAATTACTCCAGATCGTTGTGCAGGTCTGATCTGCAACTACAGGAAACGTTTGGTTGAAGTTATTGCTGCCAAAGGAGGGTCAACCAGTTATTAAGTCCAAAGGTTCACATACTTTTTCCACCCTGCACTGTGAATGTTTACATGTTCTGTTCAATAAAAACATGAAAACATATAATGTTTGTGTTGTATTATTTTAAGCAGACTGTGTTTTTCAAATTGTTGTGACTTAGATGAAGATCAGAGCACATTTTATGACCAATTCATGCAAAACTCCACGTAATCCCAAAGGGTTCACTTTTTCTTTTGCCACTGTATAGTTATTTAAGTATTGCTCACTTGACTATCATACAATCTCATATAAGCAAGTTCATGGATACAATATAAAATCAGTACTAGACACCAACACTGAATGCAGATGCATCAATAATAAAATCCTTTGTTTCTCCTTTCTGCGCAGTAGAGATCTTCCTCAAACACTATTCCACCATTACCATTTTCATATGAGCAGTATACACAAAACGTAGCTTGGAATTGCAGATTAGTCCTGTTAGTACAGTAATCTCATGGAATGTAAATTACCCATTCTAGGAACTCAACAATTCACAGAGATGGAAAAGTGGATCGCAGATAACAACCTTTTTCTAAATTCTGACAAAACTGTTACAATGCTCTTTGGAACAGCACCTAAACTACACAAATTACAAACTCCCCATCTATGTGTCAGGACAAAATCAAATGACACGCTGACCACAGTCACTTTTCTCAATTATCTAGGTATGTGGTTGGACCCAAATCTATCCTTTGAACCCCACATCGAAAAACTCTCGTCTAAACTTTACCCCAAACTAGGTGCCCTCCCTGTACAGAAACAAATCCTGTCTAAGCCCCGTGGTAAGAAAGCAGATTGTACAACAAATGCTTATGCCGGCTATTGAATATGGAGATGCAGTGTATGCAGCCGTCCCGCAAACACACCTTCAGAAACTTACTACATTGTATAACTCATGCTGCCGCTTTGCGCTACAATGTAACTACATGACCCTCCATTGTGACATGTTAAAAGAGCTAAACCGGCCGTCGCTGGAATCTAGACGCACCCTTCACCTTTCCAACCTGGTGTTTAAGAGCTTTTCTGGGAAACTACCACCCTACCTTAATAGACTGCTTCCCCCAGCAGTTCCCTCATCCTATAACCTCCGATCCAGGACCAGCACCTTACTTGCAATACCACAATACAAAAAGAAAGTGGCTCGATCATCATTTTCCTACTGAGCACCACAGTTATGGAATAACCTCCAAGACGTCATCAAAAATTCCCCCAGTGTTAAGTCACTCAAGAGCTTCCTATTAACATACCTCAATACAGAATGCACCTGTAAACATGTAACATAATGACTATTTCCTACATATTTATTTTCTGTATTAATCTGTATATTTATGTTTTGTTTTTATATCCTGAATTTTATTACTTTGTATTTCTGTAACAACTGTAATAATGTCAATGTTCTTCAAGCCAGGACATTCTTGAAAATGAGAGAAATCTCAATGTGTCCTTCCTGGTAAAATACTTTGCAAATAAATAAATAAATAAATAACAGTTAACAGTGACTTTGCAGTAACCTTCTGATTTATCTTAAAACCTTTGCTGGTCCACTACAGTCCAACACAGTCTCATGGAGAGAGACTTAGCTCTCCATATACAGCAAGGATACTCAACCTTGGCCCTCTAGAGGTTATAGAACTACATTTCTCACAAGGCTCTGTTGACCTAATGATTGGCTGAGTGTCATGGGACTGGGAGGTATAATTAAAACAACACCTGGGGCCCTATTACAAGCATGACGCTAACGCTAGTGCTCACCAGTGTGACCGTTAACGTTAGCAATGTTGGCCCTAGCGTGGGCACATCATAATACAATCCGAACGCTAACGGGTTAAAAAAACCATTAGCGATTCAGATCTTGAGCTTTTCAGCGCGAGCTTACTGTACTTTGCGCATCCTATGCTTAACATTGAGAACGCAAGGAGTTAATTAGCATTAGGATTACAAAGTCCTAACGCTAATTACCATCCTGCTGTGGTTAACTCGAAAGTTAACCACAGCTAGGACCTGGTGCTAACGGATTCCGTTTCTGCAGAATCAGCCAGCACCGGCTGAAACCCCACCCAAAAAATAATCACATACTCACCTTCCTTCCCGTTGCGAGAACGACGACTCCATCCGCTCCTGCTTGCCGCCGGGAGCAATGAGAGACTGGGGGAAAAAAGTCCCCTTGTCTCCCTCTGTAGATCACTAAGCTGACCTGCCAGATCTCACGAGGAGAGATCCTGCAGGTCATGTGACTGGCAGCGTCAGCCTCAATGGAATTCTATGGACTCGATGGAGGGGATGCTCGCGGCGACACGCAACGCAGCCGCAAGCATCCCGAGGCTTAGCGCTGGGTTATGGTGCAGGCTGCTGGATTACTGCCTGCACCTTAATATCATGCTAAAACAGGGACGCTAAGGAGAAACAGCAGCGTTTTCTCCTTAGTGTCCCTGTTTTAGCGTGCACATTGTAATATGGGCCCCGGAGGGCCAAAGTTTAGGACCACTGATCTACAGGATACGCACAGGTGAGGTTGACCATTGTTGTAAAGTTGGATTGATTTTACTCATGCTGCTCATTCATAATATGTAGTTTTAATGTAGACTTGTCATAGTAGCGTATAAATTAAATATAACAAAAAGAGACATTGTTGATTGTTTCAGCATTTCCTTTTGATCGTGTCTATATATGTGTAGCATCATTGTGCAGTGACTTTAGGCTTAGCAGAGTTTCCTGTTGTTACTTGCTTGCTGATTTATCTAATGGGTTTAAAACTAGGGAAAAACAGGTGTTGAGACAATATGATGACTTCAGCAGGAGGAGAAAAATCATGAGAAAAAGTTCTTATTGTACTCGTATTTGTTATTAAGGCTAAATATTGAACTTGTTTTTAAAACCTTGTTTTCAGATCTCACAGCAGCACAATCCATGGCTTTCACGTTAATGAGTTATTCTGCTCAGACAGATGTTTCCACTTCATTCTGCCATTGCTTGCCCAAGGCTAACTGGATCAGTCTGATAGTTTAAATTGGGACAACGCTCCTTTTTTTGAAAAAAATTTAAAGTCAACATATCTCTACTAATAACATTCTTAATGTATACACCAGAAAAATATCCAGTCACTCTGCTCACACCCAAACAAATATCCTTTTTTCCAAGCAAGCTAGTATTTAGGCACTCGTATTCCCCCCGTTCCAATGAATGCCATCTCTGCACCCCACATTTGTGTGAACTGAATTTGCCCCGGCACTTAACATCTTTATAATCATAGATTATATATAAAGTGCTTGTTAACGTAACCCAAGGTGAACGTTTTAACGGTTTCTGAAAACTTTACCTTGATTAGCATACAAAATACATATCTGGAATACAAACAGGGTTATTCAAAGAGCTCCGAATTGTGGCCGAAAGGTAACCGAAAGCTGAAATTCAGCGTACGCTTACCTTTCCCGGACATTCGGCTATTCAGAGAGCAGGCAGTTCGCCAAATTTTGGCGAATTGCATGCACATACGGTGCCTGTTCGAAGGCAGTGAAATCCCCATAAAGAAGCAATGCTTCGTCTATTTGTTTGGTGGTTTCATTCGACAGGTTTATTCAGGCGAATCCCATAGGCTTCAATGTTAAACATATTCCCATTTTATTTTTAGATCTTTTAGGATCTTTTAGTCATCCTTCGGGATTTTTTTAGCGAAACTTTTTTCCCGTTTTTTTTAAATCGTTTTTTCTTTTTTCTGTAACATCCCTTTTTATTATCATTCATTGGATCTTAGATGTAAATTCCAGACATTTTCGTTCTGTAGTTTCTTTGCAAACAGCGTTTCACTTTTCAAACATTCAAGAGTATTGTTTATTTTTTTTTTCACCTCATTCGTCTGCGGTGTCGGGTTTTTCCGGTGGCTGCTCTGCGCTGTGATCGGCGGCTGCTCAGGTTTCTCTGGTGTGGTTAATCCAGATGTTTTTGCGGGTTTCGTTGTGCGTTCGCTGGGTTTTGCGATGAGTGTTCGTCGGGTTTGCGGCGGCTTTTCCCTGAACTATGGAATACACCGCAGGGTCACCAAAATGGGATCGCCAAATCTCACCGAATTGAAGGGAACGAAAAGTCACCGAATGTGCGGTGACTTTTCGATTCTCTTTGAATAACCCTGTATATCAAATGAAATACCACAGTGTAATATGTACAATATAGGACCATATGTTAAACTCCCAGAACCACGCACATGGGATAGGGCTGAAATAGGCTCTTGTTTTACATGTTTTAGGTTGATAGATGAAGTATGAGTTGGATCTGGTCTTCAGTAAAAGATCTAGGGCCATATTACATAGTTGGTGCTAACTTAACCAGAGCTGTTGTAAACTTACCAGAGCCATTATAGCCTATGGAGGTTTTAAGTTTACAACAGCTCTGGTTAAGTTAGCACCAACATTGTAATACTGCCCCTAATGTTTGTTCATCATCACTGGAGACGTTTCAATTCTCCTGGCATTTTTTTCAAAGTGGCACCACTTTTGCATCAGCGTAAGGAGAAGACGATCAATAGATCTTTTACACATCCACATCCAACTCATACTTCAGCTTATGGACTCTCTCATCATTTGGTGTTTTTATGTGATTACTAGTTGTTTTTTTTTATTAACGTTTCTTTAGTTTCTGCAACAACCTATATATATATTCTTGCTCATAAAGAATTATTACCATTGGCTCTCAAGGTTGGGCACCATAAAGCACATTTAATAGTGCATAATTCAGTTCCAAGCCATGTGAGTGGTTCTACATGAGTTTTTATATGATCCTGCGCTGTAGATGTTATACTATGCGGTACTTCTTTTAGTTTGTGTTTAGAATTGTGTAAATGTTTTGCAACATGCATTGTGTATGCCAGTCAAGGTAATCCTTTTAGTTCTAGGTAAATCTTACTGGTTGGATTGTGCTTACAAGCACTTTATATACTTTTTCTATTTACACGACACATACAGGGCTATTCACTATAGATTTCAGTTGTTGCATATAATGAATAGCACAATTGTTGCAACGATAATAAACTTCAACATTTCCCAATAGTGGAATTCAAATAGTGGTGGGAGTAGATTCAGTAACGATTTCCCCTTTGGGAAATGCTGATATTGCCAATCAGGGTAATTCAAGGAGCTCCGAATTGCTTGAGAAAGGTAACCGAACGCCGAAAATCAGCGTTCGGTTACCTTTCTTGGCCATTCGGCTATCCAGAGAGCAGGCAATTCGCCAAATCCTGGCGAATTGCCTGAACATACGGTGCCTGCTCGGTGCCTGTTCGAGGGCAGTGAAATCCCCATGAAAAAGCAATGCTTCGGCTATTCAGAGAACACAAACCAGCAGTGAAAGGTTCCCGAAATGCCCTGCCATTCGGGGTTTCATTCATCAGGTTTATTCAGGAGAATCCCATAGGCTTCAATGTTAAAAATATTCCCGTTTTAATTCAATATCTAATAAACCGTTCATTATAAAATTCTGCAGTAAAGAGTCTCTTTATTTATAGATTTTTTAGGATATTTTAAGCATTTTTTTTTTATTTCTTTTTAAAAGTCCGATTTTTTTTTTTTTTTAAGTTTACTTATTTTTTCTGCAACAGCCCTTTTTATTATCATTCCCTGGACCTCATATGCAAATTTCAGACATTTTCGCTCAGTAGTTTCTTTGCAAACAGTGTTTCACTTTTCCATCCTTTATGCAAACTGTTTTCCTAATTTATTCACTGCCTCTTCTGCGGTGTCGAAGGCTGCGATCGGCTCCTGTTTGGGTTTTTCTGTGGTTTTCGGCAGGTTAATCCAGATGTTTTTGAGGGTTTTCGGCGTGCATTCGCTGGGTTTTGCGGTTCGTTTTCGTCAGGTTTGCGGCAGCCTTTCCCTGCAATTCGGGGACCCTGTGGTGCTGGCTGAATACACCGCAGGGTCACCGAAATGGGATCGGCAAAACAAACCGAATTGAAGAGAACGAAAAGTCACTGAACGTGCGGTGACTTTTCCAATCTCTTTGAATAACCCTGATTATTTGCAACAACTAGTGTGCGTTTGGAAGACACTGGAGTTTATTCAGGTACTGTCGGTGTTTGCTGGTCTTGCAACTCTGAAAAATGCTCGCGTTTCACGAATGTGCCACTTCCATGGGCAAAACAAGTTTGGCCATTTGAAAAGGCATCACTACCTTTATATAGATCAGCATTTTTTCGCTGCACTATATAATTGAAAACAATATTTTTATTCAATGATTCCTGATCGCACAAATGACCTACGGCATACCACAGGCAGGAAGGGTATCTGCTCGCTGCAGCCCCTCCTTCTGTGACATGGAGAAGTCCCATGGGGGAATGCAAATACGTTCTTTTTTCAATTATATAGGTCACTGAAAAAACACTGGTATATAGATATATCTATATATCTAGAGGGAAGTTCCTTTGTATGGTGCTACACACAGTAATATATATTTATATCCCTCTCTCACCATAAAGTGCCAGGCATCGAGCAGCCAATGAAAAGAGGGTGCACGCCAGCCAGCAGCCAATGAATCGAGGCCAGGGCTGGGCCACAACATTATGTGGTCTGGGTCCAAGAATGAAATGCTGCCGCCCCCCTCAAACTATACTCAACAAATATACCCATGCTTAAAGCAGAGCTTCACAGCAATAAAACTCACACAGGGTAATTCATAGAGATCCAAATGGCTGCCGAAAGGTAACCGAACGCTGGAAATCAGCGTTCGGTTACCTTTCTTGGCCATTCGGCTATCCAGAGGGCAGGCAGTTTGCCAAATCTTGGCTAATTGCCTGCACATACGGTGCTTGTTCGGTGCCTGTTTGAGGGCAGTGAAATCCCCATAGCTTCGTCTATTCAGAGAACAAAAACCAGCAGTGAAAAGTTGCGGAAATGCCCTGCCATTCGTGGTTTTATTCGACAGGTTTATTCGGGCGAATCCCATAGGCTTCTATGTTAAAAATACTCCCATTTTAATCCAATATGTAATAAACTGTTCATTATGATATTCTGCAGTAAAAAGTCTCTTTATTTTTAGATTTTTTAGAACCTTTTAGGAATTTTTTGGAATTTGTTCGCAAACATTTTTTTTTAAATCGTTTTTTTCTTTTTTCTGTAACAGCCCTCTATATAATCATTCCCTGGACCTCATATGTAAATTTCAGACATTTTCGCTCAGTAGTTTCTTTGCAAACAGTGTTTCACGTTTCAAACATTCAAGCGTACTGTTTTTTTTTTCACTCCATTCGTCTGCGGTGTCGGCTTTTTCCGGCGGCTGCTCTGCGCTGTGATCGGCTCCTGCTCGGGTTTCTCCGGCGTCTTCTGCGGGTTAATCCAGATGGTTTTGCGGGCTTCGCTGTGCGTTCGCCCTCGTCTTGCGGTGAGTTTTCAGCGGGTTTGCGGGGACTTTTCCCTGCATTACGGCGGCCCTGTGGTGCTTGCTGAATACACCGCAGGGTCACCGAAATGGGATCGTCAAATCGCACCGAATTGAAGAGAACGAAAAGTCACCGAACGTGCAGTGGCTTTTTGACTCTCTTTGAATAACCCTGACAGTAATGTGTGGTGTGTATGAGCATATCACAGAGCTCCACAGCAATAAAACTCACAGTAATGTGCGGTGTGGATGAGCATCTCACACAGCTCCACAGCAATAAAACTCATGCTCATCCACACCGCACATTACTGTGAGTTTTACTGCTGTGGAGCTGTGTGATACATTCCTCCACACCGCACATTACTGTATCACAGAGCTCCACAGCAATAAAACTCCTAGTAATATGCACACAGTTTCACTGTAAAGCTTCTGCTGTACTTTTGATTTAACTTTGTGAATACATAAGGGTTATTTGGAGATGCAACACTGATTTTTGCTGGTGTTAAGATACTGCCAATTTTTGTTAAAATTCCCAAGTCACAGTCTTGCTTGATAAACATTCCCCAATAGAAAAAAAATTCGGAAACACAATATCACATGTTCTTGTTATAGTATTATCAATATATAATCATGTTAGATCATAACCCTTTACAGTTTTCTTCCTAGGAACATTCTTTATTTAATACAGTGTTTTACATATACAGCAGGTATATATTGTATAGCAGGTTTATGGACCTTCAGATACATGGAAGCTACAGCTTAAAAAATGCAATGTAAGGAAAGAAAAAAGGACGACTCTTGGCGAGTGACAACATGCAGATTGCAATAATCCATGTCTCTTTGAGGTCTGTTTAATTCAAGATCTTTTTAGCTCCACGTCTTTAATCTTATATTTGAAACTTCCATTGTGTACAACATACAACACAGCCTTAAAGTTTTTTTTCTCATGGGTTATGAATCAAAAGTAATTAAATATTGTGATGCCAAATATGCTTTGTATTTTTTTTTATGAGAAATAGGTTACAATACAACATTCTGTCTGCGAAGATTTTAAGACATGGCTTAAGCAACTAATGAAGCCTATACTTTAATCATGAAACTGATTTAAAATATAGGCCTACAACAAATATTAACCCTTTACCGCCAGGCGAGTTGTGTCCAGCAGGAGGGGGCTTTCTCCCACATGCCCTGATCAATGGCTTGACTGCGCATGCGCCAGGTGCGGGATGGCACGTCCTACCCCAGTAATGCAAAATCCCAGGAAAGAGCACTCCCTATCAGACTGGCCACATAATCCAGTGCTTTTTGGGATACACTGGACTCATGACAACGTATGTGTGTGTGGTGCTGCAACATCATTTCTAAAATTTAAAATAGTTTTTTTTTTTCTACTCTTTACTATAATTACGGACCCTAGAATGCCATTTCTATTGCTTCGGCAATAGAGACTATCTCTGAGTTTTCTAGTGTTAGGAACCTATATGTATTTAGCTGTCGCTACATTTTTACATAGATGTTTATAGTACGATTGCATGTCTTTATTATATGAAATTTTTTTGTAAGACCTTTTTAAAATTTCTTCTTTTTGGTATATTATTGCTTTGTGAATGCCTAGAACAAGTACGACATATTTACATCTCTGATATAATAATGAAGAAAATAGTCTTACAGTATGAGAACTCATTAAAAGTTATACTTTATTGCATATGCCTAGCAACATTCTTCATCACCAATAATCTCATTATGCCCACCTAATTTAAATCACAAGTCTTCCTTGAACATCTTGAGTCGAGTCACATGTCATCAAATTTGTGTCTTGAGTCCAAGTCAAGTGACTCAAGTCCACACCTCATATATGAAGAAGAGAGGTATAACTCTCGAAAGCTTGTCTTTTAAATGTAACGTTGGTTCAATAAAAAAGGTATCACTACGTACGGCTATACTCGTGATTTTGGCATCTAGACTAAAACGGCCTGTCATAGGTAGATATACCTATCTATCTTGACATGTATCTATGTATATCTATCTGTATATCTATACGTACATATATATCTCGATGACTATCTATAGATACCAGTGGCCATTTTGCACAGCGGTAGTAATAAATGCCTGAGTTTCCAAGAAAGTAATTAAGAGGTTTATCACTGAGCCCTGGTGAAAGGATATCCCAGGTTTTTTCAGAATACCAGGGGAATGAGTCTTCTTTGATCTGCATGATAAGGAGGGGAAATTACCCCAGTTGGTCTAATGGAATTTCCTTGGTCTCGTGCAAGCATTTCACACCTTGGGCAAGTGGAAAAGGCACAGCCCAGACCTAGCGGCAGCACTTGTAAGTGGTCATGTAGATGAAAGAAGCAATCACATCCATTGATCACTAGGGGTGGTCTTTGGAGATGATTGATGTACCTGGGAATTAAAATTAATGAAGATGTGCACTGAGCGTGCCCAGGAGGGGGAATGCTGGGAATTGTAGTGCATGGGCTGTACTTTGAATGAACTGAAACCCTATATATTCTGGAGCACGCCATGTGTCTGGGCTTGTTTTCTGTGGGGCCACCTAAGAATGTGGGAAGCTGCCAGTCTTCAAATCTCCACTCCCAGGGGGACACGGATGTCTTGTTAGCTTACTGACGTGAGTAAGGGTCTGTGTTTTTAATCTGTTTTCTTTTATTTGCCGTTTTGTGTGTGTAATTATTGAATATTATATCTATATTTTTTCTGTAACTATAAATGCACTGTGATATACATAATTTTTAGATCATAAATAAATAGAACATTTATTAAGCTCTGTTTTCTGCCTGATATTCGATCCACGCTAACTGAAGGACTGGATTATCATAGAGATTTGTCTTTTTGTGTTAGACTCGAGCTTATCTACTAAACAGTGAGTTGAGATGCAGGACCAGAGTTTCAAACTGTGTCTGGGGTCCTGCAGTAAGCCTCTTGAATAAAAAAAAGGTTGGTTTGTGGTGGCAGTGTAACGAATAGAATAAGAAAAGTGGTTACAGGGATTGTGGGAAACATAGTCGGTACTCCGAGTCGAGAGTAGACGGATACTGCGTTGCAATCCTGTGACCATTTCATCATGTTCTATGTGCTTATTGCGAGTGAAGGTGTTGCTGGGACAGTTAGGCAAGCGCACGCAAGCGATTGTTGTCCGCGTAGTCATTATTTGGGTCTAGGCTAGACAGATAGTGAGCTGCTTAACCCTGCGTCCTTCGTAGCGGCGTGTGTTTTTACGCGACACGGCCTATCTAATCTATATATATATATATATATACGTATATATAAGTATATATATACACATGTGACCCACAATACAGTATCTTATTAGGGACATATATTTGTTTGCTAAATATGAGGTGCCTAAACCAGCAACTGATTGTTTTCGACTGCTATTTTTTAAAAGAAATTCAGGGGATTCACTAAAATTTATTCAACCATCCGAAACCCAAAAAATGTCACTGTTTAGAAAAACATTGGCCTGGTAGAAGGTGTTTAAAAGCATGTATTTGTTCAAAAAGTTTAGTTAGTGGCAAGCTATTTAGGATACAGGGTTACCACTTCTTCCTTTAAAGCCTTGTGACTTGTTTAAACGTGCAGATGGTTGGACATGTAAACCAGTCTTCAGCTATAACAGGAGAAGAGGTAAACCCACACTAATATTTGAAATGAGGGTTTCAGTGTGATTTTTCCATGTTCCCTGCCCAAAGAGCCATTTATCAACAACTTTCAGCACTTTCAACACTATTTTTCCAAAAATCGGCTTACAGATAGATTTGAAATGAATTGCTAAAGCTGAAATTTGCATTAGTGAGCATAGCCAAATTTATAAAAGTAATCGGAATACCAGAATGCCCTTATTTAAATCTTCTGAATCAAAAAGTAGTTGAGCTGCAGTAAAAGAAGGAGCATATATCTGTGACTGAGCCGAATTAAATCAAGCCCTGTTAGAAGTATAGAAACTAGATAGAAATCTTTCAGACAAGAGAAGGATACATTGTACTTCCTAATTTTAACACTGAATCAAACTGAACCTCAGCTGCCAAGATTGATGTACAAGTTCTGATTCAATGCTGCTAACAACATGACCAGTCTGTAATACAGAGGAAGTACTGTCTTTCTTTCCTCCGAGAATCTAATAGGACTGTGTAAACTAATTGGATAAGACAAACCCTTAACAACATGGACACAGTAAGCAGCTGAGGTTTCCTCTCAATGTCATGCAGAACCAGCTCTGAAATCAGCAAGGTGATGCTCTTTTTTCAATTCTATTGAAGAACGTTTTTTTATGTATATCTGTGGGATGTAAAGGCAGGTTCACCATCAAAGTATCTGGGGTTCAGTGTTCACATAACGGTATTAAAAAGGGCCTTCGCACATCCTTTCCTATATTCCTCTTTCGCGCTCCATAGGATTTACTTACAGGTCTATTCACTAAAGGTGAAACTCAGGAGAATGTCTGGAGAAGTGAAAATTCTAGATCAAAATAGCCAAACCGGAAAAATTCTCCTATTTATCTCATTTTCCAAATAGGCTATTTGGTCTCGATTGTTCTCTTCTCCTGCCAATTCTCCCGGGTTTCACCTTTTAGTGAATAGACCTGTTAATCTTTTAAATGTAATATTCAAATCAGTTACAAGTATTTGAGTGCCAACAAGTTCTGTAGCGCTGTACAATGGGAGCAAAAGAATAACAAATATACATTCACAGAACAGTAGGAGAGAGGACCCTGCTCGAGAGCTTAATCACCTCCACAAAATACATAATCTGTTCTCGCCTCTTAACCTTATGGCATCTTTTTCTACTCCCTGCTATATTAGGTTGTACGTTTTCTGCTCTAATCTCCATCATGCTTTTTTTCCTCCCTAGTCTGTTTATTCCCCCCCAAAATTCTGTCTCATTTGCATTTCCACAAGCTTCTTCTCACTGCAAGACACAGAAATATTCACTTAGAAATTGCAAAAAAGCAAACCTGGGAGTATAGAATGCAATATACTAGGAATAGTGTGACTTAAGCCCACAGTAATAGACTCAGCAATAAACCGGAGCACGTAAATTGTTAACCTCCCTGGCGGTATGCCCAAGTGTGGCTTGGGGTTAAATTTCAGTGCTGAAAATAGTAAGCCCGAGCCACACTCGGCTGATACATACCTGTCCCTGCGTTCCCTGGTGCAATCACCTCCGTCCGTTCGCAGGCTTCTGCTTCCGGGCATTTCACTGACATTCCGGTGCCGTTCAGTGTTCTCTGAATAGATTAACCATTACGTCTCTATGGAGAATTTCACTGCCGCCGAATCACACCGAACTGCACCATGGCACTTTCCATAGCCTGTGGTGCTGAATATAACAGATTATTCAGCACCACAGCCATGGACAGGGACACGGTGCCAAGTCTTAGTGAAACGGGGTATAACGTATTGCTCTGCAAAAACAAATCAATGCATTTGATATCGTTTCGTTTTCATTCTATTTTCCTTCCGTTTCAGACAGAACCAATACGTATTTTGGAAGCACTTCCAAAATTCCGAATTGGTAAATTTCGTCCAAATTTTGATTTGAAATGAAATGCACATCTCTACTTTTCACATAATACCTAAAAAAGATTTGAGGCTGTAATCAATGCCGAAAATGCTTCATTCAAGAATTAAGAGTTTGAATACTTAGGTCAATATGATATTTTATTGATTTTTTTTTCTTTTGTTAACCTCCCTGGCGGTCTAACTTTTTCAAAATTTCGTGTCTAAGGCTAGGGTCAGAGTGGGGCAGTCGGAACGCGCGTGCAGACGCACTAAATCACGGCGGCAGTAGCAGCACATAACGGCCAATGACGGCCAATATACGCAGTACGTGCGTACAAAAGTGCGCCGACACCACGCAACCAGCAAATGAACGCATTTTTATCAGAACGTGAAACCGCTGGTACTGACGTACAGAGTGCGCTGCGGCCGCATAGCGGCGTGTGTGCGTGATTAGGAGATGTCAGACGCTGCTAGTGTGCGGCCTACATAACGTTCAAACAGCCGGATTTCCCTAGACTTCTTTTCACCCCATCGTCATGAAATACGTCCAGAATTGCGCATCGTCTGACCACTTAAGCGTATTCCGTGAAAAAATGCGTGCGCACGCATCGACGTACATTTTGACGGTGGCTGCAGAAAATGCGCTCATCTGTCCCTAGCCTAAAAGCGTCTCAATTTTTTTTTAACGGAAACGTGTTTTTGTACATAGTTCGCCTGTAATAATTAGGAATCACGCACTGAAATCCGTGCAATCAAGAGTCCTTACTGGTAAAATCCTTTATAAATAAATAAATAATTTTTAAAAAAAATAGTAAATACTCTGAAAAAGTCTGATAAAGTTTGAAACACGACATAATAATTTATTATCCCAAAAATAATTATCCAAAATAATGCAAATAAATGATGTTCAATAAAATACAACAAAAAACACTGAAATCTGTCTGAAAACAAGGGTGAGACGATGTATGGTCTGTTTCTTATCCTGTAGTGCCACCTAGTGGCCGTTCATAAACATTGCACATTGGATTATACAGTGTATTATAGTTTTTTTCTAAATTTGCTGCCTGGTCCCGCCACCCTGCATCGTGTGACTCGCAGGAAGCCTTACCAGGAAGCAGCTCACCGCGATCACACTGCGGGGTACAGCCAGGGAGCCAGGGGGAGGTGAGTATGCATCCAGCCCGAGTGTGGCTCCGGGTTACCGTTCGCGGTAGTGAATTTTAACCCCGAGTCACACTCGGGAATACCACTAGGGAGGTTAATACATATGCAATGTTTTGAAAAGTCAGCTTTTGCTTTGTTATTATTAGGTATAGAGTGTAGAATGATGTGAAAATCAAATGAATTTAAATGATTGTAACATATAGCTGCAACATAACAAATGTGAAAAATGAAGGGATCTGAATGCTTTCTGAATGCACTGTATATGTTATGTTGATGTTATGCAGTGTAATCTTGGAAGTGTATATACTGTCATTTTCAGGACACATTTGAATACTAGAGATATCTCAATCTACTGTTAAAGTATTGTGTAAACATAAAACTGTCTTTTTTATTAGAACACTTCAAATTATAAAATATAATTCACAAATTCCAATAAGTGTATTAACTGTGATAGAGAATAGTGTTTCAGAGTTGCCCATTGTCATACGGCAGAACATAACCCATGGACATTGGAACTGTAGAGAAATAGGGGCACAGATCACCCTCCCCCAATATCCTTCTACATATGTAAACAATGTGTGTGCCTGGTTTTGAGGATTTGTTTGTATTGAATTTTTGCTGTGGATTACTACCCTAAAGTTACTGAATCCCCCAATACTACTTATTTCTTGAAGGTTAAAGGCCGGGTTATTAACTAATAAAATGACCTTGTTAATTGGTTGTAGTTTAATTATATTATGCGTTTGTGCTGCATTACAACATAGAGCCTGCCTAGCCACCCCCCGGCCATTTTTGGGGTTCCTACACCACTAGCCTTACAATCCAGAGAAATTATCTTTGTGCCATAAAAAGATTATTTTAATCAAAACCAAAACCCCAATTCTCTATCAAAACCATCCTAACATGAAATAGCATTGGAAATGAAAGCTCAGTTCTGAGATAACATGTAGCCCTTGTTAAGCCATAGAGCATACATGGCCCATACATTTAGGGAGGAGGTCTATACAAATGTCAGTGTGTATTTTTATGCTTGTAAGACAAATATACCAGTTATACGTCTTAGCTTGCTGTATAGATATACTGTGTCTGTAAACACGTGACAATTGGTCTGCAGTATGGAAAGACTCTGCAGAGGCACACTGTATGTGTCTCAGAGCTGTATACTCTAGAGAATAGAGCAAAGGCAAAAGATACATTTGTGCTATGGTGAACTTTCATTTCAAGGTATAATCTGACAGTGATTTATCTGATCTTCTTTTCTGGTTTCTGAAACTTTCATAAATCAGTTGCAAGGGGAAGGAGACAAAATGTAGTACTGCAAATTATGTGTTAACTTTACAGAACTAGGCCAATGTGGGAATGAACAGAAATATCTACACTGTATATGATTGTGCATAAAATAATATTACGTAAGGTGGGTAAATATACAGATAGATTCAGATATCAGTATTTTCCATCGCAGATTATAGTAACATACCAAACCACTAATTACCAGACCTCTGCACTGCAACAATTTCCATGTTTGATGAATACATTCGTCCAAATAAGTAACGCATTTTGATTCCCCAAAATCATTTAATTTCAGTGTCGGATTCCAGTCGAACCAATTTATATGAAATCAAAAAGAAAAAATGAAACACGCACACGCGTGACTTAAACATGTGCATGTTTAAATAGATTGAGCATTTGTTTTAATTAATCATGCATTCAATTTAATCGTCGTTACCTCATTATGCAGAGTGCATTATCTGGGGGATGCCATACTGAGGCAGGTCTGAGCTTTTTGTGCAGAGGATAGCTTGGTGAGGTCCTGCAAAGACCGTAAGTAAACGATTTATTTTTAACTGTGGTGGTGTCATGGGCAGGGGCATCGCTAGGTGGGCGGGGGTGTGGCCCACACCAAGTGACACCACCCCATAGGGTGACACCCTAAAAAAAATATATATATAATTTTTTTACACAAAAATATTTTACCAGGAAAGATACATTGAGCATTCTCTCATTTTCAAGTATGTTCTGGGTAGGCAAGGCCTAGGCTGGCACTTTCCAGGGGGTGGCAAAAAAACATCACAAAGAGGATATTCACAGAGCACCGAAATGATGCAGCCATTTCAGTGTTCTGTTGTTCCCCGCACTTTGAAGAATCAAATTTCCCCGGTGAATTCACCACAGGGTCCCTGGAGTGCAGGGAATCAGCCACCGAATGCTGCTGCAAACCCATCGCCTGCTGTTTTAAAAAGAACTACTGAACGAAAATATCTGGAATTAACATATAAGGTCCTATGAATGATAATAAAAAGGTATGTTACAGAAAAAAAAGAAAAATTGCTATTAGAAAAAAAAAGGATTTTTTACTATGGATTAAAGGAATAAACGGTTTATTAGATATTAGATAAAAACAGGAATATTTTTAACATTGAACTTATGGTGTTCGTTCGCCTGAATAAACCTGCCAAATGAAACCACCGGACATCAGCACATTTCTTTGCTGTTCAGTGTCTCTGAACAGATTAACCATTACTTCTCTATGGGGACTTTCACTGCCTTCAGACAGGCACCGTACTTGCTGTCAGTTTGCCAAAATTTGTGTATGAGCATATCACAGAGCTACACAGCAATAAACCTCACAGTAATGTGCGCCGTGTATTATGAGCATTCAGTGTTATATGGGAATACTGACTTAAGAGTAAAGTAGTTAAAAAAACACGTAAAACTCGTGGGGGGGGGGGTGACACCATAAGTTACCGCACCGGGTGACACCAACCCTAGTGACGCCACTGGTCATGGGGTAGAAACAAACACGTGTTTGTTTTCTCGTACAGAGGTTTTCAAGAAAGGTAGGACCTGCCTTAGCGGTGACACTTCTTGCAAAAGAGGGACAGTTAGTATGGAGCCCAACTCCTCACAAAACATGAAAGAAACACAACATACTGTATATACTGTAGCACTTTGGTTCTTCCATGATTCATTCACAGCATGTTTGTATATCAGATGAATTGCCAAAATAGCAGAAATTTTGGACGAATCGGATGCATTGAAATTTCTAATGCACGCGCCTAATATTTTATTTTTATTTTTTTGTGAAAGGATTTTACCAGGAAGGATACATTGAGATTTCTCTTGTTTTCAAGTATGTCCTGGGTGGCGAGTACGTACCGTTAGGTGTCTTGAGAAGGACACTTACTGGAGAAGTTGCTCGCTGGGATCGAACCCATGACTCCACAGGCTCTCTCCACGCAGAGCAGTGACGTTACCTCTACTCCACCCAGCCGGTACTACTCCACGCAGCCCGTTGCATTAGGGTGCTCACCCACGGAACATTTATTTATTGAAAACTTATGTTTAGAAGATTTTGCACAAAATACACACTTTTTTATTAGAAATGACAATCCTGTAATCAGAGATATTCAGTTTTTATGCTATTCATCATGAACCAGATAAGGGACATCTAAAATGCTACTGCAAGAGGTGAAATAGGACCTCAGGTGTGCCTGGGCACACCAGGCACACCCTATGCGCACACCTATGAATTAACAGGGCAATATACTGTAATAGATAATAAAGAGCAAGGCCTCCAAATATGAGCAAAAATAATAAGAAAAATTAAACACTAGCTATAAAATGGCAGAAACTTTTTAATTCACTTTTGATGGATTAACATTTTGCTTGAAAATTCAACCAACTAAGCAAAATAAAAAAATAAAATAAACCAGAGCAAACAAAAAAAATGGTCCCTACAGCATTATTTCATTATCTCCCAATGCTACCTGCAAATTCTCCTCAATCTCTTCAAAGGTAACGCCAAATGCTTACACTAAGGAAAAAAGATACAAATAATTTAACCTTTAATTTATAGTTTATTTTTCTCATTGTATGTAGAAAGTACGCGGTCATAAATCTGCTCAAGGAGCCATAATAATCCATTTTTTTTATTTTATTTATTTTCCGATTACTTTTATATTGCTCATCAGAAATCCATTGGTACTCAGGAAAGTTCTTTTTTTTTTTTTCTTCCCTTTCTTCTTCGTTTCCCCATATGCCTGCACATTGATTTTAAAGAGTAAAGGAAGTAGAAAAAGCAAGACTTTTATTTCATGATTGATAGTTATTTTTATAGGAGTGATGGAGAGCGATTGTTACAGACCAAGTGCCTGCGCTGTCAGTATTGTCTCAGAAATACAGATGTGCTGCTCGACCCATATTTCATGGCTGACAGCTGTAGTTACACTAGGTGCGTACTAGTGTCCCTCATAGCGGGCATAAACCTGGAATCCAGCAGTAAACATAAAGTAATTCATGGCTGTAAAATCAACGCATGGTATTTCTGATATTGCACTTGAGTAATGGCACGTTATCTCTGTGCTCAAATAAAATAGACTTTATCTGTCAGATGGATGATTGCATGCACAGCCTTCTCAGGAGCAGCTGTTTTAATTGGTTTGTAACTGTATAAATGTAATAAAATTAGTAGCAATGTTTATTTGTAAAACCGTACGGCCATTTTACTTCAGGGACATATAATACTTGTATTTTCAATCAAACCATCATTTTTTACCTATTCACCTTGTTGAGTAGGGCCTCCGAACATATTATTGTTATTTCTAACAATCTGAGCGCAATATATTTTAAATGTCAATCTCATGGGAAACCTACGTAGTGCAACTTTACATAAAATGTATACTAGTGATACCCCCACTGTAATCCCCACCCAATTGGGGATTTTACTAGTCCTTTCTACCAGTGTACCCAATTATTTACTTCATGGTGCGTTACCCTATTATTAATTGTATAACACTCCAGATAGATAGTATATTTAAAAGTCGCTCAATAAGTACACATTATGATATTGTTATGTGTCCATCTCTAAAAATATGATGAATCTTTTTAGGTTTTAATAATAATTAAAACATATTTTAAACTGTTCAGTTAATTATAGCCCTTTTCCCAAATATTTTTTAGAAATGAAGGATTAAAGTTTTTTTTTTCTAGAAATAAATACCAGAGTTTTAGTTATGGTCATTCAGCCTACAGCTATTTATGTGATCTTTGCTTCATGTACTACTTTTGTATAATGTATTTTAGGAGAGGCTTGTCTCTAGGAGCAGCTGGGGCTTTTGTTACCCATTTTTATTTGGCCCAATTCCCCCCAAAACATATAATGACTTTGTTTAAGGGTACTAATTAATACACTATTAGTTTTCCTGAGGATGTTAGATTAAAATAAAACCAGAGGACTCTCTCATTGCTCAGGAACCAAATTATAATGGCAGTCATCGGCCTTAAGCAATGTCATAAGTCATGTCATAAGCATCGAACTTGTATTGATGATCGAGCCGCAAGTTCCTGCAAAAACCCATTGCTGGAGAAACCCGATGACATGCAACACCACGGTGAAACTGTGATCTCCCCGCCATTATCAGTATACGAACCCTAACCTTGTGGCAAGTACAAGTTGATATGGGCATTGGCCAAAATAGAGTCGTACTCAAAGTCAGACAAAAAATATCCAAATGCAGCTGAAACAACAACAACAATTAAGGCATGGGAATAATTACATGCTGCCATCGTCACTAACCACAATGTCTGTTGGAATATGAATTTAATAAAAAAGCTAACATGAATATTATTGGTTTCCCAGCCATAACGTTTATTGCAGCCAGTGCAGCCATCTTTTTTCCTGGTAGTTATGCCCATTAGCGACCCCTTCTTATTTTGTGGCATAATGATACATTGTGACTTTAGACATACACTGGGAGTAACTCAAATTGTGTCCATAAAGATATAAAGAGAATCTTAACCTTTGGAATGGTGTTAGCTTTTACAGCGAGTTGACCAGACCCTTAAATAATGCATTGAGTCTCAATATGCAATTCAAAGACCATCTATATATGAAAGGATGTGGTTAAACTCCATGTTTTAGAAAAGGGTCAATTTTAAGATGATGGATCTGGAGAACCATCAACTTTAAACATCACCAGTCACCATAAATGATGAAGAAAAAAAACAACAAGTTTACTCTGAAATAGCATGTAAATACTCTTCTAGAAAAGCTAGAACCAGTGCAGTTTGATATAAATAGATAAAAGAGATCCTGACACATAGGGAATCTGACTAGGAAATGTTACTTAATAGTACGCTTGACACATACTCTCCAGCTCATATTTACTAAAACTGCCTATCTTGCTTTAGTGACACAAAAGAAAAAATGCCATTTCAAAGAAAAAATAAATTGTTTCATTATTCCCCTTTTTTTGGTGAAGTTCTGTTGTCAATGATAATAATACTGCAGCTGAAAATAAATACATCAAAGTCCCAATTTATCAATATGACAGGTCTGGCTTCATGAAAATGAATTTATTTTAACTTCAGCAGTTCAAACTAGCATAATGGTGAGAATAATGTGATTATGGGTACCCTTCACTGTCAATACGTTTAGGTCAGGAACAGAATTGTTGGGTTTTTATACATTCCATTTCAATCCATACTCCAACCATAATGTCCGTTTTCACTTTTAAAGTACAAGGGGAAGGCATCTACAGTTTTCAAAATTTATTTTTCCATATCAAGGAAATGTTCAATTGTGTCCTTTCAATATGTTCGATATATTCAGGATCTCAATATTCACAGAACAATAAAATAACCTATTTAAATCACAGGGAGGCAGTACATTGAGCAACTAAACGGCATTTATCTCCAGCAGCAAAATAATTTATTGGCAATTGAGCAAAAACATTTAGTAGACTTTTGGCGGATGATAAATTTAGTGTCTCTGACTTGTTTTCTGATTGCAGAAACAGATGATATCAGTAGGGTTTCGGCATGTTGAATTCATTAGCCACAGTTACTGAATTCTTAATTAATTGTCTTTCTTCCCACTTTGCGCAAGCATAATTCATCCTTGCTGTAAATTTCCCATAAATGCCTCAAATGGTTAATATACATTTTCCTATCATCGTAAGCAGAGGAGAAGATTTGGCAAGGAGTGAAGCAGTCTGCGTTTTACAGTCAGAGACCAGATCCCTATTGGCGAGATGACTATTAGCACAAATCAATATAAGCACATCAATTTATTCAACAGGTCAACAGCACTGTGTAAAATCAAGCACTTTTTTCCTGTAGGCAAATAGAAGTCATTGTAATAATTACGAAGCTGTTTCCGACAATGCAGATTTATTGTTCAACTGAAAGAGTTAGACAGCATTTCATGCCAACCTCTAGCCCATTGCTGTGGGGGTTTTTGGTTTCTTTTTTTCACCTGCTTTAAAGTCCTTGACAGATAATAAATAAGCCTCATTAAATAGACAAGTAACTTTTTTTGCACGTTGTCAATGAAAACCAGTAACATGATATTAATACAAGGTAAGACCGTGTAACGTAGAACAAAAAGTCACAGTGTAGCAAGTCAACGTGAATACATCCTCCATTATCATCTCTTCAGCATTTCCGATACATCTATCTTAAAATATAGCCAAATCGCCAACTCCGAGCACACCTACGTTTAACTGTGACGTCGTCTGTAAATGGATGGATATTTGTCCACTTGCTTTAAAAAGATATTCAAATACATCTTTTCAAGAGGGCTTGTGTAATAAACTGCAGGATTGCTCACTTATCTTGTTGAGAAAATATACTCACTACTTATTTTCTAAAACGCAAAACACATCATGGACAGACAGGACATATGAGAGAGTCATCCATGCCAAATGCCCTCCGTGAAGGAATGTCCTCATTAAATCTTGGCCATTGCCATCTTAGCTTCACAATTTTCCAAACAAATGATTTAAGTGAAAGTCATGAATGTTTAATCCTCATTGAATCATACCAAATTAATTCTGTTGCTTTTCTAGTCATCTAGCATTGGTGATATGAAAGAATGCATCAAGGGAGACATTAAGAACCTTTGGGATACACACACTAGTAAATCCTAGTTTCTTGAGAGGCTAGATGAAGCCATTTGCATTTGTCTGCTATCAGATTGTACTTGTCAGAGTACAACATCTGTTTGGGCTGATGGGACTGGCAACCTTAAACACACGCCATTTGAAAGACCTCACTGCATGGACATTATCCCCATTAAATCTTTAACCCTTTCGCTGCTGAGGCCGCCTCTGTGCGGAGGTCATTTTTACCGGTTTTGCTCATCATGTTTAAATGTGTTTTGAAGGCTTATTTTAGTATATAACCCAGACATATTATATATCGTTCTTTCCGTCAGACTCGGCAGATTCATAATATGTCATTATTATATGTATACGTCATGACCTGTCTGTATATTATAACAAAAAATACAATAAAATATGAATTTCCAATAATTTACAACGTGTAAAGTGTTTTTTTTCACATTTTAACATGCGAGCAATTGCGGTTATATTTTGTATGGGGTGCGCTTGTTAAAAAAATTAGAAATGGGGTCTCGTTACATTTTGTTTTGGGGAAAATTACGCAATTTTTAACAAACGCACCGCATACAAAAATCGTTAGTGCAGCATCATTGTTCACATTATAATTGAAATGGGAACAATATTGCTGCATTAACAAACCAAAAAAAAGAAAAAAAAATTGTTTATTTTTTTTATTATAATTTTTTTTAAATATTTTTAATTTAAATTTTTTTAAAAAACGTTTTCACAGTCGTGTTTGGTATCGTTGGAACGGCCATGCTCTGGCCGATCCAACAGTACCAAACTTTAACCCCTAGCCACCACGGATCGGGAGATAGGGGGTTCATTGGAACCCCCTATCTCCACCATTGGTGGCAGCTAGGGTTAACTCCAGGACTGGCGTCATCGTGCATAGCACGATGACGCCAGTCCTCAGGGGGAGTTCCCGGAGGCTTGGCCGACAAGATGTCGGCCAGCTCCGGGAAAGGATCACGAACCAGCGCTTTTCAGTGCCGATTCGTGATCCGGCTCCCCAGAGGTTAATGACAGCCACCGTTTGGAAGGGCAGGCTGTGCCCTTCAAAACGGTGCCTGGCATTAAGCTCAGGACCCCCGTGATCGGGAGGGAGAGAGGTCTGAAGGACCTCCCCCTCCCTTTCAGGCGCCTCCTCCGCACACGCGGGGGGCGCCTGAAATAGATGTCATCGCGCCACCGCGATGACATCTATTGTGCCCGCGACGGGTCCCGGATTGATGGGCTGACATCCAAGATGTCAGCCCGCACCGGGGGGCACAACGATCGGCCGGAATCCGGCCTATTGCAGGCTGCTTCGGGAGGACGCGCTCAGCGCGTCTTCCGCAGCCAACCCTTCCTGCGGCAGGACGCGCTGAGCTCGTCCTCCGCAGTGAAGTGGTTAAAATACAGGGTGTTCATAAAGTCTGATTATAATTTCAAAAAAGTTTCACAATTGCAAATGAAAAGACAGATAAGTGAAAATTATTACAAAATAAGACGTATATATACTTAAGTTTTCTTTGCCTCATTTAATACACCTCTATATGGGCACCATTAGTTGCATGAAGCACATCAAGATGATACTCGATTTCTTGCCATGTTCGCTGTAACATACCCTCATGAATGTTGGCAGTGGCATCAGTGATCTTCTGCTTTAGATTAGTGATGTCCCGAACCTTTGTTCGATACATGATATCTTTAACATAACCCCATAGAAAGAAGTCGAGGGGAGTGATATCTGGTGAATGAGGTGGCCAGGGAATTGGGCCACCCCTTCCAATCCACCAGTATGGAAATGTTTCATTTAGGAACCCACAAACATGCAGGCCCCAATGTGGTGGTGCACCATCTTGCTGGAAAATGATGCTTGCTTGAAGGTCATGTAAGTTGTGGTGCCACGTATTCAGTCAAAAGGTCAATGTAAACATTTGCAGTAATTGATGTCTCGAAGAAAAAAGGACCAATGATCCCACACCACACATTTATCTAAAGCAGAGGATCACTGATGCCATTGCCACCATTGATGAGGAAATGCTACAACGAACATGGCAAAAAATCAAGTACCGTCTTGATGTGCTTCATGCAACTAATGTTGCCCATATAGAGATGTATTAAATGAGGAGAAAAAATTAAATATATACATCTCATTTTGTAATAATTTTCACTTATCTCTCTTTTCGTTTGCCTTTGTAATACATTTTTGAAATTGTAAAGAGACTTTATGGACACCCTGTATAACCTTTATTATACCCAAAATTAAAATCCAGAATCATACACATTCACACAAAAAATTAAATAATAATGAAGAAGAAAAAAACAATAATAATAAAGATTGGCAAACTATCCAAAGATTTGAGGCCATAAAAATAATAATTTTTATTTCACATTACATGCCTGATTTCTATCTATCACTTTGTATTTCATTCACTTTCTTACATCAGGCACAATCCCGTCTCCAAACTGTTAAACAATAAATGACAAAATTATTATCATCTACATCTTATCAGGCTTCTTCCCCAGTTCATTGCTCACGAGGGAAAACATATAAAATAATTAGAGTTCTTCAACTGTTATAGACCAAACCTCAAAATTCTAGTAAAACCAATTCTATACTTCCTACAAATTTCAAATGCTTAGATTGTCGATTTAGTACTGTATGTCTTACAGAGTTATTCAGAAAGATCCAAAAAGTAACCGGATGTTCAGTGACTTTTCGTTCCCTACACTTTGGGGCAAGTCGGCGATTCCTAGATCTCCAACCCTGCGGTGTATTCAGCAAGCACCGCAGGGCCCCCGTAGTGCAGGGAATACTCGCCGCAAACTCGCTGAACGCTCGCTTAACACTCACCGAAAACCCGCAGAAACCGCCACAAAAACCAAGCCGAACACGCTGGAAAAACCTGACTAGCCGTGCCAATCACAGTGCAGAGCAGCCGCCGGAAGAAGCGGACTCTCAGACGAACAGGGAGAAAAGAAAGAAAAACAGTTTGCTTGAAAGATTGAAATTTGAAACGCTTTGCAAAATGTTTTGCAAAACGTTTATAAAAAAAATACTGAACGAAAATGTCTGGAATTTACATATAAGATCCAATGAATGATAATTAGAAGTGCTGTTACAGAAAAATTAAAAAACGATTTAAGAAAAAAAAGCTTGACAAAAAAAATCTAAAAATTTATATGTAAATTCCAGCCATTTTCGTTCAGTAGTTTTTTTTAAAACGTTTTGCAAAACATTTTGCAAAGCGTTTCAAATTTCAATCTTTCAAGCAAACTTTTTTTTCTAGGGCTGTTACAGAAAAATGAAAACACGATTTAAAAAAAAAAATGAGAAAAAAGCTTGACAAAAAAATCTAAAAATAAAGAGACTTTTTACCGCAGAGTAAAATAATAAACAGTTTATTAGATATTGTATTTAAAACGGCAATATTTTTAAAATTGAAGCCTATGGGATTCACCTGACTAAACCTGCCGAATGGAACCACTGAACAGAAGGGCACTTCAGTGACATTCCTCAGCTGTTTTGTGTTCTCTAAATAGACAAACCCTTGCTTCTCTATGGAGGATTTCACTGCCCGCGAACAGGCACCGTACGTGCAGGCAATTTGCCAGAATTTGCCGAATTGCCTGCTCTCTGAATAGCCAAATGGCCCCGAAATGTCCCCGTTCGCTGAATTTCAGTGTCCGGTTAAATTTCAGGCACATTTCGGACCCCTCTGAATAACCCTGATAGAGTGCCGCTATCTCACATTAACTACTATGAAACCCAATATATATATTTGTATCACATAAACTATTGGAGTATCCAAAATAAAATATTTGTGCTCTGATTCAGTGTAGCAACATCCACAAGGTTTAGTGGCTATCTAAAGTAATACTACAACAATAGACCCTCGCTGCCAAACATCCATACTGACAACATTTGTTGATGTGGAGAGTTCTGAAGCCTGGAAGCTGGTGTACACTACAGTAATACTCCACGTCTGTGTGGCGCATAAGTAAAAAGAAAGTAAGGAAGTTGCTCCATTCCATTCTTCTAGGTGGAAACTGGTTTATTTAGAAGGAAAGCAATGATGCAATATATTGGGTAATGGTCTCTTTCGGCTTTCTGACATTCAGTGGCATCTTTGTAACATGTCAAGATGTCTAAATGAAAGATGCATCTGGGTATATTCATTAAATTACATTAAGACTTTATTGCTCAGTACCACTAGATCAAAATTGCTATAGCTCTCAGTGAATTTAATTTATAAGCATACGCTTTCAACACATATGTCAGATTTTTTGGAGATAAACAGGAAAAAGAGCTATTGTTTGTCCAAAATTCTAATAATTATTTTGCCACTATTCAGAACACCAGAATATGCGGTTTTGCAGATGCAAGATATTATAGATATTATGGACTTTACTACTGGTCTTAGACTGCTGTGTGGGTCAGGGTTCATCAACCTTCAAGCATTCTCCTTCAGTTCTCATCACATCTAACCAGTGTGTAACAAAAACATATTAGCCTCCACACAAGATTATTAGGAGGACAATGAATTATCGTCATCAGGGTAATAAATCATACAACATGTGTCATTCCTATATATACAGGGCAGGCCTTTGGGGTGTGCAACGTTTGCAGCAGCAGATGGCATCGTGGCAACAAGGACACCCCGTGGCCAACACATCTCCGTATGCTGTGCCTCTCCAGGAAAGAGGTCACTGACCGATCAGAGAGCATGCGATCCGAGCTGGATCAGATTCAGATGCCTCCCAGTTGCTGACTCAGCAGTCATGTTGAGTGTGCCATGGGGAAGGGTTCTGCCGTGCCCCTATGACTCACCATGCACCAGACCAGGAGAACGAGAGGCAGTCCTAGCAAGCTTGGTGCAGAAATATGGAAAATGAGCTCTTCCTCCACCTAGAGCCCAACATATGCAGAGAGACCTCCTCCTCAACTAACAGTAAACTCTGCAATCAGAGTTGTGTACGGAGGAGGGGGGTGCATTGATGAGTGGGTTTCATATTTGTGTATGTGAGAGGGGGTATTAGGACCTCTGTATGTCAGTGTCTGTGTCAGACTCAATGTGCTGGTGTTTGTGATTATTCCATAGACTTCTTCATTCAGTTATATTTTTTTATTTATTTACATGCTTTCTATCGCTACTGCTATTTTGTTTTTGTTTTCTGTGTCCTTTTTATGAATAAATGTAATTCTCCTAAGTAAATTACAGCACTTGTCCAGCTCTATTCTCTGGTGAGGATACACAGACCAAATCGTTGAACCTGAAGGACGTGCACAAAAAAAGGGGGTTAATTGCCACCCAAAAGCGGCGTGGATGCCAAACTGCTTGAGCCTGTGCATATAAGGCTCAAAGGTGGGTGACTGTATGGTGTTACCCAACTGTGTAATGAGTACGGATATACTGCCCTATGTTCTGTCTCCATTGTGTCTCCATGAATGTTATATAGAAGGAGAACCAGAAAGGAGGAAGTACCATATATACCGATATATTGTCAACATTACAATTTTCTCCAATTTTCTCCAAATAGGGTCTCTACCAAAAGGATTTCAAGAGGATATAAGAATCAAACATTCTATAATACGTTCACTTGAAAAACACCAATATATTTGCACTATTGCTATATGGTCTTAAACATTATAGAATATAATATCTTTGAAATAATAATAGTTTTGGAAATATAATTTTTATTGAAAAATTGATATTTATTTAGCGCTGTGGTTTTTCCCCCCTTTATGTGTAGTACATAGTGTCTCGGTTAGTGTTTTTGACGTTTGTGTCTATCAGCGTCTTTACCTGTGGTCTCGCTGTGCATTTGACAGTGTTTCTGTGTCTCTAGTGCCTCTGTGTCTTTCCCTGTCTGGATATAGGCCTCTCAGTGCATCTGTTTGAATATGTCTCTACGTGTATTATTTTAGTTGTTAGTGGCTTTCTATCCTCTTTATATTGGGATTTATAAAGATGGGAGGATTTATGTTGTGGAAAGTAGTGGATTAGTGAGAGAGACCAGAAAGGGGGAGGGGATACTTAGTAAAGGGGACAGGTAAGAATTTTGGCACAGGGTGCCTAAAGGCCTAAGATCAGACCTGCTGGCATATATGCATCAAAATATTTCAAAATTACAAATTAAATGTCCTTTCGTGGAGATTTGGAGATTTACATAATAGCAAATAAGAGCATACATTTCTCTACAATCCGTTCCTTGGTGCAAATAGGATAAAACCACTTACTTGATGTAGTATGGTACTTTATTTGGTGAGATTGCCCTCTCCCAAGGACCTTGGACAGATGCTAGAAGAAAAAAAAGAAAGAAAGGTGAGCATTCCTCAAGTCATGTTCAAAGGAAACAAAGTAAACATTAATAATTTCAATTAAAATGTTACACTTGGTTAGCCTGGTGCTGGTCTGTTTGTTCACTTAGCCATGGCAACTGAGTGGACTATCCTGTAGTGCCCAAAAGCATACCTTAATCTCAAAATTCTTTGTATCTTCTGTAATAACTAAACATGCGTTCTTTACCAAACATAAAGGTAGAAGTTTAGAATTATAGAAAAGAAAATGTTTGTCACTAGTCAGATTAGGTTTTGTATAACATTGTGTACTTCTGTTTTTTCTTTTATCCCCTCATGATTTATTCACCTAATCTTCTCAGAGATTGGATTGTTTTGTAGGTATAGAATGGCTGTGAAAACCCACATGGACATCTATACACATGGAAAACCATTTTATTAGAAATTTAAGGGGTTGTTCAGAGAGAGAGAGAGCTGATCTAGCCCCAAAATGGCACCGAACAGGAACTTTCCCCCTACGGTGCCCTTTTTGAGCCATTCGGCTATTCACAGAGCAGGCAGTTCGCCAAATTTTGGCGAACTTCCAGCAAGTACATTGCCTGTGCGAAGGCAGTGAAATCCCTCATAGAGAAGTAATGGTTAATCTATTCAGAAAATGCCGAACAGCACCGGAATGTCAGTGAAATGCCCTGATTTTAGGTGGTTTAATCCGACAGGTTTAGTCATCCGATTCCCATAGGGTTCAATGTTAAAAAAATTCCCTGTAATATTTATTCAACCATTTATTCTTTGCAGTTGCAGCAAAAAGTCTCATCATTCATTTTTTAGGATTTTTTAGGCATTTTTCGAGATATTTTCGGGTAATTTTCCCAATTTTTTTTAAAATGACGTTTTTTTTTCTTTACCAGACCTTTCTATTATTATTCATAGGACCTTATATATTAATCCTAGTCATTTTTGTACAGTAGTGTTTTTGCAAACACCTTTAAAAAGTTGCATTTTTAAAATTTTTATTTTTACCCATTTGGCGGGTGGTGTTCTTTTTTCAGACCAATTCAGAGTTTATTCAGCGGTTTTGCAGTGGTTTTTAGTATGCTTTCAGCTGCTCGTTGACTGTACTTCGGAGACCATGCAGCAAATGCTGAATTCATCGCAGGGTCGGCGAATCAGACTAGCCAAAGTGTGAGTAATGGGAGAGCACCGACATGTCAGTGATATTTCGTGCTCTATGAATTATCCGGTTCGTGATGATGGTCATCATGAACAAGGTATCCCCTCCACACATACCTGCAAGGTCATGTTCATCACCATCCATACCAGAGTCCATCCAAGAATTTCACAGTAAACTTGTTACTATACCCTGACAGCAAGGATCAAGTCGAGTGAAAAGATGTGAGAAGATGGTTCCTACCCAACTTTGTTTTGGGAACATTTCCATTCATAGTTTAAATTTTCTTCGTAGGTTTCAGTCATACATTTCCTTTTATGTCACAATAGATATGATACATATCATAATGATGTTGGGAAAACATGCTTAGCTGAATTTGTATTAATAAATAATTGTTTTTTATTAATAACTGATACCATTAGCAGACACCACAATCTGGTGCTAATGAATGACAGAAACTGATTACTAGGGGGAGAGGGTCAGAAATCCTGGTGAGATATGTTATTTGTTATGCTCGCTATGTTGATGTGGGCCCCAGTCTGGCTGGGTGGAGTTGAGGTAACATCACTGCTCTACGTGGAGAGAGTCTGTGGAGACATGGGTTCGATCCCAGCAAGAGCACCTCTCCAGTAAGTGTCCTTGGGCAAGACAACAGTACATACTCCCCACCCAGGACATACTTGAAAACGAGAGAAATCTCAATGTATCCTTCCTGGTAAAATACTTTCTCAAAAAAAATAAATCAGAAAGTGTGTGTGAGGCATCGAATAGTGAATGAGTGTCTGTGTCATTGTTTAAGCACACATTGCTTGTGCTCACCACTTTAAAATATAGAATTGATGCATTGCCGCATTTCTCTTACCAGCCTGCCTAGACTGGTAGTAAAACTAAATGTCTTTGTTGAAATATCTGGCTTTACGTTAAAGGTTCTACATAACGGTGAAATCAAGTATGCCTGCCATATCGTCCATCTTAATGGAGACAATGATTTATTACATCCACCCTAGAGAAGCCTTATATTATGAATGGAGGAGAAATTTGTCATCTGTTGCACTGTCACTGCCCTGAAGATGTGATAATAAACTTCACTTGCTCCCATCCAAGGGGGTGATTGACTGTTTATCTAGCATGTGAATAAAGAGAGTGGACAGTGAATGCAGGAGGCTAACTTGAGATTTATCACTAGGTTTATTAAGTTTGACAATCAAGCGATATTATAATGCCTTTGGGTTTTAAAACATGGGCCGAATGATGGGTTTTGTTCCATAAATTGCTATTACAAAGACAACAGATTAAAGAGCCTGGATTTTGTTCTGCGGCATACAGGTCGAAAGTCAAATATTCAGTTCAATTTTGTTTACTGCTTATGTGAAAAAAGTCCTTACATCCCGCTCTTTAAAATTTTATTTGTGATATATACATAAATACATATTCATGAGAGGAAAGTACTCATAAGATCATGATAACGGCCTGGTAAGAGTCAAAACATCTGTACCATTTTATCAATACATTTTCATGGTTGGTAGAAGACTTGTGATTGCATAGTGCTCTGCTTATGCTATGAAATCTGTTATTACAATTAGAGATGTGCATTAATTTCGGAAGAATTCGGAATTTGTTACGAAATTTGATAATTCGTAGTTCAGACGTACTTCCGAATAACGAATCAATACGATACGAATTCGAAACGAAACGGTATATAACGAATTTATTTAGTTTTACACTGTGATGACTGTGTCATCATCATAAAGGAAAAATTTGAATAACTGAAATCAACTATTGAATCTGAAATGAACTATCAAATTGATATCAACTATCGAATCTGAAATGAACTATCAAACTGATACCAACTATCGAATTGATCTTAACTTACAATACGAGTAATAGTCAGGAAAGGACTTTATGAAACAAATTAATTTTGTTGCACTGTTTAATTTGACTCAAATACTAAATCTGTGACACAGCTTAAAATTTAACTCTAGCTTTTCTTTTAACAGCAAAATTTGATTAATTGGAGTTTTATTTAGTGATCCAAAATTCTAATTGATATCAACTATTGAATTGATATATGAAATTCGAATCGATACGAAAAAATAAACGAAATGAAATACGAAACGAAATTAGTTACTAAATTCCGAAAACAAAATTATTTAAAAACGTAACGAATCGAAACTAAACAAAACAAATTTTTCAGCCATGCACATCCCTAATTACAATATTAAAGAGACACTCCACACATTACAACTACTAAATGTTATCTGAGTGGTCAAACTGCTCTGAGCTCCCTGCTCTCTCCCTCCTTTGAATGGAGTCTGATTCAGCCCTTGGCGTGCATGGGTTTAGTCCTGCCCAGAACATGCCTCCAGCATTGAGAACTACTGGACTGGCTGGAGCATCCATTATCCTCCGTCTTGTCTTTACGTGACATGCTGCTCCTGGAAGCAACTCATGTCCTGCTGGGGTCAAAGGGGGATGTGCCATGGAATCAGGGGAGTTTTAATGGATGCTGGAGGAATAAAACAGGAAGGATACATTTGAAAGGGGTTAGGAGGGGTTCGTGTTTAACTCCTTCATTTCCTACCTTTTTTTAACCTTATAATATCAATTTAATTATAGGATCTACTTGCTGAACAGCCTGTTTTGGATGCTAAGTAATGCACAATGAATAAAAGTTTTAATTGTTGTGTGTTATTTTTAATTTCATTGCTACTCAAGTAGATAAAGTATGGCCGACCACATTCACTCCAAGGATGCCACCCGATTAATGCTGCTTACACACATCATGACTTGATTAAGTTACGTCATTGACTGAAACTTTCAGGGTTATTCAGAGAGAGGTGAAAAGCAGGAGAATGGCTAGAGAATGGAAAATTCTAGGACAAAATAGCCAAACCAGAAAAATTCTTCCATTTATCTCACTTTCCAAATCGGCTATTTTGACCTAGAATTTTCTATTCTCCAGTCATTCTCCTGCTTTTCACCTCTCTCTGAATAAACTTGATTGTCAATCTGATTGGGTATGTCGCATTAAAAAAGTTACATTTGAGGACTGAAGGAGTGCTCAAATTTTTTCATCTGCATATGTTTGATGGACACCAAGTCTACAGGTTTGTTTGCACCCTAAAAATGTTGCGTGCTCACTAATGCCACACATTGTCTACATTGTGTCTCAAGTCTTCCTTTGTAAGATTATTTGTTCTGATCTTTGAATTCTTTCCAATTTTTTTTAAATAGCAAGGAATGCTTTCTAGCTAACCGGGGCTTTGTTTATCTAATTTAACAGATTGCTCTTCCTTTTGTGGTGGTATGAGTCTATCAGCTCAACTTGGAGAAATCACACATTCCAGTAATTTGCTATGTTTTGCCTTTGTTTTTAATAATAATTTTAGATGAAAGTTTAATTACAAAATAAACAACTGTATACATAAAATTAATTTCGTTTTTGCATCCTAGATCTAATCGATCTAACAGTTTATTTATGGGTGCAGTTGTCGGGTACAAAGCTGTGATCACTGAGACAATTGATGTTACACTTTATATACTATATTTAAAATAGATTAGCAGAATGTGAGTATGTGAAATTCTTATGAGTGTAGACTACTATAATAAACATAAGGCCCTATTCCCTACTGTACGCTAACTGTAGATTTCGGGAGAGTAAGCATTAAGTAAGACCCCCCCCCCCGCACATCAATTTAATCACAACATCATCAATTTAATCACCCCCTACACAGCATCACTTTATTCACCCCCGCACAACATCAATTTATTTACCCCCCCCCCTCCCAGCCTGCATACCTCGAGGCTGGCCCGGTGGTGCGTGCCGGTGGAAGAGAGACGTCCTGGCAGGAAGCTTCCAGCCCTTAATCCCAGGCTGCATGTGTGTGGGCGCTCCCTGTGACCTAATCAGAGGGAGCCGACTGACTGTCGGCCCCCGCTGATGATGTCACATGGTGCACCACGTGACCTAAACAGCAGGGGCTGATGGCTGGCCGGCACCCTCTGGATAGGTGATGGGCTCACCAGATGCCAGCCGCCCTCTTCAGTCAGCCTAGGCTGCTTTGCCGGGTGGCTGGCTATGTCGGCCACCCGGCATACCACACCGGCCCTGGAGGCTAGTGGCCTACCGGGCAAACACCCAGTTTGCTCAATGGCTAGTATGGGCCTGCCTATCGCTAATTACCGCACAGATGAGCAAACAAAAAAATTAGCTACACCCAAAAGCTTGTGCTAACCGATTCCGCTTTTGCAGAATAATTTAGCACCCCCTAAACCCCCCCAACAAATCAGATACTTACCTCTCATCACGCGGCAAGAACGGTGGCCCAAAATATTCTCCAGTCTCCCTCCTAGATAACTATGTGTCAATGTGCAATCTTGGAAAGCGAGATCGCACAGGGTTCGCGGCTTGGCAGTGCAAACCTCCATGGAGTCCTATAGGGCCCATGGTCATTCGACAGGAGTTTTTTTTGCATCATGGCTAGGGACCTTTGAGGTTACAAAACTCTAATTTTAACTCTAGAAATAATGATATAGAGCAGCAGTTATATTTAACTCTGTCTTGCTCCTCATTTAATTAATTTTAAACCTGCTACAATGTCCCTATATTTAGGCATGACTTTTTATTTGGTAACTGAACCTATGTTCAGCCTTGGATAACCCTTTTTTGCATCTTCTGTCTGAGATGTGGTATGTATATACAGTACATATGGTACATGCTGCTTTCCTATTTCCTCCCTTTATTGACCAGGGGACACAAGTCAAAGCTTTCAAACCTGGACACCTTGATAGAACAAATAAAAACATCTCCACTTGCATTTTCATTTGCATAAATCAGATTGAGAATTTTGAAGCCTACATAAATTTTAAAAAGTATTATTTTACTAATACAACTTATTAATTTGAAATGATATCGTCACAACGTGGGAAATTGTCTCTTATACATGGTGATGATTTTTGCTGTGTTTTTATTATATGGATAGTTTTCCAGAAATTAACATTGTATATAACATTGCAGCCTTTGGCAGAAAAGCTAAAAAGCACTCGAAAAGCTAATAATTACTAATTTTCAATTTCACTGCAAGGTTTATGTTTATTTGTTTCATGGATATGATACATTTTCGTTGAGTTAGAAAAATCAGCTATTTTCACAAAGGATTGTTATATTTAGTTCCCTAAACCACAGTGATCAATGAACCTTCATTCCAACAGAGAAAGTTCTCACCTCCAGCAGGGGAAAGTCTTAGCCTTTTGAACTAACGTGTAGCATGCAGGTACATACAGACATTAAGACGTACGCACTGTGAATTCTAACTCCTAAAAATAGACTTTTCCTGGTGTCATGGAACCATCTGGTCATCAAAGCTTTTTCTCCAGTCCCAAAAGAAATGAAAGACTAAGCAATTGCCATGCTGTTCTCTTGGCAAAATTACAGCTACGGATATATCATCTGCATATTGATCTGTAATCTCTACCGTCTCATGAAAGCCATATTATATTTAAACTTGCACACTAATGAATATACATAGGACCACTGTGGATGAACCTCTATTAAAAAAGATAAATTATCTGTAAAAAAATCAAAACGTAATGAGACTAAATATTCACTGGAATATGGCATAATTATAAAATGTCTAATGTTAAGCCAGACCTCACTTATTTGACTAATTAGCGAGAACACTCCTGCTGTATGGATGGTTTTTTTTGGATAAGAGTTTATTTAGCCTTTATGTGAATTTATGGCTATGTTCCATATGCCATGGACATTGAATAATAGTGAAATGACCGATACTCATAAAAAACTCCAGCTAGGTAATCACAAATGGTCGGTCACATTGGTGACAAACAAACTTATATTTAGTTCTTTATGATGATAATAAATCATCTTGCTAATCGCGGACTTACCGAAGGTGGAAAACATTTATCTGTATTTTTCAGAACTGGCTTGGGCATCAGTTGTTGTAATGTACCTTTTGCAATTTTTTCTGCCTACTTCAGCTTCTTTGCTCGCTGACTAAATTAGGTTAAGAACATTTGTTATACCTGACCCAGTTAATCTCTAAGGTAAAAGAAAAATAAATGTGCGTGTCTGCTGGCAAATTATCTATTCTTTGACAAGGCTCAAAGAGATTGCCAATACCATTAAGAAACAAATGACATATCTATCTCTTTGTAGTGATGTTTATACTGCACCAACATATTCTCATAGTGGATTGATAGAGCAACAATATAAGGACACAAATATACCAAAAACGAACACACTACTCCAGGATATTTCCAAAGTCTTACTTAATTACCAAGGATGACTTGAAGAGGAACAGGGCCTGATTCCAACCAGGATGTTAAGTTAATGTTTGGAAGCGTTAGCGAAAACAGCTCCAGACATTAGCTTAAAATTGTCTCCGGCTATCACAACCGAACCACGAGCTCTGTTTGGGCCTCAGTTGTGCTTAGCTACTGTAAATTCATGTCCCATACAGTTTGTATAGGAGACATTAATTTGTGCCTGACTAGAGGAGACAGCACTGAGAATCTGAATACCGTCTCTGAATCCCTGGCGTTAAGTGATTTGACTTTTGCAAAATCACTAAATACCTCTATTTACCCCTCCAGAAAATCCCATACTCACCTCAGATCCCACAGTGCAGAGGGCAGCACGATCCACCACTTCCTCTGACTGAAAGCAGCTTGAGAATGGGAACAAATAGTTCCCACGTCCCTCAAAATCCCCTTCCGCAGCCCTTGCACATTCAAGCTCACAGAGGTCTTCATGGAGTCCTATGGACTCCAGGAGCTGATACTCACGGCTGTATTGCAAGTATCAGTATGCGTCTTGCAATTATACTATGTCCAAAGGCACATAGAGGAGCTGGGTTGGAATAGCATCTGTAAGAGGGAGATGATAAAGGAAACCTTATTGTGTGTCTGTTGGAATTAGGCACATATAATGCTATTGTAGCGCTGTGTTAAATCTTGCTGCCGGTAGTACCTATTTTTGGCCACAAGATGGAGACAGTCGCGATTAGAGACACGAGACATTGGGACTACATTTCCCGGCGTGCTTTGCAAAAGGACAGGAAGTGGGTGGGACACAGGAGGCTTACTTCCCGAACCTCGTGGAGAACGCGCGAGGGAACGAGGGAGAGCAGACGCAGTGCAAGACATCGCAGGAGGGCCTAGGCCAGAGCAAGAGTGAGACCTGTCAGTTCCTTATCGGGTCATTCGGCCTAAAGAGAAGGAGACTTCAGAGTTCCTGAGATTGCTGCAGATTAAAGAAGCCAAAGACCTGGAGTGAGGAGTTGCCGCGAGCTGATCGGATACGGAGAGCAGGCGGTGAGCGGGACAAGTCGTGGACAAGCAACCGAGAGTCAGACAACGGATCCGGCCGCTAGTATCCCCAGTCAAAATCGAGCGGAGAGACGTCCTGGGTCAGCGGAGCCTACAGCAACCGGTGGATGGGTGAGAGGCCTCCAAGGCCGTATGTAATTAAGGAACACACTGCTGTTTTATCTTTAAAGTCCACAGGGCCCCAACTTGACTAGTCGAAGACATTCCTTAAGTAAATTCACTGGCCAGTTGAACAGTACCCGGGTACCACACACACATACACACCTTTTACATTCCGGGACTTAAACCTGTGCAGGACTCATTTTGTTACGAATCGGAACGGGAGTTAAAGTTACATTCTGAATACATATTTTTCTCTTTTTCCGCTGCGCGTTTATCGTAATACGAAGAGATTGTATTTTGGGGTTCGCTACGTGTCTCTGTTTTTCCGAACTATTGGGCAATTGCATATATTTTTCTGTTCGGTTGCGAATATTTTATTCTTCCGAAATACGAAGCCTCGTGTTTCGTTTCTTTTCCGCTACGCGTTTTACCGCAATATGAAAGTACTGTAATAATATCTGTGAATACCGTGTCTCAACATCTGCTTATTATTTTAGTAAACTATTTAAATGATAAAAACTCACAGCGGTGTTGGAGTATATTTATTCCCTAGTGCGGGGAGACTGACCCATGGTTCATTTTCAGCGGCTCCTCCGGGAGTAAGCGCTACACTATGTTGTATGCAGTATAAAAGCTTTCCATCTATAGAGCACAAACAAGTCCTTTGTGCAAAAATTAAACTCCAAGCCTGAAAGATGCTGCAGATTTACAGGGTTATTCAAAGAGAATCGAAAAATCAATGTATGTTCGGTGACTTTTCGTTCTCTTCAATTCGGTGTGATTTGGCGATCCTATTTCGGCGTCCCTGCGGTGTATTCAGCAAGCACCACATGGCCGTCGTAGTGCAGGGAAAAGTCGCCACAAACCCGCTGAACACTCACCGCAAAACCCGGCTCACCAAAACACGCAAAAACATCTGGATTAACCCCGCCGAACACGCCGGAGAAACCCGACTAGCCGCCATTCACAGCGCAGAGCAGCTGGCGGAAAAACCCGACATGCGGACGAAGAAGGTGAAAAAAAAAACAGCGATTCAATTTTCCAACTTTCAAGCGTACTGTTTGCAAAAAAACTACTGAGCGAAAAATGTCTGGAATTTACATATAAGATCCAATGAATGATAATAAAAAGGGCTGTTACAGTAAAAAGAAAAAACGATTTAAAAAAAAAACGGAATTTTTTTTCGCAATAAAAATCTGAAAAAATGCCTGAAAGATCCTAAAAAATCTATAAATAGACTTTTTACTGCAGAATATGATATCAAACAGTTTATTAAATATTGAATTAAAACGGGAATATTTTTAACATTGAAGCCTATAGAATTCTCCTGAATAAATCTGTTGAATTAAACCACCAAACAGCAGGGCATTTCGGCATCTTTTCCCTGCTGTTTGGCGTTCTCTGGATAGACAAAGCATTGCTTCTCTATGGGGATGTCACTGCCCTCGAACAGGCACTGAACAGGCACCGTATGTGCAGGCAATTCGCCAGCATTTGGCAAACTGCCTGCTCTCTGAATAGCCGAATGGCCAGGGAAGGTAACCATATGCTGAATTTCAGTGTTCGGTTACCTTTCGGCCACAATTCGGATCTCTTTGAATAACCCTGATAGTTGTTTCTCAGTTCAAGCCCTCCTTATCCCCATGGTGTCTTTGTTCCATCCCTCTTACCATCAAATGTCTCTGTTCTGCCTCCCTACTTTGTGTCCTGTTCCTTACCTTTTATCCACCATGGTACCTTTGGCCTATTTCCATTGTCTTTTACTCTCTAGGTTTATGACAGCTTGTGCCTTAATTGGTAACTGGGCCTGTTTTAATGAATGGCTCCTATGTTAAACATGCCCTGCTAAAGGTCCTGAGGCACAACGGGACTGTATCATATCTGAGGGCTTAGAGGACATTGCATTTTGTAACATTTAATAATCTTCTTCTAACATATAGCAGTAGGTTTCATTACCAACCCATATACCCTGAATAGTTACACTGGTTTTAATTCAGATTCTATAAATCTCCTTTAGTTTACCCCAGATTAGCAAAACACAATCATAACAGTCCCACCAAATCTTTAGTGCTCAATGTCAAATGTCTTAATGACGTTTCAATAAACTCAGATTCCATTACATGGTGTCGCAAAACATTCAGGGGTTTCTGGGTCCCATCCCACAGGTTTCACAGTACCGATTCAGTTGCTATATTTTGCGCAGTTCAGCAGACAATTACTAATTATTAGTGTATTTTACTGCAGCCTCAGTTTATTTTGTGACCAAACAATATGTGACTATATATTATAGCCATCTATCCCAACTCATTTCAAAATTTTACGGTTTATTGATTTTTATACCTACAAGTCTACCTCGGTTCGTAGCAACAAAAATTTGAGAACAAAGCTTTTCTCAAATATAAAACAAGTACTTTAGAATTAAATTATATAGTAGTGCCCCATGCTGAATTTTCAAAACTATATGGGCTCTATTACATTCTTCACGCAACAATCCACAGTTAAACGTGTGAATTTTTGCGCTTAGCGTTAAACGTTAACGTGCATAAATTAACGCTGTATTACAATCCTCGCGCATTATTTCATCCATCAAAAAATAACGCGCAAAAACGCACGCGCATTAACGTTGCACGCAGAAATCGGTGGGCGGGCTGTTTTTTCACGCGATTCAGGCAATCATAATTAAGAACCACAATTATCTCACGTTAAGTTTTTGCGCCTGTCAAAGTCAGTCTGCGCATATATGCTGCACCAATAATAAAAACACGCACAACTTCTCAATTTTATTGTTTGGGTATGTGTAGAATGTGTAACTATACTTTGCTGTATTTTTTTTTTTGGTCTGGTGTATTTGGGTTCGGCCAGGACGTTTAGAGTTACCGTTACCACCAGCTTTTCAAAGATGTTAAAATTATGCGCGCAAACGCTGTGTGTTAAATTTTGCGCATAGATTGTAATACCATCCGCGTACCAGCACACAAACGCATTTTTGCTTTTGCAATGTTAAGTATAGGATGCGCGCAGTACATTACGCTCGCGCAGGGTTCGCGCAGGTTCACCCGCGGTAGACGTTACCGTGCATTTTTTGCGCAGACATTGTAATACGACGGTCTGCGCATAGGGTTTTGCCCCTCTCGTTAATGCATTTTTGCGGAAGCGTTAATGTTTGCGCGAAGAAAGTAATAGAGCCCTATATTTTTTACCAGCAATATGCAAAAATATAATTACATGATTTGTTTTCATTAACTTTTAGCAACTGGAATCATGTGCAATGCCATATACTGTAGACTAGCTCATTTCCATTTTCTGTAGTATAAAAACCTCCAAAAACATAGATAACAAAATGTGCATAACAGGCAAATGTTATAAAAAAAAAGTCGTCAAAATAATAACATACAGGAACAAAGAATTGATAGAAAATATTAACATACATAATGCATGTATACAAGCTGCTTTGCAGTTAGAAATCCAGGTCTGTAGCACAAGACGCGCCAATCATAAAACTCTAAGGCTAGGGTCAGACTAACGCATTTTTCACGTTGTCCGTGAAAAAGTGCGTTCGAACGAATGGACGTATTTTTTCACGGAATACACAATAGCGGTCATACGATGCGCAGTTTCATCCGTGATTTTGTACGGATCATCAATAAAACACTTTTTGGGTCTGGACGTTATGTTGGCTGGACATTAGCAGCGTCTGACGTCTCCTAATCACGCACACACGCCGCTAGCGGACGCAGCGCACTCTGTACGTCAGTACTAGTGGTTTCACGTTCTCGAAAAAATGCGTTTGTTTGCCGCTTGCGTTGCGTGGCCGCACTTTTGTGCGACCGTACTTCGTATATTGGCCGTCATTGCCCGGCATCTGCTGCTAGCACGGCCGTGATTATGTGCGGCTGCACGCGCGTTCGCACTGCCTCAGTCTGACCCTAGCCTAAACATAAAGGGCCCTTTCCTGACCGAGCCATTAAAAGACGTTTGCAAATGGAAAAATCCTACTATTGCCATTTTCTATTTACAGCTTGTTATTGACAGCTTTATTCAATCAAGGTGCTGTAGTGGTCGCTCATGTCTTAATATTTGAGAGCTACTGTTGATAACGACATTGGCACTGTGTTAGGCACTTTTATCAACTCATTCAGGGCTATTCAGAGAGAGGTGAAAACATTGAGAATTGGCAGGAGAATGAACAATCTAGACCAAATAGCCAATTTGGAAAGTGAGATAAATAGGAGAATTTTTCTGGTTTGACTATTTTTACCTAGAATTTTCAATTCTCCATTCATTCTCAAGGTTTTCACCTCTCTCTGAATAGCCCTGCTGGAGTCCATAGGACTCTTTGGAGTCAGGTGTGACCTGTTGCGAGCTCTATGCAACCTTGAGTATGCAAAGTCATGCAAAATATATTGCTAATTCCTTGCTGTTATCAAGTTTATAAGGTCCACTTTTTTACTTGTTTAATGATGGCTGGTTCTCCTTCAGGTCCCTGAACTATTGTATGGCTTAAGCCAGACATGAACACCCATTCATAAGAATGTCAAAGATCTCAATGAGAGTATTTCCATTGAACTTTAACCTTTCACTACCATTTTCTTTTCCATAGATCCACTGCCAAGACCATTGGATTCATGAGAGCTTATTCAATAAGCACCGAACTTGAGACTGAATTTCACTGTTTGGTGCATTTTTGGGGACAGTTTGTCTGTTCACTAAACTGTCAAGTTTGCCATATACAAACTGTGGGATAATGTCTAGGGTCTATATTTTTCTAAGCAATCAAAAGAAGTGTAGAAGAGGAATGACATATGTAATTAGTAAGTCTTTAGCTCCACCATGTTCCTCTCTCCTGAGCTATAGTATAATCAGCTCTGAAGGGTACTCTTAACTTTAGGGATCTGTACAAAAGTACAAAGATCGGGGCGTGGCCGGATGTGGATGGGAGCAGATGTGTTTTAGCTGAGCTCCGTTCGTTTATGCTGCAAAAGAGGGCTTTTTTGCAGGAATTGCCTCATATTTACCCTTGTTGGGGTCCCTGATACGCCGGCCATCGGGTGGAGTGCTCCGGAGTCTGTTTGACCCCCCCTCCGGAGCTGTATGCAGAGACAGGGGAGTTGTGGTCTCCTGGGGGGAGAGCTGCCGTCGGCCATTTTTGGGCCTACCTTTTGACTCCGTTTTGCGCTCTATTCCTGGTGCCTCTCCCTGTGGACATCCCTCGCTTGTGTGGCCACTCTGCCTGCTCCGGGTGGATGGAGGGCCCCCATCCACCGGCCGATGCTGAAGCCAATGCGGCAGAGACGATGAGGGAGCGAGTGGAGTGGCGGCCGCAGCTTCACCCCCCCCCTCGGAGGCTTGGAGGCCGCGCTCACGCGCATGCTGACCTGTTTGGAGCAGCTTCCAGGGGATGAGGGGAGCCCGATTTCTAGAGGCACCTGGAACCGGCTGATGACAGCACTGAGAGGGGACGGAGAATTGGTGGCCCTGAACGGATCGGAACCGGGAGCTGACTTACCTGGAGGCGGCGCCGCTGGATTTCCTGCCACAGTTGAAGGTGCATTGCAGAGGGCTGATCCTGACGGTCCTGATCCAGTGCCTGGCGGGGCTCTCCGTGCTTGGAGGCGACGCCTCAGCTGGATGCTATTCATGGGAGACATGCTGCTGCGACAGGTGACCCAGTAACACAGCTGAAGACGACCGTGGAGCTTTCTTTGGGGCCGATTTGGAGTCGCCGTCCGGGTCTGATAGGCCTGCACTGTGGGGAGGCGGTGTGGGGCTTGCCTTGTGGCGCGGCTGGATCGTACGCCGGAGCGGCGTTGCGGATGGGTGTTCCTGGTATCCTAGACGGGATTTGTTCAATGGGAGACGAATGGGGCCCTAGTATGTGGCTGGACACCGGCTAAATTGTTTGCGGGATTTTATGCCCCTGTTCCCGGCCTACACTGCAATGCTGAGCTCCCCTACGATGACAACGTTTCTTCTACGTATACAGCTGACTTTTTGTTTCTTTTTTCATATGGATTTAAGATGATTATATGCTGACATCTTTTTCATGCAGACTTTTTAGTTTCGCGGTGTTATGTTTATTTTTTCACTCGCCCCTCTCCCTCTGGACACTCCATTACTGACTTTATCTTTCATGGCCGGGATGTGGTAATTTGTGGGCATCTGGGTTTTTTATATTTTTTTTTTTTTTTTCTCTCTTTTTTTTCTTTTTGTGTGTGCGGGACGATGGGTGGACCTGGGTGAGCCATTGGAATGGGTACCATGGCTCTGACCGCTTCCTATGGCCCCAGGTTGCCCGGCCTTGTGGCCTCTTCCATGGCCTCCAGTTCCCCGTGGGGTTCCTGGAGCGAGCCGGGAATGCCGCTCTATATTAGGTGGTCCCCCACCCCTTTTTTTTTTTTTATTTTATTTTTCTTTGTCAACCCAGGTACTTCGCCCGCTATCTGACTGCAGGCTCCACCTCCTCCCTGAAAACGCTGACTTATGTCGGAGTGTCCGTCCCCTTTCCCGTCTCCCCTTACTGTTGATTACTTTGTTGACCCCAGCTGACTATTATTTTTTATTGTTGATTTTCCTGCTGACTAGCCTGCTGTGGCCCTGCGCGGCCGTTTTCTGTTTGTTGTACTGATGACATTGTTACAAAATAAAAATTTTGAAATACGAAAAGTACAAAGATCATAACTCAAATGCAAAATGGGGTGCCATGTTCATCTTCAAAGGAAATGCTTTGCTCGATCAGCCTTTGCAAGTGATGACTATAGAAAAGTTGCAGGGCAAGGACATGAAGTATCTCATTTAACTTTTTTTTTTTAATTCAAAACATTATGAGTCTTTGATGATTGTATCTTTATGGCAAAGAACTGAAATGTGTTAATTACACTCTAGTATGGTATCTCCATCAATTCGATAGCTCCACCAGTATTTATGAAACGGACACCTGTGCTCAAGTCATATTTTCCTAAAGCACTTCCATTTTGATATCAAATGGACCTATAATAAACTATTAAAGCTTTGCTGTATTACACAGGTCAAATAGGATGAAAAAAAGGTTATATAATACCATAAATAACATTCACCATTTACTTTTTTATTGACTGACCCGTTATTTGAATTTCTGTAAATTAATGGCAGGGACATTGAACTGAATTGAAATTATCATCGAAATTATCCCAGAGCGGATACTTTTCTGTTTAGTCAGCATTTTCAAAAGTGCAACAACATTTCCATTTTGTCTTCAATGCATCTATATTGAATTAAATCAAAGCTTCTGTAACTGTAATTCTTGCTTGAACGTGCTACAGGGGGCTCCACAGCGGTTATACATTTTTGTCTACCACCTATAAAACCTGAGCTTATGTCACCCTTGTGGATCCATGAGTCATTTTTATTTGCTCAAGATGTGAAGCACCAAAGATATATTTTAGATGTAGAGACACACATTGTTTAGTTATGTTTATGACAGTTTCATGATATTGTATTCAGTATGTTTTGACTACGCCGCAGAGCATGAATCTTTCAAGACAGCCCGTTAGGATTTACTTCTTTTTACCAAAGTTTCTGTTAACAAATGGATTCACTGTGTAAGTCACACAAAAGTCACCAAGAGGTCACCGTTTTTCCTGGATGTCACTGTTTCAGGAACTTCAAATCTGGAACCATAATGAAGACATCTGCATTATTTAGTGGTTAGCTAAGCAAGGATTAACTCTGTCATTACTGAAGAGGTTCCAATGCCATCAATCAACGCTAACTTACTTACTTTCTCTCAAACGCTGATCCCTTTGGATTATTTACAGACAGACTTTAAAAATGCATATTTCATATTCATCCAACCAGAAAAAGTAATATGCAGCCTGGGAGACATTAGTAACAATAAATCCGTTTACAGCTACAATTTAAAGTTATATGTATCAGCGAGTGTTGGCACAGCCAAGTTATACGAAGTGAAGGGAAAATGATACATCAGTCATTGCTATGATCCACCACTGAAGACTTTTTTCTTTATTCTATCCATGGAAACAAATTTCTCTTACACCATCTATTAAATATTATGGGCTTTTTTCCAACCTTGGTGTTAATTCATCCAGAGCTGTTGAAAAGTGCCTAGAGTCATTATAGTCTATGCAGTTCTTAAGTTTACAACAGCTCTGGTTAAGTTTACTCCAACCGAATAGGGCACACTGCTGTTTACAGTGTTGAGAAAAGACCCTGTAATACAGTATAGCTGTCTGTCTTTGAAAGTTAGGTAGAATGGAAGGTGGCTTGAGCTATGGCATGCTGCTGTAGAAAAAAAGTATAGTGTTTCCTTTGCACCCTGCTTGGTCTCTGTCCTTAAAGTACTAATGATAGTGATTGGCAGCAAAACACATAAATTTAATTATTCTGGAAGTGATGAGTTGTAAACCAAAAAGATGCCATATTCTCAATAGCATAGCACTGCGGGGGGGGGGGGAGAGATTTTTGGCTCATATATCATTGCTGAATATAGTACATTTGTTAAGGCTAGAAAAACCCTGCAGAAAGAGATTGAGTCTAACTCCCAACTAGCTACTAAGCTAACTGCCCAGCCACTACAGAACCAAAGTTGCTGTTGCTTACTGTAATTTAACACTTTCTATTCTTTCTATAGGAGCCTTTAATTTGTTACCACCTAGAGGAGAATGAGCTATTCCAACAAAGCTTGTTCTCCTCAAAAGGAGTCAATATTCAGAAATTAATACTAGAGATGTGCATTCGTTTTGGAAAAATTTGCAATTTGGAACAAAATTTGATAATTTTATCAAACGAAACGGTATATAAACAAATTTATTTTGTTTTACACTGTGTCATCATCATAAAAGAAAAATTAGAATAATTGATATCAACTATCGAATTTGAAATGAACTATCAAATGGATATCAACTATCGAATTTGAAATGAACTATCAAATGGATACCAACTATCGATTTTGAAATCGATTCGAAATTTCAAATCAATCCGAAACTAAATGAAATACGAAACGAAAATAGATACGAAATTCTGAAAACTAAATTATTTAGAGACGTAACGAAACTAAACGAAACTAAACGAAACAAATTTTTCAGCCATGCACATCCCTAATTAATACTGGCTTTTAAGTGATATTGCTTTTGCAAAATCAATTAACACTGAAATTTAACTACATTAATGTGACGGAACCTACCGTCACTGGGGCATCTGGAGAGGGCTGTGGTGCTAGCCTCCTGCCCAGCGACTATGGCATGTGAAAGGGACTATTGGGGAACTGGTGGACCTTTTAAAAATATTTTGCTTTTCACTTTTTTAAACATCCGCCATGTTTAAAACAAAAGAACATGTTCTTTTGTTTTACCTGCTTTCTCCCTCCCCCTTCTCCTCCCAGGAGGTCCCATTGTCCATTGTTTGAATGTCCTGTGCAGTTATTTAAACTGCGATGTTATCTGTTTGGTTGTATTCATGAATGGTTGTTCTTTGCCTTGGTAGCTGTGTGTCTGTGTTAATAAACTATTTATTCTGCTTTTGATTTTCAACCGTGTGCCTCCTTCTTTCCACTGCGGTTAAAGTTTGGGGTAGCTGTTAGGGAAGATTGCTCTGGCGACGGTGGAGACTGTTGCATGGAAGAAAGCCTACGGATGGAGGTACTCAGGGTACAGTCGCTCCGTCACAATTAATATATACTAAACTTACTACAGATCCCTATATACAGAAACCTATAAGATTAGGCAGAAAGAGGCAAGCAATTTATAAGAGCTTCCAAAGCACACGCAGAAGAGAAAATAGCTCAGTCAGTAAAAAAGGGGGACAAAACATTTTTTAGATACATAAACGAGAAAAGAAAAGTAAAACAAGGATTAGTTAGATTAAAAACAAAGGAAGGAAGGTATGTAGAAGAGGATAAAAGTCTCGCTGACTGCCTCAATGAATATTTTTGTTCAGTCTTTGCAAAAGAAAAGGAAGGAAAGGGACCTCAGTTAGGAGGAAACACTAATGAGACAATTACATATCAGTTTACAGAGGAGGAGGTTCTACAGCAGCTGTCTGAAGTAAAGACAAATAAGTCAATGGGGCCTGATGGGATCCACCCTAAATTATTAAAAGAGCTCAGTGATGTAATAGCAAAACCGTTAACAGATTTATTTAACCAATCCTTGCTAACGGGAGTTGTTCCAGAAGACTGGAAATTAGCAAATGTTGTGCCCATTCACAAGAAGGGTAGTAGGGAGGAATCTGGGAACTCTAGGCCAGTTAGTCTTACGTCAGTAGTGGGGAAATTAATGGAAACCATGTTAAAGGAAAGGATTGTTGAACATCTAAAAACACATAGATTACAGGATCAGAAACAACATTGGTTTACCTCAGGGAGATCATGCCAAACTAATCTTATTGATTCTTTTGATTGGGTAACAAAAATAATAGACACAGGTGGTGCAGTAGACATTGTTTATCAACAAATTGCAATCTTTGAGCTTGGATTCCAATATTGTTGAATGGATTAGGCAGTGGCTGAGTGACAGGCAACAGAGGGTTGTGGTAAATGGAGTTTATTCGGCGCAAGGTCTTGTTACCAGTGGGGTACCTCAGGGGTCAGTACTTGGACCCATTCTATTTAATATTTTTATTAGTGATATTGCAGAAGGTATTAATGGAAAAGTATGTCTTTTTGCTAATGACACAAATATTTGCAACAGGGTTGACATTCCTGGAGGGATCAGCCAAATGACAAATGATTTAGGTAAACTAAAAAAATGGTCGGAGCTGTAGCAATTGAGTTTTAACGTGGATAAGTGCAAGATAATGCACCTGGGACGTAAAAACCCAAGGGCTGAATATAGAATATTTAATACAGTCCTAACCTCAACATCTGAGGAAAGGGATTTAGGGGTTATTATTTCAGAGGATCTAAAGGTAAGTAGTCAATGTAATAGAACAGCAGGAAATGCTAGCAGAATGCTTGGTTGTGTAGGGAGAGGTATTAGCAGTAGGAAAAGGGAAGTGCTCATGCCACTGTACAGAGCACTGGTGAGACCTCACTTGGAGTACTGTGTGCAGTACTGGAGACCGTATCTCCAGAAGGATATAGACATCTTAGAGAGAGTTCAGAGAAGGGCTACTAAAATGGTGTACGGCTTGAAAGAGAAAAGTTACCAGGAAAGGCTTAATGATCTTAACATGTACAGCTTGGAAAAAAGACGAGACAGAGGAGATATGATAGAAACATTTAAATACGTAAAGGGAATCCACAAGGTAGAGGAAGGGAGTATATTTAAAAGGAAACAAAGTAGCAAAACAAGAGGACATAGTCTTAGATTAGAGAGGCAAAGGTTTAAAAGTAACATCAGGAAGCATTATTTTACTGAGAGGGTGGTGGATACATGGAACAGTCTTCCAGTTGAAGTGGTAGAGGCTAAAACAGTAATTGAATTTAAGCAGGCATGGGATAGGCATAAGGCTATCCTAAACAAAAGATAAATCCAGGTAAAGTATCCATGTAATTGGGCAGACTAGATGGGCTGAAAGGTTCTTATCTGCCGACATTTTTCTATGTTTCTATCCCAGGTGTAGTTTACTATAACTGTTAAACACATTAATGTCTGTGACCCCTCTACCTTATCCAAGTTAATCTGCAACTCCTGTTGGGGGGTGAATTAAAGTGATTCAAATTATTCAAAACTATTGGCTCCCAAGAGCTGGTGATAATTGACGTTGCTACTGATGCCTTAATGCCTCATTGTCAAAAAAACAAAAAAAACAAGAAACATCTGGTCCTCGAAGAGGAGGGTGTGACCATAAATTGAAGGTCAAACATTGTCCTGCTACACCCTGATGAGCCGTAAAGTGCAACCCCAAAGGAACACATTCACGACATCCAATGTATCACCTATGCAACTATACACAGAGTCCTATGATTTCAGGGTAGAATACCATGTGGAGCCACTGCCAATATTCATTTACCATAGTTCATATTTTCATTTGTGTCGTACTACTAATAGAACAAGTTTTTTTTTCGTTTTTTTTCATAATGTCTCGCAAATCTATTCTGCTGTCCATAGATTTTAATAATTGGCGTTAGCAGAAGAAGCCAAATACTATATAACAATAAAAGGAATTTGGAGAAAGATTATTTGATTTGCAAACATCACAAAAATTTCAATAAATGCATTTTGCAGATTTTACAGTATGTGGTGTGTAACACACAGGGTTATTCAGAGAAAGGTGAAAACCAGTAGAACTGGCAGGAGAAGAGAACAATCTAGACCAAATAGCCAATGGAAATGGGAGAATTTTTCTAGTTTGGCTAGTTTGACCTAGAATTTTCACTTCTCCAGTCATTCTCTTGAGTTTCACCTGTCTCTGAATAACCCTGAAAGTGTTAAAAAAAAGGTTGTATATGGTTTCTCTTCCTAATATTTCTCCACAGAGCATACCACTCTATTTTGTTTTTGTCTTTTCTTTCTCATTTATGTCGCTTGTTGTCCTTATTTTATAAAAGCTTATTTTTAAATCATCACTCTGCATTCATTTGCGTGGACAGCTCGATGCACGGTCCTAACATAACAATGATCTACCTAAACCAACTCAAAGTATGAATCTTTTCTCCTGCAGTCATTCTTCCTTTCAGCTGTATATTTTTCTTGTTCATGACCTATTTTTCCTTTAACTTAAACTCAAGATAAATGGCCTGACAATCTACTTTAGAAACTTCTGTTGTACTATAGAATTCATAGTTGTGTCAATGGCAGTAAGCAGTCTATACCTTGAGGCAGCAAACAGGATCAATAAAAATGAAACCAAGCAGTAAAACCTGGCAACACGGAAACATAGTATACCAAAAATGACAACAAAAAAACAAACTTAAAAATGGACCATTGGGCGGTTTGGATTTTGTTATTTGCCTGGTGGTACATTTTTTTTCTCCTATTTAAGAGGTTTGTGGATTACTTCTTATATGTGTGCTTTGCCATTTGAAGCCCTGCTTTTTCTTTTTGGTGATCTGCTAAGTTCTCCTTTTACTTTATATTTAATGACTACGATAGGGATATAGATACATCGACTATGCACCTTTTATCTAAGCACTCATTTGAGTAGAGTTACTGTGGTCTTGGTAGTTCAGACTTGCGTATCTGAAATCTCTCTGTATGACAATGTACCTTGGAACCACATATTGTTAACGAAGATTTTCTAGGTCTTGCTCAACCAATATGCAGGATTACCTGCCATGCTGAGGTCTTTAGTCATGAATTTTGATGTACTTTCATAAAAAAAAATCAAGCTTACAAGAATTTGATTCTTTTATAAGGTATGACCCTTCCAACCAACCCCTGCCGATCCACTTCTCTTTAATGGCACTGACTGAAGCTGGGGAGCATTTAAGTCTATATACATACTCTCCAACACTCTCTTATTTACATATTTATATAGAATGAAGCCTACTAATCCCTTAATTTAGTATATAATTATTTTTATTCGGTATCATCCTGGCAATGTTTTTCTGGTGTATAAACCATATAAAGAACACTATTTTTTTTATATTGTTGCGGATTTAAGCACGGCTGTGTGTTCCATTAATGAAAATGTTGTATATTTATGCTAAGTTTTAACAGAATTGATTGTAATCATTTATATTTATTGCGTATTCACATACAAATTTGTATCTGAACAATAGGATGCCACTTTTCAAAGAATATAATAAGCATGCAGCTGAAGCAGTGACATACTAAATGCCTCACTATTATTATAATTCTGTATCAAAATGCCAGTAGAATAACAGCTTTTGTAGAGCACACTTAAGCTTTTTTGTTAAAAATATGAAATTTTGGATCCTCCATTGTGTTCATCATGAAATAATCTATAACCACAATAATGATTTTGATTTCCATTATTTTAATAGATGACTTTTATTCCATGATTGGCATTATTGGATTGATGTATGTGTATTATTGACTTGCAAACGAAAGTGAATATTTTTTCATCATGCTAATATATGTCTAGAAATATGATAATGTATTAAACGCTCTTTTCTTCATCGTAAAACTGTAATGTGATTGGACACATATATTTAGCTATACTCAAATGCACGGCTGCCAAAACCTTTAAAGGGGAAATAGTTCCATATAGGAACACATAACATTACACATCAGCTTAGGCTGGGGTCAGACTGAGGCAGTGCGAACGCGCGTGCAGGCGCACATAATTACAGCCGCACTAGCAGCAGATGACGGGCAATGACGGACAATATACGAAGTACGGTCGCACGAAAGTCCGGCCGCGCAACGCAAGTGGAAAATGAACACATTTTTTCGAGAACGTTAAACTGCTAGTACTGACGTACAGAGTGCGCTGCGTCCGCTAGAGGCGTGTGTGCATGATTAGGAGATGTCAGACGCTGCTAATGTCCGGCCAACATAACGTTCAGATGCACAAAGTGTTTTATTAATGATCCGTACAAAATCACGGACGAAAAATGCGCATCGTATGACCGCTCTCGCGTACTCCGTGAAAAAATGCGTCCATTCGTTCGAACGCACTTTTTCACAGACAACGTGAAAATGCGTTCGTCTGACCCTAGCCTTACTATAGTGTAAAACACATCTGCTTGCTCATTGGGCTGGTTTTGTTTAAACCAGGCTTGGACTTTCTTTCACTGTATTTTACTGCATCCTAGCTGTAATGTGTTGACCTTTCTGGTCCTAGCTTATTCTGTACATAATGTTGGTTTAACTCCTTTATTACCAAAGTCGAGTCTGCTCAATCTTCAAAGAACCTGCTGGTGCCATGATATTGAGTATACTCGATTTGGTCTAATTCTGTAGGTATACAAAAGAATTTTGTTTATTAGAGACAAAATTAGTTTGCAAAAGTGTTCTAGAATGTGCCCAATAGGGTTTTAGCACTTCATGCATAACAACTAGTATGCCAAAACAGTTTGAACAGCTGGGACTTTGAGTCAAAAACATGGATCCCCAGCTGATTCAGCAGAGAGCCACAGACTCAGTAGTTCTTTATGGCCATTAGTTGTCGGCATTCGCATTAGAAATAGGGCTACTAGTATAAAACATACATTGAGAATTTTCTCAGTCATTTTTTACTGAATAATTTCTAAAAAGTGATTTCTGAAAAAAGTAGTGAAGGAGTTAAGTCATTCACTGACCATGCATTCTTTAGGGCCGCCTCTTCAAAGTAAAAAAAACAGTGTGCCACCTTATTCTGGAAGGAGTGGAGCAGAAAGCGATAATATTACAACAGGCACTAGGGATGCTAGAGGGATAGGTATATGAAGATGATTGTGTGAAGGTTTAAGTATCAACCGCAAGCCCGTAGGGATGTGTCTGACACCCAGCAGACATAAAGAAGGATACAATATAATATAATACAGTGTAATCTGGTTTAATTAGTCAGTAAAATAGTGTGCACACTATTTTACGGACTGATGAAGCCAAATTATGCTGGCGAAACGCGTTTCAGAACTATTCTGATTTTATTTCCTTTTGTTTAAAACCATTTTTTATATGCTGCTACTTTTTAAATAAATAAGAGCCTTTAAAGTCCCGGGTCCAGGGTTTTCTTGCTTCCCCTTGACCACTCCAGCTGGATTCTGGAGACTGTATGCGATTAAAAGGAGGTGGGAGGCTAGCTAAAGGACCTCAACGGCTATTCATCCTCAGAGCCCAGAGAAGAGGCTCTGGGTCTAGTAAGTACCCCATATGGGAAAGGAAGGGGCAAGTACCACCGAGTACTGCACAATCGTGTATTATGTCTGGCTTATATCCCCCTTTCCAGGAACCACCTCAGGAAACTCACCATCAGTGTCAACGGAATTCCCCCATATACACTATACGTCTTTTTAAGATGGGCTGTATTACATACTGCGCAGCATAAAACTCTGTAATGAGCATAATTCGATATCTGTATACAGTTTCCAGATACATTCGAATTTTGTCTCGATAGACGATCTAGTGTAATACATAGAGTCTTATAACACATAATAAAAATACACATCTGCGCCTAAGGGATTCCTTTTATTTATTTTTTTTTTTTTTGTATTCAAAATTTTTATTTTGAAAAGGGCATCAATAAGAAGACATACAATGGAAAGGGATGGCCGCGCAGGGCCAAAAAATAACTCAGCAGTAAAGGAACACATAAGGAGTCAGCAGAAAAAACATCAATGTATATCACAAGTATATCCAGCGGGGAGGGGGGGGACAAACAGACAATCCAGATGGTCAAAGTAGGGGAATCGGCCGAGTCAGCAGAAAAAAACAGCATTAGGGGCCCAGGTATATGTGCAGACGAAAAACAAAATAGAAAAAATAGATAAACAAACACACAAAAATAATAGGAAGGGGAAAGGGGTTGGAGAACTGCCAAAAAATTGCGGCATTCCCGGCACACTCTGGAGACTAACAAGAAGCCAGAGGCCGTGGAAGAGGCCACGTGGCCGGGAGACCTAGGGCCAAAAGAGACGAACAGAGCCATGGTACTCGTTCTAGCGGCTCGCCTAGGTCATCCCAGTGTCCTGCCGCCCCCCCCCCCCAAAAAAAAAAGGACCTGGAACCCTGTAAACATTAAAGGGGCCAACCTCCGCAAACTGGTAGTAAAGTCTAAAAATAGGGTGTGTCCACAAAAAGAACTTCTGGAGGGTCCAAAGGGATGGGGGATGATAAAACAGGGGTGGGGGTGTCCGCAGGGAATGTCAACGGGGGTAAACGCGTTTTTCTTGAGGGGAATGAAAAATGGCCTCGCGAGGAAGGTGTCATCAGCCTGGGATCCGACCGTAGGGTCATCTAGTTCAGCCAGTGTCCAGGGACACCATATGACACACGGCCCCTCCATTCCCAGCAACTAGAGGCAGGATCATAGGGAGCTGGGGCAATAAATCACACCGAAGAGCATGACTCTTATCCTCATCAAGGGTATCCGGTGGGATAAATACTCGCCATCTGTATAGCCTCCGGGGAGCCCCAGCCACGCCAGAACCAGGACCACAGGAGAGCTTCAGGCCCCTCCGCCTCCCAGTTAGAAGCCGGGCCGCCGCCGGTATCAGGCAGAGTGAGTCATCCAACGTTTGATCTCGGCGGCATCCGAGAGAGACCCGCGTTCCACTCGGTTGCCTCCAGGTGGGGGTCGGCAGACAGGGGGTAGGACACAGGTTTCCCGCAAGGGTAAAGAGGTCGCCCCGAGCACCTCCACCAGGTCACCATGTCCGGTCCTCTGCAGCGCAGCCCCAGAGATGTCACCGTCCAGTTTCCGCACTCGTTCCTCCTGTTCGGCCAAACATGCGGGCGGATCACGCTCCTGCTGGAGGTCCGTATTCACAGGCCCCGCCGGAGCAGCTGCTTCTCGGCAGAGTCTAATCTCGGCTATAAGGCGATGGATATCCGCACTTGTGAGTGGTCGCTCTCCTTCCTCCATCAGCCAAGCTAGACCGTTGACCAGGCGTTCCATCGCTGCCCTACCGCAGCAAGAAAAAGGGTGGGATGTAAATCTCACGAGCACTTCAGAGAGGCTGCAGTAATGGCCGCCCAGAGTAGGCCGCAAAAATAGGCCGGGAACAATAAAGTTCCCGAAACTGCTCCGAGAGGACACAAAAAGGACCCGGCACAAGCCAGCAGGTCTCCCAGCACCTTCTTCTCCCCACCGAGCACAGCAGCCAAGGGTAGGTCGCAAGAGTCAGCGAAAAATAAGGTAAAACCTGGAGGAGCTCAGCAAGATGCGACCTTCCCTGTTGGCAGTCAGCTCCGCCCCCGTCGGGATTCCTTTTATATTATTCTGGAAAAGTAAATTCCAAATTAGTTTTAGTAGACTCCAATTGGGACTTTCCATCTGTGCCACATTGGCTTTTTCGATGCATCCCTAAGGGCCCATTCACACTGAGTGATTTATCGCACGTTTTTTGCCACGATATTGTGCATATTTGCACGCGATATTGCTCTATGTAGCTTCTCCAATGCATTTCAATGGAGCTGTTCACATCTCACATCTCACAATGTCGCCTGTAGCCTGTCGCTGGTACATGACCCTTTTTTCGCGATTTGCGTTTTCACGACTTTCATCAATGGTGTTGCGCAATATCACGCATAACAGCGATATTGCGCAATATTATCATGCAATATCGCATATATGAAAATCGGGCATAAAAACATGCGATTTTAATGTTGCTCAGTGTGAATGGGCCCTAAAGGGTTATTCAGAGTGCACCGAAATGTCGCGATTGAGTTTCAAATTTCAAACGCCGTTTGGAAAAAATTACTAGACGAAAGTGTCTGGAATTAACATATAAGGTCCTGTGAATAATAATAATAAGGTCTGTTACAGGAAAAAATGATATTAGAAAAATAAATCCTAAAAATATATTTTGACAAAAAAATCCCAAAAACGGCTAAAAAAATCAAAATAAATAAAGAGACCTTTTGCTGCAAATTTGAAAGAATGAAGGGTTTAACCCCTTAGTGACCGGGCGGTTTTACACAAATCCGTCCTTTAGTGACCGCTGCTGTTTTTACGTTTCTGCGCTGTTAGTGTTTACGTCAAATTTTCCTCTTACTCGTTTATGTAACCCACACATATTTTACACTGTTTTTCTCATCATTAAATGGACTTTATAAAGATACCATTTTTTTCATCATTTCATATAATTTACTATAAAAAATATTGTGAAATATGACAAAAAAATTGAAAAAACACCACTTTTTCGAACTTTGACCCCCAAAATTTCTTATGTAGCAACAACCGTCAAAAAAAATGAAAGTCCTTAGTAGTTTCTAAATTTAGTTCTGAGTTTAGCAATACCCAATGTTTACATATTCCTCGCTTTTTTCCTTATTTTATGCAACAATAAGTGCAAGTAGCACTTTGCCATTTCCAAAGAGTTTATTTTCAAAACTAGTGATAGTGACATTGTAACACTGATATCTGTCACTAATTCCTGAATACCCTCCACATATACATATTTTTTTAAAGTACACAAATCAAGGTATTAAACTTGGGGTATTTTGACTCTTTCCATGCAAACCATTTTACCACAAATCTATGCCAAAGTTTGAGGAAAAAAAAAATTTGGTGATTTTTTTTTTTGAACGCAATTTAAGAATACATGTACTGTGAACTTTAAGGTTTACTGCCAAAGAGCACCCCAAAATATGTTCAGCAACATCTTCTGAGTAAATTGATACCACCCATGTATAGGTATGTCGGGTCATTTGGGGCTAATAGGCCTTATTTGGGGGGTGCGCATTTCAGTTTTCCAACTTGGAATTTTCACATTTCGTCATCATGCACCCATGTCCTATTTGGGACATTTTTGAAGCCGGCCAAAGTAATTTACCCCCATCAAACCATATATTTTTAGAAAGGGCACACCCTAGGGTGCTTCAAAGAATTGTATTTTAACACTTTCCATGCACTAGCTCTATGTCAAACTTTCAGGTAGTCACTTTTTGGGTTATTTTTTCACACACATTGTACTTTAGGCATGAATTGTCAAATCCAGTTATGGGTTACTGCCAAAAAACACCCCAAAATATGTTCAGCAACATCTTCTGAGTAAATTGATACCACCCATGTATAGGTATGTCGGGTCATTTGGGGGCTAATAGGCCTTATTTGGGGGGTGCGCATTTCAGTTTTCCAACTTGGAATTTTCACATTTCGTCATCATGCACCCATGTCCTATTTGGGACATTTTTGAAGCCGGCCAAAGTAATTTACCCCCATCAAACCATATATTTTTAGAAAGGGCACACCCTAGGGTGCTTCAAAGAGTTGTATTTTAACACTTTCCATGCACTAGTTCTATGTCAAACTTTCAGGTAGTCACTTTTTGGGTTATTTTTTCCACACACATTGTACTTTAGGCATGAATTGTCAAATCCAGTTATGGGTTACTGCCAAAAAACACCCCAAAATATGTTCAACAACATCTTCTGAGTAAATTGATACCACCCATGTATAGGTATGTCGGGTCATTTGGGGGCTAATAGGCCTTATTTGGGGGGTGCGCATTTCAGTTTTCCAACTTGGAATTTTCACATTTCGTCATCATGCACCCATGTCCTATTTGGGACATTTTTTAAGCCGGCCAAAGTAATTTACCCCCATCAAACCATATATTTTTAGAATGGGCACACCCTAGGGTGCTTCAAAGAGTTGTATTTTAACACTTTCCACGCACTAGCTCTATGTCAAACTTTCAGGTAGTCACTTTTTGTGTTATTTTTTCACACACATTGTACTTTAGGCATGAATTGTCAAATCCAGTTATGGGTTACTGCCAAAAAACACCCCAAAATATGTTCAGCAACATCTTCTGAGTAAAGTGATACCACCCATATATAGATTTGTTCTGTTGTTTTTGGGGTGCTACGCCAATCTTTGACATGTGCTTGTCAATTTTCTAATTTGACATACAGTATCTTCTTTGCTTATCTTCTTTTTAGGGGCCTTTTTACATACCCCAGTTTTATGAACGTGCATATATTTGGTAAGCTAACACCCCAAAGTATTGTAAATGGAGTGTTTTTATGCTATGGATGCAACCGTTTGCTCCAAACAAATTGGATACTGTTTGGTGGTCATTTTTAATTTTCACACCCACATTAGATTTGGACTGTGATTTAGGAGACACTGTTGTTTGTTACTGCATGAAAACTCTCCAGGTTGTTTTCTGCAAGGTCTCCTGAGTACACCCATGCCCCCATACATAGGTTTGCCAGGATTTTGGGAAGGTTCAAATACAATTTTTATGACTTTGTCATTGGAGTTGAAATTGAGATTATTTCTTCAGCTAGGCCTAGCTTTGTTTTGGGTCTACCGCATACCCCAGTTTGAATTATTGCCAGAAAATTGTTTATATTTGTTATGTTGACACCCCAAGGTATTGCATATGGAGTGCTTTGATGCCATGGATGCAACGGTTTTAGCCCAAAACATTGAGAAGGTGTGTGGTGTAATTTTTCAATTTTCAGATTTTTACGCCCCATTAGATTTGGACTGTGATTTAGGAGACACTGTTGTTTGTTACTGCATGAAAACTCTCCAGGTTGTTTTCTGCAAGGTCTCCTGAGTACACCCATGCCCCCCATGCATAGGTTTGCCAGGATTTTGGAAAGGTTCAAATACAATTTTTATGACTTTGTCATTGAAGTTGAAATTGAGATTATTTCTTCAGCTAGGCCTAGCTTTGGTTTTGGGTCTACCGCATACCCCAGTTTGAATTATTGCCAGAAAATTGTTTATATTTGTTATGTTGACACCCCAAGGTATTGCATATGGAGTGCTTTGATGCCATGGATGCAACGGTTTTAGCCCAAAACATTGAGAAGGTGTGTGGTGTAATTTTTCAATTTTCAGATTTTTACGCCCACATTAGATTTGGACTGTGATTTAGGAGACACTGTTGTTTGTTACTGCATGAAAACTCTCCAGGTTGTTTTCTGCAAGGTCTCCTGAGTACACCCATGCCCCCCATGCATAGGTTTGCCAGGATTTTGGAAAGGTTCAAATACAATTTTTATGACTTTGTCATTGAAGTTGAAATTGAGATTATTTCTTCAGCTAGGCCTAGCTTTGGTTTTGGGTCTACCGCATACCCCAGTTTGAATTATTGCCAGAAAATTGTTTATATTTGTTATGTTGACACCCCAAGGTATTGCATATGGAGTGCTTTGATGCCATGGATGCAACGGTTTTAGCCCAAAACATTTGAGAAGGTGTGTGGTGTAATTTTTCAATTTTCAGATTTTTACGCCCACATTAGATTTGGACTGTGATTTAGGAGACACTGTTATTTGTTACTGCATGAAAACTCTCCAGGTTATTTTCTGCAAGGTCTCCTGAGTACACCCATGCCCCCCATGCATAGGTTTGCCAGGATTTTGGGAAGGTTCAAATACAATTTTTATGACTTTGTCATTGGAGTTGAAATTGAGATTATTTCTTCAGCTAGGCCTAGCTTTGGTTTTGGGTCTACCGCATACCCCAGTTTGAATTATTGCCAGAAAATTGTTTATATTTGTTATGTTGACACCCCAAGGTATTGCATATGGAGTGCTTTGATGCCATGGATGCAACGGTTTTAGCCCAAAATATTTGAGAAGGTGTGTGGTGTAATTTTTAAATTTTCAGATTTTTACGCCCACATTAGATTTGGACTGTGATTTAGGAGACACTGTTGTTTGTTACTGCATGAAAACTCTCCAGGTTGTTTTCTGCAAGGTCTCCTGAGTACACCCATGCCCCCCATGCATAGGTTTGCCAGGATTTTGGGAAGGTTCAAATACAATTTTTATGACTTTGTCATTGGAGTTGAAATTGAGATTATTTCTTCAGCTAGGCCTAGCTTTGGTTTTGGGTCTACCGCATACCCCAGTTTGAATTATTGCCAGAAAATTGTTTATATTTGTTATGTTGACACCCCAAGGTATTGCATATGGAGTGCCTTTGATGCCATGGATGCAACGGTTTTAGCCCAAAACATTTGAGAAGGTGTGTGGTGTAATTTTTAATTTTCAGATTTTTACGCCCACATTAGATTTGGACTGTGATTTAGGAGACACTGTTGTTTGTTACTGCATGAAAACTCTCCAGGTTGTTTTCTGCAAGGTCTCCTGAGTACACCATGCCCCCCATGCATAGGTGTGCAAAGATTTTGGCAAAATACAGAACCAATTGTAGAACATAAAAATGTACGAATAAAATGTAAAAGTCTGGTGCAGTAAAAGAAAAAAAACCTAAACTGAACTAACTAACTGGAGTGTGAGAAAAAATAGAAAGGAAAAAAAAAATCACAGATCACGCACAGTGTGATATATCTTGAAACTGTCCCCAAGACACAGACCGGGTTGTCCAGGGCATTCTGGGCAGTAAAAGATTGTGTCTCTCCTCTGCCCCCTCTTGAAACACACCCTGCACCTTTTTTGGGGTTTCTGTTTGCCCTCAGTAGGGGGGATTTTATAAATAAAATGCGTAGCCCCAACTCTGTCCCCATCACCGCCCGGGGAGCAGGTGCATCCTGGTACAAAAGCCCCGAAATGACCTGGAGCTGAAACTGTAAAAAGGACAGCGTCACTCCGGGGTTTGCCTTTTTGCAGAGCAAAAAGGCATTGTGGGTTGCAATTTGCATCAGGTAAATTGCAACCTTTTTGTACCAGGCCCTTGACTTCCGCATAATCTGGTAGGGCTGGAGCAGCTGATCTGCCAGATCAACCCCACCCATATGCCGGTTATAGACTTTGATGCACACTGGCTTCCTGATGCGCTCAGCTCTGCCACGTACAGAGACCTCCACAGACCTCTCAGTGTGGATGGTGGATAGAAGGTATACATCCTTCTTGTCTCTGTACTTGACCGCCAACAGCTCCTCTTGGCGCAGAGCTGAGGTCTCCCCCCTTTTTAACCGGGTGTGGACAAGCTGTGCTGGGAAACCTACGCGGTTCTTGCGAACAGTACCGCATGCTGCTGTATCAAAACAATACAGCAGCTTGAACAAAGGGACACTTGTATAAAAATTATCAACATACAAGTGGTACCCTTTGTTCATGAGGGGAAAGAGTAGGTCCCACACAATCTTGCCACTGGTTCCCATGTGTTCTGGGCAACCTGGAGGGTCAAGGCTACTATCCTTTCCCTCGTACACCCGGAAGGCCTGAGTATACCCACTCTCGCTGTCACAGAGCTTATACACCTTCACTCCATACCTGGAGTGTTTGGAAGGAATATACTGCTTGAATCCCAGCCTTCCCTTGTATTTCATTAGGGATTCATCCACGCAGATATTCCTTCCAGGTGTATAAGCCTCTGCAAACCTGGCGGCGAAGTGGGTAATCAGGGGGCGGATTTTATACAGCCTGTCAAACTGGGGATGCTCTCTAGGAGGGCACAGGCTGTTGTCACTGAAGTGCATGAAACGCAAAATGTTTTCATACCTTCTACGTGACATTGATTGGGGGTAAATGGGGTAGAGCAGATGGGGCTACTGCTCCAGTAGGAGTGAATTGAGGGCTTCTTTATGATGCCCATCAGCATAGTAAGTGCCCAGAATTTCAGAAATTCTGGCACATCTAGCGGGGTCCATTGCTGCCTTGCCAAGTAGGAGTCTGGCTTCGCAGCACAATGCTGATGGGCATACAGATTTGATTGGGCCATGATGTGGCCCAACAAATCATCCCCCATAAACACCTGCAAAAACTGTGTGGCGGTAAATCCTGCAACATCAATATTGATGCCAGGATTTGCCGTGAAAGGAGGGATATCTGGCCTCTGGCGATGAGGCACTACCCACTCCTCAGCTGGAGCTGTGCGTCTCCTGCTGGCAGGTGGTGACCCAGGATCTGCATCAGAAACATCACTAGATACATCAGCCAGCGTAGATGATGTATCTAGCGACGTCTCTGAGCAGTTGGCGGGGTCGAAATCAGGGTCGGAGTCTGACGCAGATGCCTCAGATTCTGACGCCAGGATGGCATATGCCTCCTCGGCGCTGTACACCCTCTCAGACATTATATATAATAGATTATAAAATTTTATAATTATTATATATAATAAGCGGATAGTTGGTTCTTAGAAGAACCGTTGGGTTTCACAAGAAAATACAAATAAACACCTAAATCTCTCTAAATCACTCTAAACCTGCCTCAATTCTTCTAAATCTCCCTAAAATCTCTCTAAATCTGCCTAAATTTTTCTAATCTCACTAAAATCTCTCTAAATCTGCCTCAATTTTTCTAATCTCACTAAAATCTCTAACCTGTCAAATCTGATCTCTCTCTCTCGCTCACCAAAACACAAGTGAGGAGAGGGAGGGAGAATCACAGAGGTCAGAGCCAATATTTACAAAATATTGACCTGACCTGACAAATTAGAAATGTTATTTTGATTTTTTTTTACTTCTGATTGGATGTTGCTAGCCTGCCTCTCTGATGAGGCAGGCTAGGAACATCCCACTCAGCCCCAAGATGACCCTGCCCTTAGAAGGGCAGCGCCATCTTGGCTGTCAGTTTATTTTATTTTATACCTTTTTATTGATTTTTATTTTTCTTTTTTTTACTTTTTTTACACTTTTTTTTACTCTGCTGGGTGCCTTGATCCCTCGAGGCACCCAGCAGAGCACCTGATCACTCATGTGATCGTTTTGTACTGAGTGCCACGATACCTCGTGGCACTCAGTACTTCCTGCCGCTACCGGAAGTGATCGCTCGGGGGAGCGATCACTTAGTGGACCGGCGGCAGGTAAGCATATTGCAAGGATGCCTCGATGTCGAGGCATCCCTGCAATATACACAGAGCAGCTGGAAGCGATACCGATCGCTTCCAGCGCTCTCTAGAAGTGCCGGGCACCTCTCCGGTGAAACTGGATGTTGATCGCTCCCGGGGAGCGATCACAAGGTGCCCCGGCACTTCTCACCGCCATTGCACGGATGCCTGGACTCCCAGGCATCCTGCAATGGCGTTTGAGCTGCTGGAAGCGATCCGATCGCTTCCAGCGCTCAAAAAACCGCAGGACGTACCATGTACGTCAGCGGGTCTAAAAGAGACCCGCTGCAATGACGTACATGGTACGTCCTGGGTCCTTAAGGGGTTAATAGATATTGATAATAACGAGACTATTTTTAACATTGAAACCTATGGTATACGCCTGATTAAACCTGCCAAATGAAACCACTGAACATCAGAGCATTTCCCTGACTTTTCTCTGCTGTTCGGTGTTTTCTGAATAGGTTAACCATTGCTTCTCTATGGGGAGTTCACTGCCATCCAACAGGCACTGTATTTTGCAGGCATCGCCAAAATTTGGCGAACTGCCTGCTATCTGAGTAGTCGAATGATCACAAAATTGCAATGTTGGGACATTCACTGTTCGTTGAAATTTAGGGGCCAGTTCTCCTCTCTTTGAATAACCCTGGAAGTGTGACAACATATTCATGCTACGCTTGTAATTTAGACATATTATTATGCTCAGGAATAGTTATGTTACAGAAAAAAAACTGGAAACAGAATTAAAATTATTGAACATTGGACAAGATAAAGAGCAGATAGGAAAATACCACTGAAAATGTTTAAATCACAAATTCCTTCATAAGAAAAAGGGGATAGTGAGGTTTGCTAGTCAGTGATCACTGTAAAAAGCAAGCAGGAGACATTTGTGCTTTCTCAGGTTCAGTATAGAGAAAGCTATTGTACCAGTAGCCAATTACTGGAAAGAATGGTAAAATGAAACTGCGTTCTTCGTATATGCATTTTTGAAACTGGAATGTGCAGGATGTACTCCGAACTACCATCAAAATAAGATTAATTCATTGTTGCATAGCAAAGTGCTTAACCTTGAAAAAGTCACTTTCTGAATTTTCCTTCTCTTAGAAAGGATAGAGGATGCTCGCAGATACTTGTCATAAAATTATCTGCTATTAACTCCACACCACCTGGCTGGTAATTTGCTGACCGCAGCCCAGCGAGAAGAAGAAAGTTCCCCTGCAGGCACAAGTGGAAATTGAAGCGTCGCAATTTTCTACAAAACAGTTGCAACTAGATTTTTTTTCAGGATCTGTTACTATTATTAAAGATGGAATTATAACCAGGCCCCAATACTAAAGTAGCCAGATATATTTTGGATACCATGCAGACCCCAGGTTTTCCTGACAATCTATATGGATAAGCAGATGTTTAGTTAACAATAGCTGATATCTTCATCCGTCTCAGGGAAATATCCCAAAGTTGGTGCTAACTTAACCAGTGCTGTTGTAAACTTAACTCCATAGACTATGGGCCATATTACATACTTGGTACTAACTTAACCAGAGCTGTTGTAAACTTCCCAGAGCCATTATAGCCTATGGAGGTTTTAAGTTTACAACAGCTCTGGTTAAATTAGCACCAATTTTGGAATAGGGCCCTTGGTTTGCAGAACTAGAGTAATAACTTAAACCATAAATTAAAATATGGAGTAGTAGGGAATAGTCTGTGTTCTTATGTTCCTTCTTAGGTTCCATGTTATGTATGTGAATGAATGTGAGTATATATGCAAGTATTAATATGTGTATATTTTATGTATGTGGGTATATGTGTACCTATGGATGAATATTTCTGCATACATGGGGAAGTACAGTTGGCATGCCATATGAGGGCAGGGAATCTTATCCTGGAGCCCTAGCAATTATGTTTTGCTCAGAGTCCTTAAAATTGTAAGGGTGACCTTTTGGCCCTAACTGTCACAACATATCAAGCTATCTGTTTGTGCTACATGGATAGGACTTAATTTCTCTTGTTACATTGTTGAATGGTTATGCAAATGATATGTAGAGAAATAAAAATCACATTTAGAAAAATGAGCACAGAATGTTTTAGTGAAAAATGTAGCAATGTAGGACTTACCGGTTCATTGTACTTAGCATATATATGTATAAGTAATTTTATATTTATGATTATTATTGTTATTGTCATCATTTATATGGCGCCAACAGTTTCCGCACGCTTTACAATAACTAAAGGGAACGAAATACATATAAATGGACACAAGAGGTGTAGAGGGCCCTGTTCATAGGAGCTTACAGTCTAGAGGATATTCAAGGGACGAGCAATAGCTTAGCTGTTTTGACATTTGAAGCTCTGCTGACGAATCAAATATCTTCTACAGGGTTAAGCAAGTGGCTTGGGATGTAAGATTGCTATGCTCTGAGACAAAAGGTAAAAATAAAAAGAGACTACTCTTAGCAAATGTATAGGGCATGCTGCCACTCTGCTCGAGATGAGAACATTTCTGATATTTGTGATAATGGTTTCATCAGACAGGTAAGAGCTCTGGCACGGCTTACTGCTAAAACAAAGATAAGAACAAAAGTGCGAGAATAATAAACCCTGTAGAAATTGTCTGGGATAGATAACTCCAACTGTCATCTTGTCCCTAAAATGTATAATGCAAAGTGTGGGAGGTCTTGAAATTTAGATAATATCAGTACTACATTTGGGATATAATCCAAGTTGTCCAACCATGACCATATTGTACAGTAATTGCTGAAAATTTATATTATATTATAAAGCAGCACCACATTTGAATATAGAAAGGATAATCAAGAAAGAGGAAGAGTACCAGTAAGGAATGTAAAAGCCAAGAAAGCCTACTATACCTATTGTAGAGGTCGGCAGGGCTGGGTCCTGGATGGACAATATGTTTTACCCCTATTTGGGTTGTGGACCCTTTAAGGGCAACCACAGGGTTAATCTTCCTGTCCAGGAAGAGTTTTAAAGCCAGCAACTCCCAGATAGGATTGTGGGAGTTCAGGATAAGGAAAGTAATCAGTGAAAGCTGTGTGTTTGTGTTCCAAAAGCAGGAGACGTGCTGTGCCTTGCTGGAGAGGCTTCTACATACTGGGGAAAGGATTCCCTAGGTTTGGGACTGTTTAAAGCGTTGGTGAGCCACTATTATTTCTCTGTTTATTTGTGCTGAAGATCAGGACTTTGCTTTAATTTCGCTGAACCCAAGCGTGTACTTATTATGTTGCCTTTTTGACTGCCCTGAATGGGTGAATAAAACTGTTTTGTTTGTGAAAGACATTGTGCACGTGCTCTGTGGGCCCCCAAACGTCACAACTGGTGTTTCGAATGCGGGCAATTTGCTACCCCTCACACGCCAAGCAAGAGGAATTTTTGTGAAAAAAAAAAAAATGACATTTTTAAAGGACAGTGTTCTGATTGCATGTCCTGGGCTAAGGCTGCACTGAAGTCCGCAGCTATGGAGGAGCTCGTTAAGCAGATGGTCTTTGTCAGTGTGCAGGCCCAGACTCGCCATGAAGAGGCGATGGCTCAGCAGCAACAAGCCCTGGCACAGGCTGTTGCTGCCCAACAAGAAAGCACCCATTTGCTGGCTGCACAACTTGCAGCACAGCAGGTAGCCACACAGACGCAGATCAATGCCCTGTGGGAGGCCATGCAGCAACTTGCACCTGGACGTGATCAAGCAGTGGTCACTACTGGTAACCATGTCTCCATAAGGGCCAGTCATTTCCTCCAAAAACTGTCTGCCAGTGATGATGTGGAAGCATTTCTTACCACGTTTGAAAGGACTGCTGAGAGAGAGGGGTGGCCCCAAGACCAATGGGCCGGTCTCATTGCCCCGTTTCTGACAGGAGACCCTCAAAAGGCATATTTTGACCTGCCCCTAGAAGATGCACAGAATTATGACGGGCTGAAAGCTGAGGTTCTGGCCCGCCTTAGGGTAACTGTTGCTGTCCGGGCTCAACGTGTTCACTGCTGGAAGTACTGCCCTGACCAGCCACCCCGGTCCCAGATGCATGACTTAGGACAGCTGGTTAAAAAGTGGTTGCAGCCAGAGACCCTGACTAGAGAGCAAATGGTCGAAAGGGTTGTGATGGACCACTACCTGAGGTCTCTACCAAAGGATCTACAGCGCTGGGTCAGCCATGGGGACCCCAAGACTGCAGCACTGGTAGTCGAGATGGTGGAGAGATACACCGTGGTGGAGGACCTGCTCAGACCAACCAGTCGTCGAGGACCAGTCTTGCCACAGCCTGTGAGGCCTGCTTCAGTTCCTCGGAGGGAAGAGTCACTGGACCCGGGAACCAGCCCCCCAAAATCATCTTCCTCGGTTCTGCAGAGGCCTGTCGCTACCCGAACTGCTGGCGATATACAGTGTTGGAGGTGTCGCGCCTGGGGCCATACCCGGGCGCAGTGTCCGCTACAGGAGTAGCCCATGGAGTGTGGATCCGCTCGGAGAGTGTCTTTCTACACCCTCACAACGTGCACTACCCACCTTGACCTAGAGGGGGGTCAGTTTGAATGTACTGTGTGGGTGAATCACCGCCCAGCCAAAGCTCTCCTGGACTCTGGGAGTATGGTCACCCTGGTGCATGCCCGGGTAGTCGGAAGGCTCGGTCCAGTACAAAGAACCCTCCGGGTTGTCTGTATCCATGGGGATACTCGGGAGTATCCGCTGATCCCTGTCACCATTTCCGCCAGGAACACTTCGGTCACCCAAGAGGTCGGGGTGGTGAGTACTCTGATACATGATGTGATTGTGGGACGGGACTGCCCCTTGTTTGCTGAACTGTGGTGCTTGGCACAAACTGAACTGCCCATCGAACTGGGGAACAATTCAGGGTCACCCCCACCAAACATGACTGTGGACACAGGCCTCTGCAGAACCGAGGAAGATGATTTTGGGGGGCTGGTTCCCGGGTCCAGTGACGCTTCCCTCCGAGGAACTGAAGCAGGCCTCACAGGCTGTGGCAAGACTGGTCCTCGACGACTGGTTGGTCTGAGCAGGTCCTCCACCACGGTGTATCTCTCCACCATCTCGACTACCAGTGCTGCAGTCTTGGGGTCCCCATGGCTGACCCAGCGCTGTAGATCCTTTGGTAGAGACCTCAGGTAGTGGTCCATCACAACCCTTTCGACCATTTGCTCTCTAGTCAGGGTCTCTGGCTGCAACCACTTTTTAACCAGCTGTCCTAAGTCATGCATCTGGGACCGGGGTGGCTGGTCAGGGCAGTACTTCCAGCAGTGAACACGTTGAGCCCAGACAGCAACAGTTACCCCAAGGCGGGCCAGAACCTCAGCTTTCAGCCCGTCATAATTCTGTGCATCTTCTAGGGGCAGGTCAAAATATGCCTTTTGAGGGTCTCCTGTCAGAAACGGGGCAATGAGACCGGCCCATTGGTCTTGGGGCCACCCCTCTCTCTCAGCAGTCCTTTCAAACGTGGTAAGAAATGCTTCCACATCATCACTGGCAGACAGTTTTTGGAGGAAATGACTGGCCCTTATGGAGACATGGTTACCAGTAGTGACCACTGCTTGATCACGTCCAGGTGCAAGTTGCTGCATGGCCTCCCGCAGGGCATTGATCTGCGTCTGTGTGGCTACCTGCTGTGCTGCAAGTTGTGCAGCCAGCAAATGGGTGCTTTCTTGTTGGGCAGCAACAGCCTGTGCCAGGGCTTGTTGCTGCTGAGCCATCGCCTCTTCATGGCAAGTCTGGTTGATGAGGAGTTGCTCAAATGTGTTCAAAATAAGAATGTTGTAACTGATGTGAGTGTCCTAGCTCCTCAACCTGAGTTGACACCCAAGGAGGGGGAATCCTCTCCCGTGCCGGTTATGGTAGGAGAGGATGAAGAGGAATTATCCCCTGTAGATATTACACTTGGGGTGGATGAGGGGGAGGGTTCTTCTTATCCAGTACACCCTGACTTAGATGTGTCCAGAGGTGCATTTGGCAGGGCTCAAATGGGTGACCCGATGTTGATAAATGCTCGCGAACAGGTAACTGTTGTCAGTGGGGTACCTCAAGCACCAGATGCAGAGAAAAGATTTCCTCACTTTGCGGTCAATAATGATCTGTTCTACCGGGTATCAGAAATTCGGGGAGAAATTGTGGAACAATTACTAGTACCCCAGCCCTACCAGAGAATGGTGCTGGATCTGGCTCACAATGATGCTCTAGGTGGTCACCTGGGAGCTGAGAAAACCGAGGCCCGGATAACAGACCGGTTTTACTGGCCAGGGATCGGTGCCGCAGTTAAGAGGTACTGTTCCTCCTGCCCTGTTTGCCAGTTAACTGCCCCAGCACCCCATTATAGGAACCCCTTGGTGCCTCTGCCAATAATTGAGGTGCCCTTTGAGCGTATCGCTATGGATATAGTGTGTCCCTTAGAGAAGTCTGCTCGGGGACACCGATATATCCTGGTGGTTCTTGATTATGCCACAAGGTATCCAGAGGCGGTTCCTTTAAGAAACCCTACATCAAAGGCCATTGCGCGGGAGTTGTTTTTTATGTTTTCGAGAACTGGCCTGCCAAGGGAAATTTTGACAGACCAGGGGACCCCATTTATGTCCCGGGTGATGGCAGATGTGTGCAAGTTGTTCCAAATCAAGCAGTTGCGAACATCTGTTTATCACCCTCAGACAGATGGTCTGGTAGAAAGATTCAACAAAACTCTGAAAATGATGCTTAAAAGGGTTGTGCAGAGAGATGGAAGAGACTGGGATCATTTGCTTCCCGCACTGCTGTTTGCTATTCGAGAGGTTCCTCAGGCCTCCACGGGGTTTTCACCTTTTGAGCTGGTGTATGGTCGCAGACCCCGGGGATTGCTAGATTTGGTGAAAGAGACATGGGAAAGTGAGTCCTCTCCACACAAATCGCTCATTGAACATATCTCTCAGATGAGAGAGAGAATTTCTAAAGTGATGCCTTTGGTACAGGAACATTTGCAGAAAGCTCAGGAGGCCCAGAAAAGGGTGTACAACCGGTCAGCCAAGGTGCGGCAATTTCAGGTGGGGGACCGGGTAGCAGTACTTATACCCACAGTGGAAAGTCGGTTCCTAGCCAAGTGGCAGGGACCATATGAGGTGGTTGAAAAAGTAGGGGAAATAAACTACTGAGTGCATCAGCCTGGGAAAAGAAAACCATACCAGATCTACCACATAAATTTGTTAAAACCCTGGAGAGACCGAGAGGTGTCCGCCATGGTTGGGGTGGGTATAGAGTCTGATGGTGTTCACGCAGTACACATTGCTGCCACCCTGTCCAAACCCCAAACCCAAGAAGTTAAGGAGTTTCTGCAAAGAAACAAAGGCATGTTTTCAGGACTACCGGGACACGCGTCCGGGATTAAACATGATATTGTGACAGAACCCCATGTAAAGGTTCGGGTAAAGCCGTACCGCATCCCAGAAGCCCATAGAAAGGCTGTTTCTGAAGAGGTTAAGAAAATGCTTCAGCTTGATGTCATTGAGGAGTCACAGAGTGAATGGTCGAGCCCCATCGTGTTGGTACCGAAGCCCAATGGCACTCTGCGATTCTGCAATGACTTCAGGAAACTTAACGAGGTGTCAAAATTTGACGCGTATCCCATGATACTGGCAGATACCCCTGACTAAGGAAGCCAGGGAAAAGACTGCTTTTTCCACTCCAGAGGGTCATTTTCATTATAAGCGGATGCCTTTTGGGTTAGGCTAGGGTCAGACGAACGCATTTTTATGTTGTCTGTGAAAAAGTGCGTTCGAACGAATGGACGCATTTTTTCACAGAATACGTGATAGCGGTCATACTATGCGCATTTTCGTCCGTGATTTTGTACGGATCATCAATAAAACACTTCTTGCATCTGGACGTTATGTTGGCCGGACATTAGCAGCGTCTGATGTCTCCAATTCACGCACACACGCCTCTAGCGGACGCAGCGCACTCTGTACGTCAGTACCTGCGGTTTCACGTTCTCGAAAAAATGCGTTCATTTTCCACTTGCGTTGCGCAGCCGGACTTTTGTGCGACCGTACATCGTATATTGGCCGTCATTGCCCGGCATCTGCTGCTAGTGCGGCCGTGATTAAGTGCGCCTGCACGCGCGTTCGCACTGCCTCAGTCTGACCCTAGCCTTACACTCAGCCCCGGCCACCTTCCAACGAGCGATGGATAGGGTGCTCCGCCCCTACCTGAGATATACCTCGGTCTACCTGGATGACATTGTCATCTTCAGTCCAGATTGTGAGTCCCATCTTCCCCGGGTTCAGACGGTTTTGGACGGTTTGAGGAAAGTGGGCTTTACTGTTAACCCTGAGAAAAGTGCGGTAGGGATGGAGGAAGCTAAGTACCTGGGATATGTCGTAGGCAGGGGTCTGGTAAAGCCACAATTTAACAAAGTAGAGGCTATCCAGAACTGGCCACGCCCCCTCACGAAAAAGCAGGTTCGTGCTTTTCTGGGTATAGTGGGGTATTACCGGCGGTTTGTCCCCAATTTTGCCTCTATTGCTGCACCACTGACTGACCTGACGAAAGGTAGGAAGTCAGTGATGATTCAATGGAATGCCAATGCTGAAGATGCCTTCGAGAAGCTTAAAAATGCGTTGTGTCAGCACCCAGTGCTGGTAGTCCCTGATTTCATGAGGGAGTTCATTGTACAGACGGATGCCTCAAGTGAGGGTTTGGGGGCTGTGCTATCCCAAGAAGTCAATGGGGAAGAGCACCCCGTGGTTTTTCTTAGTAGGAAACTGACGGCAGCGGAGAAAAACTATGCTGTGGTGGAAAGAGAGGGCTTGGCCATAAAGTGGGCCTTGGATTCTTTGAGATACTTCCTGTTGGGCAGGAAGTTCCGTTTAGTGTCTGACCATGCCCCATTGACCTGGATGAGGCAGCACCGCCACGCTAATGCCAGGGTTACCAGGTGGTTCCTGTCTCTCCAGGAGTTTAACTTTGTGATGGAACACAGGCCTGGGAAACAGCACCAAAATGCTGATGCCCTGTCCCGGATGCATTGTGGGCTGTCTACTGTTGCCTCAAACACCTCCGCGTTGAGACAGAGGGGGGGATATGTAGAGGTCGGCAGGGCTGGGTCCTGGATGGACAATATGTTTCACCCCTATTTGGGTTGTGGACCCTTTAAGAGCAACCACAGGGTTAATCTTCCTGTCCAGGAAGAGTTTTAAAGCCAGCAACTCCCAGATAGGATTGTGGGAGTTCAGGAAAAGGAAAGTAATCAGTGGAAGCTGTGTGTTTGTGTTCCAAAAGCAGGAGACGTGCTGTGCTTTGCTGGAGAGGCTTCTACATACTGGGGAAAGGATTCCCTAGGTTTGGGACTGTTTAAAGCGTTGGTGAGCCACTATTATTTCTCTGTTTATTTGTGCTGAAGATCAGGACTTTGCTTTAATTTCGCTGAACCCAAGCGTGTACTTATTATGTTGCCTTTTTGACTGCCCTGAAAGGGTGAATAAAACTGTTTTGTTTGTGAAAGACATTGTGCACGTGCTCTGTGGGCCCCCAAACGTCACACTATATTATCTATTTATTTGTGCATTGATGTCAGCAGAGTACACTGTAGTTCTTAGACATGCCTGACTATATAAACTTATTTTAAGTTGGCTAGACAATTATTTCTGCAAACAAATCTATTAGAATGGCCAACTAGAACTGTGACTTCTAAAATTATTTATTACAAGAAAATCTTTATTGAAATACGTAATTAGCAATAAGTTTATTAATCTAGAATTAACATGTTCATATGCACATATTTAGGTTTATTAAGAACTACTAGTACAGCAGGGAAATCTACTAACTAAACCATTTTTGAGAGTTTTTACTACTATTGTTATGAGTAATTTATCTGGAAGAGCAATTTGGAGAAGATCCAGTAGTCAAGCTATGGGATATACTACTTTTTTTTGTAGTGTCTTGAGTAACCAATAGATACTAAGTTATGAGCTCCCACAGGAATAAGGCCCTCCGTCCCGCTTGTATTTGTTTGTGTGTTGAACATTGCCTTGATTTCAGTCTTTTTAACTGTATAAACAATACCCTTGGGCAGCACTGTACAATGTGTTGGCGCTTTATGAATACAGTGTAATAAAATAATAAAAAGGCACAAGTAACATTCAAATAATGGCAAAAGAAATGACACAAGTGAAAGCAAAGTTTAATGTGATAGGGGTAACCTGCCGGTTGGAGAAATATTAATGTCAGATGTTTAGGTAGAGGTAAAAAAAAAAGTGGAATGGGAAGAATGAGATATGAAAATAATTTTGTTTCCTTATTCAGTCAATATACTAACATAGAATAACACTTATCAAACACATATATGCTGTGACTCTTTAATTTCTGCTCTTTACTAGCCGCAATGAATTATCCAGGAATATGTCCAACTCAAACACGTTTACACTATACTATACAAACACATTTAACCCTGCCTCCTTGATATGTGTTCTGTGCTACTCAAACATTTAACGCTATGTAGTTCAATGAATGTAAAAAATGAATAGCCATAATATTCAAAATTCATTGAAATCAAAAAGGAAGTGCAAAGTTGTAATGCGCATATCACAACATTTTATTCAATTATATGTGCAGTTAAATAGATGCTCTAGAATTAAAATAGGAGTAGGGAAATGGAGGAGGTAAATATAAATCTCTCCTAACCCACTCCACACTTTTTCCCATTTCCACTGGAATCCAGCACTGGGCTGCTTCTGCACTGGTCCATATATGGTATTCTACTAGTTCTTGTAAGCTGCAGCATATCAAGTGACCCCAGGGAGGCAGCCATTTCATTGGTACTAGCTAGCTACGTCCCATATGTGCCAATAGCCAGGAACATGAGCTCAGCACTCAGGTGCTGGGTGGGATTAAACCCTGCACTCAAATGGCTGCATCAACCCACCAAGAGCCCCCTGGAGGGGGAAGGATGGCAAAGACATTCATTGCATCATGGCCACTCAAATAACATTGAGTCGTCACAGTCCATAAAATTACCATTTATGTCAAAGAATAGAAAATTCTCAGAAATTATTCCTAATCCTAACTACATATTATTAATTTTACTAAATATATTCAAAAAACGAACAATCGATGCAAGTACATAAATTGATGGATGATTGCTTAATGTGTACAACCTAGAATTTAAAATTGACTTGCTGGTATTTGTGCCATCTGAGTTTGCGTTTTGAAGGTTGAAAATATTTCAGTTGCTACGTGTTAAGTTTAAAACGCTTTTTAGACACCCTGAGACAGTATTATCATAAAACAACCTTTGGTACATTAGTTCCTTACAGTTTCTGACCATTCTTGTTAGAATTGCTAAATATTTTTAAGGATGGAGGAGAGCAATGAATGGATTGCACTTTTTAAGCCAATGATTCTCAAATCTCAATCAGATTCAGCCTAGACTCCATCCAATAGAATGAAGACTAAAATGTTTTATCTATGAAACACTTCACTATACCTTAATACTATCCAGTTTCCACTTTACCACAGATGAGAGCTACTGTATATGGTGCACATGTTTCTTCCAAAAATGGAAAGGCATCTTTTAGGGCTTGTCAGCATATATGACATTTCTCAAGGCACAAAAAAAACCTAAAAATATTAACTATATATATTAATTCAAATTACTAATTTTAATTGTATTCATTTTAAATAGCTATACTGCATTATGTGGAATATTTTATAGTTAAATATAAATCAACAAATAAACGAACATATAATACTAATTAACCAACAAAATAAAACTAAATATTTTATAATTTTATTGGCACTGGTGGCTACTAATACAAACACAGTGCAAAAGTGATTAGGGCAGACCGCTTTTAACTTCTAATACAGCAAAACTACTGCTTGTTTTAGGCATCTGGTTCTGCAAGTGTGTGGGCTTTTATTTTATGAATAAAGCAGTATTTTATTTTGACAAGCCAACTGGTATAAAAATAATACAAACTGATTTAAACCCACTGTTACTCTAAGAAAATCTTTTTTTCTCCTTTTACGTTCGAAAACTTTCTTCTTAAACACTGCTGGCAATACCCTGCATAAGAACTAAGATTAATGGCAGGCTTGGAAGAAAGCATTAAAACGGACTGCCATGACTTTGCTCTCTCTCGCCTCATATCTCAAAAAGATACAAAGGCTGTTCTTGAGTACAGATGGACCCGTCGAAGAGAGAAGATGTATTTTAGCCCTTTTCTGATAAGCATTACATGGGGTATCAGTAGACATTCGTCATCAACATAATTTATTGTGTATACATTTAATGTTCATCTAAAACAATTTTGAATACTAATTATTTAGAAAGGGTTTAAAATTAAGAAATTGTATGCCAAAGCAAAACATTTTCTTAATTAGAATGGGGCTAAAGTTTAAGTTTGCTCATCATGAGAATTTTTGCATTTTTATTGGAAAAACGTATGTCCTCTAAATATTTACTACAAATACTTAGTGAAGAACTTTCTACTAGAGCAGTCATAATTTGGCACTGGTCATAATTTCTAATTTTGTGGGCACTAATAGGCTCGCTGTGAGACCATGTTTTTTCCTATAGAAGCCAAAATGGTAATTTAATTGTATAATGATATGATTAGTTGCATTTTAGTGTCTTTAATGTTTTTTTTCTTTCAAGAGACAAACGCATTTCACTTGTTTCATAAGTTTCAATGGAAAACGTTATTTCATTTCAAATAACAGTAAATAGATAATATCATTCAATTATTTGTATAATGACATTGTGCATTTGTTATCTGCCCTCTGCCATTTTTTGAGACATACTTAATTACTTTAACCCCTTAAGGACCCCATAGTACGTCCTGGGGAAAATTCCCCTTAAGGACCAAGGACGTAATATATATGTCATGGTCCTTTACCCCTCTCTTTCCCTATACTCACCTCTCTGTCTGGAGCTTGAAGCCTGCCCGGCATATTTATGGGGCCCAGCCATCGCGATGAAGTCATCATCATATGTGATGACGTCATTGCCAGGCATCCCCAGTGCCTGCAGTGGAGAATGGGAAAGGAGAGAGGTCCTTTGGAGCCCTCTCCCTCCCAACCAGTAAAAAAGAAAGGTACCATTGGAGAGGGCACAGTCTGCCTTTTTCAGAGGTGCCTCTCTTTAACCCCTTAGGCGCTGAATTGTAATTCAAACCCGGAAGTGACTGACATCTTAGATGTCAGCCAAGCCTCTGGGTCACCCCCCACCCACTGACGTTGTCACCATATGTGCGATGACATCAGTGGGCCAGTTAATGCCCTAGCTGCCAAGTGGAGATAGGGTGATCCTTTGGATCCCCATATCTCCTGATCCGTGACAGCTAGTGGGTCATGTTTGGTATCATTGGAAAGGCCTGTTATGGCCTTTCCAATGATATGAAATATGACTGGGATCTGTGTAAAATATATATATTTTTTTAAAAAATACAATACTAATAAAAAAACTGTTTTTTTTTAAAAAAAAAATGGTTGGTGGTATAATAAAATAGAACTTCAATTGGAGTTTAAACATGATGAGCATAAACCGGTCAAACTGAGCTCAGCGCACAGAGGTGAAATGGCTCAGCAGTGAAGGGATTGAAAAGCAAAAACATAAAAATTGGGTATGTCTAATCTCAGGACAAAATTTCGAAATTATTTAGCCAGGGTCTTTTTTGACGGTTTTAGATTTTGGGGATTGAATTTTGAAAAAGTGTGTTTTTTCCATTTTTTCATATTTTTTTTATAGTAATTTATACAATATGATGAAAATAATGGTATCTATAGAAAGTCCATTTAATGGCAAGAGAAGCGGTATATGATATGTGTGGGTTGCATAAACGAGTAAGAGGAAAATTTGACCAAACACAAACTGTGCAGAAACGTAAAAACAGCAGCGGGCACTTTCGGACTGGCAATCGTAAAACCGCCCGGTCACGAAGGGGTTAAACAGCTTTTCTGCTAATTTTATTTTTGTTATTCTCCTATCTATGTATATCGTCTTATCTATTTAATGAAATATCATGACCTAAATAAAAATGTATAAATCTGTCATTTTTAGCACAACTCGCTAGAGTACCCTTATCTCAAATGAGAAATGCATCTCTTTTGTGAACACATTGTTTTTAAATTATTTTGTAGCTGGTTTACTTAAATCCTGGATCACAAAACTCCTAGAGAGGAATGCTTTCTCAATACAAATTAAGTTATTTATTTCTTGCTGGAGATAGTGTTTCTCTGCTGAGCATTGTTAAAAAAAATGCAGGCAAAACAAATATTCTCCAAATATATTTTGTAGGATTTTGTTTTTCAGCATCTGTCAACTATAACACTGCTGTTGGGTAAATGGTCAAAAGGCATTTTTTTGTTATTAATAATTACCCTTTGATAAAAATATCTTTATCCAAAAAGCACATTTTTGCATTTATAGATGCTGTCATAGGCTTTCTGGAAACACCTACATTTTATTATGGAAAATGGAAAAACACATTTTGTCATTAACACAGGTCATTCAATGAGCTATGGTGTTATAAAATAAAATCGTCTATATAGTATATAGAAAATACTAATAGTTGAGAGACAAGTCATAAATTATTTATGCTCTCAAATGGAAATTACAGTTATTATAAAGCACCAACATATTCTGCAGTGCTGTACAATGGGTGGAACAAAACAAACATAAAATTATTAAATTAGTTGACACATAGAGGTAAAGAGTAAATATTTGCCCCTTCTGTTTAGGAGTTAAAGACAACAGAGGAAAGACAGATTGGTACATAACGCTTTAACACTGTGGCATAACTGGCCCGGCAACCTGCCCATAGATGCAATCAGCCCGCCTACACTACATGCGTGCCCCTTGCGTCACTGGCTGCCATGGAACCGGTGTCCTGCAGCAGCCAATGAAAGAATCAGAACGTGTGCAAAGTAGGGTGGGGGTGGCTGAAGGCTGGCCTCAGCGCCAGCGGGGCTTGCTATGCCACCCTGCGGAGCTGATTTACTGTCTTGCCGCCAGGAGCACCCAGTGGCAAGGGGTAAAGAAGCAAGACATGTTGATGATTGTCCTAGTCTGATTTAAAAAATTTAAAAAGTCTCAAGCTTTTAAACGAAATACTTGAAAACGAGAGAAATCTCAATGTATCCTTCCTGGTAAGATACTTTGCAAATAAATAAATAAAGGGAGAATTGGGCAACCATATCCTATGTTCATTTTTCAATTAACCACTTGGCTGCTATGGACGCGCTCAGCCAAGTGGTTCTCCTGTGCTATGGACGCGCTGAGCGCGTCCATGCACAGGAGGCAGCAATCCGCTGGATTCCGGCGGATTGCTGCGCCCCCCGGTGCGGGCTGACATCCAAGATGTCAGCCCAGCACTCGGGACCCCGGCGGAGCAATTAGATGTCATCGCGGCGGCGCAATGACATCTAATTCAGGCCCCCCCCGCATGTGCGGAGGAGGCGCCTGAAAGGGAGGGGGGGAGGTCCTTCGGACCTCTCTCCCTCCCGATCGCCGGCGAGCAGGGGGTTAATCCAGGCACCGTTTGGAAGGGCACAGCCTGCCCTTCCAAAGGGTGGCTGTCATTAACCCCTGGCGAGCCGGATCACGAATCGGCGCGGAAAAGCGCCTGTTCGTGATCCTTTCCTGGAGCTGGCCGACATCTTGGATGTCGGCCAAGCCTCTGGGAACTCCCCCTGAGGACTGGCGTCATCGTGCATAGCACGATGACGCCAGTCCTGGAGTTAACCCCTAGCTGCCACCAATGGTTTTGTTAATGCAGCAACATTGTTCCCATTTCAATTATAATGCTGCACTAACGATTTTTGTATGCGATGCGTTTGTTAAAAATAGCGACATTTTCCCCCAAAAAAAATGTAATAGGTCCCCATTTCTAATTTTTTTAACAAGCGCACCCCATACAAAATATAACCGCAAACGATCGCATGTTAAAATGTGAAAAAAAACACTTTATACATAATAAATTATTGAAAATTCTAATTTTATTGCATTTTTTGTTATAATATACAGACATGACATAACGTATACATATAATAATGACATATTATGAATCTGTGGAGTCTGCCGGAAAGAACGATATATAATATGTCTGGGTCATATATCAAAATATGGCTTCAAAACGCGGTTAAACATGATGAGCGAAAGCGGTAAAAATGACCTCAGCACAGAGGTGTGAAAAGGCTCAGCAGCGAAAGGGTTAAGCAACGGTCAAATCCATTCAAATGAATAAAGTGATTTTCGAAAAAATGTCGGCCAAAACTAATCAACATTTTTTTTTTAAAATACCTGCTGATCTAATTATATTGAGTCTATATCGAGTCCATGTCGAGTCAATCCAGCTGAATTCCTATCTTGTTTTTCCCATTTCCCATTTCTGATTTGTGTATCTAGACAACGCTCACCTTGCCAATTCTGAGACTGGAAATTTCCTTGATAAATTTTTTCCCTTTTTGTCTTATATATCAACGTGTGCTTCTCCAGCTACAATCTACAACCACACTATTTGTAATGTCTTCGGGTACTAGACGAATAATACATTTACACTTCTGGGGATCAATATTAACACCTATTTTGCTAAATAATGTAGTATAGGTTGAGTATCCCCTATCTGAAATGTTTCGTACCAGAAGTGTGTTGGATTTTGGATATTCCGATTTTGGATTAATTGCATACAATAATGAGATGTCTTGGGAATGAGACCCAAGTCTAAACAACTAATTAATTTATGTTTCATATACATCTTATACACACAGTCTGAAGGGGACTTTATACAATATTTTTAATAATATTATCCCCACCGAGTGAGGTCAGACTTGGACATTTTCACTTTTTTATGCCATTTTGTCACTAGAATTTGGATTTCAGAATTCTGGAAAAGGGATACTCAGTCTGTAATTAAAGGAAATAGCTTTATTCAAGATATAAATTCCAACCAATAAGTAACTATGCCCATCTGTTATAAAACAAATTGCATTGTCACCCAAAAACTTTTTTGTGAAGAAAGGACTATTAGGCTAACCTCACCAAATAAGAACGATTCTTACCTAATATTACCCAGAAGGTTAAAACATGCAGAGAGTAATGCACATTAGTAGCAGTCATGTCAAGCACAGTTCTCATGTAAAATGTTTTTTGCACATCTTTATTTGCAGCGGACTGACACAATAAGACAAGGTTATTGTTAGAAATATGTCAGATCTTACATAAATAACACCCATAGAGTATATTTTCTTGTCACCCTTGCTGGCCAGTGCTCTGCTTGAAGCTCGATTTGCCTGCTTGGCTGACCATTGCTAACTGCTCGTCAGCAGCCTGGCTGCAGCTTTATAAACCAGGTGCTATCTACAAATTACCTGGCAAATAAGAAAAGGGCAAACCTAAATGGTGTGTCTTGCTGAAATCTAAAATAAAATGTCAAAGTAGGAAGATGAATTACTGAGGAATAAAGAAAATTTCGCTAAATCGCCAACCATGACATCTTTACAGTCTTTGCCTGTGTGCTTACTTTGTAATGTCACCACTATTTGATCACCGATTTCCCTTACAAAATATACTTTTTTTTTACCAAGCAACATTTAAGAAACGACCAAGAAGTGGATTGACTAAGCCCAACTTTTCAAAGTATGTTGACTGAAAGGGTTTTATAGGTTTGTTTTCACTATCCATTAACAGCTGACGGGGAGTCGGGGACAACTTAAGCAATTCTGAACTGAGATGGAGAGATCTTTCTGCATGGACTGCCTGTCTAGAGAATCTCACTGACAGCTGACTTGCAAACAATGACTTTTTAAAGATCCATTTATTCAGCACCAAATGGCTCACCAGAGAAACAAGTCCTAGTGTCAGCAAACTACCTGGACAGTATAAGCAATACAGGAAAATTAATACATAATAATGAAGAGATATTAATAAAATAAGCAGCGGTGTTTCCTAGAAACCATTAGTCACTCAGTAGTCAATCCAACCTACAATGTGCAGGAGCACATAAGTGCAATGTTCATGGAGGCACAGATAACCAACACAAACATGCAGTCATCTACATGCTACAAATTCTATAATAAATATGCTTCACAAAACCCTCTTGCAACTCAGCTAGGCTCCATGTGTTAAGTATAGATTTGGCATATTTCTCAGTTTAGGATTAGTGATGAGCCGAACACCCCCGTGTTCGGATCGCATTCGAACTCGGACAATTTCAAAAGTTCGAGTTCGAACTCAAACACGAACCGAACTCAATGCAAGTCAATGGGACTTTAAAGTTCGAATTTTAGAGTGCCCTGCAAGAGGGCATATATGCAAGATATTTGCCATAAAAGGTGTATGGGGGTCCGGGTAGTGCCCTGGGGGACAGGAAACAAGGACAAAAAGTAAAAAAAAACGTTTTTAAAGGAACAGTGAGTTTTCCATGAAATAAAGGTTAAGAATAAAAATGAAAAATTCCTTCAAATATTATACCTAGGAGGTCCCCATAACCTGCCCGTAAAGTGGCGGATTTGATGTATAGAAACATTTAAAAACAAAAAAATGACATTTCAAATGACGGTAAATGGTTTTCCTTTAATCTATTCATAAACAACTGCTTGGGGCGGCAGTCTGTATGAAAAGAGGAGACATTTTAGGATACGCAGAACAAGTTTAGTGATTTTTTTGGCTAAATTATGGTGAAACTTATGCAGGCTTTGGATGAAAGTAACAATAGGTGCTTTAAAATTGGGCCTTTAGTGTCGCAACAGTGCCGTCACATAGTAACCCCTCTGTGGTATTGTGGAAGAATGCAGGGTTGGACCCTGCGGTCAAATATTAAAATGATATGAATCTGGTATAGGCGTCAGTGGCAGTGCACCCAAATATTGTGCCTTTGGTGGCAGCAAGTGCCTTCACACCGTAAGTAACCCCTCTGTGGTATTGTGGAAGAATGCAGTGGTGGAGGTTTTGGTAATGCAGAAGAGATCCCCGATCTATTCAGTTACATCAGCAGCTATAACAAAACCGGGTCAGCAATGTTTAGGCACTTGTACTGCGCTACTATATACGGTGAGAATCGTCACACACCAGTAGCAACAGGAAGCAAACAGAACAGGCAGGGAATACACAGAGAGAATAGTCAAATGGCAGCAAAGTCGGCAACAGATCGGGTCCTCAGAACAAGCAGGGTCAGTAACTGTCAGGATCCCCATTGCTGACCAGACCAAGATCACATTCCTTGCTCAGGCAGCACATGTAAAGTGCTGCCCCGTTCCAATCCAGCAAGGAGAGGGGTTAAACAGTAAAAGCACAAGCACCACACACCACACCCTCCTGCTTGCAAATAAAGAGTCACTCCCACCTTTCTACCATGGCTTCGCATTGCAAGTCTATCCTGCAAACATATCTGATCTATTGCTAAAGACTTACCGTGTATCAGACCCCTGCTTGCTTCAACGACTATCCCGCTGTACCAGTCCCTCAACCTAGGATCGCCTGCTGACAATTCTCCTGGATAACCCCCATTGTACCACGCCTCAGATCACATAATATCAGCCTAACCAAGGTACCTTCAGAGCATCCCTGCATCCTGGGCTTAGACTCCCTGAACCTGCGGTGCCACCCCGGTGCCATTCCTGACAGTAACAAGTATACAAACTGATTCGGTAAGCTAGCGATGCGGGAATAAAGGCTGAGACACACTGAGCGTGTAGTGATGCACAGTGTAGCGAAGCGAAGAGAAGCCAACATTTTGCAGGCTTGACTTCACTCCGCTCCGCCTCTCAGCGTGTCTACACTACATTACGTTTGCTTCTCACCAGACTGGACAGGAATCCACTAACTAAATTAAAATGTACAAACAAAACAGTTTTATTTTCACAAAGCACATGTTATATAGGCAAAACAAAGTTTCTACTGAATAAAATACATCAAAAATTACTGTGAATGTAATAGGAATAGTATAAAAATATATAAAAAAGGTAACCCCTGATCATATATATTATAGGGACACGGAGCGCCGTGTATAGAGTATGGATGCATTGATACCACACACAGACATATACGTATATATCAACACGCAGACCTATAGATACATATATATCAACACGCAGATATATATATCTACACCCACCCACAGACCTCAGACCATATATACACATACGCACATGGGGGTGGCATGTGGACAATCTCAACTAAATGCGCCCCCCCATTTGGCTGATCCCTCCAGAAGAAATGTTGAACCCGACAGAGCAGAGAATATTTATATTATTCTCTGCTTTATCGGGTTCAACATTTCTTCTGGAGGGATCAGCCAAATGGGGGGGGCAATTAGTTGCCAAAATGTGTGTGTAATACAAGTCTGGATATGTATATTTATAAGAATATAGATATATATCTTATCTATATATATATATATATCATACCTGCCCTTACCTTCCCCTATAAATTTGCTAAAAATAACACACAAAAAAACAAACATAGAGACATAGAAAATGTCGGCAGATAAGAACCTTTCGGCCCATCTTGTCTGCCCAATTACCTGGATACTTTACCTGGATTTATCTTTTGTTTAGGATAGCCTTATGCCTATCCCATGCTTGCTTAAATTCAATTACTGTTTTGGCCTCTACCACTTCAACTGGAAGGCTGTTCCATGTATCCACCACCCTCTCAGTAAAATAATGCTTCCTGATGTTACTTTTAAACCTTTGCCCCTCTAATCTAAGACTATGTCCTCTTGTTTTGCTACTTTGTTTCCTTTTAAATATACTCCCTTCCTCTACCTTGTGGATTCCCTTTACGTATTTAAATGTTTCTATCATATCTCCTCTGTCTCGTCTTTTTTCCAAGCTATACATTTTAAGATCATTAAGCCTTTCCTGGTAACTTTTCTCCTTCAAGCCGTACACCATTTTAGTAGCCCTTCTCTGAACTCTCTCTAAGGTGTCTATATCCTTCTGGAGATACGGTCTCCAGTACTGCACACAGTACTCCAAACCACTGCCTGAGACCCCGCGCAGCCCAAATGCCATCCCCTCTACCTGGCTGAATGTATCTAATATATATATATAATTAAATACATTCAGCCAGGTAGAGAAAGAAAAAAAAGGTTTTATTTTATGTTCCCAGGGACATTTAAAAATGTCCTCTGATTTTTTTTTTTTTTTACCTTAGCCTGGTGGTCAGTGGGGGCTCCCTGGATCCTGGTTATGGGGGGGTCTGCCGTGGCCACAGGTGCAGTGACTCCCTCCCTGCGCTGCCTGTCTCTGCCACATGCCTACCTGTCTCTGCCACATGCACCCAGGTGGCTAGCCCGCACAGTCGCAGCTCTGTCATCTGGCGGCCGCATGCTCCTCAGTGCTCAAGGGATCCTTGGGAGGCCCCTGCAGTCGGCCCTCTACAGTGCCTGATTAGAGGGCCCTGTCTGCCTGATGTTTTAGTAACAAGAATGTTTAATCCCATAGGCTTCAATGTTAAAAATACTCCCGTTTTATTTCAATATCTAATAAACCGTTGCTTATAATATTCTGCAGTAAAGAGTCTCTTTATTTCTAGATTCTTTTGTATTTTTTAAGCATTTTTTTATACTTTTTTCAAAATTTTATTTTTTCGAACTTTTGGCGAACGTCCCAAAAAGTTTGAAGTTTGCGAACTGTCGAACGGCCGATGTTAAATGCGAACTCCGAACAGATCGAACCTAACAACTTATTCCTATTTAGGATTAACCAGATTTCATTTGAAGTAACTTTACTAACAGGGTTATTCAAAGAGCTCCAAATTGCTGGCGAAAAGGTAACCAAACTCTGAAATTCATCGTTCGGTTACCTTTCCTGGCCATTCAGCTATCCCGAGAGCAGGCAGTTCGCCAAATGTTGGCGAATTGCCTGCACATATGGTGCAGGCAGTTCGCCAAATGTTGGCGAATTGCCTGCACATATGGTGCCTGTTCGAGGGCAGTGAAATCCCCATAGATAAGCAATGCTTCGTCTATTTAGATAACAAAAACCAGCAGTGAAAGGTTGCTGAAATGCCCTGCCATTCGGTGATTTCATTCGACAGGTTTATTCAGGAGAATCCCATAGGCTTCAATGTTAAAAATATTCCCGTTTTAATTCAATATCTAATAAACCATTAATTATAATATTCTGCAGTAAAAAGATTCTTTGTTGTTAGATTTTTGCAGGATCTTTTAGACATTTTTCTGGATTTTTTTGCGAACATTGTTTTCCTTTTTTCTTTTTTTTTTTAAACGTTTTTCTTTTTTTCTGTAACAGCCCTTTATATTATAATTTATTGGACCTCATATGTAAATTTCAGACATTTTCGCTCAATAGTTTGTTTGAAACAGTTTATCACTTTTCAAACATTCAAGCGTACTGTTTTTTTCTTCTTCACTCCATTCGTCTGTGGTTTCGGGTTTTTCCGGCGGCTGCTCTGCACTCTGATCGGCTCCTGCTCGGGTTTCTCCCGCGTGTTCGGCGGGGTTAATCCAGATGTTTTTGCGGGTTTCGGTGTGCATTCGCCTGGGTTTTGCGGTGAGTGTTCGGCAGCTTTTCGGCGGCTTTTCCATGCACTATGACGGCCCTGTGGTGCTTGCTGAATACACCGCAGGGTCGCCGAAATGAGATGGCCAAATCAAGCCGAATTGAAGAGAACGAAAAGTCACCGAACGTGCGGTGACTTTTCGATTCTATTTGAATAACCCTGATAATAAATGTCAGTGCCGTGAAGAACCAAGATCAGAGTCAAAGGATAGTCCATCATATGCAGTATGTCTAGAATAGGATTTTTCAAATATCACAGTTACAATGCAGAGCTCAGATTTACATGTGAACCCGACAGCCATTTTCAATTCTGACTCCCTAATACAGGCTTCATCATCCTTTGCCCCCAGATGTTTAGGAGCTACAACTCCTATGATGCTCAGCTAGTCATTAAGTTGGCATTGTGTCAGGGGAAATGTTCTTCCAAAATATCTGAATTGCCAAGACTAAAGATCCCTGCATGGTCTGAGTCGTTTAATGTATCAATTTTATTAAATTTGTCTAGTATTCGGTCTCATTCAGGGCAAAACCACAGCATTTGAGTAAAATTTGAGTTTAAATTTCAAATTTAATGTGAGTTGTGTATGAGCATGTCACAGATCTGCACGGCAATAAAACTCACAGTAATGTGTGGTGTGGGGGTGAGAATAAGCTTGACTTTATTGTTGTGGAAGATATTGGGATGGGGGGGCAGAAAAATACACCTTTGCCTATGTCGACAAAAAATCTTGCACCAGTGCTGCCTAAGTTACCTGTGATCACAGGGAATAAGTGCTAATGTTTGCACAGGTTGGGGGGGGGGCACAATTCTTGCATTGCCCCGGGCGCTGACAATCCACGCTACACCACTGTATCTGCTTATACTTTAGACAATGCACCAAAAACAAACAGAATTTGGTATCGCAGAAATCAAGAAGATGAACAGTGTCAGCTTGTTCAGAAGTATGTTGAGTATCAATTAAAAATGTAGAGACAAAACAACAAAAGCAAAAACAATATTTGTCTGAGGTATATCATACAGATAAAATATATATTAAACCACTCCTAACAAAAATGTTTTTATGTCAATAAATGTACACTGATTGGGGGTGGGGGTTGACTCATAGGAGAGATATATACTGGCTGTTTACCCATGATACATTGTACATTTAAAGAGTATTCATGTGGAATTTGTTGAACGGCGCAGCTAATCAGTGTGAAGGAAATTAAATATAGGTGAACATGTATTACTGCTCAGTGATAACATGGAGAAAGGAGTAACACTGGCAATGATAAACAGCTGGCTGCTTGATAAACGACCATAAGCCTAGTAAATGTTTCTTTTGACTTTATTACTTTTCCTTCCTATCGCTGCTACTTTGCAGTCAATTCAATGAGCAACATATGAAAGCTCTTATCAACTAGATATAGACTGAACTACGGGAATCTGTTATCAGAGGAAAAATGTATACAATTTTCTCCGATTCTGAAAATTCCAGGAATTTATATTGAAATCGACAGGTACAGAGGGATGTTTTCAAGACCTAGATATGAAACCAAGTCCAAGACTCTTTAAAGGGAAATGATACCTCAAAAATATGATTTTTTTTTCATGTTAAAATGATGGCTGGTTTCAAAAAGAATGAATAATTATCTAGCTAAATCATTTTCTATAGATTATTTCACAAAATTTGTGCAGAATGCTGATTTTAGTGTATTTAATTGAAAATTAGTAAAACTTAATTTTATTAAATAATGAGATAAAAATTATATTTTAAATGTGATGTTCATGGTTCAAGTAGCAGAACTGTTTTTTATTTTTGGTAAAGGATAGACGTTTTGGATTACCACAAATTTTTAATTATATTTATTATTGTCCATGAAACAGATTATTTAGATAGACAACTGCACCATACCTGATTCCAGCTGATTTTTTTTATCCATCTATGAAAGATCCTCCTACCGAAAAACCTAAAATGTTTCTTATTTTGCCCACTATGCATAAATCTAAGAGAGATTTATGAATAATGATCCCACATAATGTGTAATGGTATCTCTATTGTTCGTTAGAAATTTATTACAAGCCTTCACTGCTAGCATTTGTATGAGAGATATCCCAAAAGCTAGCAGCATTTACATTTCAAATTACTTTGAATAAATGAACTTGGATTCCCAGCCTCAACCCATCCAACTCAACTCTGCGGACAAGATATCTAGAGATTACTTCTGTTACAAAATCACTTAACTCCAGGGTGTGAGAGCTGGAATTCTTTGAATAAGAGCCATTAATTTGCAACCAACAGGAGAAGAATGAGATATTCCAAAATTGCGCATACTTTAAGCTGGTAGTCTGCAACGTACAGGAGCCAATAATTTACAGTAACATCCAAGTTGCAAGCAAAGTGTGTAGCTCAGATGGAGTAGCGACTCGCCATTTAGCCAACAGCTTTAGACTATATGTATAAGAGTTAACATGCAAAGATTTATAGGTTATAATCTTCAGTGATTGCTCTCTCTGTGTCGTGTGCCGGACAAAATCCCTACAGGTTCCCTAATGCCAAAATCCCGACGGCCAACTTCAAGACAGAACAAGTGCCAGACATCCCAACTTCCCTACACGGCCAACTACCAGACATCCATAATCCCAGCAGCTAACCCTAATACTAACACCCTAACCCTAGGTTTAAGGTGGTTAGGGCTAGGTTTAGGGGGGTTAGGGTTAGGGCTAGGTTTAGGGGGTTAGGGCTAGGTTTAGGGGGTTAGGGCTAGGTTTAGGGGGTTAGAGTTATAGCTAGGTTTAGGGGGTTAGGGTTAGGGCTAGGTTTAGGGGGTTTAAGGATAGGGCTAGGTTTAGGGGGTTTAAGGTTAGGGCTAGGTTTAGGGGGTTAGGGGTGGGTTTAGGGGGATAGGGTTAGGGCTAGGTTTAGGGGGTTAGGGAGTAGGGTTAGTGTTAGCCACTGGGATTTGGATGTCTGGAAGTTGGTCATCAGGGAGTTGTCTGTGTAGGGAAGTTGGCCGTGTAGGGAAGTTGGCCATCAGGGAGTTGTCTGTTTAGGGAAGTTAGCCGTCGGGAGTTTGGCATTAGGGAACCTGGTTGTAGGGATTTCGACCCAAACCCCTCTGTGACTGATCGGTTCGGATGATTTATATTTTGTTCCCTTTTTAATCTGGCTCAATTCTCTTAGTTACAGTTGTACATATTTTCAATCCAACACAAAATTTAAATTAAAGCTAATGTCATCTTTATTTTGTTGTCAGAGGAGACAATATTTTGATACTATTAAAATATATATAGCCATCATGTAAGCCCCTTCGTTTTAACTTGTGTGGATTTAATATGACTAAACCTTGGCCTCCAGATGTTTTGGAACCACATCTCTCAAGTGGCTAACAAACCTAATGAGTGGTTGCGCATTATTGAGGGTGGCATTCCAAAACATCTGGACAGCTAAGGTTGCTGACCTCTGGAGTAAACAATCATCTATATCACTGATCTTCATGATCAGTCATATATCCATGGCTTAATAGGCCATCACTTGAACATTTAATTTTCTACTGGCAAGTTCTATTTATTTCTAATATCAGTTCTAATTAGCTGTAGGAGTTCATTGTACTACATTTGTAGTATAATTTATTGTGTACTTTTTTACTGAGCAGTTTCTTAAAAGAAATAAGCTTGTGCTCTGCTTTGTAAGAGGTTTCCAGTCCGGCAATGGAAAAATATGCAACAGTATAATCCTTAGGTGAGTATCCTAAGTAAACTATTGACAGCTGCAGAATTGAAGGTTCATCAGCAATTTAATGAGGTGAACTAAGGGCATAAAAACTGAAGGTTAAAACAATTAGAATGCCTGGTCATCTAAATGAATAGGAAATTAGGTAAGAAAGCCAAAACGGGTTCAGCACTACTGCATCCTTATCAAATATAACATGGATATTGATATAAAATACACTAGCAGAATAATATAGTAAAGACGAGCTAGTAGCTTACATTACACCTTACCAGCATTTTATGTTAATGACTAAAGAACAGCATAAACGTTAGACAATAAGAAACTTATTTAAACATTGCATAGGTGACTGTGCTTTCCCAAATAAAAAGTGAATGAAAATTAATCCCTTATTGACAGATTTTGAACTTTGTTCCTTATTTAGTGACCATTAAACAATGCATGTATGTAATTTAAAAACATAAAACCTTTTTATTTTGCTTTAATTTTTACCAGTGGTTTGTAAATCAGCTTTACAGTCCACCTGTCATGTCAAATCAATCACATGTTGAGATCAATTGACAAGGAGCTACCATGTATTTTTTAAATAATTTTTTGTGCTAAAGTAAATTTTGGGAAATTTTGTGCAATTCCCTTTCAAAATATGGGGCCACAGTATGCCACTGGGGTGAGTGGCAGCTGCAATTGGAAGAGTCATCATAAAGGTCAGTCCTCTGCTTACTCCCCCTGATTCCAGGCTAGTGCACGGTGTTGTCAACGTACCAACGTCAACGCTCTACAGCCTGAACCATGGCCTTCTGTAAGCAATGCCCTCAGAGGACAGACATGATCATGCCCACTTTGGGAACTGAGTAACTAGAGCCAATGGATGACATATCGCATTTATCTTTAAAATCAATACTATGAAAGCCCTGAGCTACACTTTCCCGTCAATGTCTCATGAGACAATGGACAAACTCCAGCTTCCCTGATGTTCCTGAACCTATTCCTCCCATGATTCTTTGGGCATTAATTACATTCAAAGAATTCTGGGATTTGTAGGCCATTAACCTCTGGGGGCCAGAGTTTGACATCCCTGGTGTAGCTGGTTCACTACAACCTGAAAAAAAACCCATTTAAAATAGCTCAACTCTAAACAATTATCCTACTGTTTGCAGATGTAAAGTTTTTTTCTTTGTGTTATCCACACCAAATAAGTGCTTGCTTTGCTATTGTACTAATAGATCTTAAAAGAAGATGCCAGAATACGCAATCACAAACTAGTGTGACAGTCACAGTAGCCAGAAACGTATAGCAAAAATAGAATGTAGAGGTGATCACAAATCTTACATAAAATATTCTGTTGTCTCCAAAACTGTCCATGAATATTCTTCCATAATACTATTTTCAAAACAAATTAAAATAAATCCATTTTTACTTAATTTGGTTTTAAAAGGTACGAGTCTACCTTCCCCGTTACTGATAGCCTTAGATTTATAATCCTGACATTTTCTTTAATCTTGGGCAGACCATTAAGTGTGACTACATCCTTCATTAACCGTATCTGTATTTTACATTTTACAGGAACATTCAGAATATTTTAGGTGAAGGGTGTTGACGCCCTAAAGGCATAGCACCACTTCAAGTACGAAATGAACTAAGCGGGATCACTGAGCATTCATGAATTGAAACCGTCGAGGAGATCTAAAAACATGCAGGTTAATTAGCAGAACTTAAAAGTGCTTACTAGAAAGAAAATGTTGGGATGTGGGACCAAAATCCCTATGGGCTTCATGCAACTGTCTGATGCGCTCATCAATAGAGACCTAGGAGGAAAAGGAGAAGAAATTATTATTTCAACATGTCACAATGAATGGCAATTAAGGAAGCAAGATATTATTGACTTTGAGCCTTAGGGTCTCAGACACTGAAAAGCTGCGGCAGGAGTGTAAAATACTAAACCTAGTGCATTCTTTTTATTATTATTACAGCTTACGATACATTGCCTCTTTTAAACTCCGTAGCAGATCAAAACAGTAGAAAAAGCAAATTACTCTTGTTTCTGTACGCTATTAAGACGAAATCCATATGTCATTTTTTTTTATTACCAACTTCTAGAAACTAAACTGCAAAAAGGTAAAAATCTTGCTTAGTCAGCCTAGGTTATAAGTGACCGTCTTCAAAAAACCTTTATTGCAACAATGTGTTTTTGTCTCTAATTCACCAAGGAGTACAAATGGGAAATCTAAAAGGCAATTATTAGATAAAATGTTACTAGGATATTGTACGAACTGTACAAGTGTGTACCAATGGTTATTTCAAATCACTACATATGTTTGGTCAAATCTTCAACAGGAGGACCCAAAACATTACTCTATTCCCTTCTATTGAAGAGGTCTGTGAATCCAGGATGACAACTCATCCATTAGTACAGAGGAAAGGAGGCGCTAAAGAAGTTGTTTGTTGTGTGAATGGCTAACCAAAGTACCCTAACCATTGCTTAAAAAAAAAAAATATATATATGCATGAGTAATATAGGCAAAGCTTTTTCAGTACATATAAGACCATGAGTGCATCCATATATCCGATTCTTTGTAATGGTTTTGGACTTCAGCATCTGGACATGCATCTTATGACAGTCCCGGAGCTGTGGATATTATGTATAAGTCTCTATAAAATTTCCTTCTGTAAGCTCTTAAAGACATCTCCGAGTGACAGCTCCATACATAAATATTCACTTCCAAAGTGACCTTTTTCTGCACAGGTTAATAACTGATCACATTATATCAGTGTTTCGCATAAAGGTCATCTGATGTTTGCTTTACACTCCCACAGCACACATTGTAACAAACATAGCAACACTAAGAAGCAGAAAATTTATAGCAAGGTGCACGCGTGGGACACAAAGGCGATTCAACAATTGAAGAAAGAAAAAAAAAGAATATATAGCTAAAACCAGAAGGCTAGCCCATAACAATGAGAGCTGAAAGCGGTCATGCTCTTGTGCACTGTGGGGTTGAGAAATCCATGTGGTACATGTGCAATAAATGTTTACAGTTAGTGCATCATTATTTAGCAAATTGTGCTATAGCATGCTTTGTACCCTCGAGGCACATGCTTGAAAGGGTGCAAGGAATGCTAATAAGACATTTTTTCTTCACTGCTAAGTAAATTATATCGTATTTCTTTGGTGTATGACATTAAACTCTAATACTCCTCTAGTTCACTGATCTGACTTCAGTTTCTTTACTGGAACGAGCAGTTGGAATCAATATTTCTACAGCACTTCTAATGTTATATACGATATTGGACTAGTATTCAATGTGCCGTGAAAACACATTCACTGTACTAGGGGAGCTTTAATCTCCATTCATATAGATGAAATACAATGTCCCTTAGCACAAAGAGGAACGTATCATAGGATGATGAATATACATGAGCGATCGTCTGTGCTTATCATATAGGGATTTAATCATAAGGTTGAATATCTTTGCACAATCCAATGTGTACTGAAAATGAAAATCTCTGTTTTAGCATTGGGTGAATATATGTAGATGTCAAAAATGTAAATATAGCCCTGTGCCAGGGGACCTCTTTGATATGTCTCTGTGTTTGCATTCATGTGCTTGGAGCTTGCAGAAATAGACCAACATATCATGTTATAATTTCCTGGGACAATTCTTTCCAGGTAGCAAAGAAGAAAAGGGGTACAGGCACGCCAGATGAAAGTTCAATGTTTCAGCTGTAAACCAGCCTTTGTCAAGCCATTAAATCTGAGCTTTCATTTGGTGTGCCTGGAACCCTTTTCTTTTCTACATCGGACTTTGAGGTTGGCCTTTGGTAGTGCCAGCTGCATCCTAAGGTTACCATGTATCTACATTGATTTACTGTGGCAGCATATTGCTTTTTTCAAATCTTTTCAGGTAATCAGATGTATAAGAAGAAAGTGAAAATTGTGTCAACATAAAATAAGTGCTCGTGTCTGCTGATGTTGAAAAAACTGGTGAAAATAGTACGTATTGTCTCGCCAAAATTAAAATGCAAAGACCAACAGGAAAAGCTTTAATGAGCAGCTTCTCCTGTCATTCATTGGATAATACTTTTCTGAAATGCTGACATTTGTAGACGCTGCAATAGTGGCTATTTTCATCGGTAACAGCGGTGCTCTGTGAATGACACCTTAAGAGTATATGGCACTCAGTACCATTGCAGTTTTAGACTTCGATATAGATACTTCCAGGTGCTATAAGAGGGTGCAATAATGCCGTAAAGGTGCTCACAAAAAGTCCACATGAAAGTTTATTCTAGGCAATATGGACCAAAATCATGTGTAGTGATTTTATTCTAACAAAGTCAAGCAGGGTTATTCAAAGAGCTCTGAATTGCAGGCGAAAGGTAACCGAACGCTGAAATTCAGGGGATGGTTACCTTTCCTGGCCATTCGGCTATCCAGAGAGCAGGCAGTTCGCCAAATGTTGGCAAATTGCCTGCACATACGGTGCCTGTTCTTTTCCTGTTCGAGGGCAGTGAAATCCCCATAGAGAAGCAATGCTTCGTCTATTCAGAGAACAAAAAACAGCAGGGAAAAGTTGCCGAAATGCCCGGCCATTCGGTGGTTTCATTCGACAGGTTTATTCAGGTGAATCCCATAGGCTTCAATGTTAAAAATATTCCCGTTTTAATACAATATCTAATAAACCATTTATTATAGCATTCTGCAGTAAAAGGTTTCTTTATTTTTAGATTTTATAGGATCTAGGCATTTTTCAGGATTTGAGAAATTTTTTTTCTAAAATCGTTTTTCTTTTTTCTGTAACAGACCTTTTTATTATCATTCATTGGATTTTATATGTAAATTTCATACATTTTCGCTCAGTAGATTCTTTGCAAACAGCATTTCACTTTTCAAACATTCAAGCATACTGGTTCGTTGTTTGTGTCGGGTTTTTCCGGCGGCTGCTCTGTGCTGTGATCGGTGGCTGGTCGGGTTTCTCCGTCGTGTTCGGCAGGGTTAATCCAGATGTTTTTGTGGGTTTCGGTGTGCCTTCGCCAGGTTTTGTGGTGAGGTTTCGGCGGGTTTGCAGCAACTTTTATCTGCACTACGACGGCCCTGTGGTGCTTGCTGAATACACCGCAGGGTCGCTGAAATGGGATCGCCAAATCAAACCAAATTGAAGAGAACGAAAAGTCACCGAACGTGCGGTGGCTTTTTGATTCTCTTTGAATAACCCTGAATACATTGATATGTGTTGTCACCTGTTGATCATACTATGCATTTAGTTACGTATTCATAGAGAATTAAACAAGGATCAATCAACAAAGCTCTGTCTTGCTAAAGTGCTGAAGGTGGAAGAAAAATCACTCAACGATAAAAAAAAAACAACAGTTATACAACACAATGGCTCACAAAAAATGTGACAAAAGTTTACAATATATCTTAAAGATAAGTGTAGCCACACTCCCTGGAAAATACATAAAGGTGCGTAATGCAGAATCTAGTTTTTTTTTTTTGAGAAAGGATTTTACCAGGAAAGATACATTGAGATTTCTCTCGTTTTCAAGTATGTCTAGTTTTAACAAACTATATTTTATTAATCAAATTCATGCCATTATGTGCGTTGGTGGTTCTGTGATTTCTACTCTTTTCAAGGCTAGGAGGATACATTCACTTCATGTGCGCGTTCTTTCTGCTGCGTTAGGTACAACTTTATTATATTACAAAGAGGTATAAAAGAAACCGCAGAAGTATCTGTTGTTTTAGATGAAATGTAACATTTGTGAAGGATGTTCTTGAACCCAGGACATGCTTGAAAACGAGAGAAATCTCAATGTATCCTTCCTGGTAAAATCCTTAATAAATAAATAAATAAAGTACATATCTGCTTCTGAGAGCAGACCTTCGATCATTTGTGATTTTATAACCTCGTAAAAAGCTTCAGTGTACACTGCGTTTGAAATCTACTTTTTTTTCTTCATGTAAAAAAAAAAAGAGTCTCGCTGATGACTATCTTAGATCTTGTCTGGATTAGCAAACTGCAGTTGATATGCAGGGCAGATGGCAAACTTCATCATGAGATTTTATTACTTCTTATCGACTTATACAAGTAAGAAATCTTAGCCTTGTCTTTAAATTGTAAAGTTGAAATCTGTACTGGCCTAGGGGTAGCTCTCTCTCTCTATATATATAAGACATGAAGCATTACTTACCCAGCGGCAGCAATTAAAGAGCCATGACTACACTAAGAAATAATAATCTAAGCCATTGACATGCACATTCATTAACCTTAAAATTGTCCATGACGTACTTATCAAGTCATGAGGGAAACTGTTAATTGTCAAGGGAAATTGCATTTAGTGTGCCCTGGTAGTATTATGTTTTCCTAAAAGACATAAGTCATGGGTCATTAATTTTCCTTTATGTGTTATAATGAAATACGTAAATGCCTTTGAAAACCAGACAGGCAGGGTTGGTTTTGGTTGTAGGTAGGCAGGTTTGGCTCCATGACAAAATCATTTTGTGGTGCTTAGTGATGGCCACAAATTCCTGGGGCAATGCAGAAGAGAAAAAAGGAGAATCAAAGCCAAAAGAGGTTTGGAAGTAAAATAGTTAATATACAGGTCTGTTCAATAAAGGTGAAACTCTGGAGAACTTGTGGAGAAGTGAAAATTCTAGGTTAAAATAGCCAAACCAGAAAAATTTTCTCATTCATCTCACTTTCCAAATCGGCTTTTTGGTCTGCCAATTCTCCTGAGTTTCACCTTTTAGTGAATAGGCCTGATAATCTTTCAATTACAGCTATAAACCCCTTCGCTACCGAACACGTTTCGTTGAATGGTTTATTTAAAAACATGGGCCGTGTAGTTAATTAAATGTGAGGTAAGGCTAGGGTCAAACGAAAGCATTTTTACATGCGAACGTAAAAAAGTGCGTCCGAACGCATTGACGGATTTTTTCACGGAATTCGCGAAAACGGTCATACGATGCGCGTTTTCGTGCGTGATTTTTTACGGATCCAAACCAGGAAACTTTGGGTGTCTGGACGTTATGTTGGCCGGACACGAGCACGGTCTGACGTCTCCAAATCACACACACACACCGCTAGCTGACGCAGCGCGATCTGTACATCCGTACTAGCGGTTCTGCGTTCTCGAAAAAATGCGTTCATTTTCCACTTGCGTTGCGCGGCCAGACTTTCGTGTGGCTGTACTTCGTATATTGGCCGTCATTGCCCGTCATTTGCTGCTAGTGCGTCCGTAATTAAGTGCGCCAGAACGCACATTAAAAGTGCGCTGTCTGACCCCAGCCAAAAAGGCAATTTTGTATAGAGATTGCTTATCTAAGATAGTTAAAAAATGTAGTAAATTTTTCGTGTATTCATTTGTACTTTAGAACCTTTCATCCAGCAATATTTTTGTAAACTGTAGATGAGGTCTCATCCAGCACAATTTCACACAGGGTCTGCATTATTAGCATATAGGCAGAAATGGCCTGTGCGTCAAATACAATAAATATGATAAAATTAGATAATAAAACTGGTGCGATCTCCTGCTTATTGGGATTTGTAGTGATTATAATGAGATTATTAACAATGCAGCTTCCAAAAAATTCCAGAAGAATATAAAGATAATAACTGTGTCATGATGCCAGTGTATGGAAATTACAGTAACACCTTGCATCTGTACTGTACATGGATTTTCAGTCACTATAACCTGATGAAATGTATCTCTGTACAGCAGTGAGTGACCGCAGGGCTCTCCCTGTATTCTGCCCTCTCCCTGGCTGTTGTAATGCAAAAGCAAAGTTTCTTGAATGTTTTGTAACAGAGAAGGTGGGGTCTGCTCTTAGTAGCTTCTTGACAGTAATGTCCTTAGGGGGCACACTAAGCTTTAACCCTTTCACTGCTGAGGACGTGTGGGGAACATCCTCATTGACTCCTAAGGAAAGATGGGGTGGAGATAGGGGGTTCCTTTGAACCCCAATATCTCCCGACCGTTGGCAGCTAGCAGGGTCATGTTTGGTATCATTAGAAAGGCCAGAGCATGGCCTTTCCAATGATACCAAACATGACCATGTTTATGGTAAGGAACAAAAATAATAATAATAATAAAAAAAAGAAAAACATGTTTTTCTAAGATGTGAAATGGCTCAGCAGTGAAGGGGTTAAAAATGTTAACAGCTTTAAAAATTTATGCAAATGGGGTTTTATAGGCTGTTTTTTGTGTATGACGCTATTAAAATGCAAAAGCAAGTTAACACATTGTTTTTAGTGAAAGGCTTAATGAAAATTACAAGTAATTTCAACCTATTAGGCTAGGGTCAGACTAACTCATTTTTCGCGTTGTCTGTGAAAAAGTGCGTTCGAACGAATGGACGTATTTTTTCACGGAATACGCGATAGCGGTCATACGATGCACATTTTCGTTCGTGATTTTGTACGGATCATCAATAAAACCCTTTTTGCGTCTGGACGTTATGTTGGCCGGACGTGTGCAGCGTCTGACGTCTCCCAATCACGCAAACACGCCGCTATGCCGCCGCAGCGCACTCTGTACGTCAGTAGTAGCGGTTTGACGTTCTAGAAAAAAATGCGTTCGTTTGCCACTTGCGTTGTGCGGACGAACTTCCGTGCGGCCGTTCTTCATATGTTACCCGGCATTGGACGTCATTTGCTGCTAGCACGGCCGTGATTTCGTGCGGTGAAACGCACGTTAAAAATGCTTTCGTCTGACCTTAGCCTTAGTTGGAAATGCCAACTCCAAGAACAGAAGCAAAGAAACCACTGGATGACATTTTTTTTTTGGAGAAAGGATTTTACCAGGAAGGATACATTGCGATTTCTCTCGTTTTCAAGTATGTCCTGGGTGGCGAGTATGTACCGTTGGGTGTCTTGCCCAAGGACACTTACTGGAGAGGTGCTCTTGCTGGGATCGAACCCATGTTTCCACAGGCTCTCTCCATGCAGAGCAGTGATGTTACGGCTACTCCACCCAGCCGGTATAGGTGTGTTTATCCAATTGTTTATATAAAGTAAGTATTCTTTGCAAGCACCATATGTGACATCTTATGATATAATGATACTGAATTATGCCTAGAAATCAAATCAGTAACATCACTTTGTAACAATGGTGCAATGTGATGTTACTGCTCATTGCTTTGACATAAGAGGCAGCCATGAACTCAAGAAGACTTGTGAGGTACATAGCACCAGGACGGTTATTTATATAAAACATTCTTGAACTAAGATCAAATTGTGGGGCAACGAACCCCTCAATAAATTGTCTGGTCCTTCAGACGTCTCTGACTTCATGAGTTCAAGATAACCCTATTAGCGCTCGAAGGCACACAGGGACTTAACATGAACACTTTTTTAGATGTATAGGATGGAATTGCTATTCTTGAGAGTAATATGCTGTAAAGACACCAAGGTCAAAGAATCAATATGTTTATTTTTTCACAATACTGTGATGTATGATGATATTGCTGGATCCATGGAAGGCTTTGAATAAAGCCAAACTATAATTTATAGATCATGCATGTGTACTATATGTGTATGAAAAATTGAACAAAAACAGCACAAGATAATTGCTGAAAATTAAAATCTGTTGAAGAAAAATAGCTTAAAGCACTGTCTGGGAGAAAAAATAAACGGAATTCATCTCATAAACAACAAATCGATGCTTGCTGTATTATAATTGAGAAATTCTCAATATAATCCAGGAAAACAAAAGAAAATGTCAATAAACCAAGTCAAAATTATCTGAAGATTCAATTCACTGTGTGTCAGACCATTAAAGTAGAATAATTTATTTATTTATTTATAAAGGATTTTACCAGGAAGGATACATTGAGATTTCTCTCGTTTTCAAGTATGTCCTGGGTTCAAGAACATTGAGTGGTTACAGAAATACAAAATACAAAATAATGCACTTTAAGTCATAAACATTTCTGTTCATGAAACCACAGGACACAGAGGACCAAGCCAGGGGCATCATTTAGTATCAGTGTAGGAGACTAAGCAATAAAGCACACTGGTATCTAATCAGTCCAGAATTGATCTAAGAAGGGAGCATGAAGAAAGAACGAATGATCAGCATTAATACTGTGATGTATGCATAGGAACAGAGTTACCTTTTATTGCATTAATTTAGAAACCGAAGATAATTGAACAATTACTACTACAAGTCACATATGAGTTAAGCTCACTTTATAGTCTTTCTGATATACTACGATCTTTTCATTTTCTTTTTACATTCTTTCGGTGTCGAGGTTGGTATTGCACAATGATCATCGTTTCATTCACTTAACCCATTAAATACCAAGTTTGAGTTTATATCGGCTGGGTGAAGTAGAGGTAACATCACTGCTCTAGGACTGTGGAGACACAGGTTAAAATCCCAGCCAGAGCACCTCTCCAGTAAGTGTCCTTGGGCAAGACTCCTAACGGTAAATACTCGCCACCCAGGACATACTTGAAAATGAGAGAAATCTCAATGTATCTTTCCTGGTAATATACTTTAAAAAATAATATTGGAGCACATGCAGGAGCTTTTGAAGATCGAGTAGTGTATACTCAATGTGGTCTGATTCTGAAAAACACAAAGGTATTTTGTTTATTGCAAATTAAATTGCCACTACAATTTAAACACATCTGACAACACAGCCAATGAGTTGAAATTATTTGAAAAGCTTTGATGATTCACAGAAACATGGAGTCCAAGCTCGAATTTAATGTAGTAGTGCTTTTTAGACAGCAGAGGGCGCCCTCTGCTTGTCTAAAAGGGCTTACCTACAGTGAACATACAATGAGGGACATTATATATATATATATTTATTGTTCGGGTAATGGAAAGTAATTTTCAGTAAAAACACTGGATCCAGCCAGTGGTTGTATAGAAAAGCACTTGGAATTTTTTTTTTTTGCAAAGTATTTTACCAGGAAGGATACATTGATATTTCTCTCATTTTCAAGTATGTCCTGGGTGGCGAGTATGTACCGTTAGGTGTCTTGCCCAAGGACACTTACTGGAGAGGTTGCTCGCTGGGATCGAACCCATGACTCCACAGACTCTCTCCATGCAGAGCGGTGATGTTACCTCTACTCCACCCAGCCGGTATTGAAGGGTTTAAGGAAAAAGCACCCCCTTGCAGTACATAACTAATGACCCTTTAATTCTCAGCACTACATTAGAGATATTTATAGCATGCCTTGGCAAATCAAGTCTAGTAAAAGAAGTATTTTAGCTATTTAAACTATTTGTTTTATGCCTGCCTCCTTTTCAGCACTGCAATGGACTCAGCCATGAGCCTTATCGTCCTGGTTCACAGCAAGAGGTGGGCATAGCTACCACTTGTCAGGAATCCCCCTTGGGTCTATGATACTGGTCCCTGTATACAGTATACTATCTACCTATCTGATCCTTAGGTGGTCAGTACAGCTAACTATCTTCAGGGAACCAAGTGACACGTACCCAGCAAGGGTTAACAGATACCTGAATATTAGAACAGACTTGGTTGATGGAACAGGGATATTAGTACCAGTCAGGCGTGTGCCATTATTGATACACAGAGCAAGATCACTAGTACTTGCCAGGTCGGTACACAGAGCAGGGTTATCATTAAATGCCAGGTCAGTACACAGAGCAGGGTTATCGGTAAATGCCAGGTCGTACACAGAGCAGGGTTATCGGCAAATACCAGGTCGGTACACAGAGCAGGGTTATTGGTAAATGCCAGGTCGATACACAGAGCAGGGTTATCGGTAAATACCAGGTCGGTACACAGAGCAGGGTTATCAGTAAATTCCAGGTCGATACACAGAGCAGGGTTATTGGTAAATGCCAGGTCGGGACACAGAGCAGGGTTATCGGTAAATACCAGGTCGATACGCAGAGCAGGGTTATTGGTAAATACCAGGTCGATACACAGAGCAGGGTTATCGGTAAATGCCAGGTCGGTACACAGAGCAGGGTTATCGGTAAATGCCAGGTCGGTACACAGAGCAGGGTTATCGGTAAATACCAGGTCGATACACAGAGCAGGGTTATTGGTAAATGCCAGGTTGGGACACAGAGCAGGGTTATCGGTAAATACCAGGTCGGTACACAGAGCAGGGTTATTGGTAAATAACAGGTCGATACACAGAGCAGGGTTATCAGTAAATTCCAGGTCCATACACAGAGCAGGGTTATCGGTAAATACCAGGTCTGTACACAGAGCATGGTTATCAGTAAATACCAGGTCGATACGCAGAGCAGGGTTATTGGTAAATACCAGGTCGATACACAGAGCAGGGTTATCGTAAATGCCAGGTCGGTACACAGAGCAGGGTTATCGGTAAATACCAGGTCGATACACAGAGCAGAGTTATCGGTAAATGCCAGGTCGGTACACAGAGCAGGGTTATCGGTAAATACCAGGTCGATACACAGAGCAGGGTTATCGGTAAATGCCAGGTCGGGACACAGAGCAGGGTTATCGGTAAATACCAGGTCGATACGCAGAGCAGGGTTATTGGTAAATACCAGGTCGATACACAGAGCAGGGTTATCAGTAAATTCCAGGTCGATACACAGAGCAGGGTTATCGGTAAATACCAGGTCGGTACACAGAGCAGGGTTATCAGTAAATACCAGGTCGATACGCAGAGCAGGGTTATTGGTAAATACCAGGTCGATACACAGAGCAGGGTTATCGGTAAATGCCAGGTCGGTACACAGAGCAGGGTTATCGGTAAATACCAGGTCGATACACAGAGCAGGGTTATCGGTAAATGCCAGGTCGGTACACAGAGCAGGGTTATCGGTAAATGCCAGGTCAGTACACAGAGCAGGGTTATCGGTAAATGCCAGGTCGGAACACAGAGCAAGGTTCTCAGCGCTATCTGTGTATTACCAGCTATTCTGTGTATCGACCTGGCTTTAACTGAGGGGAGTGATAACCACGTCAGAGCACTGGAGTAAATGAGTCGCTGGGTTTTAAACCCGGCAGGCACAGCATCATCAAGCCGCAGTCCACCCCTTGGCGTCTCAACGTGGTTGCAAGTCTTCTGCTCTTCACTCTGCACCCGGCCAGTGAGCAGCGAGCAGGACGCTGCCGGGCACTGCGGGATGTGACACCACTTTGTAAATTTCTGAGGTAGAGATAGGAGAGGGACTGAAATGGTTATACGGAAGGTGCCAGGAAAACAAGCTGAAAGTGCAGGGTTTTCAACTACAAAAGGAATACATATAATTTTTTGTAACATCTATTGAATGAAATGAGCACTCAGAAAAGTAGATACTTGGAATATGCTAATGAAGGTGCCCTAAGACTCAACTATATGTTTAGTGTTTCATTGTATCCTAAATCTGTGCAAAAGAAACCAGAACATGATTTTCTTTCATTCTTTGAACAGGTTTGTCAAATTCAGAATGGGAGGATGCGCACCATCTTTAACCTTTCTTTGCAACATGTTATTTACAGAAATAGAGTATTGTGAATGTGAACTGGATCTACAGTATCAGAAATTTTATATTGTACTGGGATGCTCAGGTTAAGGTATACTGGCATGTCTCAGTTTTAATGGATAAACACATTACTATTCAAAGGAAGCACCCTATGGCTAGTAAAGGATGAAGCTTTGCTGAAGGCATTGAGACAGAAGAAACACCTGCTATTTTCTACCTCAAATTACCCTTGTTTACAAGACTACAAATACTGATATGATGTTCAGATTCTGAGAGACAAATAGATGCAGATGTTGAAAGTGTATCGATGCTAATGCAAAGCAGATAGATAATAATGAGTGCCGCACACAAGTCTGCGCACCGACTCGTATTGCTGTAGGTGTAGAAAGGCTACATGTGAATACTCTGAATAGATGTTAATGATAATTTAACTATCCATGATTTATGTAACGAAAGGTAATTTGCACAGAGGAATGTTTTATTCAAATGTATGAAAGTTGTATAATTGCAGACTGTGATGAAGAAATAAAAAGTGAACTGCATTGTGAATTAAAGAGAAAAAAGTAGAAAATACAAGCAGCATAAAAATGCATGAAGCTCAAACTAAGGCCCTAATTCCAGTCCCGACCACTTTACCAACACCGAAAAGGCCTATACACTTAATAATGTAATTAAAATTTGTCCATAGAATAGATTATCCAACAATATTATGAAAAATACTCTCCCTAGATAAAACTTGAATATTTATATTGGAAATTTCAGCCTTAATTATGCAAGTCGGAATGTATTTTTGCATTCTGACAATTTGTTTTTGTTTTGAGAAAGTATTTTACCAGGAAGAATATAGTGAGATTTCTCTTGTTTTCAAGTATGTCCTGAGTGGCGAGTATGTACCGTTAGGTGTCTTGCCCAAGAACACTTACTGGAGAGGTGCTCTTGCCGGGATTCGAACCTGTGCCTCCACGATTATAGAGCCGTGATGTTACCTCTACTCCACCCAGCCGGTAATTCCTTCCCGGTGATCACTAACAACTCTTTATTACCATCAGAAGTACTTCCAGAGATAGAGAGATTATATATTGCAAATATACATCTTACTTTATGCAAGTTTCTATTTTTCTACTTCCACTCTCTATTATCTTCAGCACCACCACTTTATAGATAAGCCATTCAAGAATACTCGAGGAAAGCTCTTGATACTCGCTCGAAAGCATTTGGGATGTGAGTCAAGTGGTACTGCTCGAAAGAAGGCTTTTCTTCGTTATCAGATTTAATGTGTTTACTCCTTCTCTAAGCAAACAGACCAAAAATGATTTTCGTGTTTTTATGACAGACCTTTATGCGCCTGTCCTTTTTGAATCAATGAAAAGAAGAGAACAGATCAATTTCAAATTCTTTCGGAATTCAGTAACTCTGTTCCTTGAATATCGGGAGATAAAAAGTCAGATTAAAATGAAGTTCTGCATATATGTGTCTGCTAATGAAAGTCACAGGGAGAAAGAAATTGATTTCAACTGTTTCCTGGCTGATGACAAGCATTATAAAACCCAAACAAATTCCCTGCTCTTTCCATTATGGTCTCCAAACTGATATCACCTTTTAAAAGCTCAAGTCCTTCTAGTATATTTATTTTATCATGTGTTTTCTGTATGAAGTTTCTTGGGAAATTTTCTTCTATTCATTTACGTTTTCACATAATTAACAATCCTTATTTACATAACCGAGAAGGCCCTATTCAGATTCTACCTTTTAAGATAATGGCTGGAGTCCTTATCTAAAATGGCTAAAGACTTTATTCCGACCTTAGTGGCGCCGTACTGTAAATTAATGGCACCTTTAACTGTATCCTTTATATATACGAGCTGGTAATAACAACCAGCAAGTGAAAACAGCAAGATAATCCATTGTCGTTCGCCGTTCTTGCTTCGAAACGGTCTTCCTAAGAGAATAACGGCCTTCATGGTGTTTGCGAAATTACTTAACGCTTTGAAATGGACAACAAAATACTATACTCACCTCTGATCCTGCAGTGCAGACGACATCATGATCCTCCACCTCATCTGGTGGCGTGCAATGGAACACTGGGAATTAATAGTTCACGCTGTCCCTCTGTGGCCTCAGAACAACATCAATCGCACAAGGTTGCGCTTGGCTCCATAGTATCCTATGGATTTCAGGAGCTGATACCAGTGGCAGCGCCACTGCCGGTATCATGTAGTGGCTCTCACGTATTCAGATTCTGGTCAGAATAGAGTCAATAACAGCCAGTATTTCTGCTTAGCAGCTTCGTGTTACCGGCAACATTGGAATAGGATCGAAAAGGGAGGTTTAGGGAGAATATCTGCAATCTAATGTGACCATTTTCTTTTAGATTTTCTATTAAAAAGAAATCCTTTTCTTTGAAAACAGCCTTTATGTATATATAACCTTATTTAAAATTGACTTTCAAATGTTAGCAATTAACCCCGTGGGAAGGGCAGGCACTGCTTTTGTTTGAATAGAAATAAGATTTCTTAATCATTTAAGCTTCACAATGCTGTGCAATGCAACAGTAATAGTTAGTTAGAAATTCACTAATTTTAGTTATTAGCCACAGCATGTTTCCCATTTATGTAGTGGAAGAAATGGTCCCTCACTGCATGCCTTGCATACCAGTACTGGATAATGTCAGCTGCATTGTTGCCAGTGCTAGGTGAACCTGATATTATAACTCCCATCACCCACATTTTGTGCTACTGAATGCCTTAATATGACTAGATTAGAAATTTCAAGATATTCTCTCTACTCTGTTTTCTTTTTATCAGTGGGCAAGAGAAATCATAGTTTGGTGTTTTTTGAATAGAAGACAGTCATCTACAGCATTCATTGAAGACCCATCCCTGCTTTAGTATGGCAACGTCACAAAAGACAAAGGCTAAGCAAGTAATAGGAAGGTGCTAACACAAAAAATAGTTGCAAGCCTTAAAATCCTACAGGTACGGGGCGTGGCTGGCTACCATCGGGAGCAGACGTGGTTTGGTGGAGCTCCGCATGTCTGCTACCCTTAGGGACCCACAGCTGACTTATTTAATGAAGATTTTTTAATTTCGGGTGCCTATGGGGCTAGCCACAGGACATGAGCTGTCCGGAGTCCATTTTGTCCCCCCCCCCGACCAGAGACATGACTTCTAGAGTCTTTGTTCCCTGCTGAGTACAATCTCCTGTCGGCCATCTTGGGGCCTAGGATCCGACTCCGGACCAGATTTTCCTACAACCCCAGACATGGGCGTGCGGTTGCTGCGAGCTGCAGGGATGGAGGGCCCCCATTTTCTGGCTGCTGTGGCTGTCCCTGGAGCTACTGAAGACACAGACTGGCGGCGGTGGCTGGCTTGTCCTCCCCCCGCCAGGACTCTTGGATCTGTTTTGGATGACCTCGAGGCCTGTCTGGAGTCGGTGGCTGGAGAGAACGAAGATAGGCCGCTCACACGTGGTACATGGCGCTGACTTATGGAGGCACTTGGCGGCTTCCTGAATGTCCTGGGGGCTGTTGAATGCACCCACATAGCGATCCGTGCACCTTGGGTGGAACCTGCAGTCTACATAAATCGAAAGCAGTACCACTCAATAAATGTGCAAATGGTGTGCGATGCAAACCTGCGCATCATGCAAATATATGCCTCCTTCCCTGGAAGAACCCACGACTCCTACATCCTGTGGAACTCCTCGGTGGCACAGGACTTCCAGGACGGGCTGTTCCCTGAAGGCTAGCTACTTGGTGAGTGCACATATCTGCTGCATAAGCTATTTATGTCCCTTAATGTATTGCCTCATCTAACAGAAAATCACTGTGTGTCATGTATTAGGTGATGCTGGATACCAGCTCAGGCCATGGTTGATGAACCCCATTAGGAGACTGCAAATTCCAGAGCAGGCGGCCTACAACTCAGCGCACCAGAGATCCCGCAGTGCCATTGAGAGGACCTTTGGACTGCTCAAAATGCGCTTCGGATGTATTGACCGATCTGGTGGGGCCTTGCAGTACCAGCCCCCCAAAGTGACCTTAATAGTCCTGGCATACTGCATGCTGCATAACATGGCGATTGAGGACAGCACCACCATTGATGAGGATCTGGAGCCTGCTGTGGATCCTGATGTCGTCCCAAATCAGGCCCCAGCTGCTGTAGAGGATGTGGGTACTGAGGATGTGGGTACTTCTCTCCTCGCTGCGGCGATTTGATTCCCTTTAACATTGCGGGTGTCTACAGATGTGGTCCCATCACAAGGAGACCAGTAGACATTAGGTTTGAGTGGGAAGTCTACCCGTAAGAGGTTCCAACTATAGGAGTCTGTAAAGTAGGGCATCTTAGGGAATATGGTGAGAAGCCTGCAGTAAACTAGGCTTGAGATACCATGCCCATGAAAACATCCCTTCTAGAGAAATAGCCTCTATCTGGCAATTGAGTTGGTACCCACACATTAAAACTGGGGTATTTCTGAAGAACGAACTAAAGCATAACGTATGAGACATTCACAAGTGTGTTTATAAACACATTTTAATTTTGTCGTTGTAACAAAGATTCAATAAAGAATGGTTTTTAATTTTTATTTTATGTAGGTGGTTATCTGGCAGCTATGGGGAGCTCATATTTTTGGTCTCACTGTCATGCCCAATAGCAGCAACCATCCTGACACCCCCCTAGTGGTACATTTCCTGCCCTGTAACCTGCATCCAGCTATCATGTTCCAATGCTGACGTTCCTGGAGGGATCAGCCAAATGACAAATGATTTAGGTAAACTAAAAAATGGTCGGAGCTGTGGCAATTGAGTTTTAATGTGGATAAGTGCAAGATAATGCACCTGGGACGTAAAAACCCAAGGGCTGAATATAGAATATTTGATACAGTCCTAACCTCAACATCTGAGGAAAGGGATTTAGGGGTTATTATTTCAGAGGATCTAAGGGTAAGTAGTCAATGTAATAGAGCAGCAGGAAATGCTGGCAGAATGCTTGGTTGTGTAGGGAGAGGTATTAGCAGTAGGAAAAGGGAAGTGCTCATGCCACTGTACAGAGCACTGGTGAGACCTCACTTGGAGTACTGTGTGCAGTACTGGAGACCGTATCTCCAGAAGGATATAGACAGCTTAGAGAGAGTCCAGAGAAGGGCTACTAAAATGGTGTACGGCTTGAAGGAGAAAAGTTACCAGGAAAGGCTTAATGATCTTCACATTTACAGCTTGGAAAAAAGATGAGACAGAGGAGATATGATAGAAACATTTAAATACGTAAAGGGAATCCACAAGGTAGAGGAAGGGTGTATATTTAAAAGGAAACAAAGTAGCAAAACAAGAGGACATAGTCTTAGATTAGAGGGGCAAAGGTTTAAAAGTAACATCAGGAAGCATTATTTTACTGAGAGGGTGGTGGATACATGGAACAGTCTTCCAGTTGAAGTGGTAGAGGCTAAAACAGTAATTGAATTTAAGCAAGCATGGGATAGGCATAAGGCTATCCTGAATAAAAGATAAATGCAGGTAAAGTATCCATGTAATTGGGCAGACTAGATGGGCCGAAAGGTTCTTATCTGCCGGCATTTTTCTATGTTTCTATTGCAACAACCATCCTGGAAACCCCCTGGTGGTGTACTTCATGTACTGCTCTCTGTAACCAGCACTGGTTCTGGCATATACACAGTTAACACCAAAGCACGTCACACCACACACACACGAAATAAAGTACTCCGCCCCACACTGACCAATTGCTGGTTCATTACAGCTCTTGTATGCTTAGAGTGAAGTTCTATTTACCAGGTTGCTCTGCAAAAACCTATTTGTTCATTTTTGTTTTCCTGGTTCCTGCATTTATTTCCACCACGCTTCCCACCATCCTGCAGAATTCATCCGGTCAGTTTCCATCTTTCATCCCCTTCCAAACCTTACCCACCTTGTCATCTGTGCAGGAAACTGCATACTGGGTTCATATCCCCCACATTCCGGTGCCACCCTGGTACCCGGGCATGACACTCACATATAAATTGCTTTTTCCTTTTATCGACAATCAGGAATACATTGGGTTAGGGCGACAAAATGGATACAATAGGGGGTAGGATAGGGGTTGTGACAAGTATGTATGTGCTGTTTGGTGGTGTATGGGTGACTGTGTAATGTGTATTAACGTGTAGTGATGTGTGCTGCTTAGTAATGTATAGGTGTGCGTGTGATTATGTGTAATGTGGATCTATGTGATGTATGTGTGATGACATGCAAATTAACCTGCTCCTGCACTAATATCTCCTCTCTCTCTATCTCTATACTCACTGAAACCACCAATGACCCGGGACGCTGTATCTGCCTAAAAATAGAACAGACACAGTCACAGATTGACTTTGGCAGGCGCAATTTATTAACGTGAGATAGGTGTGGTTCTTAATTCTGAATCGCGAAAAATAACAGCACACGCAACGTTTTTTGCGCAAGACGTTACTGCGTGTGCATTTTGGTGCATCCTGTTTGCGCGCGCAATTGTTCGGCGGAAGAAAAAAGGCGCAAGGATAGTAATTACAGCAGTGATTTGCGCGCACAAAAGTTTAACACTTGGCGCAAAGATTTTCGCTTTGCGCGACGATTTTTGCGTGAAGAATGTAATTTAGCGCTATATATATGTTCGTGCGTGCATACAAACAACCTAGCAAATGTCTTGCCAAATCAGCAGGCATATCTGGCATGTCTTCATCAGTTTGAATGGTGTTCTAATTAATATTCAAGTGTCAGTGCATGTTTACTCCAAAAAAAAATTTTCATCACATAGAATTTATCGTATGAAAACCAGAGAACATGTCAAACTACATTGAGATTATAGATGCTGGGAGCAAAACATCTGCTGAATACACAATTAAAAAGGAATGGAAAAAAGTACAAAAGTCTTTCAATAACTTTATTTTTTATAAGAATGCTCACTCTACAAAATCCTTCTCCTAAGAATTGTAGTGTCTGTATAACATTGGGATGTGATTAACCTCCCTGGCGGTTTATTTATTTCAAATTTTCATGTCCCAAAGCGCTCTATTTTATTTATTTTTTGCCCCCCCAGCGGTATCCCGAGTGTGGCTCGGGGATAAATTCCTATGTTGGAAGCGGTAACCCCCGAGCCACACTCGGGATATCGCTGGATACATCACCTGTCCCTGCGTTCCCTCGCTGATCTCTGCAGTCTCCTCCGACGATCGTGACCTTATACTTCCTGGTTCCCTCCTCGCGAGAAGGAATCCAGGAAGTAAAACGTCACGATCGCCGGAGGAAACTGCAGAGATCAGCGAGCGAGCCCACAGAGAGGTAATGTATACAGCCCGAGTGTGGCTCGGGGTTATCTCTTTCAGCAGAGAAATTTAACCCCGAGACACACTCAGGATAACCGTCAGGGGAGTTAAAGTTGATCTGACATTGACAGATTCCCTTTTTCTGTAATGTCCCATCATCAAGTAATGGTTATCAGATTGATCATACATAGAACAATCCAAAACCCTGGCACGACTGATCCTATGCATAATGTTAACTTTTTAGTCTCCAGTCTGTCCCTAAACACTATGGCCTCTTTTGCGTGTTCTGTACAAAGAATAGGATGCACAAAGAACAATACTTCAATTTTTGCTTACAACTTGCAATTCAGTTTTGAATTTACTAGCAGGGTTATTCAAAGAGAGCCGACTGGCCCCGAACTTGTACCGAATGGTGAATTTCCCCATATGGTGCAATTTCAGGGCCATTCAGCTATTCAAAATCTTGTAATTCACCATTCTTGGTGAATTGTCAGCGAAATACAGTGCTGTTCGGTGGCAGTGAACTATCCATAGAGAAGTAATGGTTAATCTATTCAGGGGACACAGAACAGCAGTGAAATATCAGCGACATGCCCTGATGTTCGGTGGTTTCATTCGGCAGGTTTAATCAAGGTAATCCCATAGGTTTCAATGCTAAAAATATTCCTGTTTTTATTCAATATCTATTAAACCATTTATTCTTTTAATTTGCAGCAAAAAGACTGCTTATTTTAGGATTTTTTAGGCATTGTTTGGGGAAAAAATTAGTTTTTCTTTTTAATAGCATTTTTTTTCTGTAACAGACCTTTTTACTATTATTCATAGGACTTTATATGTTAATTCCAGACATTTTCGTCTATTAGGTTTTTGCAAACAGCGTTTAAAATTTTGAAAATTTCAATCCTTTTTTTTTAACCCGTACATCAGCTTTTACCGGTGGCTGGTCCACTTTTTTCAGACGCGTTCAGTGGGTTTGCGGCTCATTGTCGAGTACGTTTGGCAGGTTTTCTGCAGTGTTTTGATTTGATCCAATTTTTTCCAGATCGTATCAGCAGTTTTTCTGTTATTTTTCAGATACGTTCAATGGCTACTGGCTTTTTACTGCACTTCGGAGACCCTGTGGTGGATGCTGAATTCACCGCAGGGAGGGGGACTTTGATTTCGGTGCTCTCTGAATAATCCCTTAAGTATCACAAATACAAAAATAACAAAAAAAATGCTGATGGTTTCTCAAAACATCCTATCAGGTCTGTTCAATAAAGGTGAAACTCAGGAGAATTGGCAGGAGAAGAGAACAATCTAGACCAAATAGCCAATTTGGAAAGTGAGATAAATGGGAGAATTTTTCTGGTTTGGCTATTTTGACCTTGAATTTTCCCTTCTTCAGTCATTCTCCTGAATTTCATCTTTCTTTGATTAGACCTGAATGTGTTATAGATCATCTTTAAGCCGAAGATAGCTAAATCAGTAATCGTTATAGACGTTTTAAGATTATGAATGGATGTGTAATGCCTTGATATTATGTATCACAACAAAAAATGCAGAGAGGATCATTATAGAATCAATCTGTGTTCCATCATTTTAAAAGTATATTAAGGGGGTTAACACCATCTGTTACTAAATCATATCACTCCGATTTATAACGTAAATTTGTATGTTCCTTTTATCAAATAAAATAAATTCAATGTGGTTCACAGTTACAATATGTAAGTATAATTTCAATATATCCACCAAAGGATCTTTAGTGATGCATTTCTGCAGAGAGGTATTGAGAAGCATTTCTACAGAGGCAGAGCATTCGGTTACTAAGACCAAATTATTATTATTATTATTCTTTATTTATAAAGCGGCATATTCCGCAGCGCTGGCGCTTTATAAATACAATACGTTGAGGCTGGGCGTCCACTGGCACCGTATTTGTGTGATGGTGCGATCATCCGTTATCGTCCATCGTCGTCCGTCCGATCCAACAACATGCAGGTGAATTGGACCTGCGTCCACTGCGTCCGACGTCCGTCTTCCAGCGACGGGAAAAGACGGCATCAGATGGGCGATCAGAACTATTTCACTCGTTTGCATCGCATGTATTTCAGCAGATCAGAGAAGATGGATGTGGAGAAACTGATCAGGGGAGTTATAAAAGCATTTAAAATAAACTATTTCTATCAGGGATCTCAAACTCTGGCCCCCCAGATGTTTCTGAACTACACCTCCCATTAATCTCTTGCCATTTACTGCATTCAAAGAATTCTGGGATTTGTAGGCAATATACATCTGTGGGGCCAGAGTTTGAGATTCCTGATTTATATGTATGTGAGATGTGTGGGACTAGCCCTGTTTGTGTAGGGGTGAGGGGTAGGGCAGAGAAGGCTCCTTGGTTGATTGTAAGCTCTTGGGTCTGCTACTGTTCTGTGTGTACTTGTATGTATATTTGTATTCTGTCTCACCCATTGTCCCACAAAGGACTGCAATGTTTAAAAAAGCAGAATGAACTGTGTTTTATATGTAAAACCAGTTCATTCTGGTTTTGGCAGTCTCTGCACTCCACCTCTGAAATCTATCTGATCGTTCGTAGTTGTTCCGACGGATCGCTTGCAGTGGAAGACCCTTGTCGGACCTAGACGGACATCCAATGTCGTCCATGGTCTGACGAACGCATCGGTCGTCCGACTACGGTGCCAATGGATGCTCAGCCTGAAAGTGTATTTGGTACGTTCAGTTATGTTGTGGATAGGAGTAGTGGGTGGAAGAGCAGAGGACCAAGGAAGCTGTGGTATAGGATGCCCTAAGCACGTAAAGTCAAATTTTACTATCTATTTTTACAAAAATGTATCATTTTGGTAAGCTCTTTGCCAGTTGTGTGAAGTGGTTGACCATTCACAAATTGACCCACATTTCACCTAGTCAACAGAATTCCTTTATGTCATTAAAAATCTTATAGTATACAGCATCAAGTGAACCATCAGGTCTGTGAGAATTAGGACCATCAACAGTTGTTACTAGGGCAATATCTCAAAGCAGAAGATGTTAGGCTTGTAAGCAGCACACAATACAATTTAGCAATTACAAAGAGGATACAAAAGGTCACTCAGAAATAGCTCCTTGCTTGATTATGCCTGATTACTGTACTTACGTTTTAACAAAAGAATACAGCTTGTCAGGTAGAGAGGCCTGATGCCTGCTAATACACAGGATGGGAAGGATAATATAATGGGTAAATTGAGAAGAAAATCGAACACCGTCAAAGTTACTAATATTTTATAATCTTCATACACTAACTAAAGGTTAGTACCTTTAGCTCTGAACACAAAAATATGGAAAGAAAGCTCAACTGCAAGACCAGTCTATGTTTTCTAGGTCTACTTGACTTTATTACCACTGTAGCAGATTTTGGAGGGCAAGTTAAAGGAATATATACATTAACACTAACTGAAACATCTTCATTGAGATTAAATAAATATTTAGATATACATAAAGAAATAAAACAAACAGCGCAATAATATTAATAGAGACTGTAAATACAAGCAAAAAGTAGGCTATACTAATAACTTGAATTTGCAGTCTGAGTTTAGTATAGGTATATACCGAACACTAAGGGCTAACAGCCAATTACTTCCGTGCAAAAAGCACCTATGAAAGTAATCCGCTGAATATACCATTTTAGAGATTTCTATAGTAGTTACAGATAATCCAATATAATACTCTAGACCAAGGCATAACCGCTGGGGATTATCAACTGCACACAATACTCCACCTTGCTAGAGATTATATACAATTCAATCAATTTTTAAATCCACCAATATATTAGCCACAAACTGTAGCCTATGTCTTGTGGCTAATATATTGCTGGATCTATAAATAGATTGAATAGTATACAGTATGTATACTCTCTTGGGGGGGGTGTATTATATGCAGTTGATAATCCCCAGCAGTTATGCCTTGGTCTAGACTATTAGATTAGATTAGATTATCTGTAAACACTATAGAAATCCCTGCCATGAGTATCCAGGAGTTTAGTGCTGTGTTACAGGGCCGGTTGCTGAATCAGCACCTGCCCCATGATATGGTGTTAAAACAGGGATGCTAAGGGGAAACCTGCAGGCACATGTTTATCCCGTTAGCACCTCTGTTTTAGCGCAGTGCATATGATCGTGCCGAATGCATTTTATCACAAAAAAGGGCTTCAACGATGACCCCGAGTTTGTACAAAAATTGAAAGTTTGTCCACAGACCCCTCTGCCTTTGCCATACTTACAGAATTACCTAGTCACGTTTTTTGGGGGTTTTGTATTTATAATTTTATGCTTGATTTTATAAAGATGTTTACAGTAAATAAAAAAGTGCTGCACATGTGACCATGTCCATAGTAGATGATCATGAGAAAATCTGATTACAGCTCGGGTACTGAACTCTTCAGACCTGTACAATATATTTATATGTGTGTGTGTGTTCTACTGCCTTTTAAATATATGGGTGAACCCTTTGGCCTTTTTGACAGTGATTTACAAGGTGTTTTGGATAACGTTCTGCCAGGAGAATGTACTGTTCTTAGTTTTATATAGTCATTTTTTGTGCAAACTTTGTGACAAGATATAAAAATGTCAAACAAACTGAAAGCTTGATATATTTGATACCAATATATTAAGAAGATACAGCACATGTGCCTTTCATCTTTTTTCTCTTTGCTTGGATGGGTAGCTGAGGAACAAACTTGAATCTGCAATGTGTGTGTAAAAGATGCAGGTTTTGCAATTACATAGAGCTATCTGAAGTGGCTGAGGACTGATAGCACGCTGTAATTATTAATACAAACTAAATACATCTCAACTCATTAGAGTTTCATTTACTTTGTTAAAGATTTAATTAAATTATGCCTTTTAAAAATGGAAAGTCGCATGCCATTTGAAATTATGTGACAGGAAATAATTCCAAGGTTTGCTTATCTTCAAAGGACAACACACTATCATGAATTGTACAATTGTAGTGAAACAATTATCTGTGATTACTGGAGGGAACCTCTGGCATTTCATCTGGTGTAGATTGGAATTTCAATGATCCCAGGTTTGCCTTTGGGCAGACCAAACATTATGACATGTGTAGTTTATGTGGTTAAAAGTGCAGTGTTTCTCTAGATTATAATAAGATATAATAAGCAGTTCCACCACTATCCATATAGGATTTGCCAATGTTTGAGTGATTCAAGCATATGCTGCCTTGCTAAATTACAAGAAATACATGATATTAATGATGGTTATCATAAGGATTCCCTAAAACACTAAGGGCCCTATTCCATAGTGAACGCTACCTGTAGCATTCAGGAAAGCGTTAACGTCAGTATAAGTGAGATTAACACATACCCCACATTTTACATCCCTAACGGTAACAACGCATCTGTGATTGTGCTAGCTTGTGCAAGCTTACTGTACTTTGTGCTCCCTATGTTAAGCATGGGAGTAGAGTGAGACTGGGGACAAATAGTCCCCAGTCTCCCTCCGTGATCAGTCCATACGCTGCGTGATCTCGCGGCCCGGCAGTTCAACCCTTCATGGAGTCCTAACAGACTCCAAGAGGTGATACTCGCCATGGCAATGAAGCGCTACTGCGAGGATTACGGTGGGTTGCGTTGTGTTCCGAGGCAGATTGTTGAATTAGTGCCTGCCCTGAAATATGGAGCTAAAATAGGGAGGCTACGGAAAACATGCAGGTGCAGGATTTGCCCGTTAGCATCCCAATTTTAGATTTGGGCACAGAATAGTGCCCTTAGTACCCTTAGTATAAAATGTGAAAAAAAATATATATTTTACAGGCTGTAGATGGTTCGAAATTCACATTTATGTTTACATTTTTGTTATAGCATTCTTGCAGGACATGACGTATACATTTAATAATGATATATTATGAATCTGCCGGAAAAAAAAAGGATATATAATTTGTCTGGGTCGTATAATAAAACGTGACTTCAAATCACGGTTAAGCATGATGAGCACAAAAGGTAAAAATGAGCTCAGCGCACTGGAGCGAAATGGCTCAACAGTGAAGGGTTTAAAATATGGAATGATCACACTTATGAAAACAAAGTAAAATATAACCAGTCGCACTTTTTTTCTGTGTACATGTTATAACTAATTCCATCACAGATGTCTTGCAGGGTCTAAGTTCTAAACAATGATTGCAATTAGTACTTTTTGTTTCAGATTCAGTATGTACTTTTCTGTTTCAGTTCCATCACATAGTAATAATACAGTCTACAGATTTCCATCCGAAAATTCTAATTTAAAGCTTTTAGTGTCATTTATATCAAACAACCCTGAACAACGGAACACTGGCTGCTTTTTCTATTATATCAATATCAGACAAAGTACGGTATGCTCAAAGATAGGCTCCATGGTGCATGTCAAGTAGAACAAATTTGATTATCTAAATTCATACCCTTTAGAAACACCATTTCTTTCCCCTCTTCAGATGACATTGAGGGTACTACAAGCACTCAGTAGGTTATTTTTAATTTGTAGAAACCATGGAAAAAGTCAGATCAATGCAAATAGTATACCTTATACTGATGAAAAAATCAAGTGATTACAAAGGTAACTTTTGAATCAATTGGGTTTCCTCCTTTTAGAACCATTTGCATTTTAGATGTTCTGAAAATTATTTTAAAAAGGTACAATAAAAAACAAATATGGTGCAACAATAGGCCATTCTGGCCTTTCAAACAAATGCAACTATTGCTGGTCAAATTTTGCTACTGTAGCATGTGTCCGTGAGACGCTTGTAGACAGACTGCTAACTACATAAAGACAGCACATCGGCTGCAATCTCCAGTATACGGCAGCTTTTGGAACATGTTCTGGAGCCCGCATGTAAATGACGGTTGTTTGTAATAATTTAAATTCCTTTGAATCGTTTGCGAAAAAAGACCAGAACTTGTTTACTCAATGGGCCCTATATATTTTACACTGCTTAAAATGGTTAGGTACCTGCTAATTTTGTCGCCTTAGCACACTTTACTGAAGTTTATTTTCTTTGTATATCTAAGGGTTACTCCCTAGTGGGTGTCAATACATTTGGTGCAATACTTTTAAGTTTTTCCACTTCCCCTTTTGTCTATAGAGGACTCATTGTTTAAGGGTGTGGGCCCAGGATACCAGTCCCTTTGCGTTCTGTTTTATGCTGTTGTGCTACTACTTGCAAGACTCCTTAATTTGATCCTAGTTTATCCTAGCTCTCTCTTCCTGCTGTGCCCAGGACCTTGCTGTGCCAGAGACATCTGCTTTGTTCTGAGTCCAAGACTCTGTAGCGCTCACTCCGGAGGAGCCGCTGAAAATGAACCACGGGTCAGTCTCCCCGCACTAGGGAATAAATATACTCCAACACAGTTGTGAGTTTTTATATTTATATAGTTTACTAAAATATTTGAGCAGATGTTAACACGGTATTCACAAGTATTATTACAGTATTTTCGTATCCCGGTAAAACGCGTAGCGGAAAAGAAACGAAACACGAGGCTTCGTATTTCGGAAAATAAAATATTCGCAACCGAACATAAAAGCAATGCAATTTCCCGATAGTTCAGAAAAAGAAAACACGTAGCAAAACCCCGAACATACAATCCCTTCGTATTACGGCAAACGCGCAACATGTAAATGACGGTTGTTTGTAATAATTTAAATTCCTTTGAATCGTTTGCGAAAAAAGACCAGAACTTGTTTACTCAATGGGCCCTATATATTTTACACTGCTTAAAATGGTTAGGTACCTGCTAATTTTGTCGCCTTAGCACACTTTACTGAAGTTTATTTTCTTTGTATATCTAAGGGTTACTCCCTAGTGGGTGTCAATACATTTGGTGCAATACTTTTAAGTTTTTCCACTTCCCCTTTTGTCTATAGAGGACTCATTGTTTAAGGGTGTGGGCCCAGGATACCAGTCCCTTTGCGTTCTGTTTTATGCTGTTGTGCTACTACTTGCAAGACTCCTTAATTTGATCCTAGTTTATCCTAGCCTCTCTCTTCCTGCTGTGCCCAGGACCTTGCTGTGCCAGAGACATCTGCTTTGTTCTGAGTCCAAGACTCTTGTAGCGCTCACTCCCGGAGGAGCCGCTGAAAATGAACCACGGGTCAGTCTCCCCGCACTAGGGAATAAATATACTCCAACACAGTTGTGAGTTTTTATATTTATATAGTTTACTAAAATATTTGAGCAGATGTTAACACGGTATTCACAAGTATTATTACAGTATTTTCGTATCCCGGTAAAACGCGTAGCGGAAAAGAAACGAAACACGAGGCTTCGTATTTCGGAAAATAAAATATTCGCAACCGAACATAAAAGCAATGCAATTTCCCGATAGTTCAGAAAAAGAAAACACGTAGCAAAACCCCGAACATACAATCCCTTCGTATTACGGCAAACGCGCAACGGAAAAAAGAGGAAAAATATATATTCGGAACGTATCTTTATTTTCAACCCCTATTCCGATTCCTAAAAGAAAATGAGTCCTGCACAAGTTAAGTCCCAGGAGGTGAAAGGTGTATATGTGTGTGTGGTACCCGGGTACTGTTCAACTGGCCAGTGAGTTTATTTAGAGAAAGTCTTCGACTAGTCAGTTGGGGCCCTGTGGACTTTAAACAGAAAACAGCAGCTTGACCTTTAATCACAAACAGCCTTGGAGGCCTCTCACCCATCCGACGCAGGCTTTAGGCTCCGCTGACCCAGGACGTCTCTCCTCCGGATTTTGACTGGGGATACTAGCGGCCGGATCCGTTGTCTCACTTTATGCCGCTTGTCCAGCTCACCACCTGCTCTCCGTTCGATTCCGCCGGTCTGCAGCAGTGTCTGGGCTCTGGCGAGTCTCCTTCTCCTCAGGCTAGGTGACCCAAACCGGAACAACAGGTCTCCCTCAGGCTTTGGGCCTAGATTCTCCCGCGATCTCCTCGGTGCATCTGCTTTCTCTGCTTCCCTGGCGCGCTCTGGAACTTTCTCCACGAGGCAGAGGATGTAAGTGTCCAGTCCCCACCCACTTCCTGTCTTCTTGCAAAGCATGCCGGGCATTGTAGTCCCAATGTCCAGTATCTGATCGCGATAGTCTCCATCTTGTGGCCAAAAATAGGTACTGCCACAGCAAGATGATTTTTAACACAGCGCTACACTCTACTACCCTATTTGTCTGAAACTTGCCTTCAGGATGCACAGCCTACCAGCGTGCCCTCAGCCTCCGTCCAGTCTCCTGCCAGCATTCCTTCAGTCCATTCTACTGCTAGCGTGTGTGTTCCAAGACTGCTGTGCCTTGTTCCTTTTGTGTCTCCTATCAAAGCCTGCATCATCAGAATTGCTCCTTTTTTTTTTTTTTTGAGAAAGTATTTTACCAGGAAGGATACATTGAGATTTCTCTCGTTTTCAAGTATGTCCTGGGTGGCGAGTATGTGCCGTTAGGTGTCTTGCCCAAGGACACTTACTGGAGAGGTGCTCGCTGGGATCGAACCCATGTCTCCACAGGCTCTCTCCACGCAGAGCAGTGATGTTACCTCTGCTCGACCCAGCTTTTGTGTGAACCTGATCTGCTCTAATAAATACTTTGCCAGTACCTGCTTGTGCTTTTCATTCCTACATCTCGGGCTCAGACACACCATACAGCACCCCATTTGCTGACACCAGCATTATTGCTGCCCTGTTTCGCCGTTTCGTGTTTGCTGCATAACCTCTGCCTCCCTGTGCCCTGTACATTGCATATCTTTTCTAGTCATTACTACCTGTTGTGCCCTATACCTCTGTTCATACCCAGTACCTGTCTACCAGCAAACTGTATCACCACATTCTGATCTCTACCCGCATAACAGAGGTTAACATCAAAACAATATTTTGTCGAGTTTCGTATAGATGTGATCTAACAGTAGAAGCATTCATTTCTATTTTGCTACTCTGCAATAAAGACTTTAAGATATATAAAACTTAGATGTTTTTTGTCTCAAACCTGTGTTTTAGGCAACAAAAGATATTTTTGCCAGTTATAATTCTATATTTTTCTTAGACAAAACCTTGTGGGGGTCACACGGAATGATCTCTATTTAACGTGTGTCTGCAAGACTTTTAAAATCCACACATTATTATCTCAGGGTTCTCCAATTACAGGATAAAGTAGCCAAGCTTTACTCGAATTATAGCAATCCAGCCAGAGTGTATAATTATACATGTCCTTGTATTCTCACCTTTCAAAATACAAAAGCTGTTCAGTGGTTTCTAGTTTTTGTGTCTCATGTCCATTACAGAGAACCACTAGTTTTTCATCGTGGGTATCAATGTATGGATCTAAAGAGACATTATAGACTTAGGATAAAACATGGTTCTATCCATATTCTATTTTCATGTTGTTAAATATACAATGTTGACTAATTGACATTTCTTCAAAATTCTTACCCAGGTCTATTCATGGTCAACATTATCGCCATTTTTACATTAATTATTTGTACTGGTCGAATTGGAAAATCTTTAATTGGAATCATCATTAATTCCGATATGGTCATCTCTCATACGTTAAAGCATTGGAATATTGAATGCATGGCCTGGTTCTATCAATTCGTCCCTAAAGGGATTTTGGAAGTAACAATGGTTGGAGAACACTGAGCAACATTATGGGCCACATTACATACTCGGTGCTAACTTAACCAGAGCTGTTGTAAACTTCCCAGAGCCATTATAGCCTATGGAGGTTTTAAGTTTACAACATCTCTGGTTAAGTTAGCACCAAGTATGTAATATGGCCCTATGTATATAAACAAGGCAGAGACATGCAAATGAGCTGTCAAAATCCCCCAAACCTGTTTCTGAAAATTCTTCAGGCAGCTGGTACAGCTTCACAAGAAGAGATGAAAGAATTTACAAGCTACAATATAAACCCCATAGCTACATCCTCATAGAAAGACTGTTATGCCCTGCACATCTGCACTCCCTGTCTTCATGCCTTCTGAGTAAGGTGCTGGAGAACATTGCCTCTCATGTTCAGAGTTATGCAAATGTGGTGTGATAATTAGGTGTCATTCAGCTTTCCCTCAAAGGTCTTTATTTTTTATCCGCATACTATGTTGAAATAAATTGTACAGCTTTAGACATAGTAGTGAATTATAACAATTACAGTTAGTATAGAGAATCATAAAAAGAACCCAACCTCTTCCCAACCCCCCCCCCCCCCAAACACTAAAATATATTACAAATTAACCTACACTAAATAAGTGATGGGAATTAAACTATGTCCTGGTGATTTCATTGCACAAACTGTGTCCAACACATACAGGGTTATTCAAAGAGAGCCGATCTGACCCCGAAATGTAACCGGACACTGAAATTCAGCGAACGGGGACATTTCAGGGCCATTCGGCTATTCAGAGAGCAGGCAGTTCGCCAAATGTTGGCGAATTGCCTGCACATGCGGTGCCCTTTCGAGGGCAGTGAAAACCCCATAGAGAAGCAATGCTTTGTCTATTCAGAGAACACAAAACAGCAGGGAAAAGTTGCCGAAATGCCCTGCTGTTCGGTGGTCTCATTCGGCAGGTTTATTCAGGAGAATCATATAGGCTTCAATGTTAAAAATATTCCCGTTTTAATGCAATATCTAATAAACCGTTTATCATTTTATTCTGCAGTAAAAAGTATCTTTATTTTTAATTTTTTTAGAATTTTTGTCAACAAATTTGTTAAATCATTTTTTATTTTTTCTGTAACAGACCTTTTTATTATCAGCGTTTCAAATTTCAAACTTTCAAGAGTACGGTTTTGCTTTTTTTCACCTCGTTCGTCTGCATGTCGGCTTTTTCCAGCAGCTGCTCTGCGCTGTGATCGGTGGCTAGTCGGGTTTCTCCGGCATGTTCGGCGTGGTTAATCCAGCTGTTTCTGCGGGTTTCGGTGAGTGTTCGGTGGGTTTGCGGCGAGTTTTCCCTGCACTACGGGGGCCCTGTGGTGCTTGCTGAATACACCGCAGGGTCAGCGAACTAGGATCGCTGAATCGACCCGAAGTGCGTGGAACGAAAAGTCACCGAACGTGTGGTGACTTTTCGAATCTCTTTTGAATAACCAGGATAGGTTCAAGCCCAATGTGCGGTTACAAGGCTGGAGAGGTGAAGGGAAACATGATATGGATTCCTGAGTGTCTGGACAACAGACCAGGCAAGGGTAAAATCTGGTCCGGAACAGGAGAGGGGAATGGCACATTACTTGGCCTTCTTTCGGCACCTACGGCGAGTGTTGTGAAAACCATATAGTGACAGTCCAAATTGAACATTCTTTAACCCTAAATAATCCTTGAAAAACTGAGGCTTATAGTCTAAATGAACCTTTAGTGTTTGTGAGAGGCTTTATATGGATTGTGTTCTTCAATTGGTCCTATACTAACTGTTAAAAATCACATGACATTCCACGTACTCCTACGGACTGTGGAAATGAAAACCGAAAGCTATGCCCATTCACACAGGACACTTCTAGCAAAATACTAATGGTAATGGTTTACCAGGATTAATTTTGCAAGAATTTTTTCCCCACTCATAAATCAACACTCTAAGCAGATTAAATGTCTACCCACAAGAATAGTCGATGGACCATGTTGGAGTATTGCTGTGTTTATCACATACAGCTGTGCACAATTATAGATTTTCGTGGTGCTGGAGCTTAGTATGAGTTGTGAATGCAGACCGATTGCTCTTCTATCAAACAAACAGGGAATATGTTTAACCCCTCGCTGAATTTCCAGAGATTTAGCCACATCACTGCAAAAAGATTAAGCATAAACCTACTTCACACACATCACACACACTTATTGCATATCACATGCAGGCGCACACACATACTTACAGCCAACGTATATTTTGGCCCAAATAATTGTGTGTATTATGGGCGGTGGTGTGTCGGGGGTGATTGGAGGTGGGCACCTGGGGCAGGAGGGTCCCATAAAGTAATTCAGTAAAGAGCCCTACAATTTCTGACAACAGTTCTGAGCTTACATACGTAATTAAACTGGTTAAATAATAGAGGTACGTAAGACAAGAGTGTCTATTTTTTTGCAAATTTTATGCAGAACTGGAATTTGGACAGATAGGTCTAGCAAACCAATACATTCAAATTTAAACACTGAGAACTGAAATCCTCACATAATCTGGAAAATATTTAATGGGATCCAAATGATTTAGGTTTGCAAAATTTTAGCTCAGCACCATTTATGGATTTTTATTACAACAATTATTTATGAAATGCACATAAAAGAATATAAAATCTATAGCCCTACTCCAACCAGGCCATTATGCTTAATGAGTGAGCTGAATGGAATTGTATTTTTGTATACTATTGAACATTTGACAGGTATGTGTGTAAACAAAATAGAATAACCTTATGGCTGTATCTGTGAAAAAAGTGAACGTGTCCTTATTGGTGAAAATTAAAGCTACAATAAGATAAAATATATTATCCCAGATATATACAGTATTCTACCTAGAGAGCAGATGCTTTTGTCTTAGTTTCCGTCTTGCGCAGTTGAAAAGAATATCATATTATAGTTTGTAATACTATATATGTGGCCTAGATAATGAGAAATGCTGGAGGTAATAGAGAAATAGACAAGGAGGACATTCTGCCAAGAGCAAAATACTTTTGTTTGCGCTACAGCTAATTTCTCAATTTTTTTTGTCCTTTTCTTAAAATATGTACTGCAGCCAGATCACTTAGTTTATTATCAATGAATGGAATCCACCTAAAGGCTCAGTGTTCCGGTTCACTGGGGCCCGACCAAGCCGTTGCTCGACCCCACGGCTTGGGGCTCCTGTCCATGGCGTCTTTCAGGCACGGCGGTCAGAGCTTAGTCAGTGGCATCTGGCACATCTCTCATAGCGTTTATAGCCGCTGGACTCGGGTCCCGGAGCGGGGTGCTCCAGCAGTTTGGTCATTGTACACGGCGGATCCCAGGTGCAGGAATCCACGTCTGGTTTGTGGGACATGTTCCTTTATGGAGATCTGACGATGAGGTCCCCGACTCAGATGCTAGTTCTGGGACATGGGAACAGCATGATGCCCGAGACTCAGCGGCCATCTATGTGCGCCTCTATTTGGGGCGTGTCCCAACAGGTTTGCTGGCGTGTGGGTGGTGGCAAGCAGCTAAGAAGTTGTGCAGGGGGTTGTGGCCCTGGAAATGGAAGTCTGGGGGCTTGGATTTTCAGTCCTCCCATTAGGGTGGGACTGGGAAAGTCAGGGATGGATTATGGGTGGGTTCTTCCCATGCCTCCCTATATAAACCTGGCTCACATGTGGCCAGGTGCTTAGTTGTTGTAAGCGCCAAGTTATTACTCAGAGATATCTCTCTCTCTCCCTCAACTGCCAGAACTCACACATCTTAAAACTTAAGTTTTATTTCAATCCATAAAATTGTCAATGACCGTTTCAGCTACTACTATGGAGCTTTCATCAGAACATATAAAAAAACAGCACATTAACATATATATATATATATTATTGCAGAAGCCATTTGCACATCACAGCAATTCAAAGAACTGCATCCCAGAGCTCCTGTGCTACATTCCCCATATGCAGCTAAGAATTCTTTTTTGCAGCCTGGGTCTGTTTTTACACAGAACCCTTAAATCCATGCCATGCTATACTAGATGGCTTTTTTTTTTCCAGCAGAGATCAGGTTTATACAACTGGTCAAAGCCACTCCTAGGACAGCACTGTTTCGGGTTTATTGGACCCTCATCAGCTAGGAGCGAGGCATGACCAGTTGCAGTGGATGCTTGGAACCGTAGGGCAAATGAGTACTTACAAGGGTTGTGGTGGAGGATAAAAAGCCTATTAAAAGCTGATCGATATATATCAATCAGTTAAAAATTACCCCACGATGCCTGGTTCTGGCAGCAGGAAATGGCATCAACACATTGCTGGGGCGGTGTTTAACCCGCTGTCCATATACTGTTAGTGTAAGGTTCCTAGCCGCCAGCGCCGTAGAAAGCCTAAATCCGGCGCTGCCTCGTAGTGCTGAGACTCTCAGCAGTCTTCTCAGGACTCTCCTCTGCCTATGCAACACTCAGGCGTTGACTAATTCATGTGATGCTCCCTGCACAAAACCAGACCGCACCCAATTAATGTTGCTTCTGCATTATCTTGGTGTATGCCAAGCTGACCAGGAGCTACCTCTTGTTCCTGTTATCCGCCTATACCCTTACTGTTCTGTCTCCTCTAGTATTTCCCTCCACCGTGCCTGCCATTGAGACTCACAGCTATCAAGGACCCTCTGCACGCCAGGACTCTCTGCCTTCCCAGGACCCTCTGCATTCCCAGGATTCTCTGCCTGCAAAAGACTCTTCTGCTTACTGTTTGTCTAAAGATCTCCTTCAGCCTCCATTCTTATATTGTCTCTCTTCTTTTTATAGTTTAGAGTAGCTTAGTACTGACCTTCTGTCTACCCTTTTCTCCTCTTGCTTTCAGTTAATCGTGTTGCTGTTTATTATATATACAGTGTCTTCTCTACCTCTCAGTCTTATCCAGCTCCTTGATATTTGTTTATTGCCTTTTAGGTTACTCCTAATAAACCCTCTTGTATATGTTTATCTGAATCTCAGTTTCCTCATTGCATATTGGGCTCAAACCTGCCACCCCGGAACCAGCACCTGACAGTTAGTAATAATAAGAAGAGACAACATATCCTGCTCCCTGCATGATCATAATGGAGGTACAAACTGAATTGGAGGGATGGCACTTATGGAGCTTTTAGGTGTGTGTCCCATTTTCCTGGGTCTCCAGGGTGGGAATTGGACCTTAGATAAGTGTGAAACGCCTCCCCTAAGGGGGAGTGGCACAAGGTCAATTGCCATAACCATCATAGTTGGTAACTGAGGTTTTTTTTTTCTAAAAAATGTGTCGTTACTGGTTTATCTGAACTCCCATCTCTGAAAGCAGTTCTAAATCCCCATATTCGATCCCTAATTGTAAGATCTGTTTTTCCAAAAGTATTTTACCAGGAAGGATACATTAAGATTTCTCTCATTTTCGATTTATGTCCTGGGTTCAAGAACATTGAATTTTTATAGTAGGTACAGAAATAAATGCACGATATTAAAAACAAATCACAAATATAAAGATTAACACAGAAAATAAATATGTAGGAAATATACTCCCTATGTTACATGTTTACAGGTGCATTCTGTATCAAGGTATATTGATAGAGATCTCACAAGTGACTTTAGACTGGGGGAAGTTTTGATGGAGTCTGGGAGGTTATTCCATAACTGCGGTGCTCTGTAAGAAAATGAGGATTGAGCCACATTATTTTTGTATTTTGGTATTGCAAGTAAGGTGCAGGTCCTGAATCAGAGGTTATAGGATGAGGGAACTGCTGGGGAAAGCAAACCAGTCTATTCAGGTAGGGTGGTAGCTTCCCAGAAAAGCTCTTAAACACCAGGTTGGAAAGGTGAAGGGTGCTTCTGGATTCCAGCAATGGCCAGTTTAGCTCTTTTAACATGTCGATGGTGGGTCATGTAGTTACTTTGTAGCACAAAGCAGCAGAATGAGTTATACAATGTAGTAAGTTTATGAAGGTATGTTTGTGGGGCAGCTGCATACACTATATCTCTGTATTCAATGAATGGCATAAGCATTTGTTGTACAATTTGCTTTCTTACTGCACGGCTCAGGCAAGATTTGTTTCTGTACAGGGCACCTAGTTTGGGGTAAAGTTTAGAAGAGAGTTTTTTGATGTGGGGGCCAAAGAATAGATTAGGACAGACCACAGGGCATGTCATCTTATAAATGACAAACTCAGTGGTACAGGTGATTCTGTATCATATTTTATATTTCTTAACACTTTTGGGTGAGTTAAACATGTACCCTGAGCAACATGCCTGTAGGTAACACACCCAAGACATGTCACTTAACAATGGAAAAAAATCTAAAACGTACTACTCATTCTATATCAAAGAGAACAAAGTGATCTACTGCCTCCATTGCCTGTAAAGGACATGGATAATAGTTTATTGTCCGGCATCCACTGCTAGCATAGGGAGATACGAATAGCTAAAAGTCCATCTTTTTGCGAGCTTTCTACTTCCTGCTTGGATGGAATAAAGGCCCTAATGTCTGTATAGATGAATAGCAGTGTAAAAACTATTCCACCATACCTCAGCTGAAAACTGCATTATGGGAGTCATGATCTTGCCAAATGTATAGAACAAACTAGCATGCTTTGAGTTGACTTTTCCTTTGGACATCATAGGCATCTGGCTTTATAAGCAAAATATTATAGATAATAAATATATAAAATATGCATAATAAAACAAGACTAAGTTTATTTTGTGGTGGATGTAAACATAGGACAAATGAGACATAAAAACCAATCTCTTCCCCTACCATTACCCTGATCATTAAAAATTCTTAAACATTTCCCTAACATATTACAGTTGATTTAAATGGAACATTTGCAGTTAATGCAATTAACTAAAAAGAACAACTACCAGTAGCATTACCAATGATGTAAATAATTATATAAAATATGCAACACAGTACAGGAATAGACACCAATTCTTCCATTTCCTACTAATTTGATGGGTTTTGTACATAATGATTATATTTAGAAAATACAAGCAGCGCTGTTTGTATTCAAAACACAAGGTTGCTTCCTATATGTTATAAGGTCTAGACATTGTGCAGTGTGAGTGGGAAGAGATTCAGTTAAGTGATTTCATAGTGGGAAAGAAACCACATGTTTACAAGAATGAATACACTTTTAATGTAAATTTAGTAAGGTATAATAGTTTTCAAATAAACTCTAAGTAGTAAAAATTGCTGCCTTTTCAATGTAATATTTCCTTTAAAATTCCTTCTATTCACTTCCAATAATTATAACAAAATTTACTCAGCTTGCAATAAGTCGTTAAGTTTACATGTAGGTGTACTATTGTCTAGATTTCTATTTCAGGTTATTTTTTAGCTTGTCGTGCCAAGGCACTTTGATGGTAACAGAAGAACAGTGCTGGATCACATTCAAATGATAATGTTGCTGTGTCCAAAACTTGACATTTTTCCAAATCCTACATATGTATTCTAAAATGAAAATGACACACACATTACAATAAGGATAATGATACAGGGCAGCACAATAATCTATTGGATGTGATTGCCTGTGTGCTGAACGGGACAACCACATACACAACATCTAAAAACCTGTAACAGTCTCTAAGCCTGCTAAATTTAGCAATGGTGATAGCTGGAGATCCACAGCAGATCCATTTATCAGTCCTCGTTTGGGATGGGCTTATAATGTGTCTAGGTTTGGGATCATAGACAACACTGTCACTCAGACTACCTTGTACTGTCTGGCTAGAGATACAAATAGAAAGTAATATACATGATTGAGAACAAAGCTGGGTTGGTACACGGGAATACAAAAAAATACATGGTCAAGAGTAAAGCCGGGTCAAAACACAAAAATAAACTATAACAGAGTTCAACAATCTGATGGATTAGTGAAATCCGAACAGGGCAATAAGCACGTTCCCAGTTTGGGTTTTAATAGGCAGCTACTGTGATGTCATCTTAGTTCGCTAGCAAAGTGTTTCTCAACCTTTTATGGAGAAGTACCCCTGCAGGTCTAACAAAAAATCCTTTAGTACTCCTGTCTCGAGAAAGTCATTTCTATTGACTGGGTGTGATGTTTCTTAGTGTATAATGTTAGTATATTGTTGGTGATGGTTTCTATGTGTAATATCAGTATATGTATTGATTTGTCAGTATATGCTTTTGTAATGCTTTGTGTGTGTGTGTATTTTCAGAAAATGGTGAGTAAGGGCGGGAGAACACCGTAATGACGCCGAGCAGAGCGTATGAATCCGATGCACTGTTTGGATGAGGCAGATGGACAAGTGGGCATAACAGTGACTTGGATTGGAGACCTGGTTGAGGCTCAAAATTAGTGGGTCTTTTTGTCGTACCACACCTCTTACTGGAGTGATAGCTGTCAAGCCCTGATGAAGGCCCTGTCTTATTGAAACAGTTTTTTTTTTTGTACTAGAATACATTAGGTTTAGTCTGCAAAATTATTATTGTTAAATTCCAATAGTAGCTGTAATGGATTATAATAAAGCACAAACTACATTTCAAGGGATTTTCCGGGATGTTACATAGTAGAAAGGAAGATACTGTCATGGGGGCACCCGACGTGAGCTGAGGTGGGGCCCATATACAGGGCTTGAAGCCCAAAATGCAGGAGTGCCGCAGGCTGAATAGCAGACAGATAGGACTCAGCACAGACCAGACAGGCAAAGCAAGAGTTGACGGGAATGCTAAAAATACACACACACCTAGCTGCACACCAAAGGGAACCCTAATCTGAATACCGGTCGTTAGCTGGCCGCAGCTGTTCTAAAGGTAAGAAATAGAACTGCTAGCTAAAGCAACACAAAACACAGAAAATACAGAGTCAAAAGCAAGCCAAAGTCAGAACCAGAGAGAGAGGTCAAACAAACTTAGGTCGTGACACAGGAAGGTCAGCACAGCAAGAGTAGTAGAAAACAAAATAAACCACACAGGAGCATGGAAGGGAAAAAGCAGAAAGGAATAGCCAAAAATTAAACAAATGACAAGGACAAGGCAACTGGGACCCAAATATAAATTGTAAATACACTCGCTGGCCACTATATCAGGTATACTTGTTCAATTGCTTGTTAACAGAAATTTCTCATCAGCCAATCACATGGCAGCAACTCAATGCAGTTAGGCATCTAGACGTGGTGAACACGACTTGAAGTTCAAACTGAGTGTCAGAATGGGGAAGAAAGGGAATTTAAGTAACTTTAAACGTGGCATGGTTGTTGGTTCCAGACGAGCTGGTCTGAGTATTTCAAAAACTGCTCATCTACTGGGATTTTCACGTACAACCATTTCTAAGGTTTACAGAGAATGGACCGAAAAAGATAAAACCACCAGTGAGCGGCAGTTGTGTGGACAAAAATGCCTTGTGGGTGTCAGAGGTCAGAGGAGAATGGGCAGACTGGTTCGAGCTGACAGAAAAACAACAATTCCTCAAATAACCACTCATTACAACCAAGGTACGCAGAATACCATATCTGAATGCACAACACATTGAACCTTGAAGCAGATGGGCTACAGCAGCAGCAGACCACACCGGGTGCCACTCCTGTCAGCTCAGAACAGGAAACTGAGGCTACAATTCATACTGACTCATCACTGACTGACAATAGAAGATTGGAAAAACATTGCCTGAACTGCTGAATGTTTCCAACACCTTGTTGATTCTTTGACACAAAGAATTAAGGCAGTTCTGAAGGCAAAAGGGGGTCCAACCTGGTACTAGCAAGGTGTTCTTAATAAAGTGGTCGGTGAGTGTATAAGAAAGGAAAATAACAGAAGCAAATACAGACAGCAGAAAATGAAAAATAACAGTCAGCAAAATTACCCTTATAACAGAGCACGGCAGAATGGGAGATACTGACTTATAAAGGAGATGGTTAGTGCTATCTGGGTCAGGTGGTCAGAGACCTGGTAGGGTACAGGGAAATCCAAGAGTGAAAGGTGAGGGGGGATGGACCAAACAGGGGTAAGACCTGGCCCTGATCGACCCACCAATAGGGCTCAGGCTGGAATCGTGACAGATAAAGTTCCATGACATTTAGTGAGGATTTCCTATGTAGAGAAGACTTTTCAGCTTATATTTTTAAATTCATTTGATAATCTGCATTTCTTTTTTTGTACACTTATTAATATCTCAAATAGTTTGGCGTGCTGTGGGTGAGAGACGAGCAAGCAGGAGTTTTCTAAAACATAGCTACGTTAATGAAGAATTCCCACAAACAACATCTTCTTAACATTCCACTTGAAATGTAAATTAGATACATAATGGAATACAGAAAGGGCTATGCAAAAATGTTCTTGAACCCAGGACATACTTGAAAACGTGAGAAATCTCAATGTTTCCCTCTTGGTAAAATACGTTGCAAATACATAAATACTTATTATTCATGGAAGTGTAAAATGTGGTCTACAGTATGCAGTATTGTAATCCATAGTGGGCTTTTAACATGGTCATATCTTTGGCACATATTTACGATGACACATACTAGTTAGCAATGTCAAGTCCATCATAAGAGGATTGGAGAAAGGTTGTTCGATTGCTCTATTTTCATTCACATGTAACTTTCAGTGCAGTACAGTGCATTCTGGGATAACTACAACAGGATATAAGAAATAGGGGTGTCTATCAGAAAAAGATGATAAAATTGCACTGGAAATAGAAATTAAAAATTGCATTGAAAAGTCAAATACTTTGAAGAGACAAATTGTAGCCCTGTATAGTTCCAGATGTTTTCCATATTATAGTTTTATACTAAGTGCAACACCATTTCAAAATATATTTAGCTGAGCAGCTGCAATTTGGTTGTAATGTCTGAGGTTATTTTGACATACGTAGAATATATATGTGTGCTCCTAAATGGATGCAATTTGACTCCGTCTTAAGGCTAGCGTCATCACGTCCGTGTCGCCGCACAGTTTAACGTCCGTCGTAGCATTGATTTCTGATCAATAGAGACCAACACACGAAGTGCGCACGTACCACGCAGGTGGCAATGGACGCCATTTAGGCCTTGACTTAAAAGAGCTACAACGGACGCCCAGAGTGCACCACGTCCGTGTAGCTGCCTGTGTGCGCGATGACGCAACGTCAGATGCAGTGCATTTGCAACATCCAGCACGTTGATGCTCAGAGATTTTTTTGGTCCGGCTGACTGTACCTGTCTTGATTCCCATATTTCCCTTTTTTTTCTACATCCGTCAAAAAAAAAAACGGACTGTGTGGTGTCTACAGTATCTTCCATCAGTATGTCTGTCCGTCCGTTATGCACGCACGCAGAGTGCGCTCAGACTGCGTTCGTCTGACATTAGCCTAAATCTCAATGGTAGGGAATACCTTTCCTAAAATAATGAACTAACCACAAATTGTAAAAGCTACAATTTCTCTGTTGCTTAGTATCATGTCTAAGAAGGCACTTGGTTTTTTGTCAATGACCTTGAATACAATAAAAACCTCATTATTTTGTGAAAAGGACACACCATTTGCCAAAATGTGATCAGCGTACATTGTTTGATTCCAAGGTTAAATGAAACTGAGATAATGTTTAATCTTCTCAAAATTACATTAAAATCTAATTTGTGCAACTATTCCAAAATAGTTTAATTTCCTGATTTCCACATGAAATATAGTTAGTCCTTTGATATATTGGAGCGTCTTTTTTCAAAGCACATATTGCTCAACTGATCGTATAAGTGTCATTTTCCCCCTAAAATATACATAGTGATTATTACCTTTGCTAAAAATATATGACTGTTTATATATTATTATTTATATAGACAATATAAGGTTTTCCCTTTTAAGAGCTATTAAATAGAAAATACAAAAATATACATTTTCTGCACAATCTTTACAAGTGTAGAATTTTCTTTGATTCCCAAAATTCTATCAACATTTGGTTGAATAAGTGTGGTGTTATTTTTGCATTGAACAAAATGTACTCCATTTCACTACCATTTGCTCCATACTTCTACTTGGTCTGTCTTGAACTTTGAGTATCCCTATTACATGGGAACTTGCGTACAGAAAGTACACATATTCTGAGTGATGCACATTTTGAGTATGTTTCGCAGTGCAATTTGCATGGTAACAAATTGCGTAAAAATCTACAGGGTCTGTATTGCGGAGTCCCGGAGCTGACTGGGATGAGCAGCGCGCACTAAGGGACGAAAGGTGAGTATTATTAGCAAAAATTACAAAAATACATAATTGGGCAGACGCTGTCAGCAGCATCTGCACAACTATTTAAGGGCAAAAAAGGGGGAGGTGGTGATTTTTAATTAAAGCGCCCTTTAAAATCATAACATGACCTCAGGCCTGTTTTGTGACAGCCAAGAGAGAGCTCTGAGTACAGCACTGAAGCTCTTTTTGGCCCATCTTATTTTCTGTACAGAAATGAAGGTTGGCATTACCGTGTATACTGTCCAGTATTATTAATGGAAATTGAGGACATTTTTTTTTGCATTAGTGTGCTATAATTTTTAAGTGAAACCTGTTAGGCAATAAAGGGGATATAATTAAAATATAGCAAATACGCACAATCTATTTTGTAAAATCATCTGCCTAATGTGAACTAGTAATGGTTCATATACCTTTAGCTCATTTGACAGGGATGTAAATTCTGTCTATAACTTGAGCTAGTCACACAGACAGTCAACATTTCTATTTAGAGCAAATCTTTTTGCAAATGAGCATCCCGATGCCTACCACTGTCAATAAAAGAAGACAGCTGTGCCATTGAGCAGTGATAGGTGAGAGAGAGAGTCAACTTCCCCCACTCTATACTGCCAGTCCTAGACCGCTGACATGCCAACACTGAGGTCAGAGCATGGATATCATTTTGGTGGGCAAATAGAGTGAATGCCAGGGGTGTGCATGTCATTGCCTCAACAAATAAAAACAAAACAGCTCATGCATCCCCGCCAGGTAATCCCTTTAATACCATGCGATTTTTCCATAAAACCATTGGCAGGGTTCAGTTGGCGGACAATGACTTTGACTCATTATCCACAGTAAATATACTAAAGTGTCCCTCTGTCAGGAGCGTGGACGCCAGCGCCACAGGAAACCTAGAAACAAGCTGGCTTCTTGTAATGAGATTAGCAGTAGCCCTCCTAAACTACGCTGATCCAGCAACCAGACGCTGGCTAATGCATCTTGATTACTCCTGTACAAAAAGGAACCACTCCCAAGGCACAATGCTTCTGCATTGTTCTAGTGAACCCCCTCACTAGTAGGAAGCTGCCTTTAATTCCTATTACCTCTATAACCTGTTGTATCCTGATTCCTCCATTCTATCTACAGTCTTCTATCTTTATGTTCTATTCCTGACATCCTAATAAACCCTCTTTTGTTTATATATACAATTCTCAGCGATATCATTGCACATTGGGCTCAAACCTACCATCCCGGAACCAGCTCCTTACACTCTCTGTGTACGTTCACTGTAGGTAAACCCTTTAAAACAGGCAGTGAGCTTCCTCTGCTGGCCAGAAAGTGCTACTACATTTACATTACAGCTTTTGCTCCCCGATTTGGTATATGACATATGGACTGCAATACTTTGCAAGTAATTTCAACACATTGGTTGTCATGTGAGATGTGTCAAAAGTTCAGAGGAATGTTCTGGTGCTCATTTGCAAACCAATTTAATTTGCAAAAAAGGATCTTTCTTTGCATTGCAGGATTAGCCTACACACTGTACAGTATATGCGGTATTTGGGCACCTACAGGTGCTTTTGAAGATCAAACATGCTCAATCCTGGTAGTGAAGCGGTTAATAGTTTTCTGGTATATTTTGGAAATGTTACTGATGCTCCCAGATAAGCTCTAAAGGACTACTTCTAAGACCTGAACACTTTCATTTTTTTTTCCTACAGCTAACAAAAGCCCATATTCTTGTGTGATGGCTTAAATAACATTCCGCACCAGGATTTAAATCTTAAATTGAAGTTCTATTTTTAACTCCTATCCATGAAACCAAACTAGAATGTGCTTAATATCACTTCGGTAATCAAAAAAATAAATTTGGCGGTGTTGGAGACAAAAATTAAAAAAATGTCATACTGATAAAGAACCGAAGGTTATCAACTGTAGAATCCAGAACACCATTGTTTGTGAGTTTTGGGTTGAATACTTGTCAAATCATAATCTACAATCCAGGGCTATATAAAGTAACGAAATACTGACTTTAAAAAATAAGAAACTTCTGCTCTACACCCCATGATATATAATGAGAAAACTAAAATGTTGCCTCGCTCAATCTCCCCCTTTCAGTTCTGCAATATTTATGCCCCTCAGTCATGCAGTTTGAGAACTTGGTCCTAATGATCAGTTATTAAAGGTTTATGAAGTTGGTAGACTCTCTGCATCAAATTGTAATGGAGGGTAGTCTGACCCTGCCAGTCATTGTTAAAAAAAAAACAACATAACACAAGAAAAAGTAAAGTATATTAAAATTACTAATTACTTCAACTGCATTTTGTTATTCTATGAATTTTCCAGGAAATTGAAGCCATTTCCTGTGTTATGCCTGTACTTGAAGGCCATTAAGATATTTCCATATTCTTCACATTTACTAAGATGCTCGCATTATTCTATTCAGGCTTTTTCCTTTGCTACATAAAACTATAAATAGTATCAGTGGCGTCACTAGGGTTGGTGTCACCCGGTGTGGTAATTTATGGTGTCACCCCCCCCCCGAGTTTTACGGATTTTTTTTTAACTACTCTTACTCCTAAATCAGTACTCCCATATAACACTGAATGCTCATACACACAGCGCACATTACTGTGAGGTTTATTGCTGCGGAGCGCTCTCATATGCTCACACAAATTTTTGCCGACTGCCAGCAAGTACGGTGCCTGTTCGAAGGCAGTGAAAGCACACATGGATATATATTGCCCCCAGCAGCTCTGGATATATTGCCCCCAGCAGCTCATCCATGGATATATATTGCCCCCAGCTCACATATGGATATATTGCCCCAGTTCACAATTATATATTGCCCCCAGCAGCTCACCCATGGATATATATTGCCCCAGCTCACATATGGATATATTCCGCCTCAGCTCACACATGGATATATTGCGCCTCAGCTCACACATGGATATATTGCCCCAGACCAGCTCTCATGGATATGCCCCCAACACACATGGATACTGCCCCGAGCACACATGGATAATGCCCCAGCACACATGGATAATGCCCCAGCTCACATGGATATGCCCCAGCAGCTCTCATAGATATTACCCCAGCTCCTCTAATTGATTTTGCCCCAGCTCCTCTCATGGATATTGCCCCAGCTCCTCTCATGGATAATGCCCCAGCTCCTCTCATGGATTTTGCCCCAGCTCCTCTCATGGATAATGCCCCAGCTCCTCTCATGGATATACTTCCCCAGCTCCTCTCATGGATAATGCCCCAGCTCCTCTCATGGATTTTGCCCCACTCCTCTCATGGCTATGCCCCCAGCTCCTCTCATTGATATTGCCCCAGCTCATGGATAATGCCCCAGTTTATGGATAATGCCCCAGCACATGGATATTGCCCCAGCACATGCATATTGCCCCAGCACATGGATATTGCCCCAGCTCATGGATACTGCCCCAGCAGCTCATGGATACTGCCCCAGCAGCTCATGGATATACCCCAGCAGCTCATGGATATGCCCCCCAGCTCATGGATACTGCCCCAGCTCATGGATACTGCCCCAGTTCATGTATATGCCCCAGCTCATGGATATGCCCCAGCTCATGGATTTGCCCCAGCTCATGGATATGCCCCAGCTCAAACATTGATTTGCCCCAGCTCATGGATTTGCCCCAGCTCATGGATACTGCCCCCAGCTCATGGATACTGCCCCAGCTCATGGATACTGCCCCAGCTCATGGATATGCCCCAGCTCATGGATATGCCCCAGCTCAAACATGGATATGCCCCAGCTCATGGATACTGCCCCAGCTCATGGATATGCCCCAGCTCAAACATGGATTTGCCCCAGCTCATGGATATGCCCCAGCACATGGATATGTCCCAGCTCATGGATTTGCCCCAGGTCATGGATAATGCCCCAGCTCATGGATAATGACCCAGCTCATGGATAATGCCCCCAGCTCATGGATAATGCCCCAGCTCATGGATAATGCCCCCAGCTCATGGATAATGCCCCAGCTCATGGATATGCCCAGCTCATGGATATGCCCCAGCAGCTCATGGATATGCCCCAGCAGCTCATGGAAATGCCCCAGCACATGGATAATGGCCCCAGCTAACCTCCGCCGCGTGTTCACTCCCTCTGAGCGTCCGGCGGCGCGCAGCTTGGGCGCTCGCCTGGGGGAGCCACATGACCAGCCGCGATTGGCTGGTGACGTGTTTCCTCCAGGCGAGCGCCGAAGCTGCATGCTTCGGACGCTCGCAGGGAGCGAATACGCGGCGGAGGGTGAGACACCTGCCCTTAGGGTGACGGTGTCACCCTAAGGGCGGGTGTCACCTGGTGCGGGCCGCACCCCCGCCCCCACGTTACGACGCCACTGAATAGTATCCATTTACATGAACTACTGATTTATTAAAATCAACTACATGAGTCCCGCATCTGATGGACAGACTCAGTAGACAATAAGGGTGCCGGCACACGAGCACACTGGGTTCTTCCCTGCGTCTTTGCCGTTTTGATTGGGAGGGCCAACCACCGGACGTGAAAAAGCCCTCCCCATCAAAAAGCTAGACGGACGCTGATGGGGATACAAAGCGCGATCCTCCTATGGAGGATCGCGCTTTGTACGCTGAATGCACAGGGTGGAAGGAAGGTCCACTCTCACGGACGTTCCTTCCTCTCTTTACAAACGCTCGTGTGCCGGTAGCCTAAGTCCTAGGAAGAAGAGAAGCTTTATTACAGTTCAGGTAAGGCCTAGTCTTGTTGCCATTAAAGGTCAATCCAAGGGAGGAAAATTAGTTAATTGGTGATGCCAATTTTGAATGCACCTGTACTGGAATACAGTGTGCCTTTAGTATCTTAACCTCTTAGTGGCCGGGCGGTTTTACGAAAATCCGTCCGTTAGTGCCCGCTGCTGTTTTTACGTTTCTGCATTGTTTGTGTTTAGGTGAAATTTTCCTCTTAGTCGTTTATGCAACCCACATATATTATATACCGTTTTTCCCGCCATTAAATGGACTTTCTAAAAATACCATTATTTCCATCATATCATATAATTTACTATAAAAAAAATGAGATACGATGAAAAAATGGAAAAAACACACTTTTTCAAAATTTAATACCTAAAATCTACAACCGCCAAAAAAAAACAGGCTAAACATTATCGAAATTTTGTCCTGAGATTAGAAATACCCAAATTTTTACAAGTTTTTGCTTTTTAACCCTTTCATTGCTGAGCCAGTTTACCTCTGTGTGCTGAGCTCATTCTAACCATTTTATGCACATAATTTTTAGATGCCAGCTTAAGTCCTATTTAATTAAACACCCCCACAGATAAAAAAATTTAAAAAGAAAACCCAAGTTGTGATCTGGCAGCGAAACGGTTAATGCTATGCACCGCTGAAAAGGGGAGACTCTCGGATTTCCAGCAGTGCAATTTGTTTTATTTTAGCTTAAGCCATTGGGGAGATAGAGGTGAGCCCTCCCCTTCCTCATTTTCAGTGCAGGCACCGGGGGGCGCCTGGCGACGATGTCATCGCGCCTGCTGAGCTCCCTGAAGAGGCAGGGCAGGCTTCCAGCTTGCCATTCTGCCGCAGGAGACCAGTGAGAATGGTAAGTATCGGGCGGGAGGGAGGTTAGGGGACCCTGACGTACCATGTGCGTCCGTGGGTCTAAGGGAGACCCGTGGCTGTGACGTACATGGTACGTCCGCACTCCCTAAAGGGCTAAAGTATGGAGTGCCACCCCTCCCCTTCTCCCCCTCCCTACAACCCCAGTGTCATCGGGCATCTGGGATATTTTTTGCTGCCGGCCACAAATTGTTCTCAGATGTCAACACACTATTGGCTGACATTATCCTCTCTTCGAACACTTGCAGCAGGGAGTGTTTAGAGAGAAGGCAGCCAATGGATTGGTTCTACATGTGTGTGCCCAGGTGCAATCCATTCTGCAGCACAAGCGCTGCAGAAATGGCATTTCGCTCACATCTTTCACAAGTTGCTTTACCTACTAGTTGACCTTCTCCCATAGCACGCCCTGCAGGTTCTGAGGCCTTCCTTCAGCCTGCCTCTTGTCCTGTCGGGCTGAGCATGAGCACATCATTGGCTTTCAGGGGACCGCCTGATTTAAGGCAAGCCCGCAGCCCCCAAATTCATTCTCGATGAATGAGCTTTGGGGGCGGGACATAGGCAAGTATGGGAAAGCCAGCAGGGCAGGCTATGCTAGCCCATGGTGTTTAGAACCACCCACAGCGATGACAGTACCACCCACAGCGGTAATGGGTTAATTTATACACTTGCTGGACATTTTTCCACTACAATGTAGAGATCAAGATTGTATCCACCTGAAACAAAACTTATCTTTGTAAAGAAATTTGCATTATTGAGCATCTACCTGGCACTGATGGCGTTAAGTCTAATTTCATTGATCATCTTCTAAACCAATGGGATGTGGGGAAAAAAATCTACCAAAACACAATTTCTACATACTGCCAGGGGCCACAAGATTCTGAAAAATGAGTCCGAGGCACATAGAAACAAAACAGATCCATAGGAGAATTTTGATATAAAATATTTAAAAATGCACAACAAATGGAAAAGATTATGTAATAATTCCATTTCAAGATAATGTTCTGCTAGATAAAAATATTAGCTAAGCGTTGTAAATAATACTACCATTACCAAACTGCAGTATAATGCCATTAAAAATAAAAAGCTTTTACTGTGTAACGCAAGACAAAGACTTCTTAGACTCCCATTTGCATGAGTTGTGATGACTGCACTGTAAGCATTAAAACCCCTAGTACAGCTATGTACCAATCATTGCGTAACATCTTAATGCATCTTTTTATTGCTCTCAAACCAGGAAAGGTATTTTTTTCTATGAACGTAAGTTGATAAAAAGCTTTGAGGTTTATAATATATTTAACCACATGATTAAAAAGTAAAATTTACATGTAAGATCAACAATGTCAGGCCTCCTCTAGTGACATGTATTCCATCAGGTAATCTTGTGCGTGACAATAATCCAAGTGGTTATTATTTTATTACAGTTGTCATAACATTTGCTGCCTTAGTTAATTTGTAATGCATTTAATGTACTGTAAGTCATGAGAATTTAAAGTTATAAAACTTTTATTCCCTACTTGGCTATTATGACTTAAAATTCCTTGCCAATTCTTATCAATTACACTTTTTAGTAAATAATGCAAACTAATATACAGGGTATCCATAAAGTCTCTTTACAATTTCAAAAATATTTTAATGCAAATGAAGAGACAGATAAGTGAAAATTATTACGTATATATTTACGTTTCTTTGCCTCATTTAATACACCTCTATATGGGCACCATTAGTTACACGAAGCGCATCAAGACTGTACTCGATTTCTTGCCATGTTCTCTGTAGCATACCGTCATTAATGGTGGCAATGTCATCAGTGATCCTCTGCTTTAGATTAGTGATGTCCCGTACCTTTGAATGATACATGATATCTTTAACATAACCCCATAGAAAGAAGTCGAGAGGAGTGATATCTGGTGAATGAGGTGGCCAGGGAATTGGGCCACCCCTTCCAATCCAGCGGTCTGGAAATGTTTCATTTAGGAACCCACAAACATGCAGTCCCCAATGTGATGGTGCACCATCTTGCTGGAAAATGATGGTTGGTTGAAGGTCATGTAGTTGGGGTGCCACGTATTCAGTCAAAAGGTCAATGTAAACATTTGCAGAAATTGATGTCTCGCTGAAGAAAAAAGGGCCAATGATTCGATTGCACGTGATCCCACACCACACATTCATCTAAAGCAGAGGATCCCTGATGCCATTGCCACCATTGATGAGGATATGCTACAGCGAACATGGCAAGAAATCGAGAACCGTCTTGATGTGCTTCGTGCAACTAATGGTGCCCATATAGAGGTGTATTAAATGAGGCAAAAAAAACCTTAAATATATACAGTACGTCTCATTTTGTAATAATTTTCACTTATCTGTCTTTTCATTTGCCTTTGTAATAAAATTTAGAAATTGTAAAGAGACTTTATGGACACCCTGTATATATACCCTGTACAGCACATTTTATCTAGTTATATGTTGTATAGTTGCTTTGTTAGTTACTTTGAAAAAGACCCAGTGCAGGGTCGAAACGTCATTTTTTTAATGCAATTTTGAATAAAAGACGCTTTTAATTAAGCTCTGGAGTGCATCCATTTGGATTGTTTACATATATACATATTAGATTTTCGCACCCAGGCACTGAATTTAACCAACATTGATGGCAAAGAGAGTGCTGGTTCAAATTTGATGACTATATATATACCATAACAGCAATATATATACATAAAAGATGTTAGTACACCCCTCACATTTTTGTAAATATTTTATTATATCTTTTCATGTGACAACACTGAAGAAATGACACTTTGCTACAATGTTTAGTAGTGAGTGTACGGCTTGTATAACAGTGTAAATTTGCTGTCCCCTCAAAATAACTCAACACACAACCATTACTGTCTAAACCGCTGGCAACAAAAGTGGCTCTTTATATATCTTGTGATATAGCAACTGGACACAGGGATCATTGCTTCACACTTGTCTTTATAATGCAGCTGCAGTACTTGCAGGGTACATCGTAAACAGGAAAATAAAACAAAATGGAACTCAAATGCCTACTCCTTATGCGGAGCCTAACTAAACATTTAGTATTCCTACCTATAATATTGGGCGGCTAAACCGCTTACCAATAAGCAAAACAAAATGTACTTTTCTTTCAGCTTCAGAATATAGCTTCCTTCCCTGCTGCACTCAGCACCAGGACTGCCCTCTCAGAGGGAACCACAGCTCCTATAAGAGCAGGGCAGTCCTAATCAGAACCCCATAGGGGGAAAAGGGCGCTCTCCAATTGCCTGCTAATAAACCTTTGGTCTATTACCCTGCCTCTAATCACACTGTCTCAATATATATTTGGTTTAGGTTTTCAGTGGGCCTTGGGCAGAATTCTGGGCTTCACTCACAACTGTCCAAGCCATAGCTCTGATTTTCAAAATGGCAAAAAATATCCAGCCAAGCTGCGTGAATACCTAATGGACTAGGTTTGTCTACGTAGATAGATAGTATCAAGGAGGTATAGAAGGAAAATGGGCCTTCAAGGGTCTGTTGCTATAGGACAGAGAGAGGAAATAGCATTTATGTTATAAAAATGATAGGTAGCCAGCTAACAACAGCAGCCTTGGAAGCACAGAGTGGTATATGGTGTAAAGATATCTTGGAGCGCTCCCAAATGCGTGAATCATAGACAAACTCCAACTGGGCAGGCTGGGATCAGGAAAGGCAAACTGTCTTCTGAGCTGCATGTCACTCTGTCTAAGCTCCTGAAGATGCCAGTTTGGCGAAACAGATAGAGCTATGAGTGCTTTCTTTTAAAATGTCTTTGGTCTGTTTGCCTTTCCTGATCCCAGCCTGCACAGCCCGCCCAGTGCAGCCTGCCCAGGTTCTATACCTCCTAGATACTTTCTATCTACTTAGACAAACCAAGTCCATTAGGTATTTACGCAGCTTGGCTAGATATACACAGAGCATCTTTGTATATATATGTATTTCATATTTGTGTTGCTACCTCTAGTGTGGTTTTTTACTCTTGATACTTAGTAAAAGTTATGTTTTAACTTCTCACGAATTTCCAGAGACCCCAGTGTCCTAGGACTTTTTTGCCATTTTCTCCAAGGGTTACCCCCTATCAAGGCCACTGGGCCTATTATGCTATACTGATCTTTATCTTTCTCTGCTTAGCTTTACTGTACACCTTTAGGAGATACAATGTTACTCTTTTTATTGATTTTCAAAATGGTAAACAGGTCAGTCTAATTTTGGATATACAGAGTATAGTTTTTATTTTTCTCTTTCACGTTAACTATATAGCTAAATAAACAAGGTTTATAGAAGATATGACAGCCATTGACTTATGTTTCTTCCTGTATATATTTGGACAAATGTTATCGTAGCATGTCACCATTTCTACTCTTCATACATAAGATGTATGGCTCGAAGACGTCTCACTAAATCACAGGCAACATTACACCTGTTTAGTAATCACAATGCATGAGGCAAGATTGCAATCTTGTAAAGTTTGCTGGTCAAATAAGCCAGCAGATGTTTAGATCATAAACCAGTGACACAACATAGCTAACGGATTTACGACAAGCAGTTAAATATTTGGAATTACTAAAATATACAAGAAAGTATTTCTCTTACGTTTTGGGCATTTACCTTAATTGTTAAGTGTAACCATATTGCCTACTCTGTGCAGATGGGAGGGTTGGCAACTACATTTTCAACATCATGGTTTTATATACATAATATCGTCATCATTGATTTCTATACCCAGTTTTCTTTGCTTAGTACATCCTGGCTACTTAATTGGAATAGATTGCCAGCCACACTTAAATGTGCCAAAGTTTTAGGGACTTTCTGATATTTTTGCTTAATTACTGAGCATAATTATTATGCTCTCCTTGTCATGTTTTTATTCTCTTGCAGCTGTTAGGCTTTTTTTATGGACAAAATTGTACCAATTCTGTGATTATATCACATCCTTCCTCAACATTAAGCTCTACCTGGAAAACTCTTGTGATGTTATCATTATATATATATTTACAAACATAAACACATACGCAAGCAGTGGTGCACTATAAAGTATATCGATTTAGCAAAATGAGCTAATGACAGACTATAACTTATTATTCTCTACAGGTAAAGTATCAGATTATTGGAACGGAACTTAAATGGTTTGGCGCACAGAAGTATGCAGCTGTACAGGACTTTATCCATCATTATGAACTGGGAACTATATAGAGTTGTTTCTGTAGCATGTAGAGCAACAGAAAGGAAAAACTAGGGCAAAGGAGTTTTGGAGGCTTAAATAGAGGTACACTAGTGCAGGACTCAAAATTTCCACTCTTCTACTCGCATTTGGTGAGTGGAAATGAAGTGAGGGTGAGTGGAAATGCACACGCAGGCAGCCCAATAAATTATTTTGTGCTGCGTATTCCGGCGGTGTCAACGTTGTCCCCAGGCTGCACGGTGGCAGGGATCAGCTGCCTAACCTGACCCAGCTCGTCTCTGTCACTGGCAGGGGGGTGGAGAGGAGCTTTTCTGCCTCCTCGCTCTGCTCACACTGGGGTCTGATGATTGGGTATACATATACACTATATTGCCAAAAGTATTCGCTTACCCATCCAAATAATCAGAATCAGGTGTTCCAATCACAGGTATATAAAATCAAGCACCTAGGCATGCAGACTGGTTTTACAAACATTTGTGAAAGAATGGGTCGCTCTCAGGAGCTCAGTGAATTCCAGCGTGGAACTGTGATAGGATGCCACCTGTGCAACAAATCCAGTCGTGAAATTTTCTCGCTCCTAAATATTCCACAGTCAACTGTCACCTGTATTATAAGAACGTGGAAGTGTTTGGGAACAACAGCAACTCAGCCATGAAGTGGTAGGCCACGTAAACTGACGGAGCGTGGTCAGCGGATGCTGAGGCGCATAGTGCGAAGAGGTCGCCAACTTTCTGCAGAGTCCATCGCTACAGACCTCCAAACTTCATGTGGCCTTCAGATTAGCTCAAGAATAGTGCGCAGAGAGCTTCATGGAATGGGTTTCCATGGCTGAGCAGCTGCTTCCAAGCCATACTTCACCAAGTGTAATGCAAAGCGTCAGATGCAGTAGTGTAAAGCACGCCGCCACTGGACTCTAGAGCAGTGGAGACGCGTTCTCTGGAGTGATGAATCGGGCTTCTCCATCTGGCAATCTGATGGAGAAGCGCTGCAGAATATGCTGGCGCTTTATAAATAAATAATGGACGAGTCTGAGTTTGGCGGTTGCCAGGAAAATGGTACTTGTCTGACTGCATTGTGCCAAGTGTAAAGTTTGGTGGAGGGGGGATTATGGTGTAGGGTTGTTTTTCAGGAGCTGGGTTTGGCACCTTAGTTCCAGTGAAATGAACTCTGAATGCTTCAGCATACCAAGACATTTTGGACAATTCCATGCTCCCATCTTTGTGGGAACAGTTTAGAGCTGGCCCCTTTCTCTTCCAACATGACTATGCACCAGTGCACAAAGTAAGGTCCATAAAGACATGGATGACAGAGTCTGGTGTGGATGAACTTGACTGGCCTGCACAGAGTCCTGACCTCAACCCGATAGAACACCTTTGGGATGATTTAGAGCGGAGACTGAGAGCCAGGTGTTCTCGTCCAACATCAGTGTGTGACTTCACAAATGCGCTTCTGGAAGAATGGTCAAAAATTCCCATAAACACACTCCTAAACCTTGTGGACAGCCTTCCCAGAAGAGTTGAAGCTGTTATAGCTGCAAAGGGTGGACCGACGTCATATTGAACCCTATGGAATGGGTTTGTCACTTAGAAGCATAGAAACATAGAAAATGTCAGCAGATAAGAACCTTTCGACCCATCTAGTCTGCCCAATTACATGGATACTTTACCTGGATTTATATTTTGTTTAGGATAGCCTTATGCCTATCCCATGCCTGCTTAAATTCAATCACTGTTTTGGGCTCTACCACTTCTACTGGAAGGCTGTTCCATGTATCCACCACCCTCTAAGTAAAATAATGCTTCCTGATGTTACTTTTAAACCTTTGCCCCTCTAATCTAAGACTATGTCCTCTTGTTTTGCTATTTTGTTTCCTTTTAAATATACTCCCTTCCTCTACCTTGTGGATTCCCTTTACGTATTTAAATGTTTCTATCATATCTCCTCCGTCTTGTCTTTTTTCCAAGCTATACATGTTAAGATCATTAAGCCTTTCCTGGTAACTTTTCTCCTTCAAGCCATACACCATTTTAGTAGCCCTTCTCTGAACTCTCTCTAAGATGTCTATATCCTTCTGGAGATACAGTCTCCAGTACTGCACACAGTACTCCAAGTCAGGTCTCACCAGTGCTCTGTACAGTGGCATGAGCACTTCCCTTTTCCTACTGCTAATACCTCTCCCTACACAACCAAGCATTCTGCTAGCATTTCCTGCTGCACTATTACATTGACTACTTACCCTTAGATCCTCTGCAATAATAACCTCTAAATCCCTGTCCTCAGATGTTGAGGTTAAGACTGTATCAAATATTCTATATTCAGCCCTTGGGTTTTTACGCCAACTCAATTGCCACAGCTTCGACCATTTTTTTAGTTTACCTAAATCATTTGTCATTTGGCTGATCCCTCCAGGAACGTCAACCCTGTTGCAAATCTTTGTGTCATCAGCAAAAAGACATACTTTACCATTAATACCTTCTGCAATATCACTAATAAAAATATTAAAGAGAATGGGTCCAAGTACTGACCCCTGAGATACCCCACTGGTAACAAGACCTTGCGCCGAATAAGTTCCATTTACCACAACCCTCTGTTGCCTGTCACTCAGCCACTGCCTAATCCATTCAACACTATTGGAATCCAAGCTCAAAGATTGCAATTTATTGATAAGCCTTCTATGCGGAACAGTATCAAAAGCCTTACTGAAATCTAAATAAGCAATGTCTACTGCACCACCTTTGTCTATTATTTTTGTTACCCAATCAAAAAAGTCAATAAGATTAGTTTGGCATGATCTCCCTGAGGTAAACCATGTTGTTTCTGATCCTGTAATCTATGTGTTTTTAGATGTTCAACAATCCTTTCCTTTAACATGGTTTCCATTAATTTCCCCACTACTGATGTAAGACTAACTGGCCTATAGTTCCCCGATTCCTCCCTACTACCCTTCTTGTAAATGGGCACAACATTTGCTAATTTCCAGTCTTCTGGGACGACTCCCGTTAGCAAGGATTGGTTAAATAAATCTGTTAACGGTTTTGCTATTACACCACTGAGCTCTTTTAATAACTTAGGGTGGATCCCATCAGGCCCCACTGACTTATTTGTCTTTACTTTAGACAGTTGCTGTAGAACCTCCTCCTCTGTAAACTCATATGTAAATGTCTCTTTAGTGTTTCCTCCTAACTGAGGTCCCTTTCCTTCCTTCTCTTCTGCAAAGACTGAACAAAAATATTCATTGAGGCAGTCAGCGAGACTTTTATCCTCTTCTACATACCTTCCTTCCTTTGTTTTTAATCTAACTAATCCTTGTTTTACTTTTCTTTTCTCGTTTATGTATCTAAAAAATGTTTTGTCCCCCTTTTTTACTGACTGAGCTATTTTCTCTTCTGCGTGTGCTTTGGAAGCTCTTAAAAATTGCTTTGCCTCTTTCTGCCTAATCTTATAGGTTTGCCTATCTTCTTCACTTTGCGTTTTTTTATAATTATTCTTTATATCTTTTTGTTCTTCACTATTTTGGCCACTTCTGCAGAGTACCACAGTGGTTTCTTCCCTTTTTCGTTATTGCTAACAAGCCGAATGCAACTGCCTGTGGCCTTCAATAATGCCTTCTTTAATAATCCCATTTATCCTGGACTCCGTTTAAACTCCTCCAGTCTGAAAATGACTCATTCACACAAAATCTCATTTTAGAAAAATCTTTTTTTTTTAAAGTCTAAAACTTTTGTTTTTGTGTGGTGCAGCTCCATCCCTGTTCTTATATTAAACCACTTAAGTTCATATGCGAGTCAAGGCAGGTGAGCAAATACTTTGGCAATATAGTGTATCTGGGGTCTGATGTCTGGGTATTAATGTTATTTTTGTAACTTTATTCTAAATAAAACCTTTATCAGTGTAATTTCATAAGATAATTTAAGGGGGTGTGTTTAGGGGCAGAGTTAAGGGCTGGGTAGGGGTTAGGTGGAGCAACTGGTGGCGAGTAACTCTTATTGCCTGGTTAGTAGCTTGGGACTTGAACTTTTGAGCCCTGCACTAGTGTATATAACACATTTCTAGAATGCAGATATTTCAGACTGTACATTTATGTTATCCAGTTTGATTTTTGCTTGGTATATAGGAATTGTCCTTTTCTTTACTGTTCTTTATTAAGTGTTGGAAGCCTGAAAATATGATGTATACAGAGAATTAGCATACAACTATCGCCTACTTCTTGATTTTAAGTCAGATGGTTTTAAACCAGAAAGCAAAGTGCATATGGAAGGAGGGGTGATGAGACAAGCTCAGGTTCTGGAACCTGTACAGAACACGATGCTGAAAACAACTATCTACTCAACTGCCCTCTTACTAATAATTTGCGTGCTGTAAATGCTGAGGCAGATTTAAAATTAATATTTTTAGTTTTATAACAGGTGAGGTACTGGGTCTGCCCAAATAGGTCCCAGAACACAGTCAAAAACTGAGATGTCCCGGATACTGTTCCCCTTGGATCACCCACAAGTTAAGCCCTGCGTACAACCCAAAGCTTGAGACTATAACTTCAAATGAATCAACCAATTTTCTGCTCAAGACCAAACACTAATACAATTCTATACAGATACATATTTTACATCTAGTCAGGGTTTTTGATCTAACTTACTTTTGTTGGTTATATTTATTAGACCAAAATGATCCTTGATTTAACAAAATCATGCCTGTATCAATTTATTCTTCTGCAATAGTCCACCTCTTTTGGGACTTACTAAAGTATTTTCATAACACATGTCTTAGCTTTAATATTGTGCCTCTTAATCACATAATCCCAGTCACATACTCCAATGTTATTATTCAACAAAGGGCATCTGGTGGTCTTTAGTGACAATAATGTAGTTCATCACTTGGTGTAAAATTTAGCCTTGACCGTCTGTGGGTCGATATTTGCTGGTTTACGAATTTGATAAACTTTACCATATACCATATTTTAGTTTATGGTATATAATGTTTCCCTGAGCTGTTTCTTGGGCATTATGGGCTAATAAATACTGCCTGGTATTTGAGTTATCTTCATTATAGAGTATTATCAACTTATATCACTAATATGGGGGTTTAAAAATAAAATATAAGGAATGTGAAAAGCTAAATGGAAACTATGGAGACAAATGATTCGTATGCTCTATTTCCTGATCGATGGTTATTTTTTCAATCTACTGTATATATTACGTGCTCAATGAGAATTAAAGTGAAACATTGCAAAGTGCAATTCTCAGTAATATAGAGATAAATGATGCAACGCATTTAGACTTGTGAACATTTTCTACTTTCTAGATTGAAGTAATGACAAGAACATACATAACATATCTGACTTCAAATACTTTAAGAACCGTCAAAATGTAGAGCTTTGAACAAATGCATTTGTGAATGTTGCAGAGAGCTCTTCTATACATTATAAACATATATTATGTAACTCATTTTCCAATTGCTTAGCATTCAGGCAACAAGATGATGTTGTAGAGGGAATTGTTAGATGCCAGTTATTTATCTTATGATCATATTCCTTCCGTAATTCAATAATTTCACCGGTGATGTTCATATACAGGGTTATTCAGAGAAAGGTGAAACTCAGAAGAGAACAATCTAGACCAAATAGCCGACTTGGAAAGTGAAATAAATGGGAGAATTTTTCTGGGTTTGACCTAGAATTTTCACTTCTCCGGTCGTTCATCTGAGTTTCACTTTTCTTTGAATAGACCTGATAGTTCAATGTCCCATACCAATGAATTTTGAGTCGCATTTATTCATTATTAGAGAGAAAATAGCTTTATGCTGTTGTTATGTGTGCACTAACAATGTACAAAAAAGTGTTTAATAGATTTCACATACTTTTCTAACTTTCACTATTTTAAATGATATTGACAATGTTTTTCCAGGCATTGCTCACACGTGAGGGTCTACTATTGTTTTACATTTCTAAAGAAAACCAGAAGAATATAGTAGCAAATTACAGCTTGCCAGCAGGAGCCTATAGCCTTAGTATGATTTGTCTTTTATGTTCTTTAGGATGCACTGCAAACACATAATTACATGTCTAGCTTGTAGTGGGAACCTCATGTAGAAACAGAATTGCTATCAATATCTGTAAATCTTGTATATGATAAAACTGGAGGTTGGTGGTCCCACAGCCTGTAATACTGCTTATCATTTTCTTCTATCGCTACATTAATTCTGTTTTGTATCATATTTATCTCCTTTTTAGAATTTGACCCCATGGGCCCTATTCAGGCTGATTCAGTAATAGGCAGCCATTAATGGGAAAATGCAACGTAAGCCATTAACCCGTAGTGACTACCTATTACTAGCTCTAGTACGCTCTGCGGCAGAGGTACACTGGGAACAAATAGGAAAGGCAGACGCTCAGGTCTTCCATTTAGCACCAATATTGGAATTAGGCCCAGCAACTTTTCTCCCGGCACCTCCATGACCTTGGTCTGTTAAAGCACTCACAGACCTTTTGGAAGGCCTAAATTAGGCTAAGGTCTTACTGCGCAACTTCATGGTGCAAACACATATATATATTCTCTGGCAAATTAACAGTATTCTAGTACTTGTCTCTTCCACCTTTCCTGTCCATTCAGACTAAAGAAGGCCTGCATCTGATTGATTTTTATCTGAGATAGTATTCTATCCTGTTTAGTGGGATTCAGGAGAGGAAAGCGTTAATTACATTATATAGTATTACATTGCTCATTCTTAAATTTATGCACCATTTCTTTCACTGGGCCAGGACTTTGATCTTTTTGTTCTTTGTTTTTTTCTGGTGTGTGTCATTTGTGTTTCTAAGGATGCCTGATACTTGTGGCTGCATGGTGACAGCAGTTACTTCTGGCACCATGTTTTATTGTTTTGTGGTATTTCATACTGGGCATATGACCCACATGGTATTATTATGCAAAGGAGTTATTCAGAGAGCACTGAAATGTTGCCGACATTCCAGTGCTCTCTCGTTCCCTGGACTTCCCTGTACTTCAGGGAAACAAAGATCCCCACCCTACCGTGAATTCAGCATTCACCACAGGGTCTTCCGAGTGCAGGAGAAAACCCGCCGCAAACCCACTGCAATCCTGCCAAACACGCTGGAAAAAGCCGACAAGCCGCCGATCACAGTGCAGACCAGCTGTCGGAGAAAGCCGACAAGCTGATGAAAGGGGTAAAAATAAAAAGAAGAAAACACTACGCTTGAAAGTGTCAATATTGAAACGCTGTTTGCAAAAATTCCTGAACCAAAATGTCTGGAATATACATATAAGATCCTATGAATGATAATAAAAGGGCTGTTACAGAAAAAAGAAAAGACGCTTTTAAAAAAATAAAAACACAGAAAAAAAATTTGTTGAAAATATTCCCAATAAATGCCTAATGCAGAATGGCCCCCGAAATGTCACTGTACGTGGAAATTCCCTGTTCTGTTACATTTTAGTGCCAGCTTGGCTCTCTCAGTATAACCCCTTAAGGGGTCTATTACGTTGTTCGCACAAACGTTAACACGTGCGCAAAAACGGATCAACACGAGGGGCAAAACCCTTTGCGCTGAACGTCGTATTACAATTTCCGTGCAAAATATGCGCGTTAACGTCTACCGCGGGTGAACTTGCGCAAACCTGCGCGAGATTACTGTACTGCGCGCGTCCTATATACTTAACATTGTAAGCACAAATGTGTTTGTGCGCTGGTACGCGGATGGTATTACAATCTATGTGCAAAATGTAACGCACAGCGTTGCGCGCATAATTTTTTAACGTCTTTTACAAGCTGGTGTTAATGGCAAATCTGAACGTCAAGGCCGAAACCAAATACACCAGCCCAAAAAAAAATTCAATACAGCAAAGTATTTTTTGATGCAGCATATATATGCGCAGATTGACTTTGACAGGCGCAAAAACTTAACCCGAGGCAATTAAGATTCTTGATTGTGCAATTCTGATTGTGCACCGATTTCTGCGCGCAACGTTAATGCGTGCGCGTTTTTGTGCGTCTTTTTACGAGCGTTATTTTTTGACAGATGAAATAATGCGCGAGGATTGTAATACCAGCATTAATTCACGCGTGTTCACGTTTAACGCTTCACGCAAAAATTCAGGCGTTTACCGTGCATTTTTGCGTGAAGAATGTAATAGAGCCCTAAGTGTTTTTCTGCTACAGTTTTAAATAGATATGATAAAAGTTAACTTTTAGCTTTAAACTACCTTTCAATCTCTATACTTCTCTTTTTTGTTATAAAGTTTCTGTGGTTACCCCCTACACACATTCAGTTAGATCCAGCTCATTCTCCAAATTTTCATAATTTATTTTGGTTGTTATTTTTTCTGCATTTGGTTGTCATAGTGTAATCCTATAAACTTTTATCAATTTTTTAGAGTCAATTTTTTTTATGCTGCTGGTGTTTCATGAACACAAAAAAATTAAATAACAAAATATATGTAGTGGCATTTAATTAAATGCCAACTTCGGTTTTACTGATGTTGTTAATTAAGCTGCTATCTAAAATTAAATCATACCAAAAACACATTACAATTTATATTTGTGTATTTTCTGAAAGATAATTATATTGTTCTACAAAAGGCGTTCTCGATCATCATTTACGGCTTTTTAAGCTGCAATATCAAAGAGTTTAAATACACCAACAGTTTATTAGCGCTTGTAGATTGCTAGGGTTATTTAAAACCTTTTTAATACTTATCAGCTGTCAATTAAGCATAATACCATTGTGTTGTAAATATTTTGGTTATGTTCGTTTCTTTTTGTAGTGTTTTCAACTATCGTGTAAAAATGTAAAATGCTCTATAAAAAAAATAGTAAAACTATTCAAATGTGTGAAAATATCTCAAAATTGAAAATGAAAAGGTCCCATCTACAAGTATGGAGAAAAAAGTAAAAAAAACAACTGTCGCTTTTCATGTCTAAAGAAGTGCTGAGAACTACCATACTAAAAAAACACATCAAAGACTTATGTAAGGAGATTTCAGAAGAGCTTATTACACCTAAAGCTATGAAAATCAAACACGGCCGTCTTTAAGACTAGATGAAAGTAGGTTTCTTGTCCTCCATAGAGAAGGATCCTTAACTAAGGGCAGTTACAGTTTTTAATACACTCCCTATTGAGACGGTACTAACAGCTACAAAATATGTTAAATAAAAAAAGGTACTCGGGCTTTCACAAACCAAAGGATTATTGCACCATTTACTGAGGTCAGAGAGGATTTTCTTGTTTTCCAATGGGGTTTTAGATAAGCATTTCTGAGCACTTGTACCAAGGCAATAAACTGCAAGATAATTGAGAAGAAAATGCACACCAATGTGTTTTTTTTCTCAATTTATCTAGATAATTGTAAAAGCTGCAAGCAATATTATGCTTAAACACTATAAAACAGAGAGCTTACAAATCAATATTCTTTTTCCTTATCGACTAGTTTTACTTGTAATATGTCTTGACCACATTGTTTATGTATCTAAATGCTATTCCTTTCAAAGAGCATTAATTATCTTGTTAAATAAATTACAGGCACTGACCTAGACACTCCACGTTAGGCTAATTATTTAACATTATATCTGGGACTTCAGACAATTCTTATTGTTTATACACACGATTGGATTTTTTTGGCATTTTATAGTCTCTTTTCCACAGCCAATCGAATAGTGATTTTTTAAAAAATGTTTGAAAACTTACTTATAATTACAGTTTAAATTTTTTTTCTTATTATTTATATTAGGTTTTTACAGTATAGATTTATTGATAATTATACTGATCAATAAAATAAATTACACAGCATTATAATTAAAGGAACAAGGAACAGTTATACATTAGGTCTTGTCTTGTTGGCAGATGTTTAGGCTAATGTAAAGGGACACTCTAGCCAACATAGTCAATTAACCCTTTTACGCCATGGGGTGTAGTATGCCGTCCCCATAGCAGATGGGACTCAACACCATGGAACAGCATAGGATGCCCCGCTGGCGTCTATGGACCGCATCAGGCCTGTTGCACGGCATGCATCATTTGCAGCTGTGGGACGGCCTTAACTCAGACCTTCCCCCTGCAGCCAATGATGCGCGACAGCTGCGTAGGCAGGCCGGAAGAGAAGCCCGCCACAGCAGCTGGCGCCAGTGTATACTGGTACCATCCACCCGGCGGTAAGGGGTTAATGAATTTGAAAAGGTTGCGGGTAGCGGAGTGTCCAGTCAGAATGTAACAATGTTCTGAAAGGGAAGGATTCCCACCACAAGGAAAGCTGTTAATAAGTCCATGCTGGACAACCTTCTGTGGTTCAGTTCAGGTATGCACATGTCTGGCAGTCACAAACAGAGGCATTGAGAGACATTAATTTGGCTGACCGCTTGAGACAGCATCCATCTCTCTGACAGCCTCCGTTCAATGGAAGCAGCATAATATTTTATGGTAAAAAGGACAGTGGGACATCTAGGGGAGGTCAGGAGGTTTTCATATTTAACCCCTCTGCCCTACCTTTTATCTAAGATATTATCTGTATTCACTGTGCTTAGGCCAATTAAATGTCATTATGATGCCTGATAATATACAGTATAGAGTATGCTATTGGAGATTATGTGCACAGGTGTACTTTTTGCAAACCGTTGCTATAATGGCTTCAATGCAGCTTGATCTTCAAAGAATGATACACGTGCACCTTAATTATTTATAAAGTAAACACCTTGAAGAGTTATAAAGTACATTTGAAGTACAGAAACGTGAGGGGTTTTGCTTCATGTAAGTGCTCAATACAGCATGCTGTGATCAGGGAATGAGGACTAGGAAACAGACTTTTCTTTTTTAAATAATCATTTTAAACTCAACTTTTTCTGCCTATCTATTCCTTTAAACATATATTATATTTACATAATCAGTATTTGCATTGAACCAACAACGAACTTATAAATTATATAATAAAACTAACAAACGTTAAAACACAAAGTCATTTTTAGCTGTGTTTATGATTACTATGGATAAAAACTTGTGTGTTGTATATGAATCCTTAGGGCACTAGTGTTACGTCCTCGGCCCCCGCGGCGCTGCCTGAGGGGTCTGGGCATGGTTATGGGTCACTGGCTGGCCGGGTGCCAGCACTTAGTAATGGCCAATCGGCATCTGAGGGAGCGGGGCCTGGCATGGTCACAAGGAGCCGCCGGGTTTAAAGCAGGGCGCGAGAGATTGCTCAGTGCCCTGACGTGGAGTTTAGTTCCTGCATCGCTTGTGTATTTTGGGCTTTGAGTACCAGTTGCCAACCCATTTCTGTCTGAGGATCCTGCTCACGTTTTCGACCCGGCTTTTCGTTCGACCATTCTATTGCTGATTCCCTGTTGGTGTTCTGTATGACAGTTTTAGGTTTTACCGCATGTGTCTTGGTTGGGGTTCTGCCCACCACCTTGACAAATCTACATCTCGCTTTTGGTCGCAGTTGGTTACATTATCTGGTCTAAGTCCTAATCACAAGGCATCCGATTCTGTGAATATCTGCCATGCCAGGAGATCATTGGGATTTACTAGCGGTTTGCTTTCTGTCCTGTTCAGTTGCTACATGAACACTAAGTCTGCTGATTGTGTGACTGCCCTGCAGTCTGCACAATTCATCAACCGCAACAAAGCTCTGTGTATAAACCGCTGTGCAAATAATTATACTCAGGTACCCAGGTTATGTTTATAGTGGATGTTCATGTGTTTGCACTAAGTGATCTTTTGGTCTTGAACCCATTTGAGCTTAGGTGCTACTCTGGCTTGTTATTATACTCCCTGGCTTGGGAGATCAGGTCAAATAATATGTTTTTCTCTGTAACCTGGTTTCAGAAAAATCTGTCCATTACGATCCGAACTACGCTACTCCAGTGTGAGTGCTATGGCGCCCGTTACAACTAGTCTGTGCCTCTTGCTCAAATGGGTATGCTAATGAGGAAAACCAGTGCCTGCAGGTTTCCCCTTAGCATCCCCGTTTTAACGCCATATTCCAGGGCAGGCGCTGACTCAGAAGCCACGCTAACATCCTGGATACTGGATACTTGCCATCGCACGTATCACCTCCTGGCGTCCATAAGACTCCAAGGAGGCTTGTGCTGCTGGGCCACGTGACCTGCACGGTCTCGCTTATCTTGTCCCCAGTCTCACTCTGCTCCGAGCAGCCAGAAGCGGCGGATTCAGCCTCTGTTCATTCCGCGGGATGTGAGGTGACCATCTTATTTTTTCTGGGTGGAGTTTCAGCTGGTGATAACGGATTCCGCAGAAGTGGCAATGGAGTGTGCAGTCCATTTCATTAGGGTGTGCACCGATGGAACATTTATTAATTACATATCTATGGTTACACAACTTTGTAAACAACAGTTATTTTTAGTTAGGAATAATCAATGTTTATGCAGTGATACAGTCACGTGCAACTACAGTTCACACTATTTATCTTAATTTTGACCCCCTACATTGATATTTTCGATGGTCCTTATGTTGTTTATCATTTTACCCAACATTAGGGTGTGCCTGGGCACACCAGGCACACCCTGTGCGCATGCCTATGAGAAGTGGTATCAGTTAGCACCAGCTTAGAGCTGTGGCTAACTTTTAAGTTAACCGCAGAGGTGCGGTAATTTCACATACCTTGCTCAGTCTCTGCTGCTCCTCTGGTAGCCTGCTAGTTTCCCTGGGCTCCGTGGACTTGGGGGACAGTGCATGCTGCCCAGACTGGATGTCATCCAGAGAGAAGATCCTTTCCCTGTACGGCCGTGTTGGGAAATGAACTACACATGCGCGCGAGCCGATACCTGCCGCTTACTTGGCTTTAACCTCCCTGGCGGTATTCCCGAGTGTGACTCGGGGTTAAATTTCTCTACCGCGAACGGTAACCCCGAGCCACCCTCAGGCTGGATGTTTACTCACCTCCTCCTGGCTCCCTCGCTGTCCCCCGCAGTGTGATCGCGGCGAGCTGCTTCCTGGAAGGCTCCCTGCGAGTCACACGATGCAGGGCGGCGGGACCAGCATAAAATAAATATTTTTTACAGTTTGCACTTTGGATTATAGAGTGTAATGTTTATGAACGGCCACTAGGTGGCAGTACAGGATAAGAAATAGACCATGCATCGTCTCACCCTTGTTTGCAGACAGCTTTCAGTGTTTTTTGTTGTATTTTATTGAATATCATTTATTTGCATTATTTTGGATAATTATTTTTGGGATAATAAATTATTATGTCGTGTTTCAAACTTTATCGGACTCCGTGTATTTACTATTTATTTTTTATTTATTTATTTATAAAGGATTTTACCAGTAAGGACTCTTGATTGCACGGATTTCAGTGCGTGATTCCAAATTATTACAGGGTAACTATGTACAAAAACACATTTCCTTTAAAAAAAAAATTGAGACACTTTTAGACACGAAATTTTGAAAAAATTAGACCGCCAGGGAGGTTAAGCAGATGACGTCATCCAGCCGCAATGTGACCTGGAAGCCTGGAAACATTGCACCAGCTGAACACAATCTCCACATCTGCTACTTCCATAAAAACTCGCAGGACAGGTGAGTCATTGCTCGATTATTATGCTTAATGACCAGAGCGATTTGCCTTTGAACCTATTGCCTTACCTACCTGTTGCAACTCTGTTATGTAGCCGCTGCTTACCTGTTACTCTCCTTACTGGAAAACCCACCAGAGCTGAACGACTTGTCTTTGGTGAAACATCTGCTAGCAAGTATACCTTCTTTGATTACCTGTCGTCGACTCTGCTTGAACCTGTTTACGTCTGTTTTCCGCCAGCCTCTCTGTCCTCTGCTTATGACCAACCTTGCTTTTGCTTCATCTAATTAAGGAGTGTATCTGTGATATATATATACAGTGGCAAGAAAAAGTATGTGAACCCTTTGGGATTACGTGGAGTTTTGCATGAATTGGTCATAAAATGTGCTCTGATCTTCATCGAAGTCACAACAATTTGAAAAACACAGTCTGCTTAAAATAATACAACACAAACATTATATGTTTTCATGTGATTATTGAACATAACATGTAAACATTCACAGTGCAGGGTGGAAAAAGTATGTGAACCTTTGGACTTAATAACTGGTCGACCCTCCTTTGGCAGCAATAACCTCAACCAAACGTTTCCTGTAGTTGGAGATCAGACCTGCACAACGATCTGGAGTAATTTTGGACCACTCCTCTTCACAAAACTGTTTCAGTGTAGCAATATTCTTGGGATGTCTGGTGTGAATCGCTCTCTTAAGGTCATGCCACAGCATTTCAATCGGGTTGAGGTCAGGACTCTGACTGGGCCACTCCAAAAGGCATATTTTGTTTTGTTGAAGCCATTCTTTTGTTGAATTACTTGTATGCTTTGGGTCATTGTCCTGTTGAATCACCCATCCTCTGCGGAGCTTCAGTTGGCGGACAGACGGTCTTACGTTTCCTGCAAAATGTCTTGATAAACTCTGGAATTCAATTTTCCATCAATGACAACAATCCGTCCAGGCCTTGAGGCAGCAAAGCAGCCCCAAACCATGATGCTCCCTCCGCCATGTTTTACAGTGGGGATGAGGTATTGATGTTGGTGTGCTGTGCCTTTTTTCTCCACACAGTGTTGTGTGTTTTTTCCAAACAACTCAATTTTGGTTTCATCTGTCCACAGAATATTTTGCCAGTAGTGCTGTAGAACATCCAGGTGCTCTTTTGCAAACTTCAAACGTGCTGCAATATTCTTTTTAGACAGCAATGGCTTCCTCCGTGGTGTCCTCCCATGTACTCCATTCTTGTTTAATGTTTTCCTTATTGTAGATGTGTCAACAAAAATGTTAGCATGTGCCAGAGATTTCTGTAAGTCTTTAGCTGACACTCTAGGATTATTCTTTACCTCATTAAGCATTCTGCGCTGTGCTCTTGCAGTCATCTTTACAGGACGACCGCGCCTAGGGAGAGTAGCAACAGTGCTGAACTTTCTCCATTTGTAGACAGTCTGTCTTACCGTGGACACATGAACATCAAGGCTTTTGGAGATACTTTTGTAACCCTTTCCAGCTTCATGCAAGTCAACAATTCTTGATTGTAGGTCTTCTGAGAGATCTTTTCTGCGAGGCATGGTTAACAATAGACAGTGCTTTTTGAAACCAGTAAACCCAAAACTGGTGTGTGTTTTTTTTAAAAGGGCAGGACAACTTTCAGCAACACATCCAATAATAGCACACTGATTGGACTCAAGGTTGGCTCACTCCTGGCTCCAATTAGCTCTTGGAGAAGTCATTAGGCTAGGGGTTCACATACTTTTTCCACCCTGCACTGTTAATGTTTTCATGTTATGTTCAATAAACACATGAAAACATATAATGTTTGTGTTGTATTATTTTAAGCAGACTGTGTTTTTGAAATTGTTGTAACTTAGATGAATATCAGAGCACATTTTATGACCAATTCATGCAAAACTCCATGTAATCCCAAAGGGTTCACATACTTTTTCTTGCCACTGTATACTTCACTACAAAATTTATCAGGTCGTTACCCAGAATATCCCTGAAGATCCACATACAGATAATATTTTTATATTGTGCTGGTATATTTTGGAAGTTGCATTGCTAATAATCTCATTATGATTACTACAAATCCCCATAGGCAGGAGATCTCACCATTTTTGTTATTTATCTTTATCCCAGTTGCAGTACTTTACACAAAGGCCATTTCTGCCTGTATATTGAAAGTTCAGACCCTGTGTGAAATTGTATAAGATAAAGGACAACAAAATGAGAAAATATACATAATTTTAATTTTTTAGCTATCTCAGAACAACAAGCTCTGCGCAAATGTTATTTTTTATCCTATATTTAATTGTTGACGTTATTTGGCTGCTATCGTTGAGTTGATCCTCCCAATGATTGGAGTTGAGCATCTAACTTCTTTCCTTTTTGTTGCAGTGATCTTTTAGCGATATTTTTTTCACAACTTTCTTTTTTGCTCACAAGATTTGACATGTCATGGAGAGTGGGCTTACACTTGTATTGGCCATCGTAAGTAACCAAAAATCTTTTGTTATAGGTGTTACTGGATTTTGAGCATATATAGCAGTGTTTTTCTCCTATGCAAGTATTGGGTTTGGCAGCTAGGTTTGCGTTGCTTCTCCTAAGAGTGAAAGGAGTTGAGCAAGCAACATCTTTTCATTTTGCTGCAGCTTTCTTTGGTTGTCATGCTTATTAAAGAAGATACTCTACACTATGGAAATAAGAAAACAAATCTCAAAAAAAAAAAAAGGCAAAGCCTCAGTTTGATTAGCTAATGTAATTAGTTACACTAAATACGTAAAGGACACTAGCGGATATGATTATAGTTGAAGGGCTTCTCAGACAAACAAGTTATATTATGTTTCTTTACATCTCTCATTTCTTGATAAACCTTGGTAGAAAACAGACTATTCTTAATTATAATTATATTAAGTAATTTAGTAATAAGTGAAAGATATGCAAAGAAGGGATTGTTAATTGGAACCGGGAACACAGCTGTATATATCGCTTCAAGATGAATCACATCGGTTATGATGCAGATGTTTAGAAAATTTAATTATGTGCATAGGGCATGCAATGCTTCTTTTTCCCAATGCAATCTTGTATTGTGTGGCTGAAATGGTTGTAAAACCCAGAACTACTAGGGAAAAGGATCTAAAGCATGATAAATTACCCTTAGTGTTATGTGAATTAATGCTGTGTCAATACATGCTATTTCAACCTCCAGATTTCAAGAAATGTAAATAGAAAATGAATAGAAAACACCTGTTAGGAAATGTTACAAAACCTTGATACAGAACAAATGAGCCAACTCATTACATTCATGTTCCAAGGCCTGGCAAACCATGTTACCCAGGAGCTTTGTGTTCATTTTTTTTACATATTTGCATTATCTGTTTATTACCAGTCTTCAAACATATATTTGTCAAAGTAGGATAACATAGGAATCAGACACTCATTTACTTTAACCCCTTCACTACCATATGATTTTTGCTGAAAAAATGTTTCATATCATTTATTTGAAACATGGGATGCAAAATTATCAGTTAAATATTTCTGTAAACGTTGAATGACACATGACATAATTATCATTTTTACATTATTTAAAATTTTTAACTATCGCAGAACATTCGTGCAAAGTTTCTAATTTAACCTATATTTAATTGTTAATTCTGCATCCCATGTTTCAAATAAATATTTTGATAAACGTTTTTGAAGAGGTTAAGGAGTGATCCCGCACAGTCACAGGGCACCATAGCATGGTCCTCTAGGGCAATTATGGCACACACACAGTCTTTCTTGCCTACCTTAGAGTTTATTTCTGCAGTCCAGCAATCCAAACAAAATATAACAGAAAACTAAACCTAGCTCGTCTGAGCACTTACTGACAATTACGCATCCCTCTCTACCTTGGGAAAATTATAACAAAAGATAAATGTAAACTTTTGAAACCTTGGCTAACCTTATTTTCAAGCTGCCAGCCTCAGAGCTACACCTTGCTTGTTCGCTCTCTCATGCTCACTTCCTTCTCTCTACTTCCTTCCACCCAGGAAACTTTGAAGGGCTAGATAATTAGCAGGTGGGGGAACTTTTTCAGCAAGGAATAATTTAAAACACATATTGCCCTCCTGGGCTCAAACAACCCAATCCTCTCTTAAAAAAATAGGGGGGATATACATGCCATCATAAATCATTCCTCTCACCTTATCACAATACATTTAAGGGGTTATTCCGACAGCACCTCAATCTCTCTTTTCCTACACTTCAGAGAATCAATTTCCCCAATCCTGCGGGGAATTCAGCATTCACCACAGGGTCCCCGGAGTGCAGGGATCAGATCTTAAAATCCACCGCAAAACCGACGGAAAATCGCTGAAGAAAAACCAAAAATCCACTGAAAAAATGCAGCCGATACATCTGAAGTATCGTCGATTACTTCGAACCCGCCGGACAGGTCCGAAAAAAGCAAACGATCCTCCAAACACAGCGTCGACCAGCCGCTGGAAAAAGCTGACAAATGGCATGAGACAAAACAGAAAACAAAACCATTAAAAGTGTCAAAGTTGAAACGCTGTTGGCAAAAAAACTACTGAAGGAAAATGTCTGGAACTAATGTATAAGGTCCTTTGAAAAATAATAAAAAGATCTGTTACAGGAAAAAAAAAAATTAAAAAAAACAAATCGGAAAAACATTTTGCTGAAAAATGCTAGAAAAATCCTGAAAAAAAATAAAGAGACTTTTTGCTGCAAATTAAAATAGACGGTTTAATAGATAGTCGATAAAACGGGAATATTTTTAACATTGAAATCTATAGGATTTGCCTGATGAAACCACCGAACATCAGGGCATTTCACTGACATTTCACTGCTGTTCAGTGTTCTCTGAATAATAGATTAACCAGTGCTTCTCTATGGCACTGTATTTTGCTGGCAATATGCCAGAATTTGGCAAACTGCCTCCTCTCTGAGTAGTTGAATGGCCACGAAATTGCATCGTATGGGGAAATTCACTGTTCGGTGCAATTTCGGGGCCAGGTCGACTCTCTCTGAATAACCCCTATAGTTCTACTATCACTATAATGATTAAGCCTGAAAAAGGTTAGTGTCATGGTCCGAACCCCCAGACCCCCTGGTACCCTCTTTGTTCTCCCTTTTCTCCTCAGTCCTGCATTTCTATATGCAGGTTCCAGGACATTTTCCTCCATATGCTTTCCTGAACTATAATCTGCATAATGGACATGGAACCACACCTGCCCTTCATTCTCCCTAATTGATCCTGCATATGAGGAAGCTACACCCCTGATCCCACGCTTCCTCATTGAAGTTCACAACCCTATCTAGTGCAGACCTACTTCATGAAGTTCCTGAGATCCAAGTCTACCAAAGAGATCCCTGTCTTCCCTCTGCTCTGGGTACCATCACCCATACCGGTATCTGTGTTTTCCCCCTTGCTATTATTGTTCCCTGTATCAGTTTATTTAGTTCTGTTTGTTTATTTGTAATACAAAGAAACCCAGTAACCTGCCTAATCCCTGTCTTCTGCTGCTATTACTGCATCATGGGCTCGCACTCACACTACTGCACGCCACGCTCGGCACAGATCGCGACAGAATGAGGAAGCCAAAGAACAGTGAGCCTGCAGTGATCATAGCCTATGTTCAAAGACTGAAAAATGCCAACCAAAAGGTCCAGCAGCACCTGCATTCGTTATGGGATTACCTGCAGCAGAATTCTATCGGCACATCTACTAAGGTATGCACTCCGGTCCCAGAAGGTGCTCGAGGACCCCTGACCGAGGAGAAGGACGCAAGGCCTCTGTTACTATTGCGGGGGTCATTTGCATAGAGTATTGACCTGCCCACTGCGCCCACCAAAGCCGGGCACCAAAAATGTTCCTGTACCTGTGTCTAAGAAGCCTGCGCCTAGCCAAACCTCAGGGAATACTCCAGAGAAGTCCAGAATCCCTACACATAAAGAGAGAATGCTGTCCAGGAAATTGTTGGTAAAATCGGTGCCTGTCCCGCAGAAAATAAATTCACCAGCTGTCAGGTCGAGAAAACCTGCACCCAAGAAAAAAACCCTATCCGAACCTGCTCCCAGGAGAACTCCGGTGATTAAGTCACCTCAGCAAAACAACGCTCCTGCTCCCAGGAGATCTGTATCCATAATGCCCAGAAGAAGGGTATCGTTGGACTCCACCTCTGAAGAAGAATCAGAGACCCCAATGGAGTACACTGAACCAGAATCCACCTATGAAGAGCCCATGGAGCAAGAATCCACAGAACGAGATCCAGTGGTGCAGATGGAGACCGAGCCTATCCTGCTTACAAGTGTGAGGCCCATCACTTCGAGCCATCAAGACTCCCCAAACTATTCTGACCAGGAAGCAAAAACAATTTGCACAAAGTGCAACAAGAGTGGTAGTAATGAAATAATTTTAATGAAAAAATAAGCGACCAACAATGTAGTGGAAAGGAAAAATACAGGTGTGGAAAATTGCCCAGAAGAGAAGGTAATGCTGTATCAAATAGAGAGGAGCGAAAGCATACACACTATTAATGAGGGCTACCTATACCTCGGGGTTCAAGCCACCTACATAACCAAATACTGAGGCATACTAGGATAACAACCAGTAATAGCCAAGGGGCAAGATCCACAAGAAAAAAATTCAATATAGAGCTGTTAAAAACAAAGCGGCATATCTCGACCGGTTTCGCCCAAACAGGGCTTAATCTGGAGAAGATTCTTCTCTTCTCCAGATTAAGCCCTGTTTGGGCGAAACCGGTCGAGATATGCCTCTTTGTTTTTAACAGCTCTATATTGAATTTTTTTCTTGTGGATCTTGCCCCTTGGCTATTACTGGTTGTTATCCTAGTATGCCTCAGTATTTGGTTATGTAGGTGGCTTGAACCACCGAGGTATAGGTAGCCCTCATTAATAGTGTGTATGCTTTCGCTCCTCTCTATTTGATACAGCATTACCTTCCTCTTCTGGGCAATTTACCACACCTGTATTTTCTTCCTTTCCACTACATTGTTGGTCGCTTATTTTTTCATTAAAATTATTTCATTACTACCACTCTTGTTGCACTTTGTGCAAATTGTTTTTGCTTGCTATTGTGGGGTTATGCCCTGTGGAGTGGTTTATTGAGCCTATCTTGTTTTGCTTTGTTTACGTATTCTGACCAGGAGTCTGGTTCCTCTGAGTGGAGTTCCGTGGAAACAGAGGGGGAATGGCCTAAACAGACAGCCAGACATCCTCCCGGTGGTCCAGGTCGTAACACTAAGTTAATGGGGTATATTGGCGTTCCTGGATCTGTCTGCTGTCCTGCTGGAAAGCCTCATCGAGCCGCTGTTCCCCAGTAACATCGAGCCTTGACTCCGTACCAGAGAACAGCCTACATAGGTACTGTCTTTATGTCACCCACAGTTTCTCCTTTGTCTGAATAATCTGAACCCCAATGGTTGGAGCCTGCCCTGCATCCCGCAGGATCTCCAGAGGTCACTGCCCTGCATCCCGCAGGATCTCCAGAGGTCGCTGCCCTGCATCCCGCAGGATCTCCAGAGGTCGCTGCCCTGCATCCCACAGTATCTCCAGAGGTCGCTGCCCTGCATCCCGCAGGATCTCCAGAGGTCGCTGCCCTGCATCCCCCAGGATCTCCAGGGGTCGCACCGCCACGGGGCCGTCGCCGCCGCCGCCGTAAAGCCAAGCCGCTCACTGCCCAAGAGCCGTGCTGCACCGAGGTCGCCCAAGAGCCGTGCTGCACCAAGGTCGCCCAAGAGCCATGCTGCGCCGAGGTCGCCACTGAACCAAGCCTTGCCAGGGGCGCTGCCCCATCGAGCCATGTCAAGGGCACTGCCCCACCAGTCAACGCCAGGGGCATTGCCCCATCGAGCCTTGCCAGGGGCGCTGCCCCATCGAGCCGCGCCAAGGGCTCTGCCCCACCGGTCATCGCCGAGGGCGCTGCCCCACCGGTCATCGCCGAGGGCGCCGCCCCACAGGTCATCGCCGAGGGCGCCGCCCCACCGAGCCCTGCAACCAAAGTGTCACCGCCGAGCTATGTCCGTGACACAATTCCTGATGCCAAGTCTGAAAGGGCTGTTCTCCTTGCTCTCAATGAGGACTTCCAGAATCCCGGTAGTTGGACTGGCAAAATGTACCCTACTACAGGACCTGCCCCTACGGGCTACACCAGGACGCCCTCTGGCTTGTTGGTCCGGGAGGAGTACATGGCAGTGCTCAAGCGCTACCCCGAGCTCTGGAGAACCCTCGACATCTATTCTGATGACTCTAGTTAGACTGAATCCACAGATCCCTGATTCTTCGAACTTTCTGGGGTTCGTTTTGTATTTATGAACGTTGCACCTGCCAGTCTTCGGCCACTTCTGGGGCACCCGGAGGTTGCCCCTTGTTGGGGGGGTACTGTCATGGTCCGAACCCCCAGACCCCCTGGTACCCTCTTTGTTCTCCCTTTTCTCCTCAGTCCTGCATTTCTATATGCAGGTTCCAGGACATTTTCCTCCATATGCTTTCCTGAACTATAATTTGCATAATGGACATGGAACCACACCTGCCCTTCATTCTCTCTAATTGATCCTGCATATGAGGAAGCTACACCCCTGATCCCACGCTTCCTCATTGAAGTTCACAACCCTATCTAGTGCAGACCTACTTCATGAAGATTCCTGAGATCCAAGTCTACCAAAGAGATCCCCGTCTTCCCTCTGCTCTGGGTACCATCACCCATACCGGTATCTGTGTTTTCCCCCTTGCTATTATTGTTCCCTGTATCAGTTTATTTAGTTCTGTTTGTTTATTTGTAATACAAATAAACCCAGTAACCTGCCTAATCCCTGTCTTCTGCTGCTATTACTGCATCCTGGGCTCACACTCACACTACTGCACGCCACGCTCGGCGCAGATCGCGACAGTTAGGTTCGGGATAGTCACTAGAAATTCATCATATATAATATGATTTTGGATATGAGTTTATGTATGGTAAGCATATTTTTTGATATAGAATCCAATTATACAGAATGGCAATCTGCACTGCCTTCAAATGCTTAATCAGCAGATATGCAAAACGAGGTGCCAGGTAATCAATACCAATAACATAGCTTAGAAGCATTAATGACTTTTCAGTGGTAGAGCAGTGTTAGAGAAGCTTTGTCTTTAGTCATGTTCATTTTTCTTTGCATTTACTACTACTATGTAGGTAACTTACTAAAAGCTGCAGTTATTAACATTTAAACTTGCATTCATGTAAAATCTTTGTTTTTTGTAGTATTCAGCTGCACCCCATACATACCCTATATTATACCAAAGGATAGTTCAATTCTCTTTAAACATTTGCAAAGGCATATAAAATACAATTTTTAAAACTTTTTACTTAACGATAGTGTAGCTTTTGCTTCATCTTATCCTGTCTTATCCTTTATAGTTTAATTTCTTGATAGCCCTATTTTTACTTGCACTGCTGGTTAAAAATTTAATAACCAAAAGCAAAGTGCCACTAACCCTTTCCTGCCGCAGGACGTTCTATGCCGTCCTTGCGGCAGGTGGGCTTTGAAGATGCAGGGCGTACAGGTACATCCCGCTGTCTTCAATGAGCCATCTCAGCCCCTCCCCACAGCCAACGCTCAGGCCAGAATCAGAGGCTCGCGTCAACAGCTGTCGGCGAGGCGTACCTGTACGTCTCGCCGGTGTTAACCCCCGCCTGAGGGGCAACTCTCATCCATCATGAAGGGGTTAAAAGGGTGCAAAACGTGCATAATAATACACTTTAACAGACACCCTTTGAGCTAAAGGGGTTATTCAGAGATAGCCGATCTGGCCCCGAAATGGCAATGAATAGTGAATTTCCCCTGTACGGTGCACTTTAGTGGCTATTTGGCTATTCACAAAGCAGGCAGTTCGGCAAATTTTTGTGAACTGCCTGCAAATACGGTGCCTGTTCGACAGCAAAGTCCCCATAGAGAAGCAATGGTTAATCTATTCAGAGAACACCGAACAGCAGAGAAAAGTTGTTGCAATGCCCTGATGTTCAGTGCTTTCATTCAGTAGGTTTAATCAAGTGAATCCCATATGTTTCAATGTTAAAAATATTCCAGGGTTTTCTTTTGCCATTTTTCGGGATTTTGTTGCCAATTTTTTTACCGGATGTTTTTAAATAGTGTTTTTTTTATGTAACAGACGTTTTTATTATTATTCATAGGACCTTGTATGTTAATTCCAGACAATTTCAGTAGTTTTTTTTGCAAACAGCTTTCAAATTTATGCACAAGAGTTTTAAGCTCTAGGAGGAGCACTCACATACTCTAGAGCCTTATAGGTCCCGGCTTTAGTTTATCGCATAGTCAGCCAAGTAGCGTTGCCCTTCCTTTCTGGGATGTGTACTTTAAGATTCCGGTGAAAGTTCGGTGCTCTTTTTGTTCTAGTTTTGTTTTTTCGAGATTTGAAAGGAGCAGTTCATACAGCAGCGTTTTGTACTGTGTTAATAATATAAGTATTGTGTAGATATTTGGTAAAACTGAGCACACATTGTGATCCGTAGGGACTAGCACTTTATGTATATATTTTGTTGTAGTTGTTTACATATATTTTTTTAAAAGATATTCCGTCACGCGTTATTTTAGGGGTGCTGTACTTAATCTCTTCTTCAAATCTTAGGTGATAGATTTTTGGGACTCATGCTTTATTTCATTTTTCTTTTGTTTGTTTTTTCTTAAGATACTGTGATCTTTTTTTAACCCTGTGCTTCCCATTGAAAGTTATGTTTTATCTGTACCATGTGAGCTTGTCCCATCCACATTCTTCTGAGCATTTATCCTACAATCCCCTTTCTTACTAGATTACTGGATTTGACTCTACCTAAGATTATATAACATATCACCTGGGTTTTTACCATTTTGTACAGAGCTATGGCGGTGTCACGCGCAAAAAAATGTTTTTAATTTGAGCGCACAATGTTAAATCACACGTATGGCCTATCAGAACGAGGGAACGTTTTAAGCCTTTGCTTGTGCACGAGAAAGCTCCATACTCCCACCTCAGCTAAAGCTGCAGCCACTCACAGCTCACCCGGGCTGCAGGTGAGTGTTAAGAGCCCTGAAAGACCCCTGCCTCACCAACCAGAGCTGGTGACTCAGTCTGTTAACCAGTGGTGTATTTAGGTTTTGTGCTGCCCTAGGCCTGACTAAACTCGTGCACCCCCTAATTTAAATTTGACGCACCCCTTCCTGTCAAGGGCACACCTCTTCCTGGTTAATCCCCATGCTTCCTCTTTAAGCTCCACCTTTTCCTCTTAGAGCTCCGCCTTTTCCTCTCTTTATATTAAAAGTGGACACCAAGTGCCTAGTTGTATATTTTGTATACCATTTCAAATGTATCTATTGAGATAAAGAAAATTATGAAATGTTTAAATTCAAGTATTTTTACAAAGAACAGCCACGCATGTCAAGTAAACGGGATCACAGACGCTCTAATTGGTGGAACAATAAAATCCACAGAAACGTGCACTGTATATGAGCGTATCACAGAGCTGCATAGCAATAAAACCCACAGAAATGGGCACTGGGTATGAGCATATCAGAGCTGCAAAGCAATAAAACCCACAGAAATGTGCAGTGTGTATGAGCATATCACAGAACTGCACAGCAATAAAACTCACAGTAATGTGCAGTGTGTATGAGCGTATCCCTGAGCTCCAGGGCAATAAAACTCACAGTAATATGCAGTGTGTATCACAGAATCCACAGCAATAAAATTCCCAGCAATGCAATGTGCGGTGTGTATGAGTGTATCAGAATTCACAGCAATAAAACTCACAGCAATGCAATGTGTGGTGTGTGTCAGCGTATCAGAATCCACAGCAATAAAACTCCCAGCAATGCAATGTGCGGTGTGTATGAGTGCATCAGAATCCACTGCAATAAAACTCCCAGCAATGCAATGTGTGGTGTGTGTCAGTGTATCAGAATCCACAGCAATAAAACTCCCAGCAATGCAATGTGCGGTGTGTATGAGTGCATCAGAATCCACTGCAATAAAACTCCCAGCAATGCAATGTGTGGTGTGTGTCAGTGTATCAGAATCCACAGCAATGAAACTCCCAGCTATGCAATGTGCGGTGTGTATGAGTGCATCAGAATCCACTGCAATAAAACTCCCAGCAAACCGAGTGTGTATGAGCACACAGCAATTATTTATTCTACATTTACCGGCCTCTGTCCGCGGTAGGGCTGTGTGCAGAGTCAGCAGGGACTGTGTACAGACTCAGCAGGAGGTCCCTCCAGGCCACGTTAGGATCACGGCTGTGCCTGTGCGTGGAGCCATCTTGTCAGCAGTGGGGTGCCACTGCCAGAGGGTGCACCGTGGCTTTGATTCCCTTCCTGGTGGGTGTTCAGTCCAGAATAGAGTGACAGTCCATGTTAACGAAAGGGCAGGCAGCTGCGTGCATGCGTGTCACGTGGTTCAGCCAGTCAGGTGGTACTGAGACTCAGTACCACCTGACTGGCCGGACCGAGTGTGACCTGCACGCAAGCAGCCTCACCAGGAGCCAGGCAGCTCAATGACAAATTTCTATCACTGCAGTGCTGGTTAATTAAAGGTCCACTTTAAACAGCAGTAAGCAGACAGGGCTTCATATTCTGCTGAAACCCCCCCCCCCTTTACCTGCCATTTACTGTCATCTTCTCTCTCTGGACACAAATCACATCCCCCTCCCCTCTCCTAGAGCTGCTGTGGGGCAGGGGAGGAGCTATGGAGGGAGGAGAGGGGGATTTTTATTCTATTTGATTTTATTCCGTATGCAAACGCCATGCTCCGCTGCTCGTTGTTTGAGAACACAGCTCAAAGCTGACACACAGTGACAGTGGCACCTCCTAGTACCCCCTAATGACACCCCAATAATCACTGGTACCTGGGGCGGCCTGCCCTCCGCCACTCCTAAGTACACCACTGCTCTGGTGATATGCTCACACACAAGTTTGGCGAACTGCCAGCAAGTACGGTGCTGTTTGAAGGCAGTGCAAATCCCCATAGAGAAGTAATGGTTAATCTATTCAGAGAACACCAAACAGCAGAGAAATGTCAGTGAAATGCCCTGATGTTCGGTGGTTTCAATCAGCAGGTTTATTCAGGCGAACCCCATAGGTTTCAATGTTAAAAATATTCCCGTTTAAATGCAATATCTAATAAACCATTTATTATTTTAATCTGCAGTAAAAAGTCTTTATTGATTTATTGATTTTTTTTTAGTACCATTTAGTAATTTTTCAGTATTTTTTTGGCAAAATCCCACCCCCTTTTTTTTTAATATCGGTTCTTCTTTTTCTGTAACAGAACTTTTTATTATCAATCATAGGATCTTATATGTAAATTCCAGACATTTTCGTTCAGTAGTTCTTTTGAAAACAGCAGGCCATAGGTTTGCGGTGGCAGCATACAGCGGCCGACTCCATGCACTTTGGGGACCCTGCGATGAATGGTGAATTCACTGCAGGGTTGGGAAATTTTATTCCCCGAAGTGCAGGGAACTACAGAACACCAAAATGTTGGCGTCATTTCGGTGCTCTGTGAGTAACCCAATTAGTGGTGAGGTTTTTTGTTGCCCCCTGGAAAGTGAAAGCCTAGGCCTTGCCTACCCAGGACATACTTGAAAATTAGTTACATCTCAATGTTTCCTTCCTGGTAAAATAGTTTGCAAAAGTAAAAAAATAAAAAAAATTTTTTTTTTAGGGGTGGGGCCACCCAGCGGGCCGCCGCCCCCTGGAAAGTGCCGGCCTAGGCCAAAATACACCAGTGCTGTTAACGTCATAATATTAATATAATGCTACTATTATTTATATTACAATCTTCTCATAATAGCAGCATTATAAATATGTATAAAAGCACAGGGAGAAGACGTATATAATAGAAATATATATATATATATATATATATGTGTTTATTATTGCAGAAGCCACTTGCATATCCCAGCAATTTGATGAATTGCATCCCAGAGCTCCTTTGCCACATTCCCCATATGCAGCAAGGAATTCTGGGTAGGATATGCAAATGACATCTGTTTCACTTTTTTGCATCCTGGATCTGTTATTACATAGAACCCTAAAATCAATGCCATGCCACACCGTGGCTTTAGGGTTCTGTGTAATAACAGATCCAGGATGCATAAAAGTGAGACAGATTTCATTTGCATATCCTACCCAGAATTCCTTGCTGCATATGGGAAATGTGGCACAGGAGCTCTGGGATGCAATTCATCGCATTGCTGTGATGTGCAAGTGGCTTCTGCAATAATAAACACACTTATTATAGTGTGGAGGCTTTTTATCTCACTTTTGTCCTCCACCACAACTGTTATATATACACACCTGTATAAAAAAGTTACTACGGCCATGCAGGGCATCAATCCTGGGACTGCATGCATGCCAAACATTGACGTTAACAGGCTGAGCCACCAGCTGAGCCACCGGCCTGCAGCCGGCCAGGGTGAGCTGTGAGTGGCTGTAGCTTTGGCTGAGGTGGGAGTACGGAGCTTTCTTGTGCACACACGCGAAAGCCTTAAAACATTCCCTTGTTTTGATAGGCCGTGTGCTCGATTTAACACATCATGCACTCGAATAAAGAAAAAACAAATTGCGCGTGGCACCGCTGGGGCTCTGTAATTTTGAGGGTTACCCCCTGTTTTTCATTCCCAGGGCCTTACTACATTGCGTATTGATAACCAGACCGTTGGCATACCTCAGGTACCTGCTTTAAGTACTAGTATCTATCCTTAGTTTAGTATGCTGCTGGATGCCTGTGTATTCGGTTCTCCCCTTAACCCTTGCCCTTCCTGCAGTTGTGTGGTATTTCATCTCCAATCTGCCTGTTATGCAGCAAGCAGCACTCATGCCTTCTGGGCTATCAATCCCGAATAAGGCCTCACCTTGGCTCAAGCCTGGCTCCCCCGTGATAATAATCCCCTTCAATAAAAAGTGATTTTTCATTAAACCACGGCAGGATCCAGTGCTTTTTTCAAAAATCAGTTTTCCTTAATTATACAGTAAGAAATATGTATTCACAATGTACTTTTAATTCTAGTAGCCCTATTTGACAGGAATATGTTGACATCTGCTGGGCAAGAAGCGCTGTTGCAGCTGAGGCTATGTGGTAAATCAGCTAAGGTTCCGTGTTTTAGACACAGAGTTCCAGCTGTTCAAACGGTTTTATTACCTCAGTTGTCATGCACAAGCTGCTAAAACCTATTGGGTATATTTTGAAGCCCAGTTGCAAATAAACAAATTTCTTTTACAGTGCTCCAAAAATAGACCATATTGAGTAGACTTGTTATTGGGGGAACCAGCGGGTGCTTTTTAAAGATGGAGTCTATGCGATTATGGTGGTGAAAAAGTTAATGAAAGGGAATAAATGTCAACAGCTGAAATTGAATTGAAAGTGCTTGATTTGCCATCTAATTTGCACAGCAATGTGGGAGTCAATATATTTCATTCTCTAAATTGCCTTCGATATTCCTCAGGATCTTTACAGGAGCAGAAAGCAGGCATTCAGGATGATATAAACGAATACCATTGTGAATGTTTGAGTCATGAAATAGAAAAGTATTTTGAAACACTTCTTTAAATGTTCCCTGGGAATAATAATAATAAAAAAACCACTAATAATTTCAATAATTTGCATTCCAAGCCATGGGGTCATATTGCAAACCATACCGTGGGTGTTCACAATGGCAGGACGTGATGCACTAAGGATGTTTTGAATAACAGTCGCAAAATAAGCTATGCGCACAAAGAGCTAGGAATGCAAGGTGAATGCTTGAAGACTAACACCCTTGCATCCCTAATATGTATCTTTATCTCAAAGTCTAAAGTACATTTTCATGCCAGAAATGTCTTGTGTAGGTTTCTCTGTCTGCCTCTTAGATCTCTAAGGCTTAAACTATATGACACAACTCTACAGCCCAATACATATTTTTGCCAAAAGGTGGGAGGAGAGGGATTAACTCTCTAGTGGTAGAAACATTTCTGAGCTCTGAGCTACTGGCGGCATCCTTGTTCCGCCTCTGGTTAACACCACTCATGGTTATCTCATCAACACAGATATTTATTTCCTGTAGTCATCCAGTATTCAGCATTGAATTATAAACCAAATCCTGAAAAAAACCCTTGAATTATACGCCTGCATTATTTTAGCCTCTTATCATATGATTTTCAAATATTAAAGATATATAGTGGTCGACATGGAAGAATTCCTTATTTTACCTACTTGCTGAATTATTGCATTTTATTTTATTAATATTATATATATATATATATAGATTATAAATAATATCTGATTTTATCTACACAACTACAGGTATTTCTATGATCCGTTTTAATCCTGTTTTGAAGCTTTAAAAACCTACTGTCTTTTGTGTATCAGATAGCTTTAAACGAATATAGGAATGAAAATGTAACATGCACAAAAAATATAGCAATATTTTATAAAAAGGAGCGAAGTACAGTTTACATAGTGCCATAAATATGTATAGCATGACAAGGAACCCATTGGGGGCTTGTGTTGATTCTGATAAGTTGAATACACAGCAAGAGCCCTTTATTATTTCAGCATTCTCCTCCAGCCGCCCTGCTATGTGGAATATTATCTACAAAGTTTGTTTATTCCGTTCCTTTATCATTGTTGGTTAGCGGGGCAGAGTTTTGCATAGAAGCGATAATATTGGCAAGGTCGTTTAACCGTAAAGTCTGCAATAACTCATTGTTTTATCTACCCTGATATCTCAACCAGGTATTCTTTTGCAGTCTGAGGATTCAGTGACACAGCAGGTAATAAATATACTGCCAAGGACAATACTAAGACAAGTGAGGACAAAACAGATTTAACTATTGGGTAGTTCCATGACGATAATTCTTCATCAATGGCTGCTTGATGTTGAATGCCGCATGATTCCGAATGACGCACAAATATAACAGGGTTATGGGTATTTTAGTGTGATGCGAGCTTCCCTGTCATCTTTCTTACAGTAAAGGGAGCATTATGAATCTTTTTTAAAATATGAAATTGCTATCAGAAATGGCATGAGAGAAGCCTAACCATGATTGAGGACTGGCCTGTCTGTAACGGCATCTTGCCTTTATTTGTGATTACTGTGATTAATGGAAGTGTTACAGATGGAAGGATGATCTTACTATAAAGAGGGAAACTACGGGTTCTTATTTCTGTATTGGCAGAGTTTGTTTTAACTCCTTCCCACTAGGATGTCTTACAAACAAAGCAAATCTATCAAATGAATCCCATTTTCATGGTTACAATTCTTACCATCTCTCTCTCTATATATATATATATATAAATGCGTTTGTAACACGTCTGTGGCCGTTGTCGGCTGCGCGCACACTCATCATAGCTGCTCACTCGGCCCTCCCTCTTGGCAGTTACAAAAACTCCTCCCGCCGACGAGTGGAAACCGCCCCCTTCTAAACAAGTCTCCAGTTATTGTCTCCGCTGCCCAGTTTGTAATCTCTCATAGGAACTCCCAAAGCCAGCCCTCAAGAAATATCCCTTCAGCAAAAACAAAACCACCTACGGAATGAATACCCCCCACAACCCCCCCACAATAAATATCCCCCGTAGTAAAAACAAAACCCCCTGCAATAAATACTTCCCAAACCCCCCTGGCAATAAATATCCCAACAGGAAAAAAATAACCCCCCAAACCAATAAATAGCCCCTCAGCAAAAAAATAAACATTACACTCCCAGAAAAAAATACATGTTATGATTTACGTACCAGTGCTCATTTACATCTTTTACACTTGCAGATGAGCAGAGACCGCTTCTTCTAAACAAGTCTCCAGTTACTGTCTTCGCTGCCCAGTTTGTAATCTCCCATAGCCACCCCCCAGTAGATATCACCTCAGCAAAAACTAAGCCCCGCAATAAATACCCTCCTCCACCACTATAAATATCCCGACTTTTTTGTTTCTACTTCTGCATTTCCTTTTATTTCTATACAAACTGACTGTATTCTGGAACCCCAGGGTCATGTGCAAGAAGTGAATGTCACATGCAGGATATAATTGATGTCAGATAGCTTTAACGCATCCTCTGTACTTTCTTCACTTTATTGGGAAAGTAACAGCAAATAAAAGGTGTCTTGTAGGAAGAGAGGGCTTCTCAGGTGTACCTTGTTATGGGAGGATGGTAAAAATAGGATGCAATCACCCAGTACAGACAGATGTCTGTCTATGTGGCAAGACTGTGGGATCAGCAGCTACAAAAGTAAGAAATGGGGCTGGACCAAACTAACTTTGCGGGTTAGACAAGGAGAGTGAACAGATACATTTAAAGGAAAAACATAGGGGAAAAACAAATAAGGAATCCGGTTTCATGAGATGTTATATATGCACAGAAATATTTGTTTGTAAAACATCCTGGCTAAATTCTATAGTCTAAAAGTGCAGAGATGGGTCTGAGTCAGTACAGGTATTATTAATCTGTGGTAGCAGACTGGGATGTTTAGTTAAAAAAAATCTTATTGTGAAAACAAAAACAAAACATTTTTAAAAATTATCCTATAATGTCATGAACATATCAGCAGGCAGTCATAAAGATCCCTGATATATGTCATTGCATAGTGAGATATTAAACAGGTAGAGATGCCTCTGCTCCAGTGATAAGGAGCCACCACCTTGCTTCTCCCACTTCTCATAACTGACTACTACAGACTGAGACGCTGCAACATCTCTTGCTGCTGCCGCCACATCTTATAGCACTGCTGTTGTAATAAGGGTAAACAGTAGAACCACTTGTAAGGGGGGTCCCTCCTGTTGTCCCCATATCAAATTTTCCCATTATGAACTACTTTGCTGTTGGCATGCCAAAGGATGAGGGATGTATGCTGGGAGAATATGATGACAGTTGGGAGCAGGACTGTTATATTTTACCAATTTTTTAAATAAACTCTGTACTATTTTTAGTAATCTGGCTACAACATGTACAGACAGCTAAAGATCTTTCTGAAATGACAGGGTCACTGTAGGCTCTTCAGTCCGCCAAACCCACTACTTTTTTGGATCTGCTGATTAAACAAAAGCATGATGATTTTCTTGAACTGTATATATGTGTATATAATATATCCCACTTCATATGTATTCAAAGTGCTCCTTCAAGCAAAGCATAAGATATCGGGCTCTATTTTCGTCCTAACTCTAATATAGGGACGCTAACGGAGAAAACCTGCATCTGAAGGTTTCCTCTTAGCGTCCCCATTTTAGTGTTAAGATTCTGAGGTAGGCACTACCTCGGCACCATACTCTGGAATGAATTGCTACCCTAACTCAAGTATAGGACTCCATGGAGGGTTGCGCTGCTGGCTGGGCCGCGAACACTGCGAGATCTCGTTCTGTAGCACTGTAGAGTGATAATGGAGGGAGACTGGGGGCCATTTGTCACCAGTCTCTTTCTGCTCGCGGCCAGGAGAAGCGGTGGTCGGGCGGCCGTTCTTGCCACATAATGGGGGGTTTTAGGGGGTGCTAAATGATTCTGAAAAAAACAGAATCAGCACCAGGTTTTAGGTGTCGCTAAAATTTCTTTTTGCGCATCGGTGCAATAATTAGTACTAGCACTTTGTAATACAGTCCTTATCCTAACGCTAATTACGGATTGCGCTCCCCATGTTAAGTATAGGATGCGCATAGTACAGCAAGCTAGCGCAATCACCGATGCGCTAATTGGTTTTTCACAGCTTTAGCGTTAGGGACGTAATATGGGGGCATGCGGTAAGATCACATAACCTGGCTTTAACGCCTACTCAACCAAACACTACTATTAATGTTCACTAGGGAATAGTGCCTGTTATTTTTATCTTTGGCAGAATATGTTCTTATTAAGTTTAGACATCAAGGCTATCCACATTTCACTGAGAGGTGAAGGGATATAATAACACTATAACCTCTAAGAAAATATTTTGTGCCTGTGGTCGTAAAGAGGATGTCGGAATTATAGCCCAATTCACCCAGTTGTCCCAGCTTGTAAAATAATATACAGTATACATAGTGTAATTCTGCTGGTCAGTGTTCTGAGGAAAATGTTTATGTTCGCCAATGACAGCAAGGAAGAGCTAACATTATTCATCTCGATGCCATTAGCCCCAACCCTTGTTTGCAGAAGCCTCTGACTGCCTGATCTACTTTCCCTTGCAAATAACTAGATAAACAGGAAGGAAAGATAGCACGGGAAAAAAATAGATTTGCCCTTGACTGAACAGTTTCTCCTTAAAGACAATATGTGAAAATTCAAGCTCTTTGTTGAAAAGATTCCATAAATGTCATGCATTACACATTGAATATATAGTGCAAAAAATACTTTATAAGCCATATATATATATATATATAAAAATATATATAGATTATAATGAGTGCAATTTTTTTGACAACAGATATCAAATATTTAACTATTTGTTTGAAAATTATCTAAACAATGTATATCTTGAATTAAAATAAAAATGTTATTAAAAAAATAAAAACAATTCTAAGTACATTAACTACTATAGGACAAGTGTACAGTGATGTATGCTAATATGAATATGTAATATAGGTTATAATTTTTTTCTCGCAGACATCAAAAAGAGAAGTATTAGCAGTTCTGTTGCTATCGGAATCGGATATTCTGGACATATCTGGATGTGCAAACCCTAGAGCCTGAATGCGGCTTACACCAGTAGCTTACATGTGCATAATAAAGAAAAAGAAAAACAAATTGCTATTCTCCCATTGACATTAGGCATGAACGTTATGGTGAGTAAATCCATATATTTAACCCCTTCACTACCAGGTGGTTTTTCATAAAACTAAGGTCAGGAACCAATGGCTTTATAGAAAATGTGCTTGGGAATCTCCAAAGCACATTTTCATACAGTATGCACTATTTGATAGGCACACAGTGCCATCTGCTGGGCAAAATGTGCTACTACATCACTATAATACAACTTTGCTTTGTTTCTCCTTCAAAGAAAGAAACGGTCTCCAAGCTGATTAAACGGTTTCAGCACCTGGGCTGTTATGTCCGAGGTGATAAAACTTTGACATATTCTGCAGCCCGTTTACAAATACAATTTGTTTGCAATAACTAAAATTCTTTTGCATTGCTCCGTAACTAGATTACTTTGAGAATACCTGACATTCGGACACCACTAACTTATGTTAAATCTTGGTAGTAAAAGGGTTACTTTAGAGCTTTATCCTCTCGACTTTGTAATTTAATTTAATCGTGCAAATGTTCTTTAGTATGAGCAAAATATGCTGTCATTATGTACTGATTTGCCAAATTATCGGCATTCCACCACGTGTATTTAACAAAGAAAACTTTCTATTCCTACATTATTTGCCATAATCTTGGATACAATGATCTATTTGGCTGAGCTAGAAAAATTAAGGCATACCTGTAAAGCCTACATGAGCAGAATTATTGGTGGCCAGATGATAGGGACTTGGGACATGTAAGATCATAACCATGATACTTGATCATTAATATAATAGTTCTGGTCAGCATTAACGTAGTGTGTGTTTGTGTGTGTGTGTTATACAGTACACTCGAGAACAAATTTGACCCCATACAGTTAAAGCGCTTCTCTGGCTGCTGTATTTTACAATTAATTATATTTTACTCTTAGCTTTGCAAACTTGTTTGTAATCATTAAAGGTTGAGAAGTGTTTTTTGTTATTATTATTATTATTATTATGACATCCCTCCAGGTGCCATTTTAACAACCCTAGGAGGTTCTGCCAACACAGGCAGTAAACGGCAATGCTAATTATGAACATACTGTTTTGTAAATTAATGTGAAATGATACAGGAGTGTATTTCAATTAGAGCAATAAACTTTGCAGACATGAATAAAAAATACTATAAGCATTTAGATTTTGAAAACAAAAAAGTGTACTTGGAGATCCAGAGAATACAGGGTTATTCAGAGAGAGTCAATCTGGCCCCGAAATTACACCGAACAGTGAATTTCCCCGTACGGTGCAATTTCGTGGCCATTCGGCTATTCAGATAGCAGGCAGTTCGCAAAATTTTGGCGAATTGCCAGCAAAATATGGTGCCTGTTCAACAGCAGTGACATCCCCTTAGAAAAGCCTTAACCTTTTCAGAGAACGCCGAACAGCAGTAAAATGTCATAGAAATGCCCTGATGTTTGATGCTTTATTTTGGCAGGTTTTAAAAAAATATTCCAGTTCTTATCTATCAAACCATTTATTCTTTTAATCTGCAGCAAAAAGTCTCTTTATTTTTTTAAAAAGATTTTTTAGGCATTTTTTGGAATTCTGTTGCCAAAAGTTTTTGTTCTGATTTTTTTTAAGTAGTGGTTTTTCTTTTTTCTGTAACAGACCTTTATATTATTATTCATAGCACCTTATAGGTTAATTCCAGACACTTTCGCCAGTAGTTTTTTTGCAAACAGCGTTTCAAATCTGACACTTTCATTCGTTTTTTTTTTTTTACCATGATCTTTGGCTTGTCGGCTTTTTCTGGAGGCTGGTCGGCACTGTGTTCGGCGGATCGTCTGCTTTTTCCAGACATCTTCGGTGGGTTTACGGCAGCTTATCGGATCTGAAAATTTCAGCTTATTGAATTGATAAGATCCTGCCGAGAACCCGCCGAAATTATTGGGAATCTGATAATTTCAGCATTTGTGCGTCATTTTTTTTTCCGGCAGTTTTGCAGAAGCTTTTCCACTTCGGGGACCCTGCGTTGAATCCTGAATTCACCGCAGGGTCAGGGATTTTGATTTCCCGAATTGTGGGGAAGGAGAGGGCACCGAAATGTCGTGACATTTTGGTGCTCTCTGAATAACCCCTTTAGTTTATTTGTCCAGAATATTTGTGTTATAATTCCTTTTGTTTTTACTAGTCTTGCTTTTAAATTTTGTGAGGAATGGATGAACAATTTAAAAATATCTACACATTGAAGGGTTTATTTATAATTATCTTTGACACTGAAGTGCTACTCGTATATTCTAGCAGAGTTACTTCCATCAGTATCACCTTGGCTGATTCCCAAAGAAATATATTTTTTAATTGCATACAAACGTAAAAGCACACTCCAAACTTAAAATGATCACAATATGTATTGATTTATTTAGATTCTGAATTTAAAATGAAAGACTGATAGGTATAGATGGATACACATTTTTTTCTGTTTAATGCATTTTCAGTGTTAAGAAAAATCTGGCTTTTGCTTTGGTATTACGGTGTATTGAGTATAGATTGAAATGAAAATACATGCAGAGATACACTGTTCAGTGCTTTTTGAGGGACATGTTGTACAGCCAGCACGTCTCTTGCTGACTCTATGCAGTGCTTTACACACTGAAGCTGCACAGAGTCTCTCAGTACATTCCTCGATGGTGCTGCAGTCCTTGGAAGAGCACCAGAGTGCATGAGGACTGTCCGCAGCATCATGGAGGGGAGTAAAAATTAGATCTGCAAGACTCCGAAAACTCTGTTTTTTAGGGTCTTCCAGGTTTCTGAGTTCCGACTAACAGGCGCTTATTTTATATATGATTTTGCGCACTATATCTTACAGACCTGAAGAAGAGAGGTTACACTCTCGAAAGCTTATCTTTTAAATGTAATGTTAGTCCAATAAAAAAGGTATCACTACGTACTGCTATACTCTGGCGATTGTTTATATATATATATATATATACACACGATATATGTGTGCGTGTGTATTTTCGTCTGGCTGTTTGAAGTGTACTTTTTTCCATATATATTTATTATTGAACCAGGCAAAAGTACACATGATACAATCGGTATTGTCAGTCCCGCGGAACCAGATACCATAAAAAACAATCAAATCCAAACACTGGAGTTAAACAATCCCGACCTAGACTAAGGCCAAAGAGAAAAGCGAGAAAGTGACTGTTCAATTTCCACCAAATAGGAGAACAAGAAAGAGGTGCGACCGGCTACAGATGCCAACAGGTGTAAGCTATGCAGGAAATGAAGAATTTGAGCCATCAGGAAGCTAAAAATTTTTGGAGAGAAGTATCCAAGGGTGTTGAAGGGATCGGAGACAGCCCTCTCAACATTCGCGAGGAGTACCAAGAAGAGTACAAAAAAAGTCCCTTAGAGACATCCGAGTGTCAGCAGGAAGGACCTGATAGGAGGGGACCAATTACGAAAGAATACATTGGTCTTTTCCTCTTGATGTAGAGAGGCCTCTAGACTATCATACATCATGTGAAAGGAAGGGGTGCAGGAGCGATCCACTGTGATAAGATGGCCTTCTTTCCAGTGGAAGTCAACAAACAAAACCAGAATCTATGTTGCTTGGAAATGGGGTGGGGTTTGGTTGGAGGAGATATGATTGAAAACTAACCATTATGGTGTAGCCGGGACATGTAAGTGGAGGAGGGTGGAATAAAACCTTCGCACTTTGTCCCAAAACAATTGTATAAACAGACAGGACCATAAACAGTGCCACAGATTCGCTGCACAGTGTTGACATTTAAAGCAGCGATCAGCAGTAATTAAGTGGCCTGGGCCATTCTGGTAGGGGCATATACACCCAGTGCAGGATTCTATAAAACATTTCCCAGTATGCAGAGAAGGAGATGGGTTTCTGCTAGTGGACAGTGGCAAGGATGAGGTCCTGGGAGGTGAGAGTGGGGAACACTGTGAGCCATTTAGAGAGTGTAGTCCAGGGATTGGAGGTAAACTTTGTGGCCCATAGCACCGCATATACACGGAAAGTGGAAGGAGACAATTGAAGTGTATTTTTAAATACAAAAAGAGCAAAAGAATAAAAGCTTTTAAGCAAAATAAAATGAATTTCAAATGTACCTGTAAGAGCTTCCACCTTGTATTTAATTCTTCCAAACGGCTGAGGTTGTAAGGAGACAATTGAATATCTGTGGCAGAGAACTGATGAGCAAGTTCGTTGACCTGATTTACATTATTCTTTATTGGTGCAATGTCTGCCCGGTATGTCTGAGGAGTACAGAAAAAAATATTTAAAAATGATAATGCTTGAGTACAATACTTTAAGAGCATTCCAAAGGTCTATGACAAACAGATTTGTTGTTCAGAGAAAGGTGAAAATCAGAAGAAGTGGCAGGAGAAGAGAACAGTCTAGACCAAATAGCCAATTTGGAAAGTGAGATAAATGGGAGAATTTTTCTGGTTTGGCTATTTTGTCCTAGAATTTTCACTTCTCCAGTCATTCTCCTGAGTTTCACCTTTCTCTGAATAACCCTGATAGACTCACAGTTCAAAGACAAAGTACTGGTGTATACCAAATATATATGTGAACCTGTTACTCTTAAAGTGGTATGGTCAGAAGGAGTAATGTACAGCCCAATAAGTGACTATATTCCTAATTAGTACATATATTTTTATAAATTTAAAAACATTATTTTATTAACATTATTATTAGTATAGCTACAGACCGAGCATATATTGCAGATGGACGCGTTCTGAATGAGTCCAGATATTGTGAGAATGCATTTGTTTGAGTAGTACTATTGAAGGAAAACGATTTGTGTGGCATTTCCAAACACGAGAACAGAGAGCTCACTTTAATCAATGTGGGAAACCTGGCATGAGGAGTGTTTTGAAGGTGTTTTATTCTCATCTCTACTTCTTTTATTACTCAGGTACATTCTTCATTAATATGAAGAGTGAGAGAATGAACAACTCTTTAAAATTCAGAGGAATTGAGTATATTTGAGAAATTATCTATATATTGTAGGCAGGAAAGAAAATCAACAAAATAGACATGTATAGGCTTAGTACAAAATCCACATTGCGTATGGTCTTTGTTGGGGCTTGGTATAGATATTTCTAGATATTGTTTTTGGTTTCCTAATAAAGGAGACTTTATGAGAAGCACAGTGATGAATAAAAGCTGGTTCAAGTGGAAAAATGGAATTTGCTTATAAAGAATTATGCAGTGATAGAAAAAATCTAATACTTAAACCCAGACATGCAGCTTCCTGTGCTTATCAATCTGTTGATGGACAGAACGGAAAAATTCCATGATCATTCATCTGTCTTTGCACATTGGTAATCGGTACAGTCCCGATATTTGCTAAAGTGTTTATTTGCCTTGCGGTGGGCAAAGTTTCACAGTTGGGGCTCGGCACTTTGGAATTGGCAATGTGGCTAGTATTTTACAAACTTGCATGTCTTTCAGCAATTTTGATTTATTTTCTGCTGTATATTTGCATATGCACTGGAATCTTTTTTATGACTCCTATTTGTTCTTGTTTTAGCCGCACTGCTAGTTTAGTTTTTGTGTTTTCATCACATCACATCATTTTGGGAAGTGCATAGGTCAGGTCACTATACTTGTAATGGCATAGCAATCTTCACCTTTCCAACCTGGTGTTTAAGAGCTTTTCTGGGAAGCTACCACCCTACCTGAATAGGCTGCTTCCCTCAGCAGTTCCCTCATCCTATAACCTCCGATCCAGGACCAGCACCTTACTTGCAATACCACAATACAAAAAGCAAGTGGCTCGATCCTCATTTTCCTACAGAGCACCGCAATTATGGAATAACCTCCCAGACACCATCAAATCTTCCCCCAGTCTAAAGTCACTTAAGAGCTCCCTAATAACATACCTCAATACAGAATGCACCTGTAAACATGTAACATAGTGACTATATACAGAATGCACCTGTAAACATGTAACATAATGACTATATTTATTTTCTGTTAATCTGTATATTTGTGTTGTTTTTTTAATATCTTGCATTTATTACTTTGTATTTCTGTAACAACTGTAACAATTCAATGTTCTGAACCCAGGATATAACTGACAACGAGAGAAATCTGAATGTATCCTTTATAAAATCATATCTGCTGTGCTACCACAAATCATATTAGAAAACCAGCCAGTCCAGCAGAGTTCAAGGATCTTTATTGCACAAAAACCTAGCAACTTTCCAGTCTTAGGAGAGACCTTTCTCAGGACTCAGGCTGAAACATTGCGTGACTTTTTTCTGCAGTAAAGGAGTGACAGGTATGCAGTTTGTTTGTCTTTTAAGTGGGGGACTTTGGCCGCTCAGGTACAGTGACATTCTAATCTCTGCTCATTTGGAGAAGCATACAATTCAACATTTGCTAAATCTCACTTGAGTGAGTCTACATGGCACATACTCTGTAGCCCTCTAATTGTATTCCTTTCACAGATCTTTCAATAACATTTTAATGGAAACCAAGTCACACTCACATATATATATATATATATATCCACACACACACACACACACACACATTACCAATGAAAAAGCAAAGCTAAAACTGGAGCGGAGGGTTTGACTCTTCTCATCAGTTTTAGTCTCAGAAGTGCCTTTTCATTTCAAATATACAATCTTTCCAACTGAAGTGTGACAGAATTTGTCCTCTGCACAGAGTCTTCGTTGTTAATATGAATAGGTATGCCAGGGGGAACCATCTATGGTGCATTTTAAAGATTAAAATGAACCACTTGCTTTATTTAGGCTTTACATCTTTATTTAACTCATAGATCTCAAACTATTATCGCACAAGTTAAGAATGGAGAGAGACTCCAATGCTGCATAAAATACAGGCAAAGAAAATGGAACTGGTTTTTATTTACAGAATATCACTCAATCTCAATATTTTTTACACTTACAAATAACATTTTGTTTATCCCTTACTGTTCTAACATCAGACCTGTACTCAGACTATTACATGCCTTACACTTTTAATTACAAGGATTTATTCCCTTTTCTAGACAACCTAGTGACATAAAATCTGTAATCAAACAATATTTACCAAAGCATATAATGATTCCCATAGTAAACTGAATAGCAGGGGAGCTCCACTTGGAATTATTAAGGGACTCACTGGAATCAGGCCCTTTACATTTCCCAAAGTTAATGCAAGTTGATGTATCAGGTCTTTTCTACTTTATTTGTCTCTGCTTAATCAAACAGAAGTGATAAACAGGAATGGGCCCTTCAATGTAACATGGCAAGCATGGAGCATCAAGGTGTGGGTGTGGGAATGCGTAGGAAGGATAAGGAGGGATCATAGGTTGGGAATGACCATCCTTCCAAGATACTGGATTGCACAAACTTTGTTCCAGCCTTGCATATGTTGCTCTTTTGTCCAATTGCCAGTCAGGACCCAGTAATAAAGATTAATATTTGTCTGTTTACATACTTTATTAAAAATCAGAATGACAGTCCACATATACAGTAGTTTTTTCTCCACAATTTGAAATTCAAGAATACAAATTGTACTTGTTGATTAATCCTTTTAATTCAAAAATGTGTAAACTCGATTTTGCATGTCACCTTGTAATATTATAAAGTAGCTGCAATGAGCAGCCTTACAGTAACAAAAAGTTACACAAGTTTAGTTACAATATCCAGGGATGGGGTACAATGCATGGGGTACTCTGATGTCACTCACTGCTGTACAAGGATGAGATTCAGGGGATTATATTTACTGAAAATCCCTGTGATTCCATGGCCACCTATTGCTTTCAAATAATTCTGGGAATTGTTTGACATCAACATCTGGGGGGGTGTGAGTTTGACAGCCCCAATCTAGAGTTTAAAACCTTTTACCCCAGCAATATTTTTCTAATGTTTCTCAACTCCAGTCCTCATGTGCCCACTAACAGGCCAGGTTTTCCGGATATCTGAAGCACAGCACAGGTGATATAATTAGCTGCTCAGTGATTGTAGGTTTCAGCTGCATTTCCCCAAGGTGATCTGTAAAATCTGGCCTGTAGTGGGTCCCGAGGACTGGAGCTGAGAAACCCTGCTCTGAAGGATAAACGGATACCTGACAAATGAAAAGAAAGCACATTTCAATCTTTTCACTTTCTTGGAATAACAGTCTTTCGGCAAAATTGAAATTTTTCTGACATTTAAGTGTTAACTACTCAACTACTCTTCCCATATTTCAAATAAATGTTATGATATATTTTTTAGCAATAATTTGGTTTAAAGCGGTTAAATTCAGATGTGTTGCATCTCTATGTTTGGGAAATGGCCACACTTTGCAAAAGGAATTGAAGTAAATAATGTTACATCTACTAAAGATATTCTTTTAAAATATCATTTCTTTCATTAGCAACATATTTGTCATAATAATTTGCTATTATATAAGAAGAATTTGACACCATTACTCTCTCAGAGGTAATTATTGCGTTTTAAATTTTGAGGCTTTTCTGATTGTTTAATAAAATGTCCATATAGTAACATGTTACTATTGCACTCATAAGATATTATTTATTTATTGTGTAGCGGGCTATGCAGTTTCACTATCACAATTGGTTAATTCCTATATGCTACAATATTAGTATTCTTTATCTTCTCACAATAAATTTCGGTGTACTCTAAATTCAATGGGGGGGGGGCAAAGAACGACAAGCACTTCACATACATAAGAATATGTTTAAATATTAAACTAAATAAAAAAATCATTCTGCCCTTCACACTGGTCCCTATCCAATGCAAACAAATATACGTTCTTAAAAAAAGGTAATTGAGGTCTGACAGATAATAACATCATGTGAACCGACATGGATAGGTTTGGTATTTCTAGTAATCTTATTATCTCGTAGAACATATTTTTATAAAATTCATAAAAATGTTTCTCTGTAGCTGCTGCCCAAGGTGCATTGTGAGGCCAGAGTATAATATACTCTTGAGATTCCGTCAAGAATGCGGTGGCAAATTCAACCTGAATAATAAAGTAAAAGAGGTACTGGACTATTTTTCTCAAAATTTGGTTTCTCCATTAAAGTAGTTAAGTATTGCATGTAAACCTGCATTTAAATTGCTAATAGTGTTTTGAATATATTGATAGTTATATATTTTTACTATATATATACACTTATTATTGCAGAAGCCATCTGCACATCACAGCAATTCAAAGAAATGCATCCCAGAGCTCCTGGGCTACATTCCCCATATGCAGCAGGAACTCTGGGTAGGATATGCAAATGACATCTGTCTCTCTCTCTATATATATATATATATATATATAATATATATATATATATATATATTTATTACACACACCAAAAGGATGCGCTCTTGAATCGTCAAAAAATATTTTCGGTAAAGACCAAAAATACAAAGGCCCATATCTAGTTGAAATGTTTATCCTACTGTTTTTGTTTTCTATTTAAAATATATTTTTGAAGACTCAAGAGTGCACAAGTTTTGTTTATATCTTGCATTTCGATCTGAACTAAAAGTGCACATGTCATGTCCAGCACATGTTGAGTTCATTTTGATAGGGCATTACTCTCAATATGTGCTAGTCTGCCCCCCCCACCCATAAACACACATGTAGTGAGATTTGTAATTAATCCTTGTCAAAGTTCTTCTATAACTCACTTCTATAACTCTTTCACGGGAAAAACACTGAGGATAAGTGGAATATCTTTAAACTAACAATAGAAAAGTACACGTCTCAATATATTCCACTGGTTAATAAATATAAAAGAAACAGACTGAAACCAATGTGGCTTAGTAGGAAGGTAACTAAGGAAATGAAAAATAAAAAGAAGGCATTTAAAGCTTTTAAATCTGATAAATCTGAGGCATCCTATAAAGCATATAGGGCAGCCAATAAAGCATGTAAAAATGCGATTAGATGGGCTAAACTAGAAAATGAAAAAGAAATAGCCAAAGAGAGCAAGACCAACCCTAAAAGATTCTTTAGGTACATAAATTCCAAAAAACCTAAGAGTGAAAATGTAGGTTCACTAAAATCTGAGTCAGGGCTATTGTTAACTGAAGATCAGGATAAGGCAGAAATTTTAAATGATTATTTTTCTTCAGTATTTATCAAACAGAAACCTATAACAGGAGACATGCAATTCACTAATAAAAACTTACTAATACAAAGTGACTGGTTGACTCAGGACAAGGTTTTGCAGAAATTAAACAATGTGAATGTGAATAAAGCCCCAGGGCCAGATGGAATTCACCCACGAGTACTGAGAGAGCTATGTGTTGAAATATGTAAACCTCTGTTCTTAATCTTTCAAGATTCTTTTCTTTCAGGAATAGTACCAGAGGATTGGAGAAAAGCTGACGTCGTCCCTATATTTAAGAAAGGTTTAAAATTTGTACCTGGGAATTATAGACCTGTGAGCTTAACATCTGTGGATGGGAAAGTATTCGAGGGGTTACTAAGGGATAATATTCAGGAATTTAATGGGAGGTATAATGTTATTGGCAAAAATCAGCATGGTTTCATGAAACACAGATCATGTCAGACTAACCTAATTACGTTCTATGAGGAAGTAAGTAGAAGTATAGATCAGGGGGTCGCAGTGGATGTGATTTACTTAGATTTTGCCAAAGCTTTCGACACAGTTCCACACAAAAGGTTACTATTTAAATTAAGAAAAATTGGTCTAGATGAAAATACTTGTTCTTGGATAAAAAACTGGCTAAAAGATAGGGTACAGAGAATGGTCATAAATGGTACATTTTCAAGATGGACACCAGTGGTAAGCGGTGTCCCTCAGGGGTCTGTTATAGGACCAATACTATTCAATTTATTTATAAATGACCTTGAGATAGGCATTGAAAGTCATATATCAGTGTTTGCAGATGACACAAAACTAGGAAAAGTAATACTATGTGAGCAGGATGTTACTTCGCTACAGAGGGATTTAGATAGATTGGGGGACTGGGCACTTAAATGGCAGATGAAATTTAATGTAGATAAATGCAAAGTTATGCACTTTGGAGTGAAGAACACACAAGTAATTTATACCCTAAATGGTACGGAGTTAGGGAAATCCAAGCAGGAGAAGGATTTGGGAATAATCATAGACTTCAAACTAAGTAACAATGTGCAATGTCAAACAGCAGCCGCCAAGGCAAGCAAAGTATTGGCATGCATTAAAAGGGGAGTTCACTCACGGGATGAAAACATAATTTTGCCTCTGTATAAATCAATGGTCAGGCCGCACCTTGACTATGCCATGCAATTTTGGGCACCGGTCTTAAAAAAAGATATTATAGCGTTAGAAAAAGTGCAGAGACGGGCAACTAAATTAATAAGGGGAATGGAAGGGTTAAGTTATGAGGCAAGATTAACAAGCTTAAACCTGTTTAGTTTAGAGAAACGGCGCCTTAGAGGGGATCTGATAACCTTATATAAATATATACGGGGCCATTATCAACCATTGTCTGATAACCTATTCATTAACAGGACTATACATAGGACAAGGGGTCATCCATTTAGACTGGAAGAAAGAAAATTTAGCTTAAAGCATAGGAAGGGTTATTTTACGGTGAGAACAATAAAGCTGTGGAATTCTCTGCCTGTTGAGGTGGTTGGGTCAGAGTCTGTACAGACTTTTAAAAAATGACTAGATGACTTCCTGCAGACACAGAATATTAAGGGTTATAATATTTAATATGTGGGTAAAAGCTTCTTGATCCAAGGAGAAATCTGACTGCCATTCTGGGGTCAAGAAGGAATTTTTTCCCAGTATGTTGCATATTGGCAAGCATTTCAGAATGGGTTTTTTGCCTTCTTTTGGATCAACAGCAGTAGGTTATGTGGGAGAGGCTGAACCCGATGGACGCATGTCTTTTTTCAGCCTATATAACTATGTAACTATGTAACTTCCGGTGACATGATTTGGACTGAGTGACAACTGTGATTGGAAGAGTCTTTCTCCTGGACAACCCTCCATTCACTCATGAGAGCTGATGGCATGCCAGTATGGTGACTGATTAATCATAACATCTTTTTAAGACTGGTAAATGGCAAAACAATTGACAACAATTCAATCAGAACTTGAAATGATGAACCATGTAAACATGGGTCCCTATTACAACCGTTAATGTGGGTTATTGTATGAAGCTGTGATGTGCGTTGAGGTCAGTGGCTGGTGAAGCACTGCTAGTATCAGAGCCAGATATACACGGGTTACGTAGTTTCAGGTTCAGTGCTCCCTTGGAACTGGCTGCTATCAGTTCTCCCCAGGAACTGGCTGCTGTCAGTTCTCCACAGGAACTTGCTGCTGTCAGTGCTCCCCAGGAAATGACTGCTGTCAGTGCTCTCCAAGATCTGGCTGCTGTCAGTGCTCCCCAGGAAATGGCTGCTGTCAGTGCTCCCCAGGAACTGGCTGCTCTCAGTGCTTACTATGATCTGGCTGCTCTCTCAGGGCTCCCCAGGATCTTGCTTCTTTCATGGCTCCCCGGGACCTTTTGCTGCTCTCATGGCTCCCCAGGATCTTTTGCTGCTCTACAGGATGTTCCTCCAGGCACACAGCCCTGCGGCACACCCCCATGACTGACGAGGACAGTCACATGACTGTCCTGTGTCAATCATAGCATGGGAGGCCTGCCTCCCATGGAGGCATTTTTTGAATTGCTTGAGATCAATGGTGCTTACCCATTGGTCCAAGCAATGCAATTGCTGTCAGTGCATCTCTGAAGCACTGAAGAGCGTAGTTTCAGGAAGTAGGCAGCGCCAGACGTGCGCTGCAGACTCCAATGAATCTATTAGCCAGCTTGAGCTACGCAAATTGCGTTGGCTCAGAGCAGGCTGCTGCTGTTCTGGGAGGAATCCCATCACACAGCATCCGGCGAACTAAAAAAAAAGCAAAGGAGCAGACAGACGGCAGGGGAGTGTGGAGCAGGTGAGTATGTGAACTTTTTTTTTTAAATAGCAGCAGGTTTTATTTAAAAAAATTACAGTCCCCACTTTATAGCTGTGCCTCACCTGCCGCCCCTGACTGCATGTCCCTGGTATAAAGTACAAGATTTACTGACAAATGCACACCTGCTAGTTTTCACTACATTAGACTCCAAAGTAAGGAGTAGCACCTAAATCCTGAACGTTTGTGTCCTCATTGTCTTGCGGGAACTTGCTGGTCAAGAGGAAGGACACAAAAGGACTTTCTGTTCTTTTGTTCAACCTTCCTACTGTGGAAACTGAAACCTGCAGATAGCATACTAAAGTATGTTTTAAAGGGCACCAATCATGCCCTAAACTAAATTAGCTAACAGGTGAATACATTTTTTCAAAAAAAGATTGAAAAGAAACCTCCCTGAGCTTATTGTTTGCTATATGTGCTGCAGCACGCCGTATGACATATCTATGGGGATTAATTTATGTCTGCAGAACAGGAGAACACTCCCGAGAACTGCCCCTTGTCTTCTCTCAAAGTCTATAGAGAACATTTGTAGCTTTAAAGTTTGCCTTTATGTGACTGGGTTGCCCTCCATCCATATTAGAAGATGTGTCCCCTGTAAAGTTTAGCTATTAACCCTTCCCTACAGTGCTGTGATCCCACTAATAGAAAAATGAATACAGAGGGGCCCGAAAATGTATACACACTTCAACATGAAAAATATATGCACTATACTATATATAATATATAATATATAGAATATATGCAATATAGTACTAGATTTTAGGGATGTGCGTTTCGGAATTTCCACGAAATTTCCCGATTCGTGTTTTCGGATGCGGCCGAATTTCCGAAAATTTTTAGATCCCAAAATGGCAGATCCGAAAAGTTTTCCGAGCTGAAACGATATATTTTCGGAATTTTCAAATGGACTTGAAATGTGTCAAATCGAAATTTATTGCTTTGAAACGAGGAGAACAGACTTTCCGAAAAAACGAAAATTTCCGAACTTACGAAAAGTCGATACAAAAAACGAGCAAAGTGACACGAAAATACGAAAAATGGTCGAAATTCCGAAAACATGTACAATTCCGAAAAACGAAAATTTCCGAAATCACGAAAAGTTGATACAAAAAACGAGCAAAGTGACACGAAAATACGAAAAATGGTCGAAATTCCGAAAACATGTACAATTCCGAAAAACGAAAATTTCCGAAATCACGAAAAGTCGATACAAAAAACGAGCGAAGTGACACGAAAATACGAAAAATGGTCGATATTCCGAAAAAAAAGTACACGAAAAACGAATCGAGCCGAACCGAATCGAAACAGAAATCGGTCGAAACGAGCCGAATCGAAAAGTTTAAAAATCCGAAAAATCGAATCGAACCGAAAAAAAAATCGGTGCACAAGCCTACTAGATTTATATAAACATCAATGGGCAGCTGTAAGTCATGTTTGAATTATGGAATCACATTAGGTGCACAGAGTGGTCACCATTAGCATCCAGACACTTCTGATTTTGGCGCAATACTGCATGAACAACATTGACTAGAGTGTCCACAGGGATTGCTCTGCATGATTTTTCAGCGTAGAGCTTCCCACAAGGCAAACTGTAAGATTTACCATTCATTGTTTTGGCCGTTTGTGTGTATTGTTGCCTAAGGTCACAATATTTAGATGTTTCTGGTTTGAATTTTGATTCTTATCTACGCTATTTTGGTTTTGCTCAGCAAACAATTCACGATTATTTTCAAACACTAAAAATTTACGTAACAATCAACTTATTGGCGATCACAGGCAGGATCAGACTCCAGGCTGGAGCTTTGCTCATGTTCTAATTATACAATAGTATTGCATGTATAATGCATAATTACTGGAGAAAATCATTTCGTCCTAAAAGAAGCAGCCGCCCGTGTCAGCGGTACCAGGGCTGCCTTCTAGGAGGAAGGCTTTCTGAGGAGAGTTTCAGTGATCTCGCACATGGTACTGAAAGTGGCATGTCAGTGATTGCTGGTAAAGCTAAGCTCGGGAGGAAACACAGGCTGAGCGAGATAGAATAACAAAGATCTGACACGCAGAATGATAGTCATTCGGTGGGGTTCAAGGAGGTAGTTCGGGGTCAAGGCTTTTTCAATTAGTGATTGCTGGTATTTTGTGTCACTCACACATTGTCACAGATCTGAAGGTGCAGACTTTATAACATCCACTCAGACTCTGCTACACACAAATATACAGGTCAGCAAAAACCGACAATGAGTTCGGGTACCAGCTGAAAGAGCAGAGGGAGTTCCGGGGCTGCTGCACAGCCAACCCTGCAAGGATCAAGACAGAAAATGATGCCAGAGAGCATGCACTCCACTCTGGATATGGCTATTTATTTAGATATGCTCCAAAGCAGACATCTCAGCTGAACATGCAACCTTATTATTATTATATATTAAGCGCCAACACATTCCGTAGCACTGTACAAGGTGCAAAGGGTAAAGACAAGGCAATTCTATAATACCTACAGGAGGCAGGTCAGTATTCCTGCCAGCAGATACAGGAGGACGTGAGGGCCCTATTCCTGTGGGAATTTACAATCTAGATGGTGAGGGGATTAGAAACAGGAGGGGGGGCTGCAGTGATGAGTTAATGCAGGGAGAGGTGAGGACCATTTTTAGGTCTGTCGGATGTCTTGTTACGGAGTCAGGTGGTAGGCTTCCCTAAACAGAAGGGTATTTAGGAAGGTTCTTTAGGGACCTTTGTAAAGACTGGCGGATAAAGGAGGCCGGACGTGCGAAGGAGGCTGGCTCTATAAATGCCAACTGGATTAAGGTGATTGGCTGGGTAAAAGACACTTGTTCATCTGAAATATTGTCTTTTCTGTAGCATATCTATGTATGTTGCAACATCTGGTGCCTAATTTTTTTGTCGGCTACACACAAACACCGGCATAACTCATATCATATACAACAGTGGTTATTTGGGGGGGGGGGGCTTTCATCCTTCGCTCCAGGCAGCACAATCTCTCGGGCCGGCCCTGATGTTGATGCTAACTTTTTTAGTTAGGGACAGCTGTTTGTAATTAGCTTTAGGATTATGTGAGCGTAGCGCTACTCTTTGCTTACTATTTGCGCTCCCCATATTTAGGGAACGTAAGCTGGCGCTAAAATGCGATACTACTGATTAGCTAATGTGTTTTTTTAACCCGGGATGTGATACAGATGAAACGCTATCACCTCAATTAACCTAGCGCTAACGTTCATTTATGTGAGCGCTAGCATTAATGTGATGTCCACCAAGGTGTCCACCAAGACTGGAGGAAAGGAAATTTTGACAGGAGCGAAAAGGATTCTTTACAGAAAGAACAATAAAAATATCTCACCATTTTCCTATAGATTGAAAAGGTTCTTGCTGTTGTTCTGGTCTAGCGTAATATAAATGGCTATAATAATTTCTATGCAGTGTTGCAAGTGGGGGGCATGACGTGTCTTCAGAAGGACCCTAGGAAACATTTGTTTCCAGTATTCTACTGCATAAGGCCAGCAATCTGCAACTTGGGACTACAGGTATGTAAGGGATTTTTTGTGCTTTTGGAAAATCATTTAACACCAGGGTCTCGGTCGTTTTTTTCCCCCAAATAAAAGCTACAGCCCAGAATAATTAGCAACAGGGAATAGCTAATTTTCTTCTGCTGACCCGTTGTTAACATCTCCAATGCTAAGTATAAGAGCCATTAATTTACACAAGGGAGCCACAAAAAAAAGTAGTATACACAGATATTGAATGTAAATAAAAATAAACACACACTAGCCAAACAGGGTAACACAAGCAATACTAAATTTACTAGGGAGCCATTGATACTGAGCCACAAAAGGGTCCAGGAAAGGGAATGAATAGTTTGAATAGGGCCCAGGAATGGGAATAGGGGTGTTTAAACCTCCGACTGGTCTAAGACTTGGTTCATTCACATATGCACACGTATAGCAATTTCCACTACTAAATAGAAGTCTTATTTTTAATTCTCCATAAACTAAGAATTTACAGTTTTGCAAATGTGTAATCAATGCATTAAGTTAACCTTTATATGACATAATATAATATGAAGAGCAAAATTAAAGATGTGGTTACTCATAAACAAGGTAATAAAAAAGAGATAATCCTGCTCCTTATAAAGCGAAATGCACCTTGGGAATACTATAGAGTAATCAGGGCAAGCAAACTAATAACATTATTCATTAATACAACCATGTTTACTTTATAAAAATGCCATTTGCGCTAAAATTAATTTTATAACAGCTCACATTTTAATTAGTGAACTTTTAACAGTGTAAATAACAGGATGCAAGCCAAAGGTTAATTTCCTGTCTCACTACGTACATGATATGTTTGATAATTGCATCATTATGTTTTCCCCTTTACCTTTTCCTTAATAAACCTGCCACTGCTTTCTGTCAGTGGGAATACCACGTCATGCAGAGTAACCTGGCCTATTAAACATTTGCTATTATTAATTATAAAACATTTTTAAAGCAAATATAACCAATGTTTATAGTTTAAATATGGTTTTAAAATACAATTTTTTTTATATCGGCGTAGAGTATTATAGCAGCCAAATATATAAATAAAATAACATTTCATGCTTAGTATGCTTCCGAAATTTCTATGTATCAAACAATAAACAGGTGCTGTTGGATGGAAATAAATGTAAAAACAACCTGATAGCATAAGCCTGGACTCCCCACCCAACTAATACTTTGTGCAAAACCTACAGTATATTAAACTGGAATATCTGGGGCCTGATTATGTTTAAGGTAACAAAAGGCACTGGTGCCATTTCTCCAATATACATATGGATTTAACATAAATGTAATATAAGTAATAACAGTTTCTTTGAGTTTCTCCAGGTAGTTATCCTGACTCTGACGCTCCGTCTCAGGTTTTAAAGTTTAGTGTGATGACCACAGCTGGTATTTTTCCTGACAGTTATGTCCACTAGTGCTTTACTCATATACGACTGCAATGTAATGGTTTGTGCAGTTCAACTTTTTCCTTGCAACCACAGTGGTTCCCATCAAGCCCATATATATATATCCATGGATAATCTTTGTCATGTTGGAATATTCAGTTTTCTGACTGAGGCCAAGAAGTTGTTTGCCAAAATATCTTGATATTTGGAGTTATTTATTTTTTGGATATGAGGCAATGCACATCAACTAATATAGAAATGCTAAAACAAAGAAAAGAGGCGACACATGTTTGGCCCAATAATGTGTCTTTTTAACTATGGAGTTAATGCTATCAACAGCCTGTCATTTAAGGACCAGACCACCTCAGAGCAGTGTAACATTTATAGTGGAGCTTCCCCAATTATTTTGAGTGACATTTTCTGTTCTTTTGCAGCTACTGACTGAAACAGACTGGGGAAGAACATCAGCATGAAAAGGGGCATGGAGCTCAAATTACAAGCCCCATGTATGGTAGACTAGTAGGTATGGGGCTGAAGGCAGGGTTGGGTCATATTGCATTGGATTCTGGGTTTGACATGGGCAAGATATGGTTGGCTTTATGGATGGTATTTCAGAGATGACAGGGCATGCAGTCCATGGCCACTGTTATCTTCTGGCATTTGGTCAGTGTGCCAGATGGCCAGTCTTGGAATTTGGGTTGAACCAATGCAAAGGCAATGAGGTAACTGTTTAGCTACGATTTAACAAAAGGATTCCATCATAAGTGATTGGATCGCTGATTTCCCAGTCATCAGGTGTGATCCCCCGCAAGACTAAATGACAATTAGGCATATTGGTATTCTATGCAGTAACAGATCTATAAATGCACATAGTATGTTTTGGACAATGCAGAGCCTCCAGTGGTGCATTGAGTTAGTGCAATGCACAAGAAAGCAGTGGTCCAGACTTCCTGTGCACTCAGATCTTGAATGACTGTCAGGTCTATTCAGAGAAATGTGAAAATCAGGAGAATTGGCAGGAGAAGAGAACAATCTAGACCAAATAGTTTATTTGGAAAGTGAAATAAATGGGAGAATTTTTCTGGTTTGGCTACTTTGACCTAGAATTTTCACTTCTCCAGTCATTCTCCTTAGTTTCACCTTTCATTGACTAGGCCTGTATGTCCTCTCTTAATATTTTTACAAAAACACATCCACATACAATTAAACAATGGCCATAATAGTAACCTATTTAACCATGCCATGAACTTATGAGCAAATTTAGTGTGTGATCCTCGATCCGATTGATGGTTTTATGGTGAAGTTATAGTAACAGCGTTGAAGTCATTTTTCACCAAAACTAAACCGGTTTAAAAAGTTGAACTGAATGGACAATCTGAAAATGTTATGTTTAGTGTGTCCCTTTAAATTGGAAGTACTTGCAATGCCTTTATGTAATAAACTATCATCAAAATGCAAAAAATATGAACTCTTAAATATGTATTAATTAGATCTATACAGTATTTTTGTTTTATATCCTAATTTTCCATGTATTATACAGTATATGTCAATAGCGCTTTCTATAGTTAATATTTCACGTAAATTTTATTTTATCTTAAAAACGCTACACTAACTTTCTGCATTGATACGTTTCATTTGAATCACATCTGTCAGTCATTTTGCAGCCCAAAGATGATAAGGTTTGTAGTTTTTTATCCTTTTCTTTTTTCTATCAGTAACAGATTTCAAACCTATTAGGCTATTTAGGGATTTCACAGTCCACTGCTATTATATGAAGCGAGGTACTAAAGAGATTTTGTTTTAATGGCAAGGGTGTGTGGATAAATTCCACAATGTGAAGAACTTCCAAGGACAAAGCAGTCAAAATCATATAATGGTTGCAAACTAGCACGGATAGTGAAGAGAAAACTTAACGAGCCATTCAACTCAAAATTCTCAAACATAAAATTAAACAAACTAATTTTTCTGCATTATATCCATATCCCCCAAGCAAAAATCAAACTCATTTTTTTTTATATAATATAACTTTAAACATAACTTACAAAAGTCAACCCATCAAGAATAATGTGATAGATGCCGGATAGTAGCCAGGTAACTAATTTACTGTATGAATTTCATATAGACACAAGTTTTACATCTTGAATGGATTATATCACCGGTAAGAGTTTTGCTTCATATGTTCTATAGGAATTTATTATGTAATCCCAAATTATAGTACATGTCTTGTGCGTGAATGAAGATTATGGAACGCCTATGTGTAATTAGAATGATGTTATATGGGTGACAGGTGGCTGTGGATGCTGCTGCTAGTTTCACAGAAACATTACAGAGTAGTGGCACTTCTAAAGAACAGCTTTTCCTTTTTATCTAATTTCATCGTCACCTTTTAAAAATTTGCACCTGCAGCAATGAATGACAGAAATTCTCTTCATTCTTTGTTCTAGTATCAATCAGTGATACAGGTTATCAAAAGGAGAAGTTAGGTTGAGAGGGAACTGATTGTGTGAGGTCCCATACTAATTACTGAGAGCTCACCATCAAAACAATAACGCATGTGGGTACTGTAGAGTAGGACATGTAATACAAGATGCAGTTGAAAAAAGCGTAGCAAATGTTAAGAAAAAAGGAAGCAGAATATGTTGCCTAAAAATGAAGCACAAATAGAGTCACATCTCTGTTGGCTACAGATAAGGGTTAGAGCTGGGATTAAATTTAACCCCTTGCCGCCATGGGACGTTCTATGCCGTCCTAATGGTGGGAGGGCTTTAAAGACACAGGGCGCTCATGTACACCCCGCTGTCTCGGCCACTCCCCGCACTGTTGGCTGCAGAGAGACGGCCTGTACTCAGGCTGTCCCCCTGCAGCCAATGACTTGCGCCGCACATCGGCTGCGGGGCGGGCCGAAAATCAGTGCCTTGCACGGCACCTATCGGTGAGGCATTCCTGACCATCTCGCCTGCATTAACCCACCCCTGATGGACAACACCTGCCCGTCGTGAATGGGTCCACCTAAAAGTAACTCTGACCCTAAAACAAGCACAAAACATAATCCTAACTCTAATATTAGCCCTAACCCCAGCAAAATTTTCTGTCCTCCTGGTATCAGTAGAATGCTGCTGTGTGCTGTTTAATAAACACAGGAGCAAGTGAGACATTATTTCACATCAAAATATATATATATTTTTTCACATAGCATCCTAATATGTGGGTACTTTTTTCAGTGGCCACTTTTTTTGCACACATCATAACACGTGGCGTGCACAGCATGGGGACTTTTCTGCAGGACACTATTACTGAACTGCATGTTATTCTTAATCTTCACTCTGACATAGAACCCAAAATGCACACAAAATTCCATACCCAGCATAATTAACCTTTGGTTTTATCTTGTTTATATTTATTACGTTAACATCTCATTTAACCCCTTAACGACAGGGAAGAGCTATGGGGAAGGCTTATCACAAGAAAAGTGAAACCATAAAATAGAATGTACTTTTATCCTTTCAAACATTCCTGTAAAATGTAAAACAGGGCAAAATGATATAAATTTTTAGCTATGACAGAAGATCAATGTATATACTAGCTTTCAGTGATTCTATGTTTAATGCAGTATACTGTAGTGAAGGAGTTAATTGTTATAGCATTTGATTGTATCCACACGCGTGACCCCAGATTTTATTTAACAATGTACATCTACAATTGCAGTGTATTGTTATTATGAACAAGCATTAAAACATATATTTCACAATATAAGTGAAAAATAGTAAACCAAAAGCATTCATGCTACAGAACACAACCAAAGACTTCACAAATCCTTTGGAAAGTCTTTTCTCCTGTTCTGTCAAAGAATTTAAAGTGATTTATTGTTTTTTTTTTTCTAGTAATCCTGCAAACCTGAAATGGAGTGTGACATTGTTTCTCTGAATAGGCTTTGTGTTGCAATGTTTTCCACAGTTATACTTCAAAATATGCTAAAGCCACATCTTTTAAAATAAATGTGCCACCACAGAGGCAATATATCACACAGCAGAGCAACTAAAGGGGACTATTTTTAAATGGCTATCACAACAAAGAAAATAGATTTTGATCCAGCAATATTGAATATGATTCAGTACTTTGTATTTGTGTATATAATGTATTTTGATTTGGAGCCTCAAAATAAAACATTAACTTGTACCTGGCCTACATAAGCACAAATAGCCACAATATTGGGTAAACTAGTCCCTAGTCCTAGTAAAACTTTAAAATCTATACCCATAAAAACATGTTTGGAATACCAGGGTTATATGTGTGTGCAGCACCTTTTCAAAATAATTTAACCAGTAAAATATACATAATTTGTCAATTACATACATATGTACACTATGGTTTTATATGTGTTACGAATTCTACAAGCAACTAACTTCTCCTAATGAAATTTTGTAAGCTCACAAGTCCAAACATTATCAGGGTTATTCAAAGAGATCCGAATTGTGGCCAAAAGGTAACTGAACACTGAAATTCAGCGTACGGTTACCTTTCCTGGCCATTCGGCTATTCAGAGAGCAGGCAGTTCGCCAAATCTTGGCGAATTGCCTGCACATACGGTGCCTGTTCGAGGGCAGTGAAATCCCCATAGAGAAGCAATGCTTCGTCTATTCAGAGAACAAAAAACAGCAGTGAAAAGTTGCCAAATTTCCCTGCTGTTCGGAGGTTTCATTCGACAGGTTTATTCATGCGATTCCCATTGGCTTCAATGTTGAAAAATATTCCCGTTTTAATACAATATCTAATAAACCGTTTAATATTATATTCTGCAGTAAACCGTCTATTTATAATTTTTTTAGGATCTGTTAGGCATTTTTTGGGATTTTTTTAGCATAATTTTTCCCTTTTTTAAATCGTCTTTTCTTTTTATTATCATTCATTGGATCTTATATGTAAATTCCAGGCATTTTTGTGCAGTAGTTTTTTTGCAAACAGCGTTTCAAATTTCATACTTTCTTGTGATCCTAGGAACACCTTCATATAGTTTGTAAGTTCCCTTGCAAAAAGTATCTATTGCTGCAGTTTACATTTGACAATTCATGTTTCTTCAACCAATGTATGTAGTGTACCATTGTCCAGAATATTATGTTATGACAGCGCCTTTATATGTGTAATATATTGGCCCGCTATAAATAAAGTATAATAATAATACCCACACAAAACTAATAGGTAGACAGTTCCTGTCCTCTACCAATAGTACTAAATTAGATTGGAAAAAATAAATGTGTACCAATAAATTCTGCAGCTCTGCACAATGGGTAGGACAAAACAAACATGAAATTTAACAACACAATGTTGACACACAGAGAACCCTACTCAAGAGTTTACAATCTAAGAATAGGTTTGACACACTAGGGTGAGTGTAAATAGCAGAGTATGATAATTAATGGGAATGCATGGGTGCTTTGTGGGACATTGATGAGGAAAAGGTACATATTTAATTATATAGGGACACCTATACCATTGAAGCGTAAGCTTACTTGCCCCATCACGGCACCTCTTGGTAGAGTGAGTACCTAAAAGCAGCAAGAAAGTGTGCAGCTGCTTAGAGGAGCGGCTTTTGGTTACATTGGTTAGGTACTCACTCTACCAAGAGGTGCCGTGATGGGGCGAGAGAGGTTACCCTTCAATGGCCATTCAAGCAAACTAAAACCTCTAAATTGTGTTTTGTTGCACATGGAATTGTATAGAAACGAGCACAGATGACATTGTTTCTTGCTATGTTTTATACATGATCTGGGTTGCTACTCCTGGTTGTTGCAGCAGCTCTGGTGAGTATGGATGCGACACCTCTTTCTGTATGTATGAAAAGGCGAATACCTTGGAAAATACTATAGTGAAGGATTGTCATTTCCAAATAAACCCACTATTTTCAAAGCCCTGGAGGCTTTGAATGTAGGCATTTTATTTTATGAATAGCAAGAAAGGTTTAATTTGCGTGAAAAGTTTTAAAAATATGGAACGAATGGGAACTATGTTTTCCCTGCGCAAACAGTAGTGGAACAGCTTTCCCAAGTGGTTTTACTTGAATTGGCCCCTGAATTCAGCTACACGTGTATCATGTTCTTTGAAATTTGGTGAAATATTCCTTTTAGAGAAATCCGCACATTGTTAAAGATATAATTAATAGGACAGAACATTTAAAGTTCTTTGAAAGGCATGTCTTGAACATAGACCTAGCCCTTATGGTTTCCTCACCTTTGCTCTATAATGCTCCTTATGATAAGATGGTTATAATATATGTAGTAAAACAGAATTGATTTAAAAATATATGGTTAATGGCTGTAATGGCTAAAATAAATTGAGTTCTCTACTTTTTCTGCTTTACTTTCACTGCATTTTAGCAGACATCAATTCGGCACCTTAACCTAGACTGTGTGAGTCACGTATTGTATAAAAACACACTTGAGTAGCTTACAAATAATATTAATTGACTGTTTATTATTAAGCAGATCTTGATCCGCCTAAATCAAAATAAATCCTATAAATCCTATCTTTTAGGAATCATTAAGAGGCCAATCATTCTTTTATCATTTGAAAGACTTATGAATAAAAGTGAGACAACTTAATTCAGATTGATTATAGACTTTGATGCAGACAGCTGGAGTTGAGATAAAATTAAAAAAGATCTTACATACACTTCAAAGCATGTTAAGCGTTTGTCTGAAACAATTATTTCCTGATAGTGGCTACAAAGGCAGTTTGGGAATGAATAGTAAAAAGTTTGAGACTCTAGATTAGCAGATGCTTCCCCCTTGGTGAAAAGAGACCAAAATTCTTGCTCTAATGTAGTTGATATGCAACCGTTTGCATAGCTGAAAAGTTTGTCTTCTTAGAGTCTTGTAGTTTTGATTCTTTCTTTAGCTCAGTTTTTTCAACTCAAAGATAATAAACATAAAATACGGTATACACTAAGCTTGCGCCTCGGATGTGATGCCAGATTACTGTTCATTAACATCTCATATACTTTGTATAGCGATATTAATGTGCCCCTAAAAGCAGGGCCAGCTCTGTTGTTTGGGGGGCCAGGTGCAAGTTAAATGAGAGGCTAATTTTTTTCCTTAGGAAACATTTTTACAGATTTCAGAAAACAGTTTTAAGCTGCATGTGTATAATACAGTATACTGTATATGAATAAAGTATATGGAATGGCATTTGCATGTATGTACAGTTAGTGTGCCACAAAAGTGAATGTGGGATGAAAATGAGGGGCTGGGTAGGATAGAAGTGAGAATGTGTATCATGGAGATATCTGGATAGTGCAAGCTAAGATTGATTAACCCTTTCACACTGGGCAGGTGGTGGCCAGCAGCTGGGATTTAAAGCCAGCAGGGGGATACTTTTACGCCCCGCTTCCTGGATGCTGTGGTGGGCCCCTCCCCTTGCATGCCTACACAGCTGATGTGCAGCGCGTGTCACTAGGTGCAGGGGAACGGCCCGAGTTCAGGCCACCCCACAGCAGCCAATGGCATGTGCTGACTGGTGGGCAGGGCGAAGGAGGCCTATTGAAGTCAGCAGGGCATACTATGCTGCCCCGCGGTTTCAAGGCCCACCCACCGCAGGGGCGGCATAGTGCGCCTTGCAGCAGGAAAGGGTTAAGATTGGGGTGACACAAATTAAGCACTGGTCCCAGGGGAACATGTCTTAAAAATAAAGGTGTGAAACCTCATTGGGATCTCCATCCACCCCTGTCCCCCTGATATACAAGGTCAGTTGTATGTATAACCTTTAGAATCATTCTGCATGACATACTTGTAATTCTCCTTGACATGTATACATGTGAAATTGTATTTGGACTTGATTATACTGTGTCTGCTTTGGGTCACCTTTGAACTGGGATATATCTGTAAATTTATGTCAGTGAGGGGCTCTGGTATGATTTATAGAAGTTGGGCCTCCGTTATGTTGGAGATTTTTGTTAGTGAGGGAATCTATTATATCTGTGAATTTTGTTAGTGAGAGCTGGGGTATCTGTGTGATTTCTGTTGGTGAAAGGCTTGGGCATATCTGTTATTTCTATCAATTGCTGAATAGTCAGATACTGTTCTTAGGGATGTAGGGGGTTACAGACAAGGATGGGGTGGTCAGGGATTTGCGAGTACAGTGGTAACAGGAAGGGTAGGGGGCAGGAATTTAGCTATGCAGTGTTACAGGCAGGAATGGGGATGCTAGACAGGGACTGGAGCTGTAAGGCTGTAAGGGGTTACAGACACAAACCTTGAGGTGCACAGGTTACAGGCAGGAATGGGACTTGTTATGTATTGTGTATATATAAAGTTGTGTTAAGCCCTGCATCAGTGGCAGTTATTTTGGTGTTATGTATTGTATATATAAAGTTTTGTGAAGTCCTGCTTCAGTGGCAGTTATTTTTCAGTCAATAAAAGTTGTATCCTTGCTGTCTGTGATTACTGCAGCACAATACATAATAGTGGCGATGAGGACGGGATCCTGCAGAAGAGAGAGCTGCTGCTAACCTAGAGACTGAAATCATTTAATGTCAGATCGAGTAGAGAGCCCTGGTGAGGCCACACTCCCCACCCTGCCTGCCAGTAAGACACACTGGAGGCACAGACGGACCTGAGGAATCCGTCCACTGGACTAAGTGCAGCACAGCTCCAACCGCAGTAGTACAGGCATTAACCAGCACCACAGGGGCGTTCTCAAAATGGCCAATCTGGGAAGACTCATCAAGTTCGATATTACTCACCCGGAACAGTGGAGCTCATATGTCTCCCGAGTAGATAACTACCTCAGGGCTAACCAGGTCACGGACGATGGCCTGAAGGCAGCAACCCTACTATGTGTCTGTGGACAAGCCACATTTGATGTTGCTGAAAACTTGATAGCACCGGCAAGCATAGAGACTATGGCCTACGCAGACCTCAAGAAAAAATTAAGCGAAGATTTTGAGCCTAAATTCTCGGTCATTGCCCGGCGCCATGCATTCGAGCAAAGTGAACAGAGATCCGGGGAATCTGCAGCAGAGTTTATGGCCGCTCTTTGCCAAACTTCACTCCAATGTGAGTTTCCTGATCTGGAAGACTGTCTAAGAGACAGGCTCGTTTGCGGCCTGCGTAATAGAGAATTACAGCAGTGCCTATTCGCCATTGAGATACTGACTTTCTAAGATGCATTGAAGGAAGTCATGGTGGATGAGGCTGTCAGGAGGGGGGTCATGAAGACTCTCCGGCCACAAACAACGCACACCAGCCCCCCCCCCCCAGTGATCCACCAAGGGACTGCAGAAGATTCGGAAATGGGCAGTGAGATTGAAGAAATTGATCACTTGCGGAGAGAGACACTCAGACGGCCACGCTCCATAGAAAAAGCAACTCCCCCCACAGAGCTGCGCAAGCTGCAGGGACAGCATGAAAGAGCAGAGCGCAGATTACACACAGCAGTATGCCGTGCCTGTGGAAAGCAAGGGCACATTGCCAGAGTTTGCAGAAGTCGTCAGGGAAAAATGCCCCCAGGATAGAACAGAGTTGAATACTGCTCGGGGAGGCATAGCATTCAACGCACAGGGGCCCAAAGTCCCATCAAAGAGAAGATAAGACTCCACCTAAAACTTCAAGGGGTCCCATGCTCCATGGAGCTAGATACTGGATCGGCTCTGTTCATTATTTCCTCTACCACTTTTGACCACATTCGCAACTGTAGCCGACAGCAGATTCCGCTCAAATCATCGGGCTTAGTGCTAAAAGACTTCCAGAATCGCCGTGTTCCCGTAAGAGGCAAAGCCATCATTAGGGTACAATTCAGAGAGTTCGAGGGTGCCCTCAGTGTGGTGGTCATAGAGGGGCTGCGCACCAGCCTCCTAGGACTGGACTGGTTTGAGACCCTGGGCATCAGGGTAACAGGCATCCATCGAACCCACATAACCGATCTAGAAGCGTTATGCCAAGAATACACTGACGTATTCAGCACTGAACTGGGACAATACAAAGGGGCACTCATTGCACTCAACCTTGATCCAGCAGTAACTCCAATCTGATTAAAACCGCATAAGGTTCCTTTTGCATCAAAGCCTAAAATTGATGCAGAACTAGACAAGCTGGTACAGCAGGGAATGCTCCAACCCGTGGACAGTAGCCAGTGGGAGACTCCCATAGTGACCCCAGTTAAGCCTAACGGGGACGTTCGCATTTGCGCAGACTACAAGTGCACCATAAATAAGGCACTACAGCAGCATGCTTACCCTGTGCCAGTGGTAAGCCACATCCTCGCCTCGCTCCAGGGAGGCCAGATGTTCGCTAAGCTAGACCTCGCTCAGGCCTACCAGCAGCTACTGGTAGACGCCGCTACTGCAGAATCATAAACAATAGTTACACACACAGGTGCATTCCTAGTGCGCCGATTGCAGTTTGGGGTAAGCGTAGCACAAGGCTTGTTCCAAAGTATTATGGAACAGACACTGAACATTCCCGCGTCTGCCCATACTTTGATGACGTCCTGATCGCCGGAGAATCAGCATCAGTCCTGGCCGAACGTCTCCGCGCAGAACTCCAACGTTTCCACAAGGCCGGCCTAAAACTCAAGAGGGAAAAGTGCCAGATCGGCGTAGAATCCACCGACTTCCTGGGGTTCCGCATCGACACTGCCGGCATCCACCCATCTGAATTAAAGCTACAAGCAATTCAGTAAGCCCCCACTCCAAAATCCTAGGGGGAGCTCCAAGCATTCCTGGGTTTGCTCAATTTTCACCATTCCTTTTTTCCGCATAAGGCTGTCCTGGCAGAACTGCTTCACCGCCTCCTGGACAAACGAGCACCCTGGGTCTGGTCGAGCACTCAAAACAAAGCATTCAAGGTAAAATCATTGCTGTCCTCGGACTCCGTCCTAGTTCACTTCAACGAAACACTACCAGTAACACTAACTTGTGATGCTTCGCCATTATGGCATTGGGGCAGTACTAAGCCACAGGATGCCACATGGTAGAGAGGCTCCCATCGCATACTATTCTAGGACGTTATCTCCGGCTGAAAGGAACTATGCCCAGATAGACAAGGTTGCCCTTGCCATAGTGGCTGGCATTAAAAAGTTCCATGCCTTTTTACATGGAGTACCTTCACCATCTTTACAGACCACAAACCTCTGCTTGGTCTCTTAACGGCTGACAAACCGACATCACAGATCCTGTCTCCGTGAATGCTACGATGGTCTATTTTCATGGCCACCTACTCGTACCAGCTAGTACACAAGCCGGGCAAGGAAATGGGTCATGCCGATGCTCTCAGCTGCCTGCCTCTACCGCAGACTGAGCCAGATCCAGCCCCAGCTTGTCATATTCTGGTGATCCATGACCTGCCTGACACACCCCTACATGCAGGGGTCATTGCAGCTGAAACCACTACAGATAACACACTCAACTGGGTGTTAATGGGATGGCCAGTGGCCCGGCCAGGCACTGAGTTCCAACACTTCTTTTCTCAAAAAAATGAACTGTCGGCCCACAAGGGAAGTGTGTTGTGGGGCAGCAGGGTCATCATTCCACCCAGTCTTTGCTCCAAGGTGCTGTATTCCCTACACGAGGGGCACCCAGGAATTGTTCAGATGAAGGCTCTAGCCAGGAGCTACTTGTGGTGGCCAGGCCTGGAAAAAGACGTAGAGAAGCAAGTAAGGAGTTGCCAGGAAAGCTGGCCGGAGATGCCTCACGCACCAGTGCACAGTTGGGAGACCACGCATGCCCATGGTCTCGTGTGCACATTGACTTTGTGGGCCGCTTCCAGGGGCAGGTATTCCTGATAGTAGTGGACAATTATTCCAAGTGGTTGGAAGTGGTACCGGTCTCATTGACAAAGACCAGGGTCATCCGAGAGTTGCGCCGGCTGTTCGCCACACATGGTCTGCCAGATGTAATAGTTTCCGACAATGGGGCATAATACACGGCAGCAAAGTTTCAATCATTACTCAACGCCAACCTGATTCGAAACGTAACATCCGCTCCTTACCACCCGGCGACCAACGGTCAGGCGGAACGAATGGTCAGGACCACAAAAGAGGCGCTCAAGCGGATGACAAATGGGGACTGGAATCACCGCCTGGTGAATTTCCTCCTGTGTCAACACACAACTCCCAGTACAGCAACCGGTCGCAGCCCAGCAGAGCTGAGGTGGGGCCGCCGGCTCACAACGAAGCTTGCCCGACTTCACCCAGTGTGACGGGAACCGGGAACAGGACCTCAGGATGCAGAGAATAGAAAGCCAGTCCAGAGTATTCCAAAGGTTGGGATATTAGAAGGTAGAATAGACGAGTGTGTAAGCCAGTGGTCGGTACAACAGAAGACAACATAGTTGAAGTGATTAGCCAAGGTCGGTAACGGGATACAACACTGCAGAGGAATAGCTAACCAGCAAGGGACCACTCAACTATCCAGCAAGGAATGTATGTACAGCGATTTTTTTTTTTATAGGGAAGTCAGTGTTTAGGAACCACCTCCTAATTATAGGTGTTCCTTATGTGCCCAGGATGGATCCGGTACCGTACTCTTTAAGGGCAGACCCGGATTGTGCGCACGCGCCCGCAGCCAAGCTCCGCCCCCCGACACGCCGCGAGCAGAGCAGAGGAACGCCAGGCCACGCCGGAGCCACTGAGCCCGCACGGCAACCTGAACAACCCGGGCCCCCTGCACCGCCAGAAGATGTTGAGGCAACCTACGAGACTGAAGAGGAGGACCCAAGGGAGCACGACCCTGGGTCGGGACCATGAGACCACACTGGACACCTGCAATGACCCGCAACGCAGCCCGGTGAGTGGGGCGCCATGACACCCAGACAGAGTAGCAGCAGAGAAGGCTCAGCCCAGGCCCCCATGAACTTACAGCCAGGTGAATTGGTCTGGGCCAGGAACTATGGGAGTGGGGCACCTTGGGTGGCAGCTAGGGTAACTAAGGTAACGGGCCCGTTGTCATACGAGGTTACTCTGCAAAATGATTGTACAATCAGACGCCACATTGATCAGCTGCGGCGTCAGACGAGTGCGGGATGGAAATCCCAGGGTGTTCTCAGGCCCACTGGAGAACTATGTTCCTACAGGTTTGCCTACACCACCCGTGTCCGCCTCTGAAGAGGCAGAGGTACTAGGGGCCCTGGAGCAGTCACCACTCACGGGCGACAATCGGGACACTGTCCAGTTGTAGATGGACGGTGCTCCGTTTCGGCAAGACTTTCCAGTACCATTACGGAGGTCCACCAGAGTCCGTGGGCCCCCAGCCTATCTTGAAGACTATGAGTGTTGAACAGACTGAGGATAAGATCTATCATAGGGGGGAGGGGTGTTATGTATTGTGTATATATAAAGTTGTGTTAAGCCCTGCATCAGTGTCAGTTATTTTGGTGTTATGTATTATGTATATAAAGTTGTGTGAAGCCCTGCTTCAGTGGCAGTTATTTTTGAGTTGAGTCAATAAAATGGTTGTATCCTTGCTGTCTATGATTACTGCAGCACAATATATAATAGGACTGGCAGACAGGGACTTGGAGGTGCAGGGGTTACAGGCAGGAATGGGACTGGTAGAGAGGATCCTGGACTTGCAGGGGTTACAGGCAGACAGCTATAAATGACAGGCATAAGAACAGTCGCAATCTACTGATCAAACAGAAACTGGGATGGATGGGGAGAGTGGTCTGTGAAGGAGCACATCTTTGTTTGCAGGAGAAAGAGCAGGTGTCTGATTAATCTTCAGACACCTTAACCCTTCCACACATGGGATGTAGGAGGTAGCTGCTCTCCGGCACATGGTAGGGGCTAGTTTTCATTCTTTGAGAAGAGAGCTTCTCTTTCTGTCCTCATGTCCTCATTTCCTGTAACGACCAGCAGTTCAGTCAACATTGTGCAAAGCAGTTCACAGCAGGAAGTGCTCTTGCTGCTTGCTCTGCCCATGTTTCCCACTCTCTGATCACACTTAGGACATTGCTGGCTCTCGGAGGGATGCAAACCACATGTTAAAAGTGGGGACATATGAGAACTTTCTCCTGCATAACTTTCCCTGAGTTTCTGCTTTGAGGGCGGGGCCGGGTGCAGTGCACCTCCAGCACTCACCTAGAGCCGGCTGTGCCTAGAAGATAAAGAAAGCTATTCCAACCAGCTCATTCTCCATCTGCTCCTGATGTTATTCTGAAAAAACTAATGTCTTTCAGACCATGGTGTTAAGGGATTCAGCTTCAGCTCAATCACATAACACATTGATCTAACCCCAACAAAAACTCCAATACTCCCCTTAGATCTCTCAGTGAAAAGAGAGGCACAACACACCGCTTCCTCACTCTTTGAGCAGAGGAACACCGGGAACAAGTAGTCCCAGTGTTCCTCTACATATCAATCTGCAGTCCCGACCAGATCTCACTCGCATGAGCTCGTGAAGATTAGGTCTGTCTCCATGGAGTCCTATGAACTTCTGGAGCTGATAACAGAAAGGTACTCAGCACCACTGGTGTTATCATTTAATAATTCAGAGAGATTAGAGTACAACTGGAACGTCTAAGAAAGTGGATGTATTGTAATAGGGGTGTTAAATGACAGATGCTAAGGGAAAACAGCAGACCGTCAGGTTTTCCATTGGTGCCTGTCATTAAAAACTAGCCTAGCAATAAGGGCCGAGTTTACAAAACTCCACCAGTTCCCTCCATGAGTCCAGATTTTTGGGTTTATAATAGACCTGTTTTTGCCTGCGGCTTCGCTCGCATTGGATTTTGGGATTTGTTACAATTGTTTTTAAAAGAAACATGAGTTTTTTGTAAAAACTGTACGAAATATAATTTACAGGTTGATGTCTTAAAGTAATAAGTAATGTTTATTGTAGATGTTAGTCAGGGCCTATTGGCTACAAAACAAAGTTGTTTCATTCATATGCGTCCATGGTTTTTTTGTGTTGTAAATACAAACAGACAATGAGACAGACAAAGAAAATTTAATTAGTTTTATAGGCATCTGGAACATAGAAAAAAAGCTATTTGAGAACTTTGAAAACTACATTAGTGGTTCTTTTATGTGGTTGCATCACCAGAGAGTTAGGTGAGCTCACTCTGGAACAGGCAACATAAAACTGCCCATGTGGGAAGCAGTTTGCCCTTAGATCAATTGCTGCTACCCTCAAAGTCTGTCCCTGAGACTTGTTGATGGTCATCGTGAAACAAACCTTTAGGGTGAACTGAAGTCTATAAAGGTATAAAATGTATTTGTGGTATGAACACCGACTCCCCAGGCCACAATAGGTTGGCACCGTAGCCTCAATCACATTTCTGTGGAGTGCTTTTACTTGCAATCTGGTGCCTTTACAGAGCTTAAGTGGGTTGAGGTTCTGCAATAATATCACAGGTTCTCACACGATGGGGCAGTGAAGGAGTGTGCGAGTCCTGGCTGTGACAGGGAAGCAGACATGCCGGAGCAGTGAGGGAGTGTGTGAGCCCTGGCTGTGAGAGGGAAGCAGTCATGCGGGAGCAGTGAGGGAGTGTGTGAGCTCTGGCTGTGAGAGTAGCTGCATAGAGACTCCATTCAGTGTGAAGTAACAGCATCTCTCTGATCTGCTGATTCACTGTATCAACTAGATTTTTGGAAAATGGTAAAAGACATGTTTATATATATATATATATATATATATATATATATATATATATCTTTAAAGGAATATAGCCACAGCAATGTTATTTCATCTGTAATTCAAGAATAATGTCGCCGCTGAAGTCAACTATGGCAGTACAGAAGTGTGTGCGCGCTTGTCTGTGTGACTGTGTGTGTGTGTGTGTGTTTTATCCTTAAAAATGGAGTTGCAAGAGTCACAGAACCAATTTCTACTCTGCCAAAAATGCACGCTAATGTCTTAGCCTAACCAATTTTCATAGCTGCTGCTAATTCAGAACCAGTGAGCTGAGAGGAAAAACAAACTGTATTGTGTTATTCCTCACACATCAGCAAGCTTTCCATAAACTGTAATCACTGCATAATATTTTTTTTCATAAGTTGCAAAAAAGTGGAAGAAAAGGTGTATAATTATTTTCCTTGTGAGGAATTAGCAGGAAGTATGCTTGCTTAGCAGGCTATAGCCAAATGGAACATATTACATTCATGGACTGAATTATTTACCTGGGCAAACAAGTGCAACTATGTACTCTATGAGAAGCAGCAAAATAAAAAAAATATATATTATATTTAACAAATATACATTTAGTCAGATGTAAATGAAACAGATTTAAAATAGGCTTTTAAAGTAAAATTGGCTCCTTTTCGTCCATGAAAGCCAGTCCATCTTAATACATTTCGCTGTATCCCAGAGAGGCAAGCATATGCAAAGGTCAGGTATAATATGGATATTGTGCAAAATAAATAATTGTATACAGCGGTGCTTAAATAATCCTTGGGAGGAATGTATTACTTATTTTGCAATCCTGCTAAAATAGAGTAGGAAATACTGTATATCAGGGCTCAAACTTTCCGCTCGCCTACTCGCATTTGGTGAGTGGAAATGGAGGGTGAGTGGAAATGTACACACAGGCAGCACAATAAATGATTTTGTGCTACGTATTCCAGCGGTGCCTCCGTGCAGCCCCCCTTTCCCAGGCTGCATGGTGGCAGGGATCAGCTGGCTAGCCTGACCCAGCTTGTCTCAGTCACTGGCAGCGGGGTGGAGAGGAGTTTCCCTGCCTCCTCGCTCTGCTCATAATGGGCTCTGATGACTGGGTATACATGTACCTGGGGTCTGACGTCTGGGTATTAATGCTTATAACTTTATTCTAAATTAAACCTTTAACAGTGTAATTTCATAAGATAATTTAAGGGTGTGTGTTTAGAAGCAGAGTTAAGGGCTGGGTAGGTAGGGGTTAGGTGGAGAAACTGGTGGTGAGTAACTCTTATGGCCTGGTTAGTAGCTTGGGACTTGAAATTTTGAGCCCTGCTGTATATATTATATATACACACACACACACATATACAGTCTTATAGTGTGCCTTTAATAGTGCAAACAACTCACATTCTCCAGAGCCAAAACAAGACCTGGCTCTGGTTTTGATGGCCTGCAGTCGAATAGAGGGCGACACTACCCTTCTTTGCAATGTTGGAGCCTCACACAGATTGGCCATAACAGTGTTAACCGCAAGCACATAGAGGTTTCCTCCAAGCAGTGTGTTGGTGATATAGATGGACAATGCACAGGAAAGGGCTGCCAGGACTCCAGGATGTGTAACAAAACACTAAACTTATTTAAACCATAGAAATTAAAAAGAAAGCATTCATAAATATTGTATAAATGAACATGTAAAAACAAAGTGACAGAGTCTCAGGCCTCTAAATGAGACGCGTTTCGGCTTGCTTGCAAGCTTTGAACTGCAGCATAAGGAGCATATTTACATTTTCTATTTTAGGAATGAACTTTGTGTAAAGTGCCCTTTTCATAGCTGTGCGAACTAAATCTAATCAAATGCTTCCTTGTAAGCCATGCAATTTAAAGTGCAGAACTATAGAACTGGAGTTATATTTTAAAATGCTAATTTTTAACAGGGAACCTTTTATAGACATTTTAGACTATACGATGCATAATATAGACTCTACCTTGATTTTTCCTATGTGATCCTGAAGAGAGTCAATCAACAAATCTCCTACTGGTTGCCAGGACCCTTTCATGGCCTCAGCATGATGCAATTTATGGTCCAGCTCATCCATTGCTTCTTCGAGTTCTTGTAGTCTTTCAAGTGCTTCATCTATTTTCTTCTGCCATTCAGCAGAGCTGACATTCAACCGATCCCATTCTGTGTTTACATCATCAACTTGTTTGTGAAGAATCTTGCTAACATTCTTGCCTTGGTCATCAGCATGCATCTCTGCAGCATGAAAAATGAAAAATTCATTTTTAGGGACAATTGTGTTATCCTTCTCACAATATGCTACATTAGTGATGGCAGCTGGCATTTTCTGTCGATATCTACTATTGGACATGCATAGCAATAAATTGTACTAGATAAGTTATTTATTGAGATCATTATATAAATGTTGTGACCCCTGTTGATTCATGTCCTTTAACATGGTGTTTTTATATTCTTCATTAAGTTTGTCTGCCTGGGATTGAATGGAGATAAAGCAGCGTGGCATTTTGTTAATTATTGGTTGAGACACATTTGAATAATGAATGGTTGGTAATAATAGAGTACAGACATTTGCATTGCACAAGCTTGGAATGGTTTGAATACGTGGTGGAAGACATTTTGAGTCACTGGCATGTTGGTGTAAGGCACATGTGTGGTACTTCACTGCACTAAGGCTGGGTTCACACCTGAGTGTATCTCATATGTGCGTTTTACTCACGTTTTTGACAGGCGTTTTATGAGCGTTTTTGACAATTAGAAACGCACGTCGTACGCAAGTTTTTTTAAATCTATGGCCACAAACGCGCTGCAATATGCCCCAAAGAAGCTCCTGTGCTTCTTTGGGCGTTGGGCGTTTTACAGCGTGTTCCTACCAGGGGCGGATCCAGAGACTAGTCTCGGGAGGGGCACTTACAGAAAATAAGGTGTTTTAGCAGAGAGCCCGACTCACGAGAATTTACAGAGGGCCCGGCTCACAGGAGCTTACAATCTAGAGGAGCAGAGGGCCCGGCTCACAGGAGCTTACAATCTAGAAGAGCAGAGGACACCCAGGATCTTACAATCTAGAGGAGCAAAGGGCACCCCGGATTTTACAATCTAGAGGAGCAGAGAGCCCCCAGCTCACACATGGATTTGCCCCCAGCTCATGGATTTGCCCAGCTCATGGATTTGCCCCCAGCTCATGGATTTGCCCCCAGGTCATGGATTTGCCCCCAGGTCATGGATTTGCCCAGCTCATGTATTTGCCCAGCTCATGTATTTTCCCCCAGGTCATGGATTTGCCCAGCTCATGTATTTGCCCAGCTCATGTATTTGCCCCCAGGTCATGTATTTGCCCAGCTCATGTATTTGCCCAGCTCATGTATTTGCCCAGCTCATGTATTTGCCCCCAGGTCATGGATTTGCCCAGCTCATGTATTTGCCCAGCTCATGTATTTGCCCAGCTCATGTATTTGCCCCCAGGTCATGTATTTGCCCAGCTCATGTATTGCCCAGCTCATGGATTTGCCCCAGCTCATGTATTTGCCCCAGGTCATGTATTTGCCCAGCTCATGTATTTGCCCAGCTCATGTATTTGCCCAGCTCATGTATTTGCCCCCAGGTCATGGATTTGCCCAGCTCATGTATTTGCCCAGCTCATGTATTTGCCCAGCTCATGTATTTGCCCCCAGGTCATGTATTTGCCCAGCTCATGTATTTGCCCAGCTCATGGATTTGCCCCCAGGTCATGTATTTGCCCAGCTCATGTATTTGCCCAGCTCATGTATTTGCCCAGCTCATGTATTTGCCCCCAGGTCATGGATTTGCCCAGCTCATGTATTTGCCCAGCTCATGGATTTGCCCAGCTCATGGATTTGCCCAGCTCATGTATTTGCCCCCAGGTCATGGATTTGCCCAGCTCATGGATTTGCCCAGCTCATGCATTTGCCCAGCTCATGTATTTGCCCAGCTCATGGATTTTCCCCCAGCTCATGGATTTGCCCAGCTCATGGATTTGCCCCCAGCTCATGGATTTGCCCCCAGCTCATGGATTTGCCCCCCAGCTCATGGATTTGCCCCCAGCTCATGGATTTGCCCCCCAGCTCATGGATTTGCCCCCCAGCTCATGGATTTGCCCCCAGCTCATGGATTTGCCCCCAGCTTACACATGGATTTGCCCAGCTCTCACCTGGATATTGCTCCAGGCCTCCAGCTCCAGGCGGCAGGGGTTGAGGGACCCGATGCGGGCAGCGCGGGAGTGCCTGCCCGGTCCTGAAGAGTCCAACCTGTTGAGTGATGCGGCTGCGTGGCGTGCGTGCGCAGGTCACGCGGTCCGGCCAGTCAGGTGGTACAGAGACTCAGTACCACCTGATTAGCCGGACCACGTGACCGCCGGCGTCTGCACGCAGCCGCTTTACTCTTCAGGACCGGGCAGGCACTCCGGCGCTGCCCGGCATCGGGTCCCCGGCTCAAATCTCGGGGGGGGGCAATTGCCCCGTTGCCCCCCCCTGGATCCGCCCCTGGTTCCTACGCGCTGTAAAACACCCAGGTGTGAACCATGCCTATAGGAAATAATAGATTTCAGTGTTTGAGCGTTTTACAGTGCGTAGGACGCGCTATAAAACGCCCAGGTGTGAACCAGGCCTTAGATTATGGTGCAGTGCTGTCTTAATCATATTCCGCCAAAGAGCCTTATTTATATTAGGGCTGCAACTAATGATTATTTCCATAATCTATTAGTTGGCTGATTATTTTTTCTATTTTTTCTATTTGGATAAACAAAATGAAAAAAAAATTGTTACTTAGGCCGGGGGCACACGAGGCGTTTTTAGTGCGCACTAACACGCATTAAAAATGATGCACCGTGCGTTTATAAATGGCAGAAGAGATGGTGGAGGCCAGATGATGCGTTATTTTTGACGCACATCGTAAAAAACTGAATTTGAGTTGAATGAAAAAAAAAAAAGCCGTTCAAGTGCGCATGCACGCTACATTTGACGCTCAACATCACGTCAATGCTAGCGCAACGGCCTTGGTGTTTTCAAGACAGACGTCTTCAGCGTGCGTTATGCGTGTGGCCTTCGCGTTATGCGTAATTATATGCTGCGACGCACTTTAGTAACGCGCATTAGTGCACACAAAAAAACGCCTCGTGTACACCCTGCCTAAAAGTGTAAGAAATATAAATATGGAATAAATCTACCTGAAAAATAAAACAAAACAATAGTACAGACCATGCAAAAATTAAAAAAAACTATATTGGTAAAATGCACCCACAAAGGACATATAAATATGTGCATACCAGTGCCTAACTACACTTAAATCTCCAAAAGATCTCTGCAGGATGTCCAGAAAGCATGAACTTTAAAAAACACCCTATGTAAATATCATACATACACTTCACAAATTGTGTAAGGTAAAAAGGCGGGAGAACTTTTTACCTTACACAATTTGTGAAGTGTATGTAACGTTCATCTGTACATATGCAAATTGTGTAACTCACATACTTTTTGCACACAAGGTACATGAGCACCTCATCCCAGTGAAGGATGATGGTGTGTGAGCAGCTCAAGCCCAGGTCGGCTTTCGCCACAAATTAATGCTTCTATGTGCACTTGGATAGATCTGATGATGTCAGCATGAAAGCAGAATGAGAAGGGCAGCAAAATAAGCCTTAATAAGCTAAAGTGGTCAGAGTGCGTAGAGCATCCTTTTATAAAATAATTTTATTGACAAATTGAGGAGGGGGAGGGACTGGAGCTGAGTGGGAGTGAGTTTGGGCAAGAGACCAAGCCCCAGTGTGAGAGGGAATTTGGGGAAGGGACCCGACCAAAAGGAGGTAGAAATGGTGGGGTGGCAGCACAGAACTCCAGCTCCAAGTAGTGATAAAACAATGGCGGCATAGCTCCTCCACCCAGTGGCAATACTCAGAGTCTGCGCTGTTCTAGTACTGTTGTAAACTAAATAAAAACAGACTGGCTATGTCTGACATAACCCTTGAACTAAATCACAACGAGTAAAGGAGCAGCATGTCTTCTCCAGTCAGCTCAAAAGTAGTGCATCAAGAGATTAACATTTAACTCCGTCTGATTCTAAACAATGTGTGTTGTACACAGGCCAATTAACCCACAAATCGATTAATCGATAATGAAAATAGTGGTCAACCATTCTCATTGTCGATAAGTTGTCAATTTATCGCTTAGTTGTTTCAGCCCTAATTTCCTCATTTATATATTTGACGACAGCAGGCTGGGATAATATATGCCTAATTATTTCTGATCTAGATAACTTTTAGGATTCATTGATGAAGATACTTGGAAACAGAGAGATCTGCTTCCTAGAGTAATTGTGTCTTGATGTTGGAATGGGCATTGTGTTGGGCGAAAAGCTCGACTCTGATCTGTTAATAAGTCTATTGTCAATAAATTCCCACCAGCCATCATGCTAAGGAACAGTCTAAAAATTACTCGAAGCTTGAGTTTCATGGCATATCTCAGAATAGGAAGTCTAACAATATATGTTACATAATATGGTACAAGATGTGTGTTAGAAGTATTCAGCAGATGTGGAATTAGATGAATTATTTATACCGACCTTGTCCTTTTTTCTATGCAATGTGCAGTTACCATTCCTGCCTACTTGGAGTGCTACTGCGAGTATCACTGAGGAATGAGTTTCATTTCAAGGCAAGGTGCTGAAGTAGCGCCTGCCCAGGAAGCTAATGCTAAAATGGGGATGCTACGGGGAAAACTGCAGGCGCAGGGTTTTCCTGTCCGTGTCCCCATTTTAGCGTTTGGGAGGGAATAGGGCCCTAGATCTTTTGATTTCCTCCATCACTCACATCTCAGGATAGTTTTCATGTTGTTAGTTTTATGACCAAATCTTATAAAGCATAGTGGAGATTCAAATTGATTTATTCTCAATACTACTGTTCTGTTTGATTTATGTAGTATTACTTCACTGCTGTGTGAACTCTATATTTTAACCACTTCGCTGCAGAGGACGTGTTCAGCGTGTCCTCCCGCAGGAAGTGGTGGCTGCGGAGGACACGCTGAGCGCATACTCCCTTTACAGTCAGCGATCGGCTGGATTACATCCTTGATGTCAGTCCAGCATCCGGGACCGCCGTGGGCAGCAATAGATGTCATCGCTGAAGTGCGTTGACATCTATTACAGGCACCCCTGCGCCATTGCGGGGAAGGTGCCTGAAGGGGAAGGGGCAGGTCTTTTGGACCTTTCTCCCTTCCCTTCCGTAAGGGGCATGCACAAAAGCCAGGTACAGCCTGCCCTTCCAAGCGGTGGCTGGCTTTAACCCCTTGGGGGCTGGATCATCATATACAATGATTATGCTTTTTTTGACGAGCTTTAGAGGTTGGAGTCTACATTCAATATTTCATGATATGTTTGTACTACCTATTTGGTTCCAAGATAATCTGGAAAAGATTCCCACTGTACTTGTAAAGTAAAGGTAATATCAAGCCCTAAGGAACTCCTTCTAGTATGTATATCCTGATTCCTACAACCTCTTTTGGAGACTAGCAGGGTTATTCAAAGAGATCCGAATAGTGGCTGAAAGGTAACCGAACAGTGAAATTCAGCGTACAGTTACCTTTCCTGGCCATTCGACTATTCAGAGAAGCAGGCAGTTTGCCAAATGCTGGCGAATTGCCTGCAAATACAGTGCCTGTTCGAGGGCAGTGAAATCCCCATAGAGAAGCAATGCTTCGTCTATTCAGAGAACAAAAACCATCAGTGAAAAGTTGCCGAAATGCCCTGCTGTTTGGTGGTTTCATTCGACAGGTTTATTCAGGCGAATCTCATAGGCTTCAATGTTAAAAATATTCCCGTTTTAATTCAATATCTAATAAACCGTTGATTATAATATTCTGCAGAAAAAAGTCTCTTTATGTATAGATTTTTTAGGATCTTTAAGGCATTTTTTACTAATTTTTCAGGAAAATATTTTTTCAATTTTTTTCTTCTTCACCTAATCCTGCTGCCCATTCTACACCAACCTTTGCAGGTGAGAATCTGTGGCTGCATTGTAGCATTTGTTGTAGAGGGGAGGGTACTGGGTACTGAAACGTGAAATAGATTGATAAATTATTCAATATGTAACATGTTTTTTTACTAATACACTTTGCTAACATCTCATAGGTCCCACTAACTAATAATAGGGGAGGTTTGATGTTCATATGTCAAAGTGATTCCACATTAGTAAATTGTGGATTTCTACTGACATGTCTGTTATCTACAAGGTGGATATGTGTGTGTTACAAGAGGTGCATTTCTAATCCCAAGGACAGCAAAAACTAATTTCCTTTGTAAAGCATCCCATTTATTAATTTATTCACTTTCCATATCCACAGATAGTGGTTGTAAAAATTCATGAAACTTTAAGACACAAAGATCCTTTCATCAATATGTGATTATGAGTCTATTCAATTCAATTACCTGTGGGCTCCTGGTACAGTTTCTCCAGTCTCTCAAAAGGCTGCTCAGCTAAGAATATTCTCACAGTATCAACCGCACTCATGATAACAGGTTCTTTTGCTTTTACTTCCCGTTTAAAGACCTGTAAAATAAAAGCAATGCAATATATATGATTATAGTTTTTAGTTCATATGCATTACATTAAAGTTTCACAATATATTAGTCCCCCCTTCCGATGTTTCACAAAAAATAATTAAAGGGATACTCTAGGGTTAAAACGGGAAGGCGGGTGATGGAGGGGTTAAAGGGACACTACCACTTGCATAAGCTGTAGCTAGATTACTTGTGCATTACAAATAAAATCACTTAAAAAAACCAGCAACATGTGTTTTATACTTTGAAGTTATTGAATGTAAAAAGGAAAAATACATTTCGTTTTTTTATATCCTTTTCCATTTTGTGGATTTTTCCCATGAAACAACATTTATCAAAACATGAGCAAAGGTTTTACCTTACTGCTGTATTATATCTTCTACAGTGGTTAACAGTCTGTGAGGTGTAGGAGAGAATGGTTAGATTAGGCAGCAGGGGGTCTTTTGTGTTGCCAGATAAAATATAACAGCTGAATGAGAAACAGGGAGTTTAAAAACGTCTAATCTACCCCCTGGTGATATCCTTTGAACATCCCACACAATACAATGATGTAAATCGGTGACTGACCCATTCATTCCATTCTATGGCCAAAGCCACACAGTGAGGATCAAGTGATGTAAAGATACGGTCATGGGCAGTTTACAACACAAAAGATCACAAAATGGATGCACCTAGTGACACATATAGACTGAAATGTTTTCTTAACTAAACATATGAGAGATAAAACAATTCACATGTAAGATATCAGGAACATAAAATAAGAACATTTCATTTTTTGGTGTTCGTGTCCTTTTAAACATTACCTCGTCCTGACTTTCTATGCACCTTTCTCTTGTTATACCTCTATAGATTAAAATTGACCTTGTATCCAATACTGGGTTGATCCCATACTGGTACAAATGTGTTGTGCTACCGGCTTCCTGCAATAGCAATGAGAGCCACTGGAAGAAGCTGAATTGGTTCCTGCTTTATTGCATCAATCCATGAAGCTCAGATCAGCTCTTACTGATCTGAACCTCTGGGAGCAGCTAAGGCCCTGCATTCAGAGGGTAAAGAGCCCCTATAAGAGGGGAGATGGGTGAAGGCACTCAGAATACTGTGACCATTCACATTACATTGAGTGGACAGAATGCCTACAGCTTTTCTTTAAATCCAGAAATTAGCCACAAGATGTATACATAAAGCATTCAGTTTAAAAAACATGAAAGTGAAAAAAGTGATATTATTATCTGGTAAACAAAAATGAACACTAATCCTACCCATTTTATTCTGAGTATATGCAACTTCAGGTTGTGAAAGAAAAAAGTCTGTTTGCTATTGCTATTTGGTGCATTAAGGCAAATGTGGCTGTGCTTTTTCTGTCATTAAGGGGTTAAGGCAGGCATTGTGTGTGTGACGCAAAGAAAATCTACATTCAAGCTTCACATGAACTTGCTTTGGTCGGGTTTGTTTGACAGCCAACATGTACAAATAGCCAGCAGCAATGGGCTTGATAACAGCATGAAGCACTTAGAGTTCCGGATGTCAGTCAATAACAAATAATCATGATATTTTTTTTAATTCTGCCTAGTAACATTTGAGGAGACAAAAACACAGCTTATAGGAACAACACATTTTAGCAATCAGGCACATGTTAAATGACACAAAAAACAAGAGAAAAAGGAAATATAGTTTACATTTTTTATTTATTGCAAAAAATGGTAGGGTGCCGCTCCATGTGACTCTATGGACGAGACACCACTGCTTATGACTTTAGCATGGAAATAGTCTGCAAAATGCCATGAACTTATTATTAAAGAGAAACTCTATGGATAATGGCCTTTGCTCCAGTTATTGAGCAATATGGGCATCTGTCCATTTGCTCTTGTGTCAGACAGTCATAGCTGCAGCAATTCTTGCAAATTTCTTCATTTAAAAGCAACTGTATACAAGTCATAGGTGTAACCTATGCTTCTTTACAGCCACATTTTCAAGGGTGCCTGTTGGATGGTCAACATTTTACAAGTTCTCATCTATCATGCAGCTTATCTTTCATAGTGCCCTGTGCCTAATGAACATTCAAATCTGTAGCTTTATTCAGAAAGTACAATGACACCGAAATTATCTGCCAGTTGGCCATTTCTGAATGGCACAAAAGAACAGCTCAAAGATAGTAGAAATGAGATTAGAGTGCATCCACTCGTTTGACATATACCACATGAGCGTTCAGCAAAACCTATGACATTAAGAGGTATCAAAAGTAATGAAATGAAGACATCAATCGCAAAATTCTAGATTACATAATTTGGAATAATCTAAACAAATCCTTTCGTGTTACACCATTTTCATATGTAAATTCCCTTTAAGACTGGTAATAAAAATGAAAAAGTTTCAATAAGCTCTTCGGAGGGAAATGCTAGGAATAGTTTTAAAACGCTTCATTTTAATTGTACCTCCCTTGAACAAAAGATATTATTTCACTCGAGATTCATTAGTTTTCTCACTGCTTTTGAAATTAGTATTCTGTTTCCTTTGTGTTAGATTTGAGTTGTTGGCATTTAAGTCCCAAAAATGACATTTTAAGACCATTTGTATCGCATGGGAAATAGAATGAATTCATCAAGCCGGTGCCGACAAAGCTGTGCCAAAGGGAAGGAGACCAACATTGATAACGGAATTAGCCTAAATGAATGTCTAATTTACAGCTAACGATTCTAAGCTAATTTTATTGGATTTTTGAACTTCTCCCACAGTTTGTGGGGCCTGCTGAGAAAATCGAACATGCATAATATATGAGCTGACAAATTAACAAGTAAACTACTTTATTTAAGTCTTTCTATTTGTCTTATGCACAGGAGCAATAATGGCATTATGTCCTATACTTTAATAATGTATATTGATTAGATCGTTTATGACCCAAACACAGCTCAGAAGGTGTTATTAGTTCTTCCAAACCACAGATATTGTTACATTAAAGTAATATGTGAACATAAAAAACAGGGCTGCTTTGAATTATTAAATATGAATTATCACAAGGCCATATAACATTGTCTTTTAGATGTGTAATTATGTTCCAAACCATTATTAATGTTGCACTTAATGAGCGCTTATAGTCTTACTGTAATTTTCTTCTGCAAGGTTCAAACTACAATGCTCACACATTCCATTTACTTATTCCGGAAAAATAATCCATATGAAACTAACTCTCGTATTGCTCTGAAAGGAAAGTGTAGCAAGGACCTCTAAGTTTCTTAACTCCAAAAAGATTCAATGCATAAAAGTTGAAAAACAATGTAATTAAACCAATTATGGGCCCTACTCCACCCAGAGCCATAGCAGAGAGTGAGCCCACTTGATAATGCTAACAAGTCCTGCAAACCTCAATCCGGCAGTTACTACTGTCTGCTCTACATTAACCCTTTCTATAAAACAAAGAAAGTAGGTGTAGGCGTTCAAGGAAAAATTATCTATAGCCAGCCACAATCGCTTATCACACCCAATGTGTTATACCCACCAATAACATCAAACTTACAATAAAGAAAAAGGATAGAGTGTGGTGTTTCTTAGTGGCCCAGACCCTGTGTCTTATAGTGGGTTATATAACAGGCATATAACTTAAAAGTATATCTTTTGAGATGAATGGACTGCTTTGTCCAGAGAGGTTGTTACAATGAAAAAAGGTAGACACCATAGTGTGACTCTCTAAATACTATAATGTATGTAACATGAGCAGTGTAATACACTCACACTTAACAGAGCCAAGATGTGGCTTGCACTTTATTCACCTGTGGCTCATTTATAGTAGCCACCCATCAGCCTTCGTTCCCTTCTGTTGATTCTTCGGATATACCTCAGGAAGTAAAGAATAAACGGCCCAATAGTGTGAACCGGTGTATACATATATATTTGTCTAATAGTTACAGAGAATGCACTCCCGTGACTTAGAGCCCTAGCTGGCTCAGTATCTTCGTCCAATAGTTGTTTCAGTCGGCACAACTCTTACAAAAGCCCCCAAGGATTCCCCTGACTCCAGGTAAAGGAACTCGTATTTATTCAATCATAAAAACATCGAAATCCGTATAAAAACAAATATATAACCTGCCAAATGCGTTTCAACTCGGGAATCCAACCCCTATGGCTTCCTCAGGGGCTTCTGAAAGCTCCAGCCAAGTGGCCCCCATTTATCCAGTCCAGCTTGGTAATTAACCAATCATGTTATGTTTCAAACATCTTGTGCTTTTTTTAAAATGGGTAGGATTAGTGGTCATTTTTGTTTACCAGATAATAGAAAAAAAAAAAATCACTTTTTTCACTTTCATATTTCCTAAACTGAATGCTTTATGTATACATCTTGGGCTATATTACATTCTTCACGCAAAAAGCCTTGCACAAAGCAAAAATCTTTGCGCTAAGCGTTAAACTTTTGCGCATGCAAATCACCGCTGGAATTAAAATTCTCGCGGCTTTTTTTTATTCGCCGATCAAACCCGGCTTTTCTTCATTCACTTCTGGTATTTGGTGATTTCAAATGACGCACATTCCCTTCCAGTCCGTTCCAGCACATTCCCTTCCAGTCCGATCAACTCGCCAAAAAGTAAATTATAATGGCAGATGTTTATAACATGGATCCTACCTACATACTCCTAGATGACTCTTTACATAGAGCTCACATTTATAGGTTATAAAATCGCTATCTTCGGATAGTATATAGCCTCATCATAAAAAAAAATCAGAACATCACCGACATTCAGCATGTATTCTTACTAGCCATACATTGTCTCAAACCACATTGCCCATACACATTCTCAACATGATGTCCAGCGAGGCTATATAGTTGTGTTCAAAATTATTCAACCCCCACTGAAATTGAGTGTTTTGGCCAGTTTGACATTGATTTTGATCATTCAGTCATCTTGCTTACAATTAAATCAAAGAGGCACGTGTAGGTCAGACAAATATAACATAACATTTATAATGAAATAACCACAAATGTCTTTTCTGTGCTCACATCATTATCAGTTTTATTCAACCCCCAAGTGACATTCAATCTTAGTACTTAGTACAACATCCTTTTACAGTTATAACAGCTTTTAAACGTGAAGCATAGCTTGACACAAGTGTCTTGCAGCGATCTACGGGTATCTTCGCCCATTCGTCATGGGCAAAAGCCTCCAGTTTAGTCACATTCTTAGGCTTGCGCACTGCAACTGCTTTCTTTAAGTCCCACCAGAGGTTCTCAATCGGATTTAAGTCAGGTGACTGCGATGGCCACTCCAAAATGTTCCAGCCTTTAATCTGCAACCATGCTCTAGTGGACCTGGAGGTATGCTTGGGATCATTGTCCTGTTGAAAGGTCCAACGTCTCCCAAGCCTCAGGTTTGTGACGGACTGCATCACATTGTCATCCAATATCTCCTGGTACTGAAGAGAATTCATGGTACCTTGCACACGCTGAAGCTTCCCTGTACCTGCAGAAGCAAAACAGCCCCAAAGCATGATTGACCCCCCGCCATGCTTCACAGTAGGCAAGGTGTTCTTTTCTTCATAGGCCTTGTTCTTCCTCCTCCAAACATAGCGTTGATCCATGGGCCCAAACAGTTCTAATTTTGTTTCATCAGTCCACAGAACACTATCCCAAAACTTCTGTGGTTTGTCCACATGACTTTTGGCATACTGCAGTCGACTCTTCTTATTCTTTGGAGACAGCAAGGGGGTGCGCCTGGGAGTTCTGGCATGGAGGCCTTCATTACGCAGTGTGCGCCGTATTGTCTGAGCTGAAACTTCAGTACCCACATCTGACAAATCTTTTCTCAGTTCCTCAGCAGTCACACAGGGACTTTTCTCCACTCTACGCTTTAGGTAGCGCACAGCAGTCGAAGTCGGCATCTTCTTTCTGCACGACCAGGTAGCGTTTCAACAGTGCCCTTTGCTTTGAATTTGCGAATGATGCTTCCTATGGTCTCTCTTGGTATGTTTAACATCTTTGCAATCTTCTTATAGCCATTGTCCTTCCTGTGAAGAGTAATCACCTCTTCTCTTGTCTTCCTGGACCATTCTCTTGACTTCACCATGTTTGTAACCACACCAGTAAATGTCTAGAAGGAGTCGAGTATCACAGTCATTTTAAAGCTGCCTAATTGGTGCTTATTATGCTTTATTGCTGCTCCGTGACATCCACAGGTGTTTTCAATACCTGATTGAAAACACTTGAATGAACCTCTGTTCTTCAGATTGTTAGTCTTTAACCCTTTAGCTGCTGAGCCTTTTCCCACCCCTGTGCTGAGCTAATTTTTACCGGTTTCGCTCATCATGTTTAAACGCGTTTTGAAGCCTTATTTTAATATATGACCCAGACATATTATATATCGTTCTTTCCGGCAGACTGTGCAGATTCATAATATGTCATTATTATATGTATACGTTATGTCATGTCTGTATATTATAACAAAAAATGCAATAAAATTTGAATTTTCAATAATTTACAATGTGTAAAGTGTTTTTTTTCACATTTTAAAATGCGATCGTTTGCGGTTATATTTTCTATGGGGTGCGCTTGTTAAAAAAATTAGAAATGAGGAATCGTTACTTTTTTGGGGAAAATTCCGTGTTTTTTAGCAAACGCCCCCCCATAGAAAAAATCGTTAGTGCAGCATCATTGTTCACATTATAATTGAAATGGGAACAATAATGTTGCACTAATAAATAAAAAAAATAAAAAAAACTTTTTTTTTTAATTTTTTTTTTTTTAATTTTATTTTATTTTTTTTCATTTTTTTTTTACTTTTTGCAAGGTCATGTTTGGTATCATTGGAAAGGCCACACTCTGGCCGTTCCAATGATAGTAAACATTAACCCCTAGCTGTCACGTTTCCAGGTTTTGCAATGCCGAGATACCTATATATACAAAAGCTGGAGATTAGTCTTCAACCCCAACCCTCCTAGATTGTGAGTTCCTACGGGAATAGGGCCCTCATCTCCTCCTGTACTGTTTTTCAAATGTTGTTCAATGTATTGTAACCCTGTCTATACTGTGCTTATTGTACAGCGCTGCGGAATATGCTGGCGCTTTATAAATAAAGAATAATAATAATAAATAAAAAAGCCCATTTTCAGCAATTTCTCCAAGGAATATCAGGACTCAGGTCCAATCACTACCAGTGGTTTTGTACTCTAAGATACAGAATTTAACCACAAGTTACATTTTCAGACTCTTTTCAAGGGCACATTTATGGTTTCCACATAGTGAACAGAACCAACTTTTTTTATTTCTATTGTATTGTCAATTTCGTCATACACTTTTTGATATCTGTGCAAATATATGGCCATTCCGATATTTTATTATTGTGTGTAAATTTGTTTCCTTGCTTTGGATTTGAATTGTTTTTATAATTGTTTTGAATAAAGTTTTACTTGATCGCCCCTGTATAGCGATCCAGGCTAACAGGGTTATTCAGAGAGAGGTGAAAAGCAGGAGAATGGCTGGAGAATGGAAAATTCTAGGTCAAAATAGCCAAACCAGAAAAATTCTCCCATTCGTTTCACTTTCCAAATCGGCTATTTTGACCTAGAATTTTCCATTCTCCAGTCATTCTCCTGCTTTTCACCTCTCTCTGTATAACCCTGTAATAGGAAACCTGTATTTCCTAACGGTCCACTCATTAGGAAATGGGCACGAGTAGTGACCCTTCCAAACTTAACAAAATGAATAATATAGGAATAGCTTCTATCTATAATCTTTACAGAGAGAGGTTTCTTTCATGGAGTACTTCCCAATATTAAGTAAATTAAATGGCTTCACTTTGATACATCTTTGGGTTTGCCAGTTCTGCAGTCTTTCTGTACTAACTCACAACCTTATAATATAGGTCAGAATATGCTATATGCCGGCAATCAGCGCAATATTTTATCATCAATTATATTCTGTAATTGCTCCCTGCAAATTGCTTATCTATTTTTTCTTTGTATTTCCATTATATTATAGCATCTGTGTAAATATATGGATACTACCACTCTTTTGTGCAAAAGACAACACCTTGAGGATTTTGCTTTGTGAATTAAAGAACAAAAACAGATAGGTCACTAGATAAAAAACAGCATATTAAGGAAGACTATAAGTAAAATATCTTTTTGATAAATAATTCCTACATTTTGGTGGTACAAATGGTCAGTGTGTTGAGTTTCAAGGTGTTTAAGTTGTTTTATAATTAAGATGTTTAAGATCAGCATTAACGCCTTCATTACCATCTTCTAGTACAGTGGTTCCCAACCGTGGTGCTCAAGTACCCCCAACAGTTCAGGTTTTCCAGATATCTGTAGCAAAGCACAGGTGATATGATTTGTTGCTCAGTGATTGCAGGATTCAGTCTGTATTTTCCCAAGGTGATCCTTAAAACATGGCCTGCTGGGGGTAGTTGAGGACCGCGGTTGGGAACCATTGATCTAGTATACTTGTTCATCAAAACCCCCCTGCAGGCGCACCCAGTTCGAGTATACTTGATCTATACTGGTTCTGAAGCAATGCAAATATATTTTGGTTATTGCAAACAAAACTTGTTTGTGCATGGGTACCAAAACATGTCAAGACATGTCTTAAATGAGATGAGAGACGTCATAAAATTTCAAGACTTCGGCCATGACAGCCAAGTGTTGAACTTATTTGAAAAGCTTTGAGATCTTTTTTCTTTAACAGAAAACCAGAGACCAAACTGCAATGTAAATGTAATAGCACATTTAACCAGCAGAAAGAGTTCTCTGAATGTCAAATAGGGCTTACCTACAGTACATTGACCAATTAAAGAGCGACATTCTGTATTTATTTACTGTGTGGGTAATGAAAAGTCACAGTAGTAAAGGGGTTAACAACAAGAGGAAACTAAAAACCAGATAACCTTTTCAACCTATATAACTAAATCACTGTAACCTAGTTGCAAAAGAGAATTAGATATATGGAAACAGTAGAAGCACATAAAAGGTATGGTTACTTTATCAGTGTTTCCCAACTCCGGTCCTCAAGTTCCCCTAACAGGCCAGGTTTTAAGGATTACTTTGGGGAAATACAGACTGAATCCTGCAATCACTGAGCAGCAAATCATATCACCTGTGCTGTGCTTCACATATCTGGCAAACCTGGCCTGTTAGCAGCTCTGAAGGATACGTTTGAGAAGCACTGCTTTAAATTCTCTTTTTCTCAGTTTCATAATAGGAAGCTAACGTTTCCATTATCAATAGGACTTTTCTCTTGATATACATATGTTGGGCTCTATTACATTCTTCGCGCAAACGTTAATGTGTGTGCAAAAACGCATTAATGCGAGGGGTAAAACCCTTCACGCAGAACGTCGTATTACAATGTCCACGCAAAAAATGCGCATTAACGTCCAACGCTGGTTAACCTGCGCGAACCCTTTGCGAGCGTAATGTACTTTGCGCGTCCTATACTTAACATTGTGAGCGCAAATGCGTTTGTGCGCTGGTACGCGGATGGTATTACAATCTTAGCGCAAAATTTAACGGACAACGTTTGCGTATAATTTTAACGTCTTTGATAAGCTGGTGTTAATGGAAAATCTGAACATCCTGGCCGAAACCAAATACACCAGCCCAAAAAAAAAATACAGCAAAGTATAGTTACACATTCTACGCATACCCAAACAATAAAATTGCTAAGTTGTGCTTGTTTTTATTATTGCTGCAGCACATATACTGGGATTGATTTTGACAGACGCAATACCTGAACGGGAGACAATTGTGGTTCTTAATTCAGATTGGCTGAATCGCATGAAAAAACATTCTGCCCACCGATTTCTGTGTGCAGCGTTAATGCGAGCGTGTTTTTGCGCATCTTTTTTATGAGCGGTATTTTTTGACGGATGAAAAAATGCGCTCGGATTGTAATACCAGCGTTAATTTATGCACGTTAACGTTTAACGCTGCGCGCAAAAAAATAGCGCTGCGCGAGCGTTTTTGCGTAAAGAATGTAATAGTGCCCGTAATCTTATCAATTTTCTTGCATTTACTTGTCTATATAGTTGATTTCGAGCTTCTTCATCAATGGAGATGGATTGAAGAGTCGGATCTCTGCCAATTTATCAGTATGCATATAAGACTTGTTCTCCAATACAGCATGCATTTTCATAAAGCTGTTTTGTACTTATATGTGAAAATGAAAAATAAGATAGTTTCCTTAATTTTTCAACACAAGCATTTTTAAATGAATGTTTTTTTATATTTATTATTCAACCTGTTCAGTTTTTCAGACTCAATAACTATGATGAACCACTTGTGCAGCACTAAGCAAATTTGCCAGATGCTGTGGTTTTTTTTTGTAACACAGACTATGAAGAATAATGGTACAATAGACAATAGAATATATGTTTGCAAAGTTGTGCTTACCATAGGAGTTTTTTGTTAAAGAAACTGGTAAACACTTTTTTTAACCTGTAAATTCTAATTGTCTAGGTTTTCTTGGATGATTTTATTACTTTCATGTTGGCTTTTATGTGAAACATCTGATAGCTTGTAAAACAATCGCCTGTCAAACTATTATAAACCTTAAGCTCCCAGAACATCAGTAAAACTACTTACACAGCATCACATTGGTTTACAGGCATTTAATTACAAACTGTACCAATCTCAAATCTTCACAGCCATAAAAATGCCAAAAAAGGAAACAAATAACTCAGTCACACAGTTCTTGGAATCTCATTGAGTTAGATTCATTAACACTATCAAAGAAATCGGTTACTTCGATCTCACGGTTGAACATTACATAGAACGTAGTAGAAGCTGCTCATGTCATTTCTATGCACTTTGCAAATGAAAGATTATTAATTAATTACTGAGACATGGTTCAGTGAGAAAAATAACTTATTAATTAATTACTGAGACATGGTTCAGTGAGAAAAATAACTGGGACATAACAATACCGGGGTACTCTTTATATAGAAAAGACAGAGAAGGTAGGAAAGGAGGAGGAGTGGCCCTGTATGTGAAAAACAACATAAAAACGAACCAAATAAAAGTGAGCGAGGTGAACATAGAGTCAGTTTGGGTTACGCTAACATTTGGCAATCATACAGTAGCTCGTGTAGGTGTGATCTATAGACCCCCTGGACAAGTAGAAGAGCTAGATAATCTGCTGCTTGAGGAAATAGCCAAAATGGCAATGAAGGGGGAAGTTATTATCATGGGGGACTTTAATCTTCCTGATGTGAACTGGAGAACCAAAACTGCTGGGTGCACCAGGAGTACAAATATTCTAAACTCCCTACTGGGATTATCTCTAACACAAGTAGTTGAGGAGCCGACCCGTAAAGAGGCCATATTGGATTTAATACTCACAAATGGAGGTTTGGTATCGGACGTTGTTGTAGGTGAAAATTTGGGATCTAGTGATCACCAGTCAGTATGGTTTAATATAAGAACAGAGATGGAGCCACACCACACAAAAACAAAAGTTTTAGACTTTAAAAAAACAGATTTTTCTAAAATGAGACTTTGTGTGAAGGAGTCATTATCAGACTGGAGGAGTTTAAAGGGTGTCCAGGAGAAATGGGATTATTTAAAAGAAGCATTATTGAAGGCCACAGGCAATTGCATTCGACTTGTTAGCAAAAACAAAAAAGGGAAGAAACCACTGTGGTACTCTGCAGAAGTGGCCAAAATAGTGAAGAACAAAAAGACAGCATTCAATAATTATAAAACAACTCAGAGTGAAGAAGATAGGCAAACCTATAAGATTAGGCAGAAAGAGGCAAAGCAATTTATAAGAGCTTCCAAAGCACACGCAGAAGAGAAAATAGCTCAGTCAGTAAAAAAGGGGGACAAAACATTTTTTAGATACATAAACGAGAAAAGAAAAGTAAAACAAGGATTAGTTAGATTAAAAACAAAGGAAGGAAGGTATGTAGAAGAGGATAAAAGTCTCGCTGACTGCCTCAATGAATATTTTTGTTCAGTCTTTGCAGAAGAAAAGGAAGGAAAGGGACCTCAGTTAGGAGGAAACACTAACGAGACAATTACATATCAGTTTACAGAGGAGGAGGTTCTACAGCAGCTGTCTAAAGTAAAGACAAATAAATCAATGGGGCCTGATGGGATCCACCCTAAATTATTAAAAGAGCTCAGTGATGTAATAGCAAAACCGTTAACAGATTTATTTAACCAATCCTTGCTAACGGAGTCGTCCCAGAAGACTGGAAATTAGCAAATGTTGTGCCCATTCACAAGAAGGGTAGTAGGGAGGAATCTGGGAACTATAGGCCAGTTAGTCTTACGTCAGTAGTGGGGAAATTAATGGAAACCATGTTAAAGGAAAGGATTGTTGAACATCTAAAAACACATAGATTACAGGATCAGAAACAACATGGGTTTACCTCAGGGAGATCATGCCAAACTAATCTTATTGATTTTTTTGATTGGGTAACAAAAATAATAGACACAGGTGGTGCAGTAGACATTGCTTATTTAGATTTCAGTAAGGCTTTTGATACTGTTCCGCATAGAAGGCTTATCAATAAATTGCAATCTTTGAGCTTGGATTCCAATATTGTTGAATGGATTAGGCAGTGGCTGAGTGACAGGCAACAGAGGGTTGTGGTAAATGGAGTTTATTCGGCGCAAGGTCTTGTTACCAGTGGGGTACCTCAGGGGTCAGTACTTGGACCCATTCTATTTAATATTTTTGTTAGTGATATTGCAGAAGGTATTAATGGAAAAGTATGTCTTTTTGCTGATGACACAAAGATTTGCAACAGGGTTGATGTTCCTGGAGGGATCAGCCAAATGACAAATGATTTAGGTAAACTAAAAAAATGGTCGAAGCTGTGGCAATTGAGTTTTAATGTGGATAAGTGCAAGATAATGCACCTGGGACGTAAAAACCCAAGGGCTGAATATAGAATATTTGATACAGTCCTAACCTCAACATCTGAGGAAAAGGATTTAGGGGTTATTATTTCAGAGGATCTAAAGGTAAGTAGTCAATGTAATAGAGCAGCAGGAAATGCTAGCAGAATGCTTGGTTGTGTAGGGAGAGGTATTAGCAGTAGGAAAAGGGAAGTGCTCATGCCACTGTACAGAGCACTGGTGAGACCTCACTTGGAGTACTGTGTGCAGTACTGAAGACCGTATCTCCAGAAGGATATAGACATCTTAGAGAGAGTTCAGAGAAGGGCTACTAAAATGGTGTACGGCTTGAAGGAGAAAAGTTACCAGGAAAGGCTTAATGATCTTAACATGTACAGCTTGGAAAAAAGACGAGACAGAGGAGATATGATAGAAACATTTAAATACATAAAGGGAATCCACAAGGTAGAGGAAGGGAGTATATTTAAAAGGAAACAAAGTAGCAAAACAAGAGGACATAGTCTTAGATTAGAGGGGCAAAGGTTTAAAAATAACATCAGGAAGCAATCTTTTACTGAGAGGGTGGTGGATACATGGAACAGTCTTCCAGTTGAAGTGGTAGAGGCCAAAACAGTAATTGAATTTAAGCAGGCATGGGATAGGCATAAGGCTATCCTAAACAAAAGATAAATCCAGGTAAAGTATCCATGTAATTGGGCAGACTAGATGGGCCGAAAGGTTCTTATCTGCCGACATTTTTCTATGTTTCTATGTTTCTAATAGTCTTGCGACTTAAGCTTTGCTATAAATACTGAAGGATGTTTGGAAAAAAGATTGGGCCTGGTTTAGATAAACATCCTGAAATTAAAAATCAGTGGAATAATATATATCAAAGGAACTCTTAAGGCAGGTGCCAGCAAACCTGGCCCTCCGGATGTTTTGGAACTACATCTCCCAAGATGCTCAGGCACTCACCAAGTTTGCTGAGTCTCATAGAAGTTCCAAAACATCTGGAGGACCAAGGTTGCCTGTCCAGCTCTTAAGGTCTCAAACACAAATAAATGGTCTAAACCCTGTACTTTTCATGGAGTGAACCACTCAGTTCCCATGCTATGCAGAAATTATTACTGAATCTCTTGCTTGTTTTGATCCGATAAGTCCTTGAGAGGCATGTCATTGCTATTCTAGATCCACCAGTGTGTTTTATTGAAGTCACAACATTGTTTCATCACAAAATGAATAGAATGTTTAGATTGGGTCCCTTACCCAAACTATTGTAGCCACTGAGGTGGCATTATCCACAGAGAATTTATTTTTATTATCCTTTATTAGAAAAAATAGATCTGATGTAAATATCTAATTTTTCATATGATATAATATTTCACGTTTCCTGCATAGTGACTATAATTAGAGAAATTATTGTGGTATATTAAACAGTACATATAAATAAATTGATAAGTGATTTTAGGACATGTATTTTATCGCACAGATATTTATTTATTTGTAGAAAGGATTTTACCAGGAAGGATACATTGAAATTTCTCTCGTTTTCAAGTATGTCCTGGGTGGCGAGTCTGTCTTGCGAGGTGTCTTGCCCAAGGACACTTACTGGAGAGGTTGCTCGCTGGGATCGAACCCAGGACTCCACAGTCTCTCTCCATGCAGAGCAGTGATGTTACCTCTACTCCACCCAGCCGGTACATAGCATAAAGGAACACTCTACTCATCCGGACCACTCTACCTTTTTGAAATGGTCAGGATGTGAGGTGTGCCCCCCCTTTTCCTGTATTCCCGATCTGGAGAAACCACTGAGTGAAGTGAAGGAGTTTCCTGCTCTCCACCCAGTGTCACCAGCAGTGTGGATTTTGAATTTCCTGGCTGCTGAGGACTAGATCGGTCAGTAGGGACATCAACACACATCGAGCATGTCAACGTCCTCCTCTGAGACTGCCTGTGATAGTGAGAGGCAGCTGATGGATCAGTTCTGTGCAGCTCCCATCTATTGCTCTGCACAAGTGCTACGGACATTGTATATGTAAAGTGCGCAAGTCCCGTAGTGGTGACGCAATGTACGGTTAAAATAATTGGGCTTAGGCTGTCAGCGGCATCTGCACGGCTATTATTTAACAGCATTAAAAGAAATTCTATTTTTAATGGAGTATCCCATTAACCACTTCACTACCATGACCGAGTATACTTGATCTTCAAAAGCACTGCAGCTATCAATCTGTTTTTATTGTGGAGCAATACAAGTGAATTTTGTTTATTGCAAATTTATTTCTTATGCGTATGGTTTCCACAACATTCCCAAAGGTGCAGGATACCAGACATTGAAGCCGATGTGCTGCAGCTCTGGAAAGTGCGGTCCAGGTCTCTAATGGACACAGAATCTTTCCGCCTGCGTTTCAAGGTCACATGATGCAGCAGTGAAATTTGACCAGCAGGGGAGCCCTCTGCCTATGAAATGAGGTTACTGTGGTGTATTGTGTCATAAATCTGTATGCACAGAGCTCTTACATTTTACTACAATTTAGGTAATGAAAACTGATTTTCCATAAAACCACTGGGTCCTGCCAGTGGTTTTATGGAAATATCACTTGGCAGTTAAGGGATTAATGGTGTTTGCATAACAAAGCTTAACTGTCATGTCTGTATAGCTCTCATTAAGGAATTGTACTTTGGTGATAATATAGGCCACAACCATTATGTGGTTTTGACAGTCGAGTATTATCATTATTTACAAACCTAATATCATTTATATAGGTCAATAAAGATATAGATCTCCAGGTACATGTTACAAATAGGTACTCAGAGAATTTAACAGATATAGCCTAAGTGACAACAGGGCATATGAAGAACTGAAGATAGCAATTTCATGATAATATTTGATGATGTACGAGATAAAGCTTAATTTGCTAATGCTGTCTCCTGAATATGAAATACTCTTATATTCTTCAACATAATCCTTTTGGCTAAGGATATGTAATTGCACTTTAAAAGCTTTCAGGACTAACCACATAAGGCAAGCCAACATCCTCGTGCCTTTTTTTTTCTCCCCAGATCATGTACTTATTGACTACTTCTTGATAAAAACACGTGGAAATTGCAGACGGTGTATGGAAGGGATCTTATTTTGTGACCTATAACAGGTATTTCAGTATAATTTTACAGGGGAAATGCATTTGAAATCCCTGCAATTCCCCTTCTTGGAGTTACAAGCAATTTGAAGTGAACCTATAATCAGTGTAAATCCTATCCAAAATCTATTTCGGCAGCAGCAGCGCAAAGTTAGAAAGAGTGCCAATCATTTTGTTCTGGCTTTTACTCCCAGCAAAAGAAATAACCAAAGATAATGGCAAAAAAAAAGGAAGATCTTCAGAATACTGAGCTTCAGCTCTGCTCAAACCGTATTGTTTCATCCTAAAGATTGAATCGGAACGTCCAATATCCGAAGACGGTTTCTTAAACTAACAAAAGGGATTTGACATAAAAAAAATGTCATTGTTTTCCACAATTCTTTAATAGATCTTCCTTTCCTTGTCATGAAGAAAAAAAGAAGTGTATTATAGGAGATTTCAAGCTATTTACAAAAGCAATGAGAAGAGATGGATAAGACACTACATGAATGCACTGGAAGTTGAATTCAGGTGGAAGGAAAGGCTGTTGTGTTTCTTCTTTCTGTTAGATAACAAAAAACGACATAAAATAGTGATCACGCAGTGGTAGGACATAAGAAAATGTAGGCCAGTAAGTACCCTGGGGATTCGAAATACCAACAAGGTAGGATGTAAGGAGAGTTAAAGGCATGTACAGTTTATAGATCTGTAGATCTGGTTTATTTCAAAGCAAATTATCTTTAAGCGTTGCTGCTGAATGATACGGTAACGGAGCATTATGACACTGACAATACAGAGCCATTTTAAGGACTACCAGAAAATGCTTATGTTATTGACATTTTTTTATGTAGAAGACAACAGTTATCCAGCTTAATATAATCTGGCATCTTCATTCAACTAGCTTTAGGTCTATTATATATAGAAATTTTGTATTGCGTACTTAAATCGTATAAGAAAATCTGAGAAGACGTAACTCAACCTTCAAAACTTCTGACTCCTATCTCTGTCCTGACATGAAAGGTTTAATGCTCATGAGGCTGACAGCAGAAGACAGATAATCTTATTAAAATATACGAAGATTTATTCAAATCATAGAAAAACTTATGTTTGCCACAGTCCCATTCACCTGTCACTTTATATTATATGTTAATTCCCTTTCATTATTTATTGCAAATAATCTATTCTTAGCTTCAGAAGACAAAATAAAAGAGAGGCACATAATGCTTTGAGAAAATATAATGCATGATGCATACAGCAAAGCATGTTCTTTGAAATTACGTTTCCCATACAATTCATGATTATATAGGTTAGACATATTTTTTCATATAAGTGCTCATCCAAACTCTCCAGCATAAGGTTCATTATACTTAATAACTTCATGTCAGGAAGTTAAATAATTAATCCAGCCAAAGTATAATATTCTAACGAATATTGCAAGCATTCAGTAGAGAACTGAAGCAGGCCGCACCACTTCCCCTGATCTCCTGATTTGTTTTCCTGATGCCAAAGCCAGCTTGACATTAGGTGCCCTGCTACTTGTTATCAATAGGGCAGTGGAGAATCCACTGAGTCTGATAGTGTAGTGCCCCACCAAATAATAATTATAATTCTATTTGAGATTGATACAAGTCATTATAATTTTTCCCTAGAAGGAAAGATAACTTGGTCATGATGTTGAAGGGGTTAATAAACATTTACGAGTATACTTGATGTTGAAAACCACATGCAGGTGCCTTGAGATTGAGTATACTCGATCTGGTGTACTTTCTGGAGAAATTCAAAGGGATTTCATTTATTACAAATTAATTCTATGTGCAAACGGGCTCTAGAATTTTCCCCAAAAGTCTCAATACATTGGACATGTCAGCCAATGTGATGAAATTGTTTAAAAAGCTTGGAGATCCATTTTCTCCTTCACGTAAACACAGTCCAAGCTGTAATGTAAAAGTAATAGCACTTTTTGTTCATCAGAGCTAACCATCTGCTTGCTTGTCACATAGGGCTTACCTACAGTGAAAATGTTCAGTAACAATGTTTCACTGTATTTTTACTGTATGGGTATTGGAAAGTAATTTCCCATAAAACCACTGCATCCTGCCAGTGGTTAAGGAAAATCACTTTGTAGTGAAATGGTTAAAAACTAAGCTAAACGGGGGGCGTGGCCTGGCTGCAGACCGAGATGGCGGCGTAACTCTCGAGCTCCCGACCCGACTACTGTAAACATTCGCAGAATTCACAACCCGAGTGGCTATGGTCCGCACATCGCACAGCAGGAAAACCAGGAACTCCTCTGCAACCTCCGGCACTACCCCGACGAGACCTATTGCGGAATTTTTCGACTCCCCGCACTCGCGGCCCAGGACGAAGAGCGCGCCTAAGATGGCGGCTTCCCCGGCACCCTCAGAATCATCCTCCATGGGAGGGCAATCTGCCATACAGCGACTGGAGCTTCTGATAGCCGACCTCCCCACCCGGTCCGAACTACCTACCCGCGCGGACTTCGCTGATATGTTGGCTCAGGTGCAAGCATCGTTCGGGTGGGAGATAGCGGAGGTCCGTGCTGAAGTCTCTACGATCGCTACACGTGTACAATGCCTCGAGGTGGAGGTGAAGGCCCTACCGACAGTATCTAAGAGCGCGGACCTGATGACGGACCTACGTATCTCGGACCTTCACCGCAGAACAGACGACCTAGAAAATAGATCGAGGAGACACAATATAAGGGTGAGAGGGGTGGGAGAGGATGTTATTGAAATTAAGGCCTTCTTGCTAGGTGCCTTCTCACACATTTTGAGCGGCCCTCCATTATCCAATGCCGCGATTGACAGGGCCCATCGAGCCCTCCGCCCTAGAGCTACCAACACCTCAGCTCCCCCGAGGGATCTAATTTGCCATCTCCCTGACTTCTCATTAAAAGAGGCAATAATGATGGAGGCCAGAATACGCCGACAATGGAAATTTGCGGGTGAGACTTTCGAGATATTTCAGGACCTCTCCCCTTATACACTGACAGCGAGGAGAGCGTTGCGCCCTATAACCCGCCAATTACAAGAAACAAATACCCCCTATCGGTGGGGATTTCCTTTCGCTCTTTCAGCTCGCAAAAACAATTTAACGCACACCATTCATTCACCATCAGATGTGAGCTCCTTTCTCTCGGCAATGGGATTGCCGGATACTGAGGTCTCAGACTGGGAACGCACCCCGCTGCCCCCTCCGGCAATGAGGCCTTTGAACGGGGCTTCCCGCCCACAGCGCTCGCCCAGAGGGAGTCGGTTTCACGAAACCCGGTCACCATCTACTGCGCAACCGCACTCTCAACATCCAGATTGAGATGGGAACTCTTTTTCTCGGTACTGGGTCCCGGACACTGAGGATGCAGACGGGGAACATACTCTGCTGTCCCCATGGCACTGGAACCTTTGAACGGGACACCTCGCCCACACCGCTCCCCTAGAGGAACTCGGGTCCTGAAACCCAACATCCACTTGCTGCACCACCGTTCTCACTGAGCCCGGATTGAGGTGCGTTTTTTTTTTTTTTAAAAGGAAAGAGAGACAAAAACTAAAGGGGGGGGAAAAAAAAAACAAGAGAAGGAAAAAGAAGGGAACCCATACTGGTATGTCTCACGAAAGAAGCACAATTTTTTCACTACTCTGACTAGTCCTGAACTGTTGGTCGTTGGACCATGTCGGGATTGACCACACTTGAGATAACTGGTGATGATTACTATATTGGATGAAAGAATACCGATTTTCATATGCGCTTGATGGACTGCGCCCGCAGCCTTATAGGCCCCCGCTCCCGTTGACACAGATGACCTGAACTCTGACCGCGATTGGGTTCGAACACTACGACGCTCGGAGTTATCTCGGGCCTATACCTGCCCGAGTTTTTTCGGATGTGAAATTTTAATAGCTCTCAGCCACTGTCGGTGGTGTTTTATTACTTCATTAGTTGAGATGGTTGTTTATTTAGGAGGCTAGTAGTTGGGTGGCGGGAGGGCGGTTCTGGGGGATTTAATCTCAGATATGGAAGGGCCAGAACTTCGTCTAAAAGGCTCTCTCTCCCCTTTTTTGCTTTTTCCCCCCTTTTTTTTTTTATGCCTACAGAATTATATGTTTGGTTCTTTCACTTGGTTGGGGCTAGGCTCACATAGTGTTCCTGATATTACAATCGTCATATAACGTAGCTGCAGGATATGTTATTGTTCTTACATAATACATCAGTTTAAAATGTTATTTCTATCTTAGGAATTGTTTCTTATGCCAACCTGTTACTTTAAACCGAGTCCAGTTTAGTTTAGACCGTAGTACACTCGAATTTTTGAACATCGGTAGTTGGGGGTGGGATGCTTTTTGGTCGTGCTGCACATTGATACTATACGGGTATTGAAATATTTTCTCTTGTAGTGCTTAATCGATTTCTAGCCTTGCCGCCTACGCCCCGTGAGGCATAGTGCGACTCCTCTCCCCCTTGCTTGTGGACTCTCCCACCTAGCCCTTGGACTGGGCGGTGGTGAGTATCATCACGGTAAGCGCACTTTAAGCCTCCTTTTTTTTAAGTACAAGTTCGTTCCTCGCACCTTTCTTGGTGCCTCTTATTCTTAATGTTCTAAGCCACTTCAGTAACCTCTTACACGCCTTCTCTTTCTCTTCTACTTTTTATTTCAATCTTTGCTTACTCTACCCTCTTTTTTACCCGCTGCATCTCTCCCACTCCCCCTCACCCATTTTTGCTCCCTCCCGTCTATTTTTCCCTATTGTTCCAGTGTCCCCAAATTACCTTACCAGCGACTCCTTTAAATTTTATACAGGCAAATAACAGAACATGTCACGTCAAGAACCTCCATATGTGGCCCGCACACTACAGCTGACTAGCATAAATGCACGTGGCTTAAATATCCCAGAAAAAAGATCCCGACTTTTACGAGACATAAGGTCTTCTAGGACGTCCGTCGCCTTCCTCCAAGAGACGCATTTTAGGGACGGCTCTGCCCCCACTTTTGGAAACGCTGATTTTCCTACAGGTTTCTTTAGCAACTACACCGTGAGTAAATCACGTGGAGTAGCAATCTTATTTTCTAAAGATATACCCTTTGTGGTAGATGCGACAGAAACAGATGAGGGAGGAAGATACCTCTTTGTTAGGGGATCTATTCTAGACACAGTCTACACTTTTGTATCAATATACTTGCCAAATAAGAAACAACATACGTGCTTGACAAGAATACTCCGATCCTTGGACTTGTTTGAGAAGGGTATCACTATCATGGCCGGTGACTTTAACGTGGTCATAGACCCCCGACTTGACTCCTCTGCCGGCACCTCGACTACGCCCCCACATGTGTTACGTGGAGTGCGACGCACATTACAGGAACGTAGATTTGTGGATGTATGGCGGACTCTACACCCCACGGAACGTGATTATTCTTTCTTTTCTGCCGCCCCACACGGTACATACACGCATCGATTATTTTTTCATGCACTATCAAGATCTAGGTCTGCCTACGTCGGTGGACATTAGGGCTACTACGTGGTCCGATCACGCCCCTCTTTCGCTCACCTTACGGTCACCTCTTTTTGCTCCTCGGGAAAAAAATTGGCGCCTTAATACCTCCATTTTAGACGATCCATTAATCATGGCGGAATTGAAGACTATGTTGACCAACTTTTTCACAGAAAACCTGACCCTTGATACCCCCATGCCAGTGATTTGGGAGGCTCATAAAGCAGTCGTCCGGGGGTTCTTTATTAGTAAGGGTACGGCCCGTAAGAAACTTCGCGAAGAGGAACTTCGCACACTCACAACGACCATCCGAGATCTCGAGGTAGAACATATTTCCACCAACGACCCGATGATCTACCAAAACCTACTACAAGCCCGAAGTTCTCTGAATAAGATGTTGAATGACTCAATCCGCTTCCAGGCCTTGCGGACACGTTCTTTTTTTGCACTAAACGAGAATAAACCAGGTCGTTTATTAGCGAGGATATTGCGCACTAGACGCATAGCCTCTTACATTCCGAAGATACATATGCCGACTGGTCTGCTCACCACCGACCCGAGAGATATCTCGGCGACCTTTCTGGAATATTTCCGATCCTTATATAACATTGAGTCGACGGACACATGGACATCCTCGCCGGAACAACTGAAGACTTATTTAACCCGGACGATTACTCGCTCTCTTAGGCCTATAGACCGGGAGACTTTAAATGCTGCAATTACTCCTGACGAATTGCTAAGCGCTCTAAAAACGACGAAAAATGGGAAGAGTCCGGGTCCTGATGGACTTCCAATTGAATATTACAAGATGTGCAACACGGAATTACTTCCAGCCCTCCTTAATCTTTTCAACGCAATACGAGATGGAGTACCCCTCCATCCACACTCGCTGATGGCAACAATCTCTCTGATTCCAAAGCCTGAGAAAGACCACACGTGTTGCGAAAATTTTCGGCCAATATCGTTATTAAATAATGATATGAAATTGCTGGCTCGCATACTGGCCAACCGCCTGAAACGATTTCTGCCACAGCTCGTGGACTCTGATCAAGTAGGATTCATTCCTGGACGTGAAGCCAGGGATGCCACTACCAGGATACTGAATGCCTTAGCACTCTCCAAGCAGTCAAGGTCCCCACTTTTGTTGCTGTCAGCTGACGCCGAAAAGGCATTCGACAGAGTGCGTTGGCCTTTTTTGTTCCAGGCCATGCAACATTTTGGTATTGGAGAGAAATATTTGAGTTGGGTTCAGGCTCTGTATTCAGCACCATCCGCAAGGGTCCGTGTTAATGGTGCTCTCACACAACCATTTTCAATTTTGAACGGCACGCGTCAAGGATGCCCGCTCTCACCTCTGCTCTTCGCACTCAGTTTAGAACCGCTCTTATCCGCTATCAGGCACAACCCACTCATTAAGGGGGTCAGGGGAGCAAGACTGGAACATAAGGTCTCAGCTTACGCCGATGACCTTATGTTTCTCATGCCCGACCCGATCGGAACATTACCGGAAGTTCTCCAAGAATTGCAAACATTTGGTGCACTTGCAGGCTTTAAAATCAATGATGCAAAGTCGGAACTTTTGGCAGTCTCATTACCAATGACCTGGCGTACAAGACTGAAGGAACAGTACCCATTTCGTTGGTGCTCTTCCTCACTTACCTATCTCGGGATCCGTCTAACATCGGATTACTCAAAACTTTTTACTCTTAACTATATGACGTTGCTAGACAAGTTTAGAAGGGATACCGCACAATGGACCTCTAAGTACTTGTCCTGGTCGGGCAGAATTGGGGTACTTAAGATGAATTTTTTACCGAGACTATTATATTTGTTTCAAGCTCTCCCGATCTTATTACCTAGATCGTACCACCAATTGATCCGCTCCCTCTTCTCAAACTTTATCTGCCCCGAGGCCGCCCACGGATTAAATATGCTACACTCTGCAAGCCGAAGCTAAAGGGAGGTCTCGCTGTTCCCGACACTTTCCTTTACTATACGGCGGCACATATGAACAGAATTGTGGACTGGATGGCAGAATCCCCTAACCAGAAATGGCTTGATCTGGAGGAATTTTTGGCCGAACGACCACCCAGGCTACTTCCTTGGCTTTCTTGGATAGCAGTTAAGAACCTCACGCTTTCAGCCTCCCCCCTCGGACATACACTTCATATCTGGCATAAATACAAAACGAAATTTGCACTGACAACGTACCCTTCTCCGTTGCTTCCAATCGTTCACAACCCTGATTTACCAATTGCTATCTTACCATCCCTAATGGAGCGTTTTACAGATTCATCGGACCTCCGTGCCTATCATTTGCTGTGCAATGGAAATTTTGTACCACTTGACCCACCGGAACACCCGGTTCCAACTTTTAATGTTAGCTTTAACTATCACCAAGTTAAATCGTTCCTTAAGAAGTTACCGGGTAATGCCTCACTGAACAGACAACTCACCTCGTTTGAATCATTATGCCAAAAGGCACTGCCGCTAGCGCACGGCATTTCCACAATTTATTGCATGCTACAAGCAGTTGGAGAGGAACCTCCGGACTTTATGGCCCGATGGGAACGTACCCTTAACACCCCAATTCCCGATGAAGCCTGGACCAAAACACTCAGTTTGACACACCATGGCTCGCCGGTGGCGAGATTACAGGAAGCCTCGTACAAGTTGCTGGCTTTCTGGTATCGGACACCGGCTTTGGTAGCCAACTTTGAGGCATCCCATTCACCGAATTGTTGGAGATGCCTTACGGCGATTGGCACCTACATCCATATTTGGTGGGAGTGTCCTTATCTGGAACCATATTGGAGAAGGGTACAGGACTTAGTGTCCCAAACTACAGATGTGGACCTTGACTTCACACCACAAGCCTTTCTCTTACTTATATTACCATTCTCAGTGAAATCGATGAAGAAATCTGTTTTACTGCGCATTCTTCTGGTTGCACGCTCTCTGATCCCCCTTTACTGGAAAACGGCAAATATACCGACGATGAAAATGTTGACAGACAAACTGGAGATATTACGCTCCAACGAGGAACTTGCACTTCCGCCAGCAGCAGCTGCACAAAACTTTACTGATGTATGGTTCCATTGGACGGCATATTGCTCCACAGCCAGATTCCGAGAGATCCTGGCAGCAGAGGTGACTTGAGGAGGAGAGGCAAAGATGACTTGCACAACGGAGGGAGGTGACGGACGGACTTTTTAGTTCTGATTTGACTAGCAGCATTCGCTCTCAAAACTCATACCCCCCCTTATTAGGTCATACCTCTTTGTATTGCCCACCCTCCCAGCCAGTCAGTTGTGTTACCCACCCACTCTCCCACCCCCCACCTCCCCCCATCACTACCACTGTTTTCCCTTACCCTTTATCTATTGCGGTATTCTTTCTTCTCTTTCCTATTCTCATTACTTTTACTCTTCTGCTTCTGATGAATCTTTGAGTTATAGGTTCTCTTACCTTGTTCTGGAGGTTTTCTGCAGAACACACACCGGTTCACATCATGCCATAAACCCTTTACTTCAGGCCAATCTATTCCGCACTACTCTAGAAATAGGGTAATTTTTATTTGTTTTCATATAAGTATGATGGCTTTGTTCGTACCTGGTATTGGCTTGTATTTGGGTTTGCCGGATTTGACAGACGTGAATCGTATGGCTGGCGGAACGCCAAATATGTCATTGTATCGGCATTCAAGCCTATATTCGACATGTCGGATGCTTAAATTTGCCTGTATATTTCTCATTTGGAAACCAATAAAACCTTGTATTTCAAAAAAAAAAAACTAAGCTAAACATGTAAACATAAGTGAATAGCTTTTAGACACTGTGTTACAGGGGATTCGAAAATGATCCTCCTGAAGTTTCACCTTCTCTCTAAATGATGAATATCTGGAGATTTTAAGAGCAACTCAGCAGGTCAAGAACTTTTTTATGAAAACTGTCACATTTGAGACTACTGTAGGCCCCATGACGAATTTGTTGTGTCGTCCATTCACTTTCAACTTAGCTGAGGAGTGTTTCCCCAAATAAGGGAGAAAGCCAGTGCCTTCTCTGTTAGGTCTGTAATTGGTTTAAATGGCAGAAAGGGAAAGATTTTATTAATTTTATTAATTAAGGGAAAGATCTCATTAATTTCTATTTTTGATGATAAAACCCAGTAGCTGCCATCTTGACAGCCATATTTTTTGAGGGTGAGAAAAGGAAAGGGGAGGAGCCTGCGAGAGTAGCCCTTGTAGTTTATAATGTAAATGCCCTTGTATATTAATAGCTGAACTAGTTTGGCATATAAAATAATATTGCAACAAATGCAGTTCACTGGGAAAACTAGTTGTAGTGCGATGTCTGGAAACATATTATTATTATTTTATTATTATTTATATAGCACCAACAGTTTCCGCAGCACTTTACAATAACCAAAGAGAACAAGATACATAAGATAAATGGACATAAGACGGAAACAAGAGGTGTAGAGGGCCATGCTCATAGGAGTTTACAATCTAGAGGGATTTGGGTTGAGGAAGACAAAGGAAATGCTACTAGATAGCAGGATCATTAGATCTGGTGATTTGGGTATGGTGGGGGCCATAGAAGCAGCTTCAATCATGTGTGAGTAGGTGATCAGAGGGTTGAGTTGCATCAGTGATGTGGTACATTAATCTGAAGAGATGGGTTTTGAGGGATTTGTTGAAGGCCTGAAGGTCAGGGGAGAGTTTGATAGGGCGAAGCAAGTCATTCCACAGGACCGGAGCTGCCCTTGGGAAGTCTTGGAGGAAAGAGTTGGCCGTGCGCGTGTAGACCGATGACAGGTGGAGATCGCCTGCCGACCCGAGGAGTTGAATTATTGTTATTGATAAATGTAAATCAGGTAGATTCAGATGATGTCTCACTCACAAATAAAACACTGATTTGTGAGTGAGACATCATCTGAATCTACCTGATTTACATTTCTTTTATTGTATTGCACTATTATTTGTCACCATTTATGTCTTACAGGTACTCGTGAGATCCAAGGACCCCCAAACAGCATATTTGCTTATAGAAAGCAGTAGTCTTGTGTGATATGATTTGGACTGACTACCAATATAGCAAAATATTGTCTATTTCAGTGAATCAGAGGCATCCTCATTCCGAATCACCATGCTTGCTCAATGAATTGATCCAAAATACATTTTTCTGAATCACAGATCCCACAGGAAGGCCACATTCATATAATATGTATAGTGATGACTGTGGTGATTTTGGTCATATAATTCCTATTTTGTGTGTTCTTGTTTTTTCCTGGTATTGGCCACCTGGGGTGCCTTGGTGGTGGATGTACATTTTGCGTGGCGCTTCACCATCCTCTGTGTATTAGTTAATTCATTGTATGCTGGTGTAGGGTAAAAGGTGGGATTTGTATTGACTCTATGCCTAATTCTAGCAGTCCAAGATTTTACACTGTAGTAAGTGTATGTGTTATTCATTGAGCCGGAAGTTTCAATGGATGCTTTTAGAAAGCATTAGTCTTGTGTGATATGATTTGGATTGACTACCAATATAGCAAAATATTGTCTATTTCAGTGAATCAGAGGCATCCTCATTCCAAATCACCATGCTTGCTCAATGAATCGATCCAAAATACATTTTTCTGAATCATAGATCCCACAGGAAGGCCACGTTCATATAATATGTATAGTGATGACTGTGGTGATTTAGGGCCGACTGTGGGTAGAGTTTGGGCTGGCCATGGGCAGGATATGAGATGGCCTTAAGCATGGTTTGGTCTGGTGCACAGGGTTTGGAGAAATTCAAGAGTTTTCCATGGCTATTCAACACCTACCTTAACATATTGTCTTTATCTTCTGGCATGACAAAGAATTCAAGGGTTAATACTACAATGTTTCTGTTTCCTGTATAAATATATGCAGTTCAGCAGATGCAATAAAGGGAATGACTGAAAGACATTGACTGTAAATCAGCAATCACAGATTCACAAGTCACAAATCTCTTGAAGGCTAATGGTTCAACCAATTCAAGCTGGCTGCAAGTGAGTCCACATATATATTTGGCTGAATTATAGTTTTCTTTTTTAATGGAGAAACAGAAACCATGCAGTACCGGCTGGGTGGAGTAGAGGTAACATCACTGCTCTATAACCGTGGAGACACAGGTTTGAATCCCGGCAAGAGCACCTCTCCAGTAAGGGTCCTTGGGCAAGACATGTAACTGTACATACTTGCCACCCAGGACATACTTTTAAAAAGAGAGAAATCTCAATGTATCCTACCTGATAAAATACTTTCTCAAAAAAAAAAAAAAGGTGCAACTGAGTTCCAAAGTCAAACTGCAAATATTCAGTTACACCACAGTATATAAAATGCAGATATACATTAATTTGAAACTGTGTTTATACTGTATGTAAATCAACTTCATACTCTCATATGATACATTTGTATATCATAATTAACGTATCCTACCCGATGTGTCTCATTTTGGATTTGTACTTTGGGAATATCCCCACCGATTGGTGCCTGGTGCTTGAGCTCCTCATTCTTCAGTTGCAACCACGCCAGAAGTTCTTGTAGAGAAACGTGTAATCGTTTCCAGTGCTCTGTGCTGGCTTCTAAATGAGACCTGCAAGACATTATGCATCACATAATTGTCAAGGGGAGAAAGATCATGGCAAATGTACAACTAATTGAATACTGATAACAGTCACTTTTGGATGAGAAATAATAATTTATGTATGAGCAACTCTGTGAAAAGGATTTATTGCTGATGGATTGAAAGAGATTTAGAAGCCGTACATCTTCGCTGATTTATTTTGGCAGCAATTAGTAGATATCATCCAATTAATAGGAACAGAACAAAACAGCATATATGTGTCAATTGGCTTCTGCTGTAGAACTCCTGATTAGCACAATTGAGTGCAAATACTGTGTTTGAATAAGTAGACGCTTAGATGAGAACATTCGTGGATTTATTTAGATCTCAAAAAACACGAACAAGTCATGCAAACTATATGCTTTAAAGTATTTGATGTACATGCATATAGCATCCACATTAATTTCCATAGCCATAGATATGCTTCCTAGATGATTATTTTTTAAATATTACAAGAAATATCAAATTTGAGAAATATCTGTGTTTTTCTTTTTCAGTAGAGATTTGTGACCACTATCTGTCAGGATCAACAAAGGCTATGCTAGAAAGCTTACAAAAGGAAGCGACCCTCGAAAGACTTGAATGATGAACAAGAAAACGTACCTGTACAAGAGAACAACTAGGTAAATCATTGTGATACATTAATTAAAAATTTCTAAACTAGGGTCTGGTAAAACCACTAATATTTCTGATTTTTTAAATGAGCATTTGCCGTGAGTACCATGACCGAGATCACACAGCCTGAGATCGTGTTAAGACAATCTCAACCTATGCTGTATCATTGCAAATTAAATTCGTAAATTATACAGTAAGGAATATATTGGAAATATTGGCAAATATTTCCTACTTTCTAATTAATTAACGCTATAGTGACCAGGTGGTTTTACCGTTGTCTGTCCGAAAGTCCCCACTACTGTTTTTGTTTAAGTCTAATTTTCCTCTTACTCGTTTATGGAACCCACACATATTATATACTGCTTTTCTAGCCATTATATAAACTTTCTAAAGATACCATTATTTTCCTATAATTTACACTAAAAATTTATGAAATATAATGAAAAAAACGCACGTTTTTGAACTTTGACCCTAAAATCTACAACCACCAAAACAGACCCCAGCTAAACGGTTTCTAAATTTTCTCTTGAGTTTTCGAAATACCCAATGTTTACAAGTTTTTGCTTTTTTTAACCCCTTCACCACTGAGCCACTTCACCGCTGTGTGCTGAGCTCATTTTGACTGTTTTGTGCTCATCATGTTTAAACGCGTTTTAAAGTTGAAGTTTTATTATACGAACCAATTAATTTATTTTTTTAAAAACCCACTTTTAACCCTTTCGCTGCTGAGGCTTTTCCCGCCTCTGTGCTGAGGTCATTTTTACCGGGTTTGCTCATCATGTTTAAACGTGTTTTTAAGGCTTATTTTAGTATATGACCCAGACATATTATATATCGTTCTTTCCGGCAGACTCGGCAGATTCATAATATGTCATTATTATATGTATACGTCATGACCTGTCTGTATATTATTACAAAAAATGCAATAAAATATGAATTTTCAATAATTTACAACGTGTAAAGTGGTTTTTTTTCACATTTTAACATGCGAGCAATTGCTGTTATATTTTGTATGGGGTGCGCTTGTTAAAAAAATTAGAGATGGAGTCTCGTTATATTTTTTTTGGGGAAAATTACACGATTTTTAACAAACGCACCGCATACAAAAATCGTTAGTGCAGCATCATTTTTCACATTATAATTGAAATGGGAACAATATTGCTGCATTAACAAAACAAAAAAAAGAAAAAAATATATATATTTTTTTTTTTTTTTATTATTATTTTTTTAAATATTTTTTTATTTTTATTTTTAATTTTTATTTTTTTTTACAAACTTTTTTCATACTCATGTTTGGTATTGTTGGAACGGCCATGCTCTGGCCGATCCAAAAATACCAAACATTAACCCCTAACTGCCACTGATCGGGAGATAGAGGGTTCATTGGCACCCCCTATCTCCACCATTGGTGGCAGTTAGGGGTTAACTTCAGGACTGGCGTCATCGTGCTATGCACGATGATGCCAGTCCTCAGGGGGCATTCCCGGAAGCTTGGCCGACATCCAAGATGTCGGCCAGCTCCGGGAAAGGATCACGAACCGGCGCTTTTCAGCGCCGATTCGTGATCCGGCCCCCATGGGGTTAATGCCAGGTACCATTTGGAAGGGCAGGCTGTGCCCTTCCAAACAGTGCCTGGGTTAACCCCCGCAACGCCACCGATCGGGAGGGAGAGAGGTCCGAAGGACCTCCTCCCCTCCCTTTCAGGCGCCTCCTCCGCACATGTGGGGGGGCACCTGAATTAGGTGTCATCGCGCCCCCGCAATGACACCTAATCACTCCGGCGGTGGTTCCAGATGCTGGGCTGACATCGAGGATGTCAGCCCGCACTGGGGGGGCCAGCGATCGGCCGGAACCCGGCCGAACGCTGACCCAAAGAGAGGACGCGCTCAGCGCGTCCACCGCATGGAACGTGACATACGGTTGGACGCGCTGAGCGCGTCCTTAGCAGCGAAGGGGTTAGATTATTTATTTTTACACCAAACCTGGTCATGTTTGGTATCATGCTCTGGCCTTTTCAATGATACCAAACTTGACCCTCTAGCTGCCAGTAATCGGAAGACAGGGTGGTCCTTTGGCAGCCCTATCTCCACTTGGCAGCTAGGGGGTTAACTGCCCAACTGCATATGGTGATGACTTCAGTGGGCGGGGGAAGGCCCAGAGGCTTGGCTGACATTCAAGATGTCAACCACCTCCAGAAGAGGATCGCGATCCAGCACCACCGCGGACTGGCACATATGGGGTTAAAGAGAGGCATTGCTGGAAAAGTCACATTGTGACCTTTCCAGGGATGCTTCTCCTTTTTTTTTATTCCACACCATTCGGGAGGCATTCTCAGGCACTCTTCCGGCTGTGCTGGGGGTGCCTGAAACTTATGTCATTGTGCCCGCTAATAAAGTCCGTGTGACGGCCGGGGCCCTTAAAACCGGAGGTCTGACTTCAAGGAAGTCAAACCACCGTGGGACCCAGGGAGAGGTAAGTGTACGGAGGAAAGGGGATTAGAGGACCATGACGTACAGAGTACGTCCTTGGCCCTTAAATACCTTTTTCTCAGTACGTACCCTCTACGTCCTTGGTCCTTATGTGGTTAAAAATGATTTTCCAAAAAAACACTGGTTCTGAGGGTGACTTTTTGGAAAATCACTTGGAAGTGATGGGGTTAATAGTTACATCATGTTTAGCTTATACTAAAAGACATCCTGACTGGAATGGAATTCATAGTCCACAACCTTATCACAGGGCATTATTTGCTTCTAGATATCAGGGAGCAGGACCTACTCTACCTCATACCTTTGTCCAGCTATGTCTTATCCCAATCTATAGTAACCCCTCTATTGTGCTGTGGAATATGTTGGCAAAATACAAATAATGATAATAATAGTGATTTAATAATCTTAGCTTCACAGTAATGATCAGTCTACCTTGGTATATGTTTGGTAAATGTTGTATGTTGAAAACGTTGCATTGAACATCACTGATCGCTGCAGAACAGGCCATGCGGCTTCCAGTACTGTCCTATGGAAATCCTATGGCTGCATGTTTGAAGTGACATCTTTCAGCAACATGTGACTCAGAACCAATTACCAGGAATGTCCAGCTACAGCATATGTGTTAGTATAGTGTTTGTGATGCCATCAACAAATATGTGATTGTGATAAAATCTTTAATTGTAGTCACAGGAGTTTGGTATGAAACCAGCATATTTTTACTTATTCTTGAAAACAGAGATAAAGCCAAGCTCATGAAACATGTATTTCAATTTTGAAACAGCATATCACATTTAATATACTGATTTTGTTACTTTTCTATACCTGTAGACAACATTCCATTCCCTAAATAGATTTTTTATTATATAGATATAATTTATAATCTGGAAATGACTTGCCTAATAGTATAATTCCCAGAGGCTTTATATGGACAGTTTTTTGAATAATTATTTGGAAAACATGAAAGGTAAAGACTTCCTCGAGGAGTAGAGAATGCAGTTCTGTTTTAATAATGTGTGCTATAGCTTCCTGTTGGTTAAGTCAGATCCAATTTAAAATAATCAAATCTTTGACTTATTGTTCTTATGTGCAAATTAAGGTTAAAGATACACTAATAAGATATGACAAGACATATGAAGACACAGAACTGGATCGCAGGGAACTGTTCACGTTAAACTCATGTTTTTAAATCTAGCTGAGGGAATATTTGCAGACATTACATCAATGACATTTTACCGAGCATTCCTTCTGTCAGGGACTTTTGATTCAAATGATAATTAGAATAAATAGGCCAAACATGTCTCTCAGTGTAAAAGGTAAATAATATGTATTAATTCTGTTTTTTTCTGGCTTGGCTTTAAATCGAAAATGTTATATTTCCTAGTAAATATCCTAAAATGTTAGTTAATGAATCAGTACAAATATAGGGGTGATAGCTATTCATTTTAACTTCTGATTCCAATACTGTGATACTCAAGAATGTGTTATTAAAGATTATGCGATTAAAAGTACTATGTTGTGATAATACATCTGTACTTGGAATACGCGTAAGTTTGTTTTTTCATCAAACTTCCCATTTTTACTTTGTGTTTACTGAAATTTGCAAATCTTTGAAAGTGTACCAGTACTCTTGTTAAGCTTACATCAGGCTTGGGATCTACTCCAAGCTTTTCAATGTAGACTTGTACATTGGTTTTGGGCAATTCGTCAAGTTTCTGCTAATTTACTTATTTGTCAGTATCTAAAAAAAAAAAAAACAAAAAAAAATATTGCATCGACAAAACAACTGAGAAAAAAAGTGGAAGGAGGTGTTGCTCAATCCTTTGCCAAATTATCACCTCACTTTTCCATGATGCACAACAACTCTGACCAATGATGTGGCCTGTATCGCCTTTCCAATCATCAACTGGAAAAGGGATGAATGATGTTTTGGGGGACAGCCAATAAATGTTGATTTTCTTGCAGGGCAACTGACTGAGAAAAAAATGCGGTACAGTAAATCCATTAATGTAAATGGACTATTTAGTGGAATAGATTATTAGCCCTACAGCTACAAGTAATAAAATATTATAACTATAACCATTCAATTCATTCACTAAGTAGCTATAAATCTATGTAATTTTACTCTATCATGAAATTAAAATATAATTACATTCAATTATAGGACAATACGTTATATGTATATAAATTCATTAAATAAAATTGTATATGCATTAAATTAATATTACAAGAAAAAAAAGCAGAATGAAGGATAATCCCCAAAGTGCTAAAAATCACAGAAGGGAAGTTGTTCATACTGTTGTACCAAACAAAGTTTTCTTGAATGAAATCCATACGAAATATACATTTATATATATTTTCATCTGAATAGATTCAATTTTTTTCCCCATGTACCACTCTACTTCAATGGCTCTGCTATGTTTGACAAAGTTTTGGGAAAGTTTACACTAGACTTGGAATCCTACTATAACTCAATTTATTTAGCAAAGTTAAAGTGACACTACCACCAAGACATGTTTATATTATTTTGCTTATCTATATTCTTTCTTTTTATCTTGTACGTTTAGATAAGAAACAAATTACTCTCAGGGTTATTCAAAGAGATTCGAAAAGTCACCGCACGTTCGGTGACTTTTTGTTCTCTTCAATTCGGTTCCTTTTGCCAATCCCATTTCGGTGACCCTGCAGTGTATTCAGCAAGCACCACAGGGTCCCCGAATTGCAGGGAAAAGCTGCCGCAAACCTGCCGAAAACTAACCGCAAAACCCACCGAATGCACACCGAAAACCCCCAACAACATCTGGATTAACCTGCGAAAACCACAGGAAAAGCCCGAGCAGGAGCCGATCGCACTCAGCCGAAGCAGCCGAGACCGCAGACGAGGGAGGTGAATAAATTAGCAAAACCATTTGTATGATTGTGTGAAAAAGAAACGCTGTTTGCAAAGAAACTACTGAGCGAAAATGTCTGAAATTTGCATATGAGGTCCAGGGAATGATAATAAAGAGGGCTGTCACAGAAAAAATAAGTAAACTTGAAAAAAAAAATCAAAAAAAAAAATCGGACTTTTAAAAAAAAAAGAAATTAAGAAAAATGCTTAACCCCTGCTGAGGCATTTCACCACTGTGTGCTGAGCTCATTTTTACCGCTTTCGCTCATCATGTTTAAACGCGATTTAAAGCCACATTTTAATAAATGACGCAGACATATTATATATCGTTCTTTCCGGCAGACTCCGCAGATTCATAATATGTCATTATTATATGTATACGTCATGTCCTGTCTGTATATTATAACAAAAAATGCAATAAAAATTGAATTTTTAATCATCTGCAGTGTGTAAAGTGTTTTTTTTTTACATTTTATCACATGAGCATTTGCGGTTATGTTTTCTATGTCGTGCGCTTGTACAAAAATTTGAAATGGGGACTTGTTACATTTTGTGGGGGAATTACGTGATTTTTAGCAAACGCACCCCATAGAAAAAAATCATTAGTGCCGCATCATTGTTCACATTATAATTGAAATGTGAACAATATTGCTGCATTAATAAAAACAACACACAAAAAAAAACATGTTTTTTATTTATTTATTTATTTTTTTAAATTTATTTATTATTTTTATTATTATTATTTTTACTTTGTACCTAGTCATGTTGGGTATCATTCGAAAGGCCATGCTCAGGCCTTTCAAATGACACCCTCCATGACCCCCTAGCTGCGGTTCTGGAGATATCGGGGTTCACAAGAACCCCCTATCTCCACCAGGGGATTTCCTTGGGAAATCCCCCGGCAGCTAGGGGTTCCCCGGCTATCTGACGTCATCACGCTATGCGTGATGACGTCAGGAAGCGAGGGGAGACCCGGTGGTGGAGCCGCCATCCAAGATGGTGGCCCCCACCGGAGATAGGCTGCACTTCGGCGCCGCAAGGCGCTGAAGTGCAACCTGGCGCTTGAGGGGTTAAAGCCAGGCACCGCTTAAAAGGGGAGACCCTCCCCTTTTAAGCGGTGCCTGGCTTTTAGCGCTGCTCCTTCCCGATCGGGAGGGAGAGGGATCCGAACGGATAACCCCCCTCCCTTCCAAGCTATCTCCCGGCATTGTCATTTACGCCGGAAGGAGCTTGACTTCAGCGTCTGAGGACGCTGAAGTCAGAACGCCGCGGGACCCCGGACAGAGAGGTGAGTATCTCCGCCGGGGGTCCCGCACAGCTGATGACGTGTGGGGAACGTCCTCAGCATGCAACGTGCATCAATGAGGACGTGTCCCACACGTCATCAGCAGTGAAAGGGTTAAAGTATCCTAAAAAATCTATAAATAAAGAGACTTTTTGCTGCAGAATTTTATAATGAACAGTTTATTAGATATTTAATTAAAACGGGAATATTTTTAACATTGAAGCCTATGGGATTCTCCTGAATTAACTTTCCGAATTAAACCACCGAATGGCAGGGCATTAGGGGAACCTTTCACTGCTGGTTTGTGTTCTCTGAATAGCCGAAGCAGTGCATTTTCATGGGCACCGAACAGGCACCGTATGTGCAGGCAATTCGCCAGGATTTGGCGAATTGCCTGCTCTCTGGATAGCCGAATGGCCAGTAAAGGTAACCGAACGCTGATTTTCAGCGTTCGGTTACCTTTCTCAAGCAATTCGGATCTCTTTGGATAACCCTGTCTATATGTGTCACTGGGTGCATCTATTGCATGATAGTTTGTGTAGTAAACTGCACCACCACAGTATCTTTACATCACTTGCTACTCACTCTGTGACATTGGCCATAGAATGGAGGTTACGGGTCAGGTTCCGACTCACATAACTGTATTGTGTGGTATGTATGTAAATTAAAAGTATTTTAAACTCCCTGTCTTATCCCATTGAGCTGCCTTCTCTTATCTCTAGTAGCATACAGAACACAATACACCCCCTGCAGTCTTATATAAACATTCACTCCTCCACCCCACTGACTGTCTACTGCTGTGGTTTAGCTTCTACAGTATTTAAGTAAAATTTTGGCACAGATTTTGGTAAATGTTGTGTAGCGCTGCTTTAAAAAACTGTATTCTGGTGCACTGAACTATTGCTGCCACCAGAGGGAGACCTTGTGGAATATGCTGGACAGAGCGGACTCCATCTCCCATCACCCTTTGCGTGAGGACAGGAAGTGGGTGGTACAGGAGGAGGATAGACTGGGGAGTCTCGTGTTTGGCGGGTGTAGAGTGAGCGGAGCAGGGAAAGGTGGAGGACGCACATTGGAGCTGTCCGGGATCGCAACCAGGCCAGAGTATAGACGCTGTCTTACTGGTGCAGGAGATCGGGATAGTAATCGTGCTGGGACCTACCTACGCAGCGCTGAGAGGTCTGGAGGACAAGCTGGTTCCGGCAGGACCCTGCATTAGGAGGCCGCGCCGATCGATTGGGAGTGCAGGCAGCGGATCGTTTGTTCCAGTTGCGGAGATTTGGCAAGCAGGGAGCAGATTCAGTGGCACAGAGTCCCAGTACACAGCGGAGCAGATCTTTTGGTCGAGGCATCGAGTGCTGGACAGTTTCATTCATCGGATGGGTGAGAGGCCTCCAGGCCACAGTTCCAAAACAGAAACGCACGCTGCAATATTGTTTAAATTCACAGGGCCCCAACGGTGACTAGTCGAAGATTGCTCTTTTCGTTCACTGGCCAGTCGAACACAGTACCCGGGTACCCTAAACTTTGTACATATATATATTGAGCTATTTTGCAGGACTTACACTTCAGAACTGAGGGGGTGAACCGTTTCTTTTCCGCTGCGTGTTTTTCCCGCGTGACGCATCATTTAATTTCATTCAACGCGCATTTATCTTTTAGTAAAGCATATAAAACTAGAAAATCCACAACAGTGCATTGAGAATATCCCGAGGTTATTCAGCGGCTCCTTTGGGGGTGAGCGCTACACATGGGGGCTCGTCCAGGATTCCAGTCTCCTTGAATACCGCAATTAAAGGGTTAAATATGGATCCAGACACTGCTGCCAATGGTGAGAGGAGCACAATAGCCAGATAGGGTTAAGCATAGTCATGGACATTCCTGCAGACACTTGGGCCGAAGATCAGATTTGCCGGGCCGTGGCCGCGCTGACACCAGATCATCGGGGGTTAATCCTGGACATTAAAGCGAACCCAGATACTTCTCACACATATGTTCTTTTTGAGTGGAGAAAGGGTGTTCCAGTGTGTTTTCAGGGCGCGAGTGTGAAGCTGACCGATTATGTGGAAGTTCAACTGATTCAGGCAAATGCGCCACGTGGCGATCCCGCGAACGTTCCTGCGCCCAGTCCGCTGGCCATGATCGGGCCTGAGTTCATCATGGCTATCGGAGATTTGTTGGTTAAATGTCAAAGAACAAGCCCTCCTCACACTAACTTTGGTTACCGATGGTTGAGAAATTTTTCAGAAAACGCGCCAACTCCGGCGGGAGAATAAACCTTCGAAGAATGGGTGGAACAGGTGATGCAGGCTCTGGATAAGTGGGATGTTCCGGTAGTGCAGAAGAAACAAAGAATTACAGAGAGCCTGAAGGGACCTGCATCAGAGGCTGTCAGAAACCTGAAGTCGAGTAAGCAAGACTGTACTGCGTTAGATTACCTAAATATATTACAGGAAGCTTTTGGGCGAACAGAAAAGGCTGCTGAGCTCATGTACCAGTATGAACACACCTACCAGCAAAAGGGTGAGAAAATGACTGAATATATGAGGCGCCTGGATAAGATTCTGCACCAGATACTTCTTAAGAAAGGGGCCGAACATGCCACAGATAAAATCAGAATGCAGCAGATATTGAGGGGCGCTCAACCTCTAGATCCTGTGATGTTGCAACTGAAAACCAGAGAAAGTAACCGAGAATTGAAATACTTGGAACTGATTTGACCGGTTAGAGAGGAAGAGGCTCTGCTGGAAGAAAAATCCTTAAGAAGAGGAGAAAGAGCTTACACACAACCCGTGAGACATAACAAATATTCGCCGACTGAAGATGATTCGTTGGATGCCTATGGGTCTGAAGTTGACAGACAAGAGCAGCTGGTTGTTCCTATATCAACAGAGAGTGCTGAAAAAGAGTCAACAATTCTGGCATATAATGAGATACTAAAGACTGTTAAGAATGTGCAAGAAGCTCAAGCTGAACTGGAACAGGCGCACACGGACCTGTGCCGTGTAATTTTGAAGGTGGCAGAGACACAGACCGATATGCAGAAGTTCCTCACCGATATGCGGACAACAGGAGTTGCTGTGGCATCTGGCCAGGGTCCTTTAAACAAATCACCACAAGCAAGTGCGCCTCCGTCTTCAAAGAAGAGATGCTTCAGGTGTGGAGAGATGGGTCATTTCAGAGCACAGTGTAAAAACCAAAGGCCTGAAGGAAAAAAGAGTTGAAGAGTTCTTAAAGGCCTTAGAAGGGCTGCTATCTACCTCACAGGCAGGAAACGCCAGAGGGCCCAAGTGAGGGAGCAAACTAGGTGCCCAACGGTCGAAAACCACTCCAAACCAGAACTGAAAGGCCGAGAGGGTCCGGATCCTTGCCAAATGCTGGGCCTACCAGGACTGAAAGAGTTACTCCCTTAGTATCCGGTCCTATGTCGCGGGAAAGCAATGCACACCCAAAACCTCCACGAGTCAGGAAGATGGCTAGAGTACAGCGAACTGGGTCTATATCTCCTGCTGCTACAAGCAAGTTTCCTGACCAGCTGATAGGTCCTTCTCCCATAATTCCAATCCAAGTAGAGGGAGTCTACACTAAAGCTCTGTTAGACTCCAGTGCTCAAGTGACGTTGATCTATCGAAACCTCTGAGAAGCACTTGAAGCACATACCTTTAAAGAAATTAAAGGATCTTGAGATCTGGGGTATTGGAACTGAGAAGCTTCCCTATGATGGATATCTACAGGTGAAGTTAGAAATTGGATCCAAAGTCGGACAGTCTGGAGGTTGTGATGCATTGGCCATTGTGTGTCCTCGCCCTTCAGGGGCCAGCAGAAGTTCTAGGATAGTGGGGACGAATACTGATCTGATGAGACGTCTTCTGACTCCCATAGTGATGGAAGAAGGTTCTACCAAAGGAGTACATCCGATGTTACGTCCGGTCTATCAACAAATGGAGCAAAGAACAGAGGGCACCTGCCGAAGTGGAGCATCTGTGGAGATTGGGAGGACCAGAGAAGGTTCTGCAATCAGGAGAAGTGGCGAGCTTCCGGGCTTCAGTCAAGTTGAACGGATCACAACCGGGTCCTTATGTGGTACTGGAAACTGATCTCAGGCATGGGAGTGAGACTGGAGTAGAAGTAATCCCTGAGATAATCTCTACAAGAGTTTTGGAACGGACACGAGGAAGAGTTTCAGTGTGTGTAATGTGTCTGATTCTCCAGTGGTCCTGAAAGCACAAATGCCCATCGGACAAGTAGTTTCTGTTACACCACCTCTCTCCCCTACCGATTTAGGGGGGGGAGTGAATAAAGAGATTCCAGCTGAACAGTTCTATCCTAAAGATGCTCCCATCTCGCCTGAATGGAAGAAACGACTTCAGTCCCAGATTCTAAAATGGAAGGACTTGTTCTCAAAGGATGAGTTCGACACGGGATGCGCTAAGAGTACTGAACATCGCATTTGACTACAAGAGGATAAGCCGTTTCGAGAAAGGTCAAGACGAGTTCCGCTGGGAGACTTGGATGATCTACGAGAACAGCTAAATGAACTACAGAGGACTAAGGTGATTCAAGAGTCCAGGAGTCCTTGTGCCTCTCCCATAGTGATGGTTCGAAAGAAGAATGGTTCTATCCGTTTATGTATAGACTATCGCATGCTAAATCAGAGGAGCATTCCAGATCAATATGCTACTCCTCGGATAGAAGATGCTCTACAGTGTTTGTCTGGAGCAAAATGGTTTAGTGTACTAGACCTGCGAAGTGGGTATCATGAGATACCAATGCATCCTGAGGACAAAGAGAAGACTGCGCTCATCTGCCCACTGGGGTTCTTTGAGTTCAACAGAATGCCTCAAGGCCTCACGGGGGCTCCCGCCACGTTCCAACGGTTAATGGAGAAGACAGTCTGAGATATGAACTTGATAGAAGTGTTGGTGTATCTAGATGATATTATTGTGTTCGGGAAGACTTTGGAAGAACATGAGCAACGGTTGGAGAAGGTCTTAAAGCGGCTCCATGAAGAGGGGTTGAAACTGTCCCTGTAGAAGTGTCAATTTTGTCTACCTTCCGTTACGTACCTGGGACATGTCGTTTCGGCAGAAGGTGTTTTGACGGATCCTCGAAAGTTGGAAGCCGTAGCTTCCTGGCCTAGACCCCGGAATGTTACCGAACTTAGATCTTTCCTGGGGTTCTGCTCATACTACCGAAAATTCATAGGAGGATTTGCTAAAATTGAATAAGCTCCTACGGAAAGAAGTGGGAGAAGGCTCCAAGGCCTCTGATCGAAGTTCGTCGGCTCAAGGGCCAAGGAAGGCTCGAGAATCCATCCAAGAAGAATGGACTAATCAATGTGAAAGTGCCTTTATGAATCTGAAAGAGAGTCTGACTCGAGCTCCCGTCCTGGCTTACGCTGATCCTCATAAGCCGTACGAATTGCATGTGGATGCCAGCAGAGAAGGTCTAGGGGGAGTCTTATATCAAGAATATGATGGATTGTTGAGGCCTGTAGCGTATGTAAGCTGAAGCCTTACGCCTTCAGAGAAGAACTATCCTACCCACAAACTAGAAGTCTTAGCCTTGAAGTGGGCGGTAGTAGACAAGCTGAAAGATTATCTGTATGGAGCTGAATTTGTGATAAAGACTGACAACAATCCTCTTACGTACGTCCTTACTACTGCAAAACTGGATGCAACGGGACATCGATGGTTGGCCGCTCTGTCAGGGTTTCGGTTCAGCCTTAAGTATCGCCCTGGAGTGAATAATCAAGATGCAGATGCTTTGTCAAGAAGGCCCTACACTACAGAATGGACTCAGCTGACTCCAGATGGAATGTAAGCTTTATGTCAGGGGGCAGAGCGCCGGGTCAAGGGAGCAGTTGAAGCAGAAGCTATAGGAGTTATGGCTGCGGGCGTTCCAGAGCTTTATTGTAATCCTACACAGCTGAGGGGTGAAAGCCTACCTAGTCTCTCGAAGCAGAATCTGAGAGCAGATCAGGCTGAAGATCCTCTGATCGCTTTGACAATGAAAGCTATGAACGCGGGTCAAAGGGGAGTTCTACTGACTAATTCCCCCGAAGGAGCCCAATTGATATACAAGGAATGGGAGCTGAAGATGCTGGATGGGGTGGTCTACCGAAGGGGCCCCTCGAACAATGCTGAAGAAATGCAACAGTTGTTCCTCCCCACGAAGCACAGAGAAGGTGTGTTGAGAGCATTGCATGATGACCATGGACATTTGGGTACAGAGAGAACTTTTAAACTGGTGCAAGACCGATTCTACTGGCTTTGTATGAGATCTGAAGTTGAAAGTTATTGCCATTCGTGTTTGAGGTGTATTCAGAGGAAGACCCTACCAACCCGAACTGCTCCAATGAGCCACCTACAAAGTCAAGAACCCATGAATTTGGTGTGCATTGATTTCCTGTGCTTAGAGCCTGATGCTAATGGGCAGGGAAATATTTTATTAGGGACTGATCATTAAAACCTTTGCCACTGTAGGAGCACGTTGGTCTTTGGTAGAAAAAGCTTGAGTATAACGGGTGAAATGGAGAAGTTTTTTGTTCATTATGGCCTACCAAAGAGAATCCACTCAGATCAGGGCAGAGACTTTGAGAGCCGACTGGTTGGGCAACTGCTAGAACTGTTATGGAGTAGTTCGGGTCTTTTGAATTTCTATCACCCACAAGGTGATGCTCAACCGGAAAGATTTAATCGCACTCTACTGAATATGTTGGGGACACTGTCAAACAGAGAGAAGCAGAATTGGAGTCGTCACATGGCTGCGCTGGTGCACGCGTACAACAGTACGGAGAGTGACGCTACTGGATACTCCCCTTACCGTCTCATGTTTGGAAGAGAAGCTCGGCTGCCAGTTGATTTGGCATTTGGACTATCTCTTGATCAGACATCTGCACAAAAATTATGTGGACAGACTCCGGAAAAATTTGGCTTCTGCGTTTGAACAGGCCCGTTTGACTTCAGAGAGCAGAGAACGGAGGAATAAGCGAAACTACGACTTGAGAGTCCGTATACAGGATCTACAACCCGGTGATAGGGTTTTGTTGAAGAACTTGAGTGTTTCTGCAAGGCACAAGCTGGCGGATAGATGGAGTTCTCAAGTTTACATTGTCTGCAAGCAACTGCCTGGTCTGCCAGTTTACCAAATCCGGCAGGACGGAAAGGCCGGGCCTCTAAAGAACTGGCACCGGAATCATCTGTTACCTTTGAGAGAAGCTGTAAGGATACCAGTTGGAGACAAACTTTCTTTGCCGAACCCGCCTGTTCCTCGTTCGGCTCCTGTTACTCGATCTCAGCAGTCACTGGTTGTTGAAGAAAGTGAGGAGAACAGTGAAGAAGGAAGTTTTTGTCTGGACTGGGTGTGCCCGCCTGAGTCTGAAGAAGTCATTCCAGTTTCTGAACGGTGTGAAAGTAACTTAAGGCCTGAGGCTCCTGAATTCAGATTTGAAGTACCTGAGACCTTGGAAGTTCCTGTAGTTCCAGAAGATGCGTCCATAGATTACAGTTCTATGCCTTCAGTGGAAGGCTCATACTCAGAGGAGGTGTCTGCTCCAGCTGTAGATGAGAGAATTGAGCCTGTAAATGTGGCACTTCCACCCGAAGAGGAGATGACTGAACTGGAGTCCAAACGTTAGATCTGGCCCACTCAGAGACTTACCTATGATTCACCGGAACATAGCACTGAAGAATCTGTTACCACTGTGCGAATGCTGCCCGAAGTGTCTGCTACGCTAGCTGAGGTAGTTAGGGACATGAGTCAGCTTGAGGATGTATATCTGACCCATTATATGTCTGCTACTGAGCCTGAATGTATTGATTAATGTAAATGTTATGTATCTGTTACACTCCCTTGGAGGGACCCAAGAGTTTAGGGGGGGGAGAGTGTAGCGCTGCTTTAATAAACTGTATTCTGGTGCATTGAACTATTGCTGCCACCAGAGGGAGACATTGTGGAATATGCTGGACAGAGCGGACTCCATCTCCCATCACCCTTTGCGTGAGGACAGGAAGTGGGTGTACAGGAGGAGGATAGACTGGGGAGCCTCGTGTTTGGCGGGCGTAGAGTGAGCAGAACAGGGAAAGGTGGAGGACGCACATTGGAGCTGTCTTACTGGTGCAGGAGATCGGGACAGTAATCGTGTTGGGACCTACCTACGCAGCGCTGAGAGGTCTGGAGGACAAGCTGGTTCCGGCAGAACCCTGCATTAGGAGGCCGTGCCGATCGATTGGGAGTGCAGGCGGCGGATAGTTTGTTCCAGTTGCGGAGATTTGGCAAGCAGGGAGCAGATTCAGTGGCACGGAGTCCCAGTACACAGCGGAGAAGATCTTTTGGTCGAGGCATCGAGTGCTGGACAGTTTCGTTCATCGGATGGGTGAGAGGCCTCCAGGCCACAGTTCCAAAACAGAAACGCACGCTGCAATATTGTTTAAATTCACAGGGCCCCAACGGTGACTAGTCGAAGATTGCTCTTTTCGTTCACTGGCCAGTCAAACACAGTACCCGTGTACCCTAAACTTTGTACATATATATATTGAGCTATTTTGCGGGACTTACACTTCAGAAATTAGGAGGTTAACGTTTTTTTTCCGCTGCGTGTTTTTCCCAAGTGACGCATCCTGTAATTTCATTGGCGCATTTATGTTTTAGTAAAGCATATAAAACTAGAAAATCCACAACAGTGCTGGTGTGTAATAATTCCTAGTGCGGTGAGACTATCCCGAGGTTATTCAGCGGCTCCTTCGGGGGTGAGCGCTACAGTTGCATCATGGAAAAAAAAATCACAAAATTTAAACGAGATAAAAACTTTAGCTTTAATTTTGGTTTTTACATGCAAGTACCTCAAAGAAACCCCCCCCCAGCAGCATGTGTTTTATAAGGCGGTTTTGTTTGTAATGCACAAGTAATCTAGTTAAAGCTTATGTAAGTGGCATTTTGCTTTTAATACATGCGCCTCAATAAAACCTATGGTTACAGAACAATAAAGAAAAATCTTGCTCAAACTCTTTGGCTAATGCTATAAACAACGACATTCAGTGTGTTTTGGCCTGGACATGTATTTGGTAATCGAATAACACAAAATAAATATTTTAGGGAATAATACAGTATATATTATATACTATTGTATGTTTTTATATGTGTGTACATTTTCAGTAATGTGTAGATCGCAACAGTGATCTTCAACTTCTGGGAGCATTTTACCTGAGGATATTTTCTATATAATTTTTCATTTTATATATAACCATTACTCTTACCTACACTGAATTCTCTCTGGATATAGTAAAGATATTATCAGAGCCACAAAGCAAGTAGAACTTCATAATGTGTCACATTACAAGAGAAATGTGGAAGAACATCACATTCTTCTTTGGTAATATTGTAGTATAGGATTACTTCCTCATATAATTTCCACACAGAAAGAGGGGGCGAAACCACTTGACTGGCAACTGCAAATTCTTAATTGCATTACCCCCAAAGAAATGATTTAGCAAAGGTGACTTTATAGCAATTATGCATCATTCCACATGCATCTGTAACCCCCTGGATTACAGTAATGTCTGCTGTTACTGACTACCCTGCAGTTCCTCTGTAGTAACCAGAAGGCGACCTTCTATTTACTCTGGAGATTAAAGTCAGAGTGGCTCTCTATAGTTTTGATGGTTTTGGGTGATGAGGGGCTGGAGAAGGGGAAGGAAGGAGGGCGCTGTGCCAAGATGGTGGCTGAGGATTGTGGCTGCTGTACCAAGTGCAGAAGCATCCTTTAAAAAGGCCTCTGACAGACCCCTGTAGCTAAATCAAGACACATAAATGTTCCTTGCAAAGACTATTCTGCAGAGTGCAGGAATCCCAGTGGAGCAGTTTCGCTCCTTTCTGGACAGACCTGATTGCTGTCTCTTACTTACAGTGACCTGTTGTAAAACCAGGGGGAGAGGTCTCAGCTTACTACTCCACAGTCTGCAGTCTATAATTTCTCGGATCCCTACAACATATCACAAACAAGGTGGATTACAATCATCCTCGGCCCCAACTATGTGCACCTACCAACGGTACCCAACAGCCATTACGATGAAGACTAGGGTGGGCCACAGTATTGTTTGTGGGTGGTTAACCTCGTACCGACTTTTGCATTCTTTACTTGTCCCATTACATTACGTTTGTTTAGTAGTTACAATTTATTTTACATAGAGTTTTGGTTTGCAATACAAAGTTCTATAAAAGACAGCTCTGTGTTTGTTTTATTGTTCTGTTAAATATGTTCCCAATTGGATCCCACATCCAAACCCTGGATGTCCATTTGGGTGGAGGCACTGCCGCAGTCATGTACCCCAACTCGAATCCCAAGTAGCAGAAGTTCAAGATTGGCTTGCAGAGCGCCTGAAGGTAACTGAGGTAAAGGACCACAGGAGTCATAGGCGTGTGCATGGGGTGTGCCGGGTGTGCCTGGGCACACCTTAATGCCAGCCCCCGGCACACCCTAATGCCAGCCCACGGAAGACTCTGGGTCCCAGCTGGCCACATCCCATGGATAGCCGCCGGGACCCTTCACCTCCACAGGCCTGGTGGCAGCCTCTACTTCCCTGGTGGTCTGGTAGCTGTGGGTGATGCACCTCGATCTGTGCTTCGTGCGCAGACCGCAGAGCATGTCCCACAGTAAGTGACTGGACACGAGCGCCGGCGATCGTTGATGACCTGCCACCTGACCACCGGTGGTCAGGTGACAGGTCATCTGCGATCCCCGGCGCTCGGCTCGTGTCCAGGACTCTGTCATTTTCTGTTTCCCCTCATATCTACAACTCCTGCCATGGAGTACCTACAGTTTTCACCAAAGACTCTCCTTACTGCTTCTGCCCAATGGGTATACACCCACAGCTTTTGCCCTAAGGACTTGTTTGTACAGCCCCCACTCTGAGGATTATACCTACAGCTTTTGTCAAGGATTTCTACTTCCTGTTCCTGTTCCAAGGATTTCTTCTTATAGTTTCTCTCACAAAGAACTTGTACAGCTCCTACTCCCAACACCATCATCCGTAACTCCCTTTATATTCAGCCCAGCCCTGCTCCAGCTCCTATCCCCTTTTACTTCTAACCTTCAGGGTTATTCTGTATACAACCTTCTGTGCCCTTCTTTAGTTCCTTCCATCCCTTTTGTATCTACTTAACCAATACTTTATCCAGACCTTTTTTTCTTCTAAGTTTGCCTTTTGTCTCTCTGGTCAACCCTTTTTGTGTCTTGTCCATCTGTCTCTCATTCTCTGTTCCCTAAGTATTCCACCTTTTTTATTTTGTTTTACATAGCCTCTTACGTTTATTCCCTTGTCCTGTTATATCATCTTCATTTAATAAATCCTTTACACCATATCCCTGTACTAATTTCATTTGGTTTCACCGCACTTTGGGCTCTGCTCCTTGTACAGTCCTGACACTGTGGGCCAAATTACATACTTGGCGCTAACGTTAGCGCTCACCTGCGTGAACGTTAACGTTAGCCCAAGTAGTTTCTGCATATTACAATCCAAACGCTAACCGGTTAAGTAAACCATTAGCGTTTGGTATCTTGCGCTTTTCAGCGCGAGGTTATTGTACTTTGCGCTCCCCATGTTAATTACAGGCACGGAAAGTGTTGGTCAGCGTTAGGATTACAAAGTCCTAACGCTGATTAGCGTCCAGCTGCGGTTAACAAAAAGTTAACCAGAGCCAGGGCTTGGTGCTAATGGTTTCCGCTTCTGCAGAATCCATTAGCACCATCCAGAAACCCCCCCCCCCAAAAATTCAATATACTCACCTCCTGTCCCACGGCGAGGACCACGGCTCTTCCCACCTCCTCATTCCAACGGGAGCAGGAAGAGACTGGAGGGCAAAGTCCCGCCAGTCTTCCCCTGCGTATAACTACGCTGACCGGCCGGATCTCGCAAGGCGATATCGGGCTGGTTATGTGACTGCCGGCATCTGCTTCAATGGAGTCCTATGAACTCCATTGAGAGGATGCGCATTGCTACGCTTACGCATTGCTGCCGTGCACATCTCAGGGCTTAGCGCCTGCAAACAATGCAGGCAGCTTTTTTAGCGCCTGCATTGTAATCTAGCGTTAAAAAGCGGGTGCTAGAGGGAAAACTCTAGAGGGTGCAGTTTTTCCTCCCTAGTGCATGCGTTTTTGCGCTAGGAATGTAATTTAGCCCTGTGTTTGCTATCGCTTCTCATGCATACACGATCATGGCAGTGAAGGGGATAATAACGGTAGTGGAGGAGTAAATATTTATAGCCATAACTTATACCAATGTATAGAACAGTTATCCAGTTTTAGTGGAATATGTCATCTCTCATCTGTACTGAAAGGCTATTGGGAAAAATCTCTGAAATTAGAAAAAAAAATCTGTTTCTTTGTCCATTTATACATTTACATATAGATTATTCTATTTTTCTATGTCCATTTACTAATTTACATAAAGATTATGGAATTTACAAGTGTAGAGGTCAGAACTTGTGGCTCAGAATCACATTACACTTTTCTGCTCAGTGCTGCCGTTTGCACATTTCCTCCACTATACATCTCTTAGTAACGACAGTCTTATTTTTAGACAAATCTTTTTCTTTTCTTTATATATAAAATGCATCAGATAGCACAAGACAGAAAGCCTCGTCATATCTTCTTTTGCAATAAATAGGAATTTGTTAGAGTATTTCTAGAACCCTATCTTCAATCTCTCATAACAACGTAGTAACTGTGAGAGAGTAACTCAGATTGGGGAAGGGGGGAGTAAACCCTCAAGTACATCAAGATTAACCATCCGTATATATCAGCTGCTCTGGATGATTTATGACATTCAGAAAAAAAAAAAAAAGGCCACAGCTTTCAATTCTGCTTTAATGGGTGAAATTTTCCATTTCAGAATGCAAATATACCACATCTTACCATAAACCTTTTACAGCATATACCAACAGAAGATTACTTGCTTAAATAGAATAAATAGACATAATAACTATTAGTTCTGCTCTGGCCTCCAGTGTATCAGGTCAGTGAAAGCTAGTCAGCGCTGCTGGAGTTTTGCAGTTTGGGATGCAATTTGGTGTATCCAAAAAGTCTTGATTTTACTAAACTGTCATCCATGTTTCACTGGTGGGGACATTTAACAGCTGATCTTCTGACACAGCCCCTACTGAAAGTGAATCACAAATTTTAACTGCACTGATAATGAAGTGAAATGAAATATTCAGCAAAACCAATTGTAATATAGTACAGAGAGTATATCGATCAGTGAAAATCTTTATCATTATCCCTTAAGTGACAAGGCATCATGTTGCATGTTTGGTAGTTATGGACCCAAGCAGTTTTGACTTTTTTGCTATGTGTGTGTTCAACAGTAAATTCCATGCTTCTCAATTACTGCACCCACACATATTATATGCCATACATACCATACATATAGAAGGCTTCAGCTTTATGTCACTAACACCTATATACATACAATTTATTTATGACAAGGCTAAAATGCAATCAAATACAATGAGCTACATTACAATCCCCGCATTAAAACGGGGGCGTTAGGGAGAAAAAACTCCGTAGTTTTCCCCCCTACCGCCACCGTTTTAATGGGGGATTGCAATGCAGGCGCAAAAAATGCTGCCTGCATTTGTAGCGGACGCTACGCTCTGGGATGCTCACGGCAGCGCTGAGCGCAGCCGCAAGCATCCACTCGATGGAGTCCATAGGACTCCATTGAGCCAGACGCCGGCGGTCACATGACCTGCCGGATCTCATCTCACGAGATTCAGACAGTCGACGTAGTGATACACAGGGGGAGACTGAGGAACTTTTTCCACCAGTCTCTCCCTGCTCCCGCCGGATGGAGGAGGCGGACAGAGCCGCAGTCCTCGCCGCGGGACAGGAGGTGAGTATACGATTCTTTTTTTTCTTTTTTTGGCTGGTGTTAACGGATTCCGCTTCTGCAGAATCCATTAACACCAAGTCCTGGCTCTGGTTAACTTTCCGCTAACCAGAGCCGGATGTTAATCAGCATTAGGACTTTGTAATCCTAACGCTGATTAACACTTTGCACTCCCTATACTTAACATGGGGAGCGCAAAGTACAGTAACCTTGCGCTGAAAAGCGCAAGGTACCAAACGCTAATGGGTTACTTAACCAGTTTGCGTTTGGAATGTAATATGCGGTAGACACCGCGGCTAATGTTAATGCTCACGCAGGTGAGTGTTAACGTTAGCACCTAGATTGTAATTTGGCCCAATATTTCTTTTCAGTCATAATAAGTATAATTAGTGTAGCTAACTAGCAGTAATTCAAAATAAGGTCATTTATTTGCCCTGATTTACAGAGTGCATGATATGCCTAGGATTTCAATTCATTTTTTGAGAGGGTAAGACTGTGAAAGGCTACGAAAGAGAACGTATCAGGAAAGCAGAACGATCACTGAGCACTCTTTTCAAACAGCAAGTTGGTCAGCCGGTGTACCACCATACAGCCCGGTAGAATAACAAAAGCAATGGATACGAGGAACACTCAATAATGCACTGCCTTGTTGGTCAGAGAACCTTGCTATCTATCTAGCGAATATTTTTGATTTAGGAGAAAAGCATAAACAAACATGATATTACTTGTTTCCACATTAAAAGGACACTACCACTTACATAAGCTGTAACTAGATTACTTGTGCATTATAAATCATTACAAATAAAACACATGCTGCTGTTGAAAAATAAAGCTAGGTTTTCTATCTATAGGGCAGTATTACAAAGCTGGTGCTATCTAACCAGAGCTGTTGTAAACTTAACAACTGCATAGACTATGGGCTACATTACACTGTTGGTGCTAACGTTAGCGCTCACCTGAGTGAGCGTTAACGTTAGCCCTGTTAGCAAATTACAATCCAAACGCTAACGAGTTAAGAAACCCGTTAGCGTTTTGTAGCTTGTGCTTTTCAGCGCGAGGTTACTGTACTTTTGCGCTCCCTATACTTAACATGAGGAGCACAAAGTGTTAATCAGCGTTAGGATTACAAAGTCCTAACGCTGATTAATGTCCGGCTGCGGTTAACAGAAAGTTAACCACAGCCTGGACTTGGTGCAAACGGATTCCGCTGGTGCAGAATCCGTTAGCACCAGCAGAAATCCCCCCCAAAAAAATCCAGATACTCACCTCCTATCCCGTGGTGAGGACCGCGGCTCTGTCCACCTCCTCCGTCTGGCGGGAGCAGGGAGAGACTGGGGGAAAAAGTCCCCCAATCTCTCCCTGCGGATCACTATGCCAACCTGTGCCGGATCTCGCAAGTCATGTGACCAGCACAGGAGAAACTCTATGGAGACCTGTGGACTCCATCAAGTGGATGCTTGCGGTGGCGCTTAGCACTGCCGCACGCATCCCGGGGCTTAGTGCCCGGTAACAATGCAGGCAGCTTTTAAAGCACTTGCATTGTAATCCCGTGCTATAACGTGTTCGCTAAGGAGAAAACTGCGGGCGCAGTTTTTCTCCCTAGTGTCCAAATTTTAGCACGAGAATTGTAATGTATCCCTATAATGGCTCTGGTAAGATTTCAACAGCTCTGGTTAATTTAGCACCAACTTTGTAATACTGCCCATTGTGGGGGGGGCAGTTACAACACAAAAGATCACAAAACGGATGCACCCAGTGACACATATAGAGTAAAATATTTTTTTAACTAAACATAAAAGAGTAAGACAAAGCACGTGTAAGATATCGGCAACATAAGAACATTATGGGCAGTATTACATACTGCTTGCTAAAACGGGGATGCTAAGGAGGAAAACCTGTGCCTGCAGGCAGCGGCGTAGCGTGGGTTGTCATCACCCGGGGCAAGGCAAGAATTGTGCGCCCCCCCAACCTGTGGACACAGTAACACACCCTTATTCCTTTCTACCAGTAGAGTATTGACCCTCTTGCCCCACAAGCACATGTATTGTATATTATCAAAATACTGATATAATAAAAAAATGAAACACACATGCCCCCCACGCTACGCCACTGCTACCAGTCACCCTGTCCCAGTATACACTAGCATAGTTCCACTCTCACACTATACTCAGTCACTCTCTCCCAGTACCCCAGTCACCCTCTCCGTCAAGTACCCCCAGTCACTCTCTCTCAAAGTACCCCCACTTTTTCCCAGTACCCCCAGTCACTATCTCCCAGTACCCCCAGTCACGTTCTCCCAGTACCCCCAGTCACGCTCTCCCAGTACCCCAGTCACTTTCTCTCTCCAAGTTCCCCCAGTCACTTTCTCTCTCCAAGTTCCCCCAGTCACTTTCTCTCTCCAAGTTCCCCAGTCACTTTCTCTCTCCAAGTTCCCCCAGTCACTTTCTCTCTCCAAGTTCCCCAGTCACTTTCTCTCTCCAAGTTCCCCAAGTCACTTTCTCTCTCCAAGTTCCCCCAGTCAGTTTCTCTCACCAAGTTCCCCCACATTCTCCCAGTACCCCAATTCACCCTCTCCCCGTACCCCCAGTACCCCCTCACTGTGTGTGTTGGTTACACTGCTCTGGTGTCACACAGTGTCGCCTACCTGCATGGAGTTGCTGGTGGTCCGGGGGGTGGGTTGTCCAGGGTTCTTAGTGGGAACCAGATTTTAAATGTGCTGCAGGGCAGGCGCCTCCCTCCCCCCTCCCTGTTCAGCGGCCGCAGGGCTGCTAGCGGTGGGGTGCTGGCACAGGGCTTAAAGGGGGGCTGACAAGCGTGATATAGGGTGTTCCATCAAATAATGCTGCACTGCTTCACGTGACTCATGTCAGTGTTGAGGAGTCAGGACAAGACCAGAATTTTATGTTCTGGTCCTCCCTTCCGGATGCTGAGTGCTAAGTCACCGCCGGCACTGCAAAACCTGGCGGCTGCACGTGCAGGGGCCTCTCACGGACACCAGTGTCTGTGAGCGGACACCTTGCTGATCCCTGCTGGAAAATATTAGTGGTTCAAATTTCTTTTGAAATTTTGCGCCCCCTAAGAAATTTGCGCCCGGGGCGACCGCCCCGAGGCACCCCCCACACTACGCCACAGCCTGCAGGTTTCTCCTTAGAGTCCCCGTTTTAGCTCCATATTACAGGGCATACGCTAATCCAGCAGCTTGCCCCGTAATGCAGCGATAAACCTCGGAATACTTGAGGCAATGCTAATGCACCGCCACGAGCATCTCCACCATAGGACTCCATTGAGGCTTTGACTGCTGGATCTTATGACCTGCAGGATCTCGCCTCTCACGAGATCCTGCAGGTCGGTGAAGTGATTGCGAAGGGTGCCTGGGGCCTTTTTTTCCCCAGTCTCACTCTGCTCCCGGCAGCCAGAAGCAGGGAATCTAGCCGCCGTTCTCGCCGCGGGATGAAAGGTTAGTATCTGATGTTTGGTCTTTTTTTCAGCTGGTGCTGACTGATTTTGCAGAAGTGGAATCAGTTAGCACATGCTCCACGCTGTGGTTAACTTTTCAGTTAAACACAGCTGCGCTCCCCATGTTAAGCATAGGGAGCGCAATGTACAGTAAGCTCAAACTGAAAAGCGCAAGCTCCGAACCGCTAACGGGTTTTTTAACCCGTTCGCGTTTGGAATGTAATATGGTCGGCCTGCACTAGGGTCACTTAGCCTAACGTTAACGCTCACACAACTGAGCGCTAAAGTTGGCGTTAATAATGTAATATTGTCCTTTATTTTTTGGTAGCAGTGGCTCTTTAAGCTAGAATTAAAGCTGTATGAAACAAAGGGCATTTTTCCAATTACCTGATATTAAGAGATTTTTTCCTGAGCTCATTCCATCGGATGTTCATGTTATCAAGCCTTCTGTGCAACAGGACACCATCCTCAGAGCCCTCTAGTGATTTGAGCATTTTCTGACCATTTTCATCCAAGGAATGAAATACTTCTGTATGTCCATCAATTTCTCCTTGGAGGTCCTGCAAACAAAACGGTAATTATATTGGAATTTGAAGGAAAAACAACAAACGACAAATATTCTGTACTATGAAAATGTGCAATCCTATTAAAATAACTAAATCCAAAAACAATTTTGTCATACCAAATAGTACTAAATCAGATTCAGTATATTATGCATATAGTATATTTAACTTTATCATTTTCGTTGCAGGTTCACATTTTTTCTTGTGTTTTCAACTGTTGTCAGGTCTATTCGAAGAAAGGTGAAACTCTGGAGAACCTTTGGAGAAGTGAAAATTCTAGCAGGGTAATTCAAAGAGATCCGAATGGCTAGAGAAAGGTAACCGAATGCTCAAAATCAGCGTTCGGTTACCTTTCTTGGCCATTCGGCTATCCAGAGAGCAGACAATACGCCAAATCCTGGCGAATTGCCTGCACATTCGGTGCCTGTTCGAGGGCAGTGAAATCCCCATAAAAAAGCACTGCTTCGGCTATTCAGAGAGCACAAACCAGCAGTGAACGGTTCCCCTAATGCCCTGCCATTCGGTGGTTTCATGCGGCAGATTTATTCAGTCGAATCCCATAGGCTTCAATGTTAAAAATATTCCCGTTTTAATACAATATCTAATAAACCGTTCATTATAAAATTCTGCAGTAAAGAGTCTCTTTATTTATAGATTTTTTAGGATATTTTAAGCATGTTTCTTGATTTTTTTTAAAAAAAGTCAGATTTTTGTTTTTTAAGTTTACTTATTTTTTCTGTAACAACCCTCTTTATTATCATTCATTGGACCTCATATGTAAATTTCAGACATTTTCGCTCAGTAGTTTCTTTGCAAACAGCTTTTCACTTTTCAAACATACAAGCAAACGGTTTTGCTAATTTATTCACTTCACTCATCTGCGGTGTCGGCTTTTTCCGGAGGCTTCGCTGCGTGTGATCGGCTCCTGCTCGGGTTTTTCCGGCGTTTTCGGCGGGTTAATCCAGATGTTTTTGCGGGTTTTCGGCGTGCATCCGCTGGGTTTTGCGGTTAGTTTTCGTCGGGTTTGCGGCGGCCTTTGCCTGCAATTCGGGGACCCTGTGGTGCTTGCTGAATACACCGCAGGGTCACCGAAATGAATCGGCAAAACGAACCGAATTGAAGAGAACGAAAAGTCACCGAACGTGCGGTGACTTTTCGGTTCTCTTTGAATTACCCTGTAGGTGAAAATTCTCCCATTTATCCCGCTTTCCAAACTGGCTATTTGGTCTAGATTGTTCTCTTCTCCTGCAAGTTCTCCTGGTTTTCACCTTTCTCCGAATAACCCTGTATATGTTGGTATGTTGGAAGGGGTATTTAATGCTGACCAACGTAATCAATTAAGTTAAATTTACAATGATTAAAATGACACTCTTAATTGTGATTCAGAAGTATATACGAAAATTAAAAGAACGATATCTATATATATATATATATATTATATTTGTCAGATATTAAATAGAAAGCAACAAATTATACAGTTTGATGAATACAAGGTACTGACCTATTTCTAATTTTATAAACCTACTGTAACAATAATAGCAGTGTTTCTGTGTTGATACTACTTTATTTAATTTTCTAGATTTGGACCTAAAGATCCAAGTAAACAATGAACAAAAAAACTAAATATATTCTTCGTTCAATAGATAAAAATTATTGACATGAAATAAACATCTTACACACACACTCCAGCTATATAGGACTAAATTCTATTTGTATGATTAGAACATTACAGATTCATGATCAATAACAAAAAAGTTACGATGCTAAGAAAAGTGATAACTGTATATTTTAAGAGTGTTCGTTTCTAACTATAAAACCCCTCACAACTACTACTGAACATCCAATTAGTTTTACATATTTCATGCACATTATTGAACACTGTGATCTATTACAAACTGATAGCTTTAAGAAGAGAAATCCCTACTCACTAGAGACAAAAAGTGCATTTGAGAGAGACCAGCGCTTTGAGCAAATAAATAGTTTATTCCGTTTATATATGGTATAGTAACGATATATGTATAATGTTATATACACATAATCACACTAGAAAAAAAAGAGTATTTGTGAATATTCATTAGGAAATAATAATTATCATCACAATATAATTTTATCTTCAAAGTATGTTAATTTTAAACTTAGAAACTGACACAGTAAATAACCCCACGAAGCATGTCTTTAAAAATTATATTAGTACAATGAAAAAGGTACAGATACAAAATAAAAGTATACTTAAAAAAGGCTAAAGTTACTGTGGGATGGATTAAAATAAAGTTGTTAATTCAGTAAAAACCTTTCATATTTCTAGTATTCTGACCTGCACTCTGTATTTCTTCCTATGCAGCATTTTTAAAATGTGTTTTATGGACCCGCAGCACCAGCCACCTAGGGTAGAACTTTCATAACTCGTCTCTGACTGTTGTAGACCTCCGTTAAAAATCCCAACTTCTCTTACATTGTGGTCATAAAAGAAACAAACAGCTACTTTATATTGTAGCAAACTACTGATCTCAACTCTGTGTGTAGGATGAGCTTAGTGTTATATGGGAGAACATGCTATGGCAAAATATGTTGTTAACTACTTCATCAATGGTCATCAGGATCAGTTATAAATGTAGATACTGTCGTTCGCAATATTTTCCCTTAATACTGTCAGGAAGGAGTTAAAATGTTAAAAATAAAATAGAAACACAGATTTTCCATATCACCCCTCCTTTCTAAGAAACAAGTGTGCCAGTAGCTAGCTGCCAGAGAAGCATTCTTTTAGAGGACGACTGGCATTCCACTCTGCCCACACTCTGAATGGGATCTTTGTACATTAGCTGAATCTTTCTGGTTGTATAATTCTGTTGGGCTTTTGTTGCATTTCACAGGCTTGTTAGATTCACTGGAGAACATTTCAAAGAGAACAATAAAATAGGTCACTTCTATCAATCTCAACCCAAATTTGTGAATTGTAATTTCCATAGAGAGATAGAAAGGAACATAGAAGCAAGATCTCCTGTGCATATTGGTTCTCGTGGTCTAGTGTTAATCACTACGGGATAATGCTCGCTGGAAATACAAAATGACGAAAGGTAAAACTTTGCAATAAAATAATCCTTACTGAAAGAGAAAAGGTTGCTGGTCTTAGAAGTCATAATATGACAAAATGTTATAATAGCCTATGTCAAACTGTGTATAGATTGTCCATGTAATCATTTTATTGACTTTAATAAAACCATTACCACTCAAAGGGCTCTATTCCATAGTTGGTGCTAACTTAACCAGTGCTGTTGTAAACTTAACAATTCCATAGACTATGGGCTATATTACAGGGTTGGTGCTAAATTAACCAGAGCTGTTGTAAATTTACCAGAGCCATTATAGGGCTACATTACACTCTTGGTGCTAACGTTAGCGCTCACCTGAGGTGAGCTCACCCCAGGTAGCCACCGCATCTTACAGTCCAAATGCTAACGGGTTAAGAAACCCGTTACTGGTAACAATGCAGGAAGCTTTTTAAGTGCCTGCATTGTAATCCCGTGCTAAAACGGGGGCACTAGGGAGAAAACTGCGGACAATATATCCATGTGAGCTGGGGCCAATATATAAAATGTGAGCTGGGGCCAATATATAAAATGTGAGCTGGGGCCAATATATAAATGTGAGCTGGAGGCAATATATTCATGTGAGTTGGGGCCAATATATAAAATGTGAGCAGGGGCAATATATAAATGTGAGCTGGGAGTTGGGTACCCTGGGCCCCTGGTATGGAAAGGGTTCGCAGAACTCATGAGCCACATGAGGACAGATCCTGTGCAATGTTCTGGGGAGAGTGAGTGTAACGAGCACAGCTTGCGATTAGGCGCATCTCTGTCTGTCACTGCAAACTCAAGACCAGCTCTTAGGTAAAACTGGTAGAGTGCTCCCCCGAAACCTGTGTCTGGATCTGCCCCTGGGAGAGACTGGGGGAAAAGTCCCTTAGTCTCCCCCTGCGGATCACTATGCCGACCTGCCGAATCTCTCGAGGCGAGATCCGTCAGGTCATGTGACCGTCAGGGTCTGCTCAATGGAGTCCTATGGACTCCATGGAGAGGATGCACGCGGCGGCACCTTAGCGTCTGTTATCAATGCAGGCAGCTTTTCTAACACCTGCATTCTAATTCTGTGCTAAAACGGGGGTGCAAACAAGAAACCTGCAGGCGCAGGTTTTTCTCCTTTGTGTCCCCATTTTAGTGCAGACAATGTAATGTAGCCCTTTGTCTACAGGATCGGTATGTGACAAGTGTTAAGTCTATATTATTATTTTAATAGAGTTATTTGATTTATAAATGTAGAAGATATTAACATTTTGGTTCGACAGATACAATTTCCAGTCAGAATCAAGTTGCTATGGGTTGTTTTACATTTTGTTCATAAATTGATGTTTTTTAAATGTTGTCAGCAAATGCATAAAAGAACTCTAGTATTTTCCAACAATTAGATCTCCAAAGTTATATGCACAATGTTATCGTGTTCTTTAACCAGGAAAAACTGTTTCCTCAAAAATAAACTCTTTGTGGAGAATCCTGTGATTGCATAGTACCTAGAAGGTTTTATAAGGGTCCTTTTAACTTTACTCTATTATTACAAAATAGAAGTGTATTTGTATTCTTTCATATTGAATTGAACTCTCTTCAGGTCTGTGAGAATGGAAATGCTTTTCTGCTAAGAAACAAATAACAGCCAGACATGCTCATTTTAGATGAAAGTCACATCTCAAACACATCACAATGTTATGATACTATTATGTACCACTGACAAGTTGCATACACCTCCACAAGCAGTTTATACCATCAGAATGACTTCTTATTTAGTTCTAAGTGCGAACGTAAACACTAAAGTAGGATTCTGTTAATTTAATCCAGTGTTTCCCCAATGTGTCTTCAAATTCCAATAAAAGGACAGATTTTAAGGATTATCTTGACACACCTGGCCTGTCAGTGGATCCTGAGGACAAGTTAAGGAAACACTAATCTATATAATTCTGTAAAATACTTCCCACTCAATCCCTTGAGTTATGTCACGGATCCCCCCTGATTCCAAGATGTCAGTCCGTGTATACAGTACCCTATCTACCTTTCCGATCCTTGAATGGTCGGTACAGCTGACTACCTTCAGGGGCTCGATCTTAATACACTCAGCAAGGGTTAAAAGGCCACAGAGTAGAAAAACAGAGCAGGCCCAGACAGTATTGATCTTAATGCCAGATAAGAGGGTCAGCCTTAAACCAAGGATTATGTTCAGAGCAGGGTTATCAAGACTAGTCGGGTCAGTACACAAATCTCTGTTCTCAGTAATAGCCGGGTCAGTATACAAAGCGGGGTTCTCAGTAATAGCTGGGTCAGTATACAAAACTGGGTTCTCAGTAATAGCTGGGTCAGTATACAAAGCGGGGTTCTCAGTAATAGCCGGGTCGGTACACAAAGCAAGGTTCTCAGTAATAGCTGGGTCAGTATACAAAGCGGGGTTCTCAGTAATAGCCGGGTCAGTACACAAAGCAAGGTTCTCAGTAATAGCCGGGTCAGTCTACAAAGCGGGTTCTCAGTAATAGCCGGTTCAGTACACAAAGCAAGGTTCTCAGTAATAGCCGGGTCAGTCTACAAAGCGGGTTCTCAGTAATAGCTGGGTCGGTACAAATAGAGGGTTCTCAGAATAGCCAAAAGTACATCTGAAACAGAAAGATCACCAAAGCACTGGGGAAGCAAACTCCACGTCAGGGCAGTGAGTCTGCCAAAACAGACAGACTTTAAACCCGGCGGCTACGCATCATTATGCTGCACCCTGCCTCCCGGCCACCCACGTTACAACCGTGGGCAGGCATATCACTCGGCACCTGGCCAGCGAGCAGGGAGGACTGCACTGCCAGGTGCCGGGCAACCCCTGGGACGCAAGACATGACAAGTTGGCATTATTGCTTGACAAGCTAGAGAAGCGCTCAAAACATCCCAGCTACTCCAGAATTTATCAAATGACCCCTCTCATACATTTATTAGTGGTTTGAAGTTCATCTCTATAACACACCTAAAAAAGAGAAGGGGAAAATATCCATATTAGAGCTATATGATGTCTCTATTGACGTGCGAAGTGGAAGTGTATGGTATGAAATATTGTTATAACCATGTAGGAGAATCTGATATTATGAAAACAAGACATGTGCATTCGTTTTAGTACTAAAACGATTTAGTTCGAATTTTGGGATAATTTAGTTTTCGTATGACTCAAGAGATACAAAACTGCTCAGTACAAAAAACGAAAGAAACAAAATAAAATGCACTACATTTTAGTTTCAGTCCTTTTTGTGATATTACATTGAGTGAAGGAGACCAGCAATGAAGAGAGCGACATCCGAAGTTCTGCACCCTCCACATGCCAATGCAGTAGGATGTTCTATACAGAGAGGGAAATTAATTAATTCAGGAGGATGTTCTATACATTATACAGAGAGGGGTATTAATTAATGCAGGTGGATGTTGTATACATTATACAGAGAGGGGTATGAATTAATGCAGGTGGATGTTGTATACATTATACAGAGAGGGGTATTAATTAATGCAGGAGGATGTTGTATACATTATACAGAGAGGGGTATTAATTAATGCAGGTGGATGTTCTAAACTTTTTTTAGCCCTTTAAATCTAGTGGCTGTGAGCGGTGAGATCGGCTGCTTGTTATATTATCTCTCAGTACAATGTATCAGGCTCAGCTGTTACAGTAACTGACTGTAACAGCGCTCAGAGTTTCAGTAAAACAAGGAAATAATATTGTTCTAACCTCTTATTTATAGAAATATTATTTACTAGTTTTACTGAAGCTCTGAGCGCTGTGATGAGCAGCAGTCAGTTACTGTAACAGCTTTGCCTGACACGGGGCAGTATTACAATGTTGGTGGTAACTTAACCAGAGCTGTTGTAAACTTAAAACCTCCATAGGCTATAATGGCTCTGGGAAGTTTACAACAGCTCTGGTTAACTTAGCACCAACTATGTAATATGGCCCACATTGTGCTGAGAGTGAGAGATACTGTAACAAGCAGCGATCTCAGCCCTCCGAGGAGCCACTACAATAGTAATTGTATCCACTGGTTTTCGGATGAATTAAATTAGTTTTCATACTAAAGAACTGAAAACGAATTTCTTTAGCAACTAAATAAATTGCATTTTAGGACTAATCCATTAGTTCAAAACGAAATTTTGTGCTGTGCACATGTCTAATGAAAACCTCCTATATATAACAATCAGGTCTATTCACTAGAGGTGAAACTCCAGAGAATTGGCAGAAGTAAAAATTCTAGGTCAAAATAGCCAAACCAGAAAAATTCTCCCATTTATCTCACTTTTCAATTCGACTATTTGGTCTACAGTAGATTGTTCTCTTCTCCTGCCAATTCTCCTGAGTTTCACCTTTTAGTGACTAGACCTTTATGGCCTGATTTCTTTTAAGGGAAGTGTCCACAATTACATTTATCTAAATACATTTTAGATAGTGCTTTAAGTACTTATGACCAACAAATGTATATGAATAATCGTCCAGTTTATATTGGATCTATAGTGGTAAACTGTCTTCATTCTAACCTGCTTCATTGATCGGAGATATTAATCTATTGCCGTGCCTGTATGTGATGGTTTCAAATGAGCAAGTAATGCAAGCTCATCCATTGAATGTCCTCAACATATTTAGGGATTCAAAACTCTGAATAAGGTGCAATATAATAAATATAGTATTACAAAGAACTGCAAGCCCACTTATAAATAATAGATATATATATTGTTCGAAAATAAATGAAAAACAAAACAAGAAACAAATGGAGTTATACCATTATTCTATGTGGGATTGAACCCTCAATTAATAAGTAGCTATATATACTATTCAAAAACTATCCTGTACTAATTGTCATCAAAAACACCTGTGCTTCAATCATTGGCCGATAAATGGCGGTGTATGCGGAAACACTTCCATTGGAGCCATGCATCCACATGACCGACCTATTAAATGCCATTTTGGTTTCTGGCAGGAGTCCCTTTGATAATTCTCTCATAGATGCGTTCCCATAGTCGCAGATCCCAGTGATCATTCCCAACCTATCGATATTCTCGCACTGTCATACTTTTTAAGACTTATTTATGCTTTTACATGTATATTAAAGGTTAAGTTTTAATATTTATACACATCTCCGTTGGTGTTTGAGGGTGTCATCACCCCTCTATTATTATAGACACTTATAAATAAAAAGAAATATCCATGAAAAGGTAGTTTAACTATAAATATGGTATCATAAAATGACAATGTGGCTGGAATAAGTACAATGAAACTATTGCAAAATACTGTAAGTTACAATAAAGTTGTGAAATAAATTTGAGGTTTTCATTGTATTAAACTTTGCAGTGCATTATTTAGTGACTAAATCCCAAAATTCAAACACAGAATACATCACTGTGTTGCCGGGTAAGAGTAGAATATAAGCTTTTGTTATCTTTTATACAGTCATGTCAAGACTCTGATTTATCTTCTGTAACACTGCAGATGGAGCACATCACCCAAGAAATGCAAACAGTGCAGCAATTCAATATAGCAAGTTATTACAGAGCCACAACGCTAAAATTGCTAACAGTATATGTATCTCCTCCTTAATATAGAGAAAATGAGTTTCTTCCCCGACTTCAGTGTGCCTTAAATGTCATCAATTAGATGCAGATATCAAGCGCAATCTATGGTCTTGTAGGGAAATAGAGCACTTTTCGAAAAGAAATGTATGTCTTTATGTATAACATTACTCTTGTTAGGCTGCCAGTGGATCCAATTTCCTCTATAATAGGAGCTACTTCCACTTGAAATTGTGTTCTTGTCAAGCTACTTAGTATATTACATTCTAAACTACAACCATAAGACAAAACCACATACTGTCTTATTGGATCAAGCCAACATTTTATTTTCAAGGTAAACCCAGGGCTTTATATGAAAACTGCACAACATTTACTCTGGTGCAGTGAAATATAAAGAAGACGATCATAAAAATGTGAACTGCAATATGGATGATTATTATAATGGTGCCATAAGGGGGAGAGACGATCTGGCCCCAAAATGTCACCGAATAGGGAATTTCCTCATATGGTGATATTTCAGGGGCCATTCAGCTATTCAGAGAGCAGGCACTTTGCCAAATTTTGGCAAATTGCCTGCACGTATGGTGCCTGTTCTCTATGGGGGATTTCACTGCCCTCGAAGCAATGGTTAATCTATTCGGAGAACACCAAACAGCAGTGAAGTTGCCGAAATGCCCTGCCATTCGGTTGTTTCATTCGGCAGGTTTATTCAGGCGAATCCCATAGGCTTCAATGTTAAAAATATTCCCAATATCTAATGAACCGTTTATTATTTTTTCTGCTGTAGAAAGGCTCTTTATTTTTTAGGATCTTTTAGGCATTTTATTGAATTTCTTGGACAAAGATTCTTTCTTTTTTTAAAAGCAGTTTTTATTATCATTCGTAGGACCTTATATGTAAATTCAAGGCATTTTCGTTCAGTATTTTTTTTTTTACAAACCGTTTAAATTTTGAGACTTTCAATCATATTGTTTTTTTCATCTCGTTCGTCAGCATGTCGGCTTTTTCCGTCAGCTGGTCTGCGCTGTGATCGGTGCCTCTTCAGCTTTTTCCGACGTGCTCGGTGTGTTTTTTGTTGCTGTTCCGGTGGGTTTTCGATGGGCGTTTGGCAGGTGTTCGGTGGGTTTTCCCTGCACTTCAGGGATCCTGCAGTGAATGCTGAATTCACCGCAGGGTGGGGAACTTTGATTCCCCGAAGTGCAGGGAAGCGCGGGGAACGAGAGACAACCGGAGACATTTCGGTGTTATCTGAATAACCCCTATAGTCTGAACATTAGTTGGGCTGTTTATAACGAGCAATGCCTGTTTACAGTGATAACAGGGGATCAAACAGTAAGAACATCCCATTGGTTTTTCGTTACATTAGCTTTTGTTCTAGACTTGTATTTTTATTATCCTGTTTGTTTGCTATATTTTGCATTTTTTCTACATTATCACTTACACATCACACAAAGGGATATAAAGGTATTTATGAAGACCAATATAAACTGTATAAAAAAGTGCTGGTTTATGAGGTGCAAAAAACAAGCATAAGCACAATACAAGGCAGAGACGTAATCGTTTGCAGCGAAAATAATGCTACCAGCAATGACCCAAAATTACAGATGTAGGAAAAAAACGGGGTAAGAAGATAAAAAGGATAGAAAAATTGTTAATAAATGCATTTTTTGTCAGCATAGACACTTTTTTTACAATAAAGTTGGTGTTGAAAAGGGGATCCATTTACGGTGAATACATGCCTATACTTATTTTGTGCACCCAATAAACCAGCTCTTCATTTAATTCAATTACTATTGGAATTTCCAAGGGGGATCCTGCTTGAGAGCTATCTTTTGTTAATTTTCAACATAATTATTTGGGGATCTTGAGAAAAAGGAGATAAACACTTGTGGATATTTGCCACTTCAAAGCTGTACTTATTTCCAGTATTCTGATTTGGGTGGCGCCTGCTTTTTTTCTTTTGCTTATTATAATGCATAAGTAGCAAACATTCACATAAGACATTACATTTTGGTTCTACATGAATAATTGTTTATTGCCTGAAAAGCCACAGATGCAGAAAACACAACATATCAGATAGATGCTTTACATGCAAATTCAATTTGCAACTGAAATCCATCTATGCAAGAAGGCAAATCAGTCACTTAAATGCAACCCTGCAGCATCATTGATACATGACATGCACTGATCTTCTAAATACTTTTTGTATCACTTGATCCCTAATTGCTTCTGGTTTGCAATATGTCGCAATGATTGCAAAACCAATGATTTGATGTATTGGTCACTTTATGTCATTATTTGTTGGTGCTGTTTTACATATGGCTGCCTATAGCTTGAAAGTAGCAAATAAAAAACAGAATGTCATGCATCACTTATTGGTAACTATCTCCTGATTCAGTATTTCACAATAGTTGGAATTTCTCTTTATATTTATTAATTTACAGTTATGTGTTTGTAACATGGAGTCTCTTTTATATTTATGGTAATATAGTATTATAAACGCCATGGTCATTTTTATCCATGTCATGGGGAACCACCTCTTGTTTTAATATATGACAAAAAAAGGCATATTTTTCTCTACCTCTATTACTCTAGCTGTTTTATATGACATCTTTACCAGCACCCACAGTTTTTATCTGAGAGCAATTGTAAAACACCTATCAAGCTTGCCTCATATGTAATAAATCGTATGCAATAAAAACAGTCAATCTCCTCCTCACAGAATAAGAATTCAAATAAGCGGCTGTTAACTCAAGACTATTTCTAGAATACCATTTTTATTTTATTTTTGTTTTTTTGTTTTTGACTACAGCACTTGCTATTCCCAGTCAGTCACCCACACTGGTACTGAACAAGCCCTACCCTTGATTGCATTTGAGATCTGACGGGATCATGCGCTTTCAGAATGGTATGGCCGTAGACAGAACTCCATTTTTACCTTGCCAAACTTCTCTGGAATTGTATCTTTATGATTTCATAGGTCTCTGTTTTTTTCTGATGTAAAATACTGTTGTTGACCTTTTCATAACTTTCTGTTAGTAATTCTTTCTCATTCTAGTCCAGACTCTTTAAATCTGTTGTAATCCTTCTACCTTTATCTGTTCCTAATCATTCAGCACAAGTCTTTCTTAGTTGGCACTATTCATTACGTAGTGAATTGGTGGAGAATTGTAAATCTTAGGCGATGACAGAAAAAAATAACAGAATTAAGTAATTGGACAAATTCTCAAATTCACATCTTTTAGCTGAACGTGCAATTCTATAGCAATTCAGAGCAGATTCACTAGTTTAAGGAATACAATTAATTCTTTAATCTTTCTTTCTTTTACATTCTTCTCCACTGTTCTCTCCCATTCTTACCTGTTGACTTTGTTGTGAAGGTAGTCTGAATGAACATGTTGCTAATGTCTGAAGCAATTGACACACACTGCCAGGGTCATGATGTAGGGTGGCAGGTAGGAGCCCAGTTACAGGTGATACACAGCACAAACAGACAGGTTATGCTGAATTGCAGACAGATGATACAACAGGCAGATGCAGGATACAAACATGGTAAGGATTCTCATCATGGGTCAGATGGGGATGGAGTGACTGGGAACACGTGCAAGGAAGCAAACTACAGGCAAGTGCGAGAAAGAATATGGATAGCATCATGAATTGAGGCTAAATTCCAAGGCAAGTCCATAAGGATCAGCTCCCTTAAATAGGAAGTCTTTCACTTGCAAACTGCATAGAAAACAGGTAAGGCTTTATTCAGATAAGATGAGCTGAAAACCAGGATTGGATGCAAAGCAGGTGCAGGACAGGAAAGGTGCTGAAAGGTTATGTTATAGCAGTAGCAGACATGTCTTTTTGTGGCCCATGCATGCCTCTGGGCAAGTATCCAGACACATACAAGCCCAGGGAGAATAGACTGTGCCAGCATTGTGACCAGGGGGCCCTGGAAGACGAGGTCCGCTTCCTCCTACAGTGCCCCAAGTACTCAGCACTGAGGGAAACTCACTTCCAGAGACTCTCCGCTCTCATCCTGGACTTCACCTCTATAGAAGAGACGAGGAAACTCCACATCATACTGGGAGAAGAGGAGCCGGTGGTGAAAATATCTGCCCAATACGTCACAGAATGTCACAGACTGAGAGGAACATGAGAGATCCCAGACTTATAAATCCCCAACACGGACTCGCCCCCAACCGACCTCACATTATCCCTTACCCCTGATAATGTCCATGGACTTGCCCATTCCCCCCCATATATGTCCCACTACCCCCCTCCACCCCATATGCTTTGGCAATGCTAAAATGTATTTGGTCCTGCTAATAAAGCTTATTTTGATTTGATTTGATTTGATTTGATTTACTGGCCTTACTATTCATATTACATTATCTTGTATTTATAGAAACCAAGCATATTCCACAGAACTTTACAATGGAGAAATGCTGACAAGACATATTGGTAAAAAAGGGCAGACAGCCCTGCCTGTGGGATAATATCTGGCAATTATAGCCCTTCGTAAAAGTGCTCTGCCAAATTAAATGAGATCTTACAAACTACAGGGGTAGCAGGGGATGTGTGAAGCTCCTTGTCATTTGACCTTAAAATGATCCCGTTTTGCACCATACTATCACTAATCTGCTGTCATGGAGGTGTGGAGAAGGATATTGTAACTCGAGATGAACACAGATTTTTGTTGTTATTCCCCATTGTAGACTAGCAGTCTATTACTATGTACTTCAGTCCCACAAATGTTGAAAATCCTGCTAGAAGACCAATAGTGGGAGAGATTCCCTATCAGATCATCATTCTAGTTGTTTGTTTTATAAAATAAAAATCATATATAAATGACAATGGCCACTTTAGGTTCTTGCATGGCACCATTATTTCCCTATATATATATCTATACTGTATATCCATACCCCATGAAAGAGGAGGACAACGTATTAAGAAATGTTTTGAGGAAAGATAACTCTTTAGCCTCGATTAAAAATAGATTTTATTGTTGAGGCAGTTTGCTTTATCGTAAAAATATATTATTTTTGGTTTGACAACAAGTGCTATTTACAACAAAATGGAACAGCCACAGGGACTAGATTTGCCCCCAGCTATACCAACCTCTACGTGTTTATATGGGAGGATGAGTCAGTAGGGCACTGTTTTATGCTAGGGGCAACTACATCCTATGATGTGTAATTGTACATCTTCAACTCCTAGAATTTGAAATTTGATTTAAATGTCAGTAATTTCCAGATCAGAGTATGTCACACATTAGGGCTGCCCACACGCTCCAAATGTGTGCCTCGATCTAAAGCACTCAAGAGCCAGGTTCCTAAGTGGCAGCACCTGTCCAGAGAGCCCCTAATCCAGGATTGCTAAAGTTCAAAACGCACTGAAAATTCTGTATTTTTATCGTATCTCAGAATTTCAGATATAGGAATACAGGTTGAGCTCTCCCTAAGTAAGAAAAGGCTAGTTAGATATGATGCAGTATGACTAGGGTGATCATATTGGCCATGTTTAAAGGGACACATATTGCTATTTCATGCAAAGGGGAGCACAGGTAAAAGTGCTGCCCTGCCACATGTATAATTCATATGCATCAGGAAGGAAATCAAGGCAGGCCACCTGGAATTCCTTTTTTATTTCTTAACTGCAGCGTATGGATTCTACATTCTACAAGTAAGACAATTCTTAGTTGACAGCGTGGACACTGCAGATGACAAAAAAAATGTGTTTTACACCATCCGAAATCCCAGAGATTAACATCCATGAATAAAAAAAATATAAGGTTCACCTTGCCTGCAAAGTAGATGGTGACAGGAAATTATGTTTATCTTAATACACATATGTTGCAAGAACAATATGAGTTTCAGGAGGATACCAAGACTGCATTACACACACTTGAAGAACTATTACTCCTGATTAGTGAAGGGCCGAACACCCCAGTGTTCGGTTCGAATTCGAACATCCGGAAAAGTTTGAATTGGAATTCGAACACAATTCGAACACAATGCAAGTCCGAAAATGAAAGTGCCCTCCAAGAGGGCATATATGCAAGATATTGGCCATAAAAGGTGTATGGGGGTTCGGGTACTGCCCTGGGGGACAGGTAACAATGGAAACCCCCCCGTTTTTAACCCTTTCACTGCTGAGCCATTTCCCCGCTGGGCGCTGAGCTACTGCTTTTGCTCATGTTTAAATGTGATTTGAAGCCATGGGAAATGTTTGAGCAACAAGGTGTAGGAAATGTTTGAGCAACAAGGTGTGGAAAATGTTGAATTCCATAGGCTTCAATGTTAAAAAAAGGTGTGGGAAATGTTTCATCATCAGTGGGAAATGTTGAATTCCATAGGCTTCAATGTTAAAAAAGGTGTGAGAAATGTTTGAGCAACAAGGTATGGGAAATGTTGAATCCCATAGGCTTCAATGTTAAAAATATTCCCGTTTTAATTCAATAGCTAATAAACCGTTGCTTATAATATTCTGCAGTAAATAGTCTCTTTACTTTTAGATTTTTTTAGGATCTCTTAAGCATTTTTTTTGTAAAAAAAATTCTTCGAACTTTCCTCGAACGGCCCAAAAAGTTCGAAGTATGCAAATTTTCGAACAGCCGATTTTCGAATCGAACTTCAAACTGTTTGAACCGGCAGGCCATCCCTACTTCTGATGAATTCACGAGGGACAAAATGTTGTGGATATGTGCACATCGGTTTATAGCTTTGTTATTTTCTTGTTTTATGCATTGTGGATGGAATGCTAAACATATTCTTGGGAGAATGTGGACTAGGTGCTCCGAAAAACTTCTAACTAAGATAGCATAGTACCATCTAGCAGTTCTTCTATGTTCTATGTTTGAATATCATGCTTAATCTGCAAGTGACTTAATGGGGCCACAGATTGTAGCAGTGTTGTGCTGTTCTATTTTATTCAGTTTTTTGTTTTATAGCACTCATGTATCTTTCATTTTGCTTTTCTTATATATTATTGTTGATAGTTGGAGGAGACATCCGAGGAATGATTCCTATCAAGGTACATATACATTTTATTAGTTAACGTGGAGGTACTTGGTGCACGTATTGTGAGTGATTCATTCCAGATTACCTGGGACCAGGTGTGTAATGTGTATGTATAATATTTTTAGAATTAAAAGTAGAGATTAATAGCTGCCTTTATGCCCTTTTCTTTCTTAGATTCTGGATTTTCGACAGAATATAAACCAGTTAGATTTAGTGGAGAAACCTCTGGAAGCTGTTGTGTATGAATTTAGAGCATGGAGAAGTACAAATGAGTGATAGCTTCATAATTGGTTTCTTATATCAGATCTGCACATCACATCCCTTGCATCTGCTCTTCTAGTAATCCAGCATACCGTATAAATTAGTATCACGTGTTATGTTACATTTGTTTTTCCTTATAGGTGATGATTATTGGACTAAAAACTTTATTTTACCCCTTTAAGGCTGGGGTCAGACCAGCGCATTTTTAACGTGCGTTCTGGCGCACTTAATCACGGCCGCACTAGCAGCAAATGACGGGCAATGACAGCCAATATACGAAGTACGGTCGCACGAAAGTCCGGCTGCGCAACGCAAGTGGAAAATGAACGCATTTTTTTGAGAACGCAGAACCGCTAGTACGGACGTACAGAGTGCGCTGCGCCCTCTAGCGGTGTGTGTGTGTGATTTGGAGACGGCAGACCCTGCTCGTGTCCGGCCAACATAACGTCCAGACGCAAAAAGTTTCCTGGTTTGGATTCGTAAAACATCACGCACGAAAATGCGCATCGTATGACCGTTTTCACATATTCCGTGAAAAAATACATCAATGCGTTCGGACGCACTTTTTTACGTTCGCGTGTAAAAATGCTTTCGTTTGACCCTAGCCTTAGCCTCTCTATTGATTTGGTGGTTTATATCTGAATCTCATGGTTTCACAATAAGATGAATACATATTCTATTGCCTTGACTGACCAACTTGCCTACACATTTTCATACAACTTAATGAACAGTTTGTAAAACAAGTCTTTTTTTTAAACTAAAATGTAACATCTGTATTTATAATATGTGAATCTTAAATTAATCATTACAAACGAATCCAAAGAGTTTAAATTAGAGTTCGTGTTCATCAAATATGAAAAAATGTTCAGGCAAAATACAAAACACTATGGGCTAAATTACAATACTCCCGTTGAAACGTGGGCGCTAGGGAGAAAAAACTGCGCCCGCAGTTTTCTCCCTACTGACCCCGTTTTAACAGAAGATTACAATGCAGGCGCTTAAAAAGCTGCCTGCATTGTTAGCGGGCACAAGGCCCCGGATGCTCGCTGCAGTGCTAAGTGCCGCTGCGAGCATCCACTCGATGGAGTCCATAGGACTCCATTGAGTTTCCCCCTGCCGGTCACATGACCTGCTGGATCTTGCCTCGAGAGATCTGGCAGATCGGCGAAGTGAACTGCAGGGAGAGACTGGGGGACTTTTCCCCCAGTCTCTCCCTCGGTTCCCGGCGACATAGGAGGTGTACGGAGCCACGGTCCTCGCAGCGGGATAGGAGGTGAGTATCTGATTATTTATTTTTTTTGGCTGGTGCTAATGGATTCTGCACCAGCGGAATCCGTTAGGACAAAGTCCAGGCTGTGGTTAACTTTTTGCTAACCACAGCCGGATGTTAATCAGCGTTGGGACTTTGTAATCCTAACGCTGATTAACACTTTGCACTCCTCATGTTAAGTATAGAGAGCGCAAAGTACTGAAAGCACAAGGTACCAAATGCAATCGGGTTACTTAACCAGTTAGCGTTTGGATTGTAATGTGCGGTGGCCACCAGGGCTAACGTTAACGCTCACGCAGGTGAGCACTAATGTTAGCACCAAGATTGTAATGTGGCCCTATAGAGGTTATTCACTAACCTCCAAATTGGCCCCGAAATGCACTGAACTGGAAATTTAACCATTCAGTGCATTTTCGGGCCAATTCAACCATTCACTAAGCTGTCAATTTCCAAATAGTGGTTAATTGACAGCAAAATATGGTGCATTTCACTGCAATTCAGCGGCACCGAAATTCTTCCATAAAAGACTATTATATCTTTTATTCACAAAATGGTGACTTGCACTGAAATTCCAGCAAAATGCCCTGATTTTAATTTTTTAACATTTAACATTTCAACAGATTTAAACAGGCGAATCCCAACAGATTCAAAGTAAAAATGTAAAATCTTTTTAACCCCTTAAGGACCGCTGACATACTATGTACGTCCTGCCCACGGGTCTCCCTTAGACCTGTGGACGTACATAGTACGTCAGCGGCGCCTAACCCCCCTCCCGCCCCATACTTACCTCCCTCGCTGGATCCCTCGCAGATCTGGCAGGGAGGAAGCCTGCCCATGTGATTTACATGGGCCGGCGAGCTCGATAATGTCACCACGCTGCGTGGTGACATCATCAGCAGGCGCCCCCATTGAAATCAATGGAGGGGATGGGGGGCTCCTTCGGAGCCCTCTATCTCTCCCACCATTGAAGCTAGAGAGATGCAAGTTGCACCCTTTTCAGCGGTGTACTGCATTAACGGTTTGGCTGCCGGATCGCGATTAAAATAAAATTAAAGAAAAAAAAAATGTAAAAAACTTTTTTGTTTTCGTTTTGTTTTATTAATGCAGCAATATTGTTCCCATTTCAATTATAATGTGAACAATGATGTTGCATTAACGATTTTTTCTATGGGGGCGTTTGCCAAAAAACATGTAATTTTCCCCCAAAAAAAGTAACGATTCCCCGTTTCTAATTTTTTTAACAAGCGCAACCTATAGAAAATATAACCGCAAATGCTCGCATGTTAAAATGTGAAAAAAAAACACTTTACACATTGTAAATTATTGAAAATTCTAATTTTATTGCATTTTTTGTTCTAATATACAGACAGGACATAACGTATACATATAATAATGATATATTATGAATCTGCCGAGTCTGCCGGAAAGAACGATATCTAATATGTCTGGGTCATATAATAAAATGTGACTTCAAATCGCATTTAAACATGATGAGCGAAACCGGTAAAAATGAGCTCAGCACAGAGGTGTGAAAAGGCTCAGCTGCGAAAGGGTTAAAGACTTTTTTGCAAAAACTCTCTTTATCTGCCAGTTTCCGGGCTATATTCCAAAGTGCCCTCTGTATTTTTTGATGACATTTTTGGTTTTCTTAACTTTTTTAAAAGACTTTTTATTTTGTAACAGACATTTTTATTATATTTTTATATTTTATTGATTTATACTCCTATTACAAGAATAGGAGTCATCCTTCTTTTTCTTATGCAGTTTGCAAAATTCACCAATGCTAATTCAGCGGTTATCGACACAATTCGGCGGTTTTGGCTGACGTCTGATAACTGCTTCGGCGACTCCAATTTTGAGAAATTACGATGACCATTCGCTAAATAGTGAACTCACCATTTTTTATGCGAAATTAAATCATGTAATGTTAAGCATATGTAGCGCTGGTTTAATTCTACTGCTGTGATTACTCGTTTCTGGCCACCAGGGGGAGATGAGCGCAATGTAAACCAATACTGGACACTTTTGGACTACGTTTTCCAGCACGCTTTGGGGCAGAGACAGGAAGTGGGTGGGGAGAACCGAGACACATCCGCAACCTCATGTGGAGGAGAGCCAGTGCGCGCCAGGAGGTAAACAGAGCAAGACGCACGTGAGACAAGGAGCGATTGTGACCAGGCCGGAGCGCAGGTGCTGCCTTGCGAACGCTGGAGATCGGTTTCAGTGACTTGCCAGAGACCTAGTAATCCACCGCTGAGAGGTTTTACACAGATACAGAGCTGCAGATTGGACCCCGAGTTAGGAGACCACGATGATCTAATGGGAGTGCAGGCGGTGAACTGAGCATCTTGTGGCAGAGATGGACAAGCAAGACAAGCGGATACGGTGGCACAGAGTCCCAGCAAAATCGAGCGGAGAGACGTCCTGGGTCGAGCAGAGTGCAGAGTATCTGGTGGATGGGTGAGAGGCCTTCCAGGCCACAGTACAGTAATAAAGCACGCTGCAGTTTGTCTAAATCTACAGGGCCCCAACGTGACTAGTCGAAGACACATTGAAATCATTCACTGGCCAGTTGTATCTAGTACCCGGGTACCAACACACGCATACACGCACACCTTCTTGGGAAACAACCTGTACGGGACTCACACTCTGGCAACGAAGGGGTTAAAATTCCTTTTTATTTTCCGCTGCGCGTTTCTCGCATTACGAATTCCTGTAAATATATATGTATACCGTGCTGCTTTATATATGCCAGTTTATTTGAGACCAGTAAACTATATAACTTATAAAATCCACAACAGTGTTGGTGTATATTTATTCCCTAGTGCGGGGAGACTGACCCGAGGTTAAATTCAGCGGCTCCTCCGGGAGTGAGCGCTACACATACATGGGATAATTTTTCATATTTTGATTAGTAAAGGCACCTTTTACCCTGCTTTGGCTAGCTGAGGAATGACTATTCGATTAGTACTTATACAGTTGTGTTCAAAATTATTCAACCCCCACTGAAATTGAGTGTTTTGGCCAGTTTGACATTGATTTTGATCATTCAGTCATCTTGCTTACAATTAAATCAAAGAGGCACGTGTAGGTCAGACAAATATAACATAACATTTATAATGAAATAACCACAAATGTCTTTTCTGTGCTCACATCATTATCAGTTTTATTCAACCCCCAAGTGACATTCAATCTTAGTACTTAGTGCAACATCCTTTTACAGTTATAACAGCTTTTAAAAGTGAAGCATAGCTTGACACAAGTGTCTTGCAGCGATCTACGGGTATCTTCGCCCATTCGTCATGGGCAAAAGCCTCCAGTTCAGTCACATTCTTAGGCTTGCGCACTGCAACTGCTTTCTTTAAGTCCCACCAGAGGTTCTCAATCGAATTTAAGTCAGGTGACTGCGATGACCACTCCAAAATGTTCCAGCCTTTAATCTGCAACCATGCTCTAGTGGACTTGGAGGTATGCTTGGGATCATTGTCCTGTTGAAAGGTCCAACGTCTCCCAAGCCTCAGGTTTGTGACGGACTGCATCACATTGTCATCCAATATCTCCTAGTACTGAAGAGAATTCATGGTACTTTGCACACGCTGAAGCTTCCCTGTACCTGCAGAAGCAAAACAGCCCCAAAGCATGATTGACCCCCCGCCATGCTGCACAGTAGGCAAGGTGTTCTTTTCTTCATAGGCCTTGTTCTTCCTCCTCCAAACATAGCGTTGATCCATGGGCCCAAACAGTTCTAATTTTGTTTCATCAGTCCACAGAACACTATCCCAAAACTTCTGTGGTTTGTCCACATGACTTTTGGCATACTGCAGTCGACTCTTCTTATTCTTTGGAGACAGCAAGGGGGTGTGCCTGGGAGTTCTGGCATGGAGGCCTTCATTACGCAGTGTGCGCCGTATTGTCTGAGCTGAAACTTCAGTACCCACATCTGACAAATCTTTTCTCAGTTCCTCAGCAGTCACACGGGGACTTTTCTCCACTCTACACTTCAGGTAGCGCACAGCAGTCGAAGTCAGCATCTTCTTTCTGCCACGACCAGGTAGCGTTTCAACAGTGCCCTTTGCCTTGAATTTGCGAATGATGCTTCCTATGGTCTCTCTTGGTATGTTTAACATCTTTGCAATCTTCTTATAGCCATTGCCCTTCCTGTGAAGAGTAATCACCTATTCTCTTGTCTTCCTGGACCATTCTCTTGACTTCACCATGTTTGTAACCACACCAGTAAATGTCTAGAAGGAGCTGAGTATCACAGTCATTTTAAAGCTGCCTAATTGGTGCTTATTATGCTTTATTACTGCTCCGTGACATCCACAGCTGTTTTCAATACCTGATTGAAAACACTTGAATGAACCTCTGTTCTTCAGAGTGGTAGTCTTTAAGGGTTTGAATAATTGTGTCAATGAAGAATTCACAAAAGAAACATTTACTACTGTATTACAAAACCAATTGATGTCATTTTAGTTGCATATGGTTCTTTAAAAAGTCCTTGTAGGATTTCATTCTGAATACAATTACAAATGTACACTAAATTCCCTAAAACCCTTTACAGCATTGGGGGTTGAATAATTTTGAACACAACTGTAAAAGAAAATGACATACAGGGTTATTCAGAGAGCGGTGAAAAGCAGGAGAATGACTGGAGAATGGAAAATTCTAGGTCAAAATAGCCAATTTGGAAAATGCGATAAATGGGAGAATTTTTCTGGTTTGGCTATTTTGACCTAGAATTTTCCATTCTCCAGTCATTCTCCTGCTTTTCACTGCTCTCTGCATAACCCTGATACAGTACAATTTGCTTTAACCCTTTTGCTGCTGAACCATTTCACTGCTGATCTCATTTTGGCCTTTCTTGCACATCAGGTTTAGCACTATTTGAAATTAGTAAATTGTAACTGCTGAAATATGTATTCATGACAGCAAAATACAGTAGATACGTATAATGTCTATTATTCATTACATACACTTCAAGCAGTTCCTCTCATGGGGTCCGTCCTGGCTCTATTAAGATGCCATGTATAATCACCACAAAGTGAAAAAGGTGATATACCGTTTTGAAGTTTCTATAAATTCCCATTCTATTATCAATTTCATCAAAAGAATAAAACATCCAGAAATAAGACAAAGACTTCAAAACCCAACCATAGTTACGTATAGCAGACACCAAGATTTAACCTGGTACAGTGACACTCAACATGTTTTTATACAAACCACAGAACTTTGTCAAGACGAGCTGTGTCATTTTCTACCTTTGTCACAACGTAGCAAAATTCTGATCATTAGCAGGAGGTCTTATTTTCCTATTACTTTAATAAAGAGCAATGAACTTGAACACCACTCAGAGACAGCAAACGGAGTATGTGCTTTTTTTTACTTGTAAAATGTAAATCAGTGCATTCTTCCTTTGTACACACTATTAAATCCCCTCTATGTAATTTTAGTCAATTACAAACTGTCCACCAGAAACTGGTAAAAGAGAAAATATGTGAACATTTGGTGACGCAATTTGAGATAATAGTCCCATTTATCATGAAATACCTATACAATCAATAAACATGCCTGCTATGAAAGGGAAATGTAATTTTGTTTCTTAACAAAGTGGATGAATGCAGTCAATAATTAAGATGTCTTTGAGATTGCCTTACACAATTGCACAGAATATTTCAATTGAATTCATTGTTTCACAAGTTCATATACAACCCAGTTCATGGTAGAACAGTTCTTCCTAGTGATTCACCAACTGGTATAGCTCCTCATGTTGTATCCCTCTTTACACTTTCCAACATCTACAGTTACGGGTACTTTATTTAGAAACTGCCACCATAACACAAAGTTGCCATTTGCATGCTGATACACGATAACATAAATTTAATGTTGGCATAAAAGCGAGGTTATTATACCCCAGACAGCATACTTAAAGGGACAGTTTAAACATTGTGACCATTTACTCTTATCTGAGTGGTTACACTGCAGTGAGCTCACTCACCCCCCTCTCTGAGGGTGGCATTAGAGGGCTAAATCAGCCGTCCAGATGCAGGGGCTTAGTCCTGCCCAGACTTTCAGCTCAGGAATCCCTCTGCTTAGGTTTCCTGGGCTTGGAGTGCCTGAGATACCAGCCCCATCCAATGGTATCAAATCATTCCTGCATTGAAAGCCACTGGATTGTCCGGAGTGCTCAGCCTCCTCCAGTCAGTAGCTGAGCTTGAAGGTAGACTAGTGCTGCATTCACGTGCGTTTTTTAAAGGGTTATAGCAGGAGGGGGGTGTAAAGGAGGTCAGGAGAGGTTATTGTTTAACCCTTCTGTTTCCTATCCCCAAAAAGTTTAACCCTATGGTGTCCCTTTAATCAAATTGAACCATGAATAAAAGAGATGTTACCTTGAATCATCTGTTCTACAACCAGTCCTCTCACCCGTTTCAGCTTTAAGTACATGTAGTTTGCTACAGATACTTTATTGAAACTGAGTTGAGCCTGTTGAACATTTTATATTATTATTATTACTCTCATCATGATTGTACTTTATTTTAACATTTGTTCAATGGGAGCATTTTGAAATGGACAATAAATATTAGGTTGCCGTAAAAATCTACTTTCCTTCTGTCAAGCTGACAGTTTTAATAATGCTATTGGAAGATTACAGTTCCCCAAAAGCCTTAAACTGAGACAATTACAATCTGTAAGCATTTGCATCTGACATTGACATTTTTCTTTCGACGTGGTGTACATAAAAGCTTTAAAAACTTAAATCCTCTTCACCAATATTACTAATTTCAGCGTAAACCTACTCTCCATAGTGGCCGACTCAAATAGATGAATGTGCAATGCCTCTGGTGCTGAACTACAAAATCTACAATCGTTAAAGATTACTTTTTTTTCTGTAACAGTCAGATTTAAGCACATTTTTATCAACTTCAGTTTGTAGAATGATAACAATACTTTACTTGTTTGTTATTGAAAAGGGTATGTGCTCTTGCTAGTCAGGTTTATAACTTATTCTAGGGCTCTAAATATTACATTTATATATCTTTTATATTTATATTGTATTTATATATTTAGTTTTAGATTTTCTAGGGCATTTTAAATATTGTTTTTAAAGAAAGAAATGTAAGAAAATTATTAAAATAATAGTGTAAAAAAAATGATATATAGAAGTACATTAAACTAGTCTTTTGGGGGTAATCAACTACAGGTCTAATCATCCACAATGGGGTCGAGTGCTTTGGGAGCCGTATGGTAAAACTACTATTCAGTGCGATTCGTGCCAAATGCAGAAATGCAGGTTTCTTGCTACGGGGCAGAAATGCGAGAAACACAGCCGGCTGCGAGTCCTGAACTTTGTGCGACATGGCTAGGAAATTCACATAATGACTACTTGCATGATTAGGAGGAAACAAATACAGGGTTATTCAAAGAGAATCGAAAAGTCACCGCACGTTCGGTGACTTTTCGTTCTCTTCAATTCGGTGTGATTTGGCGATCCCATTTCGGCGACCCTGCGGTGTATTCAGCAAGCACCATAGGGTCCTCGAATTGCAGGGAAAAGTCACCGCAAACCCGCCGAAAACTCACCGCAAAACCCAGCGAATGCACCCCGAAAACCCACAAAAACATCTGGATTAACCCTGCCGAAAATGCCGGAAAAACCAGAGCAGGAGTCGATCACCCACAGCGCAGCCGCCGGAAAAACCTGACACCGGAGACGAATGGAGTGAATAAATTAAAAAAACTGTGAAGTGAAACGCTGTTTGCAAAGAAACTACTGAGCGAAAATGTCTGAAATTTACATATGAGATCCAATGAATGATAATAAAAAGGGCTGTTATGAAAAAATAAGTAAAGTTAAATAAAAAAATAAAAAAAATAGGAAATATTTTTTTTAAAAAAAAAATCCCGAAAAATGATTAAAATATCCTAAAAAAATCTATAGATAAAGAGACTCTTTATTGCAGAATATTATAATCAATGGTTTATTAGATATTGAATTAAAACGGGAATATTTTTAACATTGAAGCCTATGGGATTCGCCTGAATAAACCTGTCGAATGAAACCACCGAATGGCAGGGCATTTCGGGGAACCTTTCACTGCTGGTTTGTGTTCTCTGAATAGCCGAAGCATTGCCTCTCTATGGGGATTTCACTGCCCTTGAACAGGCACCGAATGTGCAGGCAATTCGCCAGGATTTGACGAATTGCCTGCTCTCCGAATTGCAAGGAAAGGTAACCGAACGCTGAATTTCAGCATTTGGTTACCTTTCTCCAGCAATTCGGAGCGCTTTGAATAACCCTGATAGTTAAATTGTCCATTCCCCATTAAAACACGCCCCATAAATACGGCAACCAAAAAATTATGTCCAAGTTTAAATACCAGTGCACAGGTAGGAGGTACATGCTATAAGTTTTGCTGAACCTTTGTGGATCACTCTTATTAGCCGTTTTAAAAGTTGAGAAAATTTAATTATAATCACTATGACTAATATGCCAGTATATTATATACTTTATATGCCATAAGAATTATTCCCTGTACCTTTTATCACTGAATGTGCTTATTTATGGATAATTTCCAGTACTTACAGTATTTCTTTTTAACAATTTATGAGAAAGATTAAAATGTCTTAAGGGACTTTCTACGAATGCAGTTTACTTTACAGCCATGATCAATTTCTATTGTGGCCTTTTCTAGAACGTCAACACTTAAATCTTACATCAGATTTCCTTATTGCTCTTGAAGCAGAATGAAATTACAACCTGACAAAATATTTTCCAACGAGACTCCAAATGCCCTTAAAGAACATGGTTTATCATGTATTAAATGCAGAGTTGTGAAAAATCCATACATCATCATGTCATAAATCTTCCCATCCGAGTAGCAAGTGTCGTGACCCCACTCAAGCTCTTGTATGATTGCATCTCTGAGACTCATGCAAATGATTTCATTAAAAAAAGCAGAAAATCTACTATCTACTAGGGAGATAAGTCTATGAATATCATTATAGACAATTCAAAGATCCAAATAGCAGTGTTCAAGATAACAAGAGGATAAAAGGTATACACTCCGCGGGGAAGCTGCCACTGACAAGTGAGAACTGAAAGGGAAGTACTGCAACAGTGATCAGAGCAAATATAAAGAACACTTGCTCTTCTTTCAGATCCATAACAGGAAAAGTGGAACCATTTAAAATAATGCAGAGCACTTGCAAAGGTAAAGGTGATGATAACACAAAGACGTATTTGAAATGCTCTTTGATACGGTGAAGAGTGGTGGATTGGCAGAATGTTTCTCTCCGTGTTTACGCTACCAGCATAGCAATACAGAATGCACATGTAACATAGTGACTATATACAGAATGCACCTGTAACCATGTAATATAGTGATTATATACAGAATGCACCTGTAACCATGTAATATAGTGACTATATACAGAATGCACCTGTAACCATGTAACATAGTGACTATATACAGAATGCACCTGTAACCATGTAATATAGTGATTATATACAGAATGCACCTGTAACCATGTAACATAGTGACTATATACAGAATGCACCTGTAAACATGTAACATAGTGACAATATACAGAATTTTCTGTATTTATGTATATGATAGTAACACCAGTCTGTCGTTCTGCAGCTGTTCCTCTTTCCATGTTTTTGTTTTTAATCCCAAATGGGAAGTGTTTGGTGCGTGTATAAATAAAACCCACCATCTCTGCCTCTCCTTAGCTGAAAAGCAGCAGGAGGGGCTTGGAGCTGCTCAGTAGAGCGGCCTTTTGGTACATGTTAGGTAGGTACTCACTCTGTAAAGAGGTGCCGTGAAGTGGCGAGTGAGCTTACGTTGCAATGGCCATTGAAACAAACAAAAACCTCAGTTTTGTTGTACATGGAACACATAGAAACGAGCGCAGATGACACCTTTTTTCCTTGTTATGTTTTATACATTAACTGGGCTGTTACTCCTGGCAGTTGCTGCCGCTCCGGTGAGTATGGGCGCGATGCCATTTTTTCTGTATTTAAATATACAGAATGCACTTGTAAACATGTAATATAGTGACTATATACAGAATGCACTTGTAAACATGTAACATAGGGAGTATATTTCCTACATATTTATTTTCTGTGTTAATCTGTATATTTGTGTTGTTTTTAATATCGTGCATTCTATTACTTTGTGCTTCTGTACCTACTGTAACAATTCAATGTTCTTGAACCCAGGACATACATTAAGATTTCGATCATTTTCAAGTATGTAAATTACTTTATCAATAAAAAAATTTTTAAAAAAAGACTTGCGTTCGTGTACCCTAACAAATCTGTTTATGCATTGATGCATGGGAGTACACCAAGCTATTGTCAATTGTTAAATGTAAATATGGCACAAGAAATAAGTACAAATATAAAATTGTACCACTATTAATAGTGCTTGGTAAATAAAGCCCTTCATTCAGTAGAACAGATCTGCACTGTTTATTAGATTTTTTTTTATAGATTTAATAAAAGACCCAAATAACTTGCTCAAACAACGTTTATGAGCATTAAAGCAAAACAGATTAAAAATATATAATATGTCATTTTAATAACATGTCCTAACAAATAATCTATTATTTTTTAATTAAAAGATTTGGTGCACGCAGAATGTAAAGTCTTATTTTTCCCACTGTCAGACAAACTATGTTAATTTATTGCTCGGATCTTTGAGTGACAGCATTAAGAGTAAGCACTGGAGATAATATGTGTCCCAGAAGTAAATAGCATGAGGATTGCTTATATTCATTATCTATGCTAAGTTTACACAGGCACTTTAGATGGGGCTTGCCAATTTTAATCAGGAGAAATTTATAGGAAATCAATGTGTTGACCTAATAAAGTCATATACTCTTAATAACATGCCAGTGCTCTGGATTCAATAATTCCAAACAAGGTTTAAATATAACTTAATTGTGGTCATCACATAAGTCAGAAAAGTACAAATGCATCATAAATTATCTATGCAATAAACCTATTTTATGTCAATAAACTGGTAATTATTTAAAAAGTGTTCATACATATACAAGGTACCATGTATACAGAATGAAAAAAGAGAGCTAGAGAGCTAGATAGGTGAATTTGTCAGTGTTTAATACGATGACATTTTAAATTGGTGGGCTAGATGTCTAGATACCAGCCTCCCAATATGGGGCTAGATTACAACCTAGATGTTACTAGAGACGAGTTACAAATGGGAAAAAGCTGCATGAACCATTTCCGGCTCATCAATGCTGACTTTATTCTGGTTGAGCCACTGTATTACTAGTTCCTGTCAGAATATTTTTCAACTGCTGAATGATACCCATAGAACACCAAAGAGCCCAGCGTGATCTTGCATGGGCTTTGTGCCATTTGGATGATAGCAGTCTGATTTGCATATGGTAACACCTTTTCCATAATGTCACCATTAAGCTAAAATCTTATGAGAGTTTAGCAGGGACTTGCCATGGGGCAGGTGCTGCAGTGCTGCTGTTCATTCTCTATACTTTCATAAAGTTTGTTTTTTCACTTTAACCTCCCTGGCGGTCTATTTATTTAGAAAATTCTTGTCTGAAAATGGTCTATATTTTTTTTTTGCCCTCCCAGCGGCATCCCGAGTGTGTCTTGTGGTTAAATTCCTATGTTGGAAGCGGTAACCCCAAGCAACACTCGGGATGCCGCCCGATACATCACCTCTCCCTGCGCTCACTCAATGTCCCCCATAGTCTCCTCCGGCGATCGCGACCTAATTACTTCCTGGTTCCCTCCTCACGAGAAGGAATCCAGGAAGTATGAGGATGCGATCGCCGGAGGAGACTGCAGATTTCATCGAGGGAGCGCACGGAGAGGTGAGGTCTACAGCCCGAGTGTGTCTCGGGGTTACCGCTCTCAGCGGTGAAATTTAACCACAAGACATACTCGGGAACACCGCCAGGGAGGTTAATTAAACAAGATAATCCAGATGTGGACCCCTTACTAGAGGTACCCAGGTGAAACCTCCTGACAAGGCCTTACAAGGCTGTAATGATTATTGGGGTACTTTGTTGTGCAGAGATGACATCCTTGGCATTTCAATACTGGTCACGCTTGTTGGGTAATAGTAAATTAATTTGCCTGTAGTACAGTCTTCTCAGCACTAGCTTCACTGAACGTAAACCTTAAGACTCGTTACAGGGCTGGCCACTATTTCTGCTACCTGTCCTCAGCTTATTTTATGCCACAAAAATAAAGGTTTTTGAGAGTACTGAGGAAATTAATGATGGTGAATTATTTATTTGGGAGTTTTGTCAGCAGTAACAACAAAATCATATGAAAATGATATACTAGGTACAACTAAATACAATCAGACCAAAAAAAGGTAATTAAGCAGATTGAAGGGCTGGCAAGCAATACACAGCTAGTATCTTAGACAACAAGGGGTATTAAAGGCGGATTGCAAGGGGTGGCATAAAATAAGCTGATGGGTTATTAATATTAGGATGGGGCAGTAAGCATAAATAAACTAAAGGGATAATAAGGGTGAGCTGTGAGGGGTGGCATAAAATAAGTCTAGGTTATAATTAGGGTGAGCAATGAGGGGTAGCATAAATAAAGTGAAATATTGAGGGTGAGTTGTGAAGAGTGACATAAAATAAGCTGATGGGATATTTAGTGAAGGCTGAGTTGTCATAAAGTAAACTGAGAATATGGTGATACAAGGTGAGAAATGGAAGACGATAAGGAGTAATATGGTGATTCATAAAGGTTAAGCACATTCAATTGGGGTGTGTAATGGTGGGTTGGTGTTTCTGGACTGGTGTTGTCACTTGTGGTGTAGGGAGAAAATTGATTAAATCAACTATGGCAAGTACCTTTTTAAGTCCAGTTACTACGTACAGGTTTGAAATTTTGGACCCTCTATATATTCTAATATATTATGAATTCCATCAAGAAGCATTAGTAATATTCTTATTTTTATTACTTGTCAGCCAGTAATTCCTATTATTTTAGTAGATTTTACTGTTTATTTGCTTTCTTCCATAATAGTTCAAATCAGCATATGAAGCATTTATAACAAACATCATGAAATGAGTTTATTAGTATTCACAATAAAATGCATTGCTCTATAGCGTAGGAGCAATATGAACTAACTACTTTGCAAACCAGAAAATCTAATCTGTAAAATTGAAATAATATAATTCAGTAAATATGTATACAGTGGATTTTAATATGAAAATGAACTTTCATGTTGTGACTAGAGTTCTGCACCTGTGTTTAATCATTTCAATGAAAGCAAATTGTCTGACGGAATGAATCAATTTTATTTTCATGTCTCCAGAATGTCAGTGTTATATTTGGCTTCGTAGGAAGTCAATTCATGATAGTAAATAATACAGAGGAGAATACATTTTATATATACTTGTATACTAAGTATCTACTCACCACATGTGGAGAAGAGCATTCATGGGATTTTAACAAGTATTTAAAAAAACAATAGTTATATTATTGTTTCAAATTTAGCTGAAAATGCAATAAAGTGTATGCCATTTATTTATTTTAATACATTTGTTACTCATACCCAGTGAGGAGTTTTTTTCTAGATGTGGTATACATAACATTTACACCCACCAAAACTGAATGAGCAACACTTGCTAAGAAGGTGTAAAAATTCTTCATAAAACCTTTAAAAGATAAAAAATACAGTCGTAGGGCAGTATTGCACAATTGTACCATATATATTGCAAAAAAGAATAACTCTCTCAAGGAATGACAATGAATAATTAATTCATTCATTATCCATGATATTGGTCACAATAAATTTGTAATTTCTTTCTAAGAAACTAAAATTACGCTTTTTTTTAATGATTATGGGCCCTATTCCCTTCCTAACGTTAAAATGTACCTGCAGGTTTCCCCGTGGCTTCCCCATTTTAGCATTAGATTAAAGGGCAGGAGCTACCATGGCACCTTGCCCCGGAACGAAGCGCTACCCTCAGTGATACTCCCATGCCGGGAATAACACCTCCTGGAGTCCATAGGCCTCCAAGGAGGGTTGGGCTGCCAGGCCACGAGCCCTGTGTGCACTCACTCTCTCGAGATCATACGGCGCTGCAGAGTGATCGCAGAGGGAGACTAGAAACGGTTTGTCCCCTGTCTCACTCTGCTCGCAGCCAGGAGTAGCGGTGGATTTGGCTACCATTCTCGCCATGGGATAAGAGTTTAGTATTGGAGTTATTGGGGGGCTTTTAGGGGGTGCTAAATTATTCTGCAAAAGTGGAATCAGCTCGCACCAGCTTTTCAGTGTAGATACATTTCTGTTTGTGTATCGGTGCGGTAATTAGCACTAGGATTTTGTAATAACTCACATGTCCTAACGCTAAGTAATGATTCTGCTCCTCATGTTAAGTATAGGATTTGCAAAGTACAGTAAGCTCGCGCAAGCTACTGCTATCACCGATGTGCTAACGGGTTTTCACAGGTTTAGCATTGGGGATGTAATATGGGGGGCCTGCGTTAAAGTCAATTATCCTGGCGATAACGCTTAGTCATCTGAATGCTACAGATACTGTTTACTAGAGAATAGAGCCCTGTATTGTTGATAAGCTCAAGCTTAGGTCTTTAGACTGATTACAACCAAAAGAAATGTTAACAGTCTAGCAATCACGTGCATAAATATACATATATTTTACCAATGTGGACTCCTAGATACAGTTAGGAGTCCACAATATCGTGGAATCGATTTTGTGGACCCCTAACTGTATCTAGGAGTCCACATTGGTAACATATGTACAGTATATTTATGCACGTGATTGAGCCACTGTTAACATTTCTTTAGGCTATAACTAAAGGGCTATAGGGTGCCCTTATACTTTGGGCTGCAGTTGGACTTCTATGAACTAGACACATCCTTTTTTTTTTTTTTGGCTGATTATAATCTAGCGCTTAAAGACACTATTTCCCAATTTCTAGAATTTTTGGACCGGCAGTATCTTCACATATTTATGTATTTTGAATTATTTTCTTTGGCAAGCTTTGGCATTTCAAAATCTTAAATGCTGTATATAGATGTATCACACATAGTTATCAGTATGCTGATAGAAGTAGTTTCTACTTTGTTTCCTAGTAATACCATGGTCAGTCTGCAGAGTAATCACCCTTGTATGATTAAAACAGCAATAAATTTTAACAACTGTCAGTTATATAGCTAGCAAACCATTAGATGAACTGCAGTAAACAATTTAATTAGGTGTGAAACAAACACACTAGCCAACAACATTCCCCATAGGCTTCTTCAGACCGAACTTTAATCATATTTTACTTGAGGATAATAATGAAAAGAAAAATTAATGAGATACAAGCACTCCACTGCACAAGGAAACATATACTGGGCTTACCACTTTCTGATATTGTTTTGAGTGCTCTAGCATTGGTAAAATACTTAAAAATTTTACTTAGTCTAGCTTTAAGACATACAGGTCTATTCAAAGAAAGGTGAAACTCAGGAAAATGACTGAAGAAGTGACAATTCCAGGTCAAAACAGTCAAACCAGGAAAAATCTCCCATTTATCTCACTTTCCAAATCTGTTATTTGGTCTAGATTGTTCTCTTCTGCCAATTCTCTTGATTTTCACCTTTCTTTGAATAGACCTGATAACGGCAAACAAGAAGACAAATGTGAGAAACAAGACAGCAATACTCCAGAACCATTTTCATAGTTTTTATGTTGTATTAAATGTATACATTAATGGTTAAGCCAGGGCTCAAAATTTCCACTCGCCTACTTGCATTTGGCGAGTGAAAATTAAGTGAGGGCGAGTGGAAATACACACGCTGGCAGCACAATAATGACTGGGTATACATGTATCTGGGGGTCTGATGTCTGGGTATTAATTTTATTTTTGTAATTTTATTCTAAATAAAACCTTTAACAGTGTAATTTCATAAGATAATTTAAGGGGTGTGTTTAGGGGCAGAGTTAAGGGCTGGGTAGGAATTAGGTGGAGCAACTGGTGGCGAGTAACTCTTATGGCCTGGTTAGTAGCTTGGAACTTGAAATTTTGAGCCCTGGGTTAAGCTATGTCAATAAACCACAGCATTTATGGTCACATCCATAGTTCATAACAAATAAGCTAATTGTGGCACAACATTTTCTAGTACAGGTTGAGCACCCCTTATCCGGAATTCTAAAATCCAGAAGACTCCTAATTCCAGAATATTCAGAGCCTTCCGGATTCTAGTTATACTTATGTCCCTGATGCCCAGGCAGGTCCTGCTACTCGGAGAAACAGCCCTGATGGTTGCAGCACAGCTTGACGCACGATGGGAGATGCTGCGCAGCCCCAGTGTGAGATGCTTTACAGAGAGACATGCTTGCTTTGTGCAGCTTGCCCTCGAAAAGGGCTGAACAACTCTCAACATGTTTACACACTGCTGCAGAAGAAGGAAGGGGATCATAGCTATCTTGCCCCGTCTCTCAGACATTGGATTATCCAAGATTCCAACAATCCAGTGGAATTCAAAATCTGGAATTGTTAGAGTCCTGAAAATTACCAGTAAGGAATGTTCACCCTGTATTTTAATTAAAATTTAGTTTAATTTTATCTTTTTCTACAAGGGAATTTATCCTTTGTCAGCTCCCATGCTATTAGCTCCTTGACTTTGACAAATGATTAAGTCACTTCAGGTGCCCGATATTGAGTTAACTCTAGTTTGCAATTCATTTGCATTCCAGATTATCTACAAATTAATTGGTTTGCATATACATAGGTCTTTAAAATTCCAGAATATTGGACATATCAGCCAATGTATGTAACTCCCAGAACTGCTATCAGTGCCTGGAATGGACACTCAGGACCCCATTCGAACCAACCTGTGAAGTTAACGAGTGGAGCTGTTGAACTTAGAGGTTCCACTTGTTAACACATTGGCTCAAGCCGGTATTCTAACCAATCCGCAAGCTTTACTTGCGATTTGGCTTTAGCAGCTGCTTACTCTGACTGAATGAGTCCTAAACTTTGTAAAGGAGCCTTTAAAGGGACACTCTACTAATCCTGACCATTGTTTTAAACTGGCCAGGATGTGAGGAGTGTCACATGTGGAGGATATCCCCCACATGTCACGGGGTTTCCTCAGTCAATGGGGAGACCTTGATTGCTCCGATGGGAGTCCCGCGGTGTTTTGAATTCCTTGAAGTCAGGTTGTTCCATGGGACCTCTCCCAGCGCACATATGCCGGTGCTCAATGATGTCATTTTCAGGAGCCACCCGGCAGAGCCGGTGAATGCCTGAAGGGGAGAGGGGGTCATTTGTAACCTTCCCTCCCCTCATCCGGAGGGGCTAGGTATACAAGAGAGTGTAAGGAGCATCGCCGCCGGCGTAATAAAAAACCTAGTGCTGGCTCATAGTAAGCTTCAGGAGTAATTACCAAGACTCACCTCCACCATACAGCGCACAGGTGTTGTCTAATCTAACTGAATATTCCATGCTTAAAACCCAGCCACACCTAAAGCTCAATGCTTTTTCATTGCCTTGGAATCTCCAAGCTGGAAGGAGCTAAACCAGTCTTGTCCAGATCACCTGAACACCAGTTTCTACCACAGTTCCTGGTAAGGACCTTCTGCCACAGTTCCTGGTAAGGACCTTCTGCCACAGTTCCTGGTAAGGACCTTCTGCCACAGTTCCTGGTAAAGACCTTCTGCCACAGTTCCTGATCCTGTTAAAGACCTTCTACCACAGTTCGTGTTAAAGACCTTCTACCACAGTTCGTGTTAAAGACCTTCTACCACAGTTCCTGTTAAAGACCTTCTACCACAGTTCCTGTTAAAGACCTTCTACCACAGTTCCTGTTAAAGACCTTCTGCCACAGTTCCTGGTAAGGACCTTCTGCCACAGTTCCTGGTAAAGACGTTCTGCCACAGTTCCTGATCCTGTTAAAGACCTTCTACCACAGTTCCTGTTAAAGACCTTCTACCACAGTTCCTGTTAAAGACCTTCTACCACAGTTCCTGTTAAAGACCTTCTACCACAGTTCCTGTTAAAGACCTTCTACCACAGTTCCTGTTAAAGACCTTCTACCACAGTTCCTGTTAAAGACCTTCTACCACAGTTCCTGTTAAGGACCTTCTACCACAGTTTCTATTAAAGACCTTCTGCTGCAGACCCGTTTAAAGATCTCCTGTTGTCGACTCCTCAGAATCATCAACCCGCTGCCCTGCATCCTGCAGAATCCTTAACCCACTATCCTGCAGAATCCTCAAACCCGCTGTTCTACGTACCCAGGACCCCTCTACAGATACAGAACCCTCTGCATTCCCCAGGACTCTCAGCCTACAACTAATTCTCTGCTCTTGTTTCCTATTTTTCTTAAGAACTTCCTCCAATATCCATTATCCTAACTAGGTCTCTCCCTATATTCTGCCTATACCTGCAATCTGCATAAATAATATATCCTCCTTGATTCCTTACTAATCCATTGTCATATATGTTATATATTTCTCCCTGTTCATTATCTGCGTTTGCTTCATTCTTATAGAGCTATTTTATCTTTAGTTCTAGTCTACCATTCCTGCCTATTATTTATCTATAACTTCAGTTACCCATTGATATCCTTTACTCAGCATTCTCCTTATGTTGCATACCCTTCCTATATTGTTATAGCCTTTAGTCATTCCTTTCATGCTCTCAATAAATCTGTTTATATAAATCTATCTGCCTTGTAAGATCCCATTCATTGCATATTGGCTTGACCTTGCTGCCCCGGAACCTGTATCCTGACAGAGAGGCATCACTGGAAAGGTCTAAGGGCGGGTGTCTCACCCTCCGCTGCGTATTTGCTCCCTGCGAGCGTCCAAAGCATGCAGCTTCGGCGCTCGCCTGGAGGAAACACGTCACCAGCCAATCGTGGCTGGTCACGTGGCTCCCCCAGGCGAGCGCCCAAGCTGCGCGCCGCCGGACGCTCAGAGGGAGTGAACATGCGGCGGAGGTGAGCTGGGGCCATTATCCATGTGCTGGGGGCAGTATCCATGTGCTGGGGCAGTATCCATGAGGTGGGGCAAATCCATGAGCTGGGGTAGTATCCATGTGCTGGGGCAAATCCACGTGCTGGGGCAGTATATCCATGAGCTGGGGCAAATCCATGAGCTGGGGCAGTATATCCATGAGCTGGGGCAATATATCCATGTGCTGGGGCATATCCATGAGCTGGGGCAATTACCATGAGCTGGGGCAGTATCCATGAGCTGGGGCAGTATCCATGAGCTGGGGCAGTATCCATATGCTGGGGCATATCCATGAGCTGGGGCAATTACCATGAGCTGGGGCAGTATCCATGAGCTGGGGCAATATCCATGAGCTGGGGCAGTCTCCATGTGCTGGGGCATATCCATGAGCTGGGGCAGTATCCATGAGCTGGGGGGGGCAAATCCATGAGCTGCTGGGGCATATCCATGAGCTGCTGGGGCATATCCATGAGCTGCTGGGGCAGTATCCATGAGCTGGGGCAGTATCCATGAGCTGGGGCAGTATATCCATGAGCTGGGGCATTATCCATGTGCTGGGGCATTATCCATGAGCTGGGGCATTATCCATGAGCTGGGGCAATATCAATGAGAGGAGCTGGGGGCATAGCCATGAGAGGAGCTGGGGCAAAATCCATGAGAGGAGCTGGGGCAGTATATCAATGAGAGGAGCTGGGGCAGTATATCCATGAGAGGAGCTGGGGGCATAGCCATGAGAGGAGCTGGGGCAAAATCCATGAGAGGAGCTGGGGCAAAATCCATGAGAGGAGCTGGGGCAAAATCCATGAGAGGAGCTGGGGCAAAATCCATGAGAGGAGCTGGGGCAATATCCATGAGAGGAGCTGGGGCAATATCCATGAGAGCTGCTGGGGCATATCCATGTGAGCTGGGGCATTATCCATGTGTGCTTGGGGCAGTATCCATGTGTGTTGGGGGCATATCCATGAGAGCTGGGGCAATATTCATGTGTGAGCTGGTCTGGGGCAATATATCCATGTGTGAGCTGAGGCGCAATATATATCCATATGTGAGCTGAGGCGCAATATATCCATGGGTGAGCTGAGGCGCAATATATCCATGTGTGAGCTGGGGCAATATATATCCATGGGTGAGCTGCTGGGAGCAATATATAATTGTGAACTGGGGCAATATATTCATATGTGAGCTGGGGGCAATATATATCCATGGATGAGCTGCTGGGGGCAATATATATCCATGTGTGCTTTCACTGCCTTCGAACAGGCATCGTACTTGCTGGCAGTTGGCAAAAAGTTGTGTGAGCATATGAGAGAGCTCCACAGCAATAAACCTCACAGTAATGTGCGCTGTGTATGAGCATTCAGTGTTATTTGGGAGTACTGATTTAGGAGTAAGAGTAGTTAAAAAAAATCCGTAAAACTCGGGGGCGGGGGAGGTGACACCATAAGTTACCGCACCGGGTGACACCAACCCTAGTAATGCCACTGTCTTTGAACACTGGTTTTTACTTTGCATTAAATGAACAAAACACTTCTCCACCTCCAGATAACACACTAAAAGCATTTGGGTGTGCATGAGAGGTAGACCACTATGGAACATAGCTTCTCTAATACTTTTACTGAGGGAACAGAGTTCCCATTCAGCACACAATAAAGAGCTTAATTGTACGCAGTAATTTATATATGTCTTTGTTAAACCACAATAATGACAGGGTTTTCATTACGTTTATCAGAATAATTTTCTTTACCTCACCTCCAGGTATATATATATATATATATAACGAATATCACATTTGAGTTTAGGGTTGGGGCTTAAATGGATTTAATGGGGGGGGGGAGATGCAGACATTTTTTTAAGGTCTCTTGAGCCTTGTAAGTTTTGATTACAAATCAGTGGTTATTCAGAGAGGTTTAGACATGCAAGATTGTGTTGTGCTTACTATCTATGTATGTTTCATATGTTTTGTACAACATCGTATGCCAGCAGAAAAATAAAAAATAAAAGAAATGACAGGAAAATTGTTGGAAACCGCATTATTGTGAAATCCATCTGTGTAATTTACAGTCCAATATGCTGCTTTGTTTTTCTTCATGAGAACTATATAATGTGTGAAGTGACAACTAATGTGAGTCTGTATTAGAAAGTTTGTATTTCTTTATTTATACCCTACACATGCCTTATGATACATATTGCCCATTATCTTTGAATTTACTTATTTTTTCCTCCCACATTCATTAATCTGCATATCTCGCAGTGTAGAGAACATCTTGTAGTCCATAATGATTCATATCAGAATAGTCAGTCAGAGATACTAAATGTGGATGCTGCCAGATAATACATGTTTAGGAAGTCTATTTTCCATAAACATTAGTGTTCTGCATTTAAATAGGGAGTTAATATTATTTCTAAGTACTGAATATAGGAAAACCTGCTATACGATGTAATAGCTGCAGTTATAATTAGCAATGATGTCTATTAAATGTGCCTCAACAGAAGGCAATTAATATCCATTTCATGTAGACTGGAAATTTAATGGCCAAAAATCAACTGTACAGAGCAGTTTTTGATGCATTCTCACACCTGCTGTCATTGCTGGATAGATTGTGCCAGAAAGATGGATCCTTTTTTTCCAAATGTTTGCTGGTAAGAAGATGATTTACACATCTATGTATTTGTGAGTGGCATCTTGATAAAGAGACCTGTGACTTTCGGTTTAATAGCTAAAAGGGTCAACAAGACGACTAGAAGAAAGCTTTTTCTTTATATTTTACAATTTGATTTTTTATTCTGAAATAATCACATGTGAGATTTAAAGGGTTATTCAAAGAGAATCGAAAAGTCACCGCACGTTCGGTGACTTTTAGTTCTGTTCAATTCGGTGCGATTTGGCGATCCTATTTCGGCGACCCTGCGGTGTATTCAGCAAACACCACAGGGCCGTCGTAGTGCAGGGAAAAGCCGCCGCAAACTCAGCAGACACTCACCGCACAACCCGGTGAACGCTCACCGAAACCCGCAGAAATATCTGGATTAACCCCACCGAATACATCGGAGAAACCCGAGCAGCCGCTGATCACAGCGCAGAGCAGCCTCCGGAAAAACCCGACACCGCAGACGAATGGAGTTAAAAAAAACGTACGCTTCAATATTTGAAAAGTGAAACGCTGTTTGCAAAGAAACTACTGAACGTAAATGTCTGAAATTTACACATAAGATTCAGTGAATGATAATAAAAACGATTTAAAAAAAAAGAAACGGAAAAATAGTTTTCGCAGAAAAATACCGAAAAATGCCTAAAATATTCTAAAAAATCTATACATAAAGAGACTTTTTACTGCAGAATATTATAATCAACAGTTTATTAGATATTAGATTAAAACGGGAATATTTTTAACATTGAAACGTATGGGATTCGCCTGAATAAACCTGTTGAATGAAACCATCGAACAGCAGGGCAATTCGGCAACATTTCACTGCTGGTTTTTGTAATCTGAATAGATGAAGCATTGCTTCTCTATGGGGGTTTTAGGCTAGGGTCAGACGAGCGTGATTTCTACGGACTGTACGTCCGTGCACACGGACGTACGTCAGTACGGAAGACGCAGTAGTGGCCACACAGTCCGTTTATTCACTGACGTATATTTTGACGGATGTAGGAGGGAAAATAAATTAAAAAGCAAAACCATTTTGTCCGTGAAAAATGCTGGACGTATAAATGCAGTCCGTCTGACCACGTTCCATCACTCACACACAAAGCTATGCGGACGTTGCAGACGCAGCGCACTTTGTGCGGCCTTTCTAGGGGTTGTACGTTCTTGCCTGCCTTGCGTCCGTTTGCCGCGGCCGTGGTGCGTCCGCAGTTCAGTGCGGACGTACTTTGTGTAACAGGCTCCAATGGGCTTTCTGTCATGCTATCACGGACGTACTTTTAGGCGCAATCACGGACGTGAACACTACGCTCGTCTGACCCCAGCCTTACTGCCCTCGAACAAGCACCGAACAGGCATCAGGGAGAAAGATGCCAAAAATTAAAAGATGCCTTTTATTTTTGGCATCTTTCTCCCTGATGAAGTTTGATGAACGAATGGAGATTTTATTTTATTAGAATGTATGCTGTTTACAATAAATCCTCTTTTGGATATTTCCTCGTGGTTCTTTCCTGTGGCGGCGGGCGAACCAAACGAAGATCTTCCTCTGGGAGCGGTAACAAGCAATACTATATGCCTACAATTATTCTTAATTTTGTGAGTGCTATGATAGCGGGGGCCTTTTAATATAGAAATTTGCTACTCTCTGCACCATGAGATGTTATTTTGTCTTATAGATCGTACATCCCCCAATTTTGGATTGATAACTCTGTATGTGGCGTTAAGAGGAAGAAACGCCGAAGGGGATTTGCGATAAGATACGTTTTTAAGTATATTTTAATCCTCAGTGGTGACATCACAATTGTTAGAGCAATGTGTAAAACCCTGCATCACGTAGAATTTATACCCTGTAGTATGTAGAATCGCCAGGGTCACCTCTTCTGCATGTATCATTATTGAGTCTCATATTTGTGCTCCCCCATAGTAAAGCACTATGGAATTTGCTACGTAAATAGCTGTAATTGTAGAATCTAAACATTGCAGGTGAGAAATCTATCCATTAATCAGTTTGGAATCCTACATGAACTACCAAATGATTTCTCTTTTGTCATGTCTATATTTTGCAGGATAGCACCTTCCCTGTACTCCCCCTCTGCATGAAAGTTTCCAGAAAAACAAGGCTGATCTGGAAACCAGATAACAACTGCAATGTGTCAGTAGAATGTATTCAAGGTGGAAGTGTGAAAAACACTAATATGATTAATGTGTGTGCTTGTAATTGAGAGGTTATACATATATTCCCTCAGTATGTGAGTGTGTCTCCACAAAGCTCCAAAAAGGAAGCAAATCGCATCAGGCAGGGTATGTGAAAAAGAGGATCAAGTTTTATTGTCGAACATGCAATGTTTCGGGCTTATCCAATGGCCTTTATCAAGCAATGCTTGATAAAGGTCCTTGGATAGGACAGAAATGTTGCATGATCTCCAAAAAATCTTTTTGGGTTTTGGTGATATGTTGAGCTGGCTACCTGTGGACCTTGGGGAACTACGCTAGAGTGAAGTATTTAGGCGTGGGGCTCTTTAATTTTTCTTTCTAAATATCAAAAACAGGCTTAAAACTTACACATATGTCCCTTCAAATCCACCAAGCTGACCCACCCACTGTGATACCTCCCAGCATTCCCAATTACATGCAGCCAAATGCTTTTTATGGATAGACAATGGAAGAAAAACAGCTTTAATATTTTTTATTTTACCTTAGTGAAGGATATAAAGAAACAACCATATTTTGTCTATATTGTTCCTTTTCATAAAATAGTATTTTATCAATGCACTGGGTTTTTAATCCTACATTAAAATATTTAAAAAAATATATATATTTAAAATAAACTTGTGGCCACGTTTTATATTATATATCATATCTGAAGCTTGCCGCTGTTCCTTTAATTCGCATCCAAGGGATACATTGCAGCATTGACATTACTCTAAAATGTCATTTTATGTACCACTACCAACTAATATAAAGTCTGTACAAAAGTCTAACCCTTTTGATCATGCCACTGTTTGACAGGGTTTACTATTTTCGTGTAGCACACTGCTTTCAAATACATACTGTCTTTATCATCCACCTCAGCCTGACACTGAATCATTTATGATTTATAGAGTTTGACAATTGCTAGAATGACATCAATACCCATCTAATCAGTATGTGGATAAATGTGTTTCATATGACATAACAAAAACCTAATTATATATGGTCTACTTTATACAAATTAGCATCTGAAATTAAGATAAGTGAGCTGAAACTTAAATCAATACCTTACACAGGACACATGCATTTGTATAACATCTATAACTTTAACCATATATTTATTCGGTATGTAATTAAAAATTGGTTTTGTTAGATGATTTGGTACTATAAACTTGTACAATGTAACCACATATTTTTTATTTAAATTTGCTTTTTGCTTGAGTATGAAAGGCTTGGGGCTACATTACATAAATCGGGAATGTAGGTTTCTCCTTTGCAGCCCCGTTTTAGGGCGAAATTACAATGCAGGCGCTTAAAAAGCTGCATGCATTGTTATCGGCGCTAAGCACCGGGATGCGCATAGGACTCCATGGAGCAGACCATGCTGGTCACATGACCTGCCGGATCTCGCCTCGCCCCCCCAGCCTCTCCCTGCTCCAAGTGGAAAGAGGAGGCGGATGGAGCCACGGTCCTCACCACAGGATAGGAGGTGAGTATCTGGATTTTTTGGTGGAGGTTTCTACTGGTGCTAGCGGATTCTGCAGAAGCGGAATCTGTTAGCACCAAGTCCTGGCTGTGGTTAACTTTTTTCTAACCACAGCCGGACGTTAATTAGCGTTAGAACATTGTAATCCTAATGCTAATTAACACTTTGCGCTCCCCATGTTAAATATAGGGAGCGCAAAGTACAGTAACCTCGCGCAGTACAGCGCAAGATTCCAAGTGGTAAAGGGTTTCTTAACCCTTTAGCGTTTGATTTGCAATATGTTGCGCCCGCGTTAGGGCCACCAGGGCTAACATTAACGCTCACGCGGGTGAGCGCTAACGTTAGCACCAAGTTTGTAATGTGGCCCCTGCTCTTTTAGCCACCTACAACCATAAAAACACTACAGTAATTTACTCAAATAAATTGTCTGGATTTAAGCAGGAAATAATTTATTATTATGGATAAAGGGATGGATTCTCTTACTCGCAATTACTTTTGCAGATTCATGACTTTCATGGAACTTGGTATATGAATATGGTCAACTATTAATATGTATAGGAATATCCTTTCAACCAGACCCTATACACCTAGGGCCCTATTCCGCTCTTGCAGTTAAGTTACCTGCTGGTTCCATTATGGATAATGGCTCCAGCCGTTAACTTAATGACTGAAATTGTTATCTAAGGCTAAGGTCAGACGAACGCAGTATTAACGTGCGTTTAGCCACACTAAATCACGGCCGCGCTGGCAGCAAATTACGTCCAATGCCGGGCAGCATATGAAGAACGGCCGCACAAAATTGCAGCCGCGCAACGCAAGTGGTAAACAAACGCATTTTTTCGAGAACGTCAAACCGCTAGTACTGACGTACAGAGTGCGCTGTGTCCGCTAGCGGCATGTGTGCGTGATTAGGAGACGTCAGACGCTGCTAATTTCCGGCCAACATAACGTCCAGAGGCAAAAAGTGTTTTATTGATGATCCGTACAAAATCACGGACGAAAATGCGCATCGTATGACCGCTATTGCGTATTCCGTGAAAAAATGCGACCATTCGTTCGAACGCACTTTTTCACGGACAACGTGAAAAATGCGTTAGTCTGACCCTAGCCTTAACCTTGCTGCAAGCTCTGCTTTTGGCTCGGTTATTTCAGACCGACATTCTTTCTACAGGAGCTGTTAATTTGTGCCTAGGGGGGAGAAGAATAAGCTATTTCAATGTAGCTTGTTCTTTTCCTTTGGCGCCAGCATTTCTCAAAGTAATACCTACTGAAAGATCCTCTGATCCCATGGCAGAGAGGAACATAGCTCCCAGTGTCTCTCTGCGCTTCCTCCGCAGCTCCTGCATGATCCTCCTAGTGCGTGCTAACACAGAGCTCGCAGCAGGGTTGACTGGGCTCCCAGGAGCTCCATGGACTTAAGATGCCAATACCAATGGAGTGGTTGAGTTGGAATAGGTATGATAAAAGGGAGCCAGTAAGGCAAATTGGCTTGTGACCATTTTTTTCCTCATAAGGATCCTTTTTACCAGGAAGAAAGGAATAGGGCCCCAAAGGATTATTCACTAATGACAGATGTTTCACCAAAGTTCACCATAGTCGCAAACGACGATATAAATCACCGCTTTTGCAACTACAATGAACTTCCACTATTCAGCGACGCAAAACTCAAAAACAGTAGGAGAAGTTGCTGCAAATGTTGAACTACAGTACCACCATTTTTTGATCCACATAAGGAGTCAACTACAGATATTCTCCATTTGTATGTGATTGGAAACTGCAATTTAGGAAAGGAACGCTTTATAAAATGTAAACGATATAGGAATGTAAACACATTTGGGAAAAGGAAATAACCCAAATTTGGATGGGTATGTCAGGTAACCCATTGCAGGAAGCTGTAGATTATTGGATAAACTCTCAAATAAATACATACGCATACTGTACAAAAATATATGTGAGTGTGTGCATATATATACACTATATTGCCAAAAGTATTCGCTCACCCATCCAAATAATCAGAATCAGATGTTCCAATCAATTTCATGGCCACAGTTGTATAAAATCAAGCACCTAGGCATGCAGACTGTTTTTACAAACATTTGTGAAAGAATGGGTCGCTCTCAGGAGCTCAGTGAATTCCAGCGTGGAACTGTGATAGGATGCCACCTGTGCAACAAATCCAGTCGTGAAATTTCCTCGCTCCTAAATATTCCACAGTCAATTGTCAGCTGTATTATAAGAACGTGGAAGTGTTTGAGAATGACAGCAACGCAGCCACGAAGTGGTAGGCCACGTAAACTGACGGAGCGGGGTCAGCGGATGCTGAGGCGCATAGTGCGAAGAGGTCGCCAACTTTCTGCAGCGTCAATTGCTACAGACCTCCAAACTTCATGTGGCCTTCAGATTAGCTCAAGAACAGTGCGCAGAGAGCTTCATGGAATGGGTTTCCATGGCCGAGCAGCTGCATCCAAGCCATACATCACCAAGTGCAATGCAAAGCGTTGGATGCAGTGGTGTAAAGCAAGCCGCCACTGGACTCTAGAGCAGTGGAGATGCGTTCTCTGGAGTGTGAAATTGCGCTTCTCCATCTGGCAATCTGATGGACGAGTCTGGGTTTGGCGGTTGCCAGGAGAACGGTACTTGTCTGACTGCATTGTGCAAGTGTAAAGTTTGGTGGAGGTGGGATTATGGTGTGGGGTTGTTTTTCAGGAGCTGGGCTTGGTACCTTAGTTCCAGTGAAAGGAACTCTGAATGCTTCAGCATACCAAGACATTTTGGACAATTCCATGCTCCCAACTTTGTCGGGACAGTTTGGAGCTGGCCCCTTCCTCTTCCAACATGACTGTGCACCAGTGCACAAAGCAAGGTCCATGAATGACAGAGTCTGGTTTGGATGAACTTGACTGGCCTGTACAGAGTCCTGACCTCAACCCGATAGAACACCTTTGGGATGAATTAGAGCGGAGACTGAGAGTCAGGCCTTCTTGTCCAACATCAGTGTGTGACCTCACAAATGCGCTTCTGGAAGAATGGTCAAAAATTCCCATAAACACACTCCTAAACCTTGTGGACAGCCTTCCCAGAAGAGTTGAAGCTGTTATAGCTGCAAAGGGTGGACCGACGTCATATTGAACCCTATGGATTAGGAATGGGATGTCACTTAAATTCATATGCGAGTCAAGGCAGGTGAGCAAATACTTTTGGCAATATAGTGTATGTATATCAATTTAATCAAACGAGAGGTAAAAACAGACTTGAGATAAAGTTGCATCGGCGAGGGAAAATACAGAAATTCTGTTAATTTCTATTGGAAAATACTAATTCTAAGCTACACATTATGCTCGAGCTGCTCTACCAGGTAAGTAGCATGTAGAATTGTGCTATGAGCTGAAAAAGTCCTAAAAGAATCATTGTAAAATCTGATAAACAACATATGTACAGTATATAATCACGTTTATGTTTTGTGATATGAAATTCTTTAATAGCAAGCACTCAAATGATAATCAGTTGATCTAAATCCAAATGCAGGGAAAAAGCCATTAAAACATGCATGAATAATACCGAATATACTCTAATAATTTGCATTGCTATCTTATGCTGTTATCTGTGAATTTGCAATATAAACTAGCCATTATAATTTATTGCTTATGGGTTTATGTCTTTATTGATATTGCAAAGTACCTCTGTAATGATTACTGGTACTGTCTATAAATCTGAAAATTAATGGTCCAGTAAAATAGATTATTTTTAAAATACATATTTAATTAAATAAGAGCAATCAATAAGAGAGACGAAGGAATTGAAAATAGCTTCTCATTGGATTCAGCAAACAATGTGATCATCAAAGAGATTTAGCTTTAGATCACTTTCAATATGACCTGGGTGAAAGTTATGAAGCGTACTGTTAGTGTAGCTCTTTCTTTAATGGCTTACAAATCAATTTGGCAGAATTTATGCAGGTATAATGTTTGTTAGAAAAGAAATTACTGAGTACACATGTAGCAGATTGTGCAAATCTGCATACAGCACTGATATATGGATAAGAAGGTAATTGAATATGCCCTTTGGTACAGTGAGAATGCCGATGTACAGAGATCATAATAGACATTAAAAATGGGAATAAGAAAACCTCTCCAGGTGAACCACGGTTAAATGGAAATAAAAGAGCCCCCATGACTGTGACCAGAAAATGTTGACTAATAATAGTGAAACATTTTGAGTTAGGCTAGATACCTGTTATTGGAGACACATAAAAAGAGAATAATTTGATTTGTCTGTTACGCCTCAGTGCATTCCCCAGAAATGGTAGATAAGGCACTAAGGGAGTTATCTACTCAGAGTCAGCACTTGTGTTTGCCGGTGTAGGAAATACTGGCTACAATTACAGGTATTGCAGTGCTGAGAAACTTCAGAGCTTCTCAAAACTATAATCCAAACAGTGAAAGGAGGAGCTGCATTGTGCCTATATTTTGGAACATTGGCGCCTAGTGGATAACTCACTAAACATCTAGGGTTAAATTACAATCTCCACGCAAAAACCTTTGCGTAAAGCGTGAATTTTTGCGCCAAGCTTTAGACTTTTGCGCGCGCAAATCACCACTGGAATTACAATCCTTGTGCGTCTTTTCATCCGTCGATCAATATCGTGTGTAAACAGGACGCACCCAAATGCTCGCACAGTACCATTGCGTTCAGAAATCAGTGTGCACAGTTTTTTTTCTCGCTATTCAGCCAATCAGAATTAAGAACCACAATTATCTCACGTTAAGTTTTTGCACCTGCCACAGTCAATCTGAGCATATATGTTGCAGCAATAATAAATGCACACACAACTTCTCCATTTTATTGGTTTGGTATGTGTAGAATGTGTAACTATACTTTGCTGCATTTTTTTTTGGGCTGGTGTATTTGGGTTCGGCCAGTTTGTTCAGATTTGCCATTAACGCCAGCTTTTAGGAGTTGCTAAAATAATGCGCGCAAAGGCTATTCGGTAATTACCGCAAATAGATTGTAATACATCCTCGTACCAGCGCACTTTCGCATTTGCGCTCACATTGTTAAGTACAGTACACGTGCAGTACAGTAAGCTCGCGCAGGGTGCGCACAGGTTCACCCATGGTAGACGATTGCGCCCCCGGTTGTTGCACTGACTTTGTTATACGGCATTCGGCGCAAAGGGTTTTAACCCTCGTGTTAATGTTTTTTTGTGCCGGCGCAAACGTTTGCACGAAGATTGTAATTTAGCCCCTAGAATTGTGCTGTGCAAACCCATGGGGATTTATGAGTGTGAGATTTTGAACGCTGCTCTGAAAAAGCATCTATGGTTAAATTGTAAAAAAAAAAAATCTAAATACAGTATTTCCCGACAAAAAATGCAACCTTAAAATAGTTATTACAAACAAAGAAATTTACAGAAAATAAAAACCCAGAATTCTGCAACCTTTAAAAGCTGTTTATAAAAAAACTACTGCACGAAAATGCCTGAAAATGACATATGTGTTCTTTTGAATAATAATAAAAAGGTCTGTCACATAAAAACGCTATTTAAAAAAAAAGGTTATAAAAAATCTTGCCGTACAAATCCCGAAAAATGCCTAAAAATAAATAAATAAAGAGACTTTATGCTGCAGATTAAAAGAATAAATGGTTTAAAAATTATCTCATAAAACCAGGGAATATTTGTTACACTGAAACCTAGGGAATCCATCTGATTAACCTGCCAATTGAAAGTACTGAAAATCAGGGCATTTCGCTGACATTTCAGTGCTGTTCGGTGTTCCCTGAATAGATTAACCATTAATTCTCTTTGGGGAATTCGCTTCTGTCGAATAGCACTGTATTTCGCTGGCAATTTGCCAATAGTTGGCGAACTACCTTATTTTTTAACAGCCGTTGTCCCCAAAATTGCACCGTTCGGGGAAATTTACCGTTCGTGCAATTTCGGAGCCAATTCGGTTCTTTTTGAATAACCCTGTTAATTAACCTTGCAATTATCATAGGCATTATTACAAAGCTGGTGCTAACTTAACCAGAGCTGTTGTAAATTTACCAGAGCCATTATAATCTGTGGAGCTGTTAAATTTACAACAGCTCTGGTTAACTTAGCACCAACTTTGTAATACTACCCATAGTCTATGGGGTTAAGTTTACAACAGTTCTGGTTACGTTAGCAGCGACTTTGTAATACTGCCCCATGTGTTTTAACATTATATACAGCTATACGCAGTTCCAGCTCAATTATAGAAGATCTACAGTGAATCTATTGTACTGAATTACATTCAATAAAGCACCCCTGGGGAGTGTGGGACCTCACTAAGCAGCGAGGGAGGCAATGAGATTCACAAAACCTTTCAAATTGTTGAGGGCACCTCAAGACTGAGCATTATCTGAAAACAATGCAGGAGCTTTTTTCTTCATCTTTAAATAAAGGTTAAATATTCAGCAATAAAGGTTTTATTTATATTGTACAGTGTTTAAACTTCCTATGTAAACATATACTGTAGATGTTTCTGAAATACCTTTGAATACTGGATAGATTAAAAATACACACATAAGCATCCTGACAGTAAAAGTAATTTAAATATGTATGTTTGTAATGACTGACTGTGCTCTTTTGATTAGCTTGATTGATCTTGCAAGTCTTAAGAGGGTTTATGAAGAAATTGACAAAGGGGTTGATTTTCTTTTTTCTCTGTATGAACTTCACTGAGACTCCCCATGGGCTTAAGAGATATATCTCAGCAATGCAGGCTAATGTCAGCAGTTCTTACTTTGCCATGTCTTTCCTAGGCTGAAATTAACTTACTTCGGAACTTCCTTTCAACTAAATTTCCTACATTGAGTTGAAAAGACTCTGGTAAATGGAAACTAGAAGTAAACATGTTATTTCCTAAAACAGTGTTGTTTCACTTCTTTATATATAGAACTGTAAAATGAATTAAAACAAAAGAGTTGACTCACAATGTCTGTCGATGGCTTGCTATAAGGGGATAAAAGACACAGATCTTTTGCATAAAGTCTTAGGCAAAGTGAAAGAAATATTGCTATGTAATATTCTTTCTGTGTCTTGATAATTCCCTGAACAAGTCCATAGAAATAAAGACAGCTTCTACGACTTCCTATAAAAATGTAAACATACAGGGTTATTCAAAGAGATCCGAAAAGTTACTGCACGTTCGGTGACTTTTCGTTCGACGCACTTCGGGGCGATTCGGCGACCCTGCGGTGTATTCAGCAAGCACCGCAGGGTCCCCGTAGTGCAGGGAATACTCGCCACAAACCCACAGAACACTTGCTGAACACTCACGGAAAACCCACAGAGACCGCCGCAAAAACCAAGCCGAATACGCCGGAAAAATTCGAGCAGCAAGGGATCACAGCACAGAGCAGCCGTCGTAAAAAGCCGACTAGCAGATGAACAGGGTGAAAGAAAAAAAACAGTTCGCTTGAAAGTTTGAAATTTAAAACGCTGTTTGCAAAAAAACTACCGAACGAAAATGTCTGGAATTTACATATAAGATCCAATGAATGATAATAAAAAGGGCTGTTACAGAAAAATGAAATAACGATTTAAAAAAAAAAAAATGAAAAACATTTTTTAGAATAAAAAACACTCAAAAATGCCTTAGAGATCCTAAAAAAATTTAAAAATAAAAGAGATTTTTTACTGCAAAATAAAATGAGAAACGGTTTATTAGATATTGAATTAAAACTGGAATATTTTTTAACATTGAAGCCTATGGGATTCGCCTGAATAAACCTGACGAATGAAACCACCAAATGGCAGGGAATTTCAATGACATCCCTCAGCTGTTCGGTGTTCTCTATGGGGATTGCTTCTCTATGGGGATTGTTCTCTATGGGCATTGCTTCTCTATGGGGATTTCACTGCCCTCGAACAGGCACCGCACGTGCAGGCAATTCCCCAAGATTTGGTGAATTGCCTGCTCTCTGAAGAGCCGAATGACCCCGTTTGCTGAAATTCAGTGTCCGGTTACATTTCGGCCACATTTCGGATCTCTCTGAATAACCCCCATAGTATTCCAATATAATTAAAGCAGATGTAGCAGATTCCCTTCCTCTTGACTAATGTGTTTGAGTATAATCCCACATTCATGTATATAATAGAAATGTAACATTTTATTCGAAACAACAAATTAAATTCAGCATCACCAAAAGGGAATTCATCCAAACTACCTGAGCAACCATAGGAATGTTAATTTGTTAATAAAAATGTGAGTCTCAATCAGCAATCAAAACCCAAATCTGAAAGTATAATTATTTTCAATAATATATTTTCCTGTCCTTGTCGAAAACAGGTGCACCTGATTGTTTTATATAAAATTATATATTATTTAAGATCAAAGCCAAGTCCTAGCTTCAAAATATATTCTGTATTCTTTGTGCAACGTATATGAGTTTAGTTTATTAATAGATACTTGTTTAGTTAGCAGATACTGAGATATAATTGAGAATGAAAAATTTGGTCAAACAGCACATTTCACAGATTCTTTGATCATATGCTGAGCAAGCCCTCGCATATATGCATGGATTTTTAGATTTTTATCTAAATAAACAGTGCAACACAGCAGAATATCAAGAAGATTGTATTGATATCTAATTATAGCCATCTTTTTGTTTGGCTCATTTTTCTTCATTAAGAGTTGGACTGCTGGGTTTTTTCATTATCGAGTTTTGTTTACAGTGGACTTTCACATAATGTTCCAATGGTATTGTAGCAAAACAGCACCACTGGAAGCCACATTAACCTTCCACACTGATGCAATCTCAAATAAATTAATTTTGGTATCTAATAGCCAATTTACCATGCATTCATTCAACATTAAGATAGGGTTCAGCATAAAACTATTGGATTAATCATTCCGATTCTCGCGGGGTCTTTTCTTTGTGTTTATCTGCATGCCATTACTTTGTAGAAAATGCATATTCCTCTGAAATCACAAGCTCTTTTTAAATCTGCAACACTCTTTGTACAGGCAAACTATGGCACAATTGATATAGATTTGCTTTTCAGAATAATCTTGGTCACTAAACAGCATGTTATGGGACTTGACTGTTCATTAGTGTCTCAAAGTTATATCCATTATATTGGAGTTTGGGGGAAGGGGGTGATATGACTCAAGCAATTTTGCAACACATTCCATTAATATGTGGGGACGTAACAGCAAACGTGTCCATATTGTTTTAAGACTGATGCAAAAGGGGTAAAGCAGTTTTTTTTCTAGAAAGTATTTTACCAGGAAGGATACATTGAGATTTCTCTCATTTTCAAGTATGTCCAGCTGAACCTGATGTATCTAACCTGGAACCTACATACCCACAAAGATTCATAGCTAATATCCAAGTTGATTTCCAGAATTAATGGGATTGGGCAGTATTACAAAGCTGGTGCTAACAACCTGTTGTAAACTTACCAGAGCCGTTATAGGGCAGTATTACAAAGTTGGTGCTGACTTAACCAGAGCTGTTGTAAACTTCCCAGAGCCATTATAGTCTATGGAGGTTAAGTTAGCACCAACATTGTAATACTGCCCTATAATGGCTCTGGTAAGTTTTCAACAGCTCTGGTTAAGTTAGCACCAGCTTTGTAATACTGCCCATAGCCTGTAGAGTTAGTAAGTTTACAACAGCTCTGGTTAAGTTAGCACCAGCTTTGTAATACTGCCCATAGCCTGTAGAGTTAGTAAGTTTACAACAGCTCTGGATAAGTTAGCACAAACTTTGTAAAACTGCCCAATATATTTCTATATAAGTCTATATTTCATTTCTATTTGTGTTGTTTGTAGGGATGCGTCGATACTGGTATCAGTGCCAATACCGGCACGAGTACTTGTACTGATGCAAAACACCCAATACCGGAAGCCAGCACTGGGCTGGCTTGCCCGGTGGTATGTGAGGGCTGGGACAGCTGGTAGAATGCTCTAACAGCATTCTGCCAGGTCCCTCCAGCTGGGTGCATTCCAGGCCGCTGGCACCTGAAAGTTGTAATGCGGCCACTTGGGCCTCCAGCCTCACACTCATGAGATCTTGCAGAGTTAACGAGATCTTGTCAGATCAGCAGAACCACATTACAACCTTCACATGCCAGCGGCCGCTCGCTGAAATGCGGCCCGCTAGAGAGACCTGGCAGAATGCTGTTTGTGTCAGAGGTTTGGGATGTGTGTGTGTATATATATATATGAGATCTGGTGTCTGTGTGTGTGTGGTCAGGGTGTGTGTAAGTCTGTGCAGTGAGTAAATGGGGTGTCTGGCCATACATTTCAATATTAACATAAATTGGACAGGCTTTCAGAAAAATCTTAAATTATTTATTGGAAAGCGGTCACATGACATTAAATAAAAGTATTGGTATGTACTTGAAAATGTATCGGTACTCTGTCTTAAAAACATGGTATCAGTGCATCCTTAGTTGTTTGTTTTGAAGATGATTAGGGCCATTTTGTGAAAGAGACCCTCTCTCATCTTATGTAAGTGGTAGTGTCCTTTTAAGTCACCAAAGTTGTAACGACATTACTTGTGCCTTACAAACAAAACCACCTTATAAAACATATTGGGCCATATTACATAGTTGGTGCTAACTTAACCAGAGCTGTTGTAAACTTACCAGAGCCATTATAGCCTATGGAGGTTTTAAGTTTACAACAGCTCTGGTAAGTTAGCACCAACTAAAAATGCCCATACGGTTTTCTCCCTTTGTTTGAAGTAATTACATGTAAAAAGGAAAAATAAAGTAAGGTTTTGCTCTCTCGTGTTTATGTTGTGTTTTTCCCATGATTCGACATTTACCAAAAACTTTGCTTTGTAGCTTTTATTTAATCTAATTTATTTAACAGTTAATGAGTTGTAGGAGGGAATGTTTAGATAAGGCTGCATGAGGTCTATTGTTCTCCGGCCTAACTGAGATATGAGATGGCAGCTGAATGGGAAAAGACAGGAATCTTAAAAGACTTCTAATCTACTTCCCGGTGATGTTCTCTCAATACATCCCACACAATACAACGATATAAATCAGTGATTGACCCATAGACTCCATTCTATGGCCAATACCACAAAGTTAGGACCAAGTGATGGAAAGATACAGGGAGGAGGCAGTTTACAGCACATAATATCACAAAAGGGATGCACCCAGTGACACAGAGTAAAATATTTTCTTAACTAAGCATACAAAAAAAAAAAACAAAGCACATGTAAGATATCAGCAATATAAAATAAACACAATAAGGAATTTTTTGGAGGTGGTGGCACTTAAAGCAGAATATCAGCAAAAGAATACATCTCATCTATTTGTACCTCTCTCCACACTTCAAGTGAGTTTAAGATACAGTTGTGTTCAAAATTATTCAACCCCCACTGAAATTGAGTGTTTTGGCCAGTTTGACATAGATTTTGATCATTCAGTCATCTTGCTTACAATTAAATCAAAGAGGCACGTGTAGGTCAGACAAATATAACATAACATTTATAATGAAATAACCACAAATGTCTTTTCTGTGCTCACATCATTATCAGTTTTATTCAACCCCCAAGTGACATTCAATCTTAGTACTTAGTACAACATCCTTTTACAGTTATAACGGCTTTTAAACGTGAAGCATAGCTTGACACAAGTGTCTTGCAGCGATCTACGGGTATCTTCGCCCATTCGTCATGGGCAAAAGCCTCCAGTTCAGTCACATTCTTAGGCTTGCGCACTGCAACTGCTTTCTTTAAGTCCCACCAGAGGTTCTCAATCGGATTTAAGTCAGGTGACTGCGATGGCCACTCCAAAATGTTCCAGCCTTTAATCTGCAACCATGCTCTAGTGGACTTGGAGGTATGCTTGGGATCATTGTCCTGTTGAAAGGTCCAACGTCTCCCAAGCCTCAGGTTTGTGACGGACTGCATCACATTGTCATCCAATATCTCCTGGTACTGAAGAGAATTCATGGTACCTTGCACACGCTGAAGCTTCCCTGTACCTGCAGAAGCAAAACAGCCCCAAAGCATGATTGACCCCCCGCCATGCTTCACAGTAGGCAAGGTGTTCTTTTCTTCATAGGCCTTGTTCTTCCTCCTCCAAACATAGCGTTGATCCATGGGCCCAAACAGTTCTAATTTTGTTTCATCAGTCCACAGAACACTATCCCAAAACTTCTGTGGTTTGTCCACATGACTTTTGGCATACTGCAGTCGACTCTTCTTATTCTTTGGAGACAGCAAGGGGGTGCGCCTGGGAGTTCTGGCATGGAGGCCTTCATTACGCAGTGTGTGCCGTATTGTCTGAGCTGAAACTTCAGTACCCACATCTGACAAATCTTTTCTCAGTTCCTCAGCAGTCACACGGGGACTTTTCTCCACTCTACGCTTCAGGTAGCGCACAGCAGTCGAAGTCAGCATCTTCTTTCTGCCACGACCAGGTAGCGTTTCAACAGTGCCCTTTGCCTTGAATTTGCGAATGATGCTTCCTATGGTCTCTCTTGGTATGTTTAACATCTTTGCAATCTTCTTATAGCCATTGCCCTTCCTGTGAAGAGTAATCACCTCTTCTCTTGTCTTCCTGGACCATTCTCTTGACTTCACCATGTTTGTAACCACACCAGTAAATGTCTAGAAGGAGCTGAGTATCACAGTCATTTTAAAGCTGCCTAATTGGTGCTTATTATGCTTTATTGCTGCTCCGTGACATCCACAGGTGTTTTCAATACCTGATTGAAAACACTTGAATGAACCTCTGTTCTTCAGAGTGGTAGTCTTTAAGGGGTTGAATAATTGTGTCAATGAAGAATTCACAAAAGAAACATTTACTACTGTATTACAAAACCAATTGATGTCATTTTAGTTGCATATGGTTCTTTAAAAAGTCCTTGTAGGATTTCATTCTGAATACAATTACAAATGTACACTAAATTCCCTAAAACCCTTTACAGCATTGGGGGTTGAATAATTTTGAACACAACTGTACATGATGGATGTATTTAGCTTTTTTGTGCTATTTCTAAATGCCTATCAACAAACCCAAAACCTCCTGTGTGCACAAAGGTCAAGTTATTAGCCCATATAATACCAAATTATTTTTCATAGAATACTGGCATGGACTGGAATCTTAATACAATTCTTTAAATATCTATATAACTAAGACACACCTACAGAAACTTCCACTTCTCTCCCCCTTTATTGTCAGTATAGTGAATTTGGACTGATTCCACTGTATCTTACAGGCAGAGGACACTCTATTACATTCTTTGCGTTAAAACGCTCACGCAGCGCATGATTTTTTGCGCAAAGCGTTAAACATTAATGCTCGTAAATTAATGCTGGTATTACAATCCAAGCGCATTTTTTCATCTGTCAAAAAATAACGCTTGTAAAAAAGATGCGCAAATACGAGCACGCATTAATGCTGTCCGCCGAAATCGGTGGGCAGACTGTTTTTTAACGTGATTCAGCCAATCAGAATTAAGAACCACAATTGTCTCCCGTTAAGATTTTGCGCCTGCCAAAATCAATCTGAGTATATATGCTGCAACAATAATAAAAACGCGCACAACTTCTCCATTTTATTGTTTGGGTATGTGTAGAATGTGTAACTATACTGTGCTGTATTTTTATTTTTGGGCTGGTGTATTTGGTTTTGGCCAGGACGTTCAGATTTGCCGTTACCACCAGCTTTTCAAAGACGTTAAAATTATGCGCGCAGACGTTGTCCGTTAAAATTTGTGCATAGATTGTAATACCATCCATGTACCAGCGCACAAACGCATTTGTGCTCACAATGTTAAGTATAGGATGCGCAAAGTACATTACACTCGCAAAGGGTTAGCGCAGGTCCACCCATGGTAGATGTTAACGTGCATTTTTTGCGCGGACATTGAAGTACGACGTTCTGCGCAAAGGGTTTTTCCCCTCACGTTAATGCGTTTTTGTGCACGCGTTAACGTTTGCGTGAAGAATGTAATAGAGCCCTCAGACAATTGGCTCGTCTTTGATAGGGAGGTTGAAATGGCATCTTCAGCTACTTACAGTGCATTGTTCGTAAATTTATGAATATATTCTAGAGCTCAATTGCAAATGAGATTTATGTACATTTGAAACTATCCAGAATATGTTAAATTGATTTGACAGACCTGACGGCACATTTGAATTTTTTTTTAGCATTTCTACTCTCGAAATGGAGTTAAGCATGTGTCCACTTTGAGCATGAGTCTCGTACATTTTTAAATAATTTTTTTGCTAGATGCTTTTACAGTTACTATCAAGTCTAATTATTGACACAAACTACAAACAATTATTTATATTCACTAAAACACCACACAAACCAGCTTGCATATAATGACAATTTGGGATATGTGTTCAGCGTTCATTTTCATTCTCTTTCATGTCTTTCAAGCTATTAAAAATAACATTTAAAGCTTGTTAGCCCCATCGCAGTATTAGAAGTGTTAAGCGTGTGTCAACTTTGAGCATATGTCTCTTGCATTATTTTTTCCTATAGACGCTTTCACGGCTATTCCCAGGACTAATTCTTGGCATGACACAAATTAGAAACAACAATTCCTATTCATTAAAACACCATCCAAATCAACTTTCTTATAAATAATGACATTTTGGGTTTTGTTTTCGGTATTTGTTTTCATTCTCTTTAATGTCTTTCAAGCAATTAAAAAATAACACATTTAAGTGGTTTACTGTTTGTGTTTGTAGTCATACGGATTTTCATATATTTTTAAATTCACAGATCCCTAGTTATTTCCTTCCTGGCAACCTCAATTTGAATAAATCCTAAGAATTCATATGTTGTCAAATATGTGAAGCAGACTTCAAAGTCATACGCTGAAGCCTTGTAGTAACGCCTGCACATCAGTGCCTGAAGTGGAAAGCTCGGTGGAATTTATTTGGATAAAAAAAAAAAAAAAAACATAATGCAAATTGAATTTGCTATAACTTCGTAATTTATTTTACTTTTATTGGATTTTAACCTTATAATTACATTTGGCACATTTATGCGGATTAAAGAATATGTCTTTGTAGTGGCTGCAAAGGATGGATTGGAAAATGAATTCAGATTGCGAATTTCAGAGTAAAATACAATGTATCTTTTGAAAGAGAAAAAATCCTGACTAAAGGAATCTTCAAAAAGAAAATGTAAGTTAGAACAGACATATTTATCACTCTGTTTTTAACAGTTACATTATTGAAATGTCCAATGTAATTTTCATGTTTGAAAACTGACTTTAATATTATCTCCGAAAAGATGGCGTGCAACGTCTCCTCCTATGTTTAGCAGAGCTCTGTGCCAATCTCACCTGCTGATCTCAGAGCATATTTTTTATGCCATAAAGTAATACAATAATACCAATTCATTTTTAATAATTACAAACGTGAGTTAGGTAGGGCCAGTTGAAGGATATCTTGCACCCCCGGCAAAATACATTTGGTCATCCTCTACCTTCCCCAAATCTTGTCTCTGATCGCTATTCCCCCACGCCAGCTCCAAATTCACTAAGACACATGCAGACACTGACACCGAAAGAATGACAAAGACAAAGACACTGACATATACATAGTGACACTTTGTCACAGCCAATGGCAGCTATGGATTAGCATTACTTAAACATTCTCTTGTTAGATGCAGGGAGGTGGCATGGATGAATCATTACAGGGCATCAGCCATCAGGTAGTGCTTGTTGTGCACCAAGATAGTGGCCGTCTTAAAACATCAACCACGAGGACACCAGGATGGCCGACGAGTCTTGGCTCATGGTGGTGGTGCGAATATGACCTCGGGAGGCCCTGGGGACCATGATACTAGGGATGTGCATGACTTTTTTTTTCGTTTCGTTTTTTTTTGTTTTGGATCATTTCGGATCATTTTGATTCGGTGATTCAGATCGATTTGGCGATTCGGCAATTCAGATCATTTCGGCGATTTAGATCATTTCAGCGATTCGGATAATTTCGGGTGATTCAAATCAGTTGGTTTTTCGTTTTTTATGAGGTATTTCGTTTTTTATTGCTTATTTAAGAATGGGATGTAGATTACTACCAATAGAATTATTCTTTCAGGATTTTTTGGGTGAAATTTTAGGTTTCCCTAATTTTTTAAAGAACCAAGGCTTTTTAACCCATAGGTTTTAATGCAGCATATGAATCTGCACACTGCTGGGCAGCGCCTCTCTGCAGTATAATTAATGCAGCATTTGAATCCGCACACTGCCGGGCAGCGCCTCTCTGCAGTATGATTCAGCATATGAATCCACACACTGCCAGGTAGCACCTCTCTGGAGATCGATTCATAGATTCGGATCGATTCAATTTTATCAAATTCAGTTTTTCGTTTTTTATGAGTTATAATTAATGCAGCACATGAATCCACACACTGCTGGGAAGTTCCCGGTAGTGTGCGGATTCATATGCTACATTAATTATACTGCAGAGAGGCGCTGCCCAGCAGTGTGTGGATTCATATGCTGCATTAATTATACTGCAGAGAGGCGCTGCCCGGCAGTGTGTGGATTCATATGCTACATTAATTATACTGCAGAGAGGCGCTGCCCAGCAGTGTGTGAATTAATATGCTGCATTAATTATACTGCAGAGAGGCGCTGCCCGGCAGTGTGCGGATTCATATGCTGAATTATACTGCAAAGAGGTGCTTCCCAGCAGTGTGCAAATTCATATGCTGCATTAATTATACCGCAGAGAGGCGCTTCCCAGCAGTGTGTGAATTAATATGCTGCATTAATTATACTGCAGAGAGGCGCTGCGCGGCAGTGTGCGGATTCATATGCTGCATTAATTATTCTGCAGGGAGGTGCTGCCCGGCAGTGTGCCGATTCATATGCTGAATTATATTACAGAGAGGCGCTGCCCGGCAGTGTGCGGATTCATATGCTGCATTGAAACCTATTGGTTACAAAGCCTGGTTTCTTTAAAAAAAATCTGAAAGTTCACCCAAAAAATGCCTAAAAAAATCCTAAAAGAATAATTAACCTCCCTGGCGGTATTCCCGAGTGTGACTCGGGGTTAAATTTCGCTACTGCAAACGGTAACCCTGAGCCACACTCGGGCTGGATACATACTCACCTCCTCCTGGCTCCCTCGCTGTCCAGTGTGATCGCAGCGAGCTGCTTCCTGGATGGCTCCCTGCGAGTCACATGATGCAGAGGGGCTGGACCACAGCAAATTTCATTCACAAAACTCACTGAATACAAATGGAAATGTTTATGAACGGCCACTAGGTGGCCGTACAGGATAAGAAATAGACCATACATCGTCTCACCCTTGTTCTCAGACAGATTTCAGTGTTTTTTGTTGTATTTTATTGAACATCATTTATTTGCATTATTTTGGATAATTATTTTTGGGATAATAAATTATTATTTTGTGTTTCAAACTTTATCGGACTCCGTTTATTTACTATTTTTTTTAATTAATTAATTTATAAAGGATTTTACCAGTAAGAGCTCTAAATTGCACGGATTTCAGTGCGTGATTCCTAATTATTACAGGCTAACTATATACAAAAACACGTTTTCTTTAAAAAAAAATTGATACGCTTTTAGACACAAAATTTTGAAAAAATTAGACCGCCAGGGAGGTTAAGTAAAGAGACTTTCATTCTATTGGTAGTAATCTACTTCCCATTCTTAAATAAGCAATAAAAAAACGAAATAACGCATAAAAAAAATGAAAAAACCTACTGATTCGAATGACCCGAAATGAGTCGGATCGGCGAAATGCTCCGAATCGACAAAATTATCCGAATCATCGAATCGAATCGATCCGAAATTTCAGATTGAACCGAAATTTCGGGTGGTCGATATTTTGTTTTCGGAAATGCTCCCGAACCAAAGAAATCGTGAATTTTGTCCGAATTTCAATTCGGAACGAAACTAATTGAACATCTCTACATGACACGGTGATAGAGACTCCAATGAGAAGACATACACAGAGACACTGGAAAGGATACTGACAGAGACACTGGAAAGGATACTGACAGGCAGAGACAGGCAATGGCAAAGTCACTAACAAAACTACTATGAAGTATAACGACACTAGCTTGGTTAGTATAGGGCCCTTAGTACATCGTATCATCAGACGTACTACTTGTCTATTAAAGGAACTATACAACCAATCAAGAACTAGTGCCCCTTTATCATCACTGACATCATGTGCAAGCAAAATACTACTGAGGAATATGCTCCAAGCCTGTTTCAGCAGTACAAATTGAGTACGTTATTTGGTTGGATAAATTGAGCTTCTGACCAAAGAACACTCTGTGGCTTCCACAGAGCAAGAATAGATCTAGAATCAGAAAATGTGCTAAATTACAATACAAAAAAGAAAATAATAAGGTTACAAGGATTTTTGTTCACATAAAAGTGTACAATAACAATTTTATGAGCATTCGCACAGATAAATAGCAGCAGCTCAATTTTGAAGATTTATCGTTTATCAAAAGAGTGAAACTCAGCGCATAATTCAATACCCCTTATGACTCAAGTTTGCTTCTAGTCATTGCGTTGGACTGTAGACACGATTTTAAATTTTAGGTTTTTTTTGATACATACTACATACATAACTAAAATATGTATATTTTATCTTTAGAAATATCAAGCCATGTCGTAATTGTCTCATTGAATAAAGAATGCAGACTAAATCATTGGCATAATAAGATTTTTTGCTAAATGTACATTGACACCTTGTCTCAAAAATGAGTACAATAAACATGTAACACTCTAGTGCTTAGCTTATTTTTAAAAGGTACAGATGGTGAAGATGATACAGTGTTTGTAATTGAGAGATTGACATCCACGTAAGCAGTAGGAAGCCCCAGGTGAGAGAAAGACTTGCTTAGTATAGCAAAAGAAGTCCCTCTCAGCATTCCACTTTTACTACATCAGCTAGCACTAATCATCCAATGCACAAGAATTTGCAACCAATGCTTCCCCGAGGCTCCCTAATTTAAAAAAAAAAATGAAAAGAAAAAAATAACCATAAAAGTCAAGGCTAACTCATTTGAACAAGGTGCATATTACTTTGAATTGACTGGCAGTGAGCATTTTTACTCTGTATTAATGCCTTGGATCAATTTGTGCTTGCAAGTGAGAAAAAAAATCATTGTATTTAATACTAGTTGTATTCATTTTGAAACTCTGCGATTTAGGTGTCGCTAAGGGACTGATTATAGGAGACTGAAGCTGACTTTGGTAAAATTTTGACCACTGAAGATATTTGAGATTATTAAACTGAAATGAGTACCTAAAAATAAACAAAACAAGAATAACACCGTTCATGAACACAATTGACCAACATAGTTGATATATCACAGATAATTCAGATTTTTAACATCTCTTTATATCATAAAAGTGCAATAAAATACAATATAGATGTAACTGATTAATACTGGGCAAGATTGACTATGGAATATTATGACTGTTGCAATGTGCTTCCACAGTAGAGTGTGGAAGTCAGTGATATGCAATATAATATACCACACAGGAGACCATATTCTACTGATTCTGGTAACACAGAGCTAGGAAGGGGAAACAACTAGATAACCTTTAGCAGCTCCCGGTTACTAGCTTATGCGAGAGGCTTCATGCAGGTGTAGTGGAGAAACCGTGCAAGGACACTAGAAACTATTTGTTCCCAGTCTTCCAGTTAGGTTGTTGCAGTAGTCTAAACAGGAAATTTTAAGATTGTGGATAAGTTGCTTGGTGGGATCGGTATTCAGAAATTAATGAATTTTGGCGATATTGCGGAGGAGACTGCTGCAAGATGAGGAAAGTGATTGGATGTGGGGACTGAAGGAAAGGTTGGAGTCGAGAGTCACTCCGAGGCAGCAGACTTGCACTGAGGATAGTGATACCATCAACATCTGATGATCTTGTCTAAAGGGGAAGAAGTCATTGAAGCAACTGCAAAAAAACAAACACATAAACCAGGCACAATGTTGAATTTTACGTGATGTTATGGTAGTGAATTAAAAACCCAGAATCTACACTGAGCCCCTCCTTTTTGGTATTAAAATATGTGATCCTTTTTATTTCAAATGTCCATTATTCATGACAGTCTTTAAAATTTCCTTTGAGGAGTTTAATCCTGATGTTGTGGATAGTGTGGCCTGTCAGAGTACAGTGATATCTGACTGGGGCACAATATTGATATTCATGACGGTTTTTGATGGAATATCTGTACAGGTTCATTCTGAGATTTAATTTAAGGCCAGTTTCACCAATATAGCAGTCCTTGTTACCGATTGTGAACTGGATCATGTAGGCCATGTTGGCAGATGTGCAGCAGTACAAGCCTTTGATGTTGAATGTGGCATTATTGTACTAGGCATGCTGCTGTCACAAATATGTTGGCACAGTTTGTAGCGGGACTTGTTGCAGTGTGTGGTCCCGTTCTGTATGTCGTTCTGTTCCTGGGGGAGTTTTCTGTGGACCGCTCTTTGCCTCTGGTTTGGTGGTGGCTTGAATGCCAGGAAGGGGGGCAGTGGGAATATTTCTTTGAGCGCGGGGTCTACCAGGGGCTGCAGATATTTAATGATTTTGCGAATCCCCTTTAGAGTCGGGTTATAGGATACAACTAGAGGGATCTGTGTGCTGTTTCTCTTTTCCTTGTAGAGCAGAACTGTTCACGCAGTGTTTCCAGGGTCGATTAGATTTTTTTAGAAATTGTCCTTTCATTATAGCCCTTACACTTAAATGATGCAGACAGTTTGCTCAGATGACCATCCCTGTCTCCAGTGTCAGAGCAGATTCGGTGGTACCTGATGGTCTGGCTGTAGATGATGTTTTGTTTGGTGTGGTTGGGATGAAAGCCATTTTTTTTCCTGGTTATAGCTTTGCTGTATATTTTTTTTCCTGGTTATAGTTTTGGTGTATACAAATATAATCCTTATATTAGTAAATAGTGTTCTTCATGTGACAATATCATGGTGGGAACTTGCAGCTTTATTCTTGATCAAATAATGAATCTAGGTCATAGTCTCTACATGTGATCGATGAAACATAACTTATATTCAATATTGCATTTGAAAATGTTTTCCTTTTATGCTTCATTACTTTTTTTGCCCTTTAGCATTTTGTAGGTATATTTAAATCAGTTTAATCTGTTAAAGAATGACCAGATGTCTTATACATCTCATGTAATCACTAAAGCTCCTTTTATATATTACAAGAAAAATTACATTTCTAATCCAATATAAAAAATATATTACTTTCAATTTCAACTCTGTTACTTAGTTCAGTTTTCAAAGCTCCTTACAAAAAGCTTCTATTACATTTTTAATTATGCTTCATAGTGGCAATAAATTCATAATTTCCTGGCACCCACACAATATAAGAAGAAAACTCAACCATGGGATAATATTTCCCAAGCAGTGATATGCAAAAAAAAAAAAAAGTACAAGGGTAGATTTACTGATATTTGTCATGGGGTGCTCTCGTACCCTAGAGAAAATTCTCTTTAAGGCTTTGTATCATATTCTGAAATATTTAGAAGATTAAAATTTTATATGGAATAAACATTTTATGAAAAGGGACAGCTTTTTCTCCAGTGTAATGTCTTCATGGTCAATTAGCCTTAAAAACAGCTCTAATATATTCACTTGAGCTTTTCTAACTTACAGTTTCTTTACTTTATTTTGGAAAATCCTGCTGAGTAGCTTTTGCCACCTTCAAAGTAATCAAACTATTTTCAATGTAGCCTTAAAGGTATGTCCTACTTAAATATATTTCTATAAGCTCTTCACTGGAGGCTTTTATTCATCGTCATTTCTTGCACTTCTATGTCTATATTAAGTAATGTAACCCATACCATGCTTGTGCTGAGAGAAAATCACAGGATGCAGGAAGATCATTTCTACAACACCGTTTTTGCTGGTCTGAGTAACATTTCTCAGTTTCAAATAAAGAAGGTGTAGTTGAAAAAATATGAAAAGCATAAAAAATACAATAGTGCATAAAACAGCAAGGGCACCATTACATTCTTGGTGCTAACATTAGCGTTCACCTGAGTGAGCGTTAACGTTAGCCCTGGCGGCCCTAGTGCGGGCCACCCATATTACAATCCAAACGCTAACGGGTTAAAAAACCCATTAGCATTTGGTATCTTGCGCTTTTCAGCACGAGGTCACTGTACTTTGCGCTCCCTACACTTAACATGGGGAGCACTAAGAGTTAATTAGCATTAGTATTACAATATACTAATGCTAATTACCGTCCGACTGCGGTTACACAAACGTTAACCACAGCCTGGACCTGGTGCTAACAGATTCCGTGGCTGCAGAATCTATCAGCACCAGCCAGAAAACCCCCCCCCCAAAAAAATCAGATACTCACCTCTAATTCCACAACGAGGACTGCGGCTCCGACCGCCTCCTCTGTCTGCTGGGAGCAGGGAGAGACTGGGGGAAAAAAGTCCCACAGTCTCCCTTTGCAATTTGCTACGCTGACCTGCCGGATCTGTCATGTGACCAGCAGCATCTGCCTCAATGGAGTCCTATGGATGGCTAAGTGAGTCCAGCAGCCTAGCCATCATTCTAGCCACGGGATGAGAGGTATTTGATTTTGGGAATGGGTTCCAAAGCTGCTGCTAACTGTTCTAAGCTGTAGCAAACATTTTCAATTAGCAGCAGCGGTTTGTAAATTAGCGTTAGGACTATGTGATCCTAACGCTAATCACTCTCTGCTTACATGTTGCACTCCCCATGTTAAGCATAGGGTGAGCAAAGTACAGCAAGCACGTGCTAAAAAGTGCGAATACCGATGTGTTACCAAATTTTTTTAAATATTCCAGCTGCAAGAACTAGCTTGAACACATAGGAACCTCTTCAAATTACATCAGAATACTATACTGTAATTTCTGGTAATAAAAACCCAATCTTCAAAAGGCTTTCCAGGTTGTTGAGAGTAGAAATGATCAGAGAAGCTGGGAGCTTGAATGTCCATTTAAATGTATATTACTTGGTAAAGGTGTATACTTTTACTTCTGATTAAAGAAGTATCTTGTACTGTATCTAATTGAAACTCTAATACTGATTTTTTTTCCACATAGACAGTAATTCTATTATTCTGAAGATATAAGAGGTATTCGTGGTATGAACACTGACTCCCCCAGCCAGAACCGGTTCCTCAATCACATTTCTGTGGCGTGCTTTTAATTGTAATCCGGTGCCATTGCAGAGTTTAGGTGGGTTGAGGTTCCACAATAATATCACAGGTTCTCCCTCAATGGAGCAGTGAGGGAATATGTGACACCTTACTGCGAGAGGGGAGCAGACATGCTGGTGCAGTAAGTGAGTGTGTGAAGCCTGGCTATGAGAGGGAAGCAGACATGCTGGAGCAGTGAGGGAGTCTGCGAGCCCTGGCTGTGAGAGGGAAGCAGATATGCAGGAGCAGTGAGGGAGTGTGTGATCCCTGGTTATTATAATTAATAATATTTATAAAGCGCCAGCATATTCCACAGTGCTGTACAGTGGGCACAATATAGACAGGGTTACAATACATTGAACAACATTTGACAAACCAGTACAGGAGGAAACAAGGGCCCTATTCCCGGGGGAACTCACAATCTAGAAGGGTTGGGGTGGAAACAGGAGGAGAGGACTCCAAGGCGGGAGTGATGGACTCCAAGGCGGGAGTGATGGACTGCAAGGTGGGAGTGATAGACTGGTTGCATCAGCGAGTGGAGTGGTATGCTTCCCTAAATAGGAAAGTCTTAAGGGAGCGTTTGAAGGAAAAGAAACTAGGGGAAAGTCTGACCGTACGAGGGGAGTTCCAGTGGATAGAGGCTGCGCGTGAGAAATCCTGTAGTCTATCATGGGAAGAGGTGATGCGGGGAGAAGCTAGACGCAGGTCACTGTTTGACCTTAGGGAGTGGACTGTCAGGTATTTGGTGATTAGTGAGGACAGGTAATGGGGAGCAGAGTTAGTTGCGAAAAGAGCTGCATAGAGACTTCATTCTGGGGGAAATAACAGCATCCATCTGATCTGCAGATCAAGTGCATCAACAGGATTTTTGGAAAATATCCAGACAGATGTCATTTGCATATCCTACCCAGAGTTCATTGCTGCATATGGGGAATGTAGCACAGGAGCTCTGGGAAGCAGTTCTTTGAATTGCTGTGATGTGCAGATGGCTTCTGCAATAATAAACATATGTATATGTATATACACACATAAATAACAGAATACACAAGGAAGTCAGCACGCAAACTTTACTAAGGGCATAGAGCGGGTGCTTCTCAAGACAATAAAATACAACAACCCATGAGGAGAGCACTCCAGCAAACACATACAAAGACTTCAATGTTATCTTATACATGTTTAAATGTATAAGGTACTGTTGAAGTCTTTGTATGTGTTAGCTGGACTGCTCTCCTCTTGGTTTGTTATATACATAAATATATACACACAGTGCCCTCCACTAATATTGGCACCTATGGTTAATATGCTATTCTCCTACAGCCACTTCCAATTTTTTGATACTGAACAACCTTTTGCTGCACATTACAGCTATATTACTTACCTATTGTAACCAATGAATAGAGGATCTCGGCCTATGTGGTACTTTATATTTATACCCCTGGTCATAGTCACGGATGAACTATTTCCTGTTTATTCAACCATGCCCAGGTGTAAAATATCAGTGGGAAAGTACATCAAATATATTTTTCTTCTGTGAATTCATAGTGGTGTGAATAAGTATGCCACATATATCCAAGATCATTTTTATAAACCTGTGTATTTGTTGCAATTGATTGATATCCATGAGAACAGAGTATTTTTCTGTACTTTTTAAACAAAAGATGAACGTGTTAACCAAAGACAATTTTTCACAACCTCCTTTGCTCATATATACCATATAAAGTACCAAGATTAGTGAAAGGCCCTGTACACACACTATATATATATAGATTATTTTTTGAATAAACATTTTTTACTCTATATTTGAAGACTCCGTGTGCGGAATTTCTGGAGGAATATATATTATAGATTAGGTAGGCGTGCTAGTCCAGATGCCAAAATCACGAGTATAGCAGTCTGTAGTGATACCTTTTTTATTGGACTAACGTTACATTTAAAGTACAAGCTTTCGAGAGGATTCCTCCCTTCGTCAGGTATAGAAGCTTACTGATCAGAATAATAGAATTGGACATTGGGACAGTCACAGGGCTCACAGTTGGGGGTGTTAGATGTTGTATATCGCATAATGGCATGGTCAGATGGGGAAAAAAAAGGAAACATTTAATTGTCTCAAGCAAGATGCAATCATGTCCACTTCAAAGGGAATGTGAAAGGACAGAACGAAAAAAAAACAAAAAAAAACACAGTGAGTATGGGGAAGACACAGAAAAATAGGAATTATGAGTATTATGTGACGTTATTATAGTGGGTTAGAAAACCCGAATCTGTATTAAGTCCTTGTTTTAGATTGTTGAAATATGTGATCATTTTCATTTCATATGTTTTGCGTTCCCGGTGATCTTTAAAATGTCGTTTGAGGATTTTGATTCTGAGGTTTTGGATGGAGTGGCCTGCTAGATTGAAGTGATGTCCCACTGGGGTTCAATATGTGTTTTCCTGGTGGTTCCTGATGGAGTGTCTGTGCTGGTTCATCCTGAGATTCAGTTTAAGGCTGGTTTCACCAATATAGCAGCCCTTATCACACGCTGTGCACTGGATCATATATACCACATTTTCTGACGTGCACAGGAATGATCCCTTGATGTTGTGAGTGGCGTTGTTGTGCCATGCAGTGCTGCTGTCACATATATGTTGGCACAGTTTGCAGCGGGGTTTGTTACAGCGTTTGGTCCCATTCTGTATGTCATCCTGTTCCTGAGCGAGTTTGCTTCGGACCAGTTTTTGCCTCAGGTTTGGGGGTTTCTTGAATGCCAGTAAGGGGGGCTGTGGGAATATTTCTTTGAGCGCAGGGTCCTCTGTGACCAGTGGCTGCAGATCTTTGCTGATTTTGCGAATTCCCTCTAGAGTTGGGTTGTAGGAAACAACTAGAGGGATCCGTGTATTGTTTTTCTTTTCTTTGTAGCGCAACAGCTGTTCGCGCGGTGTTTTCAGGGCAGATTTGATTTTTTCAGAGATTGTCCTTTCCTTGTAGCCCTTCCGCTGGAATGATGCAGACAGTTTGCTCAGGTGTTTATCCCTGTCCGTAGTGTCCGAGCAGATTCGGTGGTACCTGATGGCCTGGCTATAGATGATGCCTTGTTTGGTGTGGTTGGGATGAAAGCTGGTGTTGTGGAGGTAGCTGGGCCTGTCTGTGGGTTTCCTGTACACAGATGAGTGCAGCGTGCCATTAGCAGCTGATATGGTACAGTCCAGGAAGCTCACACTGTGCTTGGAAAAATCCATCTTGAGTTTGATCGATGGGTGGAACGTATTAAATGCCTTGTGAAAGTCTAGAAGGCGTTCCTCTCCTTCTGTCCATATGATGAAAATATCATCAATGTATCGTAGATATTTGTGTGGTTTGTGAGGGTGAGTGTTCAGGAACCTCTGTTCCAGACCTGCCATGAAAAGATTGGCGTATTGTGGTGACATTTTACTACCCATAGCAGTCCCAGTCATTTGTAGGTAGCAGTTGTTGAAGCTGAAGCAGTTGTGTGTGAGAATAAATTCCATCAGCTTGGTAATACTGTCACCGCTAAATTTATGTGGAGTATTGTGGGAGGAGAGAAATGTGAGACAGGCATTGATTCCATCTTTGTGTGGGATGTTACTGTATAGGGATTCTACATCCATAGTAACTAATATAGTGTCGGCCGGTAGTGTCTGGATATCTCTGAGTTTGTTGAGAAAGTCTGTGGTGTCCTGTATATAACTGGCAGTGTTGGTTACTAAGGGTTTCAGGATACCCTCAATAAGGCCAGAAATAAGTTTGGTAAGTGTGTCCATACCTGCGATAATGGGTCGTCCTGGGTTCCCGGGCTTGTGGATTTTGGGCAGCATGTAGAACGTGCCCATGCAAGGATCGGAAGGCACCAGATTCTCCAATTCTTGCTGTAGGTGTTTGGGGAACGACCTGATAAGTATGCCAAGTTGGGTTTTGTATTCTTTTGTTGGGTCTTCAGTCAATTTACGGTAATATTTCACATCTGACAGTTGTCTGTCACCTTCTGCCATGTAGTCTTGGATGTTCATGACCACTACTGATCCCCCTTTGTCAGCTGGCTTGATGATGATGTTGTTGTTGCTGGACAGATTTTTTAGGGCCATCCTTTCTGCAGGTGAGAGGTTCGGTGGTATTTTTTTCTGTTGCTGTGTGGTAGTGTGGAGGCTTTTTATCTCACTTTTTGTCCTCCACAACTGTTGTAGATACTGACTTGCCCTACGGGTCCAAGCATCCACTGCAACTGGTCATCATGCCTAGCTGATGAGGGTCCAACAAACCCGAAAAAGCACTGTCCTAGGAGTGGCTTTGACCAGTTGCATAAACCTTATCTCTGCTAGAAAGCCACAGTGTGGCATAGCAATGATTTTAGGGATCTGTGTAATAACAGATCCAGGATGCATAAAAATGACAGATGTCATTTGCATATCCTACCCAGAATTCCTTGTTGCATATGGGGAATGTGGCACAGGAGCTCTCGGATGCAATTCATCGAATTGCTGTGATGTGCAAGTGGCTTCTGCAATAATAAACATATATATATATATATATATATATATATATATACACAGTATATACATATATATATACCCACACATTATATATACACAGTATATACATAGGCTAGGTTAGTCCAGATGCCAAAATGCTATACTCGTGATTTATATATTATACAAACTTTTTAATTTTACAAACTACAGGGTCATCTTTACCAGCTTAAGTAAACTAAGAAAAAACATACATTATTAATTGGTCCAAATAATTAATTTTACTTTGCATCCCAAGGCAGTTAATTATCACCTGATTATTACTGCATCAAACTATGCTATTAATCACTTAGAATGAAAAACAAAGACGTATTAGAACTGTTGTTTTAAGCATTTTTAAAGTGGATGCTTTGAGTCATGTTACTTCAGCACAGTAATAACTCTGCTGCACACTGATTATCCAGGTAGGAATAGAATGCATAATTAAAAATAAATTAGGACATAACTTCATTTTAAATCAACTCATACAACAATTAGTATTGAGCACTTGATCTTCATTACATATGGTTTGGTTTGTATTAAGCCTGCTTGTAATTTACATCACTTGCTTTGAAAAATGCCCGTCAAGTCCTGTTTGTATTACCATTGGGATGAAGAGATATTGCCAAGATCTCTAGGGAGTTTGTATTGTTTAAATGACTCTGCAGCATAGTTCAGCATGCATACAATAAATGTTGCATAAAAATTATACTTTCTACAACTAGCTATTTTCTATTGATGTGTACAAGATGGGGGGCTTTTCCAAACTATCCGAAACACTCCTAAAAGATTTGGAGTCTGTTTTTTTATATATTTATAAAGTATGGGTTATTGTACTGGGCCCCAATGGAGGCAGTGTCACAGAGGTAGCATTGTGTGTCTTCTGACCCTCTAGTGCTGTGGACTGCCCAATCTGCTGCCCCGCCCCCTGCCGATCTGTGAGCTCGGCAGCTCTGCTGGCAGGGAGCAGGGCAGACCTGTCCATGGAGCCTGATTGTGAGGTGGCTACAGTTAGCCCTTTGCCAGAGGTGGCATTTTGCTGCCCTGTCAAAAGCCACGGTATGGAACGGTGGGACCTCGACCAGAGCTTTTTTTCTGCCGGTATGTACCCTTTTTAATTTTTTTTTCCTAATGCAGCACTATTGTTCACTTTTCAATTATAAAATGAACAATGGTGCTGCACTGTGAAGCTCTGTGATATGCTCATATACCCCGCACATTATGGTGACTTTTATTGCCGTGGAGCTGTAATGATTGGCACTTGCTTGGGCCATCGTGGTGGCTTGGAACACAGAGTGTAGCCCTTTAGGGAGGTGAGCTGCTGACTTGACACAGGACAGATCAAATAATACAGATTGCAGGGCTATGCAGGAACCAGACTGAGACACAAGGGACTGGAGAGCCAGGAAGAAAACTAAAGGGATCCCTATGTTGGGAATAATATCTATCTAAGAAACCCTCACAAAGATTTACAGAGCTAGAGGAACAAGAGCGAGGGTTAACAAGAAATTCAGAAAGACTGCACTAAAGAGGTCCTTGTATGTGGCCTCTGAGTATATTCTAAACTAAGACAAACAAGGTACATGAAACATATAAGAATGGTCATACAGGCAAAGGTTGGCAACAGATCAGCATACAGAGAAACCAGGAGTAGGCAGAAAAGGATCGTCAGGAAATACAGCTGAGGTCAAAACCAGAATAAACTTGGACAGGAACGCTGGGAACATGAACTGGCCACAACCACCATGAAACTCCACAAATCGTCAGTGAGGCTCTGTGCTGCTGGTATATATATATATAGAGAGTGGGTCTTTGTGATTTGCCATGTGACCCCAGACCAGGAGATCACAACAGAACCCCAGATCAGCCCCAGACAGCACAGCCAAACACACCACAGGGGAAAACAGACATGGAGGCCCTTCACCACCAGGGGGCACAGTCAAAACCAGTGAAAATGTAACAGGAGCTCTGTGATACGCTCATACACACTGTGTGTTTTTTTTGGGGGGGAGGGATTTCATCCTTGGTTCCAGGCAGCACAGTGGCTTGGGCTGACCCTGGCAGGGAGTGTGGCAGACCTAATGAGCTGCTTAGAGTGGTGAGCCCAAAAACTGCCTGCCAGATTCTCACTGCACCTGTCAACAATTTAATGTGTGTGTGTATGTGTGTGTGTGTTTTTGCATTTAGGCAGGCTCTTGTGTGTGAGTGAGTGTATTTAGGTATCACAAATATTCTGTCTAAAAAACAAAAATACAAAAAACAAAGATAGGGTAATATTGTTACACCATAAAGATTCAGTGTAGACAAGTGGCCACTCACATATTCCAGAGATATAAATTGCCAATCGGCCCAATTAGGGATCCAATCATCGTTACTGGATATCGGATGCCATGTATATGTCAGAGATTTGTATAAGGAAGAAGGAAAAGAACAAGACAAATAATAGTGCAGACTGATGTCACTATAAAACCGCAAAGAATTTATTGCACTCATATAAGAAAATTTATTTTTTAACAGGCACATCTAGTTATATTAAACCTGCCTACCCATTTAGGCAAACAGCTGTCCTGGTCTCCATGGGCATCACAATCCAGCTCAACGTGTTTTGTCAAATATATTGACTTCCTCAGTAGCAATGTTCAAAGAGTGTGCCAGCTAAAATGAAAATATACAAGTCCATACATGTGGAGTCCCATTTCTAAGTCCCACTGATTGCATCCTCACTACCACGTGTATCGGACGCCATCTTGTGGGCTGGCCGATGATCCCAAACGCTCCTAGTCATGCTCCCAGCATCAGATGCCCATCTGCTACACCATTCAACAGCGCCCAACAATGACGTCACTGTGGCAGTACCTCCAACAGACCCGAGCCCATGGATGGCAGATATAAAAACATGGCGTCCGCTTCTAACACACAGTGTTCCAGGCACCATCTTGGATGTGGGCAAATTGTGGGCAGAAGCGAGATTACACAGGTCTCCCTCCATCTCACATCACATATGAGAACATAAATAACTAAATAAATACATAGCATTAGAGCTAGATAAACAAAGAGCCACACTGCACCTTTATTGTCCACTTATTTTTAATGGTATAAACAGTTTACCTTTGCCCCACAGTGTCTCAGTACTACATCAGAGGTTAACGCTGCATGCCAATCCATTATTATTAATGCATCATTATTGTTAACATTTCAATTATGTGGACAATGATGCTGCACTAACTGGGAGGAGGAGGTAGCTAAAATCGCATAATTTCTCAGAAAAATAAAAAGTACCGGGTTTCCAGTGAGCAAAACCAGTAAAAATGAGCTCAGCGCGCTGAAGTGAAATGGCTCATCAGTGAAGGGGTTAAAGCATATTTTTTTAATCATTATTTTTGTTTTATTTCGGTGGATCTCTGTGATAAAGTAGTATATTGTGTGTTTGCATGTATTACAGAGATCCACAGAAATAGTGTGCAGTGCATATGAGTGCATCACAAAGATCCATGGCAGTAAAACTCACACTTATGCACACAGCAGATTACTGTGAGGTTCATTTGCTGTGGAGCTCTGTGATACACTCATTCACACCACACATTACTGTATTTTACCTTTGCACCTAGCCCCACAAATGACTAAGGATATTAATCTTCGAGAATTGGTTCAGGATAATGTCATGCCATACCTGAACAAGCACATCTTTAGCATTTCTGACCTACAATGAATCCATTCTCTAGCAAAATGGGCAAAAGTCAAAGATAAACAGTTGGAGACCACAACCTGATCATTATCCATGAGACTGATCTAATACAATTTCTTTAGTTATTACCAATCTTTTGGAAAAGGTCTTATTTGTAATAATAGTAATAGCACTAGGCTTTATTTTCTTTCTCAGGCAGACTGGATGGTGCTTGACTTCAGAATAAACACTTCTTACTAACAGTTCTGTCATGTGTATTCAAAGAAAGGTGAAAGACTGGAGAAGTGAAAATTCTTGGTCAAAATAACCAAACCAAAAAATTCTCCCATTTATCTCACTTTCCAAATCAGCTATTTTATCTAGATTGTTCTCTGCTCTTGCCAATTCTCCTGCTTTTCACCTTTCTTTGAATAGACCTGTGTATTCTATTACATATCCATTTACCTTACTATCTGATGTGCCTAAAGAGTTATTCATAATGTAAACCGTGTTTATTGCTCTCCAGGCATGATAAAAACTATTGGCAGTATTACATTCTACCCGCTAAAACAGGGATGCTAAGGAGGAAAACCTGTGGCTGCTCGGTGCTCCCAATGATCTGGCTGCTCGGTGCTCCCAATGATCTGGAAGCTCCGTGCTCCCAATGATCTGGCAGCTCGGTGCTCCCAATGATCTGGCAGCTCAGTGCTCCCAATGATCTGTCTGCTCATTGCTCCCAATGATCTGGCACTGGCTGCTCAGTGCTCCCAATGATCTGGCTGCTCAGTGCTCCCAATGATCTGGCTGCTCAGTGCTCCCAATGATCTGGCTGCTCAGTGCTCCCAATGATCTGGCTGCTCAGTGCTCCCAATGATCTGGCTGCTCAGTGCTCCCAATGATCTGGCTGCTCAGTACTCCCAATGATCTGGCTGCTCAGTGCTCCCAATGATCTGGCTATTCGGTGCTCCCAATGATGTGGCTGCGCAGGCGCTAATCCAGCAGCACTAAGCTTGAGGATACTCTAAGCACCGCCATGAGCATCCCCTCCATGGAGTCCATAGGCAGGAGGAAACGTGAGTATGTGATTTTTTTGGTTTTCTTTCAGCTGGTGCTAAATGATTCCACATAAACAGCCTGCATGAGGCCTGGACATCCCAAATATGTTTCTAGGCCATGTACCCCAAGTTCAAAGTGCCGCACGTCACATGATATATTTTCTATTTTATTATTTATTCCCTATACAGATTATATAGAATTTTTTTTATTGTATTGCATTGTGCTTTCTATGTGCCTAGGAAAGGGAACTCCGTGATTTTCTGCATAGCAGTTTTGTATAAATTCACCTCTGTTTCTGGTGTGCAGTGATCTTTATCTATATTGGTTGTTTAACCCTATCGTCCATCATGTTATCGACTTTTTAGGTTATTATACTTTTTATGTGATTCTAAACTGAACTGTTACATTAGATGTTGACTAGTATGCCATCTTGCACCTGGCTATAGAATTCTCCTACAGTAATGACTTTATCCAACCTTTAGGCTAGGGTCAGACGAGCGCAGTGCGAACGCGCGTGCAGGCGCACTTAATCACGGCCGCACTAGCAGCAAATGACGGGCAATGACGGCCAATATACGAAGTACGGTCGCACAAAAGTCCGGCTGCGCAACGCAAGTGGAAAACGAACGCATTTTGTCGAGGACGTAAAACCTCTAGTACGGTTGTACAGAGTGCGCTGCGTCCGCTAGCGGCGTGTGTGCGTGAATTGGAGACGTCAGACACTGCTAATGTCCGGCCAACATAACGTCCAGATGCACAAAGTGTTTTATTGATGATCCGTACAAAATCACGGATGCAAATGCGCATCGTATGACCGCTATCGCGTACTCCGTGAAAAAATGCGTCCATTCGTTCGAACGCACTTTTTCACAGACAACGCGAAAATGCGTTCGTCTGACCCTAGCCTTAGACCACTTTATTTTCTACACTTTTTTCTTTTCTATGGGTATTGGTACATTCTCCAGTCCTTCTCCTTGTTCTCTCACTCACTGAACATTGAAAGGTGTCATTGTTCTCTGGTGTTTAACAGAAAACGTGTTATTTTGCTGCAGTGTAATTTTCTGGATATTTGATTTGTGTGATATATATGGTGATCATTGTTTTGCTTGTTATTATACTGCACAATTTTTAGGAAGAGCAGGAGATGCAAAAAATCATCAGTTTTGTGTGCCAGCTGCTCCCATGAATTATTGAGGCCTATGCATGTACATGTTGCTGCTTGCGAAGTAGATGAATCAAGCGCAAAGAAAGCCAATCTATAATTAGAAAAGCAGACTATAAATAAAACCAAAAAAGAAATGAGCTTGCAGACAAGGAAAAAATAAATTTAACTCCTTTACTGCCTCGTTGCATCTTGTAAATAGTATGTTTGTAAGATGAGGGATGAAAATATTCATGTATAAACTGCTGTGTTGATTAAGGACATATTAAATGTGTTTTTTTTCAATTTATACTTTGTTTTATACTTCTTTGTTCAAACTTTAAAATGTTAATTTGAAATACATTGTGTACCACACATTGTAGACACCAAGGGCACAATTCCCTAGTGAACGCTAACTGCAGCGTTCGGGTGAGTAAGCATTAACATCAGGATAAGTAACATTAACACACACCCGCATATTACCTTCCTAATGTTAAATTCGTGAGAAATTAGTTTGCACATCGGTTATTGCACTAGCTTGTGCAAGCTTACTGTATTTTGCGCATCAGTGAGGTAACACTAGGACTTTGTAATACCTTACTTATCCTAATGCTAATTACTGATTATGCTCCCTATGTTCAATAGATTTTGCACAAACCTAAAATTTAGCGTCACCCAGGGCCGGACTGGGACATAAAATAGACCCGGGCAATGTAAAGTAAAGCAGACCATTTTTAAAAAAAAAAAAAAAAATTATAGAGAAACACACACGTTTACACCAACTTGGTCACACTCACGAACACTATATTCCCTTTGTGCACACATTTCCAAAACACACACACACGTAGAGCGCAAACATATACACAAAGAGCACACATGCACAACACATACAGGCAGAGCGCTGACACACACAGGCAGAACACACAAACACAGGCAGAGACTGAACACACACGCACTCAGGCAGAGAGCACTTGCACACACACAGAGAGTGCACACACACCCATGCAGAGAGCACACACAGGTAGTCGACACATACACACACGGCAGTTTGTGCGCGCACACACAGGCAGAAAGCACACATACACAGGCTGAGCACTCACACACAGAGAGCAAGCACTCACACACAGAGAGCACACACTGACACAGGCAGAGAGCACACACTCATACAGAGAGCCCAAACTCAGGTAGAGAACACGCACACAGAGAGCACACACTCACACATAGAGCACTTACACAGAGAGCAGCAAATCTCATGCAGAGAGCACACAAAAAGGCAAAGAGCACATACACAGGCAAGGGAGCACACACTAACACAAGCAGAGAGTACAAACTCAGGCAGAGAGTACAGCGAGCACACACTCACCCAGGCAGAAAGCACACGCTCACACAGGCAGAGAGCACAAAAAGAGGCAGAGAGCACACACACAGACAGAACACACGGGCAAAGAGCACACACTCACACAGAAAGCACAAACTCACACAGAGAGAACAAACTCAAGCAGAGGGCGCACACACAGAGAGCACACACTCACACAGGCAGAGAGCACACAGACACACACAGAGCACACACTCACACAATACACTCCCTCACTCTTTTCCTTGTAACTGCATTAGTAACTCACCAGTTCTCTGCAGTTTGAGTTTCCCAGGCTAGTGGAGGAAGGGGGCGGAGCCAACTTGTCGCTCAGCCAGCTGCCTCTTGCCGAGTGAGAGGCTCCCGGAGTGCTTCTCCCAGCGGCACTCTTTTGAAGCGGGGCCGCTGGGTGGACTGGGAGCCGTAGGTGCCTGGCCATTATGTAGATATCGGCTGGCTGCTTGCACAACCAGCCATCTTCTCGCACAACCAGCCAGCTTCTCTGCATAATGGTCAGTATTCACAGCTGCTGGACTGCTGGTACTGCAGTCTGTCGGCTGTCCGACCCTGCAGCCAATGAGCCTACTGGGAAAACACCCGGTGTGCCTGATGGACTGATGGCACCTAAAATCTGGTGCGGTTTCCACTTTTGCAGAATCAATTAACACCAGCTAACCCCCCCGTGACACGAATTCAACATGGCAACATTTTGATAAGCTTATGGAATGTCACAACATTTATTTCCATCCAGCGTTGCATTAATTTCTTAGTAAGTCCTTGTACGGATGATATGAGAGTAGGGGTGCTGCTTAAAGTCTTTTCCAGCACTTCCCAAAGATTCTCAATGGTGTCTAGACTCCATGGTGCCCAATCTATGTGTGAAAATGGGGTCCTATGCTTTCGGAACCACTTCTGCTGGACTGCTGGTACTGCAGTCTGTCGGCTGTCCGACCCTGCAGCCAATCAGCCCACTGGGAAAACACCCGATGTGCCTGATGGACTGACGGCACCTAAAATCTGGTGCTGTTTCCACTTTTGCAGAATCAATTAACACCAGCTAACCCCACCCCCCCCATTAAATCCGATACTCCCCTCTCATCCCGTGGTGAGTACGGTGGCCCATTAATGTTGTGTGCTCCCAAACAGAGCACCTGACTTGCACGTCTCTCCTCTGCAGTCATGGAGAAACAGGCCACTGTGTTATAGCTCTGGAGAAGCAGGTTCGACATCACCAGCATATGTATTCTGAACAACCGTGTAAACCAGATTTGGATCATAAAATCCTGCCAGCAAGTGTCTTTGAGCAAGACACCTAATGAAATATGTGTAGCTACTTCACAATATACATACACTGGCTAAAAAATGCCATATGCATATTATTTTGTTGTACCACATTTTGCTTTGATTATGACACGAATTCGACATGGCAACATTTTAATAAGAAATTAATGCAACGTTGGATGGAAATAAATGTTGTGACATTCCATTAGCTTATCAAGTCCTTGTACGGATGATATAAGAGTTGGGGTGCTGCTTAACCCTTTCGCTGCTGAGGCGTTTCACGCCTCTGTGCTGAGGTCATATTTACCGGTTTTGCTCATCATGTTTAAACGTGTTTTGAAGGCTTATTTTAGTATATGACCCAGACATATTATATATCGTTCTCTCCGTCAGACTCGGCAGATTCATAATATTTCATTATTATATGTATACGTCATGACCTGTCTGTATATTATAACAAAAAATGCAATAAAATATGAATTTTCAATAATTTACAACGTGTAAAGTGTATTTTTTTCACATTTTAACATGCGAGCAATTGCGGTTATATTTTGTATGGGGTGCGCTTGTTAAAAAAATTAGAGATGGGGTCTCGTTACATTTTTTTGGGGGGAAATTACGCGATTTTTAACAAACGCACCGCATACAAAAATCGTTAGTGCAGCATCATTGTTCACATTATAATTGAAATGGGAACAATATTGCTGCATTAACAAACCAAAAAAAAAACTTGTTTATTTTTTTTTTTATAATTTTTTTTTAAATATTTTTTTATTTTTATTTTTAATTTAAAAAATTTTTTAAAAAAAAATGTCACAGTCGTGTTTGGTATCGTTGGAACGGCCATGCTCTGGCCGATCCAACAGTACCAAACTTTAACCCCTAGCTGCCACGGATCGGGAGATAGGGGGTTCATTGGAACCCCCTATCTCCACCGTTGGTGGCAGCTAGGGGTTAACTCCAGGACTGGCACAGGGGGAGTTCCCGGAGGCTTGGCCGACATCCAAGATGTCGGCCAGCTCCGGGAAAGGATCACGAACCGGCGCTTTTCAGCGCCGATTCGTGATCCGGCTCCCCAGGGGTTAATGAGAGCCACCGTTTGGAAGGGCAGGCTGTGCCCTTCCAAGCGGTGCCTGTCTTAACCCCCTGCTCCCCAGCGATCGGGAGGAAGAGAGGTCCGAAGGACCTCCCCCCTCCCTTTCAGGCGCCTCCTCCGCACATGCGGGGGGGGGCGCCTGAATTAGATGTCATCGCGTCGCCGCAATGACATCTAAAGTCCCCGCTGGGCTCCCGAGTGCTGGGCTGACATCCAAGATGTCAGCCCGCACCAGGGGGGCACAGCAATCCACCGGAATCCGGCGGATTGCTGCCTCCTGTGCTCGGACGCGCTGAGCGCGTCCGTAGCACAGGAGAACCACTTGGCTGGACGCGCTGAGCGCGTCCATAGCAGCCAAGTGGTTAAAGTCTTTTCCAGCACATCCCAAAGATTCTCAATGAGGTCTAGACTCCATGGTGCCCAATCTATGTGTGAAAATGGGGTCCCATGCTTCCGGAACCACTCTAGTGCAATTTGAATCCTGGCATTGTCATCCTGGAATATGCCCATACCATCAGGGAAGAAAAATCTTTTGACTACTTGCATATTCAGGTGAATGATGTTTCACTGCGAAGCTAGCACTGCTCTTAATGGGTGAGAACTTCCTCACTGTGTAAAACAGATGCAGTCTGCCACAGTCTCATATTGGGGCTGCTGCGCATATGCCTCACCTTAAGACATGGTGTGCGCTCAACCTCAGTGCTGCTGCATTGGTTTACCCAATCACTCAAACGCAACTCCAGTATCTGGAGAATGATTAGTTGAGCGATTCGGTTGGTTTATATACAGTACTATTTTTGTGCGTGTGTGCATAATTAAAGTGGGCCAGTCTGGATGAAGTCCAGGGCTGATTTTTTGTCGCAGTCCAGCCCTGAGTATACCCATCTTGTCCTCCTCTATGAATGACATTTCTTTCCAACTCTATAATACTTTGCATTCGTTCAGTATTATGTCTTCTGTATGTGATTTTTCCTGAAACACACTGGCCAATCTCCATCATTTTGTATCTGCCCCATTACCAAGAGACCTGAATTGCGTTCACAAAGTATCTGGATTTCATTGACATATATATTTGCCACCCATCTGACATTGTTTATTTGTGGCTAGTTTGTATTCCTCCAATGAAAATATATATTTTTTAATCCCAAGAACTCAATGAAAACTAACTTGCATACATCCCATACAAAGAGACTCTTTCCCCAAATCTTGAAGCATGTACTGACATGACTTGATTATTGTGATAATCTTCTAGTTGGCCTCCCTCCAATCTATTCTGAATGCCTCCGTCAGGCTCATCCACCTCACTCACCACTCTGTCTCTGCCGCTCCTCTCTGTGAGTCCCATCACTGGCTCCCCATCCACTGCAGAATTTAATTCAAAATCCTTACCCTGTCCTACAAAGCTCTTACTAACTCGACTCCCCACTACCTGTCCTCACTAATCACCAAATACACCACAACCCGCTCCCTAAGATCAAACTGACCTGCGCCTAGCTTCTCCCAGCATCACCTCTTCCCATGATTGACTGCAGGACTTCTCACGCGCAGCCCCCATCCTCTGGAGCGCTCTATCGCGTATGGTCAGACTTTCCCCTAGTTTCCCCTCCTTCAAATGCTCTCTTAAGACATTCCTATTTAGGGAAGCCTACCACCTGACTCACTAATACACCCCACTGCCCCAACCAGTCCGTCACTCTCCTCTTGCAATCCTCTCCTGTTTTCATCCAGTCCATCACTCTCACCTTGCAGTCCCCTCCTCCTGTTTCCACCCCCAACCCTTCTAGAATGTGAGTTCACATGGGAATAGGGCCCTCATTTCCTCCTGTACTGGTTTATCAAAATGTTGTTCAATCTCAATGTATTGTAACCCTGTCTATATCGTGCCCATTGTTCAGCACTGCGGAATATGCTGGCGCTATATAAATAAAGTATTATAATAATAATATAATAATTTAGGTTGCTGACACATGATTTATAGCATTGTTTCAAATAAATGGGACACAAGAAAAATAACTAAAGGCTTACTGATTAAGTTCCTCCGATCTGACAATAGCAGTTATTCCATTCAAATTCATCTTAAATGCTGTGATCTGTTGCAGAAAACCAGTGTATTTTTTAACATTTCAGAATGAATGTTATTTACGCCGCACAAAATAATTATGAAATGATCCGTGTGGCAATATTTCGAACTCCCTGTCTGATCTGTAATAACATGAGAGAAAATGTGATTCATATGCAACTCACAGCAACAGTTTTCACTTTCAAAAGACCTACTCCACACTTTTTATATTCATGTGTTTTTGAAGTTTGCAGCTCATCTGTTTTATACAACATAACTGCAATAATATTGCCTCTGAGTGAGCGGCGCAATAATTCACTCTTGGTACAGCAGTAATTGAGAATGCTGGAGGCATTCCTCTCCATTATTTATTGTAATATTTTTCCATAATTTCGTGACAAAAAAAAAAACACATTTCTAAAGAAACATTTTATCCTTTCATGTTGAATTAATACACAAAGCCATAAACCAAGGTAAAGAAATTGAGAAATGATCAGGAAAATGCAAAATGTTAATAAAGACAGATTGCCCAAAGTCTCAAAAAGTACTGCATGCAAAGGAATTCATTACGTCAACTGTTTAATATATCTGCTTGTGTAACTAGAAGGTTTCAGTTAATTATTTTGCTGCAGAAGCAAATTTTGACAGAATGGTAATTATATCGTCAGTAACCTAGACCAGGTAAAGTTTATTGTGTTCCTCTGTTCTTAACTGAAGCTAAAAGGCTCCTGTATATACAGAAGAAAAAAAAAAACATAATTGCTGCAATGCTAATATTAGGGTTACAAATTAAAGTTAAAAAAATAGATGTCAGATTATACTTCAAAAGCTTCACCATTTACATCTTAATTCCACGATTCTCTATTCCAACATGTCACTTTTTATAATGAACAGATTATTTGACAAATATAAGTGCATAATAAAGCTGCGCAAGAAAAACCCCAAAGCTATTTCTAATAATACATTTCGACTCCTAAAGCTCAAGTTAAACATATTTTAAATTTCGGATTCAAATTCTCTCTTTAGAGAAGTGAATTTCTCATTTAGACCTGACTCCTGTCAGCTGTTTTACTGTAAAAGAGCTGTAAGGAGGAGGTCCCATGCCATGAATAAAAATGTTCAACAAACTTTACTGCTGAAATACAACAGCCAAATAAAGGACAGAATTATGTGAGGTCCCTGACTACTATGCAGGGGTAAGATTTAGCAGGTTATACCCGCTGAAGATCCTTGTCTGGTACAGATATCTGGTGTTACTGTATTTTCAGTACACGGGCATTAGCCCATATACACATTACAATACAGTTTGTAGGTATTTTGGAAGATATATTGGTATTAATCTCATCATTCATGATCAGTGTGAATAGCTATATTAAGTATATTTTACTGGTTTATATACCATTTTCATCACATTTATTGTAATTGATGAAAAGGCCACCCCTGCCACAGCGTAAAGTCCTGCAAGATTAGGAACACCACTGTCTCTAGAAATTGGATATTAACACTGTAGTTATAATGTAAAATGCTCAAATTTACAATATTATTATTACAGTATTATACTACCTCAGAATAACCTGAAAAATCCATATTTTTAAATCCTACTTTTAATGCGATACTCTGGAGGAGAAAATGGGGGGCTTAAATATTAATACTTCCCTGACCACTCCGCACCTTTCTCTCATTTTAATCCTTTATATTTAAAACTTACATGTGAGTGAGCATCTAGCCAACCCAATGGCTCTCAATGTAAATGTATTGAGAGTCATCTGAGGGAGCTAGGTCCTAATAATGGCCCCTCTTCCGTAACTCAACCCATGAAGCTGAGATCATCTCAGCTTTTAGGTGGAATTAAACCCCGCACTCAAAGGGCTGAATCACCACTCTGAGACACCCATCCCCCTAAAAGGCAGAAGGTGGGGATGTACTCAAGTCACTATAGGTGTTATTCACAGATCACCAAAATGTCGCCAACATTCTCTTGTTCCCTGCACATTGGGGAATCAAATTTCCCAACCCTGTGGCGAATTCTGCATTCCCCGGAGTACGTAGAAAAGAAGCCGCAAAACCGCCGAATGGAAAAAAAGCCACAAAACCACCAAAATTATCAGATCCAATAATTTCGGCGGGTTTGGCAGATTATCAAATTGGATTCGATAAAGTGCCGGAAACCTGTTGAAAGTATTGGATTCAATAATTTTGCAGCGTTTCTTTTTTTTAATGTGCATAAAATATTGGATCTGATAGATTAACCATTGCTTCTCTATGGGGATTTCACTGCTGTCTAACAGGCACTGTATTTGCTGGCAATTAGCCAAAATTTGGTGAACTGCCTGCTCTCTGAATAGCTAAATGGCCAGGAAAATGCACTGTATGGGGAAATTCACTGTTCGGTGCTTTCGCGGGGCAAGTTCCGATCTCTGTGAATAACCCTGTATGATAATAAAAATAAAAATGTTGTGTTTGTTTTTTTTCTCTGGACCTGATATGGAAGTACTCCATTTCCATGCATGCCCTGTAGTGTATCCACCATTTTTGTGTTTCCTTTTGCCCTTCTCTTCTTTGATTGGTTCACTCTGCATGTCAATTTTCATGTGGAAGTCTGGGATCCTGTAGAGACTGCTGAATACTTTCTAACCGCTCTCTGGGTTTATTGTAATGAATTATCAAGGATTTTGTAATCATTGCAGTAAATAGCACTAGCACTATGTAATACCTTTCTTATCGAAACGTTAATGTACGTTTGCGCTCCCCATGTTAGGTATAGGATGCGCAAAGTACAGTAATCTTGTGGGAAAAACAATGCGCAAACGGTTTTTAACAAGGGTAGCGTCAGGAAAGTAATATCGGTGGCATGAGTTAAACACACTTATCCTGGCGCTGACACTTACATATCAAGGAACTATGGAATATAGCCAAAGAAAATTACCAAGACTTCTGATAATAAGTATTCTTTTGTATTTTGACACCTCACTAAGGGAATGCATGGCAGTTGGATGCACTTATAAGGAGGCTTACACATAAATTTCTTTTAATTTATTTTCTCGCTTAAGGATGCGCTGGGGAATTGTTCTACTTTTAAAGATATATACATTAGTCAACTGCTTCCAAATGAGTACAGTGTTCTAATAATTATTAACTGTATTGACTTTATTATGAAACCCATTACATGCGGTAGCTAAAAAATATAAATAAATAAAAAATTCACACACACATTTTAAGCATTACTTGAAGACCCTCGTGGGAAATAGAAATGACACAAAGAAAGGTCAATGACTAAATTAAATTTTCTGATCGCGATAAAGCTTGTAGAGAAACTTGGATTTATACGTTCAATAGATTATAGATAGAGGATGAGTGATTCTGCTTCTGAAGCGACTGCAGAATCTTTGAACTTGTCTTATCAGAAGAAAAAAGCATTTTAACTTAATGTTTTTATATGTTAAATTATTCTGGCCCTGCAAAGAGCTTTCTGGTGCTGTAAAACAAAAATTATATTAGGAGTTTAACATTAGATATGTTGAAAAACTGTCAGATTTTATACACAAAGCAACAAACCTTTTTATGGAAACAGTATGCAAAACATGTTAATATTCTTGAACATTAATTTCTCACTTGAGGTTTAATGTAATGGCTGCTCTTTGTAAAAGGTCCCCAAACCCAGGAAGCAAATCCCACCACTGCCACCAATGTGACAGATCTCAGTACCCTGACAGGGTCATTTCTGTTAATGCCGCTTCCTTGCCAGACCCCTGTTCTCTCACCAGGCAGACTGTCGTGCCTTTCTCCAGTCCTCAGATGAAGCTTAAGGAGGAGTACACGTAAAGAGCTTTGCTAGCATCCCCCAGAAATAAGATGAAGCTGTATATATCTGGGGGTATTCAGGGTCAGAATGAAACTCTTTTAATTGGGGACAGGCACAGATAATTATACGGTCAAACATGGGTTGTTTACATGCACAAAACCTGACCCTAGAATGGAATAAATATTGGCTCAACATTCCTAGACAGACTGCTACAGATTACAGTCTAAAACCAGCAGATAATGGGGCAGTGTTTGCCTGACAAATCAAATTAACAAACTACTCAAATATAAACAGATATTAACACAATCCTGAGAGCCACCCTATCAGTAGATAACAAGATACACATGGACCTTACAACAGACAGATAGACAATAACATTCCTATATAACACAGATTACATAACATTCTGCACATAAGAGAGGCCAAGGGAATAATATAGAACATCAGTTCTGCACCTCTCAAATATACCTCCAGGTCCATGCACCCCAAGCCAAAAGTGACTTAAGTCACACCACTATTCTAGAGTGTTTGGTGTCACAGAAACAAAACTGTAATAATCTGAGACCACTGCTGGTATTTTTCTCTTGGAATCTATGGAGAGTCACAAAAATTATTTGATTTCCATGTCCTTCTATTTACAGTGCTACTAGTATTTCCTCTTGATTCTGCTCTCTCTCCCGGTTCTCTTCCTATATCTCTTTTCACTCCTTCGGTGTCTCCTTTGTTAGTGCCTCTTCACCACAGTTATTCTCATAGTTGGGTTACCTCATGGCTCTGTTCTTGGTCCCCTACTCTTCTCCATCTATATTGCCTCTCTTCGCAACCTCATCGCTTCCTTTGGATTCCAATATCACCTCTATGCCGACGACACCCAAATCTACCCTTCCTCTTCTGATCTCTCTCCTCCTGTTTTGGTCCATATTACTGCCTGCCTATCAGCTCTCTCTGGATGACTTCCCATTTCCTAAAGCTCAACCTCTCTAAAACTTCTCATCTTCCTTCCCTCTAAACCCAACATTCCTGTACCCATTTACCTTCAGGTGAATGGTGCCACCATTACTTCTACCTTAAGGGCTCATTGAATTGGTGTCCGCTTCGACTCTGATCTCTCCTTCACTCCTCACATACAGTCGCTAACCAAATCCAGCTGCATCCACCTAAAAAACATTGCACGCATCCGTGCCTTTCCTAATTAGGACTATTCTATTTGTGAGTTTTACTTTGTAACTCTGTGATATGCTCATACGCACTGCACATTAGAGTGAGTGTTATTGCTGTGTTGCTCTGTGATACTCTCATACACACCGCACATTACTGTGAGTTTTATTGCTGTGGAGCTCTGTGACACGCTCATACCCATCTTGTATAAGTTTACAGGGTCATCCAGACGTGGACCCCTTGCTTGATGTGCCTAGAGTGGTGTCAGCTATACCCTCATGATGAGGCCGAAACGATCGTCGGGGGTTGCTGCACCTTTCATGCAGGGATGACCAGTGGCGTAGCGTGGGATGTCAGCGCCCGGGGCCAGCCAAGAATTGTGCGCCCCCCCAACCTGTGGACACGTTATCGATATTGCCCCAGCTCTCACATGGATTTGCCCCAGCTCATGGATATTGCCCCAGCTCATACATGGATTTGCCCCAGCAGCTCACACATGGATTTGCCCCAGCTCTCACATGGATTTGCCCCAGCTCACACCTGGATATTGCCCCAGTTCACACATGGATATTGCCCCAGCTCACACATGGATATTGCCCCCAGCTCACACATGGATTTGCCCCAGCTCACACATGGATTTGCCCCAGCTCACACATGGATTTGCCCCAGCTCATACATGGATTTGCCCCAGCTCATGGATATTGCCCCAGCTCACACATGCATATTGCCCCCAGCTCACACATGGATTTGCCCCAGCTCATGGATATTGCCCCAGCTCACACATGGATATTGCCCCAGCTCATGGATATTGCCCCAGCTCACACATGGATATTGCCCCAGCTCACACATGGATATTGCCCCAGCTCACACATGGATATTGCCCCCAGCTCATACATGGATTTGCCCCAGCTCATGGATATTGCCCCAGCTCATGGATATTGCCCCAGCTCACACATGGATATTGCCCCAGCTCATACATGGATTTGCCCCAACTCATACATGGATTTGCCCCAGCTCATGGATATTTCCCCAGCTCACACATGGATATTGCCCCCAGCTCACACATGGATTTGCCCCAGCTCATGGATATTGCCCCAGCTCACACATGGATATTGCCCCAGCTCACACATGGATATCGCCCCCAGCTCATACATGATATTGCCCCAGCTCATGGATATTGCCCCAGCTCACACATGGATATTGCCCCAGCTCACACATGGATATCGCCCCCAGCTCATACATGGATTTGCCCCAGCTCATGGATACTGCCCCAGCTCACACATGGATATTGCCCCAGCTCACACATGATATTGCCCCAGCTCACACATGGATATTGCCCCAGCTCACACATGGATTTGCCCCAGCTCACACATGGATTTGCCCCAGCTCATGAATATTGCCCCAGTTCTCACATGGATTTGCCCCAGCTCATGGATATTGCCCCAGCTCACACATGGATTTGCCCCAGCTCATGGATTTGCCCCCCAGCTCACACATGGATTTGCCCCAGCCGAGCTCTCACCTGGATATTGCCCCAGCTCTGGATCCAGCAGGGGTTGAGGGGGCCCAGATGCCGGGCAGCGGGAGTGCCTGCCCGGTCCTGAACAGCGTGCGAGTCCGTCCGTGTTGAAGGGGAGGTGGCTGCGTGCGTGCGTGCGCAGGTCACGCGGTCCGGCTAGTCAGGTGGTACAGAGACTCAGTACCACCTGATTAGCCGGATCACGTGACCTGCGCCTGCACGCAGCCGCCTCCCCTTCAACACAGGACCGGGCAGGCACTCCCGCTGCCCGGCATCTGGGTCCCTTCAACCCGCGGGCCCTTGGGAGGCGCCCGAGGGCCCGGCGGGTCAGTCCGGGCGTCATGTTTTAGGGGCGCAAATTTCTTTTGAAATTATGCGCCCCTAAGAAAACTGCGCCCGGGGCCACGGCCCCCCCTGCCCCCCACGCTACGCCACTGGGGATGACGTCCTTGACAATCAGTACTGGCCACCCTTTTTGGGTGAGAGCAGGCTGATTTACATATGGAGCATTCATCCCTGTAATGGCACAAGCAAGCTAAAACCTTGTGAGACCTGAGTGGGCACCCACCGTAGAGCAGGCCATTAGTGCTGTTGCTCGTTCTCAGGAGCCTCACAAACCCCCCTTTCCCTACCCACCTCGTATCACTGATATTATTGCTGTGGAGCTTTGTAATACGCTCATATGCACTGCACATTACTGAGCTCTTTATTGCTCTCGAGCTCTGTGATACAGTAATGTGCGCTATCACAGATCTCCACAGCAATAAACAATTTGTCCAATGGTAATCTTCCACCCTCTTCCATATATGAACATTGACTCTAGTCCACTAAACACACAATTCTGAAGACCATCATTGTCAGGTGCCCACATTTATCCATGCATAGTGATAGTTTCATAATCTTGACTTACAGGCTGCAAAAAAAGTAACATTTTTGTTTTACTTAGAACCTCCCCTTTAAAAAAGTTTCAGAGCTTTCTAGAAGAAACAGCAGGATAAGAAATTGAGTGCAGTGTCTAAGTTGACTTGAAAGGCAATAAAATTCTTCCACAGCTTCACCTTTAGGAAATTGAAGTTTGATAATTGAAGGATGAAGCCTAGTTCATTAGTCACATTTCCGGCAACATGTCGGGATAAAGCTTTTTATTTATTTCTATTGTATGGCGTATAAATAATACTTTCTATGTTAACGATATGAGGGCGCAGCACTTTCCAAAAGTATGCCATTTCAAAAAGTATCACAAAAAGGTAGACGTATATGCCACCGGCATTCTTGCTTGCATACTGCGACTTAGACACATCTCACATGATATTAATTAATAATAAGTGCATAAGTGGAAGCAAGGATAGCAGGGAAAAATATTTGGGGTTCTGTCGGGCGATCAATGATTTCAGACTTCAAACTCTGAAAGATGAGTATGTATAATGATATATCCTGTAAAACCTTTAAAAATCCAGAGCAGCTAGTGTTTCCTATCATTTTTTTTATTTTCTTTATACATTTATGTGTCATCATGACTGTAATTCCATCATTAGTTAGACTCCAGATCTTAAATAGCTTGTGAAAATTCTTCTTAACTTTTATAAATGTAGCAGTCAGCTCAGGTGGTACTTAGCTGTCAGTTATGACAAACGATGGATGCAAATGCATATTCCAGGAAACAAACACTGCATTCATCACACAAAGGTTTCCTATAATTACATTACCTAATAAAATATACAATTATGATGAATTTCCAGCTGAGGGGATACATTACAACTGGCAAATAGCATTTCTAAACACATGTTTTCTGATCAGAAAGCCAGTTTAATGTTGAATGTTGATAACAAATCTCCTAATTCCATGGCATATGTATCCAGTAGAAGCTATTTATCAAAACAAGTACAAAGTCTCATTAAGTGCATCTACCTACCAGAATATGATCAACTTGAGATAGGTCATTCAGAAAGTCAGTGAGTTCACATCAGATAACACATAGCACCAATGGAACATATATCATTATTAGTGAGAGCGTAAATAAACATTACCAAACACTTCCTGTGCGTATTGTCAATATTACCTTTCCACATTGTTAGTAATACATTTATATTGTAAATTCAGCTTACAAAGCTAATAACCTGGCCTTTGATACCTATGGAAGAAATGAAACGATCAAGGTGAGATGTAGATATAAAGGCCAAGAATAGTGATGTGTTGTATAATGAGAGGCAAGCAGCTACTTTAATTCCAAACTAGATTTTAATGACTGAGATGTGATATTGGGGCAGAGATAAAAGAAAGAAAATAAAACTAGTAAAGAGTAAGGAATAAAATAAAGTGTGTATTTATATTATATTTTTGTCACGTACCATGTCAAGGGACACGTAAGAGCCACAAAATGGCCAACGCTTGCACCAAAGTGATATGAACCCGGGGCAGCACTTTTCCTGCTATGTTTTTGTGCTCGGTCCTTGTTTTCCTTCTGCTCTGTCTGGAGAGAGACTTAGATGTCTCCTTATTCTCCCTGAACATCCTACTTACGGAAGTCCCCCCCCCCCACAGAGATATCTTTGCATTGTACTCTTGTGCATGATGAATTCTGGACCGTCTGCATATGGTACCAGGAGCGTGACACTTTTTTTTTTTGAGAGATGGCTCAATAGCTTATATCACTCTCAATAGCAATTCCCTCCATCTTTATATACAGTTAAACTTGTAACAAGTATCTATAATGAGAATTTGGAATGATCTACCTCTCAATGCTCTCTATATGTCATTATAATAATATTTTGATATATATCTATGCATACAGATAGATGAATAAAACTCCTACAAAAACAGCACACCAGGGTCTTCTTAAAACATTGCTGCTAATTATGTAGTTAATGTTCAGCTTATTTACTATGCTTTCCTTGGGATCATATTAATTGCTAAAAACATTAACGCTAGAATTTTCAAGAAGATATTAAAAAGCAGCAAAAGTAAAAGGTATAACTGCCCATATATTTCTAATAATTAATACATAGATTTAAAATATATATATATATATATACTTATTCTATCCAATTCTCTATCAAATATGGGCACTCATATCTCGTGGCTCTTGAACGTGTTGCTGACTAGTGAGAAAGTAGTTCTGTTGTAGGGATCAGCCAAATGACAAATGACTTGGGTAAACAAAAAAAATGGTCGGAGCTGTGGCAATTGAGTTTTAATGTGGATAAGTGCAAGATAATGCACCTGGGACGTAAAAACCCAAGGGCTGAATATAGAATATTTGATACAGTCCTAACCTCAACATCTGAGGAAAGGGATTTAGGGGTTATTATTTCAGAGGATCTAAGGGTAAGTAGTCAATGTAATAGAGCAGCAGGAAATGCTAGCAGAATGCTTGGTTGTGTAGGGAGAGGTATTAGCAGTAGGAAAAGGGAAGTGCTCATGCCACTGTACAGAGCACTGGTGAGACCTCACTTGGAGTACTGTGTGCAGTACTGGAGACCGTATCTCCAGAAGGATATAGACATCTTAGAGAGAGTTCAGAGAAGGGCTACTAAAATGGTGTACGGCTTGAAGGAGAAAAGTTACCAGGAAAGGCTTAATGATCTTAACATGTACAGCTTGGAAAAAAGACGAGACTGAGGAGATATGATAGAAACATTTAAATATGTAAAGGGAATCCACAAGGTAGAGGAAGGGATTATATTTAAAAGGAAACAAAGTAACAAAACAAGAGGACATAGTGTTAGATTAGAGGGGCAAAGGTTTAAAAGTAACATCAGGAAGCATTATTTTACTGAGAGGGTGGTGGATACATGAAACAGCCTTCCAGTAGAAGTGGTAGAGGCCAAAACAGTGATTGAATTTAAGCAGGCATGGGATAGACATAAGGCTATCCTAAACAAAAGATAAATCCAGGTAAAGTATCCATGTAATTGGGCAGACTAGATGGGCCGAAAGGTTCTTATCTGCCGACATTTTCTATCTTTCAATGTTTCTATGTTTACTCTCAATGCTGGGTAGACTTTATGGATTCTTTTGACGCTAAGGGGGTTAGTAAACTCCTTTTGCCAAAATTTCAAACACCTGTAAAAACTGCCATTGCTGCTTCGTCAACAAATGCAGACGCTTCACAAAAGTGTTATGAATACAACAGTATGAATTGTACTATACAAAGATGCAATAGGCACCAGAACTGTAGATGGCGCTGTTACACTACAGATAACTGCCTAGATATGCCTATAGACTTGTTGGTAAAGTTTACAGGAAGGAAGTTGTTGTTTTTCCGGTTGTCTCCTCTCTATGATTTTTCTCCTTCACCTTTGCTGTTTGCTGTAACCAGATGTCGGACGACAAGTTATGACTTTTTATTGTCGAATAATCTAAGTAAAGCCTGCACTTCTGCAAGTCACTACTGCCTCGTATTCATACATAACCAACAAGAAGAATCCAAACAGCAGCAGGAGAAGCTTCAGAGTGCAACTCTGGCAAACAACAGCGCTTTTATAAATAACCCCTTAAATGTTTCCAAAAGTCTCAATATTTCCCTTTTTTGTGGTCATCTATAAATCTACCAATTTGTAAAATTTTGCTTCGCATATACCCCACATCAAGCTCTAAACATCAAATTTTAATATATAGCTGTATATAGATGTAGATATATTGATAGACATCGTCAGATTAATAGTGATATAATATACGTAGTTTTTAAAAGCTCATGACATTAATCTCTAGTATGGGTGATATTTCCTGAGTGCTCCAAATGAATACTGCAGAACTGTATGCAAATACACCAGTCCAACTTAAAATTCTGTACTCAATCATTCTGACTCAACCCAAGGCATTTCAAAGTTCACTGGGATCTGCAGAGAACATTTCTTTACACTGAGGAACGCATGCTATCCTGATAAATGGTATTAGTATCTAAGCGTTTTCAACTGTGGTAACTCCAGAGCAGAAACAGAGAATGAACATATACATTTACAAAAATATAGTTATTGATATGGAGGTTGGAAAATAACATATATACATATAAATCTTAAAAAATCCAGTGCACTCAACCCATCCATACTGTAACCGGAATCCACTTGGTTCACTCGGGACGAGGCCGGACCGGACACGAGCAAGGATTGTCTGAACACGAGTCTCTTCAGGAAAGGCAAACTTTATTGTGATATCACAACAGATGCTCAAACAGGATTCATTCGCAAAGAATGAGCCCCGAGTCCCTCGTGACATCCAATCTTATACCCCAAATACACAATTAGGTACATCCCAATTAGCCCACCTCCTGATGACACTCTCCCACACCACGTGGGTTAATACCTCCCTTTGGCCAATACAAAGACATTCCATTAAATTGGCTGTAAATTGGCAAACTTCATGTTAGTTTCAGTGAATCTTAATTAGTTGCTCTCACTGTTCCGGGCTGCGCCCCCCTCCCTAGAGCCTACAATTACTTTTTACAGATGGCACCTGGTCTGATCTCTATACTCCTTTGTCTTTCTGCGGGCCCCAACGACCTTGGAGTATCTACTTCGCTTTTCTCCTCCGTGCCAGGAACAGCAGAGATCTTTCATAGGGCTTTAATTGCTTTTTCTGCTAATCTAAACACATTCCTAAGTTTCTACGTATACCTCATTCTAGTTTCAGCTACAAACTTGCCTAGTTATTTTCAAGCGAACCAATATTCTGAACAAGATGGTCGCCTGGCTTATAATGGCGGCCATCTTCCAGCCTATTTCCTCTACAATACATCTAAAACAGTATAAACACCTGTCTAAGGTTTCATATAAATTGGGGTTTAGTTACAAGATGTGATCACACTATACTTGCATGTTACACGTTTCCAGCCCTGTCCCCTGTATATTGTGATACCAGTTCAGGCCTTGTTTTATATTGCCATTCCTGGGTTGCAGCCCCGGGGTTAATTGTTTCTGCACTCAGCTCACCTGTCTGCCATGTCTTGTTCCACTCCCTATTTAAGAGCATTGCTCCCATAGTGCAGTGCTCCATGATTTTCTCCCTGAGTCACCTAGAATTTTCACTTCTCCAGTCATTCTCCTGGTTTTCACCTCTCTCTGAATAACCCTGTTAGTAGTATTGTGCAGAAATTTAAGGCAGCAGGATGAAGTCTGAACACTATAGGAACAACTCGTTAAATGTAGGAAACACAAATGATAGATGTAAATAAGAAATATGTTGTTTTAATATATCAGATTGTTTCAGGTAATGAACAAAAAACACTAAAATGTCCCCTTAAATACAATATCAAATAATAGGGGTCAGTGTATGGTCTTGATTGCTTAACTTTGAAAAATGAAACTGAAGAGGTATTATAGAAACAGATATGATTTTAACACTTAAAAAATGGATAATACAGAACACAGGCACTCTCTCTCTGGAAGAGGTCAAAGTGATCATAAATCCAATATCATGTATGACTTTGGGTGAAAGTAATTTTAAGTATGCTTATATAAGATGATAAGAGTAATCTCCAATCAGGTTCCCCTTGTGTTTCTTCAGGATGTGATTCTGCATAAGAATGAGTCCAATTCTGAAGACTGGATTTAGCTGTAAATTGCAACGAGAAGCAATACGGAGCAATGTCATCACATCCCATGCAAATCCTTTTATGGAACCATGTGAAAGACATGTGAATCATGTCTTTACATTTACATCTGACAAATATGAGGTATACAGTATTGATTTTTTTTAAGCTATGGACATGGCTGAGAGCTAATACGACAGCTGCTCCATAGTCATTGTCTAAATTGCACAGATGTGATTATATAATTTGTAAAATATTGCAGTGAAATGTACATCAGCTATTTTCATTTTATACTGTATCTGTTTTGAGAACAATGAGAATGGAATTGAATAGGAAAGTTAAAAGAAAGACATTGCAATAAATACGGATATCTGTTTATGCTTGCCATGTGCTAGACCTCAGATGGCTGAGCTAAGTGTACAATAACAACTAATGGAACTTTATATTACGTGTGATTTGTTTATAAATACAACACTGTAATATTGCATTCCTTTCGAAAATGCAATGAACACAAAGGTTTTATATTGAATTTATGGAAATGTGTCCATACTCCCTGTAGGCTGGAGAAGAGCCAGTTCCAGTGAAGACAGACAGACATAGAAAAGAAATAAATAGTGCCGGGTGGGTGGAGTAGAGGTAACATCACTGCTCTAAAACCGTGGAGAGAGACCGTGGAGACACAGGTTCGATCCCGGCAACAGCACCTTTCCAGTAAGTGTCCTTGGGCAAGACACCTAACGGAACATACTCGCCACCCAGGACATACTTGAAAACATGAGAAATCTCAATGTATCCTTCCTGGTAAAATAGTTTCTCAAAAAATTTAATAAAATCGGAGACAGGATGGGCACACCAGGACCAATTTTAGCAGATTTATAGGAGCGTCACAAGCAATGATTGGTCTAACAAACTTTTTCAAGCTGAAACGTTGCTTGTGATGTAGAAGAAAGATCCCAGGGTCTACATACATTCGTTTTCCCTGATGTTTTTGGGATTGTCTGACCCGGTTTTGTAGTGGCGCCTGAGGTTATACCTCTATAATGGTATGGTGAGTGCAATTTTCCATTGCATATTTTGAATCTAGACAGAAATATTTTTAATTTTTTTTGTACTTTATGTATTCTATCATCCACATATACAATCACACTCCTTTGATGCAGAAAATGATACTATCAGGGTAATTCAAAGAGATTCAAAAAGTCACCGCACGTTCAGTGACTTTTCGTTCTCTTCAATTCGGTGCAAATCGGCGATCCCATTTCGGTGATCCTGCGGTGTATTCAGCAAGCACCACAGGGCTGTCGAAGTGCAGGAGAAAGCTGCCGAAACCTGGCGAAAACCCGGTGAATGCACGCTGAAAACCCGCAAAAACATCTGGATTAACCCGCCGAAGACGCCGGAAAAACCCGAGTAGGAGCCGATCACACGCAGAGCAACCGCCGGAAAAAGCCGACACCGCAGACGAAGGCAGTGAATAAATTAGGAAAACAGTATGCCTGAATGTTTGAAAAGTGAAACGTTGTTTGCAAAGAAACTACTGAGCGAAAATGTCTGAAATTTACATATGAGGTCCAGGGAATGATAATAAAAGGGCTGTTACAGAAAAAATAAGTTAAAAAATAAAAATAAAACTCTGAATTTTTTTAAAAAAAAAAAATCCAGAAAAATGCTTAAAATATCTTAAAAAATCTATAAATAAAGAGACTCTTTACTGCAGAATTTTATAATGAACGGTTTATTAGATATTGAACTAAAACGGGAATCCCTATGGGATTCGCCTGAATAAATTTGCCACATGAAACCACCGAATGGCAGGGCATTTCGGGAACCTTTCACTGCCTGTTTTTGTTCTCTGAATAGCCGAAGCAGTGATTTTTTATGGGGATTTCACTGCCCTCGAACAGGCACCGTATGTGCAGGCAATTCGCTAGGATTTGGCGAATTGCCTGATCTCTGGTTTCCAGCGTTCGGTTACCTTTCGCCAGCCATTCGGATCTCTTTGGATAACCCTGTATGTGTGCAGATTCTTTACAAATGTAACAGATGCCATTCAAATAGCTCTAGGCCACTCAGAGTTTCTTCTGCTCTAAAATCCTGTAGCACATTTTATACTGTGACCTAACTTATTTTTACATTTCTATTTTTATGACTCAGTTGCGTGGAAAGTAGACATTGACATCTGTTTTGTCTCTTATTCTACTCACTTTTCTAATAACTTTGTTGTCTTGATGAAAGTAATGTGGTCAAAAGATCACTTACTTGCTCTTCCTCAGTCCTGTAGGTCTACACTACAAATTCATACCAGGGAGATCTGTAGCAATTTGGGTTTCAACTTGCCTGGATGGGGTAAGACATGTAATCCATTTTGTATGTGCTTTTTTGGAATTTACTTATGTCCTTTTTGTTTTTTTATGTTACATATAATGATAAAACCTAATAATGATTAACTTAATATTTATATTTATTGGTTCCAGAATATTCAACTTCAACAATTCGGATTCATATGAAGACAAAGTAAGAATTTTTTCTCTCTTTATAATTTGCTGCTTATATTTTCAAATAATTTTTAAATTCCCAACATATTCCCCAGCACTGCAAAATTGGTAGGAGATCGGTAGGCGCCTCTTCACCCCAAGGTTCTGTTTTCAGTTTGGGTACCTCAAGGCTCTCTCCTGGGTCCCCTACTCTTCTCCATCTATACTGCCTCTCTGGGCAACCTCATTTCTTTATATGAACTCCAATATCACCTCTATGCTATGGACACCCAAATCTACCTTTCTCCACCGATCTCTCTCCTCCTGTGTTGGACTCTGTTACAGCCTGCCTATCGGCTGTCTCTGACTGGATGACCTTCCGTTTCCTAAAGCTTAACCTCACCAAAACTGAACTTCTAGTCTTCCCTTCCTCTAAGAACAACATCAACATTCCAGCACCCATTTATCTTCAGGTGAAAGGTGTCACCAATACTTTTACCTTTAAGGCTCGTTGCCTCAGGGTCCTCTTCAACTCTGAGCTCTCCTTTACTCCTCACATTCAGTCACTAATCAAATCTTGGTACTTCCACCTAAAAATCATTGCACACATCCATCACTGTCTTAATCAGGACTCTGCTCATCCAAGCTCTTCTATCTCCCACCTTGGCTACTGTAACTTCTTTCTGTCCTTAAGAGATCCCAGATTCTCCCCCTGCAGTCTTCAATGAACGACTGTGCCGGACTCACCTTTACACACCTCTCGCAACTCACCCCTTTGTGAATCTCTGCACTGGCTCCCTGTTTCCTTTAGAATCCTTTTCAAAATACTGGTGCTCATATACAAAGCTCTCCATAACCGCGCCCCTGCCTACATTTCCTCCCTTATTAGCAGGTACATCGTGTCCCAGCCACTTCACTCTAAAAAGTGATCTGATGTTATAAGCTCCCCATACCCGCACCCCCAACTCCCGCCTTCAAGACTTCTCCTGAGCAGCTCCTTTCTATGGAACTCCCTCTCCCGTAACATCAGACTCTTCCCATCACTCCAGTCCTTCAAGAAGTCACTGAAAACACAATACTTTAGTGAAGCCTATCATCTCACTCCATGATTCCCCCACTGTACACTTCTTGCACCATCTACCCACCCAGCACACACGCACCCTGCTACTTTAGGTGAGAATAAATAGAGGACCTTGTTTGCCAACCCTCTCCTCTTAGATTGTAAACTCTTAAGCAGGGTCCTCTCTCCTACTGTTATTATATGTATATTTTTTGCTCTGTCTCACCCATTGTACAGTGCTACAGAACATTTTAGCGTTTTATAAATACCTGTAACTGGTAAGAAAAAAAAATCTGCTCAAGAACATATAGTCTAAGAGGAGTGCGTTAACACACAGAGGTGAGAGTAAATTACAGAGTGTGAGAAGTAATGGCATGCATGGGGGCTGTGTGAGAAGTAGATCAGGAAAGGTGTAATGGGGGATTATGAAGGGAGTTAATAAGCCTCTCTCTAAAATAATGCATTTTTCACGATATTTTGAATGACTGGAGGCATGGGGAGAGTTGACTGTTACAAGGAAGGGAGTTCCATAAGTAAGGGCAGCTCAGGAAAGTCCTGAAGACGAGAGTGAGGCATGCAGGTGCAAGTGAAGTGATCAGGATGGAACATATCTGCTAATAAGGGAGGAGATGTAGGCAGGCGCACGGTTGGAGAGCTTGGTACATGAGGAACAGTATTGTGAATTGAATTATAAATCTAACAGGGGGCCACTTGCATTCAGTAGTGTTAAAAATGTCTGATCTACCAATACCAGGAACACAGCCGACACCAAAGGGTTACACACAGCTCAAATTGTACAGAGATCATTTGCCTACTGACTTGCTCGTGAGAATGAAAGTGTCTAGCAGCACTGAAAATCCATTCTAGCGAAAGCAACGGTGTGGTGATGAAGACAAATGAATTAACCACTGGATGGAATCCTGTGTACACAAATACCTCCATTCTCCTTCATCATAGGTGATGTATCATCCTCCCTCCTCAATATGTTGCAGCACAAGGAAGCATTTCATCTTCTCATTTTCAAGTATTAAATTAGGGAAAACTAATTTCTTGCTTCTAGAAGAGAACAATTGACTGGAAATTGTATAATCACTAACTATGACAAATTTATTCAGCATTTGTGTTTTTCTTTTCTCAGTTGACGCATTGAAGCATAAAAACACAAAGTACCGAGAAAAGCCAGTTCTGTGTTTCAAGGTATACTTTTAACTTCTAAAGTGTGTTTTTCCTACATACAGTTAGATTGATTTAATAAATCAGATTAATTTTATGTGACATAATTACAGCAAAGTGTGCAATTAAGATATGTAAATTATTGTCAAACTTTTCCACAGAGTTAAAGTGAACAGAATCTTGATGCAATATAATATTATATTGTAGGTCTGGAGCATAAAACTGGATTTGTTAAATTTTGTGGCATCCTATTAAGTGAATTTCAGAGGCTAATAACGCAGCATTGCAATACCTAGTAATGGGTTTTATTGAACCAACCATATTTTATGGTGACATTAAGAGAGTTCCTCTTATAAGAAGTCATTATTTTTGCTAACTTGAATTTATTGTCGTTTTCAAATAATTTTATAATATCACTACATAAATGAGTAAAAAGAGACACTTACGTTTTAACTGTTTCACAGCAAAGTATTAGTTAAAAAAAGTACACATGAAGTATTCCTTTATTGAAGAAATATGAGGGAGGGGGGGCTGATGGCTTATCGAATGTAAATTCCCAAACGTCCATACATCCATAGCACTCATATAGAAGCTACGCATTTCCTTATGTTTCCTCCCACCTCTTTTTAGAGTGTAAGCAGGGATCTCTCACCTTTCTGTCTCTGGCCATCTAAGTCTGGTTTTAATTATAGTATCCCCTGTGCTGTTTTGCGGAATGTGTTGGTGCAATACAAATAAATAATAATGACTATAACAGCATAGACTGTAAGTTAATATAGATATAATTATTTTTTTGGGGTTTTATATTTTTGCGATTTGGTATTATTTTGGTTGAGTTCCCACTTTGTAGTAAAAATCATTTACTGAAGCTGTCAGTGCTACATTAATGGGGATAATAACAAAGATAAAAATTAGGTAAAATGGCCCAGCAAGCTAGAGAAGCTGCAAAAGAAATCAGAGCAACAACATATCATTGGTGGGAGGAAGAGATTATTAGTTTCACTATTTAATTAGTCTTTATAAAAATAATAAAAAATGTAAAGATAGGAAAGTGTAGAAGAAGGAATAGTCAAAGGGTGAATCAGACAGGGTCTGCTGCCAAATGAGAGTAGAGAGACACATGCATGATAATCGAGTCTAAGAAGATTCAGTTTGATGGATTTCAAGATTTCCTGGATATTAGGGGAAAAATGTAAATAGGCTTTGGACAGCCTTCCATACAACTGTATATTAGGGTTAGAACAATATGTTAGAGAGCTCCTATCAGCACCAGGACCATAAAGTACAAGGAATCTGGTTACCTCCAGAATTAGGTGAAACATAAAATACAAATGTATTATATTATATGCTGTTTACAAACTTTTATTTTTTTATTACTTGAATAATATAAGTACTACATTTTAATGAGTAGAGAAATTCATCCCAGTTCGGGATGTTGTTCTTGACAATCAAGAATTACTTATATCCTTCTTTGAAGACTGGAGAAACAAACAAACACACACACCAAATGAGAGAAATCTCAATGTATCCTTCCTGGTAAAATACTTTGCAAATAAATAAATTCATTAATTAAGGCTTTCTAGGTGATAACATTCCACCCAACGATGTGTTTACATTTAAGAGGCCAGCTAAGATGATAGCAACCATACTTCAGCTGCTACTAGTCTACAGACGCAGTGATTACTCATGTCATGCAGCTATCAGAAAACCAGAGAATGTTAATGTTATGCACTTATTCATCAAGTATAGTATGTTGAAATGACTGGATAGTCAAAGGAGGAAACAAAAACAGACACAGTGACATTACGTGAAATCTAACATTTAATATGAATAAACAAACACAGTAAAACATGCAACAAGGTCTTTCAGAGGCTGTTCCCTTATGCTTGGCCACAACACATTACCATGCAGAATGGACCTAAGGTTGCATGCTAAATGTAAATGTTGTACTCAGCTTGCTGACCTTTCATGTATGCAGCAAGTTTCACAGCTATTCTGAGCACCTAGTCAACTGTATCTACTGTACACCACTAACGTTTCATATAAACTTCCCTACATAGAATAAAAGGAAAGAAAAATGTTAGGTAATGGTGAAACCTAAAATTAATTTCCTAGTTTATGGTAGTTTGTTATATTCAACATATTTTTCTTCTTAAGCGTCTTACAATGCAAGCACAAATAGTACTCTGGTACATGATCATCCCTGTTATTGTCAGATATTTTTCCCTGTTTGAAAAATTTCTGTTTTTTTTCTCTTTCTAAAGGCAATAGCAAGCAATCTTTCAGCCCTAAATACAAATTCAGCATTTATTCCTTTTTTTTTGTTTATTAATATGTTTTTCACTTGTTCGATAAGCTGGTTATATACGGATATCTAATTATAAATGATATAAGAGTCTATATGCTGTACATAACTACCTTGTCGTTGCTATATTCAGTGTTGTTAATAAAATGCAATATCACTCTATTTATGTAGCCATTACCTGAAACTGAAATTCCTCTCTATAAACAAAATGTTCCCTTTTTATGCCCCTCTCATATGTTAGACATCTTATAGGCTAATGTGTAAGTCATAGTGAACTAACGTTGTACGTTTAGCAAAATAGTGGCACAATGAAACAAAGATGAATCAAAATGTTCTACTACGATCTTATTTTTTGGTTAGGAAAATGTCTATTCCGTACATTTCACTGATGGAGATAAAACTCATGAATATCTGTTAAAGATTTGTACCGAGAAATGTTCTCATTTGGGTTTATATACTTTCCTGGGAATTTTGGAGAATGAACAAGAACAATGAAAGCAATTTAGGTCAAAATAGCCAAATAGCCATATAAAAACTCTTCATCTTGAATTATTCCAGGTCAGCTCTAGTCATTAAAGTAAATATTCATCACTATTAATAGATAAGGGTCTTCTTTTTTCCCCTATTGGAGGTCCATAAACTTGATCTGAGTAGATTAACACCAAACTAATTAGAAATAAGATATACCATATTGGGATCACCACCCCCCCCCAAAAAAAAATATTGTGAAACAATAAGCATTAGTACAATTATCCATGATACATTTTTCCTTTTAATGTTTACAGACACATTGTCTTGGACGACTCTTTCAAAAAGTGGCATGGACAGATTTGCTGTTCATAACATACCTGCCACTGGTTCATGAGTTCTCGAAGTCCTCTTGAATCCTCCATCACTCCGTCTTTGTGTGTAGAATCCTGCAGGACATTAGCTGTGATCTCTGCTTCTGTGAGCCAGGCCAAAAAACGTTCTAGGTCCAAGTAAAACTGTTGTAGCAATCGCAGGGCTGCTTCCAGTGCTGCATCACGCTCACTAACCCTAGGAAAAAAAGCAAACAACTATATGAAGGAATGAAAAGCGATACAGTTGGCTGTTAGACAGTGAAATTCTATTGTGAAATTAAGTACATTTTACCATAAATTTAAAATACATAATTTTAATATAGAGAAGAAAGTAGAGAAAACAGAGGTCTACACCCTAAAGACCTCCTGGTGTCTAGAATGCTGAGCATGATCTATAATTCTAAAACCAAAACCTTTATTAGAATTTCAAACATAAATTGAAGAACAATAATCATATAAAATCAATCAACACTTTGGGACTAAACACAATCTGCTACATTAGCAGGCTGCAGAAGCTAATGATATATCACTGTTCACCAAAAACACATTCAGAAGACACAATATGTCTGAGTGGTAAAGACTGGTAAGCACCATCAGTAACAGAATGCCAGAGATGTTAATATATCATTGCATTGCACATATCTCCCTGTTCCAATTTGCTTCGATGGAGTCTATACACCCCCTATTGTAAACAGAGGAATAGTTCAAAGGAGTTTGGGCACCAATGCGCCTGAGAATAGCATATACTCTGGTCTTCTTGTGATGGGACCTTGTATATTACAGCAATACCAGTAATTACCCAGGTATAATAATACTTGCATATATTTTGGTCTCCTGGATGTGGGACCTCATGCAAAAAATTCCGATAAGCACTAGGGCATCAAGATGCCTATGATTTTGTACAATCATAGTCTTTCAGCACACTGGAATCACAGCTCAACACGTTTCCTAAATATAAGGAGGATATAGTTCCCACGAAACGCGTCGAGCGGTTATTTCAGTGTGTTGTATGGACTTCACTTACAGACTTAATTTTACTTGATGGTGGACTGATGACTTAAGGATAGAAGTAATCTGGGACTCTGAGCCACTGTGGCAAACACTTATATGCACATTTTGCTATGTGCTGTATTTTTGTGAGTTTGTTTTTTGCTTTAAATACTTGATTTTATTGTATTAAATTACTACACAATATTATTCCCCTGATTTTCACTCTCTTGTACATCTGTCTGTAATAAGAACAATAGAGTCCATATATTAGGTCAACCAACTACTTTTATTGGGGTCATCCAACTGTATCTGGGGGACCTCAGTGGTATTGAGCATTTTTATACACCTGACAAGCACTATTGCATTTTAATTATATGTTTACAATGAAATTGATGCCAGAAAAAAGATTTGTCCTGTGTCATTTGAAGCACGTGGTGCTTAGAAGAATGTTTTTTTTTTCAAATAGAAAAAATAAACTAGGTATTTGTAATTCCTATATAAAGCTTATCTGACCCTCAGGGTACATTAAAACATGCCCAAATGTTTTAGGTATTGAATAATCTAAATAATTTTAGAACTATTTAAAAAAAATTTCAATCTTTTGTTTTAAATAATTTAACTTAAATTAATGTGGACTTTCATGTATACATTTGTTACTTTAAATTCCAAATATTTTAATTTGCCAACACATTTACAAACATTCAATGTAGTAAAATGCAAAATGCTAATATATTAATGACAATAATAGACTTGTATTTATTAATAGAATTTTTTTTATTTTCAATTAAAACATATATGATATATGTATATGATAAATTCAACAGTTGTTATTTTAGTATACTGTTTTGTTTGATAAGCATACAGCAAAATTAAATTACAATGCCTAATTAAAATCACTTAGCTACAATGAAAATTCATGGATTACAAACTCTGTAAAATGTAATTAAAACTGATTATCTAAATAATTGGATTTCAAAGTTACTAATTTCTCTTTGCATTTAACTACAGCAGAAATGACAAAATATTATCTGAACCAAATACTGTGAAACACTCTGATAAAATTATTCGCTATCAATGGTGACACACAATAGGAAGGATTAAGAAAACTGTGTTAATTTGGTTAAGCCTCATACAACTATCAGTAAGCTTCACAACAAGATATTTTTACTGAATTGCTTTCTTGTCTTTTTATTATTTAAGACAAATCATATTTTCATAAATTTTACTGTGATGTTGACTAGGGATGAGCAGTTCGGTTCGATCGGTTCAGAGTTCGATTCGAACATCGCCTGTTCGCGAACAACGAACATCTGCGTGTACGCCCACAATGGACCACAATGCACTTTTCCACTGGCCTGAAGCTTGTAATTGGCTACAGCCTTGCACCTGACCACAGGTCAGGTTCAAGACTATGCCAATCACAGCTCAGAGTCCTGATTGGGCAAATTTTGCCCAATCATGGGCTCACAGAGCTAAATCCCGCAGCACACTATATAAGGCTTCACACAGCGCTTCAGCATGTGTTTTTTGAGAGGAGATTGTTCTGTTAGTGTGTGTTCTCACTGCCACCAAGTATTTTGGGGGTCTCATTTCTACAAAATATCTGGGAATTGTGGTAATCTGTGTGTTCTCACTGCCACCAAGTATTTTGGGGGTCTCATTTCTACAAAATATCTGGGAATTGTGGTAATCTGTGTTTTCTCACTGCCACCAAGTATTTTGGGGGTCTCATTTCTACAAAATATCTGGGAATTGTGGTAATCTGTGTGTTCTCACTGCCACCAAGTATTTTGGGGGTCTCATTTCTACAAAATATCTGGGAATTGTGGTAATCTGTGTGTTCTCACAGCCACCAAGTATTTTGGGGGTCTCATTTCTACAAAATATCTGGGAATTGTGGTAATCTGTGTGTTCTCACTGCCACCAAGTATTTTGGGGGTCTCATTTCTACAAAATATCTGGGAATTGTGGTAATCTGTGTGTTCTCACTGCCACCAAGTATTTTGGGGGTCTCATTTCTACAAAATATCTGGGAATTGTGGTAATCTGTGTGTTCTCACTGCCACCAAGTATTTTGGGGGTCTCATTTCTACAAAATATCTGGGAATTGTGGTAATCTGTGTTTTCTCACTGCCACCAAGTATTTTGGGGGGGTCTCGTTTCTACAAAATATCTGGGAATTGTTGTAATCTTTGTGTTCTCACTGCCACCAGCAATTTTGGGGTCAGTCATTTATACAAAATTTCTGGGAATTGTTCTCACTGCCACCAACTAGTACCTGTGTGAGTATGGCACAAGGACAGGTTCAGATCAACTTGTTTCCCCCCACAGTGGCTGATGATCAAGGATGCATGCACTGTACTGTCACCATTTGAGGAGGCAACGAGGATGGTGAGCAGGGACAGTGCATGCATCAGTGACACAATTCCTTTAGTGTTCCTGCTGGAGCACACTCTGCAGGGAATTATAGATGTGGCTCTAGAGGCAGAGGAGCGGGAGGAAGAGGAGGCCTTCCCTAGCTCTGAAGGCCCCAGTCTTTCCGCAGACAGCATTCCAGCGGGTCCTCCTTAGATCAGATAGACGGAGGATGAGGCGGAGGAGGAGGAATATTTAAGTAGTGGGGGCATTGAAGGTGGGGATTCCTCAAGGAAGGGTTTTGTGTGCCCAGAAACACAAGCACTAGTACGTGGCTGGGAGGAGGAAGTGCACGATGGGGTCATCCTCCTCATTGACCAGGAAGTCTTGGAAGCTAATGCCTCCTCCAACCTACGCTGCATGGGCTCCCTTATCCTGCAAAGTCTGGTAAAGGACCCAAGGATTCGTGCTATCAAGGAGAGGGATCATTACTGGTTGGCAAGCCTTCTTGATCGACGATACAAGGGTAAAGTTGCAGAGCTCATCCTGCCCACACAGAGGGAGCACAGGATGAAAAAACTTGAAGACGCTCTAAAGCGACACTTGTGTAACACCTTTCCAGGCACTGGTAGGTTACCAAGTGATGACACAAGTGCTTCTGAGGCTGCGGATGATCAGAGGAATAGTGGTGAAGGCCGGGGCTGCTTGACTGATGCCTTTTTAAATTTTTTTAGTCCACGACACCCAGGGACGTCAAATGTAGGCACCCATTGCAGCATCTTCACCGTATGGTGCAGGACTACCTAGGGGCAAGGGCAGACCTGGATACCTTTCCAGCAGATAATCCACTGGCTTACTGGGTGTTGAGATTGGATCACTGGCCAGAACTTAGCCAATATGTTATGCAGCTACTAGGTTGCCCTTCATCCTGTGTGCTTTCTGAAAGGACATTCAGTGCCGCTGGAAGTTTTGTCACAGACAAAAGAGTGCATCTGTCCACCGACTCGGTCTCCGGCTGACATTTATAAAAATGAATCAGTCCTAGATCAGCAGCTATCAATCCCCTTAAGCTGACGTAACGGAATAGATCGGGGATGTCTTCTGCATTCACAAAGCCTCCACCACTGAACTCTTCCACAATACTACAAAGGGGTTATGGTGTGAAGGCACTTGCTGCCACCAAAGGCACAATATTTGCCTGCACTGACGCCTGTACCAGATTTATATCATTTTAATTTTTTGGACCGCAGGGTCCAACCCTGCACTCTTCCAAAATACCACAAAAGGGTTACAGTGTGAAGGCACTTGCTGCCATGAAAGGCACAATATTTGGGTGCAATGACGCCTGTACCAGATTCATATCATTTTAATTTTGGACCGCAGGGTCCAACCCTGCACTCTTCCACAATACCACAGAGGGGTTACGGTATGACGGCTCTGTTGCCGACACTAAAGGCCCAATTTTAAAGCACCTATTGTTACTTTCATCCTAAGCCTGCATAAGTTTCACCATAATTTAGCCAAAAAAAATCACTAAACTTGTTCTGCGTGTCCTAAAAGGTCTCCTCTTTTAATACAGACTGCCGCCCAAAACAGTTGTTTATGAATAGTTTAAAGGAAAACCGTTTACCGTCATTTGAAACGTCATTTGTTTTTAAATGTTTCTATACATCCTACAAATCCGCCACTTCACGGGCAGGTTATGGGGACCTCCTAGGCATGATATTTTTATTTTTAACCCTTATTTCATGGAAAACTCACTGTCCCTTTAAAAACGTTTTTTTTTTAAAACTTTTTGTCCTTGTTTCCTGTCCCCCAGGGCACTACCTGGACCCCCATACACCTTTTATGGCAAATATCTAGCATATATGCCCTCTTGGAGGGCACTCTAAAAATCGAACTTTGAGTCCCATTGACTTGTATTGAGTTCGTGTTCGAATTCGAACTCTTGAAAAGTTCGAATTCGAACCGAACTCGGGGGTGTTTGGCTCATCCCTACTGAGCATCATGAGAGATGTAGTATATATATGATCCCAAAAGATTTTGAACCTGGAAGGTGTACACAGCAATCACTGCCGTTCCTACACTTTGTGAATTTTTTATAGGCCTTTGGGATTTATTTTTCATGCGAGATGTAGTTCCAAACAGCTGTAGGGCCATGGTTGCTTTGGATCTTTGAATGATACAGCCCTATTAAAAATGAGCCATTATGATAATAAGTGACCTGTTATGAAAAGCTAATGAAGCCATTAGCATTAACAGCTCCTGTCCTATTCTAGCCAAGATGAAAACTTACCTTGCAGCTCAGCTGCTTTGGCTACCTACTGTAAACTAACCCTTTTTATACTTTGTATAGGAAGTGCTAATTTGCAGGCAGGAAGTTATTCCAAGGATGCGAGATGGTATTTAAAAAAATATAGGTTCTCGGAACCTTGTGATTATGTATGTTCAACCTTAATTAAGACAAAAAAAATAGATTAGAAAAACCAAATGCTCACATTTGGTCCTCAAGGAAGGTATAATTTGCCACCTCCTCGCCACAAGCAGGTCGCTAAGAATATAGTCTAAGCAATCTCATGGAAGAATCTTTCTGGTCTCCATGACCTCCTGGTCTGAAAAATGCTAAAGCCGGCCTTGGCTCAACTCTGCAACATTTGTAACACTATAGTACAATGCATAGACGATATTGTAATAATCATTTTATAGTATTGGTTTCTTTATTCCCTTTCTCTGGATGACAATAATTATCTCCTTTGAATTTTGATGTGGAAACCTAACCATGACATTACAGTTTTTTTAGCTATGCACTCTTCACAGCTATTGTTGGCTGTTTTAAGTATCCAATGAATCTGATTCCACCTCTTGATAAAGGACATACCTAATTAGATTATTTTATGATACTTCACTTTGGAATTGTGCAGTAAACTCTGCAACCCTTTTAGTTCTATGAACTTTATTTTCATAATATGGTGTAGATAATAAAGACAGCTTTTCTGTTTGTATCCAAAGAAATAGATACGAATATGGCTAACATTCTTCAAGCTAAATTAATAGATACTTCCTAATCATTCATCAACATCTAGCAATTTATTTTAGTGTCCTACCATGTATAAGGTGAAGGTAATTACGTTTTATTATTCTTTTTTTGTCCTCGTCTCACAGTAGGTATAATGAGATAATTGTTCTGTTAAACCCAATCTTTGTACATACTAGCTTCGTTGTTGGAATATAATGACAGCACATCAAGTCAACTTAATTATAATGAGTGTAATTTTAATGTTTCAAATGAATGTGCAGGCTTTTATGTTTAATTCCCTATTATGTCTTTTCTTTTCTGTCGCCTTAGAAATTGGTCAGTAGGCAACAAACAAACCATGAGCTTTTCATCCATCGCTCTTGACATTGTGCCAAATTTGTCCGTTCGACCGTTCGAACAGCGAACATTTCCACGTGTTCGATTCGTGTTCACCCACAATGCACCACAATGGACCACATTGCACTTTTCCACTGGACTGAAGCTTGTAATTGGCTACAGCCTTGCACCTGACCACAGGTCACAGGTCAGGTGCAAGACAGGTGCAAGACTATGCCAATCAGGGCTCAGAGTCCTGATTGGGCAATTTTGCCCAATCTTGGGCTCACAGAGCTAAATGCCGCAGCACACTATATAAGGCTTCTCCACAGCCCCCCAGTGTGTGTTTGTTGCAGGAGTGAATCAGAGAGGAGAGGAGATTGTTCTATGAGGGTGTATCACTGACTTATACCAGAGTTCTGGGAATTTGAATCTGTGTGTTGGCACTGCCAGGCTATATGGGTGTATCACTGATTTATACCAGAGTTCTGGAAATTTTAATCTGTGTGTTGGCACTGCCAGCTATCAGGGTGTATCACTGACTTATACCAGAGTTCTGGGAATTTTAATCTGTGTGTTGGCACTGCCAGGATATTAGGGTGTATCACTGATTTATACCAGAGTTCTGGGAATTTTAATCTGTGTTGGCACTGCCAGCTACTGCCAGCTATCAGGGTGTATCACTGACTTAAAGCAGAGTTCTGGGAATTTTAATCTGTGTGTTGCACTGCAGGCTATCAGGGTGTATCACTGATTTATACCAGAGTTCTGGGAATTTTAATCTGTGTATTGGCACTGCCAGACTATCAGGGTGTATCACTAATTTATACTAGAGTTCTGGGAATTTTAATCTGTGTGTTGGCACTGCCAGCTATCAGGGACAGGGTGTATCACTGAGTTATAGCAGAGTTCTGAATATCTTTAATCTAGATAACACAGTTGATCAGAGTTCTGCATATCTCCAATCTTTATACCAGAGTTGAATCAGACTTCTGTATATCTTTAATCCATATATCACTCACCATGTCAGAAAGACCAAGAAGGACAGGCAGACGCTCCCAGACACAGATAAGAGGGCAAGCAGCCTCTGTGTTGGAAGGCTGTGTCCCTGGTTGTCGTGGACGTGGTGCATCCTCTGCAGGGGCACACTTGTCCTTTCTAACTGGTGCTGGCTGTCTTAAGCAGCAGCAACATACAGAGGAGTTGTAGGATTGGCTAACCAAGCCAACCTTATCTTCCGAGTCCTCTGCCAGCCAGGATTGTAGTGGTTTACAGTTCACCTCAGCTGCCAAAACATCTAATTCAGCCTCCATGTCCACAGCTACTCCTGTCATAGCCTCACCATCATATACAGTGGAGTCAGCTGAATTGTATGACTACAATGACAGTGACATGCTGCTTGAGGATGTGCAGCAACTCCAATGCTCTGATTCAAACTCTGAGGTCGAGGAAGGGAGTAAAATCAGCCTAGAGGGAGGGCCTGCCAATGACACACAAAGAACTGGCACTCATGTTCCCCCAGCAGGTGCAGCATACTGCCAAGTTGGCTCCAGTGACGAGGAGATAGGGGGGTGATGACGATGATGAGGTCACTGACTCCACCTGGATGCCTGATCGAACAGAGAAGTGAGGAGGAGGCCCAACATAAACGAGGCACGACATCCTCTATGAGCAACCATAGCCAGTCCAAGGCATCGGATGTCAGAGCTGCTCAGGTGCAGAGTGCTGTTGTCTCAAAGCACACGTCCAGGAACTCTGCTGTCTGGGAGTTCTTCACGACATGTGCAGCAGACCACAGCGTTGCTATTTGTAAGCTATGTCTGAAGAGGATCAAGCGTGGGAGAAACATCAGCCGCTTGGGTACCACATGCTTGAAGTGACATATGACCACCTGTCATGCATCCTGTTGGCACAACACTTCCCATCGGTCCTCATCTGTCTCTACCCCCACTATATGTCATGCCATGTCTACAACCTCCACTGACAGGGATAATGTTATAGTAATGGGTGTACCAGGTCCTTCCTCAGAATGTGACAGCATCCCATCAGCTGCAGATTTACGCAGTCAGATTTCATTGCCCCCAGCTGCTGCATCGTAAGAAAAATATAGTCCCAACCTTCCCCTTGCACAGCGTCTAAATGCCAGTTTGGCAAAATTACTCGCATTACAGCTGCTGCCTTTCCAGCTGGTGGACTCTGCTTCCTTTCGTGAATTTGCCGAATGTGCTGTACCACAGTGGCAGGTTCCAAAATGCCAGTCCCTTTCATGGAAGGCCATTCCAGCACTATACCAGCATGTGGAACACAATGTTATGGAGTCATTGGGAAAGGCAGTCAGTAGCAAGGTGCACATTACTTTAGACACGTGGTCCAGCAAGCATGGACAGGGCCATTACATTTCCTTCACGGCACACTGGGTAACTCTGCTTGCAGCTGGGAGGGACCCAGGACGGGGCTCTGTGCTGGAGCTTGTTCATCCAACACGCCTCCAGAAAGCTGCTTATATGAGGTCTGTCTGCTCCACCACCTCTTCCTCTTCTTCCTCCTTCTCTGTCTCTGGCAAAGTGGCAGTTATACCGACGCGTGGCAGGGGCTATGCAATGGCTCAAGCAGAAAGATGCCATACTGTGCTTTAGCTGGTTTGTTTAGGGGACAGGAGCCACACCGGGCCAGAAATTCTGTCAGCTCTGCAGGGCCAGGTGCAGAGATGGTTAACACCACGCCAGCTTCAGCTGGGAATGGTCGTCTGTGATAATGGCAGCAACCTTCTCTCCGCCCTATGCCTGGGTAAGTTGACACATGTACCATGCCTAGCACACGTCCTAATTCTGGTGGTACAGCGTTTCCTAACCAGGTGCCCAGGGCTGGCAGAGCATCTCAGCCAGACCAGAAAAGTCTGCAGCCACTTCAGATGGTCATTCCCAGAAAGTGTTCGCCTCGCAGAAATTCAAAGAGAATTCCACTTTCTCACAAACCATCTGATCTGTGACATGCCCACCAGGTGGAACTTGACATTGGCAATGCTGCAGCGTCTGCACAAGCAGCAGAGGGCCATCAATGAGTACCTGTGTGAGTATGGCACAAGGACAGGTTCAGGTCAACTTGATTCCCCCCCCCGCAGTGGCTGATGATCAAGGATGCATGCACTGTACTGTCACCATTTGAGTGGGCAATGAGGATGGTGAGCAGGGACAGTGCATGCATCAGTGACACAATTCGTTTAGTGTTCCTTCGGGAGCGCACTCTGCAGGGATTTATAGATGTGGCATTGGAGGCAGAGAAGCGGGAGGAAGAGGAGGACTTCCCTAGCTCTCAAGGCCCCAGTCTTTATGCAGACAGCATTACTTTCGGGTCCTCAGATCAGACAGGAGGAGGGTGAGGAGGAGGAGGAATATTTAAGTAGTGGGGGTATTGAAGGTGGGGATTCCTCAAGGGAGGGTTTTGTGTCCCCAGAAACCCAAGGACTAGTACGTGACTGGGAGGAGGTAGTGCACGATACGGTCATCCTCAGCGACCAGGAAGACTTGGAAGCTAATACCACCTCCAACCTACGCTGCATGGGCTCCCTTATCCTGCAAAGCCTGCTAAAGGACTCCAGGATTTGTGCCATCAAGGAGAGGGATCATTACTGGTTGGCAACCCTTCTTGATCCACAATACAAGGGTAAGGTTGCAGAGCTCATCCTGCCCTCACAGAGGGAGCACAGGATGAAACAGCTTGAGGACGCTCTAAAGCGACACTTGTGTAACACCTTTCCAGGCACTGGTAGGTTACCAAGTGATGACACAGGAGCTTCTGAGGCTGGGGTTTATCAGAGGAAGAGTGGTGAAGGGGGCCGCTTGACTGATGCCTTTTCCAATTTTTTTAGTCCACGACGCCCAGGGACGTCAAATGTAGGCACCCATTACCAGTGTCTTCACCATATGGTGCAGGACTACCTAGGGGCAAGGGCAGACCTGGATACCTTTCCAGCAGATGATCCACTGGCTTACTGCGTGTTGAGATTGGATCACTGGCCAGAACTTAGCCAATATGCTATGCAGCAACTAGGTTGCCCTTCATCCAGCGTGCTTTCCGAAAGGACGTTCAGTGCCGCTGGAGGTTTTGTCACAGACAAAAGAGTGCGTCTGTCCACCAACTCTGTAGACCGGCTGACATTTATAAAAATGAATCAGTCCTGGATCCACAGCTATCACTCCCCTGATGCTGATGTAACTGAATAGATCGGGGATCTCTTTTGCATTCACAAAACCACCACTGCACTCTTCCACAATACCTCAGAGGGGTTACGGTGTGAAGGCACTAGCTGGCACCAAAGGCCCAATATTTGGGTGCACTGACGCTTGTACCAGATTCATATCATTGTAATATTTGACCGCAGGGTTCACCCCTGCACTCTTCCACAATGCCTCAGAGGGGTTACGGTGTGAAGCCACTAGCTGGCACCAAAGGTCCAATTTTAATACACCTGTTGTTACTTTCATCCAAAGCCTGCATAAGCTTCGCCATAATTTAGCCAAAAAAATCACTAAACTTCATACAGACTGCCACCCCAAGCAGTTGTTTATGAATAGATTAAAGGAAGACCATTTACCGTCATTTGAAATGTCATTTTTTTCTTTTTAACTGTTTCTATACATCCTACAAATCCGCCACTTCACGGGCAGGTTATGGGGACCTACTAGGCACGATATTTGAAGGAATTTTTCATTTTTATTCTCAACTTTTATGTAATGGAAAATCACTGTTCCTTTAAAAATGTTTATTTTTTTTAACTTTTTTTCCTTGTTTCCTGTCCCCCAGGGCACTACCCGGACCCCCATACACCTTTTATGGCAAATATATTGCACATATGCCCTCTTGGAGGGCACTCTAAAATTCGAACATTCGAGTCCCATTGACTTGCATTGAGTTCGAATCGTGTTCGCGTTCGAATCCGTACTTTTTCAAATGGTCGTGTTCGAATGCGAACCGAACACGGGGGTGTTCGGCCCATCAATATTTGCCAATATACAGTGGATAGGAAGATATTTAATGTTTGCATGAAAATTATGTTTTGTATTATTTTTATTTATTAAGTTATATATGTATATATTTTTAACACACAAATAAACATGTATATGTTTACACAAAATATAGCATATTTTATTATAGCAATATCACCTTTATTTGTACTTCTCAATATTATTTCTCAGGCTTCCAGTCAGTAAAATTCTGTTTGCCATTTTGAGTATTTCCCCTGATTTTTTTTTTATGGTCTGTTTATCTTTTAATCCATCCATGACTATATGTTCATAGGAGGTCTATTTTATATAAAGACCTGAATTAAAACAAACCAGCTCTCCTGTCAGTTCAAGGCCTACATCCTTGATTGCATTTGACACAATAATCATCATCATATCTTAAGACTGAAATCAGTTTGACAGAATTCGACTCTGGTCTGCTTCTTCCAATTACCTGAAAATTGCAGCCCGGCTGATCTCTCAGGAAATAAGTTTGCATTTACAATTCCACCGAGGTGCAAAAGTGATGCAGTAGATGTAGCAATTTAACTCGCTAACTTATACAATAACTATTTCTTTTTTTTACATTCGCTCATCTCCAGTGAATGTCTTTTGACACAGTTGAAAATCCTATAGAGGCATGCTGATCTGAATTTCAGCCTAAGCATATTACAACGAAAGGCTATTAAGCCATGTTTTGGACAGGTACCCTAAGTAGTCTGTAGGCTTTCCGAACACCATGTGAAGGACTTCTCTGATATTTTCAAAAAGTCATACAGGGTTATACAAAGAAAAACGAAAAGTCACTGCACGTTCGGTGACTTTTTGTTCTCTTCAATTCGGTGTGATTTGGCATTCCCATTTCAGCAACCCTGCTGTGTATTCAGCAAGTACCACAGGGCCATTGTAGTGCAGGGAAAAGCCGCCGCAAACCTGACGAACACTCACCGCAAAACCCGCAAAAACATCTGGATTAACCGCGCCGAACATGTCGGAGAAACCCGAGCAGCCGCCGAACAGAGCAAAGAGCAGCCGCCGGAAAAAGCCGACACCGCAGATGAATGGAGTGAAAAAAAAAACAGTTTACTTGAATGTTTGGAAAGTGAATCGCTGTTTGCAAAGAAATTACACAACGAAAATGTCTGAAATTTACATAGAAGATCCAATGAATGATAATAAAAAGGGCTGTTACACAAAAAAGAAAAAATGATTTAACCGCTTCGCTGCGGAGGAAGCGCTGGCGCGTCCACCCGCAGGTAGCGTTGGCTGAAGAGGATGGGCTGAGCACGTTCTCCCTTTGTAGCCAGCGATCGGCCGGATTCCGTCCAATCGCTGGGCCCCCCCAGGTCAAGGCACCCAGCAGACAAAAAAAAAGTGTAAAAAGTAAAAAAAATATAAAAAATAAAAATGCATAAAATAAAATAAAAGTAACAGCCAAGATGGCGCTGCCCTTCTAAGGGCAGGGTCATCTTGGGGCTGAGTGGGATGTTCCTAGCCTGCCTCATCAGAGAGGCAGGCTAGCAACATCCAATCAGAAGTTAGAAAAAATCTAAATAAAATTTCTAATTTGTCAGGTCAGGTCAATATTTTGTAAATATTGGCCGTGACCTCTGTGCTTCTCCCTCCCTCTCCTCACTTGTGTTTTTGTGAGCGAGAGAGAGAAATCAGATTTGACAGGTTAGAGATTTTAGGTAGATTTAGTGAGATTAGAAAAATTGAGGCAGATTTAGAGAGATTTTAGGGAGATTTAGAACAATTGAGGCAGGTTTAGAGGGATTTAGAGAGATTTAGGTGTTTATTTTTATTTTCTTGTGAAACCCAACGGTTCTTTTGAGAACCAATAATCCGCTTATATATATATAATAATTATAAAATTTTATACTCTATTATATATAATGTCTGAGAGGGTGTACAGCGCCGAGGAGGCATATGCCATCCTGGCGTCAGAATCTGAGGCATGTGCGTCGGACTCCGACCCAGATTTTGACCCCGCTAAGTGCTCAGAGACATCGCTAGATACATCATCTACGCTGGCTGATGTATCTCCTAGTGATGTTTCTAATGCAGATCCTGGGCCGCCACCTGCCAGCAGGAGACGCACAGCTCCAGCTGAGGTGTGGGTAGTGCCTCATCGCCAGAGGCCAGATATCCCTCCTTTCACGGCAAATCCTGGCATCAATATTAATGTTGCAAGATTTACCGCCACACAGGTTTTGCAGGTGTTTATGGGGAATGATTTGTTGGGCCACATTGTTGCCCAATCAAATCTGTATGCCCATCAGCATTGTGCTGCGAAGCCAGACTCCTACTTGGCAAGGCAGCAATGGACCCCGCTAGATGTGCCAGAATTTCTGAAATTCTGGGCACTTACTATGCTGATGGGCATCATAAAGAAGCCCTCAATTCGCTCCTACTGGAGCAGTAGCCCCATCTGCTCTACCCCCATTTACCCCCAATCAATGTCACGTAGAAGGTATGAAAACATTTTGCGTTTCATGCACTTCAGTGACAACAGCCTGTGCCCTCCTAGAGAGCATCCCCAGTTTGACAGGCTGTATTAAATCCGCCCCCTGATTACCCACTTCGCCGCCAGGTTTGCAGAGGCTTATACACCTGGAAGGAATATCTGCGTGGATGAATCCCTAATGAAATACAAGGGAAGGCTGGGATTCAAGCAGTATATTCCTTCCAAACGCTCCAGGTATGGAGTGAAGGTGTATAAGCTCTGTGACAGCAAGAGTGGGTATACTCAGGCCTCCCGGGTGTACGAGGGAAAGGATAGTAGCCTTGACCCTCCAGGTTGCCCAGATCACATGGGAACCAGTGGCAAGATTGTGTGGGACCTACTTTTTCCCCTGATGAACAAAGGGTACCACTTGTATGTTGATAATTTTTGTACGAGTGTCCCTTTGTTCAAGCTGCTGTATTGTTTTGATACAGCAGCATGCGGTACTGTTCGCAAGAACCACGTAGGTTTCCCAGCACAGCTTGTCCGCACCCAGTTACAAAGGGGGGAGACCTCAGCTCTGCGCCAAGAGGAGCTGTTGGCGGTCAAGTACAGAGACAAGAAGGATGTATACCTTCTATCCACCATCCACACTGAGAGGTCTGTGGAGGTCTCTGTACGTGGCAGAGCTGAGCGCATCAGGAAGCCAGTGTGCATCAAAGACTATAACCGGCATATGGGTGGGGTTGATCTGGCAGATCAGATGCTCCAGCCCTACCAGATTATGCGGAAGTCAAGGGCTTGGTACAAAAGGTTGCAATTTACCTGATGCAAATTGTAACCCACAATGCCTTTTTGCTCTGCAAAAAGGCAAACCCCGGAGTGACGCTGTCCTTTTTACAGTTTCAGCTCCAGGTCATTTCGGGGTTTTTGTACCAGGATGCACATGCTCCCCGGGCGGTGATGGGGGACAGAGTTGGGGCTACACATTTTATTTTTAAAATCCCCCCTACTGAGGGCAAACAGAAACCCCAAAAAAGATGCAGGGTGTGTTTCAAGAGGGGGCAGAGGAGAGACACAATCTTTTACTGCCCAGAATGCCCTGGACAACCCGGTCTGTGTCTTGGGGACTGTTTCAAGATTTATCACACTGTGCGTGATCTGTGATTTTTTTTTCTTACAGTCTAGTTAGTTAGTTCAGTTTAGTTTTTTTTTCTTTTACTGCACCAGACTTTTACATTTTATTCCTACATTTTTATGTTCTACAATTGGTGCTGTATTTTGCCAAAATCTTGGCACACCTATGCATGGGGGGCATGGGTGTACTCAGGAGACCTTGCAGAAAACAACCAGGAGAGTTTTCATGCAGTAACCGACAACAGTGTCTCCTAAATCACAGTCCAAATCTAATGTGGGCGTAAAAATAAAAAATTGAAAAATTACCGCCACACACCTTCTCAAATGTTTTGGGCTAAGGCTAGGGACAGATGAGCGCATTTTCTGCGGCCACCGTCAAAATGTACGTCGATGCGTGCGCACGCATTTTTTCACGGAATACGCTTAAGTGGTCAGACGACCACAGTCGCACAGTCGCAGGTACTCACCAACGCAATTCTAGGGAAATCCGGCTGTTTGAACGTTATGTAGGCCGCACACTAGCAGCGTCTGACGTCTCCTAATCACGCACACACGCTGCCATGCGGCCGCAGCGCACTCTGTACGTCTGTAGCAGCGGTTTCACGTTCTGAGAAAAATGCGTTCATTTGCCGGTTGCGTGGTGTCGGCGCACTTTTGTACGCACGTACTGCGTATATTGGCCGTCATTGGCCGTTATGTGCTGCTACTGCCGCCGTGATTTAGTGCGCCTGCACGCGCGTTCCGACTGCCCCACTCTGACCTTAGCCTAAAACCGTTGCATACATGGCATCAAAGCACTCCATATGCAATACCTTGGGGTGTCAACATGTCAAATATAAACAATTTTCTGGCAATAATTCAAACTGGGGTATGCGGTAGACCCAAAACCAAAGATAGGCCTATCTGAAGAAATAATCTCAATTTCAACTCCAATGACAAAGTAATAAAAATTGTATTTGACCCTTCCCAAAATCCTGGCAAACCTATGCATGGGGGGCATGGGTGTACTCAGGAGACCTTGCAGAAAACAACCTGGAGAGTTTTCATGCAGTAACCGACAACAGTGTCTCCTAAATCACAGTCCAAAACTGATGTGGGTGTGAAAATGAAAAATGACCACCAAACAGTATCCAATTTGTTTGGAGCAAACGGTTGCATCCATGGCATAAAAACACTCCATTTACAATACTTTGGGGTGTTAGCTTACCAAATAATAAATGTTGCACCCCAAAAACAACAGAACAAATCTATATATGGGTGGTATCACTTTACTCAGAAGATGTTGCTGAACATATTTTGGGGTGTTTTTTGGCAGTAACCCATAACTAGATTTGACAATTCATGCCTAAAGTACAATGTGTGTGAAAAAATAACACAAAAAGTGACTACCTGGAAGTTTGACAAAGAGCTAGTGTATGGAAAGTGTTAAAATACAACTCTTTGAAGAACCCTAGGGTGTGCCCTTTCTAAAAATATATGGTTTGATGGGGGTAAATTACTTTGGCCGGCTTCAAAAGTGTCCCAAATAGGACATGGGTGCATGATGACGAAATGTGAAAATTCCAAGTTGGAAAACTGAAATGCGCACCCCCAAATAAGGCCTATTAGTTCCCAAATGACCTGACATACCTATACATGGGTGGTATCAATTTACTCAGAAGATGTTGCTGAACATATTTTGGGGTGCTTTTTGGCAGTAAACCTTAAAGTTCACAGTACATGTACTCTTAAATTGCATTCCAAAAAAAAAAAACACCAAAACTTTTTTTTTCCTCAAACTTTGGCATAGATTTGTGGTAAAATGGTTTGCATGGAAAGAGTCAAAATACCCCAAGTTTAATACCTTGATTTGTGTACTTTAAAAAATATGTATATGTGGAGGGTTATTCAGGAATTAGTGACAGATATCAGTGTTACAATGTCACTATGACTACTTTTAAAAGTAAACCCTTTGTAAATGGCAAAGTGCTACTTTCACTTATTGTTGCATAAGATAAGGAGAAAAGCGAGGAATATGTAAACATTGGGTATTGCTAAACTCAGAACTAAATTTAGAAACTACTAAGTAGGGATGAGCTGTTCGGGTTCGGACAGTTCGGGGTTCGACCCGAACTTAGCCTGTTCGAGCAGATCGCGAACCCCGAACATTTCCGGGTGTTCGCCGCATGTTCGACCACAATGGACCACAATGCATTTTCCCACTGCCTGAAGCTCGTAATTGGCTACAGCCTTGCACCTGACCACAGGTCTGGTGCAAGACTGGTTGAACACTATGCCAATCACCGCTCAGAGTCCTGATTGGGCAAATTTTACCCAATCATGGGCTCACAGAGTTAAGTCCCGCAGCACACTATATAAGGTTTCAACGCAGCTTTCTGCACGCATTTCAGAGGAGATTTCAAAGAAGATAGTTGTGTGTGTTGTTACTGCCGGTCTGCCACGCTACTGGGGGGGTCTGGGGGGTCTCATTTCAACCAAATATCAGGGAATTTAGGTAATGTGTGTCTTGTCACTGTGCCAGCAAGTTGTTTGGGGTTTACAACTTTATTTAAAACATTTGTGAATTGAGGTGATTTTCTGGGTCTCGTCACACAGCCAGCAATTATTTTTGGGGCTCACTAATTTCTTTAAAACACTTGTGAATTAAGGTGATTTGTGTCTCGTCATACAATCAGTACCACGCTGTATTTTGGGGCTCACTAATTTCTTTAAAACATTTGTGAATAAAGGTGATCTGTGTCTCGTCATGCATACAATACCACGCTGTATTTTGGGGCTCACTAATTTATTTAAAACATTTGTGAATTAAGGTGATCTGTCTCTTGTCACTGGCTGCCAGCTATCAGTGTGTCTCACTGAGTTATACCAGAGTTCTGTAAATCTTTATACCAGAGTTGAATCAGAGTTCTGTATATATTAATCTATATATCATTCACCATGTCTGAAAGAACAAAAAGGACAGGCAGACGCTCCCAGCCACAGATAAGAGGGCAAGCAGCCCCTGTGTCATGGTGGACGTGGTGCATCCTCTGCAGGGGCACGCTTGTCTTTTCTAACTGTTGCTGGCCGTCTTAATCAGCAGCAACATACAGAGGACTTGGTGGATTGGCTAACCAGGCCATCCTCATCCTCCGAGTCCTCTGCCAGCCAGGCTTCTAGTGCTTTACAGTCCACCTCAGCTGCCAAAGCATCTAATGCAGCCTCCATGTCCACAGCTACTCCTGCCATAGCCTCGCTATCACACACGGAGGAGTCAGCTGAATTGTTTGACAACAATGAGAGTGACATGCTGCTTGAGGATGCGCAGCAAGTACAGTGCTCTGATTCAATCTCTGAGGTTGAGCAAGGGAGTATAATCAACCTAGAGGAAGGGGGTGCCAGTGATGACACACAAATAACTGGCACTCATGTTGCCCCAGCAGCTGCAGCATACTGCCAAGTTGGCTCCAGTGACGAGGAGATAGGGGGTGAAGATGACATTGATGATGATGTCACTGACTCCACCTGGGTGCCAGATCAAACTGAGGAATCAAGTGAGGAGGAGGAGGCACAGCAAACACGAGGCACAACATCCTCTGTGACCAACCGTAGCACTAGCCAGTCCAAGGCATCACATGTCAGAGCTGCTCTGGTGCAGAGCGCTGTTGTCTCAAAGAACACATGCAGGAACTCTGCTGTCTGGGAGTTCTTTAAGAACTGTGCAGCAGAACCCACCGTTGCTATTTGTAATCTATGTCAGAGGAGGCTGAAGCATGGGATAAACACCGGACACTTGGGTACCACGTGCTTGAGGCGACATATGAACAAGTGCCACACATCCCGTTGGGGCAAAACTTTGCGTAGGTCCTCCTCCTCCTCATCTGTCTCTACCCACACTGTATGTCCTGCCATGCAATTGCCTACAACCTCCACCAACAGGGATGATGCTACAGTAATGGATGTACCAGCAGGTCCTTCCTCACAATGTGACATCATCCCAGTAGCTGAAGATTTACGCTGTCATATTACGTTGCCGCAGCTGCTGCAGCTTAAGAAAAAATATAGTCCCAACCATCCCCAAGCACAGCGTCTAAATGCCAGCTTAGCAAAATTACTCGCATTGCAGCTGCTGCCTTTCCAGCTGGTGGACTCTGCTCTCTTCCGTGAATTTGCTGAATGCACTGTACCACAGTGGCAGGTTCCAAAACACCATTACTTTTCACGCAAGGCCATTCCAGCACTATACCAGCACGTGGAAGACAATGTTATCCAGTCATTGGGAAAGGCAGTCAGCAGCAAGGTGCATGTCACTTTAGACACGTGGTCCAGCAAGCATGGACAGGGTTGTTACATTTCCTTCACGGCACACTGGGTAACTCTGATTGCAGCTGGGAGGGATCCAAGATGGGGCTCTGTGCTGGAGCTTGTTCATCCACCATGCCTCCAGAAAGCTGCTTGTATGAGGTCTGTCTGCTCTACCACCACCACCTCTTCCTCCTCCTTCTCTGTCTCTGGCAAAGTAGCAGTTAAACCGATGCCTGACAGGGTCTACGCAATGGCTCAAGCAAAAAGATGCCATACTGTGCTTGAGCTGGTTTGTTTAGGGGACAGGAGCCACACCGGGTCAGAAATTTTGTCAGCTCTGCAGGGGCAGGGGCAGGTGCGGAGATAGTTAACACCATGCCAGCTTGAGCTGGGAATGATCGTCTGCGATAATGGCAGCAACCTTCTCTCCGCCCTACGCAAGGGTAAATTGACGCATGTACCATGCCTAGCACACATCCTAAATCTGGTGGTACAGCGTTTCCTAACCAAGTACCCAGGGCTGCCAGAGCTTCTCATCCAGGCCAGAAAAGTCTGCAGCCACTTCAGACGGTCATTCCCAGCAAGCGTTCGTCCGGCAGAAATTCAAAGAGAATTCCACCTTCCCACAAACCGTCTGATCTGTGACATGCCCACCAGGTGGAATTCGACATTAGCAATGCTGCAGCGTCTGCACAAGCAGCAGAGGGCCATCAACGAGTACCTGTGTGAGTATGGCACAAGGACAAGTACAGGTCAACTTGTTTTTTTCCCCCCCGCAGTGGCTGATGATCAAGGATGCATGCACTGTACTGTCACCATTTGAGGAGGCAATGAGGATGGTGAGCAGGGACAGTGCATGCATCAGTGACACAATTCCTTTAGTGTTCCTGCTGGAGCACAGTCTGCAGGGCATTATAGATGTGGCTCTAGAGGCAGAGCAGCGGGAGGAAGAGGAGGCCTTCCCTAGCTCTCAAGGCCCCAGTCTTTCCACAGACAGCATTCCAGCGGGTCCTACTCAGATCAGACAGGAGGAGGATGAGGAGGAGGATGACTATTTAAGTAGTGGGGGCATTGAAGGTGGGGATTCCTCAAGGCAGGGTTTTGTGTGCCCAGAAACAGAAGGGCTTGTGTGTGGCTGGGAGGAGGAAGTGCACGATACGGTCATCCTCATTGACCAGGAAAACTCGGCAGCTAATGCCACCTCCAACCTACGCTGCATGGGCTCCCTAATGATGCAAAGCCTGCTAAAGGACCCCAGGATTCGTGCTATCAAGGAGAGGGATCATTACTGGTTGGCAACCCTTCTTGATCGACGATACAAGGGGAAAGTTGCAGAGCTCATCCTGCCCGCACAGAGGGAGCACAGGATGATAAAACCTGAGGACGCTCTAAAGCGAAACTTGTGTAACACCTTTCCAGGCACTGTTAGATTACCAAGTGCTGACACATGTGCTTCTGCGGCTGCAGGTGTTCAGAGGAATAGCGGTGACGGCCAGGGCCGCTTGACTGATGCATTTTAAAAAAAAATTTAGTCCTCGACGCCCAGGGATGTCAAATGTAGGCACCCATTGCCAGCGTCTTCACCATATGGTGCAGGACTACCTAGGGGCAAGGGCAGACCTGGATACCTTTCCAGCAGATGATCCACTGGCTTACTGGGTGTTGAGATTGGATCACTGGCCAGAACTTAGCCAATATGCTATGCAGCTACTAGGTTGCCCTTCATCTAGCATGCTTTCCGAAAGGACGTTCAGTGCCGCTGGAGGTTTTGTCACAGACAAAAGAGTGCGTCTGTCCACCGACTCTGTAGACTGGCTGACATTTATAAAAATTAATCAGTCCTGGATCAGCAGCTATTTTTAACCCTTATTTCATGGAAAACTCACTGTCCCTTTAAAAACGTTTTTTTTAAAACTTTTTGTCCTTGTTTCCTGTCCCCCAGGGCACTACCCGGACCCCCATACACCTTTTATGGCAAATATGTAGCATAAATGCCCTCTTGGAGGGCACTCTAAAAAACAGAATTTTCAGCCCCATTGACTTGCATGGGGGTTCGAGTTCGGGTTTGGTCCTGAACAAATGGGAAGTTCGGGTTCGGGCTCGAACCGAACTCGGGGAGTGTTCGGCTCATCCCTACTACTCAGGAATTAAATTTTTTTGACAGTTGTTGATACATAAGAAATTTTGGGGGTCAAAGTTCGAAAAAGTGGTGTTTTTTCAATTTTTTTGTCATATTTCACAATGGTTTTTATAGTAAATTATATGAAATGATGAAAAAAATGGTATCTTTATAAAGACCATTTAATGATGAGAAAAACAGTGTAAAATATGTGTGGGTTGCATAAACGAGTAAGAGGAAAATTTGACGTAAACACAAACAGCACAGAAACGTAAAAACAGCAGCGGTCACTAAAGGATGGATTTGTGTAAAACCGCCCGGTCACTAAGGGGTTAAAAAAAAAAAATATTAAAAAATAAATAAATAAGTGTTTTTTTTGTTGTTTTGTTTTTGTTAATGCAGCAATATTGTTCCCATTTCAATTATAATGTGAACAATGATGCTGCACTAACGATTTTTGTATGGCGTGCGTTTGTTAAAAATCACGTGATTGTCCCCCAAAAAAAAATGTACCGAGTCCCTATTTCTAATTTATTTTAACAAATGCAACCCATAGAAAATATAATTAGTGTATAGTTACAGTGTATTGCCATTCTGTCACAAATTGTGCATTAACCCCCCTGACGGTTATCCCGAGTGTGTCTCTGGGTTAAATTTCACCGCTGAAAGCGATAACCCCGAGACACACTCGGGCTGGATACATCACCTCTCCCTGCGCTCCCTTGCTGATCTCTGCAATCTCTTCCTGTGATCGCAGCGTTTTACCTCCTGGATTCCTTCTCGTGAGGAGGGAACCAGGAAGTATGAGGGTCGCGATCGCCGGAGGAGACAGCTGGGGACATTGAGGGAGCGCAGGGAGAGGTGATGTATCCAGCGGCTTCCCGAGTGTTGCTCGGGGGTTATCGCTTCCAGCATAGGAATTTAACCCCGAGCTACACTCGGGATGCCGCTGGGGGGGGCAAAAAAAAGGAAATTGAGCACTTTGGGACAAGAAAATTTTAAATAAATAGACCGCCAGGGAGGTTAAAGTAACTGATTTTAATAAAAAGGTCATTTTAATGCTGCTTTTGGGACCCTTTAAGAAAGACGCTGATGGAACCACACCCTTTGCTTGTGTGATGGACATTGTGTCAATTTAAAAAAACTAGCAGTCGTTATTTTACTAAAGTATAAAAAAGAACTAAAAGCAAATCATATTTTATCTATGAATGTATTTATTATATTTGTTTAAAAAGGACACTGGAGCTCCTAAAAATCTTCTCTACTGTTTGATGAGCATTTAGGTTCTTTCTTCCCTCACACTATGTGCTATATAGCTTGTAAAAGTAAATGCACCTTAAATGAGAAAATGAGTTAAGTTAATGTATTGGTTAATAGTACTCCCACAGATCTCTCCTACTTTCTCCATCGTCTATCCGATCTGCATTGTTATATTGCCACACTGCAATGGGAGTCAGTAGGAAAAGAAGAATAATGGAAGAATAGATAATTAAAGTGAAATAAGGAAAGGCAAGGTAAATGAAGAATGTGCGTGTCATTTTTATCTCTAATTAAAAAGGGTAGATAAATTGAGCCAGACTGTCACAAGGGTTCAACATTTTTAAACTTGTTTTTGCTTCTGCTCAGAATTCTATGCTGGAAAAAATTGGGTAGAAGGGCGTAAATGTCCTTTATTTTGTATGCCGATTACTCTGTGGTGGATTTGTGTACAAGTCTATTTATACCTTTGTGCAAATTTGAATGTGGCTGTTGTTTGGTAATGTACCATAACCTTTATTATTTCAGTCATACTCCAATGTATATAGATGCCTCACGGCAGCCTCCTTTGTCATTCTTCATATGTCTGATGTCAATTTGTTCACCATTCTATCCTATTTTTTTTCTGTCTTTTTTACCCCTTGTCATTCATTCCTTAATTCATCTTTCATGCTCGTCACCCCATTTTTCTATATTATTTGCTATTTTGTTCCTCTTCACTAATATCCACTGATCTCATCTTCCTGCAAGACAGAAGGTTTGGGTTTAGGGTGCTGGATGCAAGGACTACTGAGTTCACAATTGAACAGATGATGCTCAGAGAGAGTAAGAGAGATGGAAGCAAAAATAGAGACAGAGTGAGGTGTGGGTAGATGGAAAGAAAAGTGCGGTTTTGGAAATATTCAATTTGTCTCGATTTGAATTCATATTCAGATAAAAGGGTTAGCCTTAGACATGTGCATTCGTTTTAGTACTAAAACGATTTAGTCAGAATTTTGGGATAATTTAGTTTTAGTGTGACTCAAGAGATACGAAACTACTCAGTACAAAAAACGAAAGAAACTAAAATAAAATGCACTACATTTTAGTTTCAGTCCTTTTTGTGATATTACATTGAGTGAAGGAGACCAGCAATGAAGAGCGCAACATCGCAAAGCTTCAGAAAAGGTTTGAAAGCGTAATCCTTGCCGACACCTACCCGAAACTCAGACAGTGATAGAGCTCCAGAATACTCACTCGCAGCAGACAGCCAGCCAGCACAGGAGAGGAAACCTTTACTTAACCCTTGCATATCTATGAGGCAGACAAGATGATAAAAGCAGCTGGAGAAGGAAAACATTCAAATAAATCACACTGAAAGCTAATGACAGAGGAGGGCTGGATAGTAAAAAACCCTTTATAACAAGCAGTGCTGGGAGAAGAGAGGGACTTTATAAAACGTGTGTTATCTCCCCTCCCGCTCTGCATAATAGGGGCTTAGGTCTGATACATTTTATATTATCCAGGAGCACTATCCCCCTTTCCTCAGCTATAATACACATTTTATATAAAGTCCCTCTCCTCTCCCAGTGCGGCTTGTTATAAAGGTTTTTTTTTACGTCCGATACATTTAGTATCCAGCTCTCACAGTTACTCGGTTATTATGAGCCTTCAGTGTGATTTATTTGAATGTGTTCCCTGGATTTAAAGTGCTTTATTTTATTATAAAAATAAATTTGCACCAGTCATCTCTTCTCTGAGCTTTCAGACTGATTTACGTTAATATTTTCCCTCTCCTCTGCTTTTATATTCCTGTGTCTCCCCCACAGAGATACAAAGTTTAAGTAAATGTTCTCACTCCTGTGCTGGATAAGAATTGCATTCCGAAGTTCTGCACCCTCCACATGCCAATGCAGTAGGATGTTCTATACAGAGAGGGATATTAATTAATTCAGGAGGATGTTCTATACATTATACAGAGAGGTGTATTAATTAATGCAGGAGGATGTTCTATACATTATACAGAGAGGAGCCTTTTTTTTAGCCCTATAAATCCAGTGGCTATGACTGCTGAGATCGGCATCTTGTTATATTATCTCTCAGTACAATGTATCAGGCTCAGCTGTTACAGTAACTGACTGTAACAGCGCTCAGAGTTTCAGTAAAACAAGGAAATAATATTGTTCTAACCTCTTATTTATAGAAATATTATTTACTAGTTTTACTGAAGCTCTGAGCGCTGTGATGAGCAGCAGTCAGTTACTGTAACAGCTTTGCCTGACACGGGGCAGTATTACAATGTTGGTGCTAACTTAACCAGAGCTGTTGTAAACTGAAAACCTCCATAGGCTATAATGGCTCTGGGAAGTTTACAACAGCTCTGGTTAAGTTAGCACCAACTATGTAATATGGCCCACATTGTGCTGAGAGTGAGAGATACTGTAACAAGCAGTGATCTCAGCCCTCTGAGGAGCCACTGCAATAGTAATTGTATCCACTGGTTTTCGGATGAAATTAAATAAGTTTTCATACTAAAGAACTGAAAACGAATTTCTTTAGCAACTAAATAAATTGCATTTTAGGATTAATCCATTAGTTCAAAACTAAATTTTGTGCTGTCCACATGTCTAGTTAGCATTAATGTTACTTTTTGGGCTAGAGTTAGTATTAGGGTTACTTTTAAGCTTAGGATTACTATTTCTACCTTTTTTAGAGTTTAGTGTACTTTTAGGGTTAGAGTTCCTATTAATGCTTGTTTTATTATTAGGGTTAGGATTACTATTTCTACTTGTTTTATGATTAAGGCTAGGATTAGGTTTATTATTTCTGCTTGTTTTAGCATTAGGGTTACTTTTAGGGTTAGGCTTAACATTTCTGCTTGTTTTATTAGTATGGTTAGGATTATAGTTCCTGCTTGTTTTAGCATTCCGATTAGGTTTACGTTGAAGGTCACAGTTAGAGTTAGTATTTCCGCTTGTTTTACTATTAGGGTTAACACTACTTTTAAGGTTAGGGTTACCATTTCTGTTTGTTTAGGATTAACATCAAGATTACATTTAGGGTTATTATAGCTGCCTGTTTTTTATTAGAGTTAGGTTGAGTTTTAGAGTTACTATTTCTGATTGTTTTATGAGTAGGGTTACTATTTCAGCTAGTTTTATGATGAGTATTAGGGTTACTTTTACGGTATGGTTTACTATTTATGCTTGTGTTATGATTAGAGTTACCTACTGTTCTGAGCGTTTGACTTGTATGTATATTTGTTTTTCACAGCGCTATGGAACTTGTTGGCATCTGTATACTTTTAACTGTAACTTTGAGGGTTAAGTTTACTGTTTCTGTTTGTTTTATGATTAGGGTTATGGTTAATTCTAGGGTTATGGTTACCATTTTTATTTGTTTAACCCCATAGTGACCAGGCGGTTTTACAAATGTCTGTCTGAAAGTGCCCGCTGCTGCTTTTACATTTCTGCGCTGTTTGTGTTTAGGTCAAATTTTCCTCTTACTCGTTTATACAACCCACACATATTATATACCGTTTTCTCGCAATTAAATATAATTTCTAAAGATACCATTATTTCCATCATATCCTGTAATTTACTAAAAAAAATATGAAAAATGATGAAAAGAAATGGAAAAAACACACTTTTTCAAAATGTTATCCTCAAAATCTACAACCACCAAAAAAGACCCCGGCTAAATAGTTTTGATATTTTGTCCTGAGATTAGAAAAACCCAATTTTTACAGGGTTTTGCTTTTTAACCCCCTCACTGCTGAGCCATTTCATCTCTGTACACTGAGCTCATTTTGACCATTTTATGCTCATCATGTTTAAATGCCAGCTTAAGTCCTATTTTATTAAACCCCCTTAGACAATTTTTTTTAATCTATTTTTTTTACACCAAACCTTGCCATGATCAGGCCTTTCCAATGATATCAAAAATGGCCTTTTAGCTACCATGATCGGGAGTCTCCTGAGAACATGGAAAAAAATAACTACAATTCTGTTGAAATGCAAAAAAATAACTTTTTGGCTGCATCTTATGATAACCTTTGGAAATCATTATACTGATCAGACACTTCATGGCAACATCATGTGCTACCCATGTATTTGATGAAAAGGCTTTAGTTAGTTCTTTTTAAATTAATACTTTTTCCCTACAATTAAGTTATTTAAATCAACTTCTCTTGACTTGTTTTTTTGATGGTGACAGGACATGAAGAACAGCTTAAAATGATATAAACCATAATAATAAAGATAACATACCTCTTATTAATTCTCGTCCAAGTCGTATTAATGCTATCTTTCATCAGCTCCACCTTTCGGGTATCATCTGTAGAATAGTCACGTATAAGCTTAAGTGCCAAATCGTTTGCAGCATCAACATTTATCTGCCACTGACGAATTTCTTTACAAAATTGCTAGTGGTGAAAAAATAATTATAGTCAGTGTACAAGATAAGATCATGGAATAAAAATAGCAAATCAAATATTCATTTTCCGACAGGCTAAACAAACTCTTGATAGTTATCTGCTCTGTGAGACATGAAACAAAATAAGTATTGATATTTACAGCTTATTAGAACAGTAAAAATATTTTTATAAGTTTTTGGTGTGACTTGATCTTATTGTGTAAAACATACCAAAAAACATTTATTAAAGTTTGTTTGGGTTGGCAACATGGACTCTAAAAACATTACTTAGGGGCACTTAATTGATTACATATGAATTTCCAAGCACAAGAATAGATCAACAAATTACATTACTATTACTAGATGTGTAAGGTTTGACTTGTAATTAGCGCCATCTGCTGGAAATCTAATCTAATTGCATACAGTATATTAGCTTTAGGGCAGAAAAAAGCTTGCCTTTGGTAAACCGGTAAGGGTTACAAGCCTTAATTATGAAATTAAATGAACCAAGCATGAAATGAACACATAAACATACAAATTCTGATTAAGTCATAAACAGACTTTAATGTTGCCTTTTGAAATGTGTTTTGATTTGCTTTAGCTGCTATTTTTATCTAATATTGCTCATCTGATGCTGACAGATACAGTAGTTGAGAAATAACAGTACCTAGAATTCCTCCAATGGTTTTTAGAAAAATAAACAAAGCCTTTTAATCTAATTCTATAGAAAGTGTAAACGGGGAACTAGGGAGACGGGCCAAAAGGCATAAAGACTATAATGGTTATAAAACACGTGAAGAATTGCAAATGTTTGGTCTAAATATGTGAATTTCACATTGTTTCTTACTCGGTTATCCATTGATCTGACCAGTTTCGCCCTAAAATGTACAATTCTCTTACAATCAATGAACATTACATTACATACGCTCAGAGATATTCAAGTCCAGGTTTTGCAAATGTGACAGGAAGACAGTGGGTTAGATCCCAAGTTACGTGTAAACTTAACCAGAGCTGCAGACTTACTAGAGCCATTAAAAGGCGAGATCATAAGCTAGCCAGCCATTAATGGCAAGGCACAGAAAGGGATGCAGGGAAAGCCTTTCCATTTTGCGGATCACCATGAACGGCTCTATTCTGGCTTTGTCACTACATCAGCAGCTAGAGCTGGAATATTTACAGCCACTGACACCATACACCACCACGAATATCTATTCCTGGAATCCACAAGACTCCATGTAGCCCAGCACAATCCTCCATGAGATGTGCGTAAACTCAATCCATCAGGGATGCACAGGAGCTGCAGAAGAACACTGAACTATTTATTCTAAGTCTTCTGCTGCTTGCAGTCTGAGGAAGTGATGGATCCCACTTACCGTTTCTGCATGTGAGATTAGTTATGCAGCAAAATCATTTAATCATTTAATCTTCCGACTTGACTATTGTAATAATATTCTAGTTGGCCTCCCTCTCTCCCCCCTACAATCCATTCTGTATGCCTCCGTCAGGCTCATCCACCTCACCCGCCGCTCTGTCTCTGCCGCTCCTCTCTGAGAGTCACTTCACTGGCTTTGGCTCCCCATCCACTGCAGATTTAAATTCAAAATCCTTACCCTGTCCTACAAAGCTCTTACTAACTCGGCACCCCACTACCTGTCCTCACTAATCACCAAATATACCCCAGCCCGCTCCCTAAGATCAAAGATTGACCTGCACCTCTTCCCATGATAGACTGCAGGAGTTCTCATGCGCAGCCCCCATCCTCTGGAACAATCTCCCTCGTACTGTCACACTTTCCCCTGGTTCCCCTTCCTTCAAATGCTCTCTTAAGATATTCCTATTTGGGGAATCCTACCACCCAACTCACTAACACACCTCACTGCCCCAACCTGTCCATCACTCTCATATTGCAGTCCCCTCCTCCTGTTTCCAACCAATCCATCACTCTCACCTTGTAGTCCTCCCTTCCTGTTTCCACCCCAACCCTTCTAGATTGTAAATTCCCACCAGAATAGGGCCCTCATTTCTTACTGTACTGGTTTATCAAATCTTGTTTAGTTTCAGTGTATTGTAACCCTGTCTATATCATGCTCCTTGTTCAACACTGTGGAATATGCTGGCGCTACATAAATAAAGTATAATAATAACAACACCAGCTTTGGAAAGCAGATTTTTTTTTTAATACTGGCTTCAGAAGAGAAACATAGAAACATAGAAAAATGTCGGCAGATAAGAACCTTTCGGCCCATCTAGTCTGCCCAATTACATGGATACTTTACCTGGATTTATCTTTTGTGTAGGATAGCCTTATGCCTATCCCATGCCTGCTTAAATTCAATCACTGTTTTGGCCTCTACCACTTCAACTGGAAGGCTGTTCCATGTATCCACCACCCTCTCAGTAAAATAATGCTACCTGATGTTACTTTTAAACCTTTGCCCCTCTAATCTAAGACTATGTCCTCTTGTTTTGCTACTTTGTTTCCTTTTAAATATACTCCCTTCCTCTACCTTGTGGATTCCCTTTACGTATTTAAATGTTTCTATCATATCTCCTCTGTCTCGTCTTTTTTCCAAGCTGTACATGTTAAGATCATTAAGCCTTTCCTGGTAACTTTTCTCCTTCAAGCTGTACACCATTTTAGTAGCCCTTCTCTGAACTCTCTCTAAGGTGTCTATATCCTTCTGGAGATACGGTCTCCAGTACTGCACACAGTACTCCAAGTGAGGTCTCACCAGTGCTCTGTACAGTGGCATGAGCACTTCCCTTTTCCTACTGCTAATACCTCTCCCTACACAACCAAGCATTCTGCCAGCATTTCCTGCTGCTCTATTACATTGACTACTTACCCTTAGATCCTCTGAAATAATAACCCCTAAATCACTTTCCTCAGATGTTGAGGTTAGGACTGTATCAAATATTCTATATTCAGCCCTTGGGTTTTTACGTCCCAGGTGCATTATCTTGCACTTATCCACGTTAAAACTCAATTGCCACAGCTCCGACCATTTTTTTAGTTTACCTAAATCATTTGTCATTTGGCTGGAATAGCTCATTCTTCTCCTAGGTGCGAGTTAATAGCTCATATTCAAAGTATAGGAGCTATTAATTTACAGTAACCTGCCAAAACATCTGAGCTGTAAGCATGAATATGTAAGTTATAATATCAGCAGGAGCTGTTCGGGTACCTGTTGGAGCTGATATGTCTGTTGGCTCCCTCTGGAGCTTCATAGGTTATTTGTGATCTAGCCCTATAAAGGCTCAGATAAATTTACAACAGCTCTGGTTAAGTATACACTTGTATTCTACTGTTGGAATACAGTCTAACAATTGGTAAATGAGCGTCAAAGACAGATTTGTCTATACAAAAATATGAATATGTATCATTTGTCAATGTATCAATTTGCAGAAACTGCAAAAAAAAAAAAAACAAGATAATACCCACATTATAATTCAGCATTGAAAACAAGGTAGCTGCACTTTCAACAGACATGGCATCATTCATAAAACACCCTAGTTTCACAAAATTCCGAATAAGCGATGTTGAATGGAGATAAGTGAGACTCAAAAACTGTGTGGCTACACTTTCTTAATGCTTTGTTTCCATTACACATTAAAAAACAGATTAAAAAAGTTGCTAAAAGGCTATAACAATTCTAATGACAATTCAAGACATTACTATGAATTAAACAGTTTCATTGAGCAGGCATTCTACATGGAATCTGTATTTTTATAATCCTTTTTATTCATATTAATACTAACTTGTTTTCCAAGTTGCAATGCTTTCTGTTTGGGACAAAGTTTTGCAGGCCACCATCTGTTTAATTTATGTGTTTTAGTCTATCTTTTTTTTTGAGTGTGTCCCTATAAAGTTGCTGACTTAAAAGCCTGGAATTAAATACTGACGGGAATCATCGTACCACTTCTTGTTATTTTTAATTTTCTGTAATGGGGATTCACTTAGGAACTTTTTAGAGGACAGCTTAAGGTAATTAAAGGCCGTAATTAAAAAAAATGAGTATGCAAGCACTGCAGGGGCTCGCTATCAGTGATTCACCCAAATGGCATAAAATACCCACAAAAGAACAAGCACAGCAGAAAGGACAACAAAAGAGATGCAGCTGTGTTTTGTTTTTACATTAAAATTAAATGTGGACCATCTTTCTCAATCTGCAATGCTTGGGAGACAAGATTTCAAAGTAAATAGCTGACAAAATAAAGTAGAAAGTTTGTTTCCCATGCCTGATAGAGATAGCAAGAAGCTTACCTCCTGAGGTCCCAGTAAAGAGACGTCATTATCAATAATATTGTGAATAATAGCATGGCATTACAATGCTGTGTAAGGTTGGAAGAACTGCTTCTCTCAGTAACTGTTGGTATTTATTCTTACAGCCATCTTTAGGGGAACCTAGCTTAGAGGCAGATGATACCTTGAGCATATAAGATATTTGTGCAATCATAAGCATGCAGAGGAGGTGTCCATTGGGGGAATTGGTCCTACTTGCCCCTTATTTTGGTCCCCTGCTGCAATTCTTGAATGCTTCTTTTTTATTTTATGATAAAGAGCATAAAAAATGCCAGTCTGTACAGTTTCAAAGCAATAAACATTCCATGCCTGCACATATATGTTATATGTACTTGCCTATATGTGCACTACACTCCTTCTTATGCACAACAACCACCATTACCTCCATGCGTCAAGATGCTGGAGGAAAAACTTGTATGGAAATATAACGCAACATTTTACCTTGTTTTATATTATACTACAGTTTCAAAGAGTGTGACTTATAATGATTGCAATTCTACCAAAATAGTGCATGTTAACTGTGATCTATGAACTAATAATTTTTCTAATTCTAGAGAGAGACCACCAAAACCGATACCGACCTTGAGGTCAGCATTCTGTTTCTTCAGCGCATCTACTGTGTAGGAAATCTCCTTCCAGTTGTCCATTTTTCCCTTTGCTCTTTCTAAGACTTGCTCGGCTTCGCGTCGTGCATCTTGCCACTGGTTGGAGTCCTTCAGCATTTCCTGAAGCTGTTGTCTTCGGTTCTGAAGATGACACTGCACGTCTTCCCATTGGTTTTGTATTTTCTCAACTGAAACACACATGAAGATAGAAACACATATTCAATAAGAATATCGAGGAAGCAAAACAGCTCTTCATTTGGGAAAGGAGGTTATGTCTTGCATTAAAAGATTATTCACGAAAATATGTTTAATAATTTCAAAAATTAGTTTGATAGGGGATCTATTTAAAATTTATTTAAATAAAACCTATACTTAAGTTTAGGTTTTATTTCATTTTATTTAAATAATTTTTTTAAATAACCAGTTCCTGCACGCAAGGTGTTTTTTTCATTGGATTTGACCATTAACAAAATCCATGTGCGCATCACCTCGAGCTTGGATAAGCTCCAACAAATGTGATTTGCCAATTGCTATGATATGATTACCATCTTTACAATGACAGATACACAGAGAGATTTTCTGTTCTATCTTTACCTTCCTGCATATCCACTGTTGCGGCGAGGAATCTCCGTTTCTAAGGTGTGGATTACCTGAAAAAATTTCAGAAAATAACCCGGAGGCGTGGACCCGCTCAGAGCCAGTGTTAGGGCTCCTGTTTTGTGATAAGATACCATATTTTATACATTGTATGAGACATAATACACCAATGTATTTTTTCGTTCTCTGCTTTATTTCATATTATGTATCCATGATGATGATGAGGTCTTGAGAGCCACCTGAATTCCCTAGCATTTATTTTCGCACTGACCAGATACATATCCATCTCGATCTCTTCTTTGGTTTGGGGGGAAACCACTAACCATCTGGTCCAGCTGGGTATTTTGGTGGTGTTACTTATAGTGGGCGCTTACCATTGTCTTTGTTGGTGTCATAGATTTAAAAATATTATGATAATGGTCTTCTCCTTGCTTTTCTATTGACTGTATGAGTGAATTCAGTTTATTTTATTTTCATGACTGCTAGGAGATAGAGAAGCCACTCAAGTAACACTAACAGGGTTATTCAGAGAGAGGTGAAAAACAGGAGAAAGGCAGGAGATAGAACAATCTAGACCAAATAGCCGATTTGGAAAGTGAGCTAAATGGGAGAATTTTTCTGATTAGGCTATTTTGACCTAGAATTTTCACTTCTCCAGTCATTCTCCTGGTTTTCACCTCTCTCTGAATAACCCTGTATGTACTCCTTAAATACTGCTGTCCTTGAACTGGAATGTTACTCCTGGTTGTTGCAGCCGCCCTGGTGGGAAGAGGCGCCACACTGCTTTTTCTGTATGTAATATAAAAAAATAATGTGGCAAGGTCTGAGACGATAAAGCAGTATTTGAGGGGTTTAAGAAAAATAATAATAAAAAAGCAATAAATACTCCGAGAGTGAAGGAGTTTGGTAAGATGGTGAATTTCAGAACAGGTTAGGTTAAAGGAATGACTGTGATTGAATATTTCATTTACATCAGTTTGTCTGCCATGGGTTACAAGACATCAGTTGCTCAAAAGGTACACCAAGTGAATAGTCAATTTGCATTTTTAAGATTAATTATGTATATAAAAGTACTCAAACAGATACATTATCTTTAATCCAATACAATGATTGCTTTTAAAAAAAATACCTAATTACATAATAATTAAAAATATGTTTGTACACTAATGTGTATAAATAATGGGTGGATTGTCACCATACAGAAAATACTGTGTCTTGAGCAGCAGACTGCCCATAGTTAGCATAGTTGTCATGCAGTCAGGATTACATACAGTAATTGTAAGAATAGCCATGAAAGATCATAATCATGAACGAATAGCCATGTAACAATAATAACAGTCTTACAATAAATGTTTTGCACTCTGTGGCCAAAAAATAAAACACTCATTTCATTTTAAGTTGACTAATCTAGCTCAAGCACTCATTTGCCTTAAGCAATTATGACAGTGCTAAATGTCAGTGTAAGTTCCAGCTTCATTTTAATTGAGAAAATGAAAGATTCAACAATAATTCATCGGTGTGCTTTCTAGTTATGGTTTCATGATTTCGTGGTAACAGCATTTGACATAAAGATATACGGGACATCATCTTATTTATATTCAAATGAAATTTTCATACTGAATAAATGTTTCAATTAGTGCCGTGAAACTATAAATATTCCACTTATAAATTATTCATGACTTTTCTTCATCCAAAAGTTCTCATATTAATTTTCTACATTTTAATTTATTACAGAGAAACTCTAATTAAATCCATATATTATCAATATAATTCATGCAGTTCAACAAGTATTCTTATTTCTTTTTAAACCCGAGCAACATTATTTTATCTCCGTGTGTGTCTAACCTGTATTTTAAAGCTTCCTATAGTAATCTACATGAATTCTATAGAAAAATTTCAATAAATGTATACTTTTATAGAAATATATACAGTAAGTATAATATGTACAATATGTATAGCATGACAATCTACATCCCTCATTTGATCAAGATTCATTAGTATTAAGTGACACAGTATGTTTCAGATTATATAGATATAGTACTGAAAAGTTAGATACAAGTAATTCCTCTGTTATTTTGTAGTTTTTCTTATATAAATACAAATTGCTATTTTGACCCTTTCACTACCGATCACGGGCTAAATTCTTACTGAGCCATTATAGTTACTGACTGAGTGACTGACTAATGCCCAGCTCAGGCTAGGGTTAGACGAACGCATTTTTTGCGTCGTCCGTGAAAAAAGTGCGCTCGAACGAATGGACGTATTTTTTCACGGACTACGCGATAGCTGCCATACGATGCGCATTTGCATCCGTGATTTTGTACGGATCATCAATAAAACACTTTTTGCGTCTGGACATTATGTAGGCCAGACATTAGCAGTGTCTGACGTCTCCTAATCAAGAACACACGCTGCTAGCAGACGCAGCGTACTCTGTACGTCAGTACTAGCGGTTTGACGTTCTCGAAAAAATGCGTTCGTTTGCCACTTGCGTTGAGCAGACGGACTTTCGTGTGGCCGTTATTCGTATGTTGCCCAGCATTGGACGTCATTTGCTGCTACTACGGCCGTGATAAAGTGCGGCTAAACGCACGTTAAAACTGCGTTCGTCTGACCCTAGCCTCAAACTGTTTAGCCTAGGAACGTGACATTTTGAAGGTATATTGTTTTTAAGACATAGGCACTTGCTAAAGAAAGATTTTTTAAAATTCTGCCCCTTTAGGGGGTGGAAAAAGGGGGATATGATTAATTTTAAACAGAATACCCATATTTCAGAAACCGAAGATGTTACAGATGTGGAAATTGGTATTTACAATCTTCTCGAAAAACAAAAAAGCTCTCGAGCAGGGTCTTTCCCTCCGTTTGGTGTATGTATATTTGTTTTCCTGTCTCTCTCTCATTGTACAGCGCTAAGGAATCTGTTGGCACTTTATGTTTGTAACTGTAACGTGTTTTACCATTTTCCGAAAATCCACTTAAGGGGGGTGAAAAATTGGGTGTGAATACTTTTATCTGTATACCTATATCTCAAAAATCAAAGATGTTACATGTGTGAAAATTGGTATTTACAATATTCGTGAAAAATAATAATAAAAAAACACATGTTTTACCATTTTCCAAATATCCATGTAAGGGGGGGGTATTTTAAACAAGATACCTATATTTCAAAAATCAAAGATGTTATAGATGTGAAAATTGGAATTTAGATTCTTCTTGAAAAATAAAAAAAAAACATATTTTACCATTTTCTGAAAATCTAGTTAATGGGGGGGGGTTAAAAAGGGGAGTGAATACTTTTAACAGTATAACTAGAGAACAAAAACCAAAGATGTTACAGGTGTGAAAATTTGTATTTACAATCTTTGCAAAAAAATAAAAAACACATGTTTACCATTTTCTGAAAATCCAGTTGATACACTGGATAAGCAGATCAGAAGGATGCTGTTACTTCACTCAGAATGGAGTCTCTATGCAGCTCCTCTCACAGTGAGGGCTTGCACACTGTCTCACTGCTCCAGCAGATCTGCTTCCCTCTCACAGCCAGGGCTCACACACCCTCACAGCTCCTGCATGTCTGCTTCACTCTCATAGCCAGGGCTCGCACACTCCCTCACTGCTCTAGCATGTCTGCTTCCCTCTCACAGCCAGGCCTTGTACACTCCTTCAATGCTCCAGCATGTCTGCTTCCTCCTCACCTCTAGGCCTCACACACACCTTCAATGTGCCAGCGTGGGATAACCTGTGATATTGCGGAATCTCAACCCACCTAATCTCTGTAATGGCACCAGATTGCAAGTAAAAGCATTCCACAGAAATTTGATTGAGGCAACTGTGCTAACCAGTTTTGGCCGAGGGAATCGGTGTTCATACCAAGAATACCTCTTATAGCGTCAGAATATCTGTTTCAATGCAAAACACTTCAGTTCACCCTAAAGGTTTGTTTTGCAATGACCCTCAACAGGTCTCAGTGGCAGACTCTGAAGGTAGTGGGGATTGACCTATGGGAAGACTACTTCTCACATAGGCAGTTTTATGTTGCCTGTTCCAGAGTGAGCTCACCTAACTCTCTGCTAATCCGAGCACCTGAAAGAAGAACCACTAATGTAGTTTACAAAGTACTCAAATAATTTTTTTTCTGTTCCAGATGCCGAAAAACTAAAATTTTTTTGGGTTTCTCATTGTCTTTATTTACAACAAAAAAAATTCATGGACGCATATAAATGAATCAACTTTTTTGTGGCCAGTAAGCCTTGACTACCGTCTGCAATAAACATTACTTTAAGACATCAACCTAAAATTTATATTTTGTACAGTTTGGTAAAAAAAAAAATCATGTTTCTTTTAAATACAATTGTAACAAATCCCAAAATCCACGTGAGCAAAGCCACAGGCAAAATCTAGTCTGTAATAGAGGTGTGCACAGCTGAAAATGTTGTTTAATTTGAAAATAATTTTGTCTGAAACAGAATTAGTTTGAATACTGATTAGTTTTGTTTCATAATTTTGTTTAGTAATTTCATTTAAATTTGGGATCGAAATTGTTTCGATCACTAAAAATAGAACAAAAACAATAAATCAAATCCTGCTCAATTACGGTTTGATTATTGTTAAACAACAGGGTTAAAAGGCAAGCTAGGGTTAAATATTTATAAAACAAAAATAAAATTTAGAGGGATAGTATGGTGCTCAATTTCAGGAGAAAAAAAGTAAAATTTTAAGCAGCTCACACCGATAAGTTGTACATATAAACTTATATCACCCAATACAGATTTTTTACAATAGCGGAGCGCTGTAACCTTATTTATATGAGATATGCACACTAACAAATGGATACTTATACTTATTGATTGGAATTCATTTACAAATTTATAACAATCACTTGAAAACACCTCTTTTGGAAAGGAGTGTTTTCAAGTAATTGTTATAAATTTGTAAATTAATTCCAATCAATAAGTATCCATTTGGTAGTGTGCATATCTCATATAAATAAGGTTACAGCTCTCCACTAGGGTTAAATATTTAGCCTTCTAATGGCCTGTGGTGCTGAATACAACAAATTCAGCACCACCCCCAACTGACAGGGGCGGGGTGCTTTGTGAAACAGTAAAACGAAACTGATTAGTTTTCATAATTTCATTTGTAATTTGGGATGGGTTCAAATTCGATTTGAAATCAATTTGGATCACTAAAAAAGAATTAATCATTCAATTAATGGTTCTTTTGTGAAACAGTAGAACGAATCAATTTCGTTATATACCATTTTGTTTGGTCTTCATCTCAATTCGGATGGAACCTTCTCGTTATTTTGGAAGCACTTCCGTAATATGAATTAACGAATTTTCAAATGATTTGAGATTGATTATGAAACGAATGCACACCTCTAGTCTATATATACACACATATAATTTTCAACATGCAAGAAGAATTATATATTTATTAATGATACTTTGTAAAACTTTTAAAAAGTAAGGGCCACATTACATTCTTGACGCTAACGTTAACGCTCACTTGCGCGAGCATTAACGTTAGCTGCGGTGTCTACCGCATATTATGATCCAAACACAAATGGGTTAAGTAACCCGTTTGCGTTTGGTACCTACTTTGCGCTTTTCAGTGTGAGGTTACTATACTTTGCACTCCCTATACTTAACATGGGGAGCGCAAAGTGTTAATCAGCGTTAGGATTACAAAGTCCTAACACTGATTAACATCCGGCTCTGGTTAGCGGAAAGTTAACCAGAGCCAGGACTTGGTGTTAACGGATTCCGCTTCTGCAGAATCCGTTAACACCATCCAAAACAAAACAAAAAACAAGTCAGATACTCACCTCCTGTCCCGCGGTGAGGACCGTGGCTCCAACAGCCTCCTCAGTCCCCCCAGTCTCTCCCTGCGTATCACGAGGCGAGATCCGGCTGGTCATGTGACCAGCAGGGGGAAACTCAATGGAGTCCTATGGACTCCATCGAGTGGATGCTCGGGCTGCGCTCAGCGCTGGCGCGAGCATCGGGGGGGAGGTAACCGCGTGGTAACAATGCAGGCAGCATTTTTTGCGCCTGCATTGTAATCTAGCGTTAAAACGCAGGCACAAGGGGGAAAACTGCAGGTGCAGTTTTTCCTCCCTTCCGCCCACGTTGTAACGCTAGGATCGTAATGTGGCCCTAAATGTTTTAAAAGTAATTCTCTACTGCTTGAGCACATAATAATCCATCACAATTAATAGAAAAGAAACAGCAAAACTATTTTTTCCAGAAGGGAAGCAACTTATTTTTATTGCATATATTTGAAGAGTTGACATTATATTTTACAGTATACCCTTGAAAATACTAAAAATACATTATTAGACTTGCTAGAATAAATAGATTTTATATGTCTTTTGAGTTACTGCTGCAAAATGTTATTTTCAAGCTAAGAACAGGTTCATAAATGTGTTTAAAATTTAAGGGTTCATCTTAGCAAGAAATTAATCTTTTTGAAATTTTTACAATCCAGAATGAAACTATACAAGAAATTTCTGAAATGATTTCTATAAGTCTAGGCACTGTGAATTGCAACTCCCAGGGTGTTTGGCAACCAATAATCTTCAATTAGTGCACCAAATATAAAAATAGTTTTAACTTTAATTTCCGAGCGATAAAAACTTGTTATTCTGCAATGTGCATTTTTAACTCCTTTGCTACCAAATGATTTTACAAAAGACCACTGTCAGGAACCAGTGGTTCTTTGGAAAATCATTTTAATTATTTATAAAGTAAGAAATATTTGGAATATAAATAATGTATGCCTTACTGTAATAACCTATTTGACAGGCAGATGTCACCATCTACTGGCCAAATGGAGTTAGTGCAGTTAGCACTGCAGCTAGTGGCTCTGTGCATTGGCTGGAGAAAGCCTGATTTTATTATGCCCATCAGGCTAAAATGTTGGGGGCCTTCTGGAGCTCAAAATCAAATGCAATCTGAAATCTGTGTGTAAGAAGAGTGCATTCACATCTTTTATATTGTACACCTCTATATTTCATTTGTAAGTTGGGAACTTCCTTTGCATTAAAGACATATTATTATTATTTATTAATCGCCAACACATTCCGCAGCGCTGTACTAGGTGCAATGGGTAAAGACAGGACAATTCTACAGTACATACAGGAGGCAGGTCAGTATTCCTGCCAGCAGATACAGGAGGACATGAGGGCCCTATTCCCGTGGGAATTTACAATCTAGATGGTGAGGGGATTAGAAACAGGAGGTGGGGCTGCAGTGATGAGTTAATACAGGGAGAGGTGAGGACCATTTTTAGGTCTGTCGGATGTCTTGTTACAGAGCTAGTTCTTTAGGGAGCATTTAAATGAAGCCAGATTTGGGGATAGTCTGATATTGCGTGGAAACGCATCCCATAGGGTTGGCGTCGCACGAGAAAAGTCCTGCAGTCTGGCATGTTAAGCGGTAATGATGGAGGATGCCAGGCGCAAGTCATTGTTGGATCTTAGGGATGGGCTGGGGTGTATTTGGTGATTAGTGAGGACAGGTAGTGAGGAGTGGCGTTAGTGAGGGTTTTCAGAGTCAGGGTGAATAGTTTGAATTTGATTCTGCTGTGGATGGGGAGCCAGTATAGGGTTCACAGAAAGCAGCGGCAGAGACAAAGCGACAGGTGAGATGGATAAGCCAGGCTGATGTGTTTAGGATGGACCGCAGGGGGGAGAGGCGGGAGATAGGTAGGCCAATCAGGAAGTTGTTGCAGTAGTCCAGGCGGGAGATAACAAGCAAGTGGATAAATTGCTTGATGGTGTTGGCAGTCAGAAATGGACGAATTTTGTCAGTACTGCGGAGGTGGTTGCGGCAAGATGAGGAGAGCGATTGGATGTAGGGACTGAAGGAAAGACTGGAGTCAAGAGTCACTCTGAGACAGTGGACTTGGGCAGAAGGAAGGATAGTGACACCATCAACAATTATAGAGAAGTAGAGGAGAGGGGAAAACTAGAAGGATCTCGGTTTTGGACATGTTGATCTTCAGGTAGTGAGCGGCCATCCAGACAGAGATCCCAGACAGACAATCACTGACCTGAGAGAGAACAGACAGAGAGAGATCGGGAGTGGAGAGGTAGATCTGAGTGTCATAAGCGTATAGGTGCTACTTGAAGCCATAGCTTCAACGACATATCATCTCACACATGGTTGTGGCTCCAATCCTGAGACTTTCTCAAGTCACTTGACTTTCTTCTTGAAGTCTAGTGTCTCCCTACTGCTGTGCTCTCATCACTCTTTAATCTCATAACTACCACAGACTGGAACAATAGAAATATGCCTCTGGACAATTCCCTTAACTCAAGTGACTGTGAAAAAATAGCAATGAGACATTATGCTGTATTGACAGCACTAGTTTATGATATAATGTCACTTTATTATTTTGTAGCCATACCTGATACTACTTACTCCCTGGTCTATGTTGTTTAATAATTCTATAAGTTAATATTTCTTTATAATAAAATAATATAATTATTAATGTAACTATAACATGTACTAATATACAACATCTAGGCAGAAGCAGTAGTATCATTCTGTTTTCATTTATATAGCACATTGAAGATGCACTTCACAATACCCTTTATTGTTTGTATGTAGAGGTAATTGAAGAATTGAGTATTACTTTAGTTATGTGTTATTAATTTTCACTAATCATTAACTGGCAATTGGTTACTATATGAATTTGCGACATTGCATTCACCAACTTTGTATAGATTGAAACATTGTCTTTTTACAGGAGTTATGAACCCATGATGTTAATATTACTGTGTTGCTGATGTGATTGAAATACTTATGTTATATGACTTACTCTAAATGCGCAATCTTTTGTTATAATTTGATGCAGTGCCAGTTCAGAACGAACGGAAAGCACATGTTCTAGGTGGATTTCCACCTAGATAAATGAATATAATCATTTAGTGCAATATTGTACTGAGGGTACTTTACCTTAAATATATGAATATCATTTTATTCCAAGGTAGGTTGGAATGGATTTTCAGATTTGTTAGTATTCAGTGACAATAAACAAATGGCTGACATGCAGATAAAGGCAGTAAATTGAATTCTATTCATGCCAGAGAAATTGTGAGAAAATGCCATATTTTTTTTTTCAGGAGGAAATAGAAAGTGCATTTTTCTTCTAAACATCTGCCAGTTCAATAATATATACTTAAACCCAGATCAGTGCACTTAAAGGAGTGATAGCCAAGAAATACCAGAGAATAACTTCCCAATAAATCCCAATCTAGCTAAAACTACTTTAGTGTATTATTTTTTTTTTTTTAAACTGTTAGGTATAGCATCAATGAGTGAGCAACATTTTTGTTATAATCAGAAAGATGTCCGTTGTTCTATTTGTTTGATATACCATCCATCTCCACATAACACAATGGATTTTACTGTGTGTACTGGAATTTAAAATTTTTGAGCACATTTAATGAATATGGATTCACAGACAAGTTGAGCATTTCTTCAATTCCTATTTCTATAGTATCACAGGCAGACATTGTGATTTTAGTTTGTGTTGTGATATTATCTTTAGTATCCAGGAATAACAATTGAACATCCTTAGCTTAATCCCCCGTGACAGACCCCAGGATGCAGGGGCTTTTTATTTCTCGGAGAGCGGTTTGGTTTTGGGTGCTAGCGGGTGGGTGGCCCAGTAAGGGCAAAGAAAGTAGCTGGGTCTGTGGAGCTGTTTTCAGATACCTTTGCCCTTTCGCCTGGCTAAGTGGAAACTGAAGTTTTTTATTAAAAAGAGACTTATTCCACCAGACCGTTGGGGAATCCGGAGATGGTGGATCTTATAAATATATTCGGTTTTTCAATGTACATCTGTTCACTGTTTGCCCATCGCCAAGAAGTGTCCAAGAGCCTGAGCGAGTCATTTCTGGGAATTTTCCAATCTGGGAAATTCCCCACCTTTTCTTTAGTGTGGGCTTGGGTGTGTTTATGCATCAGGGGAATTGTCCCTAAGAATTGTTAAATGCATCTCCCCAAGTTTGAATAAATCATTCTTTGGTTTTTCTACTCCCAAAATCGGTTCTGTCTGGTTATTGGAGAAATCCTATGAAGCAATTTGAAGGGCCATAACATAGGAAACACCTCTTGGCGGAGATGCCAAGTCGGGGTATCCAGGAGTCCATCACCCCACCCCCATTATGGCTGATTGTTGCATTCCATATTGTAGATTATAATCATATGCAAAATGAGGGGATCAAGTGGGTGGGTGGTCCATATTGGATATTTGTATTCCTGTCCTGTATTGTATATGAAAAATAACAACAGAGCATCCAGCGGTTGGAAAATGTTGGAATCAGTTCAAATCACACTAAACCAGTAGTCATTAAGTGATACAGCTTCCTCCTTTTGTACTGAATCTGTGAGTCTATTCAATAAATAAATATCTGGCATAGTACAACCCTAATGTCTAACCTGCTATCAGCTCTGCATACTGGAATTCTGATCTACAGCTCACACTTCCAACAGTAAGATAGCAACAATAACTCTTTTGCTTTTGGAGCTTATGCCTTTGCAAACAGAGCCACAAACTGCACATGTATATAACCGATGACCCAAACTCTTGCACAGCACCAAAACAGCTATTCTATGGAAATTGAGGACCTTCCTGGCGATTCCATTGTTAGCCATGCTACCCATAATACATATTGGTGTAGCCGTAACTTAAAATATACATTGTTTATAGAAATCTGGCATCTTTGCACATAGCTATAAATAAGTAAAACTCTTAACAAATCTTGGCATTTTGGGAGTCACTGCAGGAAATATTTTTTATGGATTCTGGTCACTGTATTATACCTTTTGATAAGACACGTCAATCTATTACCTAGCTCATTTAGAGATTCAACCAGTTAGAACAGTGGTTCCCAACCACGGTCCTCAAATACCCCTAACAGGCCAGGTTTTAGGATCACCTTAGGAAACGCAGACTGAATCCTGCAATCACTAAGCAGCAAATTGTATCACCTGTGCTGTGCTTCAGATACAGTATCTGGAAAACCTGAACTGTTAGTGGTACTTGGGGACCGCGGTTGGGAACTACTGAGTTAGAACATGATGGGCAAAAGCTGTGGGGATTGTGACATATATGAAATTATTAAATTTCTGGGAAAATAGTACAGGTTATTCTATATCATACTTCAAAAACAACTTACAACAAACTTTAAAAAGTCCTGCAACATTACATGTATAAGGGAAGGGACCTTGTTCAAAGCTAAATGGTTCCTGTGTCCTTTTGATGATTTTGAGCAAGCTCACAATCCTTTGAAAGTCTCTCAGGACAACCCATAGAGTACTATGGACTCTGGCATTGTTTCCCAAACCTGTCCTCAGGACAGTTTAATGGGCCAGATTTTACAGATCACCTTGGGGAAATGCAGACTGAATCCTGCAATCACTGAGCAGCAAATCAGATCACCTGTGCTGTGCTTCACATATCTGGCAAAGCTGACCTGTCAGAGTCCTGAGGACAGGTTCGGGAACCACTGTACTCAGGAGTATTTACAAGAAGTTGTGTCTATTATAGCTGTCTGTATTAATGACTTTAAGCAACAGACGTTAAAAGGGCACTCCAAAGGATCACTGTCATGGCACCCAGAAGTTTAAGGATTAATAAGTTCCAAAACAAGTACTGAGATGTTAAGCTTCTATTTAAATTCTTATTCAATAATATACCTCTCCATTTGTACCATTACACCCAGAATTTGTCACTATCCTGTAACTTACACACCCAATTATGCTAATAGACAGGGGAAAAATTAGAAAATAACACTGGGGAACAATTTGGAACATAATTACTGTTGAGTTCGATATTTTAGCTGTTTCAGACTAAATTAGGCATGTTGATTTCAAAACTGCGGTTAGTTTTCTTCTATCGCGTCAGATTTTTTCTCTACAGCTTATCTGAATGCGTTTACTCCCGCCCGGATGTTTGGGAGCACGAGTGCTCTCCTATTGACCGAGAGTGGAGGAGTGGGGGGGGACCTTGGCGACCGGAGGTTACTTATCTCTGCATTCCCATTACACGTGAGACAGTGTGGTGAGAGGGTGTGTGCAACTGTATTTAGTGAATCGTATTCTTAGATCGTAAGCTCTTGGGCAGGCTCCTCTCTCCTTCTGTTCCGCGTGTGTAACGTGTATGTATATTTGTTATTCCGTCTCTCCCATTGTACAGCATCAAGGAATTTATTGGCACTTTATAAATACTTGTAACTGTAACTATATTCCGAAAGTCTGTATACAAGGAGTAAGCAGAATTAATTTTTTTTATTTGCATACTTATTACCTTTCCTTCAGATCATGTCTGCCTCTGCTATTTCTCGTCGTAAGTGCCAAAACAGCGTTGATTCCTTTTGTTATATCTGTGACAGTTTCACCGTTCTTAGTCAAAGGGTGAACATCAGCGCATTTGTCAGGCAAGAAAGAGGTTTCATATTTCAAAGTAAAACTTGGTGATCAAGATAAGTCTTGGGCCCCTCACAAGGTGTGCAAGCAGTGCGTCAAGAGTTTACGGATGTAGACTAAGGGAACATGTGATAAATTGCCATTTGATACACCTTTGGTTTGGCGAGAGCCCACAGATCATTCCAGTGACTGTTACTTCTGCACGATTCCACCAGGATTTGAAGGTCATAGAGGAACGGTATCAGGGTAGATGGGATGAACATATGATGGCTGACTATTGTTGGAGCATCAGGCGAGATTGTCCACAGATTGAACACTCCAGGGAAAGCTATAAGCGTAAATTTGTATCTTAAATGCTACCTAACTTGACTCCTTTCACCCAATTGGACTTTGTAATTTTTTTTCATTATTTTCCATTGTGTGCAGATTTTGTATGGTTTCAGAGACAAAGGTAGGGTATCCTGTAACTTAAAAATTTGACGTGATCTAGAAAAACAGGGGTCATTTTTGTATTCAGATGCCACCAGTTAGTCAAAAACAAGTGTCAGATCTAACTCAACAAAAATGCTGTTCCCCAGTGAATTCATGGTACATCAGTGTGCCACAGTACAGTGGATGAAACTCAGTGGTTTGAATATTAATCTACCTGACTCCTCTCTTCAGTTTTAACTCCAGAGTGTCATGTAAACATAGGGAGTATATTTCTTGCATATTTATTTTCTGTGTAATTCTGTAGATTTGTGTTTTGTTTTTAATATCTTGCATTTATTATTTTGGATTTTCACAGTAGGGTTCAGAAATACAATGTTCTTGAACCCAGTACATACGTGAAAACAAGAGAAATCTCATTGTATCCTTGCTGTAAAATACTTTATAAATAAATACACTCACCTTTAATCCATTGCAGGCTCCCTCAGCACTGTTTTAAGCTGTAACAGTGGTGTGCTGAAGCAGGCAAGCAAATTGAAAGCCATAAGCTAGCAGGGAAGTACTAACTTTGCATTCCTAACCTAAACACCTGAAAGCTGATCAACTCTGTTTGAGTGGCAGAACTCTGGGCAGGGAGACACACTATCTGCTGAGTCAGGGCAGGCGTCACTTACTCAGGGAAAGGTCATGATTCCTGGTGTATCCCCTTAATCGCTTGTTAGTTGCAATGAAATACAATTATTAAAACTGTTTGTTTTGATTTGCAAGTGATAATATTACGAACAGTCACTCATGAATCTCCACCCTAAAATTATCTTATTATTTTTTAGCATTTATTTTTTTAGCATTATATCATATTGTAGTGGATATATTAGCTTAGGGTTACTGTCATTTAAATGTATAAAGAGAGTAGGTGATACCTACTCTTTACAGAAAGTTCAGGCATTGGTAACATACAATATGTTATCGACGTATATGTTTTTAATCCTTAATGCATCTGACTGGCCTTGATCATGAGTTATAATTTTAATTTGATGCTTATAGCACTATTTGGTCATCTGTGAGACCCCCACTTTCTATTGCAATCGTTTTTGCTTATTTTTTTAGTTCAGAATTTGCAATAAATGTTATAGTTACAATTTGTTTTGGCAGTTGACGGATTCCAAAGATTATCTAGCAATGATTAGCTGCCACATCTTTGAAAAAGATTACATATAGTTTTGCATTACTCATCCCTCAACACATTGGCTAAGTAGCAATACATGTTTTAATATTAATTCTAATAATATCAAATGACGTCATATAATTTAATTTGAACAATCCCCAAGCATTTGTTTTTATTTAAATGTTTTTTTTTCCTTAATCATTGTTATATATTTGCCATTATTTGACAGCATTACTATGGCATATAGTATACAATATAGAACATATTTTGTTTATGGTTTCACTAATGCATATTAGATGTATTCATTTAACGAGTACAAAAGAAATCTGCTGGTCTTTGGTGGAAAAACTCTAAGCTACAACAGCGCCATTTTAATTTCCTTTGGGGAAAGTTTTAATTATGGTGCCTACATTTTTACAAATGCACACATGATTTATCTAGGAGAAAAAAATATTAATATACATCAACATGGCATTTCATTTTAAAATTTACATTATTCACATGGCTGTTTTATTCAATCAGTCTTCCTTACTTTGTTTAATGAGGTAGACAAAATGAGTGACTAGAAGTAACTATTTCTATTTCCACCTGCTATATTTTAAAATAAACATCCTTTGCTTATTGCTGTAGTGTGCCTGCAATGCATTAAAAAATTTTTTTTTGTGAGAGTGCCATAGCGTTAACATTTCTCTACAAACCCAAGGGACTACACATAGGTAGCACGGTGTGAGATATAGAAGTAATAGTTAACCTGTACAATTCCTTTCTTAAATCAGTGATGTGACTATTTCACCGTGTATTAGCTGAGCATTCATGAATTACCTTATGGACATTTTTAGTAAAAAGCACACAATAGCAAAAAGGTAGAAATCTTTATTCAATACATTATTATCCTATACAATACGTCACACTTATATTTTATACTGTTTGAATAATATAGCATTTGTTTTATCTGCCGTGAGATGGGACTTAATGTGTGAGTGACACATGAGCTAATAAGGAGACACAAAGCTAGAAATAACTTCCTGGAAAAGAGTACTTTTCAGAGAGGAGTAATAAATATAAAATAAACAGACTGAAACCAATGTGGCTTAGTAGGAAGGTAACTAAGGAAATGAAAAATAAAAAGAAGGCATTTAACCCCTTAGTGACCGGGCGGTTTTACACAAATCCATCTTTTAGTGACCGCTGCTGTTTTTACGTTTCTGCGCCGTTAGTGTTTAGGTCAAATTTTCCTCTTACTCGTTTATTCGACCCACACATATTATACACCCTTTTTCCCGCCATTAAATGGACTTTCTGAAAATACATTATTTCCATCATATCGAATAATTTACTATAAAAACAAATATGAAATATGAGGAAAAAAATGGTAAAAACACACTTTTTCGTAATTTAATCCCCAAAATCTACAACCACCCAAAAAGACCCCGGCTAAATAGGTTCAAAATTTTGTCCTGAGACTAGAAATACCCAATTTTTACATGCGTTTGCTTTTTAACCCCTTCACTGCTGAGACAGTTCACCTATGTGCGCTGCGCTCATTCTGACCATTTTGTGCTAATTATTTTTAGATGACAGCCTAGGTCCTATTTAATTAAACCCCCCAGACAAAAAAAACTTTTAAAAACAAAAATTTTTTTATTTTATTTAATTTTTTTATAATTTTTTTTTTTTTAAAACCAAACCTGGTCATTGTCAAATATGACCATCTAGCTGCCATGGATCGGGAGATAAAGGGATCCTTAGGATCCCCTTATCTCTACATGGCAGCTAGATGGTTAACTGGCCCACTGACATCCTCACACATATGGTGAGGTTGTCAGTGGGTGGGGGGGACCTGGAGGCTTGGCTGACATCCAAGATGTCAGCCCCCCTCCAGGTTTGAATCGCGTTTTGGCGCCAATTGGCGCCGCAACGTGATCCGGCGGCGAAACTGTTAATGCCATACACCGCTTAAAAGGGGAGGCTCTCCCCTCTCCAGCAGTGCAAACGGCATCTCCCTAGCTTCAATGGTTGGGGAGATAGAGGGCTCCGAAGGAGCCCCCCCTCCATTGAAATGCATGGGGACGCCTGCTGATGATGTCACCACGCAGCGTGGCGACGTCATCAGTCTCGCCTGCCCATGTAAATCACATGGGCAGGCTTCCTCCCTGCCAGATCGCCGCAGGATCCAGCGAGGGAGGTGAGTATCGGGCGGGAGGGGGATTAGGTGCCACTGACGTACCCTGTACGTCTGCGGGTCTAAGGGAGACCTGTGGACAGGACGTACAGGGTACGTCAGCGGCCCTTAAGGGGTTAAAGCTTTTAAATTTGATAAATCTGAGGCATCCTATAAAGCATATAGGGCAGCCAATAAAGCATGTAAAAATGCGATTAGATGGGCTAAACTAGAAAATGAAAAAGAAATAGCCAAAGAGAGCAAGACCAACCCTAAAAGATTCTTTAGGTACATAAATTCTAAGAAACCCAAGAGTGAAAATGTAGGTTCACTAAAATCTGAGTCAGGGTTATTGTTAACTTAAGATCAGGATAAGGCAGGAATTTTAAATGATTATTTTTCTTCAGTATTTATCAAAGAGAAACATGAAATTCATTAATAAAAACATACTAATACAAAGTGACTGGTTGACTCAGGACAAGGTTTTGCAGCAATTAAACAATGTGAATGTGAATAAAGCCCCAGGGCCAGATGGAATTCACCCGCGAGTACTGAGAGAGCTATGTGTTGAAATATGTAAACCTCTGTTCTTAATCCTTCAAGATTCTTTTCTTTCAGGAATAGTACCAGAGGATTGGAGAAAAGCTGTCGTGGTCCCTATATTTAAGAAAGGTTTAAAATTTGTGCCTGGGAATTATACACCTGTGAGCTTAACATCTGTGGCTGGGAAAGTATTTGAGGGGTTACTAAGGGATAATATTCAGGAATTTATTGGGAGGTATAATGTAATTGGCAAAAATCAGCATGGTTTCATGAAACACAGATCATGTCAGACTAACCTAATTACGTTCTATGAGGAAGTAAGTAAAAGTATAGATAAGGGGGTCGCAGTGGATGTGATTTACTTAGATTTTGCCAAAGCTTTCGACACAGTTCCACACATAAGGTTACTATTTAAGAAAAATTGGTCTAGATGAAAATACTTGTTCTTGGATAGAAAACTGGCTAAAAGATAGGGTACAGAGAGTGGTCATAAATGGTACATTTTCAAGATGGACACCAGTGGTAAGCGGTGTCCCTCAGGGGTCTGTTATAGGACCAATATTAGTCAATTTATTTATAAATGACCTTGAGATAGGCATTGAAAGCCATGTATCAGTGTTTGCAGTTGACACAAAACTAGGAAAAGTAATACAATGTGAGCAGGATGTTACTTCGCTGCAGAGGGATTTAGATAGATTGGGGGACTGGGCACTTAAATGGCAGATGAAATTTAATCTAGATAAATGCAAAGTTATGCACTTTGGAGTGAAGAACACACAAGTAATTTATACCCTAAATGGTACGGAGTTAGGGAAATCCAAGCAGGAGAAGGATTTGGGAATAATCATAGACTTCAAACTAAGTAACAATGTGCAATGTCAAACAGCAGCCGCCAAGGCCAGCAAAGTATTGGCATGCATTAAAAGGGGAGTTCACTCACGGGATAAAAACATAATTTTGCCTCTGTATAAATCAATGGTCAGGCCGCACCTTGAATATGCCGTGCAATTTTGGGCACCTGTCTTAAAAAAAGATATTATAGCGTTAGAAAAAGTGCAGAGACGGACAACTAAATTAATAAGGGGAATGGAAGGGTTAAGTTATGAGTAAAGACTAACAAGCTTAAACCTGTTTAGTTTAGAGAAACGGCGCCTTAGAGGGGATCTGATAACCTTATATAAATATATACGGGGCCATTATCAACCATTGTCTGATAACCTATTCATTAACAGGACTATACATAGGACAAGGGGTCATCCATTTAGACTGGAAGAAAGAAAATTTAGCTTAAAGCATAGGAAGGGTTATTTTACGGTGAGAACAATAAAGCTGTGGAATTCTCTGCCTGCTGAGGTGGTTGGGTCAGAGTCTGTACAGACTTTTAAAAAACGACTGGATGACTTCCTGCAGACACAGAATATTAAGGGTTATAATATTTAATATGTGGGTAACAGCTTCTTGATCCAAGGAGAAATCTGACTGCCATTCTGGGGTCAAGAAGGATTTTTTTTCCCAGTATGTTGCATATTGGCAAGCATTTCAGATTGGGTTTTTTGACTTCTTTTGGATCAACAGCAGTAGGTTATGTGGGAGAGGCTGAACCCGATAGACGCATGTCTTTTTTCAGCCTATTTAACTATGTATAACTATGTATATTTATTAAAAAAATTTTTTTTTTTTTTAGAAAGGATTTTACCAGGAAGTATACATTGAGATTTCTCTCGTTTGGAAGTATGTCCTGTGTGGCGAGTATGTACCGTTAGGTGTCTTGCCCAAGGACACTTACTGGAGAGGTGCTCTTGCCGGGATTGAACCTGTGTCTCTACAGTCTCTCTCCACGGTTATAGAGCAGTGATGTTACCTCTACTCCACCCAGCCGGTACATTATTTATTTATAAAGTATTTTACCAGGAAGATACATTGAAATTTCTCTTGTTTTCACGTATGTCCTGGGTTCAAGAAAATTGAATTTTTACAGTAGGTACAGAAATACAAAGTAATAAATGCAAGATATTAAAAAAAAAACACGAGTATACAGATTAAATCAGAAAATAAATATGTAGGGTTATTCAAAGATAACCACACGTTAGGTGACTTTTCGTTCTCTAAAATTCGGTGCGATTTGGCGATCCCATTTTGGCGACCCTGTGGTGTATTCAGCAAGCACCACAGGGCCGTCGTAGTGCAGGGAAAAGCCACCGCAAAACCCGAGGAACACTCACCGCAAAACCCAGCGAACGCACACCGAAACCCACAAAAACATCTGGATTAACTCAGCCAAACACGCCGGAGAAACCCGAGCAGCCGCCGATCACAGCGCAGAGCAGCTGCCGGAAAAAGCCAACACCGCAAAAAGTACGCTTGAATGTTTGAAAAGTTAAACGCTGTTTGCAAAAAAACTACAGAACGAAAATGTCGGAAATTTACATATAAAGGTCCAATGAATGATAATTAAAAGGACTGTTACAGAAAAAAGAAAAAACGATTAAAAAAGAAAAGAAAAAAAATTCGCTAAAAAATCCTGAAAAATGCCTAAAAGATACAAAAAAAATCTATAAAGAGACTTTTTTACTGCAGAATATTATAATCAAAGTTTATTAGATATTGAATTAAAACCAGAATATTTTTGACCTTGAAGCCTATGGGATTCGATTGAATAAACCTGTCGAATGAAACCACCGAACAGCGGGGCAATTCGGCAACTTTTCACTGCTGGTTTTTGTTCTCTGAATAGCCGAAGCATTGCTTCTCTATGGGGATTTCACTGCCCTCGAACAGGCAATGTATGTGCAGGCAATTCACTAAGATTTGTATACAACATTTACATCATACAGCAAATTGCATTTTTTTTCTGGATGAATGTTAATTAATTATATTTAATGTAAAGAACATTCTTTTGCATATGAGCTCCAGAATAGGTTTCTAATGTTTCAGTTATTGGCTGCCCTTAGCCCCTATGAAGTGCTGGGACGTCCGAGTTTTCTTTGGAGATTTGCGGCAGTACCAGCTGCGTTACTGTGATTGGTCATTATAGGAGGCACTCGGTCTGTCAAATAATGAAATAAAAAATTGGATACCAGCCACTCCAATAGAATTCAGTGAACTTTATTGCACAAAAAAATTCCACACAAAATTTTGCCTTTAGCAAAGACCTTTCTCATGCATTGTCAAAAGGTTTCTACCAAGACCGTAACATTGTGTGGCTTTTTTGTACAATAAAGCTTACTGAACTCCACTCGAGTGTCAGGTATCCAGATAAAGTTTCTTCTATGTGGATTAAGCTGGCTGTTTAGATTCCAAGAGCAATACCTACCTATAATTCATATTTCTCTCCAGACCAGCATACGTGAGTACAAAACCCATCTTGCTGATTTAGGCTAGGGTCAAACTAACGCATTATTAGCAGCGACCGTCAAAAAGTGCGTCCGAACGCATTGACGTATTTTTTCACGGAATGCGCGAAAACGGTCAGCCGACGCGCATTTTCGTGCGTGATTTTTTACGGATCGTCAATAAAACACTTTTTGCGTCTGGATGTTATGTAGGCTGGACATTAGCAGCGTCTGACATCTCCTAATCACGCACACACGCCGCTATGCCGCCGGAGAGCACTCTGCACGTCAGTACTAGCGGTTCTGCGTTCTTGAAAAAATGCGTTCATTTTCCACTTGCGTTGCGTGGCCGGACTTTCATGCAGCCGTACTTCGTATATTGGCCGTCATTGCCAGTCATTTGCTGCTACTGCGGCCGTGATTAAGTGCACCTAAACGCACGTTAAAAAGTATTCAAGTATGTGTCTGTGTCTCTGTGTGTGTATAGATTTGGGGGCTGTGGTGATGATAGGGTTAAGGGTGAATATAAAATGATTTTCCATAGAACCACTGGTTTAATGGAAAACCATTTGGTAGTGAAGTAGTCAAAATGCATTTATATTTTAGATCAGACCTTGAGAGGTTGTAGGGTTTTGGGATTTATTTGTGATAACTATTAGCATACTAATTTGTTTGCCAAAATACCTTATTTTATATTAAGTGCCAAAATATAGTTTCACGTATGAGAGGTTTAGTTCCTATATTCTTAGTCAATGCAGAAATTCTTATCGAATTTCTCTTTTTCAAGTTGAAGTCGCCTTTCAGCTGAAATCTCTTAACCGTATTCTTGATCTATCAAAGAGTTTAATTAATCTCTCCCACTGCTTCAAAATAAAGGGCAGGAAATTCCAGCCACAAAATCACAATCTCAAGAAAAAATAATATTACCCCTACAGTGCATTCTTTTATTTCATAGCCTATTCTTCTGTACCTTTGGTATTTATTCCTAATTTATACAGAAAGCTTTGATATTATCGTGTTGCTGTGTAATCAAGATTTATTTTTACACTTAATACAATAGCAATACACAGTGAATATATAGTATATCATTCATAATATTAGAGATTAAATAATGCCTGATGAAAGCTATCTTTACAAATTTCCATTTGCTGTAGGTCACTGGTATGATGCATATTTCATATTGACATTGTTTAGGTTGTTTCTTACAAACACAGCTAAGATATAAGCTATTTGATTGAAGCGAATTAGAACTCTAAAAAAACAATTAGCACTATTCAATGCCAGCTGTTATGATTAACAAGTAAGCCGTTAAGGCCCATGTCAGACGAGCGCACTAATCACGTCCGTGTTGCCGCACATTTGTACGTCCGTTATAGCATATAATTACTGCGGACGCATAACTGCGGACGCATAACGGATCCGACGGACGCAAGGCAGGCAAGAACGTAAATCCGCTAGAACGGACGCACAGAGTGCGCTGCGTCCGCAACGTCCACATAGCTTTGTGTGTGAGTGATGGAATGAAGTCAGACGGACTGCATTTTTGATGTCCAGCATTTTGACGGACAAAATGTTTTTCATATTAATTTATTTTCCCTTCTACATCAGTCAAAAATAAAACGGACTGTGTGGCCACTACCTTGTCGTCCGTCACAAAGTACGTCCGTTGTGCACGTACGCACATTCCGTTCAAAATGCCTTCGTCTGACATTAGCCTAAGTAGAACAGCTCCACTCAATTAAAACAACTCCTGTCCAAATCGCCACGAGCTTCTATTGCAGCTCAGCTTTTGTAGCTTCACACTGTAATTTAACGCGTCCTATACATGCTAAAAGACACACTAATGTGGAAACCAGACAATAAGGAGGGATTCCGAGGTGACATTCTCATCTCAAGGTAGGTATCTAAAAACGTAATAGCTCATAGAACATTTACAAATCATTCACTATTAATTACAAAATTTCATTAAAATACTCAAATACTTACCCAGGGTCCAGAGGGCAGCATGATCTGCTGCTTGATTTCATCTCTAGTAGAAGGAAAATGGTAACAAATAGTTTGCATTGTCCTTCTGGTGTACCTGAGAGATCTTGTACAGGTGACCTTATGGTGGGCTTTCTCTACATCTCTGTGGTCGCCTGGAGATGCTGCCAGTGGTGGCATTTCGGGCAGCTGTTAGCAACTTCTTTATATTACAATATGAGCCATTGTTCTAGCAGTTCATTTGTAATAGAGCCGGTAAAAGGAAGTAGATAATGGTTACAGGCTTGTTGAATTTTTTTCAATAGTGGCTCCCTATTCCCGGCTCAGGCGGAATAGGGTCCAGTTATAGCTTTAATCAAAGTAGGAGCTGTTAAAGTAGCAGTAGAAGTGAATTACAGAATACTTTAGATTTTAGTCACGATTGAAAAACAAGAAGAAAAATATGTCTGATGAATGGGGAACAAAGCTTCAGTGGTAGAGGTAGCAAATGTACTTACTGCGATCTGTTATGATTGCTCTGGCCTCTGGGTTGCTTGTTTTGTTTTTTAGATTTTGTGCTGCAGTAATAAGTTCTTCCAGGTGAGGACGCTTCTTTTCCAAATCTTGCAGTGTGATCTGTTCGTAGGTTGAGAAAACGAAATAAAGAATTTCAGGAACACAATAAAAGAAAAAGAATAGCCCATATTATTGTACAACCAGACTGAAGATAATCATATCTTCAACCAGAGTGCATTGTGATAATTTTATTTATTTCAATATTCAGTTCCGTTAGTCAACCCATTTTCAGTTACAGTCAGCTGTATGAGTTATAAACCAATCACATAACATATATTAACATGGTCAACATAAATAAGACATTAATGAATAACTGGATACAGTTTTAATAGCACACAGTAAATGATATACATAAAGATTTTCTTACAGCTGAAAATTTATCTTATATACCCATTACCCTTTTCATGATTTTTCTCCCAGTTTAGTATTACTATTATTATCATCATCATTATCATTTACATAGTTCCAGCAGTTTCCGCAGTGCTTTACAATAACCAAGGGGAATAAAATAACAAATAGGAGCCAGAAGCAAGAGATGCAAAAGGCGCTGCCCAGATGATCTTATAATTTAGAGGAATTGATATGTATAGACAGACAAAACAATTATATCTTAAACTTTCATGATCACCGTATTTGCTAAAAATATGGCTGGCACAACCTTGCATGTGCGTTATCACATACCACAAATAATATTGCAATACCTTTGCTTACCACTGGTCACTAAGTACAAAGGAGGGTGCAACCCTCCAGCTCCTCATGCTTCAAATTTAAGAACACAGAGCAAACAGTTCTTCAGTGCCACTCTTTTGGAACAGTACAGGGCTCGTGTATATCTTTCTGGGGTCCTATGGACTCTAGGGAGAGTCCCAGTGGCCACCACTGTCTGTATCCTCTAGCATTTCCTTTACGTTAAGCCAGTTACTAAGAGCCGCTTGTTTACACTACTAAAAATAGCTGCTACATTGTTCTCTTTTGTTTGTGTTGGCTTGTACAACACCACCATTAGAGACACTTAATAGTATAAACTATTTAGAGAGAATTCTTTTACTTTTGTAAAGAATACAATGCTGAATGAAACCAAATGAGCAAACTCTCCACCCGTTTCATCAATGAATGAGCTTCATTGTCTTTAAAAACTTAATATGGAACACTGAGAGAATAGGTATGCAAAACATATTGTAGCAGAACTGTCACATTCGCTATGGCGCTCACTCCTATTAACCGTGATTTGGATCCTTTTGGAAAGACCTATGTGATTCTTGATTTTCCAGCAGTCAGGACCGCTAATCCTAGCACTCCCAGCCAGGGAGGTCAGACAGAACACCAATGCTGGAAAATCAAGAATCACATAGGTCTTTCCAAAAGGATCCAAATCACGGTTATCAGGGGTGAGCGCCATAGCGAACATGACAGTTCTGCTACAATATGTTTTGCATACTTATTCTCTCAGTGTTCCATATTAAGTTTTTAAGGACAAAGAAGCTCGTTCATTGATGAAACTGGTGGAGAGTTTGCTCATTTGGTTTCATTCAACATTGTATTCTGGCACCTGATCAGCCGGCGCCGCCGCCTGGCGTCCAGACCCCCCAGGGAGCACCGCAGAAGCCGAGGATGTGACAAGACCTAACAGGGATATTCAGAGAGTGTGAAAAGCAGGAGAATGACTGGAGAATGAAAAATTCGAGGTCAAAATAGCCGATTTGGAAAGTGAGATGAAAGGGAGAATTTTTCTGGTTTGGCTATTTTGACCTAGAATTTTTCATTCTCCAGTCATTTCTCCTGCTTTTCACGCTCTCTGAATAACCCTGTATGTTGAAGTGTGTTGGGGTGACTCACAGAACTTGTTAGCGCTTTATAAAAACTTGTAACTGTAACTCATTAATTCTTGGCTTTAGTTTCAATATAGGACCTGATGATAAAGTTGTGGACCAACGATAAAGACAGTAGTAAAGGAAGGATGGTAGCAAGGGAAGGAGGCATGGAGGTGGTGATAAAGGGAGGAGAGCTAGAGACGGTGGCAACAGGTGTGTGAGGACCTGAGGATGAAATATGGTGACTACTAACACAGGAGAGCTGGAAATGGTGAGCCAGTTTAGAGGTTTAATAGATGATGTCGAGTGGATGATGGTGAACTAGTGGAAAGATAGAGAGTGGTCAGAGATTAACTTTGGGGACTATCTCATTGCTGATCTCCCTCACCTTGTTATTTCTTATTTGGGGACAATGGCACTGGCCTTCTTGAATATTTTACCGTTATTGTATCATTTACAACCTATTCCACCCCTCTATTGATTTCACATTCCTTTTTTTTTCCTTTTCCAACAGTGTTTAGAAATCCTCTACCTTTTATTTGCTATTCAGACCCCTTTTAGCTTTCAAAATGAATGTGCAACTATTCCAAATACAAATTCCTTATAAGGTAGTAAAAATAGAATTGGGACAAAAAAATATGTCATATGGCTTACTGCTATAACTTTACCTGCGGGTGATGCCTGTATTAACATATTGCAGAGCAATATATTAAAGACACAAGTTCTGCTTTTAGCTTAGTAAATATACAGTATAATTTGTATATAACACCTATGGAAGAAAATACGTGCGAGTGTGCTTTAATGTAGTGTCACATAATCTCTGGATGTTCAAAGTTGTAAACCTTGACATCATGCTGGTTTGTGCTGAAAATAGACAGATATAGTATTATATTGGCCACTAGCCAAACAGGGAAATAGCAGGAAATGTGAATAATTATATAAATAATACTTATACAAAGACAGGAATAAATGAGTTATTCGAGCAATTTATTCAAAACCATGCAGTGAGTTTGTTTATTTAACATACATGCTTTTTTTTTTTTTACTCATTTTGTACTTTTCCAAAAGTGCCTGAAAGCTTTCCATGCATCTTGTGCTTTATATTGTTTTGCAACTCTATTCCTTATGTTCCTTAATGCACTTGGACATTTCTCACTTTTTTTACAAAATAGAATAAACACCTTTAAACTCTGAGTTGTCTTGTCAACCGTAAAAAATCCCAATATCTATATAAAGAAAGAAAGAAACGTTGCTCTCCAACTTAACAATGAGAAACAAAATGTTCTGGCAAAAATAAACCAATTGAATGCACTAAAATCTATTCTGCGTTAAAGGCAAATAAATATTCAATGCCCAGATTTTCAAAACATAAAAATAAAGCCACAAAAAAGTTAACACAAAAGTAAACTGCACAAGACCTTGTCAGCCTGCTATCTATTAAAAGAAGGTAAGTAAATAGAAGATGTTGGGATTCATGCCATGTTTATAGTATACAGTATTTATAACAAAATAAGATCAACACACGACTTATTTCAAAATCTATACACATAGGGCAAGATTGCTAACTTGGTGCTAACTTAACCAGAGCTGTTGTAAACTTACCAGAGACATTATAGTCTATGGAGTTGCTAAATTTACAACAGCTCTGGTTAAGTAAGCGCCACCTTTGTAATACTGCCCATTGTATGAATAGTGATACACTGCTTTTGGCTGAATGTACTGTGATCGCTTTTACCAGCATCCACATAGGCACACAATTACAATTACGTCTGCACCACAATTTCTTATTAAATGCCAGCACATTCAAGTAAAAATTAATTAATTACTAATGGCCCTGCTCCATTCAAGCCAGTAATAGGGAGTCACTAATGGGAAATTTCTGATCGCGTCGTTAACGGTTAGCAGTTCCCTATTACAGGCTCTATTCTCAGTGAGCTGCTGTACTAGTAGCTTGACTCATAGGACTTCATGGAGATTTGGCGAAGCCCTGCGTGAGGGTATGTAAGCGGGGTCATGCAAAATTAGAGGGAGACTGGTAACAATTTGTTCTCAGCACCTTTCTATTTGCAGTGAGAGGAAGCAGAGGATTGCTCTGTCCTCTGCACCAAGACGCGAATATCAAATTTTTTATGATGTAATACCAGCTACTTAAAGCTAGTATTGATTATTTAAATGCCAGCTGCAGATGAAAGCAACATTGGAATTACTTATCACTTCACAAAGAATAGGAAACATTAAAATGCCCCAATTGCGCCCAAAACAACTTTAGCTCGGTTGAAAGATCTTCAAAATCTGCTTTTACTTTGGCGTTGGCCAAACTGCTGACAGATGGATAATCTTTCAAAAAACCCATGTAAAGAATTCTCCCTGATGGGTTTCCCTGGGGGAATGGTGTATGGCTCTAAAGCAGGAGACACTACTCCCAGAGTTGCTGTTAAACGAAAAATCAATGTAGACTGATTTGGAAATGGCACACAGATCTTCTGAACAGATAGGGATACTGGATACATGGTAAGGTTCAATGGTTAACCCCTCCATACAGTGCTGTGATTCCTCCTGCAAGTGTCAGCTAAATATCATTTTTGGTGGAGGGGGGTATATATTTATATATTATATAGTGAGCCGGGACCCAATAAACAAACGTTCTTCAGGAAAATACAGTCCTTTTTATTTTAAGGTCTGGCATAAACAAAAAAAAATCCAAAAAAAAAAAACCTTGCTTATCTGAGCTCTAAACATAAATCACTGAATAACAGGGGTTGGCATACATGCAGCTGTCTAAGAAACAAAAAACATACAAATATCTTTTTAGCTTTTAAATCATTTCACCAAAGTTTTAGCTTCCTCTGTGGAGAGCGCTTTGGCTTCCCCTCCTGCTCAGGGTTCTCTCTCTCTCTGAATCCGCAATGGGAATACTTTTACCCAGCAGGGGAGGAACTCCCTGGGCACTCCTGGACTGAACTCCTCACTTGCTGAGCTAAATGCAAACTGCGGTGTGGAGAACTGGCCCACCCTATACTCCAAGTGCTCCAACCCAGGGACCCAAATCACCACATGTGACCCCTTTAATAGCACACATTTTCCCTTGGGTTATCAGATTCTAGCCAACACTGCAGCACTGTTGGGAGAACATAAACACTTCCCAGGACCATACCATGTCTCCTGTCACTATATAGGTTGATATGTCTGTGTGAATGTTTGTACTGCAGTGGGTTGTGTCAGGTATACTGGAAGGGAAAAAAGGTAAAATGGATGCCTGTAGCCATTTTATTTTTAAAGACAGTCTTTTGCTTTTTCCAAATTTCCCTAGTTAGAAATGAACAGAGATTTTTTTTTACAGAGTTCATAGCTGGGTGAGATCTTATATATTTTTTTAAAAATACCAGACATGAAAGAATTTTAAAATGTCTTTGTGTGATATAATACCAGGCTAAGTGCTAAGACCTGTCATAATTAAATTTATTGGTCTGTTTTAAGTTTTTAAAACAAAAAGAGCTTTTGTCTTTAGGGTATAGGAATATAAGAGTTAATATCTTTGTAAGGTAAAATATATTCACAAAATATATGTTTATAATCAAGGTATATTTTATTATATTTACAGTAGAAAATAGACGCTCCAATTTATAATGTAGAGAGTTTAAGTGGTAAATAGTATAATTATTGAAGAATAGATTCTGTTGAGTTAACTAGAAAAGAATTCAACTGATAAGACTCAGTAAGTAACTAGAAAGGAGTGAGGGATATAAATTTGATATGACATGTAGAGACATAATGTCTATACTGGTGAGAGAGAAGGTCTTTGTTAAGTCAGATTGACCTCTGACCCGAGATAGGAATATTAAAAAGAAATGGTGGAATTAATTGATAAGTGCAATGCTGCCCTCTAGAGGATAGTAAATATTATAATTGATATTATAAGGGTATTGCTAGTGACGTCAAATTGACTATAATTGAAGCGGCAATGTTGGTTGCAGTCATTCCGAGATTCAGAGACTCACACCGCAATGCATTCAGACTTCCAATACATATGAGAAATTCTGAGATTCCAGGACATGAGGCACTCAAGACTCTCACCAAATCTCTAACTCACATGCATTGATTATCTGATATTGATAATCTTCACATATTCCAAAACATTACATAAGGAATTCCAATGCAGACTCATCAAAATCCAGCTTGGAGAGGTAATGTATGAGAACTATTTAAATTAAGGCATTAATGGAAATTATATAGATTTGTAGATTTCTTGCAACATATAGACTGAGATTTCTCAGATTCTTGGTAGCTCCAAAAGTCTAAATATTTATATTCTGCAGATAGAAATATGAAGAAGTGGACATAAGGATTTATCCTAAAAGAGACTGTTGTAGGATTGATACAAATATATATATTGAATTTGGAAATTACTGTGATTAAAATAAATAAGCAAGGAATTATATAACTAAAAATAAAAAGCAAAAGATTAGAAGTTTAATTCTCGAGATTAGGGGAGGATTCACTAAATAAATTTTATTACTTACCATTAAATTAGCTCATCTTTTGTTGATCCATGTAGTATAGATATATATATATATATATATCTATAAGATCTAGCTGTTAAACATTGATTGCTGGGAAAGGCATGTTGTATTAAGCAGAAATGTTTATTAACCATTTGTGTATTAGTTACTAACTGATAAGGTAAATGATATTAATCATATATGCAGTTACTAACAGGAGAAGCCAGTGAAGCTAGTTTTTATGTGCTGATGGATTGTGGTTTATAAATCTTTGTTTATGATATGAGATTTGAAACTTTTTTGTATACGTAATAAATATATATATGTTTTTATCCGATTATTGATTATTGTATTCTTCAAAGCAAAACACAGACAAAAGAATTTAGGAGAATTTCTAGGAAATATAAACGATTGATATTTGTGTCTCGTATAAATTTCTTATGAAATAATAATCCCTGCCATATTGGAGGCTTGGCTGATAAATCCAATATATGACGTGTTGTAGTCACGTGCAGAGATTATATCCGACAGCTGGGGAAGGGGGGATTCAGATTTTCCTGAACATGTCAATGATTAATTGAGGAACAAAAATCTTGGGGAGTTCCTGAACTTATCTTTTTTGGGCAAGACCCCTGGTTTAATCCTTCCATGAGAAGAGCAGACAGATTATTTCACTTACTAAAATGCAAATCAATTTATACCTTTTTTGAAATGCATCTTTCTGGATGCTTTTGTTGTTATTCTGTCTCTCACTGTTAGAATACATCTATCATTAAAATTATAGACTGATCATTTCTTGGTCAGTGGGCAAATGTACAAAGTCAGCAGGGGATCAAATAATTATTTCCCTCAATGTATATGTATAATATTTTATTTTACAGAAATATTACTTGTAGGAGTTTAATCATGAATAGAATGCCTGATAGTACTTTGCAGTATTTTGCTTCATTATGTATATATTAATATACTTTGTCTTGATTACCATTGTGTAGTTAGGGAGACATATGTCTTATTGTGCAAAAAGTTCTAATTGTAGTTTATTATAAACATAATATATAAACACTGGAAAGCCAAAAAAGCAACCAAAAATGGACCTTCGGAGTGCTAAGATAAAACATAACCTTTATTGATCAAATGTAATAAAATATACTCATGTAGAAGTGAGTCGTATTAAAAAACATGTAGACAAGACATACAACCACGTTCAGCAAACACATAAATAGTAAGGGCAGTAGAAGGAGGAATACAAGTCACAAAATAGCCAGCCCATTAAACTTGGGCATAAGTCGACAATATGTCAAAAACCAATAAATAGCAACTGCCAGAAATTATCATAAATGTTATAATGATATGATATTTTAAATAGGGAATATAAGAAGTCACATTTTAAGCTTCTTGCCAGGATCTCAAAGACTGCCATTCCTCAAATATTTCTCCTATAATTCTCTGGCCAACCATTACAAAGAATTCTGGGAATTGCAGGCCACCATCGTCTGGGAAGCCTGAATTTGAGATACTTGCTTAGAGAGTATGGCCCTCTTAGCCTCTTCTTCCAATCTCGATTTATGCATGTCATGTCATAATTTCTCAGTCAGAACCCCTGTACCACACTACTAGTTGACAACATGCAATTAACCTAATAATAGCAGAAAGACATCACATTCTTAAAAGAACATAGGCGATCATGTAGGATACATATATATATAACTGAAAGATACGAGGACAGCAGCAACACATAACATTTTGATTATTTCTTTCCTACAGTATCACAGTATTAATAATAATATATTCTTTCTACCTTCATATGACCTCCCAGATGAGGAGAAACCCCTCAAGGGGACATGATATTTTTATGTATAGGCAGTCATAACCTTCTAACAAAATCTACAGTAGTCAGACAATTTAAAGCATGCTTATCACATTGCCCTTTATGACTTGAAATAAATGATGGCTTTGAATCCCAGGTTACACATATAACAATTCTCTAAGGTTGGAGCTCAGCCAGTGACTCATCCGGTCTATCAATTGTCCTGATCGGAAATAAGATTTGTATTCTGGTGAGGTTTCTTCTTCAGATACAAAGGATCAGTTTAAGCGGACACTCCCAGTATATTAATATAATTAACTGCACGTGTTACTATTTAATTTACATGAACCCTCATTCACATTAATGCAGAAGTATGGAAATCATCAAATCTAAGGGGCCTCCTTATCCTACAGCAGGCATGAATGTCCAATCCAAATTGGTCAGCCTAATTTTAAAAAGGGCTTGAGGTATATTATGTAGTACTAGTAAGGCCCACATCAGACGAACGCAATGATCACGTCCGTGTTGGCGCACAGTTTAACGTCAGTCGTAGCATAGAATCATGATCAATAGAGACCCACACACAAAGTATGTGCGCACCGAACTGCGCACGCACAACGCACGTGGCAAATGGACGCAGGTTAGGCAAGAACGTAAAACCGCTAGACGGATGCACAGAGTGCGCCACGTCCGCTTAACGTTCTGTGTGAGTGAGATGTCAGACGCAGCGCATTTGCGAGGTCCAGCACCTTGACGCACACAATGGATTTTCATATCCTTTTCAAATTTTTATCATTTTTCATATTAATTTTGTTTCCCATAATTCCCTTTATTTTTCTACGTCCATCAAGAAAAACGGACCATCTGGTGTCTACAGTATCTTCCGTCAGTACGTCCGTCCATTGTGCACGCACGACTGCATTCGTCTGACATTAGCCTAACTGGTTTTGATACATCGGAAGCACTGAGTTACAGTGTAGTAAAGAAAAGATATTTCACAAAAGGTTAGATGAACTATAATTCCCTTAATGAAGCACATATGCCAAGTGCATGATGTAAATTTGCGAGATCATTATCGATTATGTTTGTGCAGTGAGTCATATGATGTGAATTACGTAAGCACATAGGAAATAATCTCACTCTCTACAATTTCACATAGGAAGATCAACACTAATAATTTTTCACTGGACTGTAAGCTTTGGTTTATGAGGGTGGCTGTGCTGTATATGGCCAAATATCCAGATTAGAAAATTATGAGTCACAGCCCTGAAAATTGTAAATACGGAGACATTGAATAAGCGGCAAATAGTCCCAGATCCCAAATTTGGCCTCAGGCACACTAGTAAGTGGGGGAAAAAAGCATAAAATTATATTATATGCAATACATGTGTGGGATCAAACTCCCACATGCTGTGCCGGAAATGAAGGTGCCGCCAGGGGGAAGAGCAGAGGAGGAGGAGACTGCCAGCCCAGCAGCTCAAATGGGGACATGCTTGCTCCGTCCCTTCCTCCTCCACAGCAGCACAATGCAGAGCCTCCCCTGTTTGCTGGAAGTGTCCAGTACGTGCAGGGAGGTGGAGTGGACAGAGACCAGCCAGGAGACAGACAGAACTAACCTGTGAGTATATAACAGGCAGGTCAGGTGTGGTTTGTGTTAGTGAGCAGAGTGTGTGCGTGTGTGAGTGAGCAGAGTGTGTGTGTGTGTGTGTGTGTGTGTTAGCAGAGTGTGTGTATGAGCAGAGGGAATGTGAGCAGAGTGTGTGTGTGAGAAGAGGATGTGTGTGTGAGTGAGAAGAGGGTGTGTGTGTGAGTGAGAAGAGGGTGTGTTGTTTGAGCAGAGGTGTGTGTGTGTGTGTGTGTGTGTGTGTGTGTGTGAGCAGAAACAACGAAAACAGCGTGCCACACAGATGTAGTTCCCACGGAAATAATTTTATTGCATGTTAGCAGAAAAAAACATTATGTTTCGGCCTCCAAAGGCCTTAATCATGCATATCAATGAATAATCAATATGCATGATTAAGGCCTTTGGAGGCAGAAACGTTGCGTTTTGTTGTCTGCTGACATTCAATAAAATTATTTCCGTGGGAACTATATCTGTGTGGCGTGCTGTTTTCGCTGTTCCTGTGTGTTTGGAGGATGGGCGGACCACCGGAGTTTCCCACTGGTCTACAGAGTTCTCCCATTTGGGTAAATATTGTGCACCTTTGTGAGTTTTACTGTGTGTGAGCAGAGGGTGGTGTGTGTGTGTGAGCAGAGGTTGGTGTGTGTGTGCGTGCATGCACGCAGTGGGTGATGTGTGCACACGCAGAGGGTGGTGTGTGCACGCGCAGAGGGTGGTGTGGGCACGTGCAGAGGGTGGTGTGTGTGTATGCACGTGCAGAGGGTGGTGTGTGGGCACGTGCAGAGGGTGGTGTGTGTGTGCGTGTGCAGCTGAAATGAGCTGAGGAGAAATTTAATTAACGAGGGAAAAATTTACTGGGGGGCTGCAGAGATCTGTGATACACTCATACACACCATGCATTACAGTGAGTTTTATTGCTGTGGAGCTCTGTGGTATGCTCATACACAGCACACATTACTGTGATTTTTATTGTTGTGAAGCTCTGTGATACACACTGCACATTACTGTGAGTTTTATTACTGTGGAGCTCTGTGATACGCTCATACACAATGCACATTGCTGTGAGTTTTATTGTTGTGGAGCTCTGCGATACGCTCATACACACTGCACATTACTGTGAGTTTTATTGCTGTGGAGCTCTGTAATGTGCAGTGGGTACAACTGTATCAGTAATGTACAGTATCTTATAAACCTGAAAACTGATTGGCAGTTTCCAACATTTGCACTAAGGATCTTCTGTGACGCGGCGCAGCCTTAGCTGCAATGAGTGGGTGATGGCTGCTGCAGCAGTCTCAGAGAGGTGGCCACCTGTAAGTCTGGAGGGGGCACAATGGATTCTCAATTCACTGTTGGCCCGAGTGGATTTTCTTAACTCAGCACAATTTTCTAAATAATGATTTTACTAATAAATAAATTCTTTAACAGAACAATGTACATGTCGGTTATGCGTGTTTTTTTGGGGGGTTGATCTTTTGTGGGAATGGCATAGGGGGCCCCAGGATCTCCTATTACCCGGGGGCCCCATTAGTTGTCAGTCTGCCCCTGCTTAAGGATGGGTATACGTAAAGAGCTTTTCTAGCATCCTCCAGAAATAACATGTAGATCTGGGGGTTTAGAACAGCAACCACAGAACACCTTTATTAAGTTAAATATATACAGTCCCAGGTGGACCCGGAGAACAGTGGAAAATTACACCCTGGCATCCCCTATCCTCAAGTGTCCAGATATGAAACAATAGGGTGCCATGTAATCACAGCCTGAGCATCAGACTGTCTGTCCACTTACGCAACGTCTCCACTGTTATCAATGCATTCAATCGCCTGATACCAAAATCTGTCACAGAGTAAACAAATTCCTGAGAGGGGATGTTGGAAAAGGCTAAGATAACCCTTCCAGTACACCCATCAGCAGATAGCAACAGATGCACATAGACTGTAATGATAGACAGACAACAACATTATTCAAGCATAACACCGATTACACAAACACCCTACAGGCACAGGGTGACTCAACATAGGAGAGGGCAGAGAAATAATATAGAACATCAGGCCTGCACCTACCAAATACATTTCCAGGGTCATGTACCCCAAGTTCAAAGTGACGCATGTCACAGTGAATTTTTATTTTAACCAATTTAACATTGCTTCAAACTTACTATGAAAATATTAATGTCTTTGCTTTTCTTAGCATTTCACAGATACCTATGTGTGAGCCAATTCCAAACCAATCTTCCAGGGAGTCTCATGTCAAATGAAAGAGAAAAATAAACGAATAAATTTAAATTTGCAAATTGACATGCATATTGAAATGTATGTGCAAATGGTTTATTTGATTGACTCAAATTTGTCAACATCAATTTGATTCACATGAGTGCATTGTTATTCCTTGGAGAAGTGAAATATGTTCCAAAGCTGTCATTTATGTAATTGTATATGAAGGAATATCTACAATACCTCTTTCCTTTTTTTTCATCACCAGCCATATCAATCAACACAGCAATAAAAAGAATCTGCCACACAGAGAGAAATATCCTGAACCTGTTGCTACATCTCAAATACACAGAATTTAGGGACATGAGACTTTGTATCTACTGAAAACCATAGTAACCTTATTTTTTCATAGTTTGAGTATATTCTACCATATATTTGTTGGTGCCATGTTTGATTGATAGATCTTCTAGCAGTATGGTAAAATCCATAATAAGTAATGCTTTCGATACTACAATTCAGGATAGTTGAACGTGTTCTAAACAAATTTGTAAAAACACATTTTTGAGACCTGTTTTTTTTCTTTATTTCTGATTAAACTTGAATTTACAGGAAGAAGTAAACGATAGATAAATAAAAACTTGTATTGGGGAGGTGACAGAGTCATATTGCCAAAGAATTGCTGAAATGCACAGCTATCTGACTCTTAGCTATTCGGAGATATGTATATTCTATGCTCCATTACCCCTGCAGCAGCCAGGGAGATGTTTGCACATAATAGCATTTTATTCTTGATTGAATTTACACTCAGAGTGTTCCTTGCTAGTGTAAATATACCATTTTTCATCTAAGAACTGCAAGGCAGACGTTTTTTTTTGCTGTTTTTTTAAAAAGCCAAGATGACTTATTTTAAATTACAAAAATTGAATTATTAAACGTCTATTTGTATCTCACTAGTTTGTGGTTAATTTTCAAAAAAAATGCAGGCTAGGTAATGAAATTGCAGTAGTAGACATCCTAACAGTTGTTTTCAGGGAGCAAAAGAATAAGAATTATCCCATGACTGCACAAAATAGTTTTCGAAGGAATATATAATCGACATGGTTCAATATACAATAGAATATGGGATGTGGCAACAAGGATAAAAAAGAAAGAGCTCACAACTATTTGTTTTGCCCACAATTCTTCAGATACATATAGTCAATATATAAAGGAGACCATTCAACTGTTGTTTGTTGTTTCCAGCATATAGAAAGCTATATACGGGTATATAGCTAATGAGCCATTCCTAGTTCATGCATATAAAACAAGGAATAAGTGATAATGGAACACATTTTCTGTTCTAGTATCACATTCCAATTTTCTCCAGTGTATTAAATAGAAGGATGCTGTGCAACATTAAAACTGGTGACTGTACTCACATAAGCAGAATATCGCTATTTTTCTAAAAAAAAATTAAAGGGCTGTTCTATAGCTTACTTTCCACTTGAGCAGGCAAATGTGAACCAAAAGCAAGTAATTGAAAAGTTTCCTCCTACTGTTTGCAAACAGAATATAGAGAAAACAGTAGGCAACGTATCCAGTTTTTAATTAAAAGCAGATGGAAGGCACTATGCCGGCTCGTTTCTTTCTATGTGTTCAATTTTAGCTGCCTATAGTTAAGTGTGATGAAGCAAAACCAAATGTGTAGTTGTAATTATCAGCCCTGTGCACTGAGACTTGCATTGTGTTGTAAGGGGCAGTGGGAGTGACAAAAACACATTTTTCCGTGGAAAAAATATATCCATCATCTCCACAATAAAACAAGTGATTTAAAAGGTGTTTGATGTTAACATTTAGTCATCATCGTAAATTGCACTGGTCATATTTCCATTTGTGAACGGATGACACTCTAAAGCCATTAAATATTTACATCGTTAAGATGCTGATCACACTGGCAAGGTGTAATAGTCAAGAGCATTTTCTTCTGTTTAATAGGTCATTTAACAAATCTACTCAAGGCAGGGGATTTCAGTTAAGGCCCGACAAAAAAGTTTCTTCCTGGAACAAAGTAATTTTTTTAGCACTTTTCTTTCAAATTGTACTTTCTTCTTTTACATCAGCACATTTCCTTTGACTTTAACCCATTCACTACCAAAACCACTGTCTGTTTTGCATTGGAATACAATGGGGGAAAACTAAGCACATTTAACCATATTTGCATTGTTAATGTAAGATTAGTGTTTCCCCAGTGAGAAGCTAAATTCTCTGTAATATCTCACTCCTGTCACCCTGTGTTAGTGAAAGTAAACTATAAGGAGCAGCATCCACCCTCATCGTTATCCACAAAGAACAATAAGCCGGAAATCTAATCAATTTTATCTGTTTCTAACACATAAATGTGACACAAATGTGTTTTCTGACTGTATGCTAATAATGTGGTACTGGCTGGTAGGAGTAGAGGTAACATCACTGCCATATAACTGTGGAGACACAGGTTTGAATCCCAGCAATAGCACCTCTCCAGTAAGTGTCCTTGGGCAAGACACCTAATGGTACATACTCGCCACCCAGGACATATATGAAAATGGGAGAAATCTCAATGTATCCTCCTTGGTAAAATAAGTTCTCAAAAATAAAAAAGACCCCTATTGGAAATTGTGTAAAATAAGGGATGCTATCTAGAGTTTAGAATCAATCATCCTACATTTAATTGTTAACTACACATCTCGGGCAAGACTACAAAGCTCACGCTAAAACGGGGACGTTAATTGATAATCTGTGCCTGCAGGTTTCCCTGTAGCATTCCCAATTTAGCGTGAGCTTTGTAATCATCACCTTGCCCCAGATCCATTAGCTACCCTTGGGGATACTCGATGTAGTGCTTCTGTGCTGCCGTGAGTATCACCTCCTGGTGTTCATAGGACTCTATGAAGTGTTGCGCTGTCGGGCCGTGAGCTCTCACGAGATCGTGGAGCGATTGCAGAGGGACACTAGGGACTATTTGTCCTCAGTCTTTCTTTGTTCTCAGCGGCATGAAGCAGTGAATTCAGCTGCGGGTCTTGCCGAGGAATGAGAGGTAAGTATTGGATTTATTGGAGGGCTTTTTAGCTTGTGCTAAATTATTCTGCAGAAGTGGAATCATTAGCACCAGCTTTAGGACTCAGTAAAAATGTGTGTAGCCCATTGGTGCGGTAATTATCGCTACAACTTTGTAATATGTAGATACTCGAGTATACCGCTAGATTTTGGTGACAAAATTGTACCTTAAAATTGGGGGGGGGGTTGCGTTATATTCGAGACATCTACATCGCATGTACAAAACAAACCATTGACTTGCACAGGGATCCCTAGTCTCCCGAAAATTCCGGTAGTCTCCCTGAAGTGAATGCAGGCTCCCTGTTGCCCGCAAACACTTCAGGAACTCCTGGATTCAGGAGAAGTGGGATCCATCACGGCCAGAGGGCAAGCTCGGCTTAAAACCGGGCATTCACACTCGCTATGCACAGCACATTGGGAGTTGTAGTTTTCTGACCTCTGGCTCCAGCAGGTAAGATTGTCCACCACGTCATCCGCCAATAGCCAGCCCCAACCCATTTTTGCCTCATCCTGACGTCACTGCAGACATGATGCGCGATTCTCCACATATTCTGAATATGAGGAGAATTGACCGGCGCCTCTGCAGTGACATCAGGAGCTCGTTCAGGAGGGCTGGCTATTGGCAGATGATGCGGTGGATGAGCCTGCCTGCTGGAGCGGGAGATCAGAAAACGATACTTCCCGGCGTGCTGACTATCGGTGAATGATTCACTGCGCTGGTTGCCTCGCTCTGCCGGCTGTCTTATCACAAGAAGGCGGGTGGCCGGCGGCTTCATACTTAGTAACAACTACAATCATTCTAGAGCAGAGCACCCTGGCCTGAGGGGGAGCCTGACTGTGTTAAGAGAGCCTGGAAGGATTTAAAGTGTTTATCAGTATAGTATACTTTAATAATTTTGCTCCTCGCGTTATATTCGAGTCTTGAGTCTCATTTCTATAATAAATCTCTATCCATCGCGTTATATTTGGGTCGCGCTATACTCGAGTATCTACGGTACCTTACTTATCCTAACGCTAATTACTGATTACGCTACCCATATTAACTATAGGGTGCACAAAGGACAGTAAACTCGCGCAAACTAGCGCAATCACCGATGCGCAAATAGATTTTTAATGCTGTTTAGCGTTAGGGATGTAATATGGGGAGCAGAAGATAAACAAGTCCAGTCATTCTCCAGAGTTTCACCTTTCTTTGAATAGAGAAGTGAAAATTCTAGGCCAAAATAGCCAAACCAGAAAAATTCTCCCATTTATCTCACTTTCCAAATCGGCTATTTGGTCTAGATTGTTCTCTTCCCCTGTCAGTTCTCCTGATTTTCACCTTGCTCTGAATAACCCAGAAAGTAACTTATCATAATGTTAATGCTTATATATCCGAACGCTGCAGTTAGCGTTTGGTGTGTAATCTAGCCCCTCATGTTTCAAATCAATGTAATATTTTTTTTATTAAACAAAAAGCACTAGAGAAAGGGTTAATACAAGTGTTATCAATAAAAAAACACCTTTGAAACAGCATAAGGAAATTGTTAAATGTCAAGAAACAACAAACGACAACAAAACAAATACACATTTAAGTTAGGTGCAGACTAGAAGTACCTAATAATGCGTTCTACTAATGTGAGAGAAAATGTGACTTTTTAACTGATGGAACTTATGAATTAAATAATTACTCTGTTCATTATTTAACAGCCTTATGGATTCATTGCATACATAATGCTCAATGTAGATATATTCAACAGATATACAGTATCTCACAGAAGTGAGTACACCTCGTCACATTTTTGTAAATATTTTATTATATCTTTTCATGTGACAACACTGAAGAAATGACACTTTGCTACAATGTAAAGTAGTGAGTGTACAGCTTGTATAACAGTGTAAATTTGCTGTCCCCTCAAAATAACTCAACACACAGCCATTAATGTCTAAACCGCTGGCAACACACAGTTTGATCTTTCCAGTGATGCCTTCTTTAACCCCTTAGGCTCCAAGCCACGATCCGGCATCAGTCGGCACCGGATCACAACCTATTTCTGGTGGGGGCTGTCATCTTAGATGTCAGCTTCACCTCCGGGTCCCCCCTCATCAACTGGCATCATCGCGCATGGCACAATGACATCAGTTAGCCGAGTAACCCCAAGCTGCCCAGGGATTTCCTAAAGAAGTCCTATGGTGGTGATAAGGGAGGTCGTTGAACCCCCATATCTCCCGATCAATGGCCATGCTCTGGCCTTTCCAATGATACCAAAAATGACGCTCTAGTTGCCACTGATCGGGAGAGACAAGAAAGTATAGGGAGGGATATCCCCCGCTTAGCAGGTGACATGTGGGGAACGTCCTCCACATATAATGGGGAATCTCGATGATGTTCTCCACACGTCTTCTGCATCCAAGGGGTTAATGTTCATTCTATGATTTTGCTCTGTATATCTTCCAGACCTGAATAAGAGAGGTATACTTTTGAAAGCTTGTCTAGTTTTAAATGTAACAGTAGTCGAATAAAAAAGGTATCACTATGTACTGCTATACTCTGGGGATTTACAAATATATATATATATATAAAGTTATTATTATTATTATTCTTTATTTATAAAGCGCCAGCATATTCCGCAGCGCTGTACAATAAGCACAGTATAGACAGGGTTACAATACATTGAACAACATTTGACAAACAGTATAGGAGGAGATGAGGGCCCTATTCCCGTAGGAACTCACAATTTGGGAGGGTTGGGGTTGGAAACAGGAGGAGAGGACTGTAAGGTGAGAGTGATTGATGGTTGCGTCAGTGAGTTGGGTGGTAGGCTTCCCTAAATAGGAACGTTTTAAGGGAGCGTTTGAAGGAAGAGAAGTTAGGGGAAAGTCTGACAGTACGAGGGAGAGCATTCCAGAGAGTGGGGGCTGCGCGTGAGAAATCCTGCAGTCTATCATGGGAAGAGGTGATGCGGGGAGAAGCTAGTCGCAGGTCACTGTTTGACCTTAGGGAGCAGGCCGGGGTGTATTTGGTGATTAGTGAGGACAGGTAGTGGGGAGCTGAGTTAGTGAGGGTTTTGTAGGTAAGGATAAGGATTTTGAACTTAATTCTGCAGTGGATGGGGAGCCAGTGAAGGGAGTCGCAGAGGGGAGCGGCAGAGACAGAGCGCCGGGTGAGGTGAATTAGCCTGACGGAGGCGTTCAGGATGGATTGTAGGGGGGAGAGGCGGGACAGAGGGAGGCCAGATAAGAGATTATTGCAATAGTCGAGTCGGGAGATTACCAGGGCGTGTATGAGTTGTTTGGTGGTGACAGCGGTAATAAATGGCTGAATTCTGGAAATATTACGCAGTTGGTATCGGCAGGAGGAGGAAAGAGACTTGATGTGGGGGATGAAGGAAAGAGCAGAGTCAAGTGTAACTCCAAGACAGCGAACTTGGTTTGATGGGGAGATGGTGATACCCTCCACCGTGATAGAGAAGTCAGGAGGTGGGGAGGCATTGGAGGGAGGAATAAGTAGGAGTTCAGTCTTTGACATGTTGATCTTTAGGTGGTGGGAGGCCATCCAGGAGGAGATGCCAGATAAACAGTCATTGACTTTTGAAAGGACAGGGGGAGAGAGATCAGGGGTAGAGAGGTAGATCTGAGTGTCATCAGCGTAGAGGTGGTAATTAAAGCCAAAGCTGTTGATGATTTTGCCCAGGGAGGAGGTGTAGATGGAAAAGAGCAGAGGACCAAGGACAGAGCCTTGAGGTACACCAACAGATAGAGGCAATGAGGAGGAGGAGTTACCAGCAAAGGACACACAGAAGGACCTGTTGGATAAATAGGAGTCGACCCAAGCGAGTGCAGTGTCACCGAGACCCAGAGAGTTGAGGGTCTGTAGAAGGAGGGGGTGGTCAACAGTGTCAAAAGCAGCCGAGAGGTCAAGCAGGATGAGAATAGAATAGTGGCCGTGTTTTTTAGCAGTTAGGAGGTCGTTGGTGACTTTGGTGAGGGCAGTTTCAGTTGAGTGTAGGGGACGGAAGCCAGATTGCAGGGGGTCAAGTAGGGAATTGGAGGACAGGAAGAGGGAGAGGCGGTTGAAGACTAGTTTTTCTAAGAGCTTTGATGTGAAGGGAAGCAGGGATACAGGGCGGTAGTTGGATGGAGAGTTGGGATCTAGGGATGGTTTCTTTAGTAAAGGGGTAACTAGCGCGTGTTTGAAGGTGGATGGAAAGGAGCCAGTGGAGAGAGATAGGTTGAAGATGTGTGTGAGAGCAGGGGTGAGGGAGGAGGAGAGGGGAGGAATTAGATGTGAGGGAATGGGGTCGAGCGGGCACGTGGTGAGATGTGAGGAGGACAATAAGGAATTGACTTCCTCCTCAGTGGCTGGGAGGAAGCGGCAGAGGGTGGCAGAGGGGACCTCTGGGAGTGGAGGTGGCAGATAACTATCTTGTGTTGGGATGTTGCTTCTGATAGTTAGAGTTTTACTGAGGAAGTAGCCTGCCAGGTCTTGAGCGCTGAAGGCAGCTGAGGGGGGAGGTGCAGGTGGGTAGAGGAGGGTGTTGAAGGTGGACCAGAGCCGTTTAGGGTTGGAGGACAGCGTAGATATAAGAGATGAGAAGAAGGTTTGTTTGGCCAAGTGGAGGGCAGAGGTGTATGACCGGAGAATAAACTTGAAGTGAACAAAATCAGCTTCAGAGCGGGATTTCCTCCAGGCACGCTCTGCAGTGCAGGAGCATCTTTGCAGGTAGCGTGTCTGGAGGGTGTGCCAGGGCTGAAGCTGGCGGTGTGGGGCCTTACAGAGTCGAAGAGGAGCAAGAGTGTCTAGAGCAGAGATAAGAGTAGTGTTGTACTGATTAGTGGCAGCATCAGGGCAGGTGAAGGATGAGGTATGAGGGAGGTGGTGAAGTAGGTTGGAGAATTGATGGGGGTCCACAGCATGTAGATTTCTGCGAGTGTGTGTGCGGGGTGGGGGAGCAGGGTGTTTAGGAAGTCCAGATAGGTTGAAAGAGAGAAGGTGGTGGTCAGAGATGGGGAAAGGGCGACAATTGAACTCAGAAATGGAGCAGAGGTTGGAAAAGACAAGGTCAATAGCGTGACCATCGCGGTGGGTAGGGAGGAGGGAGGATTGTGTGAGTCCAAGGGAGGACGTGAGTGAAAGAAGTTTGGAGGCAGCAGGGGTGGAAGGATCGTCAATGGGAATGTTGAAGTCCCCGAGAATTAGGCATGGAAGATTAGAAGACAGGAAGTGAGAAAGCCAGGTAGCAAAGTGGTCAAAGAACTGGGAGGTTGGTCCCGGTGGGCGGTAGATGACTGCCACCCTGAGAGCCAGAGGAGAGAACAGGCGGATGCAGTGTGTCTCGAAGGAGGAGAAGGAGAGGGATGGGGGTTTTCTGTAAAGTGTTTACCTAACAGATACCAATTGTAAATGCGAATATATTCACAGCAATATTTTGTCAAGTGATGGATAATGCATTGCTTTTATTTTATGATATTTTCTAGTTTAAGCTGCCATTCTTCTGAAGACATCTGAGGTTTGAAGACATCTTAGTGCAATTACATGCACTACTGTTGGTTTGGCTATCCATAATCAATATGCATCTGCAGAGAGTTGTGCAGCTCTCCTGTACTTACCTACTACAGTCATAAGTCAACAGGTTTATTGACAAGTATGGGAGCATTTATATGACAGAGATTTTCTTAAGATCTAAACATATGGGCACCATTTGGCATGTGCAATGTATAGGTGGAATTCAAATCTCTTTCAAGAGTGTCTAAGTTGACAGAATCACGACTGGTGTGTTGTAAAAAGGATACACAAAAATATTTTTATTGGGCTGGGGTTTAAAGGTTTACATGCATTGTTTTGAACATTTTGTATTATACTTCCCTGTCAAACATTTCCCTTTCAACAACAAATGCTGTAATCACCGAAAGCCACAACACACGTGTATTGTTCCTATAGATCATATTATTTTTTTCATTGATTTTTGTTCTGGATCAATGAGATGTTTTCATTATAGGAATACAGAAAATTAAAACGGATAAGGTAAAAAGGGATAGACTGAGAAAATCATAATGTACAAAATAACACTTTTAAATATATCAAACAGAAAGAACATTGATAAGACAGAATGCCCAGTAATGATCTACATACAACAGTGATAATGCAAAAAAGGGGAAACTATATGAAATTAAATCTCATTTATAGGTCTCCTAAAAAGACCAAGGAACACATCAGGGACGTAACTACAGGGGATGCAGAGGTTGTGACTGCAACCAGGTCTGTTCTGCTGAGGGGCCCAACAGAGGCAACCCTGCAAAGGGGATTACTGGTTTCTTTTAATTTCCACTGAGGAAGCACCGATAATGCGCAAAAATCTTTTGGTTTATCATTTTTTACTTCGTATTTTTACTGTATTAAAACCGTTTTACTTTACCATTCTCTGGATCATCCTTTGGGGACTTGGTATTCCTCTATTCAAGAAGGGCGTTTGAGAGGATTGGCCAAATAATCAAACCATCAGGCGACTACAACTAGAGCCGGTTCATTGGCTCTAGAGGGGTGAGTGTAAAACTTTCACCATTATATATATACATTGCATGTTTTCCATACCATCTGCACTAGGAATTTGTTCCTCTATTTTTGAGGCACAAGAGTTCCATCAAGAACCTAGAGGCTGATGGATATGCTTGATGAAGTGCCGGTATATGAAACACAAGAGTATTAGGAGACTCTGGATTGTAGATTGACATCATTTTGCATTGTTGTTTCAACAGCGCCAGAGTTCCACCAGACTGTAAAGTTGCTTGCAGCTATCTCTCCTTCTCTCTGATAACCGTTATTTCTGGCAACTCGCCGTGACTCATGGTAACCCATTGTGACCCCTGGTAACCCACCGCGATCCCTGGCAACCCACCATGATTCCTTGTTTCCCACCTTGTTATCCTAGTTACCCTCGCAGTGTTCCTGTGCCATCTGTATATCTGACCTCTGCTAAAGGACTTTGACCACCCTTTTGCCAGTCGCCTGCCTTGACCCTTGCTACAAAATAACTACTGTAATTGGATTGCTCCTTCTTGGAAACCATGCATTGTTCACCGCATTACCCATATTGTGCCTAGTCTTCTCCCTACTGTGTCTCCTGGTCCTCAGCTCCCCTCCCTATCCTGTCTGTCTGGTCTCAGTAAGTTTCCTTCTGTCTTTTAATTTCTCTGTGACTCCTGATTTCTGTTCATAGTCAGCCCTCTTCCTGTCCTGCTTTCTTTGTCTTTATCTTTGTGTTCTGTCCAGCCCCATTCCTGTCCTGCCTAGCCACCTACTATTCTTACCTATTGCTGAGTGTTCCCTTTGGTTTATACATATATGCAGTAGACATATACGCATACTGAGCACGAACCAACTACCCCGCACACTGAATCTTGACACTATCAAATTTGTGAAAAATAAAAGCAGACTATGCCAGGTATTTCAGATGTGACCTGTTGTGAAAGAATGAAAGTATGGATGATTTGTCAAATATCTGATATACATGATGTATGGCGCAATTAATTCATCTGGATGAGTCAAAAGACATCATAGAATATTTAATAGTCATTAATGGTGTTGCCATGGAAATTGGATGATCATGGGTCAAGGCTCTTTGGATAAATTAAAAAAGCTTAGATGTTATCTATGGGTCTTTACTATACCATATGAATGATTTCAGAACTGACAGCAGAGCTATCGAACATGATGATGGTAGTGCAAGGGTGGAACCCGGCATGAGCCGTCATGGAATCCCCGGACTTGGCATGATAACACTTTAGGTGAGGCTACTCAGGTAAAAATTTATTAAACAGGGGCTGGGAAGTCCAGACAGTCACAAATGGTGCAGGGGTCTCAACAAGGACGCCAGGCAAGCCAAGGTCGGTACACGGATGATGGATTTACTGTAGGGGTGAAATTGTCGTGATCGGTTCCACTAGAAATGTGGGAAACACCAGAAAGCACAGCAGTGCACCACAATTCAATTAGACCAAGTTCCAAAACTAGCATTTCCTTTCCCAGATTTTTCACATATTTTATTTCTAGAGGGATGGTTTTGTGACATGCAGTTATATTTTCATCAACGTGATCTTTAAGGCCCCCGGCACACGAGCGTATAGGTACTGCGCACAGTGCGTCCGTTACGGACGTAATTTTTGACGGGAGATATTGTGTGTACTGAAAATGTGCGTCCGCAAAGGACGCAAATTTTCACGGGAGATAAATGTGTTCAAACAGACCAAGTTAATAATTGTGTTAATAAGTTAATAAGCGTGTCGGCCTTCGCACTTGCGTAATTGTTAACGCCCACAGGAAGCAGCACGTATTTCCCACGTCCGTCTAGCTTTTTTACGTCCATGCCATTTTGACGTCCGTTGCAGTACGCGAATGCCGTGCGTGAAACCGTGCGCAGGTGCATCGTGTGGTGTTCAGATTAACTTCTTTGCAAATCTATAACGGACGTCAAATTTTGCGCACAGACGGACGCAAAAATAACGCTCGTGTGCCGGGGGCCTAAGCTGCATTAGATAGATCCAGATATTCACGCAATATACTGTTTATATAGGTTTACAGAAAACCCACAAACAGGCCTAGCTGCTACCTCCACAAAGCCAGCTTTCATCCCATCCATAGCAAACAAGGCATTGTTTACTGCTAGACTATCAAGTATCATCGAATTTGCTCTGACACTGGAGACAGGGATGGTCACCTGAGCAAACTGTCGGCATCATTTAAGCTTAAGGGCTATAAGGAAAGCACAATTTCTAAGAAAATAAAATCTGCCATGAAAACATAGAAACATAGAAACACCTCGTGAACAGTTGTTGCGCTACATAGAAAGGAAAAACACCATCCCTCTAATTGTTTCCTATAACCCGACTCGAGGGAATTTGCAAAATCGAAGATTTGCAGCCACTGAACACAGAGGACGCTGCGCTCAAAGGAATATACTCACAGCCCCCTTATTGGAATTAAAGCAACCCCCTATCCTGAGGAAAAGACTGGTCCGCAGCAAACTCACACAGGGACAGGACGACATACAGAATGAGACCAAATGCTGCAACAAGTCCAGCTGCAAACTTTGCCAACATATATATGTGACAGCAGCACTGCCTGGCACAGTAACACCACATACAACATCAATGGCTCGTACTCCTGCACTTCTGCAAATGTGGCATACATGTACCAGTGCACAGCCTGCAAAAAAGGCTGCTATATTGGTGAAACTGGCTTTGAACTGAATCTCAGGATGAACCTGCACAGACACTCCATCAAGAAACACCAGGAAAATAAATATTGTACCCCGGTTGGACTTCATTTTAATCTGACAGGCCCATCCATTCACAACCTCGGGATTAAAATCCTCAAAGGAAATTTTAAAGACTCTCATGAACGTTAGACATTTGAAATTAAAACGATCACATATTTTAACACCATAAAGGAGGGACTCAATGTACATTCTGATCATAATGTCACGTAACATCCAGCAATGTACTTGGTTTACATGTTTTTTTCTAAATTCTGTCTTCACTTTTTCCTCTTATGCACACTCATCAGATGCTCACCATGATGCTTATCTGTGTTGTTTTATGGGCCTATGGTCTGTCCTTTGTTTGTTTACCATTCTTGACCACTATTCCACTATTAGGGGCAGTATTACATACTTGGTGCTGACTTAACCAGAGCGGTTGTAATCTTAAAACCTCCATAGGCTATAATGGCTCTGGAAAGTTTACAACAGCTCTGGTTAAGTTAGCACCAAGTATGTAATATGGCCCTTAGTATTTAAGACCCCCATCCTAACCCCACTCCTTCTGCTTGGCTCTTTATTGCTTTATTCTATGATTTTGCTCCGTATAGCTTCAAGACCTAAAGAGAGGTATACTCTCGAAAGCTTATCTTTTACATGTAACGTTAGTCTAATAAAAAAAGGTATCACTACGTACTGCTATATTGATTTTGGCATCTGGACTAAAACGGCTTATCAAATCTACACTAATATATATGCATTTATATACACACATTGACGTTTTGAAGGGCATCTGTTATGTTTAAACTGAAAAATGGTTCAGGAACATATTTTAAAAAAGTTTCATATCACAAAATAATTGCTACTTTTATATGCACCGCAGATTGAATTTTCCCATAAGGTTTTTTATTGATTCTAGTTTTGAACGTACTATTGATGTGGGGGCATTCGAAGCAGAAAAAAAAGACTGATCTGTAGACAGGTGGTGTAATCTCTTCACTGCTATTAGACTACAGATCTTCATGGTTTAAAACAAAGGCATAGAGTGTGACAGACACTGTCCTTATTGCAGTCACTGTACATCTGGTAATTTGGCACAGTATTTTTTTAAAACTGTGAATAAGATACCTGCTGTCTTTGTATTTCTGAAGTGACATTTCCCAAAACTTGTAATGTGGCAGATCTATCTTGTCAAATATGATTTCTCAACAAAAGTATTATTATCTAACATTCCCCACAGTTGGCTGGCTCAGGAGGCGTGCAGTTTAGTTATAGAAATTAGATACCTGCAGTATGACTACACTGAAAAATGTGGTGTATATTTAATAAATGAAACAAAAAAAATTAAAAGAAATTGTTTTACACATTTGTTAAAGATTAATAATTTTTTTTATTCTTAAAGTTTAACACCACAAAGGTAACACATTAGTCTATGTGAAAAATCTTGGATGGAAGAGAGTTGATTTGTTGAAGACTAGACTTACAGTGACAAAAAAAGCATGCAAACCCTTTAGAAGTAACTGCATTTATTCATAAAGGTGTCTGAAAATCTTTGATGTTCATCTAAGTTATAGTGATCAACAAACACAATGGGCCACAATACATCCTTCACGCTACAACGGGGATGCTAGGGAGAAAAACCTGCACCTGCAGGTTTCTCCTTTGCGTCCCTGTTTTAGCGTGATATTATGATGCAGGCGCTAGATTAGCTGTCTTTGGTGCTAAAAGGTGCTAAACCGCGGAATGCACGCGGCAGCGCTAAGCACCGCCACGAGCATCCACTCGATGGAGTCCACTCCATTGAGGCAGATGCTGCCGGTCATATGACCTGCCAGATCTTGCTTCGCTGGTCAGCATAGTGATCCACAGAGAGAGATACTGGTAGACTTTTTCCCCCCAGTCATTCCTTGCTCCCGGCGGACAGAGGATGCAGTTGGAGCTGCGGTCCTCGCCGCGGGATTAGAGGGGAGTATCTGATTTTTTTGGTGGGAGGGGTTTCTAGCTAGTGCTGACGAATTCTGCAAAAGCGGAATCCGTTAGAACCAGGTCCAGGCTGTGGTTAAGTGTCGGGTTAACCGCAGCCGGACTTTGTAATCCTAACGCTAATTAACGCTTTGCGCTCCCCATGTTAAGCATAAGGATCGCAAACTACAGTAACCTCGCGCTGAAAAACACAAGATTCCAATTGCTAACGATTTTATTTTAACCCGTTAGCGTTTGGATTGTAATATGTGAAAATGCGCTAGTGCCACCAGGGCTAACGTTATCACTCACTCAGGTGAGTGCTAACATTAGCGATAGGAGGGTAATGAAGGCCTGAAGCACCTAAGGTGTAGGGCCCTTAAGTTGCCTCTGATGCCAGGACGCAGGGAGGATTTTTCTAGAAAGGTTTTGCAGCGTGTGAGGAGAGTGAGCAGGAGTGGTGTGGGAGGAGTCGCCAGGAGGGTACTTAAGGTGCGTGTGGAGAGGCTCTGCACACTTTTTTCTCCTGAGGTAGAGCGGTGAAAATCTGTGCTGCGTCAGAGAACGGTGTTTTTTCGGCTTTTGCCTTAAAAAATTTTTAGTGGATGGCGGAAGGCGGTGAACTGGAGTCGCTATTGGAGGAAGTGTGGGAGGCGGCTTGGCATCATGGTGTGGAGTGGGCCAGAAAAAGCCTGTCGGAGGTGCTGACGGCAGAATCGGAAGTGGGATCTCGGCCTGCCAGCATTTCGATGCCTCCAGAGCGGTTTAGTCCGGGAGGCGAATCCAGTGGTGAATCGGCGGCTGAGAGGTTGAGATTGGAGGCTGTGAGAGGCCGAGGATGGTTGGTTCAGCGGATGTTGGCTGGTGGTGATGAAGTTGGGAATGAGGCTGGCGTGAGAGCTTCCAGACGTGTGGAAAGTAGGAGCTCAAGGCCGGTATCGGGGGCTAAGGATCCTTCTGGTCGGAGGGGTGGTGTGGTGAGCTCTACCAGGAGAGAAGGAGTGCGGAGGTCGAGGAGTTCCGCGGGGAGAAGAAGAGTTCGGTGGTCCGCCAGGGGTCCCAGAGGTGGAGATAGGTCTGTCTCAGGGACTGATGTTTCGGCGGTAAGACAGTTGGTGGATGGGGGTGTGGATGGTGGTGTGGCACAGGGTGTTGGTGTGCTGGATGAGGTCACTCAGGAGCTCAAAGTAAATTGATGTTCAGATGGTGGAGCTGATGGGGCTCCGGATTTTGGTGTGAGGGAGCTAATGATTTTGGTACTTTGGGTTCTGTGGCTCATCACACAAATGTTTTTTCATCCACAGTTCCAAAGGTTCGGGAGAGGAGTCCACAGCCGGTTGGTGGTTTCCAGGCTGCTGGAGTCGGTGGAGTTGGTGCAGGGGGTTCGGAAATTGTGGCACAGGAGGTTCCAGGAAGTTCAGGTGGACCTCGTGTGGCAACAGGTAATGGAAATGGTAGTGATGTGTGTTCTTTCATGTCTTTTTTACAAGGGGCCTTTGAGGCTTGGTCGGTTTCACCAGGGGGTGTGAACCAGGGAGTGGATTTGGCTCAAGCATGGAAGGGTGCAGGTGGGCCATTTGTGAGAGCTGGTGGAGCTCTTGGTGGTGAAGTGATGGCTTCAAGAGGGCCGAGTGGTGATTTGGGTTCACTCGGTGAGTCCGCAGGGGTGGTGGATGTGGCAAGGAGGAATGCTTGTGTGTCATTTTCTGGGTCTTTGGGGTTTCATTTGAAACAGGAGGTTAAAGAAGGCATATGGTGGGGTGAGTATGTGGAACTTTTTTCCCTGCTTCCATTGGATGAGGTGGCTGGGGTAAAAGATGATTTGTCTAAGGACAGTTTAAAGGAAGAGGAGGAAAGGAAGAAGAGGTTTCGGAGGATTCTCAAGTCATTAGGGAATTGGCTCCGGGCTTTTTGTATTTTGGCAAGTGTGGTTGGGGAGAAGAGCCCACAGCACTGTTCGGGTCTTTTTTGTTATGTGGATGGAATTTGGGAGGCTTATTGGACTTATGGTGGTTGGGCGTGGTGGAAATTTAGGCAGTTTAGGCAGCGTTTGGCGGCTCACCCAGGGATGGGGTGGGATCATATGGACATAACGCTGTGGTTGCGTTTGATGGGGGCACAAAAGGCTTTACCCTTTCCAGGGGGAGTCAGTGGGGGATGGGTTAGTTCCCCACCGGCAGGTGTTAAAAAGGGATCGTGCTGGCAGTTTAACGAGGGTCAGTGCAAGTTTGGTACTGGGTGCAGGTTCAAGCACGAATGTTCAAATTGTGGAGGATTGCATTCATTGTCCAGATGTTTTAAGAGGGCAAGACAAGGAGGTCTGCCTTTTGGAGGGTCTGGAGAGGGGAACTTCCCCAGTGAAACTCGATGCAATGTTACCGTGGCTAAGGCTTTACGGAAGACGTAGAGATGCAGAGTTTTTACGAGACAGTTTTGGTGATGGTTTTCAGATTCCTTTTGTGGTAAGGCCAGGGGGTGGCAAGTTAAGAAATTTAAAGTCGGTTAGAGTGTATCTGGAGGTAGTTCGGGAGAAGGTGTTTAAGGAGATTGGGGCTGGTAGGATGGCAGGTCCATTCTCGTCTCCTCCGGTGCGGGATTTGAGGATATCCCCTTTGGGGGTTGTGCTGAAGCGGAAGGCAGGAGAGTTTTGTTTGATTCATCATTTATCCTTTCCACGGGGGGATCGGTGAATGATGATATTGGTGAGGACTTGGCCTCGGTGTCGGACGTGTCATTTGATTCCGCGGTCAGTTTGGTCCATGATGCAGGACAGGCGGCTTTAATGGCTAAGGTGGATATTGAGTCGGCTTTTCGGCTATTACCTATTCATCCTTCGTGTCATCATCTTCTGGGATTTTGCTTTGAAGGCAAATTTTTGGTGGATCTATGTTTGCCTATGGGTTGTTCCATTTCCTGTTCTTTTTTTTTGAGTGCTTCAGTACATTTTTGGAATGGGTGGGCCGTGAAGTGGCAGGGTCGGATAAACTGACACTTTATCTGGATGATTTTTTGTGCGTGAGAAGGGAAGGGACAGGAGAGTGTTTGCACATTCTTCGGTCTTTTCAGTGGGTGGCACACCGATTTGGTGTTCCTTTGGCTTCTGATAAAACGGAAGGTCCAGCGTCAGTTATCACTTTCTTGGGAATTGAGATTGATTCGGTGAAAGGTGAGTGTCGTCTACCTGTGAGGAAGTGGTGGAAGCTTTGAGGCAAGTGGAGGGGGCCCTGTCGGTTAAGAAACTGCAGTTGAGAGAGCTGCAGTCGCTGATTGGTTGTTTGAATTTTGCGTGCAGGGTCATTCCAGTTGGAAGAGTCTTTTTACGTGGATTGACTTTGGCGACATGGGGTATTCGGGAAGGTCATCATTTTGTTAGAATATCTGGTGCCATGAAGGAAGATTTGGAAGTGGGGAGATCCTTTTTGGTTTTGTTTAATGGGGTGGCCATATTCCCTTCAAAAGAGGTTTGGGCGAAGGAACTGGAATTTTTTCACGGACGCCTCGGGAGGTGTTGGTTTTGGGGTATTTTTTGGGGGGCATTGGTGTGCTTCTCGTTGGCCTGATAGTTGGTTGGCATCTTCATTGATGCGGAATTTGGCATTTTTGGAGTTGTTTCCATTAGTGGTGGCCTTGGAGCTGTGGGGAGGTGCTCTGGAGGGGAGAAGGATTCTGTTCCGTTCTGACAACATGGCGGTGGTGTCGGCGGTTAATTCTTTGTCGGTTTCATCATTGCCAGTCATCAGGTTGTTGAAGAGGTTTGCATTACTGTGTCTTAAATTTAATGTTTTATGCAAGGCACGTCATGGGCCGGGTCGCCTTAACTCAGTGGCAGATGTTTTGTCTAGTTTGCAGTGGGACAGGTTTCGTTTCCTGGCTCCATTGGCAAGGGAGGTGGGCACCCCTTGTCCAGAGGGCCTTTGGCAGCGAGGCTCGGAATTTTTGGAAGATGGGTGAGAGGTTCTTTGTCGGAGTCCTCTTGGAAGGCCTACTCGCGAGTGTGGAGGGATTGGGACGCATGGGCTGAACGGTTCAGGTACGTTTCGGTGGGTGGATTGGATGAGGAAAGTTTGCTTAGGGCCTACCTCATTCGGTTATTCGAGTCAGGGACATCTCCTGGAGTGGTATGGCAGTCTTTAGCCGCCTTGGCTTTCCTTTTTCAGGTATCGGGGAAAAGAGATGTCACTAAGGATTTTGTTATCATATGTGCAGTTCGGGGTTATGTGAAGGGGAGGTGCAGGGTAGATGCTTGGCGTCCAGTTTCGAGACACTTATTGGGGGGGTCTATGGGATTTTGTTGGGAATTTTTGTTCTTCACCTTATGAGGTTCTGCTTATGAGGGCGGCTTTTTGTTTGGGGTTTTTTGGGGCATTTCGTGTGGGTGAGCTAGTGTGTAATTCTAGGAGAGGAGGTGGTGGTTTGGGATCTGATGCGATTTGGTTGGGAGTTAATGAACTGGTTATTAGTGAAATGTCGGTGCTTTCTGAATAACCCTTTAAAAATATGGCAGAGCTGAAGCAGTTCTGTTAGAAAGCAGTTCATAATTCTTCCTGAACATTTTGCAGGTCTAAGCTACCGGGAAAGCTTGGCTGAGGATATTGCTGTCAAAGGAAGACCAACTAGCAATTAAATACAAGGGTTCACTTACTTTTTCCACAGCATTCTGAATGTTTAATGTAATGTGGTCAATAAAGACATGATTGCTCCTCACTTCTTGATAGTTACTTTAAATGTGCAGTGAAGGTTTTTTCCAGAACTAATTTCAGTTTCAGCTACACAATGCCCATGTATGAATGAAACATACTGTATGCTACATATATGCCTAAAGACCAACAAAACTTTACATCTAAGGTTAGTGTCAGACGAGCGTCTTTGGAGAGCAGAAGGAACGTCCGTGAGAGTGGACGTTCCTTCCACCGACGCCCGTCTGGCCACCTCGCTGAGTGCGATCCTCGTATGGAGAATCGCGCTTTGCAGCTCCGATAACGAACGTCTTAGCGCTTTGACAGAGAGGCTTGGATAACGGACGCTTGTTACGCGTGCGTGCACAAGCGTGTGACCGGCCCCGTTACAGCGCCAAAATGCTGCGACGGACGCCGGTAAGCACATCGGTACAGGCGAACATAACACGCTCGTCTGATGCCAGCCTAATATCCAGCATGTCCGCCATGTTTTGTATTGATTGGATTTTTTTTCAGCTGCTCTAGGTTACTATAACTAGATCATAAGGATAATTCTAAAATAAAATGTTTGCTTTGGACAAGATTTCTTTTACTTTTTACATTTTAATTGATGTCCACTGCATCTTTTCTTAAGTGGTTTATTGAAGCATTTCATAATAACAGATATTCCCTGATGTAAATGGTCACAAAGTGGTCTGAGATTTACTAGACCATCGTTATTTGCAAAATTAAATGAAATGTTGATATTCGTAATTGAAATTACATTTCCTATGATAAAATTGTATGCAAGTTGTATAGTGCACTGAGACTGATATCTTAATAGCACATTCCCCCAATGTGCCTTAATGTGATAATGCATTCAACATGCAGATTTCTTCCAGGGCTAAACCACATACACACAGTGTGAAAACTCTTTAACGCATTACGATTACCCTATTTTAAAAATCAATGATCATTGTTCCTTCATTAAAGACGTACTCAACAGTCACCATGACAACTCCACAGTCATATTTTCATGCCATTGTAATTGTTCTTTAAACATTACTTACACAGTATCTCACTGAAGTGAGTACACCCCTCACATTTTTGTAAATATTTTATTATATCTTTTCATGTGACAACACTGAAGAAATGACACTTTGCTACAATGTAAAATAGTGAGTGCACAGCTTGTATAACAGTGTAAATTTGCGGTCCCCTCAAAATAACTCAACACACAGCCATTAATGTCTAAACCGTTGGCAACAAAAGTGAGTACACCCTTGAAAATGTCCAAATTTGTCCCAAAGTGTCAATATTTTGTGTGGCCACCATTAATTTCCAGCACTGCCTTAACCCTTTTGGGCATGGATTTCACTAGAGCATCACTGGTTGCCGCTGGAATCCTTTTCCACTCCTCCAGGAGGACAGCACAGAGCTGGTGGATGTTAGAGACCTTGCGCTCCTCCACCTTCTGTTTGAGGATGCCCCACAAATGCTCAATAGGGTTTAGGTCTGGAGACATGCATGGCCTGTCCATCACCTTTACCCTCAGCTTCTTTAGCAAGGCAGTGGTCATCTTGGAGGTGTGTTTGGGGTTGTTATCATGTTGGAATACTGCCCTGTGGACCAGTCTCCGAAGGGAGGGAGTCGTGCTCTGCTTCAGTATGTCACAGTACATATTAGTATTCATGGTTCCCTCAATGAACTGTAGCTCCCCAGTGCTGGCAGCACTCATGCAGCCCCAGTCCATGACACTGACACCACCATGATTGACTGTAGGCAAGACACACTTGTCTTTGTACTCCTCACCTGGTTGCCACACATGCTTGACACCATCTGAACCAAATAAGTAATTCTTGGTCTCGTCAGACCACAGGACATGCAGGGCTGGCCCGACAATGGTGCAGAGCGGAGCAGTGGCGCCAGGCAGCAGAAATTCAGGGGCGGAAAATTTCAGCCACTGGCGCCGCTGCTGAACTGCACTATTTTTTTTATCGGCGGCAGGCAGATCCTGCAGCCGCCGCGTTCGTTTCTTCAACGAGCGGCAGCCTGCATGAGTATCTGCCGCTTGCCTGAGATCATCCTCCAGCCTGCCGCAATCGAGATCACGTGAACTCTGCAATCTCGCGAGATCGCAGCAGGCTGGAGGGTGGATCCCAGGCAAGCGGCAGATACTCATGCTGGCTGCCGCTCGTTGAAGGAACGAACGCGGCGGCCACACGATCCGCCCCTCAAAGCCTGGGGCAATCTATACATGAGTGAGCCAGGGGGCAAATATATCCATGAGTGAGCCTGGGGGCAAATATATCCATGAGTGAGCCGGGGGGCAAATATATCCATGAGTGAGCCTGGGGCAAATATATCCATGTGTGAGCCTGGGGCAAATATATCCATGAATGAGCCTGGGGCAAATATATCCATGTGTGAGTTGGGGTAATATACCCATGTGTGAGCTGGGGCAATATACCCATGTGTGAGCTGGGGCAATATACCCATGTGAGCTGGCCTGGGGCAATATATCCATGTGTGAACTGGGAGCAATATATCCAGTGTGAATAAAGGACTATTTATTAGGACACGAAAAATCATCATAATAATCAGTTTTTCCCTGGGCGTGAGAGTACCCCCACCTATTTTCCAGAAAAAAGCACTGGGTGGCGGCATCTAGTTTTGTGGGCTGCCGAATAGTAAATGGAGCCCAGCAGCCTGACGAGGATCCACCCACACACGCGCCAAAATCCTGCACTTCCATTTCCTGGCATAGCTGGCCAGCTGGGACTAGAATGGAAGTGCGGGATTGCTGTAGTGCGCGTGTGAGGGGTTCCTCCAGACTGCGGTGGCAATTTCTCTCCTCTAACCGGGTCCCGGCTGGGTATGTGACGCTGGGCACTGCTGGGCATGTGACGCTGGGCACTGCTGGACATGTGACGCTGGGCACTGCTGGACATGTGACGCTGGGCACTGCTGGACATGTGACGCTGGGCACTGCTGGACATGTGACGCTGGGCTCTGCGGGGCATGTGATGCTGGGCACTGCTGGGTATGTGATGCTGGGCTCAGTTATATACACCTCACATTACTGTATCAGAGCTCCGCAGCAATAAAATTCTAATGTACGGTGTGTATGAGTGTTTGAATTTTATTGCTGTGGCGCACTGTAATACTCTCAAACACACTGCGTGTTTTTTGGGGGGGGCAGCATTTCATCCTTCGCTCATGCAGCACAATGTCTTGGATTGCTGGAACCATGTCCTCAGGGCCAGCCCATGTCCTTCGTCTGCTTGTCTTCAGCAAACTGTTTGTGGGCTTTCTTATGCATCATCTTTAGAAGAGGCTTCCTTCTGGGACGACAGCAATGCATACCAATTTGATGCAGTGTGAGGTGTATGGTCTGAGCACTGACAGGCTGACCCCCGCCCCTTCAATCTCTGCAGCAATGCTGGCAGCACTCATTATACGCCTATTTCCCAAAGACAACTTTTTTCAGATCCTCAGAGTTCTTTGTCATGAGGTACCTTGAAGTGCCATGAAGTGTTGAACTTCCAGTGACCATTATGAGTGAGAGCAATTACACCAAATTTAACACACCCGCTCCCCATTCGCACCTGAGACCTTGTAACACTAACCAGTCACATGACACCGGGGAGGGAAAATGGCTAATTGTGCCCAATTTGGACATTTTCACTTAGGTGTGTACTCACTTTTGTTGGCAGCGGTTTCGTCATTAATGGCTGTGTTTTGAGTTATTTTGAGGCGACAGCAAATTTACACTGTTATGCAAGCTGTACACTCACTACTTTACATGTAGTAAAGTGTAATTTCTTCAGTGTTGTCACGTGAAAAGATGTAATAAAATATTTACATAAATGTGAGGGGTGTACTCACTTCTGTGAGACAATATGTATTTAGTTGCTTCTTTCCCTATAAATTTAATTATTTTATTTAATTATAGCAGTACTGTTCTATTTATATTATTGTCTATTGTAGTTCTATAGGTAGGTTAGGGTTACTTACTAAGTAGATGCATTGTGAGTAGGCTACACTGTCCACTGATATCCAAATGTACCTTTTATACACTTGTAACTCCATTGGGGGTCTAATTACTATAGAAGATTTTTCTCATCCTTCTTCGTGATCAAGATACTAATGTATCTTCATTCAAAAAAGCTCAATGACCCTATGGGATGAAATAGTGTGCAAACATAATGACTGGAATTTGAAATTACTTTTCTTATTACTTTACTATTAAAAGGATATTCTCAAAGTATTAAATTGTTCTCTAATTACTACCATCTGCATTATGAATTTTCGTTAATCTTTGAATAGCTTTGCCGTGTATGAACGTTAATTACTTTATATGAAAAATAGAGTGTAATGGCCTCAAATTTATCAAACTCGGGATACAGAATGTGAACCATAGCCACAGTCCAAGATATGTGAAAGCCAAAGGAGATAATTCAAAAGAGTAGTCAAAACCAGGCAAATTGTCATGGGAACCAACAATCAGGGGAGGTCAAGGATTAATAATAGGTCAAGCAATGGAAGATGCAACTCAAAATGCAGCAGTGATTGCAAGAAATGATTTTGTAGAAACACTTCAAAGGGGAAAACTTTCATGTAAATAGACAAGCTGGAGAACAAAGTGCCCAACGATTGAGAAGCAGCGCCGCTCTAGGGCTTAAGGAGAATTTCAAACAATATGCGCTGGCTCAAATGCAGGATGGATGGTACTAGTCTTTACAGCCTCCTATACTGTGACCACTGCCAGCACTTATAGTGGTGCATTCAAGACTAGAATGAGGAATCCAAATGTACATTAGCATATCAATATCTGAGGTATTACAAAATGCGTGTGCAAACTACCGTCAGGGCGGCCAAGCCAAAATTTTAGCAAGTCCTTAAAGCTGGTGTTAAATGAATCTGCATTTGCAAAATTATTTAGCACCCCCAAAACACCCCCATTAAATCCCGTACTCAGAAGGGTGGCCTGATCCGCCTCTTCTTCTGGCCGAGATTAGAGTAAGACTGGGAGCAAATAGTTCCCAGTTTCCCTCTGCAATCACTCGGCGGTGCTGCGCGCTCTCGTGAGAGTGAGATCGGGCATGGCTCTTGGCCCAGAAGCACAACAATCCATGAAGTCCTATGGACTCGAGGAGGTGATACTCACTGTGGCATTGAGGTGCTACTGCCACAGTCCAAGATATGTGAAAGCTAAAGGAGATAATTCAAAAGAGTAGTCAAAACCAGGCAAATTGTCATGGGAACCAACAATCAGGGGAGGTCAAGGATTAATAATAGGTCAAGCAATGGAAGATGCAACTCAAAATGCAGCAGTGATTCCAAGAAATGATTTTGTAGAAACACTTCAAAGGGCAAAACTTTCATGTAAATAGACAAGCTGGAGAACGAAGTGCCCAACGATTGAGAAGCAGCGCCGCTCTAGGGCTTAAGGAGAATTTCAAACAATATGCGCTGGCTCAAATGCAGGATGGATGGTACTAGTCTTTACAGCCTCCTATACTGTGACCACTGCCAGCACTTATAGTGGTGCATTGAAGACTAGAATGAGGAATCCAAATGTACATTAGCATATCAATATCTGAGGTATTACAAAATGCGTGTGCAAACTACCGTCAGGGCAGCCAAGCCAAAATTTTAGCAAGTCCTTAAAGCTGGTGTTAAATGAATCTGCATTTGCAAAATTATTTAGCACCCCCAAAACACCCCCATTAAATCCCGTACTCAGAAGGGTGCCCTGATCCGCCTCTTCTTCTGGCCGAGATTAGAGTAAGGCTGGGAGCAAATAGTTTCCAGTTTCCCTCTGCAATCACTCGGCGGTGCTGCGCGATCTCGTGAGAGTGAGATCGGGCATGGCTCTTGGCCCAGAAGCACAACAATCCATGAAGTCCTATGGACTCGAGGAGGTGATACTCACTGTGGCATTGAGGCGCTACTGCTAGTATCACTGCAGTTAGCGCTGCATTCCAGGGCGAGGGTCTAAGGTAGAACCTGCCTCAGAATACCAAATTAACATAGGGATGGTATGGGAAAATCTGTAGGTGCAGATTTTCCACGTTAGCATCCCAATGTTAGCTTGAACTATGGAATAGTCCATGATCTGGACATGGATAGAATCTATAAGTTGGTAGGTTGTACTTAAATCTTTGCATTTTTCCAAATACTATACTAGATAATAATATTGTTACAGGTACCAAGGTCTATGATGTCCCTTGGCCATCGTGACAAGCATCCTCCTCTGGTCCTAGAACTCCAACACATCAGAACAGCACAGTATCTTTTGCATATTTTCCAATGTCCCCAATATCACAGACGACACCGATCGTAAATGGGTCAATCATATTTTTCATTGTCCCCAATATCATGGACCACACCAAACATACTGGGTCAAGCGTTGGTTTATTGTCAGAGAACAAATATTTATGCCCCAGGTGTTAGAACAGAAATCCCTCACTGGCATAATGGTGTCTAGGGCATAATTAGATTAGGGACAGATAATTGAATTAACTCTGGACACCAAGATGCATTGTGCAACATCCAACAAAACAGAACGATAGCAGGGATAAATCGTGGATTCAGATTCAGCATCTGATAATGGGTCAATGTTTGCCAAACAAGACAGACAGTGGCCATTCAAACCTTTCACAGAACTAAAACCTATCCTATACAGGGAGGGGATGGGAAAGGCTACATTGACACACACAGTAATCATAACCATAGTAACAGTAAAATTTAAACACAGACAATAATGATATTAATAATAACAGTAATCATACATAACACATACTGTACAGCCTGTACCCTTATAGGCACAGGATGACTTGGGTATAAGAGAGGGTTGGAGAATAAGATGACCTGTCAAACTACCCAGAATCCATAGTCCTACATTCCCCAACTGTAACACCAAGTCCAGGTATCCCTAGTCCAAAGTGACTCGTCACATATCTCCGACGTCCTGGGAGAGGACCCTAATTGGGTTGATTTCCAGGTTAGTTGGCTCTCCAGTTTTTCCAGTCTCACACATCACCAAGGGGCAAATATCCCTTGGTGCCTGGGGATAGAGGCCAGCAGCACCCTGTCCTGACGCCAACTGTTCAACCGGGGGAAAAGTGCACCATATCCAGTGACTCACCAACTCCAAAAGACTGCCCTCCTTGTTCCCAAGGTCTGGCGTCGCTGTAAGTTAGGGACAAAGGGCAGTAGCACTCTGTCCAGATGTCAGCTCTTCTGCTGTGGTGGTGGAAAGCTCCCATGTGTCCTCCATCAACAAAATTAGGTCCTCAACCTAAATTAGACACCACCACAAGCTGAGGATCTGATCCAACCATCCCACATCCTGAAAGTGCAATGGGGAGTGCTTCAATTTCTCCTAAAACTCTAGAGACCATTGCTGGCCCAAACAAATCCAGGTCTTCAAGCTCCCTCAGCCATCCTTGGCTGGGAGCACACTGTGGGTCACCCCAGTAAATCGCCAGTGGGGATCTCAGTCTCACCCACTATCACCAGGCAATTCTTCAATGGTGCATCCCACTCCCTCAGGGTTGCATCAGTGGAGACCGCAGCCCTATCAACTGTTGCAGGACAAAGATCGTCTGCCTCATGGAGGCAGAGGCCAGAGGTACTACCATGCAAAACTTCAGTGGCCTCCCACAGATACTCTCAGGCCACCAGTTCTTTGTGGTCAGAGGCCAACGGCATTCTGCCCCATTGCAAGCACTTCTGCTGGTACTGCAACACAGTTCCAATCCAATGTCCCCAGAACCTGCTGCTGAACAGATTCTAGAAGCGTTTTGTTGCCTCCAGCTGCCATTCCTAGATACTTGCACCAGGGCACCTCAGAGAGATTCAGCAGTGTCTCTCAATACGCTCAGATTTCTTCCGTCAACTTCTTGCCATCATTAAAGCGCTGGGTCTTTTCTTCCAGGAGTTTGTCTGGAACTTATTGCAAGAACAGCACAGCATATTTTGCATATTTTCCAATGTCCCCAAAATCATGGAAGACACCGATCGTAATGGGCAAATATATTTTCCAATGTCCCCAATATCACTGATGACACCGATTGTACTTGGTCACAAATAATAGAACAGGGAAGACTAAAAATATATTTTCAGCAGGGTATTCTTTTAGGTACCATTAGAAGAGTTTCCCTTAAATACCTTTGTTAATAAACCACATATCATGAATATAATACGCTACAAACTGTCTTTTCATTGTTTTTCTTAGTAACACTATAATTACAAATAATAATAATTTCTTACTATTAATCTTTATGCCCGCTCTTTGGTTAAAAAAAAAACATTATCAACCTTAATATGTGCTAATTATATATTAAAGCACCAAAATATTGCAGATATTCCACATGAAAAATATCTGATCTTGACAGACATTAGATGTATCGTAAATACATACTTGTAAATAGGTGTAATTTATATTTATGAAATGTGCGGATACTATTTTGAGAGGTTAATTTTCTATTGTTAAAACTGAAAATTACACTGGGAACTATAGCAACTCAGCTAACTAGAACAGTGTTGTCTAGCAACAAGGGAATTTCAGATGTCTTTGAATTTCATAGCATTTTCCAAAAGGATATCCTGTTGTTATAGTTTCACAAACTGAAATGAGGAATAACGCAGCTATTATTCTATTTTTAGTCAAGAGATACATTATTTGTTCTACAATTGATTGGATATAGTTAAGCTGTCATATGACACATATCAGAGTTTAAGAATAAAGTAAAAAGAAAATCCAAAAATATTTGTTTTCCCAAACAAAAATCAAATGTTACTTTTAGTATTCAAGAGGTTTATGAAAGATTCTTCAAGACTATGACCCCATGATGACATTCCATTCACTCTTGTATTAATTCTCGAAAAAATGGTATTTGAAATTAGACAATATGTTAAGAACGTTTTTCTTAATAACGTTAGCTAACAAAATGTTGAAAGTTTCTTTACCATGATGTGCCATTTTCTTTCTTTTCATAGTTTTTTCATTTTTCCTTTATTTTTTTTACGGCAACAGCATTTTATAGTTATGATATGTTGATTGGTTTTTAGCTTCTTTTGGGGGTTCCATTTTAGCACAGTTTAATTAATACTATAGCTTCCTATTTCTACAAAGTTATATTTACATTGGCTACAATAGCCAAGGGGTGTAGCTCATGTTTCTTTTTTAAGTCTGTAGATATCAAGGAGTAAAATTACATTTATTTTTAATTACATCACAGTTCATTGCAACATTGACTACAATGGCCACAGGGTATTACTTACAGTATGTGGAGGCAAGGGCTGTCTGTGATATCCAGGAGTAAAGGGATACCCTAAACAAAATTTGGTTACAACACAGCCCTGATACCCCGCAATAGTGTCTGTGCCAAGTAACAGTACCCAGAAAGGCTGATCACAAATTATGCTTTTGTACAGCACTTTCATATTTACTATCTTTGCATTTATTTCAGAAACTATACAGATACATTTGTGACTGGTGGGACACTGGCCTAAGGGCAGGTTTGTCATGGGTATCTTACATGTGTTATAATATGCTAGAGATTATTATGGAACAAAAAGAGGAGTTTCTAGACACCCCTAGTTTGATAACTCATTTGAGCAGGGTCGACCATTTCAGTTACTCTGTTTTGCGGCAAACCAGTTTTGCGAATACATGTTTTGTCTTTTCAGTTGGTCAGAGCGTTGGAATATGTCGGTACTTCAAAAATATTTGTAATAAAGTAATATAGAAATTGAAGTTTTTTATAAAACGTGATAGTCAGTAACTACATCTAAGACTTTTAACAATGTATAACAATGTTTAGCCAGGCTTTAACTATGCTGTAAATGACATAATTGGATTGTTGTATATATCACCTTAGCAGCTCTGTCAATACTAAAGGAAACCATTTTTGTGAGCATTTTGTATGAATTATGTCTATTATTATGAAAGTCACTTTACGTGTCACTCAAGCAGCACATTACTGAGCAATATAATATTTAAAATAAATTCCAGCATAAATTATAGTGAAACCATTTTCTCATCTATAAATAACTTTCTTTCAAAAATAAGCAATGATAATCTATTATAGTAACGATAGCAGTTTTGTCTGTTGCGCTTTGCTCGCTTAATCTTTTGACTGCCAAAGACATGTGAAATGTGACAGTGTAATACATTACAAATCCAAGAATTGAAGTTATTCATCAAGTGGCAAGTGCAGATGATGGAATAGTGAAGATTGCCAACAATCAGAATGGCCATTCTTTGTGCTTAGATCACTAGATACAAATAACAATTTCTTTAAATATATTAATTTTACAACATGGAAAATAAAGCAAGACAGCTACAGAAGAAAGGTAATGACTTCTGTTCCTCATAATACTGATGGAAAGAGAAATCCCTATCAATAAATTTAAAACATATGCATTTTAAATATAATACATAATGCATAGAAGTTGTGGATGAAAAGCAAAACAACTAATGATCAAAAGAAGTGCTAAGATTATATACATGTAAATTCTCCAGAAGGTCATGCACAAATGCAGACTTATTTTAAACCTTCAATTAATTATATGCATTTATTGTCAAAAACTAGCAATGACTCTGTCCCAAAGGACTTTCATCTGGTCCCAAGTATATAACGAATGTGTCTAGATTATATATACTGTATATATAAATGCTGGTGATGGATGCACTCAGGGACTTTCAAAAAGGTAAAAATGCAAAAATTTCTTGAGTCATAATGTTAAAAATCTCCTGTACACATGGTCCGACGTTACGGCACTTTCAGTTATAGAGAAGTGATGATACCTCTACTCCATTCAGACAGTATATTTGTATTTTGTTAATAGCATATAGAAATGTTAAAACTGGCTCATATTTCAACTCCAATTAATAATAAAAAAAACATTGGTCATTATAATTTGTAGTTGAAATATGAGCCAGTTTTAACATTTCTATAGCTAACATCACTTCTCTACAACTGTGGAGATCCCGGTTCGAATCCTGGCCAGAGCACCTCTGCAGTAAGTGTCCATGGGCAAGACACCTAACAGTACATTTCTGCTCTTTGACCGCAAGAAATCAAGTCAAATCCCGTTCAGCACATTCTGCCAGTACAACTGTGGAGAAGCAAGTCTTGACTTTACAAGAAGAAGGTTCAACTAAGGCTGGGGTCAGACGAACGTAGTGCGAACATGCGTTTACCCACACTTAATGACGGCCGTGGTAGCAGCAAATGACGTCCAACACAGGCCCACACGAAGTACGGCCGCACGAAAGTTTGGCCTCGCAACTCGAGTGGCAAACGAACGCATTTTCGCAAGAACGTCAAACTGCTAGTACTGACGTACAGAGTGCGCTGCGTCTGCATAGCAGCGTGTGTGCGTGATAAGGAGACATCAGACGCTGCTCATGTCCGGCCCACGTAAAGTCCAGACACCCAAAGTTTCCTGATTTGGATCCGTATGAAATCACTGCCGAAATTGCGCATCGTATGACCGCTATCGCGTATTCAGTGAAAAAGTATGTCCATGCGTTCAGACACACTTTTTTACGGACGATGCGAAAAATGCGTTCGTCTGACCCTAGCCTTAGCCACCAGAATATAATAGTAGTGTGTGCGTTTTTTTTTATTTTTCTGCCACGTTTTACATTTTGAATTACGTTTTACATATATTCCAGATTATATTCACAGCATATTTCACAATGCATTTCAAAAGACACTTTGAGATATATTTCAGCATGCATTCTGAACATATATTCAATAATGTATTCACAAATATATTGAAATATATTGAATATGACCAAAATTGTAGTATTTCAAATATATGTCAATATATTTGGGAAGAATGTATTTCAAAAATATATTTCAAATATATTTATTTTCCATGTGGTGGGTTTTAAGGTGGGATTAGATCATTGTGTTAGGTGAATACACTTCTGCACAATCATATACCACCAGGGTCTGAAAGACGTTACTCTTTTCAGAATAGTGTCAGACGCAGATGGAGAATGGGCACATTGGAATAGATCATTTTCCATCTGCTAGGGCCACATGAGCATCTCAAATACAAAGTATAGGAGACGCTAATGTACAGTAATCTGATGCTACATCCCAGACGCAAGCTCAGCTATATGCCATTTAAAAAATAAGCACAGCTCTTGCCTTGGAATAGCTAGGGCTCCAAACGTGTTAGTACTTTGTAAATAACACAAGCGTCTTATTGTACTATACGTTCATTTGAAGGAAGGTAATTAGTGCTGTAAATGCTTAATAATGTTGTGTATGCTTTCTGAAAATTGATATTACTGTATTTTCCATAGTTGTATAGATGAAATGGATATTGTTTTCTGATAAACATTTTCTAGTGTATTATTAGGTATTTTAATGTGACTGCTATTAAAAATGTACATTGATATAGCACACTTTCTTGTCTGGTATGCCCTACATCAGTGTTTCCCAAGCCTGTCCTCAGGACCCTCAACCAGGTCAGATTATGCAAGAATTTGGGGAAAAGCAGACTGAATCCTGCAATCAATGAACAGAAAATTATATCACCTGTGCTGTGCTCTAGATATCTGTCAAACCTGGCGTGTCAGCAGGTTTTGGAAACACTGCTCTACATCGACTATATATCATGTTTATTAGGCTGTTGGGGATTGTTTTTTTTATATGAGGGCCCATATATATATCAAGAAGTATTGTGTGTCTAATGTTTAAATTTAGGCAAAGTTAAAATCCAGAAATCTCCATCACAGCTTTTTAAAATCTTTTTATCCTGGATAAAGCTTTGAAATATTTCCCAGGCTTAGACATCTTCTGAGATAGAGTGAAGAGTAATGAAATGCCATGGTTTGTCAAGGGACTACTTGAAAACGTTTATTTTCTGTGCTGCAAAAGTAGGCACTGGATTACCTTCTCCCCTTCAAGAGGATATAGGATTACAAGTATTAAATGGGGCCATATATATTTTCCCATAGTTTCATGATTTTGCACAAAAAAACAGAAGATCACAAACACATTTAATTTATCTATTCGTCCTTTGGATATTGTTTTAATAGATTATTAAACAAGTGGCGAATTGGTGAAAAAACACACGTTTTAGGCAATTATAACTGAAGCAATGCTCTTACATTCACCTCTTAATAAATACCCTTTTTAACATCTAGCTTGAGCCTTGATAATTTTTTCATTAATGTTACGATAATGTTGGCGTCAATTATAAACAGATTCTAATTGTATATTGCCAAAGGGCACCTGTTGTACCGGACTGATGGATGGCCTTTAATTAACACTTCAATTATAGGAAGAATATTTCACATGAGCTCCAAATACATCTACAACAGAAACATGTGATAATAGAAGACAGCTTTCACATGTATATTCCAGGTCTATTCACTAAAGGGTGAAGTCAATAGAATTGGCAGGAGAAGTGAAAAATATAGGTCAAAATAGCAAAAATAGAAAAAGTCTCCCATTTATCGCACTTTCCAAATTGGTTATTTGGTCTAGATTGTTCTCTTCTCTTGCCAATTCTCCAGATTTCACCCTTTAGTGAATAGACCTGTATGTGTATTATACATATGTATATATATTTTTGGAGGGTTTTGTTTAAAGACAAACTGTCAATTGGGGATCTCGGAATTTTGACAGCATATAAACATGAGCTAAACTTGTGTACATATCTGGTCAGCGCGGTTGGAATCACCTTCGGGAACAGCGCATCTGGGTATACAGTATTTCAGAATTTCTCAAAGCTAACCCACACCTTGTTGGAACAGTCTCTCGCCACAACGGTGAATATAAAAGAAAGGAGAAAAGAGAATCTCCTTGTGCAGATCTGATACATATAATATACCAATGATATGAGACAATTTTCAACTTTTGGTGGAGCTTATCCAAGCTCTAGGTAGAGCGCCTATGGACTTGTTGAATGGGTCAAATCCAAACAAATTGCCATAGAAACCAGGACTTGATCTTGAAAAAATTTTTTATTAAAAGAAAATTAATACAAATTAAAAGCTGAGCTACGTACACACTCAGCAAAGGCTGTGCAAAATATCAGCCCCTCAGTTCATTTAATGTCTCCCTGCACTTCATTTCCTTTCAAACCCCAGTTCATGTGATTTCAGCCCCCAGATAATTTCTCCCACACTCCATGTCATTTCAGCCCCCAGTTAATCTCTTAAATCCATGTCATTCCAGCCCCCCAGCTAATCTCTCCCACCGTCCTTGTCATTTAAGCCCCCAGTTAAACTTTCGCACAGTCCATGTCATTCCAGCCCCCAGTTAATCTCTCCCACAAGTCCATGTCATATCAGCCCCCCAGTTGATCTCTCCCCAATCCATCTCATCAAAGTTTGATCCCACATGCTGCCAATCAAATGCAGGACCCTGTGCCTAGCAGAGCAGGAACAGCGTTCCCACTGGTGGAGTAGTCCAGGAACGCCATTCCTGTACATTCCCCCTGCACTCGAGCCCTGATCGAGACTTTTACATGCCATGATTGAAGATGACCCTGATCGGAGAATGGAGCACCGTGAGTGGTTTCGACAAATGGTACATGAAGATGAGGACTTTGTACAGAGAATGGTGTGGACTGTTATCCAAGTGTTTAATTGGACCATTCATTTTTGAAGGCACGGTCATTGGTCCAGTGTACCTCGACATGCTTCACACATGCATTTTACCTCCCATCTGTGCACTTTATGTGGATGAGCAATTTTACTTTCAGCAAGATGGCGCACCACCTCACTATCATCGAGACATAAGAGCCTATCTCGATGACATTCTGCCAGGACGTTGGAGGTGCTGTTGAGTTCCCTCCACATTCGTGGACGTAACACCCCTTGATTTTTATTTGTAGGGAACACTAAAGAATGTAGGTATACTGTAGAAAACCACCTAAGCTGACTGCACTATGGGAAGAAATTGAAATATCATGCAGAGCAATCCCTGTGGACACTTGAGTCACTGTGGTTCATGCAGTAGTGTGCCCAAATCAAAAGTTTCTGGATGCTAATGGTGACCACTTCAAGCACCTAAATTCCATATTTCAACAGTGTCTTAGAGCTGGCCTTTGATGTTTATATAAATCTAGTAATAAACTTTTTATGCATATGTTGAAGTGTGTATACATTTTCTTGGGCCCATCTGTAAAATCTTAGTAGCGCTAGAAGGTGTTTATGTACCAGATGCAAGTAAATAAACAGATTTTGAAGTAGTGAACAGTCAATTTATCAACCCCTCAAAATATCTCATATAATTTCTTTATTTTTGTAATGATTAATGTCTTTCAAAACACGGAATTGTTCTATTCACTGAGGCTGCTTAATTGTACATCTCTTTGGGGGTGTTTGTTCTAAATTCACAAACACATTAATCCTAATTATTGAAAAATATGATGCTACATAAAAAAAGTCTTTTGTCTTTCTGGTTCACTTTTTTATTTTTGTTTGCAGACATGCTTTAAATGATTGACCACTAGAAACACCTTCAAAACAAAGATTTTACTGTATAGTCCACAAAACTCTGCCCTTTCCATTAACCTTTTTTAACAATAACATTGTGCTAATGCACAGAGAAAGGGCACTCTAGGATGTGTAATGATTTTTTTTCAATATAATTGGAGCAGTTACATTGTATCACCACAAACATTGATGTTTCAGTTCTTTACCAATGTTGAGTAAGTACTTGGTGTGATACAAGCAAAAATTTGATTTGAAATCCATTACTCAACCTATGGGACATCAATAAAGGTCAAGCACTTTAAGTTTATTTTCAAAATCATATTTTCCAAAAGGTAAATATTTAAGCAAAATAATGGCTCATTGACTAGTTAATAAAAATAAAAAACAAACAATGGATATTCAAGTACCATCATTGTTTGCCAAAGTTGCAAACAATGGCAAAAATGCTGCTGTTGCAACTCTGTAAAAGTCTGTTTCACAAAAGTTAAATCTGAAGAGGGAAAAGCTGAGCTTCCTATGACACCATTTTCTATGACATCACCTCTGGAGATGTAACTATATATGCAAATTAGTGCACATAATATTATTCGTGGGCAGGTTTGCATTGTTTTTTTATTACACAGTGATCACATTGTGAACAACATGCAAAATCCCCTAATAAATCAGTATTAGTACAATTTTTTTCTTTGAATAAACCATTGATACGCAAGTTTGAGATTTTAATGAAACTATTAAAGCCTGAACTAATTCTGAAACAATATAACTTGAAAAAGTTTCTTGCAGGTTCAATAAGTTCATATGTGTTATTTTAGCCACAAAGCATCGTTATACTATAAGGTTAATGAAGCCCTAAATGTACTTTTTTATTTTCAATACAGTAGGGTTAAGGATCATAAGTTATTAAGAAATTATGCAATGAACCTGATCTGATATCATACAATATCATTCTGCCGGAAGGGAAAAAGAATAAAAAAAAAAAAACCTTTAACACACCGTGTGTTAGCTAAGGTCATGCCTTGCAGACTTCTGACTTCTAAGAGATGCTACTGAGAGCTTATAACACTTTGCATAAAAAGTCTTTCTGGCATTAGAGAAGGATGTTCCATCAGCTGGAACAGCCAAACAGAATGGTAACACAACATAAATTGTGTTGCATTTATTTTGCTTTCAATATATCCACACTCAATATCTTCTGCAAGATGCAGTCTCAAATTCATCCCATTTATAATCACCCATCCTACTAATGCAAACAACATATCTACGTTCACTTTAAATAACAGATACAAATAACATTTCTCTGTTACCTAGTTGGCTGATAAACAAGGATAAGTAGGTACTGTCAAACTTAAAACATCAATGATAAAACAATATCCAGGTGTTAAGATCTGATAAAAAAATATGCAAACAAATTGAAGGAAATAGCATTGTTCATTCAAAAAATAATACTAACTATGAATTATTAATGTTGCATCCCAAACTGAGCTTTTATCATCCTAATCATCTCAGTAAATATGCAGAGTCAAAATATTGATATCAAATTTGTTTATTAACCCTTTCGCTGCTGAGGCTTTTCCCGCCCCTGTGCTGAGGTCATTTTTACCGGTTTTGCTCATCATGTTTAAACGTGTTTTGAAGGCTTATTTTAGTATATGACCCAGACATATTATATATCGTTCTTTCCGTCAGACTCGGTAGATTCATAATATGTCATTATTATATGTATACGTTATGTCATGTCTGTATATTATAACAAAAAATGCAATAAAATATGTATTTTCAATAATTTACAATGTGTAAAGTGTTTTTTTTCACATTTTAACATGCGAGCAATTGCGGTTATATTTTGTATGGGGTGCGCTTGTTAAAAAAATTAGAGATGGGGTCTCGTTACATTTTTTTGGGGGAAAATTACACTATTTTTAACAAACGCACCGCATACAAAAATCGTTAGTGCAGCATCATTGTTCACATTATAATTGAAATGGGAACAATATTGCTGCATTAACAAACCAAAAAAAATAAAATAAAGTGTTTATTTTTTTTATAATTTTTTTTTAATTTTTTTTTATTTTTATTTTTCATTTTTTTTTTTTTACAACATTTTTCACTTTCATGTTTGGTATCGTTGGAACGGCCATGCTCTGGCCGATCCAACCATACCAAAATTTAACCCCTAACTGCCACGGATCGGGAGATAGGGAGTTCATTGGAACTCCCTATCTCCACCGTTGGTGGCAGTTAAGGGTTAAGTCCAGGACTGGCGTCATCGTGCTACGCACGATGACGCCAGTCCTCAGGGGGAGTTCCCGGAGGCTTGGCCGACATCCAAGATGTCGGCCAGCTCCGGGAAAGGATCGCGAACCGGCGCTTTTCAGCGCCGATTCGCGATCCAGCTCCCCAGGGGTTAATGCCAGGCATCATTTGGAAGGGCAGGCTGTGCCCTTCCAAATGCTGCCTGGGTTAACCCCCGCAGAGCCACCGATCGGGAGGGAGAGAGGTCCGAAGGACCTCCCCCCCTCCCTTTCAGGCGCCTCCTCCGCACATGCGGGGGGGGCGCCTGAATTAGGTGTCATCGCGCTGCCGCGATGACACCTAATTCCGGCGGCTGTGGTCCCGGATGCGCGGCTGACATCCAGGATGTCAGCCCGCACCGGGGGGGCCAGCGATCGGCCGGAACCCGGCCGAACGCTGACCCCAATGGGAGGACGCGCTCAGCGCGTCCTCCGCATACCAGCGGGAATGCTGAGGACGCGCTGAGCGCGTCCTCAGCATCGAAGTGGTTAAAAACACATTTTATTAACCCCTTCCATTCCAAGCGAATTTTGTTGAATTCTTTTTTTAGAATATTTATTTGAAATATGGGATGTGCAGTTAACAATTAAATATAGGGTAAAATAAAAGTTTCTTACAGAAATTGTTATTCTGAGATATAGTGAGAGTTTAAATTATTTGATCCCCTGCTGATTTTGTAGGTTTGCCCACTGACAAAGAAATGATCAGTCTATAACTATAATGGTAGGTTTATCATGAACGTTTCGAGGCTGACATTTGGCAACTCGAACCTTCAGCTCCTTACACAGATTTTCTATGAGATTAAGGTCTGGAGACTGGCTAGGCCATTACAGGACCTTAATGTGCTTCTTCTTGAGCCACACCTTTGTTGCCTTGGCCTTGTGTTTTGGGTCATTGTCATGCTGGAATACCCATCCACGACACATTTTCAATGCCCAGGCCGAGAGAAGGAGGTTCTTATCCAAGATTTGGCAGTACATGGCCCTGTCCATCGTCCCTTTGATGCAGTGTTGTCCATTCCCCTTACCAGCAAAACTGTCCCAATGTATAATGTTTCCACCTCCATGTTTGACGGTGGGGATGGTGTTCTTGAGGTCATAGGCAGCATTCCTATTCCTCCAAACACGACGAGTTGAGTTGATGCCAAAGAGCTTGATTTTGGTCTCAGACGACAAGAGTTTCACCCATTGAATCATTCAGATGTTCATTTGCAAATTTCAGAGAGACCTGTACATGTGCTTTCTTGAGCAGGGGGACCTTGCGGGTGCTGCAGGATTTCAGTCCTTCACGGTGTAGTGTTTTGCCAATTGTTTTCTTGGTGGCTATGGTCCTAGCTGCCTTGAGATCATTGACAAGATCCTCCCATGTAGTTCTTGTCATGGGGGCACCCGGCATGAGCCAAGGTGGGCCATTTGTACTGGATGTTCAGCCCTTGAGGCAGGTTAGCTGCTGGCTGCATGGACACAGACCACAGCACACAAACACTAGACAAGAGAAAGACAGAACTGGAACTACAGGAAATGGCATGAAAACTGAACTAAAGGGAACCCTTACTCTGGGATAAAGGTCCTTGCAATGGCCTCTATACTAAAGGAAGGGAAACTCACAAGAAATACAGTTCAGCCTCACTGCAGGATTTGGATTCAGTGGCTTCACTCTGGGACATGGGCACATTGGTCTCACCGCCAGACTCGGTACCTGTGGTTTCACCGCCAATCTCAGTACCAGCAGCCTCACCGCCAATCTCAGTAGCTGTGGCCTCACCGCCACACAATGGCCTTACTGCCAGAACTGGAACCGGCGGCTCCACTGTGGAGCTGAGAAACAGTGGAGTCACCGCCGAATCTGAATCCTGTGACCCCACTGTGTATCTTGGGAACAGGGGACTTGTTGCTAGACTTATAAACTTTGGCTTCACTGAGAAACCTGAGAGTAGTGACTTTGCCAAAAGACTTGGAACCAGCGACTCCATTGTGGAAGTGGGAAACAGTGGACTCACCACCATACTTGCAACCTGAGGCCCCACTGTGTAACATAGGAGCAGGGGACTCTCCACTAGCCTTGACAACTTCAGCTTCACTGAGAAACTTGGAATCTGTGACTCTACCACCAGACATGGAACCAGCAGCACCACTGTGGAACATAGAAACAGTGGACTTACCATTGAACTTGAAAATTGAGGCCTCAGGTTTTAGGTTCAGTGGTAAGTCCACTATTTCTATGTGCCACAGTATTGCAGCACAGACCACATTGCTCCGAGATTGCGGGGGCACAGAGATCCGAATCCCTGGTCAGTGAGTGGGGATTCGGTTTTTGCACCCCCTCCCACAATGCCTGTATGGTTTGAAGCTGCAGGCCGGAACATGAGCCCTTGAGTACCGCAAGGCCACAGGCCTTCATGTACCTTGAGGACTACCATCCAACTGGCTGTCAAGGCCATCGGCCTACCGGGCAATTGCCCAGCATGCCCGATGGCCATTGCTGGCCTGACTATAAGTGATATATTTTGACACTAGTCGTGGAAAGTTTAAAATCACCTGAATTTAACATAGCTAAAAAATGAGTATTAATGATTTCCTGACTCTTGGGGGTGAACACAACAGCTGGTTCTTGGCTGTGCACTCTGGCCAGCTGTATCCTGTAATGGGCTGCAGGGAATTCTTGGACGGGCTACAGCTTTCGAGCTGCCCAGGATCGGCTCAACCATGGGACTGCTTGCCTTTCTGGCAAACTTTAGGGCTGGATTCCTGACAACATACTTCACATGCTAGAATAGTTGGTAGTAGGTTTATCTGATTTTTCTTCACTTCAACTGTTGTTATATACTACACCACTTTTTTAAAATTGTTATGTAGTTAAATGCTTTGTTTATGTTTGTGTTAGTTGTGGTTAGGTAGCACATCATGTTTGTATTGGAGGATGTCTTTTACAAAATATAGGATGTGTAATTGACCAATGAGCGGCCTTGATCGATGTGTGGTCACTGAAGATACTGCTTAATATAGAACATCTGGTCAACTAAGTATTTCTGTGCCAAACCTCAAGAGTTTTTGGCTCACATATACATTTAAATGGCTCACTGTGAAATCTACACTCTTATTCCTGTAGCAGAAAACTCTCAAGATCCTCTATTACCTTTGCCCCTTTTTATTTCATACAGGTGAATTAGCAGGTAAATTGGCATTATCAGTTTTAGCCAACATGGGGACAGAACTGAAACAGATATATGGCATATCCAAATACCTTTAATGGACACCCATATTATAAACATGTTCTGGCATGCCATGATATTTCATAGGGAGGACTGCAATTTCTATGATTAAGTCTTAGCTTGTCATCATTTTGGTTTACGTTTATCTTTATTTTATTTTGTTATCACATATATCATGCCTTCTTGTATGGCTCAAACAAAGACAGTTTTTTCCAATTAAAATGATAATCCAATGCAGTTTTCTATAGTGAGGAAGACAAACAACTCTGTTGTATGCCTCCAGGTTCCAATGACCAAGTCAAATTGTAATCATATGTAAACTCCAGTGACAAATACTAGTTGGTCCAAAATTTTGACCTGTTTGAATGCCAATCCTAAATGCATACTGATTTCATTTGAGGCACACTGGATATTCATCCATTTCTCATGTGTCTAAAATACAATTAAAATATTGCTCATTGTGCGGCGTTGACTATGGATTTTAGATGAGAATATGCAAAAATATACAGTGACTTTGAGTGAAATGTAAAGTCTAGTGCATAGAAGGGGTGCCTGCTGGATGAATTTGTCCTGCTTGTCCACCGTTTATGTCCCCGACTATACTGCTTGGATATTATTTATTTAATTCATTGTATTGTGCATGAAAATTTACATTTTGTCAATATTTACAGATTGCATTATATGTGTGCACACCCTAACAATATGAGCTGTACGTTACTCAACTGAGTGCCCAAATAAAATGTTCTTTTTGTGCTCTTAACACCTCTAGAATGCCCAAATTAATATCATCAACATTAAGCAGGCTTACTCCAGCGAAGATGCACTGTACATACGTATACCACTTATGAGAAAGGCCCTCAAAAAATGGTCACAGTCAACAATTTCTATTCTATAGATTTAGGATCAGTGGCTAAAAACAAACAACAACCTATAAAGCAAAAAGTTAAACATACAATTTCCTACTTCATTATTTAAAATACATGGTTTGAGAAAATAATCCATATATTTTTTACATTTCTAGGCATCAATTTTTTTCATAAGAAATTCTTTACATTGTGATTTTTTCTAGTAACCCATTTAACAGCATTATCTCCAAGAAAAACAGCGATTTGTGAAGCCCATTAAGTACCATAAATTGCAGCCACTGTAAACCAAGAAGCTCTGGGTTTTTATTCCAAGTCTCTTTTTTTTTTACTTTAAGAGCATTTTATTGAACCTCCCTGTTAATGAACATCAATCAGAGCTGCTGTATTCTTTTTTTAAAATATACCAATTTCCCACTACAAAAGCACTTACCACAGTAAAGCTCTAGAAAGTATGTTTAAAAGTTGTTTTTCTTTGCTTAAAATAAATCAAATTTCTAAATTCTATCTTTCCTTCACACCACATCATAAAACGAATCCAGCTATCCACTTCTATCTATCTGAAGTACAACCTATTTCATTTTAATGCAATAGATTTAAAATACACCAAAAGGCAAATTTCTGTCTGTGTTATGTAAATTAAAATAAACAGCAAATTATGTAGTTACTACTTTTTTATGTTTTCTAAAGGCAAGGAGCCCAATTCCAACCAGTATGATAAGTTAACATCTAGAGCGGTGAGAGAAAATTGCCCCAGGCGTTAGCTTAAAACCCTGCTTTCTCCTTGGATGTTGCACGAGCTTACTGTAAATTTATGTCTCCTTTTTATTGGAGATGTAAATTTGCACCTGCTTAGAGGAGAATGAGCTATTCCAATCTAGCTCAATCTCCTTCATGAAATGTGGCACTCAATAATTGAACACTTTTAAAGCTTGGTATTAAGGGATTTTGCTTTGCAAAATCACTTAATACCTCCATTTTGCAATCCAAAGAAATCTCATACTCACCTGTGATCCCACAATCCACTGCTTCCTCTGGCCATGAGCAGCGTCCATACAAATAGTTCCCATATTCTGCAGACCCTGCAAATCTGAGCTTGCAAATGGTTGCACAGGGCTCCACCGAGTCCTATAGACTCCAAGAGCCGATACTAATGGTGGTGCTGCACCGCTGCAAGTATCGATCTGAGGCTCACACTTATTCCATGCCCAGATGGACATAGCACGGCTGGGTAGGAATAGCATCGATAATATGGAGACAGTGAGGGAAATCTGCTTGCACAGATTTTCTCCCTTATTGTCTCCCCAATTCCGGCTCGGTTAAAAGCTGATGCCTCGTGCCTTTTTTTTCTATTAAATAGTCTGAGGCTGACCGGTGCTCATTCTGATTTAGGTACGCATCTTGCATCAGTCCACTATTATCACCCTTTCACCATTTGAGACTGGTTTGACACCAACCAGTAGGAACAGGCATATCTCAATGTTATTGTCATTCTCATATTTCAAGGTGCCCTGTCATGCAAGGTGAAAATCAGAAAAACTGGCAGGAGAAGAGAACAATCTAGACCAAATAGCCGATTTGGAAAGTGAGATAAATGGGAGAATTTTTCTGGTTTGGCTATTTAGACCTAGAAGTTTCACTTCTCCGGTCAGTTCTCCAGAGTTTCCCTTGATCCTCATTTTCCTACAGAGTACCACAATTCTGGAATAACCTCCCAGATGACATCAAATCTTCCCCCAGTCTAAAGTCACTTAAGAGCTCCATATTAACATACCTCAATACGGAATGCACCTGTAAACATGTAACATAGTGACTATATTTCCTACATATTTATTTTCTGTGTAAATCTGTATATTTGTGTTGTTTTTTTTAATATCTTGCATTTTATTACTTTGTATTTCTGTAACATTTCAATGTTCCTGAACCCAGGACATACTTGAAAATGAGAGAAATCTCAATGTATCCTTCCTGGTAAAATACTTTGAATAACCCCCTATATATTCAGATTTATTTTTCTTTATGTATAAAGAGCACAGAAATGTCGCCAGCATTTCGGTGCGCGCTCATTCCCCGCACTTCGGGGAATCAAAGTTCCCCACCCTGCAGTGAATTCAGCATTCACAGCAGGCTCCACGGAGTGCGGGGAAAACCTGCCGCAAACCCGCTGCAATCCTGAACACCTGTCGAAAACCCACTGAAAACCCAAAAGAACCACCACAAAAAACACGCCGAACACACCAGAAAAAGCCGAAGAGCCGCCGATCACAATGCAGACCAGCCACCGGAAAAAGTCTACAAGCTGACGAACGGGGTAAAAAAACACCCAAAACAAATACGCTTGAAAGTGTCAAAATATAAATGCTGTTTGCAAAAAAAATACTGAACGAAAATGCCTGGAATTGAAATATAAATGATATGAATGAATGATAATAACATCTGTCTGTAACAAAAAAAAGAAAAATCGCTTTAAAAAAAACCCGAAAAAATGCCTAAAAAGATCTTCGAAAAAAAAACAATAAATAAAGAGATTTTTTTACTGCAAATTAAAATAATAAAAGTTTATTAGATATTGGATTAAAACGGGAATATTTTTAACATTGAAGCCTATGGGGTTCGCCTGAATAAACCTGCCAAATTAAAACAGCAAACAGCAGGGCACTTTGGCAACTTTTCCCTGCTGTTCGGTGTTCTCTGAATAGATTAACCATTGCTTCTCCATGGGGGAATTCACTGCCGTCGAACAGGGACCGTATTTTTATTTTTTTTGAGAAAGGAGTTTACCAGGAAGGATACATTGAGATTTCTCTCGTTTTCAAGTATGTCCTGGGTGGCGAGCATGTACCGTTAGGTGTCTTGCCCAAGGACACTTACTGGAGAGATTGCTCGCTGGGATCGAACCCATGACTCCACAGGCTCTCTCCACGCAGAGCAGTGATGTTACCTCTACTTCACCCACCCGGTAAATTTGGCAAACTGCCTGCTCTCTGAATAACCGAATGGCCCGAAATGCCATGGTACAGGGAAATTCCCTGTTCGGTGACATTTCGGGGCCAGATCGGCTCTCACAGAATAACCCCTAATGTGTATGAATGCGGGTGTCTGCGTGTCAGTATTTAATATGTGAATAATTGAGTATCTGAGTTCATAATCTATGAATAATCGTGTATGTATCTGAAATATATTTTGTATGCTTGTGTGTATGTATGCCAGTATATATACACTGTATACGTACGTGAGTGCATATGTATGTGAGAATGTATTATATGTAGAATTGTGTGTATGTACCTGAATATACAATGTATGAATGTGACTATATACTGTAGGTATGAATGTGTATGTATCAGAGTATTTACAGCATGAACGTATGTGTTTATGTGAGTATATACTGTATGAATATTTGTGAATATGTACATAAATGTACAGTATGTGTTGTGCAGTGAATTAACAGTTTAACTGCTTTAAGCTGTAGCATAGGCAGATCCCAATAAATATTGTGTTTTTAAAAAAATATATCTTCCTTTGTAATTATCGAATACTTAAGTAATAAACAAAAGCTATTTAAAGGTCTTGGTCTTACCTTTTGCTTGATGATCATGTCATTGATTTCTTCCACATCACCCACAGTCACAATCTGTGCCTTTATCACACGGTCAAGTAATGTCAGCCAATCTGACAACTCTCCACAAGTCTTGTTGAATTCCGCCAATGCTGGCACCTCCAAAAGTAGTGAAGATGGCATTTCTGTTGTCGAGTCAGTTGTACCTGATGTTACCAGTGTCTGAGTTACCACCGATGAGGTATGAACAAAACCTGCAAAATAAAAATGTCAATGAAGCTAGATAGATGTATATTGTTTTTTCATTATTTTTCATTATTACTAGAAGGGTACACTGTAGAAATAATATTGAGATTTGTTCGGTGTTATACCATTTAACAATGCCCAGTGACAGACAGAACTAACTTTTTTCTTTGTATTGCAATTATGTACCATGTTTCCAAAAACTGCAGCTACAAAAAAACAAAAACAAAACATAAAAGTTTCTCCCTGAAATGTATACAGTTATGAATGCATTATAGACAGTATAAAAACTATTGAATAAGCTAGAGTTTGCACAAATGTGATCTTACTTTCAGTCCCAGTTTGAGAGTGGGAAAAAATGCTGGGTGAAATATATTGGATAAGTGATCACTAGAAAAGCAAGGGGGTAACCCTAATAATAAATGTGAACAGCTGACAGTTGTGATCTCTAATAAAATGTAACTTTTAATAAGCAAAATAGGTAAAAAGAGAAAGTATTGTGTAGCATGATGCCTAAGACAAACAAAAACCGGCTGGGTGGAGTAGAGGTAATGTCACTGCTCTGCGTGAAGAGAGCCTGTGGAGTCATGGGTTCGATCCCAGCGAGCAACCTCTCCAGTAAGTGTCCTTGGCAAGACACCTAACGGTACATACTCGCCACCCAGGACATACTTGAAAACGAGAGAAATCTCAATGTATCCTTCCTGGTAAAATCCTTTCTAAAAAAAAACAAAAAACAAAAAAACCTAAGTAAGGCACTTAGAGTGTGTTGCTGAAAGAGGTTCACAGATCCCTCATGATTAATTAACCCCTTAAGGGCCGCTGACGTACCCTGTACGTCCTGTCCTCGGGTCTCCCTTAGACCCGCGGACGTACAGGGTACGTCAGCAGCGCCTAATCCCCCTCCTGCCCGATACTCACCTCCCTCGCTGGATCCCTCGGCGATCTGGCAGGGAGGAAGCCTGCCCATGTGATTTTCATGGGCAGGTGAGGCTGATGACGTCGCCACGCTGCGTGGTGACATCATCAGCAGGCGTCCCCATGCAAAGCAATGGAGGGGAGGGGGGCTCCTTTGGAGCCCTCTATCTCCCCAACCATTGCAGCTAGGGAGATGCTTTTTACACTGCTTAAAAGGGGAGAGTCTCCCCTTTTCAGCGGTGTATAGCATTAACTGTTTCACTGCTGGATCACATTTCGGCACCAAAACGGGATTCGAACCTGGAGGGGGGCTGACATCTTGGATGTCAGCCAAGCCTCCAGGTCCCCCCCACCCACTGACAACCTCACCATATGTGTGAGGATGTCAGTGGGCCAGTTAACCATCTTGGATGTCAGCCAAGCCTCCAGGCCCCCCCCACCCATTGACAACCTCACCATATGTGTGAGGATGTCAGTGGGCCAGTTAACCATCTAGCTGCCATGTAGAGATAAGGGGATCCTAAGGATCCCCATATCTCCCGATCCATGGCAGCTAGATATTTGACATCATTTGAAAGGTCTGATTATGGCCTTTCCAATGATACCAAACATGACCAGGTTTGGTTTAAAAAAAAATAATAAAAAAATTAAATAAAATAAAAAATGTTTTTTTTTTTTAAAGTTTTAAAGTTTTTTTGTCTGGGGGGGTTAATTAAATAGGACCTAGGCTGTCATCTAAAAATAATTAGCACAAAATGGTCAGAATGAGCGCAGCGCACATAGGTGAACTGTCTCAGCAGTGAAGGGGCTAAAAAGCAAACGCATGTAAAAATTGGGTATTTCTAGTCTCGGGACAAAATTTTGAACCTATTTAGCCGGGGTCTTTTTGGGTGGTTGTAGATTTTGGGGATTAAATTACGAAAAAGTGTGTTTTTACCATTTTTTCCTCATATTTCATATTTTTTTTATAGTAAATTATTCGATATGATGGAAATAATGGTATTTCTAGAAAGTCCATTTAATGGCGGGAAAAAGAGTGTATAATATGTGTGGGTTGAATAAATGAGTAAGAGGAAAATTTGACCTAAACACTAACAGCGCAGAAACGTAAAAACAGCAGCGGTCACTAAAAGACGGATTTGTGTAAAACCGCCCGGTCACTAAGGGGTTAAAGCAGCACCACATAAAATTGCAGAAAGATAGTGATTAACTGTCGTAGTAGGAAAACCGGCGTTCAAGGGTCTGGGTAAATAGTAAATGTCAGAAATCACATTACGGAGTGTGCTTGCTACATTAAATAGACAAAAAGACCCTCGAGAAAAAAAAAAAATGAATGGAAACAAAGTTTCTCTCTTTCTGTCTCTGTTCAAGGTTCGTGCAGGGATATGGAGCCACCTAGCCTGCACAATACCACATGGTGAAACCCCAAAAGAGTACTCAAAGGGTAACGTGAAGACCTACTAGATTCGAGCAAAATGATCAACTTGCCAAATTATCTAAAAAATATATAAATCTCAGGAGTTGCATGTGTTTAGTGGTCACAGGGAGTACACACCACCACTTTGTATTATCAACACGTTTCACCACCTAAAATAGGAAGAGTAGGCAGCTTCATCAGGATTGTACTAGCATACTTTGTAGAGGAGAGAAAAATGGGCAAGCCAGTTTGGTGAAAGCCCGGGCTTTTATGGCCATCACTAAATTGCTAGAATCTTGGAAGTGGTGGGAGCGTGGACACTCAGGCTCAGGGATGACAAGATGGAGATGTATTGATTCTTTGTAGACCTTTATGGGTGAATAAAAGATGTGAAAATCAGTAATTTAATGAAGAAAAATAATAAAAAGGAAGGGGGGCAGAATGTAGATGATGACCAGATTTGTAGCAATGATATATCAGGTCAATGACAATATCTTTCATATCAGAAGAAATTATTAAGGATGTACCAATATGTATGGAACCAGAACAAAGAGTGTTTTGGTTCCAGAGGGAAGTTAATATGGTTACACCACAGTTCAGCAGGAAGTAGTTGATGAGGAAGTCAGTCACATGGACACGGACTAGAAGTTAGAGCTGAAGTTTAGAAATCCTGTTATAAGTTGCTGTGTTAATAAATTTGCCATAGCACTGCAGCTGGAGTCTGAGAGGCTATTTCATAATCAACAACATTTACACAAGGGATGCGCCAGATTACAATTAGGCTTGGTGCTGCCTAGGCACTGTAGATTCTGATTTAATATAATCAGTCATAAAAGTGCCAGTCAGCATCTTCAGTGGCAATAGCATAGTGCTGCACATGGTATAAGTTGTGCAGAAAAGAAACAGGCAACAGTTACACATCTCCACTATAGAGGTATAGTTACAAGAGAAGTTATGTGCATTAGGTAAAGACCAGTAATATTATTGTAATCTTACACAATAAAAGAATGATACAAAAAGAATCATCAGCAAATGTAAGAGGGTGAATATTCACTTTAGTATTAATCACTGTCAAAATAAACTATCAGTTGGAGAGCTCTCATAGGGACTTAAAAATTTGCAATACTTATTACAAGAAACATAAGATCTACTTTCAGTCCAACAATAGATCTTTTTAAAATATTGCTGATTAATAAGTCGCTGTAAGTGCTCTTCATTTAGCAGTTTAAAGTATCTGTGTCACTTCACAAACCTTGTACTTACTATTATTCAATAACAGATTCGTAGTGTTCTTAAAAAGAAATTGTATACAGATGATTCCATAGAGGAAAGAAAAAACTATAAATATTCAAACAACGTGAAAAGACTATAATTTCTGGAGTATAAGACGACCGGGTGTATAAGACGACCCCCTAATTCTCCAGTTAAAAAAATAGGTTTTGTGCTATACTCGTAATATTGTATTGTATATCCCGCGTATAAGACGACCCCCAATTTTTGGGGGATGTTTTAAGTATAAAAAGTAGTCTTATACACCAGAAAATACTGTATTTTAGATCAAAAAGAATTATGATACGAATGATAAATAAACCAAAGCTCTTAATATGTTATGCTATGATATATATTTAGCAATAAGATATTAGAAAATAACTTGAAATATTACTTAAGGATATCTCAGATTTTCACATTGTGTTTTATTCCCAAAACAACATGTTACACACATCAGAGGAACATGTTTTCCAATAAAGATCTCAGAGACTTTAGGGACTGCTCAGTGGGCTATGATTTCTTACAGTTCGTTCAAGCAAATAAAAAAAAAACAAGTTAAAAACATAGAAAATGGAAAGCAGCAAAAAAGGTTATTTTTCAAGTTCAATTATGGTCCATCGTTTTGTATGTAGTGTACCCTAGGCTGTAAATATGTACATAGTACCATCATTTATTTATAATGCATCAATGTACTGTATAGAGTAAGTAAAAATGTTACAAACAATGAATAATACATTCCATAAAAAGGTTACATTGGGCTTTCGTTATATTAACTAACAGTAGAATCAGAGTTGACTTAGAGTTCATAGGAAAAATACAGAGATAAGTTTCCATGATCTTGTGCTTATCTTGCTTGTTTTGCTCAAGGTAACAGATATCAGTTCATAGTCCTCAGCATAGTCTTCTATGCTAGAGACAATAACCCTTTTTTATCAGGTATTGTAAAAGCCACAGGAATGGTTAGATTTGCCTTCTAAAATAAAATCTTTATGCAACCAAGTCTGCACAGCATATGGTTGAAGAGAAATGTTGCTGTAGGGTCAGTCATATTTACAAAACATGTCTCTTCAATTCTGTTGGAAACTGCTGTAGAGCAAAAAGGAGTAAACATTAAATCAGATACACGTATATGTTTATTCACTAAGCATCTAAAGTGTAATGATGATCAAGCTGTGAGTTGCAACAAGGAAATTGCTGCTGTAAAAACTTGAAAGTCACCAAGATCTGTGGCAGCACATTGAAGTCGCAATCAACTCTACATTTTAAGTATAGAAATCTGCACTTGCCAGCAAGCTTGAGTTGACCTTAGCAATGTTCAGAATGGAGTTCCAGTCAAAACTTGATAGTGAAATTAGCCTAATTCATCCAAAACAAAATCTGAATATAAAACCTGTCTCCAGCACATTTGCAAAACAAACACAAAAATACAAAAGTGTGGCAAAACATGCACATACACAAAAAACAGACCACATTGCTGTGATGGAACCGAGCCCTCCCAGTGTCACAAATTCCCCCTTGTGACAGAACGGCTGCCACAATGTTGATTTGCCTTTAATTTTCTTATATTTTAAGGAAAATATGTTAAAAGGAAACAAAGTAGCAAAACAAGAGGACATAGTCTTAGATTAGAGGGGCAAAGGTTTAAAAGTAACATCAGAAAGCATTATTTTACTGAGAGGGTGGGACAGTCTTCCAGTTGAAGTGGTAGAGGCCAAAACAGTAATTGAATTTAAGCAAGCATGGGATAGGCATAAGGCTATCCTAAACAAAAGATAAATCCAGGTAAAGTATCCATGTAATTGGGCAGACTAGATGGGCCAAAAGGTTCTTATCTGCCGACATTTTTCTATGTTTCTATATTTTGTTGCCCTGTATTTAGGATATATTGCTGTGTGGGAAATATTGTGCTGTTTTCCCTGTATGTGGCTATTTGTTCTGCTTCCACCCAACCCCCCCTCCCCCCGGACAAGCTGTAACCAGATCTCTCTACCAGTTTCATTGTTTTTTGTAGAGTAGGGTGTGTGTGTGTGTGGGAGGGGGAAGCTATTCAGCATGGAAACACTGGGGAGTGTTTTACGTTTGAATGTCTAACTGTAAACCCAGAATAAAGACAGTTCCAATTTGATCTCCTGTAATAGAGTGAGTGTTGGGCCATGACCAGTACTCCTCCTGGATAGTGACGGTGAGGGCAGCATGCTGTATGTGGGTCCTAGCATCCGTAACAATTGCCAACTCCAAAGTGGCAAGCATTGACCTCATGATATGGAAAAAGCACACAAGTGAATATTTGCACTGTTCCAAATCCCACTGTGCAAAACCCAAGTAACGTCAATGGAACCCCGACTTTTTCCCTATCAACAGATCAACAAAGAAATGGATCTAGTGTTCACAATCAAGAACAAAAGCAAGAAAAACGGATTCTATTAAACCTGACACCAGCATCCTGAACAAGCGATACACACATACTCAACAGGCCACTTTTCATCACGCAAAGCACAAAGACCAAAAAAATCATATTTCTGTTAAAGCAAACACATGATTTTAACAAAGATAACAAAAGATACACGGATCAGTAGGGGTGTTTGTTGGATTCCCTTTTGATTGAAATTAGTGAATTCAGTGTCATACTGCAAACAAATATCTCCCCTAGGAGAATTATAAGGAGTACTGAACTAGAAAGGGGTCCCAAGTACAACTGATTGTAATGGATAAACCCTGACGGTTTTCCCGAATGTGGCTCGGGGTTAATTTTCAGTGCTGAGAGAACGTGATGCGCAGGCGCTAGGGGGAAAACTGTGGGTGCAGTTTTTCCTCCCTAGCATCCGCGTTTTAGCGCTAGGAATGTAATTTAGCCTAAAGTATTTTCGCAAAACTCCAATAAACTACCAATAATAGTTCTAGGAATAAGTTAACACATTACACATCACTAATGTGATGAATAACAAAAGATTGTTATTGGACTAGTATCATGTGTTTTTCTTAGGATTTGAATATTTTTGAAAATACTTTTATTTATAATTAAATATTTTTCACCCTAAACATTCTTAGGCTACTGCATCTTAAAATAATGGGAGCCAAAAGGTCAACCTTTCCAAATGACTTTTAAATACAAATCATGTTGGAAAATGCCTAAAGAGGTCAGTTAAAGATGGGCAATTTAGACAGTCATATTCATACTATTCATAAAGCATGGAGTTGGGAAGAGGGTAAAATATAACTTAATCATGAAATGAAATGATCTTGAACTGACCTTTACAGACCTCTGTATGTGAACTGGCTGTCAAGTAATGTAAAAGCCATCTGTCAAGCAATATCACATTTAAGGGAATAGAAAAACACTGACAATCAAGAAAAAGTAAAAGTTAAATGACATTTTCCAAAAAAAGCTCCAGGAAAACTAGAAGGTAGTTTGAATTTTTTCACATTTTACTCTTACTCTGTGGCTTGTACAGCTACAAATAAATGGCTATTTCTATAAACTTTAAAGGATTTGACACATTGTCACCTATTTCATATTTCTGTCTAGCCACCAATAAGGTTGTAATAAAGCCAAGTATTGGACATTTCTGTTGTTTATCCCTTCTTGTGTTCTGTCTGTGTAACCATACAGCTTAATTATTCTGTAATGATTATGGTTATATCTAATCTGTACATGGTTGTTGACATCCCAAATCATATTGTTATTATTTGTTAAGAAATTAAGAAATGCAGACATAAAATAGAATTGCAAGATTAGAAAAAGTTTGGAGTATAGTGGTGGACAGCATGTTGAATCCTGGATACCTTGTTAATTCTTTCTGGTTGCAAATCAGAAAAATGGCATTCAGTCTGAGTGTGTGTGGATGATCTAATTGCATGTTACTTCTCTCTGGTTCCAAATTGGAAAAATGACATTCAGACTGAGAGTGTGTGGATGATCCTCCCTGTGGCTGCTATTCCATATAGCCGCATCTAGCACTTATCAGAACCTGGACGGGCCGGACGATGAATGGAAAAATGCCTCCAGAACAGCTATGGGAATTTTGAGTACACAGTCATGCCTTCTGGGCTCTCCAATGTATCAGCCACCTTTCAGGACGTTTTGACTGATGTCTTTTGGGACGTCTGGATTGCTTTGTCCTAACATATCTTGACTAGGGATGAGCCAAACACTCCCCGAGTTCGGTTCGAAGCCGAACCCGAACTTTCCAAATGTTCTGGTCCGAACCCGAACTCGGACCCCATACAAGTCAATGGGGCTGAAAATTCGGTTTTTAGAGTGCCCTCCAAGAGGGCATATATGCTAGATATTTGCCATAAAAAGTGTATGGGGGTCTGGGTAGTGCCCTAGGGGACAGGAAACAAGGACAAAAAGTAAAAAAAAACGTTTTTAAAGGGACAGTGAGTTTTCCATGAAATAAGGGTTAAAAAGAAAAAAGAAAAATCCTTCAAATATCGTGCCTAGGAGGTCCCCATAACCTGCCCGTGAAGTGGCGGATTTCTAGGATGTATAGAAATATGTAAAAAACAAAAAATGACATTTCAAATGACGGTAAATGCTTTTCCTTTAATCTATCCATAAACAACTGCTTGGGGCGGCAGTCTGTATGAAAAGAGGAGACATTTTCGGACACGCAGAAAAAGTTAACTGATTTTTTGGCGGTGAAAAGCAGGAGAATGACTGGAGAATGGAAAATTCTAGACCAACTAGCCGATTTGGAAAGTGAGAAAAATGGGAGAATTTTTCTGGTTTGGCTATTTTGGCCTAAAATTTTCTCTTCAGTCATTCTCCTGAGTTTCACCTTTCTCTAAATAACCCTGTCAGGGTTATTCAGAGAGCGGTGTAGAGCAGGAGAATGACTGGAGAATGGAAAATTCTAAGTCAAAATAACCAAACCAGAAAAATTCTCCCATTTAGGCTAGGGTCAGACTAGCGAATTTTTAACATGCGTTTAGGCGCACTTAATCACGGCCGCACTAGCAGCAAATGACAGGCAATGACAGCCAATATACGAAGTACGGTCGCACGAAAGTCCGGCTGCGCAACGCAAGTGGAAAATGAACGCATTTTTTCGAGAACGCAGAACCGCTAGTACGGACGTACAGAGTGTGCTGCGTCCACTAGCGGCGTGTGTGCGTGATTTGGAGACGTCAGACCCTGCTCATGTCCGGCCAACATAACGTCCAGACACCCAAAGTTTCCTGGTTTGGATCCGTAAAAAATCACGCACAAAAATGCGCATCGTATGACCGTTTTCGCGCATTCCGTGAAAAAATAAGGCAATGCGTTCGGACGCACTTTTTGACGGTCGCTGTGAAAAATGCGTTAGTCTGACCCTAGCCTTATCTCACTTTCCAAATCGGCTATTTGGTCCAGATTGTTCTCTTTTCCTGCCATTCTCCTGGTTTTCACCTTTCGCTGAACAACCCTGAGAGAGAGGTGAAAGCCAGGAGAACTGGCAGGAGAAGAGAACAATCTAGACCAAATAGCCAATTTGGAAAGTGAGTTAAATGGGAGAATTTTTCTGGTTTGGCTATTTTGACCTAGAATTTTCACTTCTCCAGTTATTCTCCTGCTTTTCACCGCTCTCTGAATAACCCTGTGAATGTTTAATCCCGAGGTGAAAAATAACATTGCTTAAGGCTGGGGTCAGACGAGTGCAGTTATCACGTCCATATTCGCAGTTGTCACGTCCATACACGTCCAGCATTCTGACCAATGGAGCCCCACACACGAAGTACGTCCGCACGGAAGTGCGGATGCATGGCGGACGCAGCAAACGGACGCAGGTTAGGCAAGAACGTAATACTGCTAGAACGGACGTGCGGAGTGCGCAACGTCCGTGTAGCTTTGTATTGTGAGTGATGAAACGAGGTCAGATGGACTGCATTTATACGTCCAGCATTTTTGACGGACAGAATGTTTTTTCATTTTAAATTGTTTTCCCTGCTACATCAGTCAGAAAATACGTCAGTGAAAAAAACAGACTGTTTGGCCACTACCTTGTTGTCAGTCAGTAAGTATGTCCGTACTGCATGGACGCACAGTCCGTACAAAATGCGCTCATCTGACCCTAGCCTTAGATGTTATTTTGAATTTTTTTCAAACACAAGTTAACCACTTGGCTGCTATGGACGTGCTCAGCGCGTCCAGCCAAGTGGTTCTCCTGTGCTATGGATGCGCTGAGCGCATCCATGCACAGGAGGCAGCAATCCGCCGGATTCCGGCGGATTGCTGCGCCCCCCAGTGCGGGCTGACATCTTGGATGTCAGCCCAGCACTCCGGGACCCCGGCAGAGCAATTAGATGTCATCGCGGCGGCGCGATGACATCTAATTCAGGCGTCCCCCCCCGCATGTGCGGAGGAAGGTCCTTCGGACCTCTCTCCCTCCCGATCGCCGGGGCGCAGAGGGTTAATCCAGGCACCGTTTGGAAGGGCACAGCCTGCCCTTCGAAACGGTGGCTGTGATTAACCACTGGGGAGCCGGATCAGGAATCGGCGCTGAAAAGCGCCGGATCGTGATCCTCTCCTGGAGCCGGCCGACATCTAGGATGTCGGCCAAGCCTCCAGGAACTCCCCCTGAGGACTGGCGTCATCGTGCATAGCACGATGATGCCAGTCCTTGAGTTAACCCCTAGCTGCAACCAATGGTGGAGATAGGGGGTTCATTGGAACCCCCTATCTCCCGATCCGTGGCAGCTAGGGGTTAATGTTTGATATCGTTGGATCGGCAAGAGCATGGCCTTTCCAAGGATACCAAACACGAGCATGAAAAATGTTTTAAAAAAATAAATAAAAATAAAAAAATATTTTAAAAAAAAATTCTAAAAAAAAATAAACAATTTTTTTTTGTTTTTCTTTTGTTAATGCAGCAATATTGTTCCCATTTCAATTATAATGTGAACAATAATGCTGCACTAACGATTTTTGTATGCGGTGCGTTTGTTAAAAAAAGTGAAATTTTCCCCAAAAAAAATGTAACGAGACCCCATTTCTAATTTTTTTAACAAGCGCACCCCATGCAAAATATATCCGCAAACGATCGCATGTTAAAATGTGAAAAAAACACTTTACACATAATAAATTTTTGAAAATTCAAATTTTATTGCATTTTTGTTATAATATACAGACATGACATAATGTATACATATAATAATGACATATTATGAATCTGCCAAGTCTGCCGGAAAGAACGATATATAATATGTCTGGGTCATCTATCAAAATATGGCTACAAAAGGCGGTTAATCATGATGAGCGAAAGCGATAAAAATGACCTCCGCACAGAGGTGTGAAAAGCCTCAGCAGCGAAAGGGTTAAATGCAGCATATTAGGATGTTTTAGGGAAATTAATTCTCAAATCTCAAATCAGAAGCAGACACCACCCCACCCTCAGTATGGTGTACAATGTATCAAATTGATTACCAGACTAAAAACACCTGGTGTTATGCCAGTTTGTGAACAGAGGTCATTTAGAGTTGATAATCTTTCCACGTACACATTAGTTTTTAATTCAATATCTAATAAACCATTGCTTATAATATTCTGCAGTAAAGAGTCTCTTTATTTCTAGATTTTTTAGTATTTTTTTAAGCATTTTCTATACTTTTTTCAAAATTTCTTTTTTTTTTTCGAACTCGAACCGAACAGACCCAAAAAGTTCGAAATTCGCGAACTTTCGACTGCCAAAGTTTGGGTCGAACTCCGAACCGCTCATCCCTAATCTTGACGACATTCTTGGCTTTTTCATCATCCCTGGAAGAACATCGTTCTCATATGAACATAGTGCTACAGAGTCTCTGTGACAATAATCTCTGCCAAATTAAACACGTGCATATTTGAAGTAATAAAAGTAACTTTCTTGGATTTGTACTATTACCTGACCAGGTTACTTAGCTACAGACTTACATAGACTGAAAAAAGATGCGTGTCCATCAAGTTCAGTGTTTAACACATCACCTACTGCTGTTGATCCTAAAGAAGGAATAAAACCCAGTCTGTAGAGCTCACCAAATATGCAACATACTTGGAAAAAAAATCCTTCTTGACCTCCTCTGTCGAGTCAAATAGTGCTCCAGTGTCATTCACAGCTAGTGTATTGTAACTGCAGCCTTTACCTATGTTATTTGTCTGTGTATCAGTCCTGGATTGCTTCCTATTGTTTCCTGCTCCCTGCTTGCTCTGACCTAGCTTCATTCTCAACTATGTTACCTGGATTGCACGTCTGTATGTCACCCTGGGACTCTGCACCTGGTTCCTACACCCCCTTTTCCAAACCCTGTCAGTGTCTAATTTAAGTAACATTTGGAGAGAAGATCTAAATTGGACTACCTCTGTTTTCCCGAGAGCAAATTGGTTTTGGGTAATTTCCTATGTTTGAAATCCCTTGTAATTCTTCAGAAAATGCTGCACCAAACATCTAATTGAAGCCATGACTAATGTTTTTTGCCCAATTCTCCACCTCCCTCTATCACTGGAGTGTGGAGGGAGATAGGCACAGAGATTATCCTGTCCTTCCCACTTCCATCTTATTATCCTCTTCTTGTAGCCGCTACACCTTTCCTTTGGAAATTAAATAGATTAACTTGATTAATTTTAGTACGTCCTCAGAATGTAAAACTACTAACATTAAATGAATTTTACAGATTGCCAAGTGTCTGGACTTGAAGTGGTGGATTTTCAAGTTTTCCCTCTTCTAGCTGAATTGCAATGTTTACATTAAGTTCATTTAGGCAAATTACAATTTAACTTGCTGCTTGTCAATTTTTTTAAATTACTTTTTTGTCAAAATTACATAAAATAATTGTGATATTCTAAAAATTAAATTAGTGCCATAAAGTTTTGTTTCCTTAATATTTCTAAACTTCTCACTGGATAATTTAATATGAAAAAAAAATAATCATTGCAATGTCAACAGGAGAGATAATAAATAGGTCACTCTATAACAGTTCTGATTTTTATATGCATGGCATGCCTCCAGTATGTGCCCTCAAGTTGCTTATTATTCCTATTATCAGGGTCTAGTTGATAATATGCTAGTGAATTTGGAAGATTAATTACACTGATGCTACACTTCACTTCAGATTCGATAATAGTTTCAAGGTAAACTGAGAAGTCAATTAAAAATCTGCTCTTTGGAAGTTCACTCTGACGTCTACCATTTCAGTTTAATTTAAATTAGCTAGTGAACAGCTTGGTAGTGGCACTGCGAATGCAGTTTTCTAATTCAAAATATAAAAATGCTTTGTGGGTGATAGTCTCAACAAAACTTTGTCCTGAACAGGTTTGCATATAATCTAAAATCCTATTCTGCCAGTGGTTAATTGTATCCTACATATATTCTATATACTGCCAATTATGTCATGGTTCATATCATAAGAAATGCACACCAAATAATGACATTTGAAATTTTTTGGTTTAACACCTTATACTTCAAGCCTGTTTCCCGTCACCTTCAGTCTCTGCTAACTGCTGTCAAACACTCGCTGCATCCCAGCTTGATCACAGTTAAAAATAACCCAATCAAGACTTGGTTAACATAAGTCTTTTGGCGGTGACATGCCAGAAAATTACCTTGAAAATAGAGCAAGAGATAAGTTAAATCAGGGATGTCCAAACTCCACCCCCAAAATTGTCCTTAACTACAACTCCCAGAAATCTTTGGCTGCATTAGATGGATGGAGAAGCATGGGAGTTGTAGATCATGGACATCTGGGGGTCCGGAGTTTGGACATCCCTGAGTTAAGTATTTGAAAATATATAGAACGGCAGGACAACTCTACAAGCCATGGGGGGGTGAGAGGCAAAGGGTAAAGACACAATAGAAAATATAATATAATAGAGATGGGCGGAAGCACAAAGGGAGTTGAGAAAAAGGGATTAGAGACACAGTTGGAGGAGATAGGGTTGAGACAAAAGCACAATGGGATGAGAGAGGTGTGACATAGCCTCAGTTGGAGTAAGAGGTACAGGTCAGAGGCTTTCTAGGTCCATGAAACTCTTAATTCAGCACATCTTTTACACAGGATCTCAGTTGGACGAAATAGTCAAGTAATGAATTTATAAGGTATTTGGGCATCAGAGTAGGAAAGCAAAGGGGGGAAAAAATCCTGAAACGTATGTGTAAAGAGAAATGTGGTACATTAACAAATTTCATACAGCTAATCAATATTAGGGATGTACATGACTTTTTTTTTCTTTTTCAGGTCTTTTTTTATTTTGAGTCATTTCAGACAGTTTTTGTTTTGGTTCGGTGTGGATCAATTCGGTGATTCAGATTGATTCGGTGATCCAGATCAATTCGGGTGATTTGGATCAGTTAGTTTTTCATTTTTCATGAGTTATTTAATTTTTTAGTGGTTATTTAAGAATGCAAGTGAAAGGAAGCGAATGGAAGCGCCTCTCTGCAGTGTAATTAATGCAGCATATGAGTCCGCACACTGCTGGGAAGTTCCCAGCAGTGTGTGGATTCATATGCTGAATTAATTATAACTCATAAAAATCAAAAAACTAACTGATCCAAAAAATGAATTGATCCGAATCACCGAAAAAAATCTGCAGAGAGGTGCTGCTCTGCAGTGTGTGAATTCATATGCTGCATAAATTATACTGCAGAGAGGTGCTTCCCACGGTGTGTGGATTCATATGCTGCATTGAAACCTATGGGTTAAAAAGCCTTGTTTCTTTAAAAAAAGGTAGGAAACCTAAATTTTCAGCCAAAAAATGCCTAAAAAAATCCTTAAAAAATAAATACGTAAAGAACCTTTCATTCTATTTGGTAGTAATCTACTTCCCATTCTTAAATAAGCAATAAAAAATGAAAAACTGATCCGAATCGGCAAATTGATCAGAATCGCCGATCCAAATCACCGATCCGAATTGCGCCAAAATGTCAGATCGATCTGAAATTTTCGAACGGTTGCTATTTCGTTTTTGGAAATGCTCCCGAAATATAAAATTAGGGATTTTCAGCCGAATTTGGATTCGGAACAAAAGGAATTGCACATCTCTAATCAATATAATTCATATTGTAAAATGATCTTATTAATGCTTATCCATCATTAAAATGCTTGAAACCTAAAATAATCCTTTGTTAAGTACTTCACCAGAAATAATGATAATGAAAATGTACTTGAAAAGGTCTGTAATAAAAAATGGCAAATATATTTAAGAATTCTTCTACATAATCTTTGCTGTGCACAACAAATCAATATTGACCACGTATCATGCACAATAGAGATGTGCACCGCTAAAAAGTTTGTTTTGTTTCATTTTTTCTCCAGGTGTTTTTTTTTCGTTTAGGCTCATTTCGGACTGTTTTTGTTTCGATTCGGTGATTCGATTCGAAATTTTGGATCGATTCGAATTGATAAAAAAAAAAAGTGAATTTTTTTTTACTTTTTTTTTAAAATGCTCAAAAGATCCTAAGAAAATCTAAAGTTAAAGAGATTCTTTACTGCAGAATATTATAAGTGTAGCGCTGTGTTAAAATCTTGCTGCTGGCAGTACCTATTTTTGGCCACAAGATGGAGACAATCGCGATTAGAGACACTGGACATTGGGACTACATTTCCCGGCGTGCTTTGCAAAGAGACAGGAAGTGGGTGGGACACAGGACGCTTACATCCCGAACCTCGTGGAGAACGCGCCAGAGCGCGCGAGGGAACGAGAGAGAGCAGACGCAGTGCAAGACATCGCTAGAGGGCCTAGGCCAGAGCGCGAGTGAGACCTGTCAGTTCTTTTATCGGGTCATTCAGCCTAAGGAGAAGGAGACCTCCAAGTTCCAGGGATTGCTGCAGATCAAAGAAACCGAAGACCTCGAGTGAGGAGTTGCCGCGAGTTGATCGGATACGGAGAGCAGGCGGTGAGCTGGACAAGTCGTGGACAAGCTACGGAAAGTCAGACAACGGATCCGGCCGCAAGTATCCCCAGTCAATATCGAGCAGAGAGACGTCCTGGGTCAGCGGAGCCTAAAGCAACCGGTGGATGGGTGAGAGGCCTCCAAGGCTGTATGTAAATAAGGAACACGCTGCTGTTTTCTCTTTAAAGTCCACAGGGCCCCAACTTGACTAGTCGAAGACATTCCTTAAGTAAATTCACTGGCCAGTTGAACAGTACCCGGGTACCACACACACATACACACCTTTTACATTCCGGGACTTAACCTGTGCAGGACTCATTCTGTTACGAATCGGAACGGGAGTTAAAGATACGTTCCGAATATATTTTTCTCTTTTCCGCTGCGCGTTTATCGAAATACGAAGAGATTGTGTTTTTGGGTTTCGCTACGTGTCCCTTTTTTCCGAATTTTCGGGCAATTGCATTTCTTTTCTGTTCGGTTGCGAATATAATATTTTTCCGAAATACGAAGCCTCGTGTTTCGTTTCTTTCCCGCTACGCGTTTTTACCGCAATACGATAATACTGTAATAATACCTGTGAATACCGTGTCTCAACGTCTGCTTACTATTTTAGTAAACTATTTAAATTATAAAAACTCACAACGGTGTTGGAGTATATTTATTCCCTAGTGCGGGGAGACTGACCCGTGGTTCATTTTCAGCGGCTCCTCCGGGAGTGAGCGCTACATAAGCAACGGTTTATTAGACTTTTATTAAAATGGGAATATTTTTAACATTGGAACCTATGGGGTAAAACATTTTCCACACCTTTAACATTGAAGCCTTTGGGGTAAAACATTTCCCACACTTTTAACATTGAAGCCTATGGGGTAAAACATTTCCCACACTTTTAAGATTGAAGCCTATGGGGTAAAACATTTTCAACACCATTTTTAACAATGAAGCCTATGGGGTAAAACATTTCCCACACCTTTTTAACATTTGAAATGAACTATCAAATGGATATTCATTTGATAGTTCATTTCAAATTTGATTGTTAGTCGATATCCAAATCGGTGCACATCTCTTTATTTTGTTTTTAAAAAAGTTGTTTTTTTTACTTTATTTTCATGGTTTCCTGTCCCCCAGGGCAGTACCCGGACCCCCATACACCTTTTATGGCCAATATCTTGCATATATGCCCTCTTGGAGGGCACTTTAAAATTCGAAATTTTGTGCCCCATAGACTTGCATTGAGTTCGAATCGTGTTCTCGTTCGAATTCGAACTTTTTCTAAAGTTTGAGTTAGAATGTGAGCCAAACACGGGGGTGTTCAGCCCATCACTACTGTAGAGGTGCTGCCCGGCAGTGTGCGTAATCATATGCTGCATTATTATACTGTAGAGATGCTGCCCGGCAGTGTGTGGGATCATATGCTGCATTAATTATACTGTAGAATTTTTTTTTCGGATGCTGTGTATTTCAGTGCCGAAACTGATTCAGAACATCGGACGAATCCGGAGCACCGAGTCAGACCGATTCGTGAAAAAAATTAATCGATCCGAATCGAAACGCACATCCCTATTAAATATTAAGCTGTGTCACGGATTTTGTACTAGAGTCAAATTAAACAGTGAAATTAATTAATTTGTTTCATAAAGTCCTTTGCTGACTATTACTTGTATTGTAAATTAAGATCAATTTGATAGTTGATATCAATTCGAAATTTGATTTCAAATTCCATAGTTGATATCAAATTCGATAGTGTGGGAAATGTTGTATCCCATAGGCTTCAATGTTAAAAATATTCCAGTTTTAATTCAATATCCAATAAACCGTTGCTTATAATATTCTGCAGTAAAATGGCTCTTTATTTTTAGATTTTTTAGGATCTCTTAAGCAATTTTTTTTTAAAAAAAAATCTATTTTTTTTTATCAATTCGAAATTTCGAATCGATTCGAAATTTAGTGTGTGCTCGAAAATTCGGATTCGGGATGCCCTCAGAAGCATGAAAATGGTAAATGTCGTAGGAAAAACCAATCTGTACGAAACGAATTGCACATCCCTAATAGGGATGAGCGTTCCGTTCGGTTCGGATCTGTTCGGAATTCGATTCAAACATTGCCCGTTCAGCTGTTCGTCGAACTTCGAACATTTCTGCGTGTTCGCCACATGTTCGCCCACATTGCACCACAATGGACCACAATGCACTTTTCCACTGGCCTGAAGCTTGTAATTGGCTACAGCCTTGCACCTGACCACAGGTCAGGTGCAAGACTATGCCAATCATGGCTCAGAGTCCTGATTGGGCAAATTTTGCCCAATCATGGGCTCACAGAGCTAAGTCCCACAGCACACTATATAAGGCTTCCCTGCCTGCAGCCCCAACGTGTGTGTTTGCAGGAGTGAATCATAGAGGAGAGGAGATTATTCTGTCAGGGTGTATCAGTGACGTTGTAGGAGATTTCTGGGAATTTGAATCTGTCTTGGCACTGGCACTGCCAAGCTAGCAGGGACAGTGTGTATCAGTGAGTTCTACCACAGTTCAGCAAATTAGAATCTGTCTTGGCACAGCCTGTTATCAGTGTGTATCAGTGAGTTATACCACAGTTCAGCAAAATATTGGACCGCAGGGTCCACCACTGCACTCTTCCACAATACCACAGAGGGGTTACTTACGGTGTGAAGGCACTTGCTGCCACCAAAGGCACAATATTTGGGTGCACTGCCACTGACGCCTATACCAGATTCATATCATTTTAATATTGGACCGCAGGGTCCACCACTGCACTCTTCCACAATACCACAGAGGGGTTACGATGTGAAGGCACTTTCTGCCACCAAAGGCAAAATATTTGGGTGCACTGACGCCTGTACCAGATTCATATAATTTTAATATTTGACCGCAGGGTCCAACCCTGCATTCTTCCACAATACCACAGAGGGGTTACGGTGTGATGGCACTGTTGCCGACACTAAAGGCCCAATTTTAAAGCACCTATTGTTACTTTCATCCAAAGCCTGCATAAGTTTCACCATAATTTAGCCCAAAAAAATCACTAAACTTGTTCTGCGTATCCTAAAATGTCTCCTCTTTTCATACAGGCTGCCGCCCCAAGCAGTTGTTTATGAATAGATTAAAGGAAAACTATTTACTGTCATTTGAAATTTAATTTTTTTTGTTTTTAAATGTTTCTATACATCCTACAAATCCGCCACTTCATGGGCAGGTTATGGGGACCTCCTAGGCACGATATTTGAAGGAATTTTTCGTTTTTATTCTTAACCTTTATTTCATGGAAAACTCACTGTTCCTTTAAAAATGATTTTTTTAAACTTTTTGTCCTGGTTTCCTGTCCCCCAGGGCACTACCCAGACCCCCATACACCTTTTATGGCAAATATCTAGCATATATGCTCTCTTGGATGGCACTCTAAAAATCGAACGTTTGGGTCCCATTGACTTGCATTGAGTTCGGATCGTGTTCGCGTCCGAACTCGAACTTTTGAAATTGTTTGAGTTCGAATGCGAACCGAACACGGTGGTGTTCGGGTCATCCCTAATCCACAACTCTACTCTACAGTACCTATTGTATTCCAGGTGACAGATTTTATATAAAAATATATTTTACACACAAAAGAGAGGCTGCACTCAAACCTATACATGTATTTTATATAAAGGCGTGACGGAGACCAATGAATACACAAACAAACAGTGCACTCAGCTTAAATATCCTATACACAGACACATACATATATATGTATATATACACACACATTACAACGTAAACCTAAGCAATGGATAAACAAATGTGAGTTTACAGTTATACAGTATAATGAATTATTGTATAATTTAAATGTAACCCAATAAAGATCTGTAAAGGCTAAAGTGCATGGAATCTTAATCAGATTCCTAATAAAACCAGTTTTCTGGTTACAATTCTTCTGTACATATCTCATTCACAACACATTACTTTATTCATCTGATCCACAAAAACATAACATGGAGCATAGGTAGCTGGAATTACATGTCTAAATATGCAGAAAATCAGTTTTCCTTCACCAGTTCCACATAACATTTAATTAGTATTATCACACAAGGCAGCAGGTTTTAATCAAATCATATCATCTTCAATCTTATTCTGCATTCTATAGTCCCAACTGCAATCCCCAAAGCCATTTTAAATAAATGGCAGAAAACAAAATGGTTTTGCCCTACTGCTTTTCTGTCAGTTATAAAGAACCTTTAAGTTAATAGTTGATATAGGCAGCTTTCATATAATTGATTTTTTTAGAACAATTAAAAGGGCTCTATTCCAAAGTTGGTGCTAAATGGCAGACGTTAATGGAAAACCTGAACCATGTTACAGCCTGCCTGTCGCCTGTCAGCTGTCTGATGGGATGACTTCCCGTTTCCCAAAGCTCAATCTCTCTAAAACTGAACTTCTCATCTTCCCTCCCTCTATATCCTCCATTCTTGCGCCCTTTTCCCTTCAGGTGAATGATGTCACAATTACCTCTACCTTTCAGGCTCGTTGCCTAGGGGTCCTCTTGGACTTGGACTCATTCAGTCGCTGACCAAATCATGCTACTTCCACTTAAAAAGCACTGCATGCATCTGCACCTTTCTTAATCAGGACTCTACTAAAACACTCATCCAAGCTCTTATCTCCCATCTTGACTACTGTAACGTCCTTCTCTCTGCCTTAAAAGATCCCAGATTCTCCCTCTGCAGTCTGTAATGAAAGCTTGCGCCATACTCATACACCTCACATCCCACACCTCTCACACCTCACCCCTTTTGTCAATCTCTACACTGGCTCCCTGTTTCCTTTAGAATCCATTTCAAAATACTGGTGCTCACGTACAAAGCTCTCCATAACTGCACCCCTGCCTGCCTCTTCTCCCTTATTAACCCCTTCGGCTAGGGTCAGACTGAGGCAGTGCGAACGCGCGTTCTGGCGCACTTAATCACGGCCGTGCTAGCAGCAGATGACGGGCAATGACGGCCAATATACGAAGTACGGTCGCACAAAAGTCCGGCCGTGCAACGCAAGTGGAAAATGAACGCATTTTTTCGAGAACGTTAAACCACTAGTACTGACGTACAGAGTGCGCTGCGCCCGCTAGCGGCGTGTGTGCGTGAATTGGAGACATCAGACGCTGCTAATGTCCGGCCAACATAACGTCCAGATGCAAGAAGTGTTTTATTGATGATCCGTACAAAATCATGGATGAAACTGCGCATAGTATGACCGCTATTGCGTATTCCGTGAAAAAATACGTCCATTCTTCGAACGCACATTTTCACGGACAACGTGAAAAATGCGTTAGTCTGACCCTAGCCTTCACTGCTGAACCATTTCACGTCTTAAAAAGACACGTTTCTTTATTATTTTTTCTTTACGTTAAACATGGTCATGTTTGATATCATTGGAAAGGCCATACTCTGACCTTTCCAATGATACCAAACATGACCCTGTTATCTGCTAACAGTCAAGAGATATCAGGGTTCAAATGATCCCCCTATCTTTCCTTAGGAGTCAGTGAGGACGTTCCCCACACGTCCTCAGCAGTGAAAGGGTTAACAGGTACATCCAGTCCCGGCCACTTCGCTCTGCCAATGATCTGATGCTATCAGTTCCTTGTAACCACAACCCCAACTCTCACCCTTCAGGACTTCTCCCGAGCTGCCCCCGTACTATGGAACTCCCTCCCCTGCAACATCAGATGTTATGTTGGCCGGACATGAGCAGCGTCTGAAGTCTCCTAATCACGCACACACGCCGCTAGTGGACGCAGCGCACTCTGTACGTCCGTACTAGCGGTTTCACATTCTCGAAAAAAATGCATTTGTTTGCCGCTTACGTTGCCCGGCAGCACTTCGTGTATTGCCTGTGATTGGTCGTCATTTGCTGCTACTACGGCCGTGATAAAGTGCAGCTGCACGCGCGTTCGCACTGCGTTCGTCTGACCCCAGCCTTACACTCTGAATTATTATTACAAAATCAAGATAAATCTAAAAACAAATCAACCTCACAAAGTCAGACAGTGTGTTAACATCAAGGAACTTCACAAACGTCAGAAATAATGGGACGTTTTAGTACTCCTACAGATTTAAAGATCCTAAATTGGGGGGTTGTCTGTGGAGGCGCTAATTTATAGGTAAAGGATTTGGGGTTGCAGCCTACAAGGTGTTGCACATAATCTCAACAAAATGTGCAAATACGATAAAGGAAACAGTAAAAGGTCCTAGTGGCGCAGTGGTATTTCTATAAATCACATTAACCCTGGCCTGAAAAGGCCCTTTAGGTGCTCATATGGGAGCCTAGGATCTATACGTGTCGCCAAGAACCATCAGGTCCCAAGAGACGTACAATTGGCAATAGAAGTGCAAATAGCAATCAATGTGTAAATTCACAGTACGTAGTTCGGTTAATAGTAACAAAACCTAAAGACATGCAAGAATTGTGTGTAACAATAAAGTGCATGTGCTTATAAAAAAACGTTCCTCAGTAAAGTGCATACACAGATTGTGCGCTAAGGCGAAAAGTGCTAATAGTTCTCTAGAGGGTTGAACAGTCAGTAAGTCCTAGACCACAGTAAAGTGCACGTGCAAATGTGCAAAATGTGAAAAAAACAGGAACTCTGTGGCCGCTAGTGGTTGCACAGTGTATAAGCCGTGTTGCAGAGATGAATGTTCCACTGTCACAGCTCCTCTCCTCAGTGGGTGGTTTATATAAGGAGAGAGAGAAGGAAGAAAAATAATGGTGCAGACTGCTTCATATATTTATGGTGAGAATAGAACAAGAATCTCACTCACAGATTACAGAACCTAGTGTGTCCCTGGCTCTGGGTTGAAGCACCTCACACCAGATATAGGGTGGTGTAACCCTTCTTTGTCCTGCAGTTGGCCTCAAGGGAAATACAAGCAGATAGACAGCGCTCCCATAGCGTAACACATTAGGTAAAAGTGGCAGTCAATTGATGGCTAATCAGTCTCACTCACCAATGTTGGAGCCTCGGTTTTCTCAGGCTCGGCTTGTAAGCAGATGGTACCATTTAGTTCGGTGTGTACCTCACCTCTCTCGCCTGGAGCACCTGTCGCTTTCCTTCTTCTTTCTTCTGGGTTCAGGATATAATGTCCCCCCTCGTTGCATCCAGCACCAAGACTGTTGGTCTCCGAGGCTCCAACATTGGTGAGTGAGACTGATTAGCCATCAATTGACTGCCACTTTTACCTAATGTGTTACGCTATGGGAGCGCTGTTTATCTGCTTGTATTTCCCTTGAGGCCAACTGCAAGACAAAGAAGGGTTACACCACCCTATATCTGGTGTGAGGTGCTTCAACCCAGAGCCAGGGACACACTAGGCTCTGTAATCTGTGAGTGAGATTCTTGTTCTATTCTCACCATAAATATATGAAGCAGTTTGCACCATTATTTTTCTTCCTTCTCTCTCTCCTTATATAAACCACCCACTGAGGAGAGGAGCTGTGACAGTGGACCATTCATCTCTGCAACACAGCTTATACGCTGTGCAACCACTAGCGGCCACAGAGTTCCCGTTTTTTTTCACATTTTGCACATTTGCACGTGCACTTTACTGTGGTCTAGGATTTACTGACTGTTAAACCCTCTAGATTACTATTAGCACTTTGCGCCTTAGCGCACAATCTGTGTATGCACTTTACTGAGGAATGTTTTTTTATAAGCACATGCACTTTATTGTTACACACAATTCTTGCATATCTTTAGGTTTTGTTACTATTGACCGAACTACGTACTGTGAATTTACACATTGATTGCTATTTGCACTTCTATTGCCAATTGTACGTCTCTTGGGACCTGATGGTTCTTGGCGACACGTATAAATCCTAGGCTCCCATATGAGCACCTGAAGGGCCTTTTCAGGCCAGGGTTAATGTGATTTATAGAAATACCACTGCGCCACTAGATTTAAAGATCCTGTCTGAGCCAAAAACAAAACCCCCCTGGAATGTTCTGTTCATCACTTAGACGTAATTAAGAAATGCAAAATAAGTATTTTTAGACAGCTCCTTCTAAGAACAATTTGTGTTTCATTTCAGGATGTTTGTCTATGTAATACGAATCCATTCATTTATCTGTAAAAATCTAGGTAACGCTCAATTTTAGTAGTTGTGCGAACAACAAAATGTATCTCTGCCTCTCACCATCAAGATGTGCAAATTACTTCCCCTGTAGAAGAACCTACTAAAAAAAAAAAAAAATCCCACTACCACAGCTTGCATGAAGATTAATTCTCACCAGTTAAGGGCCTTCAAAGATGTGCTGTAGGTGCCTGAGACCTTCTTATTTCTCCCTAGGGGTGGGCTTTGCATTGATCCATCTATATATCCTTTAGCATGCCAGTATTTAACTCTTACATAATATGTGGCATGAAATCCTATCAGAAAATACATTCTTTTGTATTCCTAGTAATTTCATATTATTTCTGTTTTCTTGTAAAAAAAAATGAGTTTATTGGAGAAATGTAACTTTGTTGTTAAGTGAATAGTTTCCCAACTGATAAAGAAAATTTAAAGAATTCAATACATCTTAATGCAGTATTGGCAGTAACTATAGGTTTATGAAGAACAAAATCATCCAGAGATTCCAAAGACGGAAGTTGTGATATGGCAGCTGTTAGTCACTGAGAACATTGTTTGGCTTTGGTCCCATTGAAGACAAAGTGAGATTTGCTTGTAATAAGATGGAAGTGTAATGTTAACAGATAAAGTGATTACCTTGGCAGTGATTAAGTAGCTTGGGAGAGAGAGTTTTACTTGAGTCACAAATGAGATTGAACATTTGTTTTGGATTTGGATTTATAGATTGAAATGACAAAATCAACAAAGGTAGATTTTAGGAGCTTTCAAGCAAATTTAACTGTTTCTTTGGTAGTTTAAAGCTCTGCATCAATTTATTATTTTTCTATCTTTCTATAAAACACGTATTAGTATGGGTAATGATTTCATGATTTTGAATTAATTGGAAGTGTTATTATACAGAATCTGAGCCTATCGTATATGAAATTCACATTACAGGGAGGGTGAGGGTTACATTTATAGATTTAATTAAAAAATCCATTTCCTCAGTGGCCCAGAAGCCGATTAAACTTTTGATTGGAGAGATACACAATATGGAACTGTGACTAAAATTGGATCATCTGTTTTCTGTCGTTGTCATAAAACGGCATATAGGCCAGATTTGAGGATTTATGAAGGTTAGCACATATGAATAAATATAGCCAGGAATCTGCTATTGTTCGAGCATTTTTGCAGCCTATCTTTACTTCATATTCATGCAGCTATTTAGAGCTAATGTTATCCATGCTCTTTTCATTACTTCTCCCTGCTGGTGTCGTATGACATGCTGTGAATGACCTCCAAAGATTGCTCAAGTTTTATGCAGTGAACGCATTGAATTTGAAAGCTTTATTACATAAGTTTGTTGTTAAGCTTTTTTTCTTTATGTCAGCTGCATTAAAAATAAAACTCAAAAAGCTGACTTGTGACCTTCAAATATCCAGAAGAACAAAGTGAAAAAATGTGCACAGAAAAGAATTACAAAGTATTGCAACAAAAGCGACTCCAATAGAAATTGATAACATGTTCATTCATATTTGTAATATACATCATATGTGCTGTTGCTTGAAATGTCCTTAAGCTCTCAAATTTAAATACATGGGGCCAGCTTCCAGTTAAGCCGTTACCTGTAACTGTCCCTCTTGTAAATGTTAAAAGATACCCTGCTATTCCAAGTTGAGCCGCAACTCCTATTGTGGTTTTGTCTAGTCTAGCAGGTCACAGTCTGTTTACTCTTCATATACATTATCAGGGTTATTCAGAGAAAGGTGAAACTCTGGAGAACTTTTGGAGAAGTGAAAATTCTAGGTCAAAATAGCCGATTTAGAAATTGAGATAAATGGGAGAATTTTTCTGGTTTGGCTATTTTGACCTAGAATTTTCACTTCTCCAAATGTTCTCCAGAGTTTCACCTTTCTCTGAATAACCCTGTATATTATTATATGCTTATTATTCATTCCTACTACAAATAATAAAATAAATCAATTCAATAGCTCACAAAAACTGATGTTTTCAATCACAAACTCAAGGTTTTAAAAAAACAGATATATTTCCTTCATCCCACAATGAAGAGAAAGCCACAACCATTGCTTCCTCTCTCTCCCATTAAGGAAATGACATGGAGTACAAAAATAATATTAATCTTGTGTGGTTTTGCCCACACTGCTCGATTCCTCTAGATTTCGTAGGCATGATCTTATAAGTATATTGCATGACTCTCTTTAGAGTCCTGTGGACTCCAAGAGAAAATACCACTGACAGTCTGTTGCACTTCTCCTGGTATTATAGTATCGACAAATACAACATTTGACTCAGAACGGAGCCGGCAAGATGGATCCACAAAGACTTTAGTTTGTGAAATTTTTGACTAAGGTCTGTTGGACCGAAACGTTGGGTGACTGTTCTCTCTTGTCTTGTTGCTCTGCAGGTTTCTATTGCATTTTTTCTTCTTTGTGGTTATTTTGTTTTATGTGTTGCCACATTATTGTATGGCTGCATGACTATATTGCTCTTTTCTATGCTTCACTAACTGCTTGTTCCATCTATAATGTTACAGTATATTGTGGTTCATTGGTGATCCATTTAAATTAGGTAGCTCAGTTAGAGGTTTTTTTTCCCATGGGCTAGTGCACATACTGTATATATGCACTTTTGGTGTTTTGTGCACCCATCATATGGTTTCATATATTTATTTTTCTGTGATATACTGAAGTGCAATGACTATGTTTAGATTTGTTTTTTTGTATTGTGGCACTGTTGTTTTTCAATAAAGATATATATTTTATTTTATGGTGTGCTTCCATGTTCATGTTTTTGTATTGATTTCCTTGGGACTCATTAAGGAGAGGTCCTGATATATGGTAGCACCCTTTTGTGTATTTTCATTTTTGTGTGCATAACAACAGACTGTTTTGTAGTGCAGACAGTCTAATGTGTCCATCCCTTTATCTCCTTCACTACAATGAATGTGTATATACAATCAGCAGTAGCCGGCACAGCAGTACTAAGATCAGGCTAACACTTTCTGGAGCTAAGCTGTATCATTGGAAATGAAACTCACTTGTTGCAAATTAATTTTATTTTTCACTTTGGCTACAAAAAGTGCCCCCAAAGCTTTAGGACAGTGGGCATGATACTTAGGTGCTAACACTTTTTAAAACGAGCAGGGTAATGTCTCTAATGGGCTTTTCCCCAGTTGATTATGCAGGGAGTGTAGTGTAGTAAACTGCTAAATAGGTTATTACATTAATAAATATATTAGGGATATTCCCAAATCTATCTGTACAATTAATAAAAAATTATTTAAAAAAAAACAATACAAAATGTTGGTTCATGACAGTTTTTTTTTTTAAAAAAAAAAAACCCACTCCTAAACAAAAAAAGATGATTAAACTTTAAATCTACTATTTCAACTCCTGTCAAGTAAGGAATTTATCAATTCCAATATTTATGTTGATGACTAGACCCCTCCCCCAAACGTTAAAGGAGATTACTGAAAATTAATATATCTCCTCTGCCTATTTAGACCTGTATGGTTTTAATTTATATTGTTTTTAATCTACCCCCAATAAAAGTAAGATTTTACAATATCACCAACCCACTCTTGTGCTGGAGCAGCCTTTTGAGCGAAGGCTAGAGTCAGACGAACGCAGTCTGAGCGCACTCTGCGTGCGTGCATAACGGACAGACATACTGACGGAAGATACTGTAGACACCACACGGTCCGTTTTTATTGATGGACGCAGAAAAAAAAAGGGAATTATAGGAAATAAAATTAATATGAAAAATGCTACAAATTTGAAAAGGATATGAAAAGTCATTGTGTGCGTCAAGGTGCTGGGTGTTGCAAATGCGCTGCATCTGACATCTCATCACTCACACAGAACGCTACGCGGACGTGGCGCACTCTGCGCGTCCATCTAGCGGTTTTACGTTCTTGCCTAACTTGCGTTCGTTTGCCGCGTGCGCAGTTCGGTGCACACGTACTTTGTGTGTGGGTCTCTATTGATCGTGATTCAATGCTACGACGGACGTTAACCTGTGCGGCAACACGGACGTGATCACTGCGTTCGTCTGACACGGGCCTTAGTGTTTGTTTTTCACTTTAATCTCATTGATCATGCAAATTAACTTAGATCATTGTTCCCATTTGTTTCAGAAAAGGAAAACACTTACGATCATCAAAACTTGGTAGACTTGGCTTCCTTTTTAATTCCTGTAGTAATAAATCGACTGTCTTCCACTCTGTGTTCAGGTGTTCCAACTTGCGCTGTTGAATGACATATTCATTAATTTAGACATCAACCCATTTTAACAAATATTTAGTGGAAGAGTTACACTTGACTCTGCTCTTTCCTTCATCCCCCACATCAAGTCTCTTTCCTCCTCCTGCCGATATCAACTGCGTAATATTTACAGAATTCGGCCATTTCTTACCGCTGTCGCCACAAAACAACTCATACACGCCCTGGTAATCTCCCGACTCGACTATTGCAATAATCTCTTATCTGGCCTCCCTCTGTCCCACCTCTCCCCCCTACAATCCATCCTGAACGCCTCCGCCAGGCTAATTCACCTCACCCGCCGCTCTGTCTCTGCCGCTCCCCTCTGCGAGTCCCTTCACTGGCTCCCCATCCACTGCAGAATTAAGTTCAAAATCCTTATCCTTACCTACAAAACCCTCACTAACTCAGCTCCCCACTACCTGTCCTCACTAATCACCAAATACACCCCAGCCCGCTCCCTAAGGTCAAACAGTGACCTGCGCCTAGCTTCTCCCCGCATCACCTCTTCCCATGATAGACTGCAGGATTTCTCACGCGCAGCTCCCACTCTCTGGAACGCTCTCCCTCGTACTGTCAGACTTTCCCCTAACTTCTCTTCCTTCAAACGCTCCCTGAAAACATTCCTATTTAGGGAAGCCTACCACCCAACTCACTGACGCAACCATCAATCACTCTCACCTTACAGTCCTCTCCTCCTGTTTCCAACCCCAACCCTCCCAGATTGTGAGTTCCTACGGGAATAGGGCCCTCATCTCCTCCTGTACTGTTTGTCAAATGTTGTTCAATGTATTGTAACCCTGTCTATACTGTGCTTATTGTACAGCGCTGCGGAATATGCTGGCGCTTTATAAATAAAGAATAATAATAATAATAATAGTGGAAGATCACACTATTGTACAGAAATGCAACTTATATAAGGAACATAAAATAAACTATATTATCCGACGCAATATATTTTACGAACATTTGTAACATGATGGTGTTAAAACCATGTCAGTCAATATATATAGAGATTGCTCTTATTTTAAGGCACAGGCAGTTTCATAGAGCCAGACTGGTAAATGTTTCAGCTGGCAAAATAATACTGGCATTAGTGCTAATGGTAGTCCCTAGTAGAGATGTGCAATTCGTTTCGTTCCGAATTGAAAATCGGACGAAATTCACCATTTTCGTATTTCGGGAGCATTTCTGAAAACGAAATATCGACCATCCGAAAATTTTGGATCAATCCGAAATTTCAGATCGATTTGATTCTGATCATTCGGATCATTTTGGCAATTCAGATCATTTTCGGAGATTCGGATCATTTCGGGTGATTCGGATCAGCTGGTTTTTCACTTTTTTATGAGTTATTCGTTTTTTATTGCTTATTTAAGAATGGGAAGTAGATTACTTCGGATCAATTAATTTTTTGATCAGTTAGTTTTTCATGAGCTACAATTAATACAGCATATGAATCCACACACTGCTGGGAAGTTCCCAGCAGTGTGCTGATTCATATGCTGCATTAATTATTCTGCATTGAGGTGCTGTCCGGCAGTGTGCGGATTCATATGCTGCATTAATTATACTGCAGAGAGGCACTGCCTGGCAGTGTGCGGATTCATATGCTGCATCACCTCTCTGCTGTATAATTGATGCATCATATGAATCCGCACACTGCCGGGCAGCGCCTCTCTGCAGTATAATTAATGCAACATATGAATCCGGGAACTTGCCAGCAGCGTGTGGATTCAGATGCTGCATTAATTATAACTCATAAAAAACAAAAAAATGAACTGATCAAAAAATGAAATCAATGAATCGATCTCCTGAGAGGTGCTGCCTTAATTATACTGCAGAGAGGCACTTCCCAGCAGTCTGTGGATTCATATGTTGCATTTTAAGTGTGAGTATACTAGATATTTTGTGTTATTGTAAGCATTATTAATGACAACCCTGTATCTTATGTTTTATAAATAATATTGTCAGGGTTGCATCTGAGATTTGGATTTAGAATTCTTGGACAGCACTTTGTTGAACCAAACTTGACTGTTATCTGTACCACTTTCATCTGCAGAGGCTGCTGTGTATGACACTTGGAACTCTATTGAACTCTATCCATGTCTAGTCCGAGATAGCATATACAGTATGTGGCTTATAGAATATACAGTATGTGGCTTATACTGTGACATGATAATGGAGTGCAATATAATCAGGGTTATTCAAAGAGAATCGAAAAGTCACCGCACGTTCGGTGACTTTTCGTTCTCTTCAATTCGGTGCGATTTGGCGATCCCATTTTGGTGACCCTGCAGTGTATTCAGCAAGCACCAGAGGGCTGTCATAGTGTAGGGAAAAGCCGCCGTAAACCCGACGAACACTCACCGCAAAACCCGGCGAATGCACACTGAAACCCGGAAAAACATCTGGATTAACCCCGCCAAACACGCCAGAGAAACCCGAGCAGCCGCCGATCACAGCACAGAGCGGCCACTGGAAAAAGCCAACACCGCAGACGAATGGAGTGAGAAAAAAAAAACAGTACGCTTGAATGTTTGAAAAGTGAAACGCTGTTTGCAAAGAAACTACAGAACGAAAATGTCTGAAATTTACATATAAGATCCAATGAATGATAATAAAAAGGGCTGTTACATAAAAAACGATTAAAAAGAAAATGGAGGACTTCCGGGAGGCGGGCCGCTAGAGCTCTGCCCCACGCTCTCCTTAACCGGCTGGGTTAGGGTTCCAAGGAGCCCCCGCGGATCGATTGCCAGGGCAGAAGCTCTTCCCCACACCAGCTGCCTCAAAATATACTCTTCGGCGGGTCCCGGAGACGCAGCGGTTTTATTCCCCCGGAGTCACCAGGCCGATTCCCGGCCGCCATCTTGGGCCCTGTCGGAGGCCCACAGGAACCTCAATTACCTCCTTAAGTTCGTCGGCTTGGCTGGACGGGCCGGGACGTCTCGACTAGCCGGTTCTGGTGTGTGGAGGTGAGCGTCCCCAGTCCTCGGAGGGTGCCCGGTCTAGAAGTTGGAGACCGCCATTTGTGGAGGCCGCGTGGCGGTACTCCGCCCTGCCTGTGGGTGACCCCGTACGACGCTTGCCGCGGTGGTGGGACGCAGTCTTGCCCTCCCGACGCTCCCCGGAGGAATCATCCCACAAGCCTCAGAGGAGGACGCCGCTACTCCTGGTTACCCTAGCTACACCCGCACCGGACTCCGGCGGCCGCCATCTGGTGGGGGCGGCGCGCCGTCTTATCGGCGACTTCCATCACTCACGGTGCCCAGGCCGTAATTGTCTAACTGCCCTACCCACGGATCTGGTGCTGCTAATGCAGTATCCCTCCCATTAGAGCCTATACCATCAGGAGGTCCTCTGAATTTTTGAGTCCCAGGGATTGCCTGGGGCGACCTTCATATTTCTGTGTTTCTTTTTTTTTTTTCTTTTTCAAAATATCTGTCAACAGTTGCTGGACTTTACCTGTGCGCCTGGTGATAATTTTTCAGCCCCTCTTCACTGGGGGGTGACGCTCAAGGATTTTTTTTTGGGACAGGTTACTTAACCATTCTAATTTTTCTGGGAGCCTCTGATCCCATCTACCAATGTTTATAAGTCCCCTTTGATTAGGGGGCGCCAGTCTTCATTCCCTCCCCCCGTTCCCCCCCTTTTCTTTTTCTCTCTTCCTGCGCCTCCACAGCCGAAGTATTCCTGGACTCTGCTTTCTGTTATTAAAGCTATCACCGAGAACTAATTTTGGTTTGGCCACCCCGGGTCCATCATGGAGAAATTTGTGTCTTCCAACAAAACAACCAAAAAAACGTCGGATAAAGCGACATCGAAAGTGACCTCAAAGCCATCTCAACGGCAGACTCAGCCATCCACTCCGCCCACTTCCCCACCAGATCAGCATCTGGATGTCTCGCACACCGCGCCATCGGCCTCTTCTCCCTATAGCGGCGACCGACAAGACTCCCGAGTTTCAATGGCGGACATCTCGGCGGTGTTGTCCCCCTTGCTGGATGAAAAACTTGGCCGCCTCTCGACGACCATTGAATCTGTTCTGTCGCAGTTAACATCGCAAGCGCAAAGGCTAACGGAAGTTGAAGAACGGGTCTCTACTCTTGAAGACGACGTTCACCCACTGAAGGAACAGATGGACGCGCAACAATCGATTATTCAAACGTTGACGGAAAAACTAGACGACTTAGAAAACAGGAGTCGCCGCAATAATCTGCGAATTATTGGCCTACCGGAGACGGTGAAAGGTCGTGCTCTACAAGAATGGGCCTCCACCTGGTTACCTACCCACCTGGGCTTCGACGCCCTTGACCTCCCCCTAGCGGTGGAGAGAGTGCACAGAGTGGGCCCTGATTTGAACCCGCAGTCGGGACGCCCCCGAGTGGTAATCATGAGACTTCTCAACTTTGTGGACAAGACTAAACTTTTACAAGCATTTCACAGGGCCAATGTCCTGGATTACAATGGAGCCCCTCTTCGACTGTTTCAGGACTTCTCAGCTTCTGTATCTCTAAAACGGAGGGCGTTCTCGCCTTTATGCTCGGAGTTGGTGGCTAAGGACATTCGTTTTTCGCTGCTCTATCCGGCCCGCCTGAGAGTTGCTTTCAATGGAGCGACCCATTACTTTGACTCTCCTACCGAGGCCAGCAGGGCTCTCCTTCCGAGTCAATCTCCTGAGGGGTCAGTCTTGCCACTTCCTCAGCGTCCGCCATCTACGAGATCCCGTTTTGGGAAACCTTGAAGAGGTCACTGTTGGGGCATTTACCGACTTTTCTTCCGACTATGAAGTGGCTCGGGCGTATAATGATGCCTCATGTGTTTTTCTTCACCCCTAGGCTCGGCTTAACGGGGTTGGATGGTTGGATGACAATGGAGGCATTGACCTCATCTGACCTCTGGTTGCTGTTGATCTTTTTCTATGTACATATATTACTGTTTGGATCCCTTTCTGGATCCCCTTTACATGTTCAGGAACTACTGTTCTCCTTTAACATACGGTTTAGTTTATTAAGGATGGATGATGGGCGGTTTATGGTCACATCTGCTCTCTGGGTCCTGTTGATCCTTTTGTTTATATCCATGTTACAGTTTGGGTTCGTTTCTAGACCCTCTTTACAAGTTTCGGTTTCATTTAATAGATTTAGAAAATATAAAAACGTGTTGACGCTCAGTATAAGCTGTTGGTTTATTTTTATGCGTTCCCCTCACTGGGTTCCAGGGCTATAGCTGGGATGACCCTGGTCCCCCTTATAAGAATGGCTCTGCCTTTTCCCTTGAGATGGGCACTCTAAGTTGCCCCGTCAGTTTGCGACCCTCCCATGACATCGCTTGAGCCACCTACCCTTAAAGCCTCCCTCAGACTCCTCTCCTGGAATGTGGAGGGGTTGAACTCTCCCGTCAAAAGGAAAAAAATACTTGCCCACCTAACCACGTTGAAACCAGATGTGGTATTTTTACAAGAAACTCACTGGTCTTCTCCTGACAACCACCTCCGATCTCCTTGGATTGGGTATCAAACCTCCGCCCCTTTTACGAACAAAAAGAGGGGCACTGCTATCCTTTTAAATAAATCCCTGCCGTTTACCGTACTTGACGAAGCTAATGACCCTCACGGTCGTTTTTCCATTGTAATGATGTCAGTTCTAGGAGAGACCTATCTATTAGTGAATGTCTACGCTCCTCACCCACCTCACTTACAATTTTTTTCCGATCTTTACACAACTCTCCTTCAGTACACCTTTACGCACTGTATTATAGGCGGGGATTTTAATGCGGTTTTAGACCCTGTCCTGGACCGCTCCCGTGTCGGTGCTAGCTCAACTTCCCTACGGGCTTCAGTTGGCCCCCTATTTTTAAAAGATCATCTAGCTTTGTTCGACGCCTGGCGTTATATCAACCCAGAAGGTAGAGATTACTCATTTTACTCGCATCCCCATGATTCCTTTTCCCGCATAGACATGTTTTTACTGTCCTCGACTTGCTACCACTCCCTGGTTGACGCAACGATAGGAATGATCCACATTTCTGACCATGCACCTGTCACGATAGACCTACAGTTAAAAACGCCACTCCCACGCTCTCGAAATTGGCGCTTTCCCACGTCTCTCCTTCACTCCAGTGATTTTAAAGCTCATCTAGAACTTAGTTGGAATAACTACCTAGACGATAACTTGGAACATGTCGATGATGTTAATCTGTTTTGGGAGGCGGCTAAACCGGTCATGAGGGGTTGCATAATCGAATATATGTCCCGTAAACGAAAAGAAGTCAACAAAAGACTGCTGGAGGCCCCCACTCCTCCCTAGTTCATTCTTATCGCACACATGTAGCACATCCTACCTCTCTCACCTCAGAACGGTTATAAGGCGGATAGGCAAAGCTATGCTAGAATAGCCGACGAAAAAGCCCAATATTCCTGGTTACACCAGAAAAATCGATTCTTTCGTTGGGGCAATAAATCAGGGAAACTCCTGGCCAACCTACTGAAATTCCAACGCCCAACGGCCCCGGCTATAACTAGAATCAAGGCGCCCACGGGTGAAATAGTAACCGACCCATCAGACATTAACAGGCTTTTCCGTGACTATTTTGAAACATTTTATAAAGCTGAACCGGATGAGTGGACAGTCCAGGCTAAATTTTTTGTAACTGCAGGTATGCCGGAACTGGATCCTGAATTAAAGGAGAGTCTGAATGCCCCAATCAGTTCTACTGACATCACTGCAGCGATATCTCGCATCCATTCCGCTAAAACTCCCGGCCCAGATGGTTTCTCTGCAGAATATTATAAATTACTTGAGGGCCATTTGGCCCCATCTCCTGTCCTTGTTTAATAATATACTTCAGGGAAAAGCCCCACCTCCTTCCTTCAATGAGTCCCGAATGATAATGATTCCTAAACCTGATAAAGATCCTCTACTAATAACGTCCTATCGCCCAATTTCCCTATTAAATACAGATCTGAAGCTATTGTCGGCCATCATGGCTAAGCGACTGCAGACCCCGCTAACCCAGTTTATCTCTCCCGCTCAGACAGGGTTCCTGACGGGCCGCCACTCTACGCAAAATGTTAGGAAAGCCCTAGCTGCTATCTGGTCATCAAATAACCACACTTGCTCGTCAGATTTAATACTGAGCTGTGATGCCGATAAGGCTTTTGACCGCATATCATGGTCCTACATTCGGCGCTTCCTGAAATACCACTCCTTTGGTGTCCCAATACTTAACTTGTTTAATGCTTTATACGATACTCCTTCCGCTAGGGTCACGACGAATGGCCTTAATTCCTCCTCCTTTACGCTGGAACGGGGTACTCGGCAGGGTTGCCCACTCTCACCCTTATTATTTAATTTAGCACTAGAGCCTTTATTGCGGATTTTGCAAACGTGCCCGGATCTTAGCGGGATACGCGTAGGTTCCCAGGAGGTTCGAATAGTAGCTTTCGCAGACGATTTACTCCTCTTCCTATCCCAACCCGACAAAGCACTCCCGACCCTTGTGACATACTTGGAAGAATTTCACTTAGCGTCAGGATTTAAGATTAACTATAATAAAACGTTAGCGATACCGTTGGGTGCGAACTGCGGGAACTCGATAAAACAGCGTTGCCCTTTTACTTGGTGTCTAACCGGGACATTTAAGTATTTAGGGGTAATATTACCAACGAATATAGCAAGATTGTACGAGGTTAATGTGCGGCCGCTCCTGTCACAGCTTAAAACTCAGTTAACCTCCTGGGCGAAACTTCCACTGTCGTACTTGGGGAGGTGTAACCTTATTAAAATGGTCGCATTCCCACGTCTTCTATACCCTATGCAAATGCTCCCTTTACTCCTTAAGCGAACAGATATAGCGTACATCCATGCTTTGTTTACTAGATTTATTTGGAATGGGGGAACACCGCGTATAGCATTACGCAAACTGCAGCTTCCCTATAATATGGGAGGATTGAATCTGCCAGACATATATTCTTATAATATTGCAGCATTGTATCGTATAGTGGCAGATTGGATCTCGAACTCCTCAAGGTACACGGATTGTGCCTTAGATCGAGCCATGTCTTTCCCAATGTCCCCATTGGCTGTCCTTCATACTCCCCTGGCTAAGATTCCTACTACCCAGAGATTTAATCCCTTGCTTTTTGCGGGACGGGAGGCGTGGTACCGAGTGCGTAAAATGCGGGGCTTGTCATGGACTTCCTCGATTTTCCAACCATTATTGCGTAACCCTGCTTTCCAATCTGGCTCAGCGGCCGCTGCATTTCGGGTCTTGGCGACCAAGAATATAACTCAAATAGGTCATTTAGTGTCGGGACCGGCGCACTCTCTTGTCTCCTATAGAGACCTGTGTGTCCTCGTGGCCCCTGCCTCCCTTCACCCGGTGTATTATATGCAACTATCGGCATTTGTATCGGCACAATTAAATTCCTTACACCCGCAGGACTTTTCCAATCCCCTTGACGCCCAAACGTCTCTGAACCCGTCTACCGCAGCGTTGCGCGCCCTACTTCGACCTCAATTCGATTGGTCGGTAGCGACCACGGGTTTAGCAGCCTGGTGCGTACAGCTCCCCAAGCAATCACCCTTTACTTTAATCTCGGCCACTAATCGCTTACGAAAACAAATCCCCTCGGCTCAATACGACGAAATGTTTCTGAAATTATTGCACAAGGCTTATATAGCACCGGATAGATTGGTCCATCTTACACCCCTCAGTTCTGGCCACTGCCTCAAATGTAGACATGCTACCGCGGACTTGTTTCACTGTTTGTGGGCCTGCCCGTTAATATCTACCTTTTGGAACTCCATACGGAGATTTGGTGATCAGATCTTGCATATATCGGTACCTACCACCCCTGACTGGGCGCTGTTTGGTCTCCTCTCTGACTGCGAAAGCAGCGGACTAGACAGAAATCGGAGGGCCTTATTGGGGGTGATCTCCTGCAGTGGCTAAAAAGGCCATTTTAGGAAATTGGATTGCTTCCTCCCCACCCACGTTTTCTATGTTTTATTCTCGCCTGTATGCTCTTTTTCAATATGACTGGGTGGAAACTGCTTTGCATAAAGATGATAACGTTCAACAGTTTTTTGAAAAATGGGAGTACTTTATGCTATGTTTGCCGGAAGCTACCATAGAAAAGCTAAAAAGGGATTTTGAATATACTACCTGGTATCTGACTAGATCCCTTTCGTCACCTCCCTTGCAACCAAATGCTATGTCTCTCTTAGAGCTTGAAAAATTCTTTGTGTGATGTATTGTCGACTTCGGGTGTTAATTTCTTGTGATGCCTATTGTTGACCGTGGGTTGAGAGGGATGTTTTACTGAGTGGGAATGTGAATATACGCACTGTCTTCTGTACTGAGTTTGTCACTTCAAAAATAAAGTTTTAAAAAAAAAAAAAAGAAAATGGAAAAAAAAATTTGCAAACAATATCTCGAAAAATGCCTAAAAGATCCTAAAAAATCTATAAATATAGAGACTTTTGAACTGCAGAATATTATAATCAACGGTTTATTAGATATTAGATTAAAACAGGAATATTTTTAACATTGAAGCCTATGGGATTCGCCTGAATAAACCTGTCGAGTGAAACCACCGAACAGCAGGGCAATTCGGCAACTTTTCACTGCTTGTTTTTGTTCTCTGAATAGAAGAAGCATTGCTTCTCTATGGGGATTTCACTGCCCTTGAACAGGCACCAAACAGGCACTGTATGTGCAGGCAATTCGCCAACATTTCATCTTCGAATAGCCAAATGGCCAGGAAAGGTGATGTTCATCCATCGTATTCGATGAGGACCTTGACATCTAGCAGGTTGTGGGTTGTCCACAGTGTGTCTGCAGATGTCTGATGAGGCCTATTCGAGCACAAAATGTTCTGCCACACGTCGAGCAGACATGTGTGGGTACCCCTGTTGCAAAATTTGCAGTTCTGGCTTTGCGAAATGTTCGCTTCTCTTGTGCTATGGTTGCTCTTCTGTCCTCAAATATCTGGCAGCCTTGGAGGATCAGCGTGCGCAATGTTGATCGATCTTGTGCCAAGATTTCCCAGAAGGGGATATCAATATCCATGGACTTGAAGGAGGCTTTCAGTGTATCTTTGCATCGCTTCCTTTGTCCCCCGTGCGACCGCTTTCCTTGAGACAGCTCACTGTAGAGGAGCTGTTTAGGGATGCGATGATCAGGCATCCTTGCAACATGACCTGCCCAGCGTGTCTGGGCTTTCATCAGCAGGGTGTAAACTGATGGCAGGCCTACTCTGGAAAGGACTTCTGTGTCTGGCACCTTATCCTGCCACCGGATCCTAAGAAGTCTGCAGAGGCATGTCATGTAGAAGCGATTCAGTTGCCTAGCATGCCTCCTGTATACAGTCCAAGTCTCACTTACATACATCAGGGTAGTTAACACTACTGCTCAGTAGACTTTGAGCTTTGTATCAAGGCTTATTCCACGGCGGTCCCATATGTTGGTCAATAGTCTGCCAAATGCAAAGCTTGCCTTGGTTACTCTGCAGTTGACCTCAACGTCAATTGTCACTGCGTGGGAAAGGGTGCTGCCTAGGTATGTAAATTGGTCCACTGCTTGCAGCTTTTGTCCCTTCACTGTGATGGTGGGCTCTTTATGTTGGGTTTTCGGAGCTGGCTGATGCATCACCTCGGTCTTCTTTGAAAGGTAACTGTACACTGAATTTCACTGTTCGGTTACCTTTCGGCCACAATTCGGATCTCTTTGAATAACCCTGAATGTGTTCTAGTTGTGTGTAAATTAGAGTTTCTCAATTTCCCTACACAAAGAGCCATTTATCAGCCTGTTTCAGCACTTGATATATTTTAAACTATTGGCATAGTGAAAAACGCAATTGAATCTCTAAATCTGATATCTCACTTATTACATATCAATAATGAAGCTGATGTTTTAACTGGGATGGTAAACCATTAATTAAATATGTAGAATAATGTCCTAATTTCATTCAGAAACTTGATAAATATCAGGGTTCAAGCTCAATTAAACTGAGCCTTTGGCAGTTGGACATCATTCCTTGTTAAATAGCCCAAGCCTCTCAACCTCATTGCTGATGAAGACCTGGGCATGGAGGGACCACCGGTGCTGGCATTGGTTATCACGCACTCCAGGAGAAACCAATGGGTGGTTTGAGAGGCTTTTCTGAGAATTTCAGGACTGGCTAGCGAGAAGTTTTGCTAGTCACTAAAGTTTGCTTTTGGCAAGGAAAATATTTTTTCTCCCTTCCACAGCCTCACAAACTTAAAGGTGGCCTTATATTTGGCCACCTGCTGCATTAAAATATATATATAAAGAAGTTTCAGAATCCATCTGATGGTGCTAAGGTTCACCCTAAAAGGCTTGTATTTCCACAGACTTTTAACACCAGATCTGGTATGTTGACCAAATGCATTAAACGTAACTGGAACATTTTACAGACTGATTCTCAATTAACGGCAATTTTTAGAACACCTCCAATGATTTGCCATAAACTAAATAAAAATCTCAGAGATATTCTAGTCCGGACTGACCAATTTTTTGTAATCAATCGTGCCCCAGTGCAACATCCAGGGTGCTTTCGTTGCACAGGATGCACTACATGCAATTCTATGATTACCGGTCACACTTTTCAACATCCCCACAGTGGTAAGAAATACACCATTAGACATAGGATTCTGTGTACCACCGAATTTGTTATCTATCGTCTCACTTGTCCCTGTGGACTTTCTTACATTGGTAAAACCAATAATAATTTGCGGGTGCGGCTGGCTAATCATCGTACCGCAATTAGGGGGGCTCTTTCCGGCAAAGATAATTTGCAACCGGTTGCCCGTCATTTCCAGGACAAATGACATCCGCTATCCTCTCTGGGTGTGATGGGGATTGATCATGTCCCTCCCTTACCCAGGGGTGGGGACAGAGCCTTGGAATTACTTAAACGAGAATCCTTTTGGGTTTTCACGCTTGATACTATTAACCCGAAAGGTTTAAATGAACAGAATAATTTATACTGTTATCTAAATCCCCGTTAGGTCTAATCTGTTCCCCAGTCTTGTTTTTAACATTCTATATCAATTCAATGTTTACCATTGGTTTGTTGCATTATTCGTTATCTTGCTATATCTGGCATATGATACATTACCTACTGCTGATACTGTATTAGCTCATTGCCTTGATAGTGTTCTTTGGAACTTTGTTTTGTTTGTAAACATTGCTTTTTTCTGATATAGGGCTTGGTTTGTACACATGGGAAGCACTGAACTTGATTGGTTTGGTGCTCCTCCCATTTCTCACCTGTGCATGATTAATTACTCTTCTCTTTGTGTATTTAACGATGTGCGTCTTTTTCTTTTTTATACATCCTGATGAAAGTCCTGCTGGACTGAAACGTCAATTATTTCTTGAATAAACAGTTTTTATTCTATACTTGAAGACTCCGTGTGCGGAATTTCTGGAGGAATAGTGTGCCATTGACCATACTCTGGCACCGGAGCAATTCAGAACTGGTATTGGGTGTGCGAGGATTTCATTCTTATATATATATATATATATATATATACTGTATATATTACAGGTGCTGCCAAAGGGCTTTGAGGCTCACCAGGTGGGTTTTTTCCATTACAGACATTTATCACATGAAGTTCTGGCCAGAGTCAGTTTGGCTGTCAGGTTAGGAGCTTGCACAGGTCAAGTCCATATACCGATAATGAGTGATTCCCATGCTATCACTGGGCAGGATTACCACTTAGGGAATTTTGGTGATAGACAGCTGGGAGATATTGGAAAATTTGTATTCCACCCTATGTTCCATTGATCCAGCTTGCTGGTTGTGGTTTGATCCAGTCACTGTACTCTAGTATTTTGGACTCTTCTAAACATATCCAGTCTGTTTTTGTGCCAGTATTTCTTCGGATAAAAGGTTCTGTGTTCCAAACAGTTATATATACAGGGTTAATCAAAGAAATCCGAAAGCCACCACACGTTTGGGACGATTCTGCGATTCCTAGTTCGCCGACCCTGCGGTATATTCAGCAAGCACCACAGGTCCCCCGTAGTGCAGGGAATACTCACCGCAAACCCGCAGACCACACGCCGAACACTCACCGACTACTCACCAAACACTCACCGAAAACCCGCAGAAACTGCCGCAAAAACCAAGCCAAACATGCCGGAAAACTCCGAGCAGCCGGCGATCATAGCGCAGAGCAGTCGCCGGAAAAAGCCGACAGGCAGACGAACGTGGTGGAAAAAAAACAAAACACCAGTTTGCTTGAAAGTTAGAAAATTTAAACGCTGTTTGCAAAAAAACTACTGAATGAAAATGTCTGGAATTTACATATAAGATCCAATGAATTATAATAAAAAGGTTTGTTACAGAAAAATTTGAAAACGATAAAAAAAAACGGAAAAGAAATTTTGACAAAAAATGCCTAAAAGATCAAAACAAAATTCTAAAATAGAGATTTTTTACTGCAGAACAAAATAATGAACAGTTTATTAGATTTTGAATTAAAACTGGAATATTTTTAACATTGAAGCCTATGGGATTCTCCTTAATAAACCTGGCGAATGAAACCACCGAACAGCAGGGCACTTCGGCAACTTTTCACTGCTGTTCTGTGTTCTCTGAATAGCTGAAGCATTGCTTCTCTGAGAGATTTCACTGCCCTCGAAAGGGCACTGTATGTGCAGGCAGTTCACCAAGATTTGGGGAACTGCCTGCTCTCAGAATAGTCGAATGACCAGGAAATGTAACCGTACGCGGAATTTCAGTATCCGGTTACATTTCGGGGCCAGATCGGCTCTCTCAGAATAACCCTGTTAGTCATTATCAATACCATGACTAAACGCAGGAAAGCAAGAGGTTAGAAGGATACTGTTGCCTCTTCTGAAGGCAATAATTCTATGACTGAAACCACTTGGAGCCAGAAACCAATACCAGACCCAGTCTTCATTAATTCTGCCAGTCCTATCATAACAAGTCTATACTTGCAACACAGTATATAACACTTCTTTAACATTGTGGTAGCTGTTTGTCCAATACTTACTTATGTCTTACAGGGTTATTCAAAGAAAATCGAAAAGTCACTGTACGTTTGGTGACTTTTCGTTCTCTTCAATTCGGTGCGATTTGGCGATCCCATTTCAGCGACCCTGCGGTGTATTCAGCAAGCTACAAAGGGCCGTCATAGTGCAGGGAAAAGCCGCCACAAACCCGACAAACACTCACCGCAAAACCCGGTGAATGCACACCGAAACCCACAAAAACATCTGGATTAACCACGCCGGAGAAACCCGTGCAGGAACCGATCACAGCGCAGAGCATCCGCCGGAAAAAGCCGACACTGCAGACGAATGGAGTGAAAAAAAAAACACCAGTACGCTTGAATGTTTGAAAAATGAAACGCTGTTTGCAAAGAAACTACAGAACGAAAATGTCTGAAATTTACATATAAGATCCAATGAATGATAATAAAAAGGGTTGTTACAAAAAACAGAACAATAGGGCAATTCGGCAACCTTTCTCAGCTGTTTTGTGTTCTCTGAAAGGTAACCGAACGCTGAAATTGAGCGTTCGCTTACCTTTCCTGGCCATTCGGCTATCCAGAGAGCAGGCAATTCGCCAACATTTGGCGAACTGCCTGCTCTCTGGATAGCCGAATGGCCAGGAAAGGTATGCGTACGCTGAATTTTAGCATTCGGTTACCTTTCGGCCACAATTCGGAACTCTTTGAATAACCCTGTAAATAAATGCGTAACATATATTTATTTTTCTTTATTTACTCAGTAGATTATGTACAGTATATAATTCATAGACGTTTTACCTTGGAAAGTAACTTGAAATACTTTTATAAACTTTTACTTTTGTTTTGTTTCCATAAATGAATGTTTTCTCATAGAATTATGCTTTGTTCACTAGTATTCTGAACTTAAAATGTATTTATACAGACACTTTCAAATATTTTATGAAGCTATTAAAAAAGAATGATGGGACCCAACGCACTTTTTCTCAGAATAAGAACATGCAAACAACAGGATAGGTTTACATAACCTGCTTTCCTTTGTAGACTGATGCCTAGGTTTATATCTAAATAGTTCCTAAGCTAAAATATATCACAATAGAATAAATAACATGGCAATTACTGTGTACTACAGAATCCTGGAAACAGCGTTCCCGCACTTCTCCCACAGCAAGAACGCTGCGGGAACGCAGCGTTCCCGCTGTGGCCTGAGTCCGAAACGCTGGAGCAGGCCGCCGCCGCACATTGCCAGTGGCCACGTGCTTCCTGCTAGAACGGCCGCTGACCGGAAGTGCAGCCGCTCGCCAGGCTGTTTCATCGATCCCAGGAGAGCGGCTGCACTTCCTGTCAGCGGCCGTTCTAGCAGGAAGCACGCGGCCGCCGGCAGTGTGCGGCGGCGGCAGAGGCAGAGGTGAGCTGGCAGCAATAATCTCCATTAGAGCTGGGGGCATTATCCATGAGACCTGGTAGCAATATCCATGAGACCTGGGGCAATATCCATGAGACCTGGGGGCATTATCCATGAGACCTGGGGTAATATCCATGAGACCTGGGGGCATTATCCATGAGACCTGGGGGCAGTATCCATGAGACCTGAGGGCATTATCCATGAGACTTGGGGGGCAGTATCCATGAGACCGGGGGGCAGTATCCATGAGACCTGGGGGCAATATCCATGAGACCTGGGGGCAGTATCCATGAGACCTGGGGGCAGTATTCATGAGACCTGGGGGCATTATCCATGAGACCTGATGGGCAATATCCATGAGACCTGGGGGCATTATCCATGAGACCTGTGGGGCAATATCCATGAGACCTGGGGGCAGTATCCATGAGACCTGGGGCATTATCCATGAGACCTGGGGGCAGTATCCATGAGACCTGGTTGCAGTATCCATGAGACCTGGGGGCAATATCCATGAGACCTGGGGGCAGTATTCATGAGACCTGGGGGCATTATCAATGAGACATGGGGGCAATATCCATGAGGGGCTCAGTGCTGTGCATATTATTCTGGGGGCTCAGTGCTGTGTATATTATTCTGGGGGTCCAGTGCCGTGTATATTATTCTGGGGGCTCAGTGCTGTGTATATTATTCTGGGGCTCAGTGCAGTGTATATTATTCTGGGGGCTCAGTGCTGTGCATATTATTCTTGGGGCTCAGTGCTGTGTATATTATTCTGGGGGCTCAGTGCTGTGCATGTTATTATGTTATTCTGAGGGCTCAGTGCTGTGTATATTATTCTTGGGGCTCAGTGCTGTGTATATTATTCTGGGTGCTCAGTGCTGTGTATATTATTCTGGGGGTCCAGTGCCGTGTATATTATTCTGGGGGTCCAGTGCCATATATATTATTCTGGGGGCTCAGTGTTGTGTATATTATTCTGGGGGTCCAGTGCTGTGCATATTATTCTGGGGGTCCAGTGCCTGTGTATATAATTCTGGGGGGTCTGTGCCTGGATATATATATATATATGTATAATATATAGAACGCGTTAGTCCAGTTGCCAAAATCACGAGTATACCTGTATGGAGTGATACCTTTCACTGATCAGTATAGTTTCCAGTTTACACTCTTGAAAGCTTGTCTTTTAAATGTAAAGTTAACCCAATAAAAATGGTATCACCACGCACTGCTATACTCGTGATATATATATTTTTTCTTCAGGTAATAGGGGTTGTGGAATTCGTGGGAGAGTTCCCTCACTTTTTTTCCCAGGACTTGACCCCTGCTGTACGTACAATAATATCTAGACAAAAATCCAAAAAAGAGCAGATCGACAATGTTTCCTGCATGGTCACTAGTGCATCTTCAACTGAACAATACTAAGAAAATACATATGGGGATTGGTCCTCCATTTTATAATAAATAAGTGCCTACGTTTACCATTTTTATATATCATTTATTCTTCTTGAGGTTATATTCATGGGGGGGATCTTATATCAAGATATTTTTTATTTTATTTTCTGAATTTGAACTGCATTAAAATTGCTTTGCACTGTTAGTAATATATATTTTCAGAATTGTATAACTCAAATGATTGACATAATTCTATACATGAATGGGTTTCTATGGCTCCCTCAGGGAGGTTGGAAGAGGATGCATTTGGAAGACAGTCAAACTTTCATGTATGTATTATTTATAGTGATGAAAAGGGCTATTGCTTCAGGAATAGCAATTGTTTAATGTCAATAAACTATTGCCAAATGTTTAACTTTTTCTATATTCCTTTTCAACAAATGAACAAAATGTTGCAATTAATTACGGAATATCTCTCAGAAAGCATCTTACATCCTAATTTTTTCACATTTTATTAATAGATTCAGGGCCGGATTAAGGGTATCATGGGCCTGGTGCTGAGTATTTTGGTGGGCCTATTTTTAGATACTGAGGAAACAATCGGCAACTAAACTGTCAAATTGGCAAATACTGCCGAATTGACTGAGAAATACGGTGCAGTTCGCCATAATAAGGCGATCTTAAGCGGCAGCGAAATTGTTTATATACACTGGTGCTGAAAAGGGCAGCACCTTTCCTTCAGCTGCCACTTGCATGGAATCACGCAGGAACGGACAGGTACGGTCCTGACAACAGAGCTCCAGCAATAAAACTCACAGTAATGTTCGGTGTGTGTATGAGCATATCACAGAGCTCCTCCACAGCAATAAAACTCACAGTAATGTGCGATGTGTATGAACATATCACAGAGCTCCACAGCAATAAAACTCACTCATACACATTGCACATTACTGTGAGTTTTATTGCTGTGGAGCTCTGTGATGTGCTCACACTGCACATTACTGTGTCACAGAGCTCCACAGCAATAAAACTCAGCAATGTGCGGTGTGAATTAGTAGTCTCTCATTTGTCTGTGACCCCCTTTCTTTTTCATTTGTCTGTCTCCTTTTTCATTTGTCTGTCTCCCCCTTTTCATTTGTCTGTCTCCCCTTCTTTTTCATTTATGTCTCCCCTCTTTGATTTCTGTCTCCCCTTTTTCATTTGTCTGTCTCCCCTCTTTCATTTGTCTGTCTCCCCTTTTTCATTTCTGTCTCCCCTTTTTAATTTCTGTCTCCCCTCTTTCATTTCTGTGTCTCCGCTTTCATTTCTGTGTCTCCGCTTTCATTTCTGTGTCTCCTCTTTCATTTCTGTCTCTCCTCTTTCATTTCTGTCTCTCCTCTTTCATTTCTGTCTCCCCTCTTTCATTTCTGTGTCTCCTCTTTCATTTCTGTCTCCCCTCTTTCATTTCTGTGTCTCCTCTTTCATTTCTGTGTCTCCTCTTTCATTTCTGTCTCCCCTCTTTCATTTCTGTCTCCCCTTTTTCATTTCTGTCTCTCCTCTTTCATTTCTGTGTCTCCTCTTTCATTTCTGTGTCTCCTCTTTCATTTCTGTCTCTCCTCTTTCATTTCTGTCTCTCCTCTTTCATTTCTGTCTCCCCTCTTTCATTTCTGTCTCTCCTCTTTCATTTCTGTCTCCCCTCTTTCATTTCTGTCTCCCCTCTTTCATTTCTGTGTCTCCTCTTTCATTTCTGTCTCCCCTCTTTCATTTCTGTCTCCCCTCTTTCATTTCTGTCTCCCCTCTTTCATTTCTGTGTCTCCTCTTTCATTTATGTCTCCCCTCTTTCATTTCTGTCTCCCCTTTTTCATTTGTCTGTCTCCCCTTTTTCATTTGTCTGTCTCCCCTTTTTCATTTCTGTCTCCCCTTTTTCATTTCTGTCTCCCCTCTTTCATTTCTGTGTCTCCGCTTTCATTTCTGTGTCTCCTCTTTCATTTCTGTCTCTCCTCTTTCATTTCTGTCTCTCCTCTTTCATTTCTGTCTCTCCTCTTTCATTTCTGTCTCCCCTCTTTCATTTCTGTGTCTCCTCTTTCATTTCTGTCTCCCCTCTTTCATTTCTGTGTCTCCTCTTTCATTTCTGTGTCTCCTCTTTCATTTCTGTCTCCCTTCTTTCATTTCTGTCTCCCCTCTTTCATTTCTGTGTCTCCTCTTTCATTTCTGTCTCCCCTCTTTCATTTCTGTCTCCCCTCTTTCATTTCTGTGTCTCCTCTTTCATTTCTGTCTCCCCTCTTTCATTTCTGTGTCTCCTCTTTCATTTCTGTGTCTCCTCTTTCATTTCTGTCTCCCTTCTTTCATTTCTGTCTCCCCTCTTTCATTTCTGTCTCTCCTCTTTCATTTCTGTCTCCCCTCTTTCATTTCTGTCTCTCCTCTTTCATTTCTGTCTCCCTCTTTCATTTCTGTCTCTCCTCTTTCATTTCTGTCTCCCCTCTTTCATTTCTGTCTCCCCTCTTTCATTTCTGTGTCTCCTCTTTCATTTCTGTCTCCCCTCTTTCATTTCTGTCTCCCCTCTTTCATTTCTGTCTCCCCTCTTTCATTTCTGTGTCTCCTCTTTCATTTATGTCTCCCCTCTTTCATTTCTGTCTCCCCTTTTTCATTTGTCTGTCTCCCCTTTTCATTTGTCTGTCTCCCCTTTTTCATTTCTGTCTCCCCTTTTTCATTTCTGTCTCCCCTCTTTCATTTCTGTGTCTCCGCTTTCATTTCTGTGTCTCCGCTTTCATTTCTGTGTCTCCTCTTTCATTTCTGTCTCTCCTCTTTCATTTCTGTCTCTCTTCTTCATTCTGTCTTCCCTCTTTCATTTCTGTGTCTCCTCTTTCATTTCTGTCTCCCCTCTTTCATTTCTGTGTCTCCTCTTTCATTTCTGTGTCTCCTCTTTCATTTCTGTCTCCCTTCTTTCATTTCTGTCTCCCCTCTTCATTTCTGTGTCTCCTCTTTCATTTCTGTCTCCCCTCTTTCATTTCTGTCTCCCCTCTTTCATTTCTGTGTCTCCTCTTTCATTTCTGTCTCCCCTCTTTCATTTCTGTGTCTCCTCTTTCATTTCTGTGTCTCCTCTTTCATTTTCTCTCCCTTCTTTCATTTCTGTCTCCCCTTTCATTTCTGTCTCTCCTCTTTCATTTCTGTCTCCCCTCTTTCATTTCTGTCTCTCCTCTTTCATTTCTGTCTCTCCTCTTTCATTTCTGTCTCCTCCTCTTCATTTCTGTCTCTCCTCTTTCATTTCTGTCTCCCCTCTTTCATTTCTGTCTCTCCTCTTTCATTTCTGTCTCTCCTCTTTCATTTCTGTCTCCCCTCTTTCATCTTTGTCTCCTTTTTCATTTGTCTGTCTCCCCTTTTTCATTTCTGTCTCCCCTTTTCATTTCTGTCTCCCCTCTTTCATTTCTGTCTCCCCTCTTTCATTTCTGTGTCTCCTCTTTCATTTCTGTCTCCCCTCTTTCATTTCTGTCTCCGTCTCCCTCTTTCATTTCTGTCTCCCCTCTTTCATTTCTGTCTCCCCTTTTCATCTTGTCTGTGTCTCCCCTTTTTCATTTCTGTCTCCCCTTTTCATTTCTGTCTCCCTCTTTCTTTTCTGTGTCTCCGCTTTCATTTCTGTGTCTCCCCTTTTCATTTCTGTGTCTCCTCTTTCATTTCTGTCTCTCCTCTTTCATTTCTGTCTCTCCTCTTTCATTTCTGTCTCCCCTCTTTCATTTCTGTGTCTCCTCTTTCATTTCTGTCTCCCCTCTTTCATTTCTGTGTCTCCTCTTTCATTTCTGTGTCTCCTCTTTCATTTCTGTCTCCCCTCTTTCATTTCTGTCTCCCCTTTTTCATTTCTGTCTCTCCTCTTTCATTTCTGTGTCTCCGCTTTCAATTCTGTGTCTCCGCTTTCATTTCTGTGTCTCCTCTTTCATTTCTGTGTCTCCTCTTTCATTTCTGTCTCCCCTCTTTCATTTCTGTCTCTCCTCTTTCATTTCTGTCTCTCCTCTTGTTTCTGTCTCCCCTCTTTCATTTCTCTGTCTACACTGTGCACTGCCCCCCCACATGCTGCCCCTCCTCCACCTCCCTGCCAAGTGAGATTAGAGGAGAGCTGCGGGGGGGGGGGCTCAGTAAATTTAAAAAAAAAAAACGCTGCCCCGGAGACTCCGCTGGAGGAATCTTACCTTTCCCCGCGTGCTGGTTTCCTCGCCTCCCTTCCACATGGCTGGAAACGGTCAGGAAGGCTTGCAGGAGGATGGGGAGGAGCAGCCGGATGTGTCTCCCTCAGTAGCAGATGAGCGACACCTACTGGCTACTCCTTCCAATAATCCTCCTGCACAATCCAGTTACATTGCCGCGTGCTGAGTGCCTGCTTATCTATTCTTGGGGCTGCCTGCTGTGGGCCTATTTAATGGAAGGGGCCTGGAGCTGCCGCTCCATCCGCCCCTACATTAATCCGGCCCTGAATAGATTGTTCAATCTGTTTTGCCTCGTTAGAGTAATGTACATTAGCCAAAAAGGAGCTCTAAATTATAACTAGTTTTGTCACTGTTATTTTGCATTTAATGTTTCTTTTTACCCAAAATTTGGGGTTACATGTATGGATTGTTGACAAAAAAGTAAACAGAAAGAGCAGAGTTTGTTGCCTAAAAATTAATAAAAGCAAGACTAAATTGTAATGAACTTTGTGCAGAAAACATTAGCAGAATCTATTAATTAGGAATATTAACACTACCCTAAATCCTAACCTGAAAAGTAATCTTAACTCTATTACTAACCTTATACCCATCACAAATAAAATAACCTTAACTAAAACAAGTATAAATAGGAACCCTGAAACTCACCAACCCTAAAACCTACACTATTGTTATTATCATTATTATACTTTTTTAGACCACCAAAACGTTTGCATCTCTGCACCAGTGAGAGGAGATAAAATACATTTGAACAACAAAGTTATCAAGTAGGATTCAGTATGATTGCGGACCATGTTCTCAAGGGAACATACACTATATAAGGGATTTATATTGTAAGGTATGCCTATGCATATCAGTAGATATCTTGCCCAAGTACACTTGCTGGTGAGATGTTCTGATCAGGATTCAAGCTTGCTTTTCATAATGGCAGAGAAGAGACCTGTTGGTGTGGTTGAACCTACTTCTCCACAGTTGTAAGGCAGTGTCAGTCAATTTTCAGACTTTGAAAACCAATGACATAAGCAAGGGACAGACGAAATGATCTGCATGTGTAGAACATTGTCAGGTTATGCCACCGGGGTGGCAGCTTAGGTACAGGGGTGCCTGAGCCCCATATGCATGGGAGCTAATACCAGGAAGAGTGGAACAGGATGAATGAGGTTGTACTGACCGGTGTTGGAGTAACTGAGAGGGGAACCAGGAATAAGGTGGTTGATAGGGTGCGATCCAAGTAAATCAGGTGTGAGGAAAACTCACTTGTAGCGCTACCGCGCGGATCCAAGATGGCTGCCGGCAGGCTTCCGGACACAGACGGCGCCCAAGCTCCCTCCTCGCTCGCATCCCGGAACAAAAGTGATCTGCGCATGCGCGCGCACAACGCACCATGACGCTCCGTACGTCTGGCGTCATCCCGCCGGCCAATCAGCTAGAACCTGGGATCCCTCTATAAGAAGCTGGCTGTTTGGTGAGTGCATTGCTAGTTTGTCTAGTCTCTCATACGATACATTGTATCTGAACTACTGACCTTGCCTTGCTTTTGCTGTGTATTGAACCCTGCTTGTTTTACCGATTCTGCTGACTTCCTTAAACCCTCGACCTTCTGCCTGGAAAACATTTATGCTGCCTGATCTAACCCTTTTGATCCCGGCTATTATTATTGACCTCGCTGCTCGCCTTAACCCTGGAACTCGGCTCTGGACATTTCTACGCACCTGATTCTACCTATCACCCACTTACTATTGTGGATAAGGTTGTATGTTTCCATCTAACCCTCCACATAGTAGATAAGCCGAGTTGGTATACCTTGCACATCGGTTCCTATCATCGCCTAATCCTGACATCAGGTAAGGTCTGATTCTGATCAGCAGAGTAGGTCTATTCTGACTGAGAGCTACAATAATAATGGAGCAGTCAGGAGGGAGGTGTGTACCTTTATTCATGGGTGTGTCACGTGACCTGTGGCGTGTGCTTTTAACTGTTTATTTGCTGGTTCAGAGCAGAGGGCAGCACTCTTCAAGTAGCTGCCCACATGTAGGTAATGATGCAGGCACAGATCCTGACAAACATTGCATGTGCATAAAAAAATAAAGCACATTCATGGATAACCTTTTTTAACCCTATATTGAATGTATGATTACCTTCCATTTTGAGAGTGACCTGACCATATGGTATGACCAGTTTCCTATATTTTGCCCTGTATTTGTGTTTGACCCTTGAAATTGTATACTGGTTTTGTTATGAACCTAGTGTATAATCTACTAATTAAAGTTATGCAGCATCTTTTCTACTAAATACTTATTGATGAATTATCATTATTCAATACCTAGTCTATGTTGTACTCCATGAAAAAATATTTAATTTGTGATTTGTGATTTCAATTGTGTGTTGGAGGATTGCAACATTCACATAACAGATAAAGCAGTTATAAGCATAAAAGTGAACTAAATCAGCATATTGTTCTAGAACGTTACCTTTAGTGTGTATGACGCAGATTTGTCTGTATATAACTCTTGCCCTCTACTCAAGATTCCTTCCACATGTGGCTTTTTAGCTTCAAATGCCTCTTCGGTTTCCTAAAGACGGAAAAGGTTAAAGAAATATTAGGTAGTTATTTACATTTCAACAAATTTTGGACAGGAGTCAAGATAAAGAACACCAAAGAAAATTCCAAATTATTAATGAAATTCCTTTCCATCTCCAGTTTTACCTGTCTGTCTATGTTTAAGATAGATCTTAAGATCAACAGTGCTAAATAAGATTGCTCTACATAACACAATAGTTAGAATGATCAACAATTAGAGTCTACAAAAAAAAGGATATTGATGAATTGCATGTGCAAACAACTTGAGAGATAGGTGAATCAAAAGTCATTTATGAAGCCACAATACTTATGAGTAACATCAATGAAAACTAGTTGAATTCATCCAAGATGACTCAACCTATTTCCAAGCCTATGATATGCCTCTGATAAAGTTTTAAAGAAACTAGTGTAAAGTCTGATATTTTCGGCTAAACTCCTGAAAATGCATTACATAACCGCCACTTCAAGTTGAAGGCATTCTCATACATTAAGGAAAAGATTTAGGTTTTAAAATTTGTGTTTCTTACCCTTTCCCTGCAAACCCATTTAGCAAAAAAAAATATATATATGTTTATAGCTGAAACGTGGGTTGAAACAGTAACTTTGAATGTGGAGTGTTGTTCAAAATTAAATTTGATATAAACGTACGCGTTTTTAGTTTTTATATCTTTGTGCTTTACAGTAACGTTATTGCTAAGAAAGAATCTATGGTCTAGATTGTGTCCCTTTTACTGCACAATTTCACATGGGGTCTGCAATATTAGCATACAGGCAGAAATAGAAATTGTGTCAAAAACAGTAAATGTGATGAAGATAGGCATGATAAAATATTCAGATATTAAACATGTGCACAAGGAAAAACATTTGTTTCATATCGATTCTTTAAGTTTTTTAATTTGTTTCGGAGCATTCATTATGTTACTGTGATATGTATTTTGCATTGATTCATTATTTCGGGAGATTAATCATTCGGATTTCGTATCGAGTCGTTATTTAATTTTGATTCGTTATTTCAGAATGGTGAATCGTATGAATTAATTACTTTTAGATTAGGGTTAAAAAATTAGGGTTAAAAGATATGGTCATCCCCCGGTCCCTGGTACTGGAATGGGTTTCAGCATCATGGACAGGAGCACAGTGGGCTCCCGTGAAAAAAATCCCCCTGTCCTTGGTGCGGAAGTGGGTTTCAGCACCAAGGACAGCACCCACTGAACGCAGCCAGACTGAAAGAAAAAACATGCTTACGTTTGTCAAAGAAAAAAAAGCCTGGTCTTTTTAAAATAATTGGGAATCCAAAAATTTCACCTATTCAAAATCAATCAAATAAAAAGGCTTTTTGCTGCAAATGAAAAATATAAATGGTTGAATAAATATTTATTAAAAACAGTTATTTTTTTTACATTGAAACCTATGCGATTTCCTGGTTTAAACTGGTCGAACGAAACCTCAGAAAATCAGGACATTTCACTAACATTTCAGTGCTGTTCACTGTTCTCTGAATAGATTAACCATTATTTCTCCATGGGGAATTTCACTGCTGCCGAATGGCACCATATGTCACTGTCCATGGCCTGTGGTGCTGAATACAACAGATTTAGCACCACGGCCTATGGACAGAGACGAGGTGCTGAGTCTAATTAAAACGTGAAACGGTATAACGAATCGATTCGTAAAAATGAAATCAATTTGTTATATTCGGATTCATTTAATTTTCTTTCCGTTTCAGTTGAAATCGATTTGTAATTTCGGAAGTGCTTCTGAAATATGAAACAGTATAATTTCGTCTGAATTGCAATTTGGAAAGAAACGAAATGCACATATCTATCAGATCCTTCTTAATGTGGTTTCATAGTGATCATAATGATATTAATAGTAATGCAGCTGCTAAAATACAAATAGAATTTAAAAACAATACCTGTTTGTGGGTGTAATGCCTACATGGAAACTACAGTAACACCTTATATCTTGCTGTAAAGCACTGTACAGTACATTCTAACCTCCTGGATATTATTTATGTACAATAGCGAGAGACCCCAGATCTCTCCGTGTTGTAATGCACAAATAATGCCCCTCCTGCTCGCTTCATTTCATTCATACAGAATGACAGGTGTAAAGTCTAAATGAAAGTGTTTGTTCTCCAAAGGGACAACATCAAGTCTGCTTTAAAGAGATTGTTAAAGGGTTTTTGGGCAAAATAACACTTTTAAAAGGATACTCTAGGTTTAAAACGGAAGGGGGGGGGGAATAATGAGATTAAACATTAACCTCTTTTGACCTTCTCTGCACCCCTTCCTATTTTAACCCTTTAGAGATCTTTAAAACTCACCTTGCATACAATGCTCAAAATCAGTGGACCACACCAGGAACTTAACAATACAAAAATGTATTTATTTTGGAACGGCCCCAGGGGCACTAGATTCAAGCAGCCTTTTGTTTAAGTGCCTTAGTCATGAAGTCAAAAGCATGGCTGAGGCACTTCGCCGAAACGTTGCTTGAATCCAGTGCCCCTGAGGCCGTTCCAAAATAAATATATTTTTGTATTGTAAAGTTCCTGGTGTGGTCCACTGATTTTGCACATTTACAATTAGTGGATTGCAGATCCCGGACGGTGGAGCACCCCGGCACTAACCCAGCATTTGTGAGCCCCCCTTGTGAGAGCCGCACTTTGCTTGATTTGCTTTACATGCAATGCAGCGCTCGTCTCTAGTCCTCCAAAACTGACATCTTGAAAGAAACCGGAGCATGTCACATGACACAGTGGGTTGATGATCTAGCAAGCCTCCAGTCAATCCAGTATAAAGAAAAAATATGTCATATGTTCTCAATCCTGTATAATGCCTACAATAAGATGAGAGTTTTGGTTCCAGGGTTGGCTGCTGGAGTTGTGTAGCTCCTCTTGATGGGAGTTGAGCACAAAACATTTTTTCTTGTTGTTCTAGTCAATCCAGTGGCTGAGAAGGAGAGGTGGGTTAAAATTGGTGCCTACTTCTTGTACCTGGAGCCTGAGCTTAGGTCAGCAAACTGTCGCTGACCCAAGCTTCAGGGTGGTGCCAAGCCCATGTCTTTTAGAGTTTAATCAGCCCTTCAAAAGACAACTTAGAGGGAGGAGATGGATTGAATTGTTAAATAATTTTGCAAAAACAAAATTGCTTAACACTAGAGTTTAAAAGCCAGTAATCATTTCTGAATACTGTAGTGCAAGAAAAAAAAGGTTTGTGAGGGTCCTGAGAATGAGCAATAGCATGGTGGCCTGCTCTACGGTGGAGCTCACCTAGATCTCACAAGGTTTTAGCTTGATTGTCCCATTACAGAGATGACATTTCCATATACAAACCAGACTGCTATCACCCGGAAAGGGTAGCCAGTACTGAATTATCAAGGAAGTCATCTGTGCACGAGAGGTGCAGCAATGCTGGCTTTGTTAAGACTTGTCAAGAGAGTATAGCTGACACCCCTCTAGATACCTCGAGCAAGGGGTTCACATCTGGATTACCCTGTAAAATTTTAGTGAGAGAAAAAAGAGGTTTGTGAAGGTCCTGAGTATATCCGAATACTGGCTCTTTAGAGAATGACTTAACATTGGAATAGCTCGTTCTCCTCTAGGAATCTGCAAATAAATTAATGACTTCTGTATAAAGTATAGGAGTCTTTTATTTATGTTTCCATTGTTAATCCTCGATTCATCATCCCTCACGTGCAGAGTGGCAAATCGCACAAGCCTTAGTGGCCTATGTTCTTCTTCCTTGACTCCTTTCATAACCCCAGTTGTGGGAATCCATGAGTCGATTTCCATGGCGGCACGCTGCTCTCAATTATTCTCCCTTGCCAACTCCCTGTTACTAGCTGGGTTGGAATCAGGCCCATAATTTTTACAAGCATGTTCTTTCTGTTCATACTCACAAAACCTCAAGGTTTGTTCCTTATTTATAATAGAAATTGACCCAAATGTTCAAATGTTTGTAGTGCATCAACAGCTGTGAAATTTAACTCTGCCAATAATCTTTCATTAACTTTTGAATAATATCAAACAGCATAAAGAAAAGTGATTTTTCAGAACCTTAGTGATTTCTATTACATGAACGAAGATGCCTTATGTATGTGATTCCATGGATTGCAAAAAAAAAATCATTTTTTGCAGTCAGCTGAGCATGATATGATTTGAAGTTTACAGTTCCTAGATTCCTGTGAAAAAAGACTTTTCATTCTGGATTTGGAAAAAACCTTGAGGCAACCTTTCTCCTTACAATGTATTTTAAAAGATCTTCAATGTCATTTCAATTGCACTACAGAAACAAATCAAGTAGCAGCAGACATTCGAGAAGCAATTTGTACACCTCAATTTGTCAGCTAGAAACATTTTAAATATATTAAACATTAACACACTTTAATAATTGATTCTTGAATGAACCGTTTGGTACTTGGAAACACAAATCATGACAGTTTTTCTTCCTGTCAAATATCAATTTCTACAGTATATCCAGAGGTATACAGAACACTATATGAGGAGTGATATCACATTATAACTTAGACATAGTAACATGTGAGCTCTTATCTGCATCCATTTATTCCACACTTTACTTCTTTCATGAAAAAATATTAAACATGAAAACCTGCATGTTTATGTATCACCCTGACATGGAATATCAAAGTCAATTAACATTCATAAGGTGTATCACATGAAGGGATAACTGGAGAATAGTGCTTTTTTTCTATGATTGCCAAGTTTGGTAAAGTGATATGGTATGAAACCATGAACATTAGTAGAATTATTTACAATATAAACTATCCTGAGCCTCTAGATTCTGATCCTAGAGTTACCACTTTCTCGTTTTGTGTAGTGTTTTTAACAGTAAATTATCAGATTGAGAGTACAGTAGAGATTCCTTTTCCATCATCTCTGAAGCAATTAGCAGGTCCTCTGATAGACGAAGTGTATTGAAAATTTTTATGAATCTTTTCCAAGGAGGATGGAAGCTGTATTAATGGCAATTGGTAGCTCAACACTGGGCTCTATTCCAAGGTTGGTCTTAACTTAACCAGAGCTATTGAAGTCTCTGGAGTTCTTAACCTCCCTGGCGGTCTGATTTTTTTTTACATTTCTTGTCCAAAAGTGGTCTATTATTTTTTTTTGCTCCCCCTAGTGGTGGTCCCGAGTGTGGCTCGGGGTTAAACTCCTATGCCGGAAGCGGTAACCCCGAGCAACACTCGGGATGCTGCTGGATACATCACCTCTTCCTGCGCTCCCTTGATGTCCCCCGCAAACTCCTCCAGCGATTGCGACCTCATACTTCCTGGTTCCCTCCTGCGAGAAGGGAATCCAGGAAGTAAAATGCTGCGATCGCCAGAGGAGACTGCGGGGATCAGCGAGGGAGCGCAGGGAGAGGTGATGTATGCAGCCGAGTGTGGCTCGGGGTTACTGCTTTCAGCGGTGAAATTTAACCCCGAGACACACTCGGGATAACCAACATCAGGGGGGTCAAGTTTAAAACCGCTCTTGGTTAAGTTTACACCAAGGTTAGAATACAGCCCAATGTCAGGTAGAGTGCTGTAATATGGCAAGGAAGGGGTTATGCACAATATTTTTTGTGATGTGAAAAGGTTTTTAAACAATTTCAGCATAAGGATAAGCATATAACCAACAGGATGATGCATTGTTGTAAATGAAAATTAATTTAAAGTGCACCTGAAGTCTATTGCAGAGTTTTTTCATAGGTCTTGTTATAGCTTAATAAAACCAGTAAAACTATTTATCTTACAACTTCAGGTGGAGTTTTGTGAGTTTTTGTAGCTCACAACCTGACTGCTTTTCTGAAGCAGATGTCCATGTTTTCGGCTTCCTCTCATTCATGGGAGGGATTAAACATCTAAACTGTTGGATTGAGAGCTCAGCCAGGTAAGGCCCAGGGAGGGGGAGTGTACAGATAGCAAGGTTGTTTGTAATAATTAACTCTCACAGGTTCTTATTTATTCCCCATCCCACTGCTTATCTACAGTGCAAACGCAAGCACACACACACCTAAATATACATACACCAAAACTATATATATTTATTCAACTGGCACTCACAAGGGTACAGTACTATAGGCAAAAGTTAATAGGAGTTTATGGAGGATCTGTATCTGTTCAGAGGTCTGTATCTATTCAGAGGATTTGTATCTGTTCAGGGATACAGGGAGGGCAGTCCAAAAGTAACTAAAAAGTCAGCTAAAAATTCTCTGCTGGGATTTTGAATTCAAACAGCAGCTCTTTGAGATTGTTCTCATGCTGTGCATAGTCATAAATTACTCCCCAGGGAAATACACCATGCAGCAGGCCATAGCACTGGCAGCAAATAGGAAGTTCAGGGAAATTTGCTTTTAATTCTTTTCTGAAAAACTATCCATCTGTCTGCAGTTTGGCTAACAATATATAGGCAGATGTGGGAGAACTTTCAAATGAGCTAAAGTTGTTTTGGACATGACTGGTGCACTTTAACTCCTTCACTGCAGATGATGTGTGGGGGACATCATGGGGATTCCCCCGCTACATGTGGAGGATGTCCCCACACGTCACGGGGTTTTCGTAGCAAAGCGGGTGACAGCGATGACAGCATTTTCAGGCATTTTTGTATCCTTTGGACCCCTTTCTTACTCGATCAGTAAGGGCCACAAAAAATGAGAGGCAGTCTGACCTTTCCAGTAATGCCTCTATTAACGCCTTGCCTGCCAGTCCCGCATCCCCCGCTGGATTACAGGCTACCCCTGCAGGTGGCTGACATCTTGGATGTCAGGCTAGCCTCCAGGGCCTCCCTCCCACTTACTGACATCATCATGCATGGGCATGTCGTCAGTAACGGAATTAACCCCTAGATTCCCGGGATTTCCTTATGGAAATCCCTATGGAGGTCTCAGGGACCCCGGGTGCAGGATGATCAAGGAGTTGGAGGAGTACTCGAAGTCGGGGTCACAAGCCGGGTCAGGATAGGAGCGGTACACATAGCTCGGGGTCACGTTCTGGGTCATACACGTAGAAGGCAAAGATAACTAAGCAAGGAGAGCTACACAGGGGAACTGCTACAATAGCGGAGCGAGGAATGAATGGACTCCTGGGCTTAAATACTTATGGAGCTCCTCCCCATGCCCGAGACGCCGATGATGTCATAGACGCACGCCGGCCACCATAGTGGTGGAGCCTGGCCACATGCGCGTCCATTCTGGGGTCTGAGCTGGGCCTGCAACCTTGGGCTGCGGCGTGGAGGCCTGTGGCAGGCGATTGAAGACCCGGCATTTGTCCTCCCTGGGGACCATGGACACGCAGCAGAGGTGAGCCAGTTCTCGGGGAACTGCCAGGCGTTCTTGCCAGCTGCAACCGCACTCCCCGGGCACCGGCCCGATGGGGAGGGGGCGGTGAGACCAAACGCAAGGGAACCCGATGCCCTGACAGGAGGAGATGTGGGGTGGGAGTCATTTAGACCCCCATATCTCCTGATCAGTGGCAGCTAGAGGTATTGGCATTATTGGAAAGGTCAGAGCATGGCCTTTCCAATGATACCACATGACCAGGTTATGTGTAAAACATAAATATAAAATAGCTAAATAAAAAATTTAAAATTTATTTTTTTCATTTATAATGCAGCACTTCACTTTCACTTTTCATTTATAATGTGATCATGCTGCACTAACTCACCTTCTCATTTCCCATGATGAAAAATTTAGTTTTTCCAGTTTTAGCTAAAATCATGTATTTTCACAGAAAAATAATAATTTATCCCTTTATATTGTTTTTAACAAGCTTAAGACTGGTTACTTTTTGTTTTAAATTATTAATAAATATTTTAAAATTGCTTGCTGCTTTACTTTGTATTCTCCACCATGCTGGGCTGTAAGCCCCCCTTTCCCTGGGACATCAAGCACAATGACCATACCGCAGGACCCTGAGCAGAGAGGAATAATTGGAACGTCACTCAAATATAAGTATCCAAAGTGCTTTTTTTTACGTTATAACTCGTCACACTGTTTTATTTCTCAATAATTCACCGTGAGATACACATTATATTGTAATTGCATTATATATTGCACATATATATAGGCTGGTAAGACTTTGACAGTGTCTGAATTGTTAAGGTGCGCCCGGATTTGTCTTTTTCTAGAGATGTATATTGTTATATGTATATAGGTTTTTGGAGAATGAAGAGTAGAGAGAAAGGCCTCTTTTCTATGCAGGATTGGTGTGTATATAATAGAATATATTGGCTGCACCACCTAGCCTTTTTTTTAAATATTTGTTGCTAGAAGAAATACTATTGCACAAGGGGTTACATTATCAATTTAGCTGTCAGTCACCTACTGATAAATTAAGGTTGATAGATGGAAAACAAAACATTGTGCATCAGTTATTTTTTCTCATTTCCATCGTGCTGCAGAATTTTATTTTATTTTTTGACAGTTAGGTTTACTAGGCCTCAGATACACACCTAATTTTCTGTCTAAGTGGTGCCTGCCAAGTACATAATGAAGTGATTGACAAGAGAGTGCAGTTTTTACACCATTGTTTTCAGGTAAATCAGCCATGGACAAAGAAATTTATTTGAGAATTGCTCTTTTGCCCATTGCAGCTGAAATAAATAAATATATATATTTTTATTTTTAAACCAATGACAAAAAGGAAGGATTACAACTGGAGCTGCTGAGAAAGCATCTCAGATGTAATATGAGTGTTAAATGGCAGGCGCTAGTGGAAAACAGCAGACACGCAGGTTTTCCATCAGCGTCTGCCGTTTAATGTCAATATTGGAATAGGGTCCTAATCATCCCTATTGACCCTCATTGAAGCAGAGCGCTCTCCATTTGACAATGTCAGAAGCATACCGAGGTCAAATAGTTTCTCTGTGTCCTTCCGCTGGATCCGTGGGAGCTTGCAATATTACATCTAGGAGATATTGTCTTATGATAACACCAGTGTTTACTCAGAGATACTAAACTTTTTTACTAGGTATAGAATCAAGCTGTGACATCTCCGGGGATTGCTACTCGAAAATCACAAAGTGTACTAAGATTAAATTGCTATTAGTGAGAGAAATAGGGTTCTGCCCATTGTATGAAGGCTAGAGATTATGAGAAAGCGAAAAGGTCAGGATTGCAGTTTACTAGTGCAGCCACAGACCAAACATTGGTCTTAATTTGCGGTTTGCAAACAAACCTTAACATATTTTCAAACAAATATAAAACAAATTTTGAATATGAATTCAGTATTTAACAGGGAATCAATAGATACCTAAAAAACATGCAACCTCACAAAGGTTCAATAGTGACTCAAGTGGGTGACAGTAACACTGGCTCTAATTCTAAAGAGGAAATATTTTACCAGAACTCATTATATAAGAGGTGTATCCCAAACTGTAGTTTAACCGCTTGGCTGCAGACATCGTGCTAATCGTGTCCTCCACTTTCACGCTCGCGGCTGGCACCAATCTGGTGCTGACCGCAGTGTTCTCCTGGTGAGTGTTGACATCTTGGATGTCAGCCCTGCCTCTGGAAGCTCCCCTGCCCACTGGCGTCATCGTGCATGGGCGCAATGACGTGAGAAAGGGACTTCCCTCCCGACCGGGAAGGGAACTCCCTATGGTGGAGATACAGGGTTCCTCCTGAACCATACAAGGTAGAAGGGGCATGCAAGGTATCATTGGAAAGGCCTTTTCAGTGATACTAAGCATGACCAGGATTTGTGTAAGCAAAATAAAAAAGAATTAATAAAAATCTTTATTTTCTCCCCAAATGCAGCACTGTTGCGCAGTTTTCAATTATAACGTGAACAATGATTCTGCACTAACTAACCTTCTCATTTCCCATGATGCCAGCATTATTACTCATTGGTTCATCGAAAACCTAACCCGCCGCACAGCTGTGAGAGTTGCAGGGGGAACTTTGAAAACCTGCTTCTCGGATTTTTACTCTGTACAAAGATAAAGTGCAACATTTATGCTTTTGTTTTCTCTGTTCTAAGGCGGTTGTGGCATTATGTGTTTTTACTTATAAAGCAAACAATGCCACTGCCCTAACTCACCAGCTCATTTCCCACGCCAAGACCAAAGCGTTATTACACAATGGTCCATCTAAAACACAAGTAGCTTCAACACTGCAAAGAGAGCTGGGGTCCTTTGGACCACTGTATTTCCATTCTTTGCACCCCACAAAGTCACATTAGGTGTCATTGGAAAGGTCAGAGTCTAGCTAATGATACCAAACATGGCCATGTAAAATGTCATGTAGTAAAAAACAACAACACAGAAACCTAAAATATAGCTTTTCATTTTTTTAAATGTATTTGTTTTTTGTTCCAAAGCAATGGCATTGTCCATTTGTCACATATAAAATGAGCAATACCAGTACCATTACTCACCTTCTCATTTCCCATGCCAAGGGCAAGGTCAGGGTTTTATACATAGTAATATTATTCATAAAATGCAACGCGGCAAAAGACAAGCAAAAAAGTTCAGTTTTTTTTCAGTTTTAGGCTAACGTCAGACAAAATTATTATGAAAAATGATAAAAAGTGGAAAAGGATATGAAAAGCCATTTTGTGCGTCCAGGTGCTGGACGTCGCAAATGCGCTGTGTCTGGCATCTCCTCATCACTCACACAGAACGTTACGCGGACGTGACACACTCTGCGAATCCTTGGTAGTGGTTTTACGTTCTTGCCTAACTTTCGTCTGTTTGCCACGTGCGTGGTGCGTGCACAGTTCGGTGCTCATGTACTTCGTGTGTGGGTCTCTATTGCTCATGATTCTATGCTACGACGGACGTTGAACTGTGCGGCAACACGGACGTTATAACTGCGTTCGTCTGACGCCGGTCTTAGAAAAATGCAGTAACAGGTTCCCAATTCAATTTTTTTTAACAAGAGTTCCCCATAGAATATATAACCACAAAGGTTTGGATTGTAAAAGGTGAAAAAAATATTTTACAAATGATTGAAATCTGATTGGAAATTTACAATGGTTTTCACATTTTTTTGTTATAGCATTCTGATAGGAGCTGATGTGTGAAAGGCTGAACATGATGGATGCATGTCTTTTTTCAGCCTATGTAACTATGTAACATCACCTATTGCTGTTGATCCAAAAGAAGACAAAAAACCCAGTCTGAAGCACTCGCCAATATGCAACACACTGGGAAAAAATTCCTTCTTGACCCCAGAATGGCAGTCAGATTTCTCCTTGAATCAAAACGCTTTTATTCACATATTAAATATTATGACCCTTAATATTCCGTGTCTGCAGGAAGTCATCCAGTCGTTTTTGAAAGTCTGTACAGTCTCTGACCCAACCACCTCAACAGGCAGAGAATTCCACAGCTTTATTATTCTCACCATAAAAATAACCCTTCCTATGCTTTAAGCTGAATTTCCTTTCATCCAGTCTAAATGGGTGACCTCGTGTCCTGTGTATAGTCCTGTTAATGAATAGGTCTCTAGACAATGGTTTATAATGGCCCCATATATATTTATATAAAGTTATCAGATCCCCTCTAAGGCGCTGTTTCTCTAAACTAAACAAGTTTAAACTTGTTAGCCTTTCCTCGTAACTTAAACCTTCCATTCCCCTTATTAATTTAGTGTATATGATATACACTATAAAAATTATATATTTTGAATGCGCAGAGTCTGCTGAACATAAGGATATACAGTATAATTTGACGTGGTCCTACAATAAGACATGACTTCAAATCGCGTTTAAACATGAGCACAAAATGGTCAAAATGGGCTCAAGCACACGTGGGTGAAATTGCTCAGCAGTGAAGGGGTTAACTAAAACCTTAATTGAGGTTTCTTTATTCAGTATGGTTTATTGTGATTGCTAAACATACTTTCTAATTCAATTTTTTTATTAAAAAATATAAATTCACATAATTTCACTATAATACACGTCTCACAATCTAAATGTTCATTAACAATATTTGGCAAATACTCTCCTGGTCTATTTTTTGGTCCTATTTGACTTTTTCATTTAAAAATAATTATAATTTAAGTGTCTCAATAAGCAGCAATGCATGCTTTAGCAAATGTTCAATTTGCAAATTTATGCAAAAATATCTAATTAAAGCAGGTTTAGAAAAGCACACCCTGCATGCTGATTATGGCAGAACAAAATTAAAAGTGAATATTTAATATAAACAACATAGCAACAATTTCTCATTATGTGATAATATAAGGCCTCTGAAAGAGTAGCAGAAACAATTTGCTTTATGTATATAATTTAAATATTGCAATACTAATGAGCTCTATTAAGTATTGACTTTATTTTAACAAGGGAAATGAAAATTTAGTTGTAAGTGGAACAGTAACTAGTTTGCTTTATTGAATTAGACGATTAAAGGTGATTTCAAAATATTTTATATCAAACCAAGTTAGATTTGGAAAAAAACAGTATTATTTTGTAAAAGCATTTAATTTGTGTTGTAGAAACATTAATATTCGCCTTAATTATAAAAATGAGAAATCTCAAAAAAGGAGAGAAGATTTGAAATAAATGAAATAACACAACTAAAGGCATGATGGCACTTATGCACTTCTGCACTTCTGTGTCTAACTGTGTTATAGCAATTTAGAACGGACTACAACCGATTGGGTTCATTTAAGGTGAGATCATGTTCTCTTGCGAATTTACTGGCATAAATGAGGCTAAAGTGCATTATTACACCAACTCTGGAGCTGTTGGTAAATAGATATGGGTTTCTTAACAGAAGTACTCCAATTAGCTGGTCCACAATTATATACAATAGGAGGGTGTGACCGCACAGATACACTTCCAAGGTTTTGAGCTATAGATCCTATCTACCCTAATCTAAAACTGGGTGAACTACCTCTTTAGCCTTTATTGTTTGGCAATATGAATTTATCTATCTAGTCCCTATATGGTTCTGCAACCAATTGAAGCGCTACTGTACACAACTACTGCAATATTTGTTTTCATAGTATTCATCGAAAGCAGTAACTTTTGAAATTTGGCAAGTAAGCTAGTTTTCAGCACATCTTAGGCTAGGGTCAGACTGAGGCAGTGCGAACGCGCGTTCTGGCGCACATAATCACGGCCGCACTAGCAGCAGATGCCGGGCAATGACAGCCAATATACGAAGTACGGTCGCACAAAAGTCCGGCGCGCAACGCAAGTGGAAAATGAACGCATTTTTTCGAGAACGTTAAACCGCTGGTACTGACGTACAGAGTGCGCTGCGGCCGCATAGCAGCGTGTGTGCGTGATTAGGAGATGTCAGACGCTGCTAGTGTGCGGCCTACATAACGTTCAAACAGCCGGATTTCCCTAGACTTCTTTTCACCCCATCGTCATGAAATACGTCCAGAATTGCGCATCGTCTGACCACTTAAGCGTATTCCGTGAAAAAATGCGTGCGCACGCATCGACGTACATTTTGACGGTGGCCGCAGAAAATGCGCTCATCTGTCCCTAGCCTTATACTGCATGAGCAATTCTCCAATGGTACGTGAATTACCAATACTAGTCAGGTTGCTGAATTTACACATGGATTCAATGTTATTGTTGCTTGTGATTTTAGAATTATTTAATAAAAGTTATATGTATTGTATGTCTAAAATATTTTTTGAAACCAGCAGAAGTGGCATGGGCACAAACACATTTTGCCATATCGCTTTTTCTTTTTTTCACTATTTCAATTGAAGGTTTAATCCTAAACTGCTGGTAGTGACTCCATAGTCCTTTTTTGACTAATCTTTTCTGTGATTAACGAGGTGTTTGTGCCTGAAGATATATATAGGAATGTGGATTAAAAAAATATCACCATTAAAATGCCTGTATATGAGCACAACACTTTCACACAATAGGGGCAGCTGCACCAAGCAGTGGTACTATGCACATAAATGGGAAAGCATTATATTTTATTTGTGCCATTCATCAATGACAGGTCCTTGTATAAACAGCTAATGACCGCATGTAACAAGCTATGTAAGCTATGTAACAAGATATGGCCATATTTTGCAAACTAAATTTCCCGCATTTATTATCTAAGTTATATGGGGGAAAGGCTGTAAAAAAAAAAAAAAAAACAACTTGAGAAATCTTAAAAACCTTGTAACACTTTAAATTATATGAGCATCGGGAGGGAGTAGTTTGCACAATGGAGTGCTCTCCCCTTGGTTTGCTGTATCTACTTCTTGTGAGAAGCAATCACCAGTTATGCTTACTAAAGGTAATTAGGGATGAGTCGAACACCCCCGTGTTCGGTTCGCATTTGAACGCAAACAATTTCGAAAGTTCGAGTTCGAACTCGAACACGAACCGAACTCAATGCAAGTCAATGGGACTCAAAAGTTCGGTTTTTAGAGTGCCCTGCAGAAGGGCATATATGCAAGATATTTGCCATAAAAGGTGTATGGGGGTCTGGGTAGTGCCCTGGGGGACAGGAAACAAGGACAAAAAGTTTTCAAAAAAACTTTTTAACCACTTGGATGCTGAGGACGCGCTGAGCGCGTCCTCAGCATTCCCGCTGGTATGCGGAGGACGCGCTGAGCGCGTCCTCCCATTGGGGTCAGCGTTCGGCCGGGTTCCGGCCGATCGCTGGCCCCCCCGGTGCGGGCTGACATCCTGGATCTCAGCCGCGCATCCGGGACCACAGCCGCCGGTATTAGGTGTCATCGCGGCAGCGCGATGACACCTAATTCAGGCGCCCCCCCCGCATGTGCGGAGGAGGCGCCTGAAAGGGAGGGGGGAGGTCCTTCGGACCTCTCTCCCTCCCGATCGGCGGCTCTGCGGGGGTTAACCCAGGCATCATTTGGAAGGGCACAGCCTGCCCTTCCAAATGATGCCTGGCATTAACCCCTGGGGAGCTGGATCGCGAATCGGCGCTGAAAAGCGCCGATTCGCGATCCTTTCCCGGAGCTGGCCAACATCTTGGATGTCGGCCAAGCCTCCGGGAACTCCCCCTGAGGACTGGCGTCATCGTGCGTAGCACGATGACGCCAGTCCTGGACTTAACCCTTAACTGCCACCAACGGTGGAGATAGGGAGTTCCAATGAACTCCCTATCTCCCGATCCGTGGCAGTTAGGGGTTAAATTTTGATATGGTTGGATCAAGCAGAGCATGGCCGTTCCAACGATATAAAACTTGAAAGTGAAAAATGTTGTAAAAAAATAAAATAAAATGAAAAATAAAAAAAAAAATTTAAAAACAAATTATAAAAAAAAATAAACTTTTTTTTTATTTTTTTTGGTTTCTTAATGCAGCAATATTGTTCCCATTTCAATTATAATGTGAACAATGATGCTGCACTAACGATTTTTGTATGCGGTGCGTTTGTTAAAAATCGCGTAATTTTCCCCCAAAAAAAATGTAACGAGACCCCATCTCTAATTTTTTTAACAAGCGCACCCCATACAAAATATAACCGCAATTGCTCGCATGTTAAAATGTGAAAAAAAACACTTTACACATTGTAAATTATTGAAAATACATATTTTATTGCATTTTTTGTTATAATATACAGACATGACATAACGTATACATATAATAATGACATATTATGAATATACCGAGTCTGACGGAAAGAACGATATATAATATGTCTGGGTCATATACTAAAATAAGCCTTAAAAACACGTTTAAACATGATGAGCAAAACCGGTAAAAATGACCTCAGCACAGGGGCGGGAAAAGCCTCAGCAGCGAAAGGGTTAAAGGGACAGTGAGTCTTCCATGAAATAAGGGTTAAAAATAAAAACAAAAAATTCCTTCAAATATCGTGCCTAGGAGGTCCCCATAACCTGCCCGTGAAGTGGCGGATTTGTAGGATGTATAGAAACATATAAAAACAAAAAAATGACATTTAAAATGACGGTAAACGCTTTTCCTTTAATCTATTCATAAACAACTGCTTGGGGCGGCAGTCTGTATTGAAAGAGGAGACATTTTAGGACACACAGAACAAGTTTAGTGATTTTTTGGCTAGATTATGGTGAAACTTATGCAGGCTTTGGATGAAAGTAACAATAGGTGCTTTAAAATTAGGCCTTTAGTGTCGGCAACAGTAACCCCTCTGTGGTATTGTGGAAGTAGCTCAGGATGGTTGTCTAAGGCTATATGGGACGCGTTTTTTTTATCTGGCAGTGGGTGAGACCAATTTTAAAGCCCACCACCTTATTCTGTACGTATATGTATATTGTCAGCAGGATATATAAATCTAATAAAGGGTATAACACTATTGAATTTTTCTCTTTGTTCGAGATATATACCCTTGGAGACGAATTGCTAAAGAAGTGGTCTTCGTCTAAAAAGGATTGGAGAAATACGAAAAAAAAATTCTTCCTTTTTCCTCAGCAAAGATTGGAAGCTAATTGAACGGACTCCTTTTTAACAAAGACAATAGAGGAATATATGTTTTTTTTTCCTTCCTCCTTGTTGTGTACAAAGATTGTTGTAATATTTCATTTATAAGACATTTTATATGTTTTTTAGCGCAACACCACCATTTTTGTTTTTTATTGTGGAAGAGTGCAGGGTTGGACCCTGCGTTCAAATATTAAAATGATAAAAATCTGGTAATATAGGCGTCAGTGGCAGTGTACCCAAATAATGTGCCTTTCATGGCAGCAAGTGCCTTCACACCGTAACCCCTTTGTGGTATTGTGGAAGAGTTCAGTGGTGGAGGTTTTGTGAACGCAGAAAACATCCCCGATCTATTCAGTTATGTCAGCATCAGGGGATTGATAGCTGCTGATCCAGGACTGATTCATTTTTATAAATGTCAGTCAGTCTACAGAGTCGGTGGACAGACGCACTCTTTTGTCTGTGACAAAACCTCCAGCAGCACTAAACGTCCTTTCAGAAAGCACGCTCGATGAAGGGCAATCTAGTAGCTGCATAACATATTGGCTAAACTCTGTCCAGCGATCCAATCTCAACACCCAGTAAACCAGTGGATAATCTGCTGGAAAGGTATCCAGGTCTGCCCTTGCCCCTAGGTAGTCCTGCACCATACGGTGAAGACGCTGGCAATGGGTGCCTACATTTGACGTCCCTGGGCGTCGTGGACTAATTTTTTTTTAAAAAGCATCAGTCAAGCGGCCCCGGCCTTCACCACTATTCCTCTGATCATCCGCAGCCTCAGAAGCACGTGTGTCATCACTTGGTAACCTACCAGTGCCTGGAAAAGTGTTACACAAGTGTTGCTTTAGGGCGTCTTCAAGTTTTTTCATCCTGTGCTCCCTCTGTGCGGGCAGGATGAGCTCTGCAACTTTACCCTTGTATCGTGGATCAAGAAGCCTTGCCAACCAGTAATGATCCCTCTCCTTGATAGCACGAATCCTGGGGTCCTTTACCAGGCTTTGCAGGATAAAGGAGCCCATGCAACGTAGGTTGGAGGTGGCATTAGCTTCCGAGTCTTCATGGTCAATGAGGAGGATGACCGCATCGGGCACTTCCTCCTTCCAGCCACGTACTAGTCCTTGTGTTTCTGGGCACACAAAACCCTCCCTTGAGGAATCCCCACCTTCAATGCCCCCACTACTTAACTATTCCTCCTCCTCCTCATCCTCCTCCTGTCTGATCTGAGGAGGACTCGCTGGAATGCTGTCTGCGGAAAGACTGGGGCCTTCAGAACTAGGGAAGGCCCCCTCTTCCTCCCGCTGCTCTTCCTCTAGAGCCACATCTATAATTCCCCGCAGAGCGTGCTCCAGCAGGAACACTAAAGGGATTGTGTTACTGATGCATGCACTGTCCCTGCTCACCATCCTCGTTGCCTCCTCAAATGGTGACAGTACAGTGCATGCATCCTTGATCATCAGCCACTGTGGGGGGGGAAACCAAGTTGACCTGAACCTGTCCTTGTGCCATACTCACACAGGTACTCGTTGATGGCTCTCTGCTGCTTGTGCAGACGCTGCAGCATTGCTAATGTCGAGTTCCACCTGGTGGGCATGTCACAGATCAGACGGTTTGTGGGAAGGTGGAATTCTCTTTGAATTTCTGCCAGGCGAACGCTTGCTGGGAATGACCATCTGAAGTGGCTGCAGACTTTTCTGGCCTGGCTGAGAAGCTCTGCCAGCTCTGGGTACCTGGTTAGGAAACGCTGTACCACCAGATTTAGGACATGTGCTAGGCATGGTACATGCGTCAACTTACCCAGGCGTAGGGCAGAGAGAAGGTTGCTGCCATTATCACAGACGACCATTCCCACCTCAAGCTGGTGTGGTGTTAACCATCTCTGCACCTGCCCCTGCAGAGCTGACAGAATTTCTGGCCCAGTGTGGCTCCTGTCCCCTAAACAAACCAGCTCAAACACAGTATGGCATCTTTTTGCTTGAGCCATTGCGTAGCCCCTGTCACGCGTCGGTTTAACTGCCACTTCGCCAGAGACAGAGAAGGAGGAGGAAGAGGGAGAGGTGTTGGTGGAGCAGACAGACCTCATACAAGCAGATTTATGGAGGCGTGGTGGATGAATAAGCTCCAGCACAGAGCCCCGTCTTGGATCCCTCCCAGCTGCAATCAGAGTTACCCAGTGTGCCGTGAAGTAAATGGAATGGCCCAGTCCATGCTTGCTGGACCACGTGTCTAAAGCCAAATGCACCTTGCTGCTGACTGCCTTTCCCAGTGACTCGATAACATTGTCTTCCACGTGCTGGTATAGTGCTAGAATGGCCCTCCGTGAAATGTAATGGCGTTTTGGAACCTGCCACTGTGGTACAGCACATTCAGCAAATTCACGGAAGGAAGCAGAGTCCACCAGCTGGAAAGGCAGCAGCTGTAATGCGAGTAATTTTGCTAAGCTGACATTTAGACGCTGTGCTTGGGGATGGTTGGGACTATATTTTTTCTTACGCTGCAGCAGCTGGGGCAACTTAATCTGACTGCGTAAATCTTCAGCTGATGGGATGCTGTCAGATTGTGAGGAAGGACCTAGTACATCTATTACTGTAGCATCATTCCTGTCAGTGGAGGTTGGAGTCAGTGACATGGCAGGACATATAGTGGGGGTAGAGACAGGTGAGGAGGAGGACCTACGCAAAGTTTTGCGCCAACGGAATGCGTGGCAGGTGGTCATATGTCACCTTAAGCACGTGGTACCCAAGCGTCCAGTGCCTTTCCCATGCTTGAGCCTCATCTGACATAGATTACAAATAGCAACAGTGGGGTCTGCTGCACATTTCTTAAAGAACTCCCAGACAGCAGAGTTCCTGCATGTGTGCTTTGAGACAATAGTGCTCTGCACCTGAGCAGCTCTGACATCTGATGCCTTGGACTGGCTAGTGCTACGGTTGGTCATAGAGGATTTTGTGCCTCGTGTTTCTTGTGCCACCTCCTCCTCCTCACTTGACTCCTCTGTTCGATCAGGCACCCAGGTGGAGTCAGTGACCTAATTATCATCATCACTCCCTATCTCCTCGTCACTGGAGCCAACTTGGCAGTATGCTGCAGAGTGACAGTTATTTGTGTGTCATCACTGGCATCCCCTTCCTCTAGGTTCATTATACTCCCTTCCTCAACCTCAGAGATTGAATCAGAGCACTGTAGTCGCTGCGCATCCTCAAGCAGCATGTCACTGTCATTGTAGTCAAACAATTCAGCTGACTCCTCCGTGTGTGATAGTGAGGCTAGAGCAGGAGTAGCTGTGGACATGGAGGCTGCATTAGATGCATATGCTTTGGCAATGCTAAAATGTATTTGGTCCTGCCAATAAAGCTTATTTTGATTTGATTTTATTTGAGATGCTTTGGCAGCTGAGGTGGACTGTAAAGCACTACAAGCCTGGCTGGCAGAGGACTCGGAGGATGAGGATGGCCTGATTAGCCAATCCACCAAGTCCTCTGTATGTTGCTGCTGCTTAAGACAGCCAGCACCAGTTAGAAAGGACAAGCGTGCCCCTGCAGAGGATGCACCACGTCCACGACGACCACAGGCACAGCCTCCCAACACAGAGGCTGCTTGCCCTCTTATCTGTGTCTGGGAGCGTCTGCCTGTCCTTTTTGGTCTTTCTGACATGGTGAGTGATATATAGATTAAATATATACAGAACTCTGATTCAACTCTGGTTTAAAGATTAAAGATTTCCTGAACTCTGGTATAACTCAGTGAGAGACCCTGATAGCTGGTAACAGTGACAAGACACAGATTACAATTCGCAGAAATCTGCTAGAAGTATGTGGGACCCCCTGATAGCTGGCAGTGAGAAGACACAGATTACAATTCCCAGAAACCTCCTATAAATCAGTGAGACCCCCTGATGGGTGGCAGTGAGAACACAAAGATTACAACAATTCCCAGATATTTTGTAGAAATGAGACCCCCAAAATACTTGGTGGCAGTGAGAACACACAGATTACCGCAATTCCCAGATATTTTGTGGAAATGACTGACCCCCAAAACTGCTGGTGGCAGTGAGAACACAAAGGTTACCACAATTCCCAGATGTTTTGTAGAAATGAGACTCCCCCCAGTAGCTGGTGGCAGACTGGCAGTGAGAACACACACTAACACAACAACAATCTCCTCTCAAACATGTGCTGAAGCCCTGTGTGGAGCCTTATATAGTGTGCTGCGGGACTTAGCTCTGTGAGTCCATGATTGGGCAAAATTTGCCCAATCAGGACTCTGAGCCGTGATTGGCATAGTCTTGAACCTGTCTTGCACCTGACCTGTGGTAGGGTGCAAGGCTCTAGCCAATTACAAGCTTCAGGCCAGTGGAAAAGTGCATTGTGATCCATTGTGGTGCATTGTGGGTGAACATGCGGAAATGTTCGTAGTTCGCGAACAGGCGATGTTCGAATCGAACTCCGAACCGAAACAGCTCATCCCTAAAGGTAATGAGTGTTTTCCCCAGGAATATGGAATATATGTTTTTATTATTATTGCAGAAGACATTTGCACATAACAGCAATTCAAAGAACTGCATCCCAGAGCTCCTGTGCTACATTCCCATTATGCAGCAAGGAATTCTGGGTAAGACATGCAAGTGACATCTGTCTCACTTTTTGGCATCCTGGGTCATCCAGATGTCATTTGCATGTCTTACCCAGAATTCTTTGCTGCATATGGGGAATGTAGCACAGGAGCTCTAGGATGCAGTTCTTTGAATTGCTGGGATGTGAAAATGGCTTCTGCAATAATAAACTTAATAAATTATAGCGTGGAGGCTTTTTATCTCACTTTTTGTCCTCCACCACAACCCAAGTAAATTATATAAATATATATATATATGTTAATGTAAAAGAATGTTAAATTCAGCAATTACAGCATCATTCATTACTATCTAAACATAAATCATGCATATGAACTTATCTCTAAAACAGGAAATACATCTACTGTTTGTTATTCACAGACTGTGTTTTCAAAAACTGAAGATCCCATTCAAAACTTCACAGCTAAGTTTAATATACTTGAAAGGTCAAAAAAATCAAACCCAACAAAAACAGAAAAATATTTAATATGTTATGTGCATAATTCCAGTCATGGCAGGCGTTAAAAAGTTTAGAAACACAGATTGCAGTTTTCATTTTGCAAAGTTAGAAAAAGCTGGTTTTGATTTGCAGTTTTCATTTATTTTAAGTCTAAAAGTTCTGTTCTCATCCAAGCTTTACTTATAAATGTCACAGAGTAGCAATATCAATATTCTCCAAAAGCAAAGTTCTGAAAGAGAATGTTCAATAATTGCAGGGTCCATAAAAGAAGCAAAACCGCAAAATATATAGAGCCAAAAAAAGTAGAATAGCAGCAGACAAGAACAAATAACATTCATTACATATTGCACACAATTTAAATGCTGAAAATAATGATGATGATAGAAACAAACCACTTATTCCACCATTCACAAGTAATTTTATTTATATACAAATAGCAGTTTAGATTCCAAATCCGGTGTAAATCTAACCAAGAGCCCTACTCCATGTTGTCGATAAGATGACTACAGGAGATGTAATACAGGGTGAGCCAGTCAAACCTGCATTTTTGAAATGACTGTAAAAAATAAACGGATGGATATTTCAAAATTTTATTGTTACTATCTTAATGTACATTAAAAAGCATTTAAGAAACAACATTCACTGTTTAAAAATAACTCCAGTAAGATGGTGTCCTTCCCGATTGAGACATTCTTGTAGGCGATTTCTGAAACAGCCCATCGCATCACGGAGCATACGCTGAGGAATTCTCTCGATTTCCAACCGGATTCTCCTCTTGAGTTCCCCAAGCGTTGGAGGTCGTTGTTCAAAGACTTTACTCTTCAGGTACCCCCACAAGAAAAAAATCGCACACTGTGAGGTCGGGCGATCGGGGAGGCCAAGAAATTGCTCCATTTCGGGATATCACCCGATTTGGAAAAACATTGTTGAGAACATTCATGCTCACACGGGCTGTATGACTTGTGGCACCGTCTTGCTGGAATAAGGTTTCATTGTTCATTCCATGTTGACGAAGCTGAGGAATGAAGAACGAATGCAACATTTCCGAATAGCGTTGTGCATTCACACTAACTGCTTGCTCCCTGTCATTTTCAAAAAAATACGGGCCTATGATTCCCAATGAGGACATTGCGCACCAAACTGTTACCTTGCTTGAATGGAGTGGTGTTTGATGGAGTTGTTGAGAGTTTTCATCACTCCAATATCGGAAATTTTGTTTATTCACAAAACCGGAGAGATGGAAATGTGCCTCATCGCTCATCCACAGGTTGTGAACAAGGTCCTCGTTTTCATCAAACATGTCCAACAACGTTTGACAAAAACGCCGTCGAGCTGCAAAATTGTTTTCATTCATAGCCTGAACAACCTGAATTTTGTATGGGTGATGGTGTAAATCTAACCTCAAGATTCTTCGGACGCTCGTGTTTGCCATGCCAAGCGCAGCACTCTGTCGACGCGCCGATCTCCGAGGGCTTCTTTCCACAGCAACTCTCACGCGGTCAATATTCGCGGGAGTTCGCACTGATCTTGCACTGCCACCCCTTCTGCTTCTCGTTTCACCAATTGCTTCAAAGTTTGTCACCCACAATTTGATTGAATTAACAGACGGCACTGGCTTATTTCGATTAATTTGAAAATTCTTCCGGAAACGACGCTGAGCGGCTGCATAACTACCACTTTGGTAAAACGCTTTCACAGCGAATGAACGTTGTTGTTTAGACCACTGCTCCATGATGACTGAAATGCTTAGTTGTGGGGGACACAATGGTAACCTTGCTAACTCGCTCCGCCCACTTTCACGGCTCTCCCGCCCTTTTCAAAAATGCAGGTTTAACTGGCTCACCCTGTACATAACGTCTCCTGTAGTTCTTATCGACAGCGATTGCTATTACACTATTGCTGCAAAGTGGACTTGCAGCTCAAGTGGTGCAATTCCCTGCGCAAGGTTACTGTACTTCAACCTCTCCTATACTTATTATAGGAGACTTTAATGTGCGGCTTTATGTGGAAGCACAGGCTATTCCAATGTAGTTTGCACTTCCACCCAGAGACGGTATTTCACTGCGAAATACCGATTCCTAAAAGCTGGTGTTAAGTTATTTTGCATTTGCTCTCGCAGCCAGGATGTGCAAGCCTCCATGGAATCGTATGGACTCCATTAGCCACTACTGGTATTGGGCAGCTTTGTGCTTCATTCTGGGGCCAAGCGCTAATAATGCACAGACTCTGTAATACAGATGGTAAAAGGTGCAGATTTTCCTTCTTGCCGTCTCGATTTCACCATCAAGTGTGTAATAGGGGCCCAAAGCTGATGTAAACTTACCAGAACCATTAAGGTCTATTGAGTTGTTAAGTTTACAACAGCATTGGTATGGTTTACAATCGATTTGGAATTTAGCCTGTGATCTGTGAACTTCATAAATACATATCTTAACTATTTTAGCTTTGCTATTTACAATAGGTACTAGTGTTGTAGCATCTCTGAGAAAAGATAAAGTGAGGACAGATTCTGGGGCTTGAGAGCCTCTGGATTGGCTGGAGGCTCACTTGAGTAGCCAGCCCTCCTGCAGTCATGTGACTGCTGCAGCTTTTAGGAAGCCAGGAACATGTAACATGTCTACCAGTGCTATATTTAACCCTTTAACTATCAAGAGATTTATCCATAAAACCACTGCCAGGACCCAATAGTTGTATGGAAAATGACTTCCATTGCATAGATTCACTTTGGGTAAACCTTTTCACAGTCAGAGGGCTCTCTCTGCTGGCCAAAATGTACATCTACATTTACATACATTACAGCTTGGACTCTGTACTTCTGTAAAGGAAACACAGGTCTAAAATTTTCAAATCATTTCAACATATAGGCTGTCAAGCCTATTTGTAAATTAATTTCATTTGCGATAAAAAAAAATCCTTTTCATTGTTCTAGAATCCGATCATATTGAGTATACACAATCTCGGGGGACTTTTGCACACCAAGTATACTCAATAATGGCAGTGGAGGGGTTAAGGTGGGTTTATAGCTAAGCTAAAGGGTTAAAATGGATGGGGTCGGGAAGAACTAATGTAAAACCCTAGAGTTTCTCTTTAACTTCCTTGTGTCGGCTGTATGGACTGGTAGGCACTGGCAGCAGACAGTTCAGCAATATCTAAAGTTTGGTTGCTGCCAGATTGATCTACAAGCAGAATCCAGTCACCTGTAGTCCCATTTCAGGGTTCAGTGTTTCATGCTGTGTTACAAAGAGACTCGTTTTGCCGCCATGACAACCCAAAAACTAAAACAACAAAAACCTGAAAAAAAAACCACTGAGAGGGCACGGAGCGGTTAGCCATTCAACCAGTGTCAGAAATTTAAAGGCAGAAAACAAGTCAAGTCCCTTCATTTATACTCCATCTGTATCCATTTCTCCCCATTATCTCAGCCAATTGACATCCATATTGTAGTTCTGTCCTTGACACTATCAGGGTTATTCAAAGAGAATCGAAAAGTCACCGCACATTCGGTGACTTTTCGTTATCTTCAATTTGGTGCGATTTTGCAATCCCATTTCGGTGACACTGCAGAGTATTCAGCAAGCACCACAGGGCCGTCGTAGTGCAGGTTAAAGCCGCCGCAAACCTGACGAACACTCACCGCAAAACCCGGCGAACGCACGACAAAACCCGCAAAAACATCTGGATTAAGCCTGCCGAACACACCGGAGACACCCGAGCAGGAGCCGATCACAGCGCAGAGCAGCCACCAGAAAAAGCCGACACCGCAGATGAATGGAGTGAAAGAAAAACAAAAAAACAGTACGCTTGAATGTTTGAAAAGTGAAACGCTGTTTGCATAGAAACTACAGAACAAAAATGTCTGAAATTTACATATAAGATCCAATGAATGATAATAAAAAGGGCTGTTACAAAAAAAATCAAAAAATTATTTAACCCCTTAGGGACCGCTGATGTACTATGTAAGTCCTGCCCTTGGGTCTCCCCAAGAGCAGCGGACGTACATAGTACGTCAGCCAGCTCCTAACCTCCCTCCCGCCCAATACTTACCTCCCTCGCTGGGTCCCTCACAGATCTGGCAGGGAGGAAGACTGCCCCCGTGTTTTAGAGGGGCCGGCGACCTAGATGACGTCACCATGCTACGTGGTGACGATTTCAATGGGGGCGCCTGCTGATGACAATGGAGGGGAGGGGGCTCCCTCGGAGCCTTCTATCTCCCCAATCATTGAAGATAGAGTGCTGCATTCATTGAAGATAGAGTCTCCCCTTTTCAGCGGTGTGCAGCATTAACTAATTCGTTGACGGATCGCGATTCGGCACAAATTTGCGCCAAATCGCGATTCAAATCTGGAGGGGGCTGACATCGTCAATGTCAGCCCAGGAGCGGATCTAGAGACTAGTCTCGGGAGGGGCACTGACAGAAAATAAGGTGTTTTAGCAGAGAGCCCGACTCACGAGAATTTACAGAGGGCCCGGCTCACAGGAGCTTACAGTCTAGAGGAGCAGAGGGCCCGGCTCACAGGAGCTTACAATCTAGAGGAGCAGAGGGCCCGGCTCACAGAAGCTTACAATCTAGAGGAGCAGAGGACACCCAGGAGCTTACAATCTAGAGGAGCAGAGAGCACCCAGGAGCTTACAATCTGGAGGAGCAGAGGACACCCAGGAGTTTACAATCTGGAGGAGCAGAGGACACCCAGGAGTTTACAATCTGGAGGAGCAGAAGACACCCAGGAGATAACAATCTAGAGGAGCAGAGGACACCCAGGATCTTACAATCTAGAGGAGCAGAGAGCACCCAGGAGCTTACAATCTGGAGGAGCAGTTTACAGACTCATATCTGAGAGGTTTATTACTGTGCAGCTCTAGCTTTCTTTATACACCCTGGAGGGACCCATTACTTACCTCCCTGGTGTCCCTGCATGGAGGCTCCAGCCTCTCTCCTCTGATCCTGTTGCTCAGCCTCAGATCCAGCCCTTTCCTGTGGCTGTCAGGCAGGCATGGAAGGAGACAGGTTCAGCCACATGGTCACCGGGAAAAGGATCACCACGTGACACGCCCCTGACACATGACTAGGAGGGACAATCCACAGTGCTTCTGCGCAGTGTGTTCCTCTGCAAATCGCGATGTCTGCATTCACTGTGTCAGCCAAGCCTCCAGGTCACCCCCACCCACTAATATCCCCACCATATGTGAGAGGATGTCAGTGGGCCAGTTAACCCCCTAGCTGCCAAGGGGAGATAGGGGGAATCCTTTGGATCCCATTATCTCCCGATCTGTGGCAGCTATAGGGTCATGGCCTTTCCAATGATACCAAACATGACTAGGTTCGGTGTAAAATAAAAATCTAACCATAAATATATAAATAAAAATAAATTTACATTTTATTTTGTCTGGGGGGGGTTTACTTAAATAGGACCTAGGCTGTCATCTAAAAATAATGAGCCTAAAACAGTCAGAATGAGCTCAGCGCACATAGGTGAATAGGCTCAGCAGTGAACGGGTTAAAAATCAAAAACATGTAAAAATTGGGTGTTTCTATTCTCAGGACAAAATTCTGAAACTATTTAGCCAGGGTCTTTTTTGGTGGTTGCAGATTTTGGGGATTAAATTACGAAAAAGTGTGTTTTTACCATTTTTTCATCATATTTCATTTTTTTTATAGTAAATTATAGGATATGATGGAAATCATGGTATTTTTAGAAAGTCCATTTAATGGGGGGAAAACCAGTGTATAATATGTGTGGGTTGCATAAACGAGTAAGAGGAAAATTTGACCTAAAGATGAACAGCACAGAAACGTAAAAACAGCAGCGGTCACTAAAGGGCAGATTTGTGTAAAGCCGCCTAGTCACTAAAGGGTTAAAAAAAACAGATTTTTTTTTTAAAAAAGTCCCTAAAAATGCCTAAACGATCCTAAAAAAACTAAAAAATAAAGAGACTTTTTACTGCATAATATTATAATCAACGGTTTATTAGATATTGGATTAAAACGGGAATATTTTTAACATTGAAGCCTATGGGATTCGCCTGAATAAATCTTACGAATGAGACCACCGAACAGCAGGGCATTTCGGCAACCTGTCAGTGTTCGGTTACCTGTCGGCCACAATTCGGAGCTCTTTGAATAACCCTGTACAGTATATTCTAGTAGCCTATGGCCAATTTTCTGATTAAAGGCAGTGGACTGGCTTTCTATAGGCCTGTATTTTTGAGCAACGGAGCCTCCTCCAATGTTTTTCTAAAACTGAGAAGAAGGAATACTAACGTTCTATTTTTCAAACTTTGATGGAATTCTAGTATTGTTTTTATTTATTCATACATTTATTTCTATTGTTTTCCTGTTCCCAACACATTGCTCTTACATGATTTTTTTTTCTTTTTAAAGCACTCTATATTGCTTAACGATTTCTCCATCACAGCTTACTTTTTCCACATTGTCTGTCAGGAAACAATACTTGACAGACAATCATAAATAAGAGAGAATTCAAACAGGAAACTGGAGTAAGCCAATATATTTTCACTATAGTTCGTGTTATTGGTGAGCCGTAGCAAGCAAACAATGGATTAAAAATAAATAAACGTATACAGGTACATATATATAGACCAAGTGAAATGCATAGTTTAATAAACACATTTTTCATCTAGTCCTTGCAGATATGTGTGTTAACCCCCTCCCTCAAACACCAATGGGCAAGTACTGAAATTATGTATTTCACATTTTTTCATGTTATTTGGTGAACTTGTCACGATGTACATGAATTAGTGCAATTTAAAAGGGAATTATTTTATAATATTTGTATGTAATGCCTGCACCAACAAACAAATTACTATCTACTAATCATCTGTGCCGGCCAGCTGTGGTAGGCTATGCATCCCAATAAAACAAGCAAAAATCAGTACTATTCATAAACAGAAAAAGCTATTTGTATACATCATAATAGACTATTAGTTATTTCAGTTATTTCTGAAACATTCTCATACTACCCTATTAAAAATCACAGAAATACGTAGAAAGTTATATTACATTAATGTGTCACAATTTATATATTGTGAATATCTAGGTGTAAAAAGGGAAAGACACATCTAACTAGTTTACTCCATGTGATGTTTCCCCTTAAGCTATATTCCCTGTTGTGCAGTTCTCACACCCATATTTTACTTGCGCTATCACTAATTGCTCCTGAGGTAATAAATAATGTATCCCTCATCACAGAAGCAACAGGTAAACTTGTTCTTCTCCACAGCTAAAAAGAAACATTTATAGCAGAATAATGCATATGCTCTTAAAAGATGGGCAAAGCATACATACAGTAGCTTAATCCCTATTCAAATGTGGATAATGAATGTTTTGTCTCTCTCACTAAATACCACTGATTGCTTGCTGTGTATCATCTCACTGATTTTAGGCATTACATAAGAGATTATTCACTAAACTCCAAATTGCACCAGACACTGAATTTCACCGTATGGTGCAATTTTGGGGACATTTGTCTCCTCGCTAAACTGTCAATTTGCCAAATACAGGCAAATTGATAGCAAAATACAGTGCAATTTGCCGCAATTCGCGCCACTGAAAATCCCCATAGAAGACTATCGTGTCTTCTATTCACAGAACACCAAAATATGCTGTACTCTGAGCGAAAAGCCCTGATTTTCTGTGTTTCAGTTTGACAGGTTTAAATAGGCGAATCTCATAGGATTCAATGTAAAAACGTAATATATATTTTAATTATTTGCTTAAAGACTGTTTGTTCTTTTCATTTACAGCAAAAAAACTTTTTATTTTTTAGCTCATCTTTTTGTATTTTTTGCATTTTTTTTTTACAATGTTTTTTAGTTTTCTTATTTTTTTAAAGGACTTTTTTAACCACTTGAATGCTAAGGACGCGCTCAGCGCGTCCTCAGCATTCCCGCTGGTGTGCTGAGGACGCGCTGAGCGCGTCCTCACATTGGGGTCAGCGTTCGGCCGGTTTCCGGCCAATCGCTGGCCCCTCCGGTGCGGGCTGACATCCTGGATGTCAGCCCGGCATCCGGACCACCAGCCGCCAGAATTAGGTGTCATCGCGGGGGCGCGATGACACCTAATTCAGGCGCCCCCCCCGCATGTATGGTTGGATCGGCCAGAGCATGGCCGTTCCAACGATACCAAACATGAAAGTGTAAAATTTTGTAAAAAAAAAAACAAAATGAAAAATAAAAATTAAAAAAAATTAAAAAAAATAAATAAACACTTTTTTTTTATTTTTTTGGGTTTGTTAATGCAGCAATATTGTTCCCATTTCAATTATAATGTGAACAATGATGCTGCACTAACGATTTTTGTATGCGGTGCGTTTGTTAAAAATAGTGTCATTTTCCCCCAAAAAAAATGTAACGAGACCCCATCTCTAATTTTTTTAACAAGCGCACCCCATACAAAATATAACCGCAATTGCTCGCATGTTAAAGTGTGAAAAAAAACACTTTACACATTGTAAATTATTGAAAATACATATTTTATTGCATTTTTTGTTATAATATACAGACATGACATAACGTATACATATAATAATGACATATTATGAATCTACTGAGTCTGACGGAAAGAACGATATATAATATGTCTGGTCATATACTAAAATAAGCCTTCAAAACACGTTTAAACATGATGCGCAAAACAGGTAAAAATGACCTCAGCACAGGGGCGGGAAAAGCCTCAGCAGCGAAAGGGTTAAATTTCCCAACAGACCTTTTTATTATTTTTTTAAAGGACTTTATTATTTGGACACATTTAAATTTTTACTGATTTATATTTCTACTTGGCTGAACACCACTGATAAAACTGTTGAACGCATTAAATAAACTCGACGAGCGCATCCGATAAACCGCCGAACAGGGCTAAAGAAAAACAAAAAAACAAACCAACAATTTTTAAATGGCATTTTAAACAAAAATAATGAATGAAAATTCATGGAAATAATATATAAGGTCCTATGAATAACAATAAAAAATTTACAAACTGAAAAAAAAAATCACTTAAAAAAATAGTAATCAAAAGAGTCACCAAAAAATAAAGTAAAAAAATACTTTTTGCTGCGAATGAAAAGAATAAGTGGTTGAATAAAAATTTAATAAAAACAGGGATTTCTTTTTACATTGAAACCTATGGGATTCACCTGTTTAAAACGGTTGAATGAAAGCACCGAAAATCTGGGCATTTCGCCAACTTTCGCTGCTGTTCGCGTTCTCCGAATAGAGTAACCATTACTTCTCTATAGGGAATTTCACTGCCACCAAATTACACTGTATTTTTCTGGCAATTCGCCAATATTTGGCAAATTGCCAGCATTTTGAATAGCCGGTTTGACACGAAATTGCGCCGTATGGGGAAATTCACCATTCGGTGCAATTTGGTGGCAAATTTAGCAGTCTTTGAATAACCCCTCTAGTGTGTGGCTTGACTGGAATAGGATGTGAGACGTCTGGTATAATAACTACACTCAATTATAACGACTCATTTGGAATATGGCCCAATATGTATATTTTTACACATAAAAACAATAACACAGAGTATTGTGCAAACTATTTCTCATATATTTATGCCACAAACAATATTTTTTTCCACGTACCTATTCATCCCTTCTTGGTTTTACTTAACACCACAAAACATGTAATTAGATAGCACAAACCATATTGCCCTTAAGTGGTCCTATGCTACATTTAACATAATTTAAATTAAGTATTTTTAAGATGTCAAAGACTTTCAACTTGTATTTGTTATTTGTCTGAAGAATACAAGAAGGTGCGTTAAACGCTCCACACGTCTTTTTAATATTTTATTTGTTCCAGACGTGGAAAAAAATGTTTGGTTACGGCACTGAGGTCAAATTTATTGATATTAAATTATAGTTTCAATTACTTGAAAACGAGAGAAATCTCAATGTATCCTTCCTGGTAAAATACTTTGCAAATAAATAAATAAATAAAAGATACAGTTATATGTTGAAATGTCTTTTTTTATGAATGCAATTTTGGCACAAATATATTACATTAACATAAATTAGCAATGTATGATGCAAAGCACCCAGAAGTAATTTAAGCTAGATTAATATTAAATAAAAAATAATAGTATTATAATAATAATAATATGGTAAGCTAATTGATAATTATTCATGGTATAACAATACTAAGTTTTGGATATCATATTACATATTTGGATGTCACGTTACCTAGTAATTACAAAGTAATATAGTGAAGACTACTTACAAGAATATGTCAAAACGGTGCATTACCTTCAATTTTCTTTTTGTTCTTTACAATTTCTTAGTAGGTCAAAGTATGTGAGATTTGCAGTGAATAACCCTGACATAAATTAATCTCTGACTGTTACTGTGTTTGGTGACAAAATATTTTGAATTCGAGGTTATCATGAAACATAACTGGGCAACTGTACACACAGGTATTGGAAATCAACTCTAGTGACCTTCTGGGACTGAGAGGTTTGAAGAAAATGAAAGATGACATGTTTTGTTAGATAAAATGAATTTGCCACTGAATTAAATAAAGTTTCTGCTTTGCTTGGAGAACAACAAAAACATTGCAATCCAGAGTACCCCTCCGTTAATGGTTCTCTCTGAATTACTTTAACATGTTCTGGTTCTGGTTCTGGTTCTTGTTTTATATTACTGTGTAATATAGGTCAGGGATGGCAATTAAGATTCTAAATTAGGCCATTTTATAAAGAAATAATAATATTTTCAAACAATGTATTAAATGCCTCTGTTTCTCTATTTGCCATATTAGACTAGAATATTTTGTGGCGTTTGGTTAATATGTTCTTTACTGTTAAGATTAACACCAAACTGAATCCAGCTCTCATTTACGTGTACGATATCCATTATTTACAGAAGTATCAATCAGAACAGCTAGGCTTTCTTAAATTTAGGTTTAGGCACTCCCGTTTATCATGATAATATTTTGAGAATCCCTTTTATTTAATCCTGCTCCAAAATAGCTTTCCCATAAAACAAAATCATGTTTTGGGCGAGTGGACAATGCCAGAATAAATTAATTGCTTTGCTGGAATTTCACTGGTTTGTAAATATGGATGCTAGCTTATTATATTGATATATTAGAAACTAGGGATGTGCATGGCTGAAAAATTTGTTTTATTTAGTTTCATTTCGTTAGGTTTTTAAAGAATTTCATTTTCGGAATTTTGTAACTAATTTTGTTTCGTATTTCGTTTCGGAACGATTTAAAATTTCAAATCGATTCAAATTTCATATGTCAATTCAATAGTTGATATCAATTAGAATTTTGGATCACTAAATAAAACCCCACTTGATCAAATTTTGCTGATAAAAGAAAAGCTAGGGTTACATTTTAAGCTGTGTCACAGATTTCGTATTTGAGTCAAATTAAACAGTGAAACAAAATTAATTATTTCATAAAGTCCGTTGCTGACTATTACTTGTATTTTAAGTGAAGATCAATTCGATAGTTGATATCAATTTGATAGTTCATTTCAAATTCAATAGTTGATATCAATTTGATAGTTCATTTCAAATTCAATAGTTGATATCAATTATTCAAATTTTTCTTTTATGATGATGACACAGTGTAAAACGAAATAAATTTGTTATATACCGTTTCGAATTTGTATCGTATCGATTCGTTATTCGGAAGTACTACTGAACTACTAATTATCAAATTTCGTTCCAAATTCCAAATTTTTCCGAAGCGAATGCACATCTCTAATAGAAACATGGCCTCCTTCACAATAAGTGCATCAATGAATTGTGAGACAATGTCTGTAATGATACAAATCTCTGCAGTTTTAGGAAAATTGCAAAGCTAGAAAATAAAATATAAAAAAAACCAGACAAACATAAATACAGCTACAGATATATTATGGCCAAAGTATTACCTTTATATCAAATGCTCCTGGTCTGCCCACTTGGTTGTAAAAAAGCAGCTGGTCCTTTACAGAAGACACCCACAAAGTCAACTGATTTAACTGAAGCTCAAACAAAGCTAAATTCTTCAAGTGTTCTTCGATTTCTTTCTTTTTATCATGCAGATCCTTTGATACCTAAGATAAAGTTATAATATTAGTTACATATGTTAATATTTTTCTTCAGTCTTCAAGTAAACATATTTGGAGAGAGCCCCCTCCTTTGATGCATTTCTTTCTGGTATTATAATAAGGACTATGTTTAATTGTACAGGTGTTATTATAATAGAAGCTTCCTCTGCACAATAGATGCAGTAACCCCAGACACATGTATCAGCCTTAGCTGGGACTCTTTGGGAAGGTTTAGCCAATACCTCACTTGGCATCACAATGTGTAAGTTATCCAGGGCCGGCATGTTCATAGAGCAGGGTGGAGCAGTGGCTCCAGGCGGCCCTTTATTAGGGGTAGCATTTTGTCACCCTGTCACAGGCCACAGCATAGATAGCCTGGCCTGCACAAGGCACGGCCCTGCAGCAGATCAAGAAACCAGGGCGTGCACACCCCTTCACTACAGGCCAGCAGCCGTCCCCTTCACTATGGGCCAGTGCCCGCCCCTTTCAGCATGCCAGTGCCCAGCCAGACCTGGCAGCTTTCAAGTCCTCCAGCTGGCCAGGCCAAAAGTGAGGCCTGGAGCAGAAGCCAGGTATCAATCAGGCCCAAAGCCAGGCCTCGACCTGCCCCAAAGCCAGGCCTCTAACAAGCCTTCCAGCAGATCAGCCAGGCCTCAGCTGGAGCCAGGCCTCGATCAGACCCTCCAGTGGGCTGGCACCCTGTCCAGCCTGGACCCCAACCTCGACCAGGCCCAGTGGCATCCAACAAGCCCTCCAGCGGGCTTGTGACCTGGGCAGTGTGGGTAAGTTTGTGTGTGTGTAACTTATGTCTGTGACTGTGTGTGTATGTGTGTGTGACTGTATGTGGATGTGTGTGTGTGTGTGTGTCTGACTGTATGTGGATGTGTTTGTGTGTGTGTGTGTGTGTGTGACTGTGACTGTGACTGTATGTGGATGTGTGTGTAACTGTATGTGGAGTGGATGTGTGTGACAGTGGGTTCAGGATATGTGGCTCTCTGTGATGCACTCATACACACTGCACGTTACTGTGATTTTTATCGCTGCGTAGCTTTGTGATACGCTCTTACACACCGCATGTTACTGTGAGTTTTATTGCTGTGGAGCTCTGTGATACAGTTATACACGCCTTTGGTTTTTTTTTTATGGGGGAGCAGCACCTCATACTTTCCTTGGACACTGGGGCTCGATGTTCTTCTCTCAGTAAGAACCATGTGTAATGTTAATTGAATATTGTGTAACTTTAAACTGCACAGAATTCGCAGCACTAGTAAAACAAGCCAGTAATGGTGCATATTTTATAGTTCAGATTAAAACTTCTGTTACTGTCGTATTTCTAACCTGCAATTGTCGAGCGATTTAAAGATCATGTATACTCGCCATAGGCAGTTTTGACCCGTTACGTGGGCTTATGCGTTTAGCAATGTCCTCTGATCACACAGAAATTCAACATAGACTTAATATTTCTGACTGCCTAGCAACATTATCAGGCCTACTAGGAGAATTTTAATTTTCAGGGAATCCAAGCCAATAATTAAAAGGAGTGTTAGAAAAATAACTGATATTACACTCCAATTATGCTACTCTATTAAAAAATGATTCATCGGCCATATCAACACAGACAAATAGGATGGCATGTGCAACATGTTTCTTTATGGTGTGCACCCATGGAATAGTACTTACAAACTACAAACTTAAAGAACGCAGCACAAATCCTCACAAAACATATTTTGTGATTTGCAGTAGCTAAGTCTTTAGAGAGAAACTGTTAATTTTTTTTCTACTTTTCTACAGCATGACCAAAAATGGAACATCTAAAAAGGTTAAACATGGAATGCAAAGCACCAGCAATGCATGCTGAGCATAACTATAGATAGACACTACGCATAGCTGAACAAACATCTTGTCTATTTTTCCTGTAGGTACAATGAATGCATGGAATGCAGAAAGAATGTATTTAAAACTCCATCCCCTAAGAAACAGTTTATGAATTCCTCAGCGCTGATTTATTGCGTAGCAATGAGGCGCACCGCGCTATTGAGGAGAGCCATAATACTAATCCACAATGTTAACTTATTTACAGAAATAGGGAATCAAAATCTATAACATAGAGGAGGTGACAGTTGCCTTGACAACTATAAGTATGACAAAATAGCACAAGAAAAAAAATTGCCAAAAGGTATTAAATTTTACTTTATCATATGTATATATATATTATGTGGATTAAGTGCTTGTCAGATATAAAGCAAAAAATATATGACAGCTATGTTCAAGTATATAGATATATATATATATAAAAATAACCATTTTAGCGTGGAGGCTTTTTATATCACTTTTTGTCCTCCACCACAACTGTTGTAAGTATATATATATATATATATATATATATATATATATATGTATATATATACTTTGACCAGTTGCATAGACCTTATCTCTGCTAGAAAGCCATAGTTTGGCATAGCATTGATTTTAGGGTTCTGTGTAATAACAGACCCACAATGCATAAAAACGAGACAGGGGTCATTTGCATATCCTACCCAGAGTTCCTTGCTGCACATGGGGAGTGTAGCACAGGAGCTCTGGGATGCAATTCTTTGAAAGGCTATGATGTGCAAGTGGCTTCTGCAATAATAAACAAACTATATATATACATACATATATATACAGTTGTGTTCAAAATTATTCAACCCCCACTGAAATTGAGTGTTTTGGCCAGTTTGACATAGATTTTGATCATTCAGTCATCTTGCTTACAATTAAATCAAAGAGGCACGTGTAGGTCAGACAAATATAACATAACATTTATAATGAAATAACCACAAATGTCTTTTCTGTGCTCACATCATTATCAGTTTTATTCAACCCCCAAGTGACATTCAATCTTAGTACTTATAACTGTAAAAGGATGTTGTACTAACAGCTTTTAAACGTGAAGCATAGCTTGACACAAGTGTCTTGCAGCGATCTACGGGTATCTTCGCCCATTCGTCATGGGCAAAAGCCTCCAGTTCAGTCACATTCTTAGGCTTGCGCACTGCAACTGCTTTCTTTAAGTCCCACCAGAGGTTCTCAATCGGATTTAAGTCAGGTGACTGCGATGGCCACTCCAAAATGTTCCAGCCTTTAATCTGCAACCATGCTCTAGTGGACTTGGAGGTATGCTTGGGATCATTGTCCTGTTGAAAGGTCCAACGTCTCCCAAGCCTCAGGTTTGTGACGGACTGCATCACATTGTCATCCAATATCTCCTGGTACTGAAGATAATTCATGGTACCTTGCACACGCTGAAGCTTCCCTGTACCTGCACAAAGAAAAAAAACAGCCCCAAAGCATGATTGACCCCCCGTCATGCTTCACAGTAGGCAAGGTGTTCTTTTCTTCATAGGCCTTGTTCTTCCTCCTCCAAACATAGCGTTGATCCATGGGCCCAAACAGTTCTAATTTTGTTTCATCAGTCCACAGAACACTATCCCAAAACTTCTGTGGTTTGTCCACATGACTTTTGGCATACTGCAGTCGACTCTTCTTATTCTTTGGAGACAGCAAGGGGGTGCGCCTGGGAGTTCTGGCATGGAGGCCTTCATTACGCAGTGTGCGCCGTATTGTCTGAGCTGAAACTTCAGTACCCACATCTGACAAATCTTTTCTCAGTTCCTCAGCAGTCACACGGGGACTTTTCTCCACTCTACGCTTCAGGTAGCGCACAGCAGTCAAAGTCAGCATCTTCTTTCTGCCACGACCAGGTAGCGTTTCAACAGTGCCCTTTGCCTTGAATTTGCGAATGATGCTTCCTATGGTCTCTCTTGGTATGTTTAACATCTTTGCAATCTTCTTATAGCCATTGCCCTTCCTGTGAAGAGTAATCACCTCTTCTCTTGTCTTCCTGGACCATTCTCTTGACTTCACCATGTTTGTAACCACACCAGTAAATGTCTAGAAGGAGCTGAGTATCACAGTCATTTTAAAGCTGCCTAATTGGTGCTTATTATGCTTTATTGCTGCTCCGTGACATGCACAGGTGTTTTCAATACCTGATTGAAAACACTTGAATGAACCTCTGTTCTTCAGAGTGGTAGTCTTTAAGGGGTTGAATAATTGTGTCAATGAAGAATTCACAAAAGAAACATTTACTACTGTATTACAAAACCAATTGATGTCATTTTAGTTGCATATGGTTCTTTAAAAAGTCCTTGTAGGATTTCATTCTGAATACAATTACAAATGTACACTAAATTCCCTAAAACCCTTTAAAGCATTGGGGGTTGAATAATTTTGAACACAACTGTATATACACATATATATATATATATATATATACATACATATAACGAGTATAGCAGTCTGTAGTGATACCTTTTTTATTGGACGTTACATTTAAAGTACAAGCTTTCGAGAGGATTCCTCCCTTCGTCAGGTATAGAGGCTTACTGATCAGTAAGCCTCTATACCTGACGAAGGGAGGAATCCTCTCGAAAGCTTGTACTTTAAATGTAAAGTTAGTCCAATAAAAAAGGTATCACTACAGACTGCTATACTCGTGATTTTGGCATCTGGACTAACACGGCCTACCTAATCTACATACATATATATATATACACATATTCTTTATATACATAAAAACAAACTATTTTGTAATTTATTCTGCACACACTTTGCTAATTTTTTGTTTATATTAAAAAATCATGGCAGCTGTTCATTGAATTTCAGAATCCCAGGCAATACGGTTTTAAATAAAAATGATTTTGGATGACTTTAAGGCTAGGGTCAGACGAACGCATTTTTATGTTGTCTGTGAAAAAGTGCGTTCGAACGAATGGACGCATTTTTTCACAGAATACGTGATAGCGGTCATACTATGCGCATTTTCGTCCGTGATTTTGTACGGATCATCAATAAAACTCTTTTTGTGTCTGGACGTTATGTTGGCCGGACATTAGCAGCGTCTGACGTCTCCTAATCACACACACACGCCGCTAGCGGACGCAGCGCACTCTGTACGTCAGTACCTGCGGTTTCACGTTCTCGAAAAAATGCGTTCATTTTCCACTTGCGTTGCGCAGCCGGACTTTTGTGCGACCGTACTTCGTATATTGGCCGTCATTGCCCGGCATCTGCTGCTAGTGCGGCCGTGATTATGTGCGCCTGCACGCGCGTTCGCACTGCCTCAGTCTGACCCTAGCCTAAAGTTGATAATGTGGATTGCTCTTCAACTAACGGGAGGTCTGCTGAAGTGAAAGCAGTCAAGCTATGGACAAGATGAGATGTCTTGACGTTGTTAGTTTGAAGCAATTTAAAATCACATTGGATTCAAATTATTGTGGTTATAGTAAAGAAAGGTGTGATCTTGCCAGGCTTGTGCAAATCATTATTGAGTTATATGGATTTCATATAGCAACTGGCTTGTAATAGAGCTGATAGTAGGGAGTCAATATTGCTTAATGGAATGTTTTGTCTTTTAGTATTTGCGGTTCCCTTTTACTGACTCTGTAAATTACATCATTGGTTGTTAATGATGGCCTGATTACTGCTAGCCAGGTCAAGAAAAATTTTGATGCAAATGGAGCTCTATGATCATTTCCTAAAAAATAATCTACGGGTGGAATTCACTACACAGCAGTATGGACACAATATGTCCAGATATCGATGCAAAGCTGTCCACTATCCAAAAACCCAATGTGCCTAAGGGGCTAACTACATAGGGAGGTTTCCCTGCCAATAAACCAAACAAATGTTAACCCCCTAAAAAATAAATACCTCCTACCCTTACCCCACATTGACCCTTCTATACACCCTATACATCATTGATGCACCCATCTTTACCTCCACCTCTCTGTACTTAACCACTTAACAGGGAATTCATAAAAAAACAGCTATAAACCCTTCCATTAACCTTAAGGCTGGCATCAGACAAGTGCGCTATTTGCGCCCGTACTTTATTATTTTATTATTATTCTTTATTTATAAAGCGCCGGCATATTCCACAGCGCTGTACAATAGGCACAGTATAGACAGGGTTACAATGCATTGAACAACATTTGACAAAGAGTACAGGAGGAAATCAGGGCCCTATTCCCGTAGGAATTCACAATCTAGAAGGGTTGGGGTTGGAAACAGGAGGAGAGGTGAGAGTAATTGATGGTTGCATCAGTGAGTTGGGTGGTAGGCTTCCCTAAATAGGAATTTTTAAGGGAGTGTTTGAAGGAAGAGAAATTAGGGGAAAGTCTGACTGTACGAGGGAGAGCGTTCCAGAGAATGGGGGCTGCGCGTGAGAAATCCTGAAGTCTATCATGGGAAATGGTGATGCGGGGGGAAGCTAGGCGCAGGTCACTGTTTGATCTTAAGGAGTGGGCTGGGGTGTATTTGGTGATTAGTGAGGACAGGTAGTGGGGTGCTGAGTTGGTACTGACATGCTTACCGGTGTCCGATGCAGTGTTGTGACGCCGCAACAGGGCCGGGCACACGCTTGTGCACGCTTGTGTGCCCGCACGAAATGCACGCTCAACAAACGTCTGTTATCCAAGTCTCTCCTGCAAAGCGCTAGGACGCGCGTTGATGGAGCTGCAAAGCGCAATTCTCAATAGGAGGATCACGCTTTTCAGCGCTGAGCGCACTGAGTGCGCTCAGCGAGGTGGCCAGATGGGCGTTGAGTGGAAGGAAAGACACTCATCTGACACTAGCCTTACACTCTCTCCTATATTAATCCTAGACTAACTCGTAATCCCACTAACTAAATCCCCTAAAACTAAAGCCCCCATTTGGAATAACCACCATCCTTCGATCAACAGGGTTTTGGAAAGATTTCCAGACAAATATCTTAATGCTAACTAGCCCTATAGGGTCATTAAAATTGAACTTGTGGTGTTATCCATTAGCATTCCTTTTTTAAATAAAGTCTCAGAGCTCCGTAGATCGAAATCTCTCATTGTCTGTCATTGACCAGATATGGTGTGGCCATGAATACCAGAATTAACCAGACAGCGAAGATGTGAAAGACTTCTTTTCTGATTGGTCCATTTTGTACACAGGGCCACACTAGGCATCCTTCTGTCCTGAAATACAATGGATACTCATTTTGAGAGCAGCATCTGGTGTGGCTCATAAGACCCATTCTGTAATGGCTGTCCCTGCCTTATGAAATTTGAAAAATGGGTTATGGTTAGGAGGCTCTGTTGGCTATGCTGCCTGCTTCCTCTGTGCCCTCTTGTCCTCCAGCTAGGGTGTGTGATTTCCTAATCTTTTTCATGCCATATTTGTTAGTACTTCTCTAGTGATTATGGTCGGCAGCAGGTACGCATTTTATACCCAGCTTTGAAATGTAGCTTTCAATGGCCAGAGTGTCAAGATCCTTCAGCTAAACAACCATACCTTCCCCCAATGCGATGTACATGACGAAGCCACTGAAGTCTTCTATAGTATAGCAGCAGGTGAATTGTAAGGGAGACGGATTCATCCAGGACCTCATTGTTGGCCAGGACATGCTCAGGATGCAATGAAGAAACTGGTGATGAAAGCTGTCCAGTCACTTCTCCTATCTTGCATATGTTGTCCTCATGTTATAACCACAGAGCATGATACTAAGAACATATACAGGTCTATTCACTAAATGGTGAAACTCAGAAGAACTGGCAAGAGAAGCGAACACTCTAGACCAAACAGCCGATTTGGAACGTGATGAATGGGAGAATTTTTCTGGTTTGGCTATTTTGACCTAGAATTTTCACTTCTCCTGCCAATTCTCCTGAGTTTCACCTTTAGTGAATAGACCTGAAAGGTGATACACTTTGAGCGTGGTGTTCACTGTGAGTAGAATGTTTCTCCATACTAGACGTGCATTTCGTATCGTCAAAATTTAGTTTTTGTCCGAGAATTGCAATTTCGCTTTTTTTTTTCTGCAAAAATGTATTATCGGCCATCCAGATATTACAAATTGACCGAAATTACGATTTAAAGTCGGTTAGAAAACGATCCGAAACTATATTAAATCGCTCCGAAAATTATCCAAAATGTATTTATTTATTTATTTATAAAGGATAAATTGATTGGAAAATTATCCATAAGGATATCAAATGGAAGGAGAATGATCCAAAACGAGAAAAATGTAACGGAAATTACCTAAAACGCAACAAAATGTTCCGAAACGAAAAAAAGAGCACTGAATGAAAGTGATAAAGTGGAAAAAAATGGAACAAAATGATTTCAAAGTAATAGAAACGGGGATTTTTTTTAACATTACAAGGATATGGTCTATAGGTTTTAAATGTTAAAAAAACTGTTTTTATCAAATATTTCTTATTTTTCTTCTTTGTTTTTTTTACTTGCAGCAAAAAGCCATTTTGTTTATATTTAAAGATTTTTTTGGCAATTTTGGGATTTTTTGCGTGAAATTTTAGGTTTCTTAACATTTTTTATAAAGAAACTAGTCTTTTTCCCCCATAGATTTCAATGTAAAAAAAAAAAAAAAATTTATTAAATATTTCTTAAGCCATTTATTTTTTTTCCCTTGCAGCGATAAGCCATTTTGTTTATTTATTTTTTATGATTTTTTGGGGTAAAATTTTATGTTTCCAAAGCTTTTTTCCCCCCCATAGATTTCAATGTAAAAAAAACATTGATATTACTTTCAGTACCATGGTTAGCTACAATAAGGGCCATATTACAGTCTCTGCGCAAATCCGCTCGCACAGCGCAATTTTTTTTGCGCACAGTGTCCAGCGTTATCGTGCGAAAATTAATTTGGATCCGAACACATTTTTTCATCCGTCGAAAAATAATGTTAGTAAAAAAAAACGCGCAAAACGAAGTGTAATACGCGCGCAGTAACGTTGCGCATGTAAATCAGTGCGCGGACTGTTTTTTTCACGGGATTCAGCCAATCAGAATTAAGAACCTTAATTGACATCAATTCACCTTAATTGACTCACTAATGTTTTTGCACCTGTCAAAATAAATCTGAGTATACATGCTGCAGCAATAAAAAAAATATGCACGAATTCACAATTTTTTTGTTTGGGTATGTGTAGAATGTGTGACTATACTGTGCTGTATTTTTTTTATCGTGCTGGTGTATTTCGTTTCGGCCAGAACGTTCAGATTTGCCGTTACCACCAGCTTTTCAAAGACGTTAAAATTATGCGCGCAAACGTCGTTCATAGGAAGTTGCGCATCTATTGCAATACCATCCGCTTAACGCATTCGCGCTCACAATGTTAAGTATAGGACGCCCACAGTTCATCACAATCGTGCAAGTCCATCCGCGTTAAACGATAGCGCGCATCGTTTGCGCGAACGTTGAAATATGCAAATGGTTTTGCCCTCGTGCAAATGCGCATTTGCGTGCGCGCAAAACCAATGCGCGAGGAATGCAATATGGCCCTAACTGTCCAAAAAATGGGAGACAGCCCTAGAGTAGTTGCAAAACACGTTGGGCAATATTACATTCTTAACAGTAACGTTAATGCTAGGTTAAGTGGCCCTAGCCTGTGGTGCCCATATTCAATTCTGAATGCTAACGGGTTAAAAAAAACAGTTAGCGATTCGGAGATTTCGCTTTTCAGAGTGAACTTACTGTGCTTTGCGCTCCCTATGCTTAACATATCACCAGCTACAAATCCCTTCAAAAATTAGATACTCAACTCTCATCCCGCAATGAGAATGGTGGCCCGATCCGCCTCTTCCGGCTGCTGGGAGCAGAGTGAGACTGGGGGAAAAAGTCCGCAATCACTCCGCAAACCTGTAGGATCTCGCGAGAGGCAAAAATCGGCAGGTCATGAAACCCGGCAGTCAAGGTCTCAATGGATTGTGCCAAAATGTATCATATGTGTACAAATTTGCAGTTCTTATGATGAAAATTTTAAGGCTAGGGTCAGACGAAAGCATTTTTCCCCGCGAATGTGAAAAAGTGCGTCCGAACGCATTGACGTATTTTTTCACGGAATGCGCAAAAACGGTCAGACGATGCGCATTTTCGGGCGTGATTTTGTACGGATCGTCAATAAAACTCTTTTTGCGTCTGGACGTTATGTAGGCTGGACATTAGCAGTGTCTGACATCTCCTAATCTCGCACACACGCCGCTATGCCGCAGCTGCGCACTCAGTACGTCAGTACTAGCGGTTCAGCGTTCTCAAAAAAATGCGTTCAAATTCCACTTGCGTTGCACGGCCGGACTTTTGTGCGGCCGTACATCATATATTGACCGTCATTGCCCGTCATCTACTGCTAGTGCGGCCGTAATTATGTGCGCCAGAACGCATGTTAAAAGTGCGCTGGTCTGACCCCAGCCTAAGTCAAAAAATATTCTTTATACACAGTATGCATTTTTAATCCAAGAATAGACGTTGCTCCCAATGTTTTTCTTCTATTTACAGTTATGCTCAATAAGTTTTTTTTGGAGATCATAAAATCATATCTTTAATAATTCTACTTTTGTTTTGATGCTTTTTTGAAAAAAGAAGTGCTGTCTATCAAGAATGATTTTTTTCCCGTTCTCTTTTTCAAGTGAAGATGTTTACGACGCCTTAGGGAATGGATGAAAAACACTTGTATTCCACTAATGCGTTTCGAACACTTTGCATTAAGTGTAATAAAACTCAGCTAATGTAACCAATGTACTACCTAGTGGTGCATTGAACAAAGCCTTTATTCTAGAATATACAATGTGCATAATGCAAGTTTAAATTTAATTGATAATACAGTAATTAATGGTCCAAAGACGAAAAAAGTTTAGTCTTATCTGCAGGCAGTAGAATTTTATATCTTTTAAATATTTCTGCTTGTATTGCTTCACATTACTTTGACAGTCCAGAGCTTCTATCAGAGATAAACACCAAGAACATTTCTATCCACAGACATATCCTGAAGGGCTACATTCAGAGAAACACCCAACATTCCCAACATGTGTTCACTTGTTAGTTCTTCAAAGATGGGGTGGCTGTTTAATGTTTTAAGTAGACACTCAGTCAACATTTACAGGTTGGGCCAAACGTACATATAAAGTAGGCCAAAACAATCATTGGGGGTTGCGGTTTTTCACATTTAGTGGAGACTTCCTAGGTATTTCAGTACTGGTCACCTTTTTGGGTAATAGACTGATTTGCATATGGTAATGTCTTCTTTGTCAATGGTAATGGTACCATTGAAATAAAACAATGTGAGCTCTGATCAGGGACACAAAAAGAAGCACCTCACTTATGTACTGTAGCTGCCCATTCTCAGTGCCCTCATAAACTTGTTGGTTTTTAAATGTACATGCTTTTTTAATATGTTTTTTTTTCTGTGCTTTATAAACAATCTTAGACTATGAAAGAAAATGACAATGGTTTATTTGATGCCTGAGGCTCACCTTACAAATGTCACTAACAGCACCTGATACATATCACCAACTCATACACTATGAAGTGGGCTTCCAAAAAAAATCAACACACCAGTAGGACTACTTTGTATTAACCCTTTCGCTGCTGAGGCTTTTCCCGCCCCTGTGCTGAGGTCATTTTTTACCTGTTTTGCGCATCATGTTTAAACCTGTTTTGAAGGCTTATTTTAGTATATGACATCGACATATTATATATCGTTCTTTCCGTCAGACTCGGTAGATTCATAATATGTCATTATTATATGTATACGTTATGTCATGTCTGTATATTATAACAAAAAATGCAATAAAATATGTATTTTCAATAATTTACAGCGTGTAAAGTGTTTTTTTCCACATTTTAACATGCGAGCAATTGCGGTTATATTTTGTATGGGGTGCGCTTGTTAAAAAAATTAGAGATGGGGTCTCGTTACATTTTTTTTTGGGGAAAATGACACCATTTTTAACAAACGCACCGCATACAAAAATCGTTAATGCAGCATTATTGTTCACATTATAATTGAAATGGGAACAATATTGCTGCATTAACAAAACAAAAAACAAAAAAAAAAGTGTTTATTTTTTTTTTTTAATTTTTTTTTTTAATTTTTTTTTATTTTTATTTTTATTTTTATTTTTTTTTTACATTTTTTTTTACTTTCATGTTTGGTATCGTTGGAACGGCCATGCTCTGGCCGATCCAACGATATCAAAATTTAATCCCTAACTGCCACGGATCGGGAGATAGGGAGTTCATTGGAACTCCCTATCTCCACACTTCGTGGCAGTTAGGGGTTAATGCTAGGACTGGCGTCATCGTGCTGCGCACGATGACGCCAGTCCTCTGGGGGAGTTCCGGAAGCTTGGCCGACATCCAAGATGTCGGCCAGCTCCCGGGAAGGATCGCAAATCGGCGCTTTTCAGCGCCGATTTGCGATCCAGCTCCCCAGGGGTTAATGCCAGGCATCATTTGGAAGGGCAGGCTGTGCCCTTCCAAATGATGCCTGGGTTAAGCCCCTGTGAGCCGCCGATCGGGAGGGAGAGAGGTCCGAAGGACCTCCCCCCTCCCTTTCAGGCGCCTCCTCCGCACATGCGGGGGGGGCGCCTGAATTATGTGTCATCGCGGGGGCGCGATGACACATAACAATGGCGGCCACTGCTCCGGATGCCGGGCTGACATCCAGGATGTCAGCCCGCACCGGAGGGGCCAGCGATCGGCCGGAACCCGGCCGAACGCTGACCCCAATGCGAGGACGCGCTCAGCGCGTCCTCCGCATACCAGGGGCAATGCTGAGGACGCGCTGAGCGCGTCCTTAGCATTGAAGTGGTTAATTATTAACCTTTTATTTATACAGCGCCACAAATTCCACAGCGCTTTACAATGAGTTGATATATTAGAATACCACACATGGAGGATGACCTGATTCAGGGGACCTTGTTCCGTCAGGGAACTTTCAATCTATGAGATTTTCAAGTATTTTGTGAGGTAGGCGCATCCATATCGATAGTTGTCTTGCCCAAGGACACTCGCTGGTGGCATTTTGTGATTGGGATCGGGTCACCTTTCCATGATTGTAGAACAGCAACCTGGTGATTAGGTTAGACCCACTTCTTGTAAAGTCAAGACTACTCCACAGTTGCATTGGAGGGATGTGATGAATGGGATTTGACTTGCTTCTCCACGGTCGAAAGGTAGAGGTGTAACCACTAGACTCCACAGCCGATAGTGTGTGCTACGCAAGTATACACCATTAGGTGTCTTGCCCAAGGACACTTGGAGAGGTGCTTTGGCTGAGATTCGGACCTGGGTCTCCACAGTTATAGAGCAGTGATGTTACCTCTACTTCATCCAGCTGGTATTATTATTATTATTATTAATTACACAAAATCTTTGTACATCTGTCAGTAAACTTATTTGACAGGCATGGTGCCATTTGCTGGCCAAACAGCACTACTCTAGCAGAGGCTAGTTGTAAAATCAGTTGGGGCTCAGTGTTTCAGACACAAGAGTCCCAGGTATTGAAAATGACTCAGCGCCTAGGCTAATTTGCAAATTAATTTTGTTAGCAGTATATGAAATTCCTTTGCACTGCTCCAGAATAAGCCCAGATCAACTTAGCTCAATCTCAGGCCCCTGTCGGTAGGTTTGAAGTCGATCTTGGTAGGGAAGGGGTTAAGTGTAAACCTATTTGCCATATTTTAGAGTTTTATAGGAGTTGTCCCAGTTGAGTTCCAAGACATGTATTTTCATATCAACTACCGTAATCACAACATTTGCCATGTCCCTTCTATTTTTAAAGTAAATTTTTCCTGCCTTTCTTAGGGGGTTATTCAGAGAGATCCGAAATGTGATCAAAATGTAACCGGACACTGAATTTCAGCGAATGGGGACATTTGGGGGCCATTCGGCTATTCAGAGAGAAGGCAGTTCGCCATATTCTGGCAAATTGCCTGCACGTATGGTGCCTGTTCAAGGGCAGTGAAATCCCCCATAGAGAAGCAATGGTTTGTCTATTCAGAGACACCAAACAGCAGTGAAAATTTGCCAAAATGCCCTGCTGTTCGGTGGTTTCATTCGACAGGTTTATTCAGGCAAATCCCATAGGCTTCAATGTTAAAAGTATTCCCGTTTTAATTCAACATCTACTAAACCGTTTTTTATTTTATTCTGTTGTAAAAAGTCTCTTTTTTCTCGATTTTTTTAGGATCTCTTAGGCCTTTTTTAGGCAACATTTATTGTCCTTTTTTATATATACTTTCTAAAAATACTATTATTTCCATCATATCCTATAATTTACTATAAAAAAATATGTAGTATGACGAAAAAAATGGTAAAAACACTTTTTTGTAATTTAAGCCCCAAAATCTACAACCGCCAAAAAAGACCCCCGCTAAATAGTTTCAAAATGTTGTCCCGAAATACCCAATTTTTACATGCTTTTTAACTCCTTCACTGCTGAGCTAGTTCACCTATGTGCGCGGAGCTCATTCTGACCGTTTTATGTTCATTATTTTTAGATGACAGCCTAGGTCCTATTTAACTAAACCCCCCCAGACAATTTAAGAAAAAAAGTTTTTAAATTTTTTTTATTTATTTTATGATCAGGCCTTTCCATTGATGTCCAAGATGACCCTCTAGCTGCCACGGATTGGGAGATAGGGGAATCCTTTGGATCCCCTTATCTCCCCTTGGCAGCTAGGGGTTAACTGGCCTACTGACATCCTCACACATATGGTGAGGATGTCAGTGGGTGGGGGTGACCTGGAGGCTTGGCTGACATCCAAGATGTCAGCCACCTCCAGGTTTAAATTGCGATTTAGCGCCGATTGGCGCCAATTCGCGATCTGGCAGCAAATTGGTTAATGCTATACACCGCTGAAAAGGGGAGACTCTCCCCTTTCCAGCTTTCTAGGTGCCATGGTTGGAGAGCTAGAGGGCTCCCTCCACTTCCTTGTTTTCAATGCAGGCGCCAGGGGGGCGCCTGCCGATGATGTTACCACGCAGTGTGGAGATGTCATCGTGCCCGCCGGCCCCTCTAAAACAGAGGGGCAGGCTTCCTCCCTGCCAGAACTCCGTTGGAGCCAGCGAGGGAGGTAAGTATTGGTGGGAGGGAAGTTAGGAGCACGCTGACGTACTATGTACGTCCGCGGGTCTAAGGGACGTACATGGTACATCAGCGGTCGAGAAGGGGTTAACAGACCTCTCTATTATCATTCATTGGATCTTATATGTAAATTCTGGATTTTTTTCCTTCAGTAGTTTCTTTTGCAAACAGCATTTAAATTTTGAAACTTAACCTCCCTGGCGGTATTCCCGAGTGTGACTCGGGGTTAAATTTCGCTACCAGGAACGGTAACCCCGAGCCACACTCGGGCTGGATACATACTCACCTCCTCCTGGCTCCCTCGCTGTCCCTGCAGTGTGATCGCAGCGAGCTGCTTCCTGGATGGCTCCCTGCGAGTCACATGGTGCAGAGGGGCGGGGCCAGCATAAAATAAATCTTTTTTACATTTGGATTATACAGTGTAATGTTTATGAACGGCCACTAGGTGGCAGTACAGGATAAGAAATAGACCATACATCGTTACACCCTTGCTTGCAGACAGATTTCAGTGTTTTTTGTTGTATTTTATTGACTATCATTTATTTGCATTATTTTGGATAATTATTTTTGGGATAATAAATTATCATGTCGTGTTTCAAACTTTATCGGACTCTATTTTTACTATTACTATTTTTTTTATTATTTACTATTTTTTTTTTTATTAATTTATTTATTTATAAAGGATTTTACCAGTAAGGACTCTTGATTGCACGGATTTCAGTGCGTGATTCCTAATTATTACAGGCTAACTATGTACAAAAACACGTTTCCTTTAAAAAAAAATGACGCTTTTAGGCTAGGGTCAGACGAACGCATTTTTATGTTGTCTGTGAAAAAGTGCGTTCGAACGAATGGACGCATTTTTTCACAGAATACGTGATAGTGGTCATACTATGCGCATTTTCGTCCGTGATTTTGTACGGATCATCAATAAAACTCTTTTTGCGTCTGGACGTTATGTTGGCCGGACATTAGCAGCGTCTGACGTCTCCTAATCACACACACACACCGCTAGCAGACGCAGCGCACTCTGTACGTCAGTACCTGCGGTTTCACGTTCTCGAAAAAATGCGTTCATTTCCCACTTGCGTTGCGCAGCCGGACTTTTGTGCGACCGTACTTCGTATATTGGCCGTCATTGCCCGGCATCTGCTGCTAGTGCGGCCGTGATTAAGTGCGGCTGCACGCGCGTTCGCACTGCCTCAGTCTGACCCTAGCCTTAGACACGAAATTTTGAAAAAATTAGACCGCCAGGGAAGTTAAGCTTTTTGTTTTTTACCACGTCTGTCTGCTTGTTGGGTTTTTCCAGCGGCTAGTCTGTGCTGTGATCGGCGGCTGGTCGGGTTTTTCTGGCGTGTTCGTTCGGCTGGGTTATTGCGGTGGTTTCTGTGGGTTTTTGGTGAGTGTTCGGCGAGTTTTCCATGTACTAAGGGGGGCCCTGCGGTGCTTGCTGAATATACCGCAGGGTCGGCGAACTAGAATCGCAGAATCGCCCCGAAGTGCAGGGAATAAAAAGTCACCAAACGTACGGTGACTTTTCTGATCTCTCTGAATAACCCTGTTAGTCTTTTAAATAACAGGACATAATGTTAAAAAGGAACAACAGACCTTTTTTTATGTCGCTAAAGTGTTACAATGAGGTGTTCATGAGCATAATCAATATAAATGGAAAAGAAATCTAATGCAAAAGCAAATAATGCCTAAGCAATCTAAGGGCCAACCACAAAGATAAATATTTATCTGAATGACAGAAATACACAGGGTTGTTCAGAGAGAGGTGAAAACCAGGAGAAATTGTAGGAGAAGTGAAAATTCTAGGTCAAAATAGTCAAACCAGAAAAATTCTCCCATTTATCTCACTTTCCAAATCGGGTATTTTGACCTAGAATTTTCAGCTCTCCAAAAGTTCTCCTGGTATTCACCTTTCTCTGAATAACCCTGACAGTTTAGTTCTATGAATTTACAACTTATCAAAAGGTTAGTAGGAGTCTACAGGCCTCTTATTCCTCTACCTTCTGTCTGATAATGGGTAGTTTTTGTACTTAGTCGACTCCTACCTGAAGTCAGTCAAGTTTAGTTTTGTCTTCCAGTTTATAATGAACTAACCGGACTCCCGTCATCTGTACCTGTATGGCTTATTTAGCAACTTTTAATACCTTTTTTTTTTTTTAATCCATAAATTATTTTAGCAAGGGAAATCCTTAAGCATTATTAAAATGGCACTCCTCAAGCCTGCATTCACCAATTTTCAGGGTTATTCAGAGAAAGGTGAAAACCAGGAGAATGGCAGGAGAAGAGAACAATCTAGACCAAATAGCTGATTTGGAAAGAGAGATAAATGGGAGAATGTTTCTGGTTTGGCCATTTTGACCTAGAATTTTTACTTCTCCAGTCATTCTCCTGGTTTTAACTTCTCTCTGAATAACCCTGTATATATATTATGTTATGTTAATTATATATATTATGTAAACATTAAGCTGACTACATTACTAGCCTTTGACTTGATATGTACATAAACCTGGATCCTTCAATATTCATAAATGTATACAATTTGTAAATCAGTAAGACACTAACAATGTACTTTATAGGGATGCCTCTATGAAGTATTTATTGAAACTTTTATGATGCATGAAGTGAATGTCTTGAAGGCTAAGAAGAATAAATGAAGAGAATTTTTGTCCTGGCACCCAGTTTACTTTCTGATAATCTAGCTCATCCTTCTTGGCTGACACAAGACCAAGAATAACATTAAAGAGTAATAAACTCTTTCCAGCAAACCTCTTATTCCATGGTTCACTGGCCCCAGGTCTAATCTATCAATCCATTTACAGCATATAAAAAGGTAAGAAAGCCATTATAGGTCTGCTATGTCCCTTTACAGGTGGTATATGACAAAAAACACAATTTATCACCAAAACTTGTATCTCTGTATTCATGACATTAAGAGACTAGATAAACAACTAGACAAAATAGAAAATACTGTATATTTTGAAGAGTAGATCTCTTCATGTGCAACACATGTTTTCCCTCACTCTTCCCATTCCCCCAAGAGCCCTAGGCTTTCACCTGGTTTTTGGGAGGACTGGGGGGGGGGAAAGGCAAATCAAGTGCCTATTTAATGGTGCTTGCAGACCCTAAATAATTAAATCAGGTTTCATGCAAGCCCAGATAACACGCCTATTTAAGGGGCATGACAGTAATATAGGATGCGAATCATATCATAGCCATGCCAATTAACTGCCACGCTCTCCACTCTCAATCTCAGACGTGCACATTTAAAAATACTTTTGCACATCAGCATATTGCAGGTGTTTAAGGGACAATAGCATATTTTCAGCATTTTGCTATCGTCTGTTTGGCTGCACTGGGCTGTTTTGTGGGGTGGAAGGTTCCCAGCCGCACCATTTTGTATTGTGAGTAGGTTAGTTGGCAGAGTCCATTTTGGACTGAGCAGCCCACTTTGTTTTTTCTACACAGCGCACATTACTGTGAGTTTTATTGCTGTGGAGCTCTATGTTACCCATACAACACGGCACATTACTGTGGAGCTCTATGACACCCTTACAACACTCACTGCACATTATAGGGGTGTCACAGAGCTCTGCAGTAATGTGCAGTGTTTGAGGGGGTCACAGAGCTCCACAGTAAACACTGCACATTACTGTGGAGCACTGACAACCATCAAACACTGCACATTACTGTGGAGCTCTGTGACACCCCATAATGTGCAGTGTTGTATGGGTGTCACAGAGCTCCACAGTAAAGTGCAGTGTGTATGAGAGTGTCACAGAGCTCCACAGTAATGTGCAGTGTTTATGAGGGTGTCACAGAGCTCCACAGTAATGTGCAGTGTTTACTGGGGAGCTCTGACACCCTCAAACACTGCATATCAAATCATTCAGCCCCCCACCACATCATTTCAACCCCAGCACACAATTATTTGAACTTCCACATCCATCATTTCAAACCCCCCCGCACACATTCATTCTTTCAGTCCCCCAGCACACATTATTTCAAACCCCCCAGCGCACATACATTATTTCAACAACCCCCTACACACATTATTTCAAATCCAACCAGCACCAATCCATTATTTCAACCCCACAGCACACATTATGTCAACCCCCAGCACACATCCATCATTTCAAACCCCCACCCTGCACACATCCATCATTTCAAACCCCCCGCACACATCCATCTTTTCAAAGCCACCCCCGCACACATCCATCATTTTAACCCCCCCATACATATCTATCATTTCAACCCTCCCCGCACACATCTATTGTTTGAAACCCCCCACACACATCCATCATTTAAACCCCCGCACACGTCCATCATTTCAACCCTCCCGGCACACATCCATCGTTTCAATCCCCCGGCACACATCCATCATTTAAACCCCCCACACACATCCATAATTATAAACCCCCCAGCACACATACATCATTTCAAACCCCCAGCACACATCCAGCATTTCAACCCCCCCAGCACACATCTATTGTTTCAACCCTCCGCCGCCTGCGCATACCTCATGGCTGGAAGCAGGAAGGAACACAAGGTTCTGGCCCACCCCACATGTGCCTTAATCCCAGGCTGCATGTGTGTGGGCACAACCTGTGACCTAACCAGAGGGAGCCGGCTGGCCGTCGGCCCACGCTGATGATATCGCATGGAGCGCCGTGTGACCTAATCAGCAGAGGCCGACAGCTGGCCGGATCCCTCTGATTAGGTCCTAGGGCTTGCCGACCACCCTCTTCAGTCAGCCTAGGCTGCCTTGCCGTGTGGCTGGCTATGTCGGCCGGCCGACCGGCAAGGAAGGCTAGTGGCCGACCAGCCCGGGAGGCTAGCGGTCTACCGGGCAAATTCCCAGTTTGCTCGATGGCTAGTCCAGGCCTGCTCTGACGTGAGGGCTTCTTCCTAAAACCTTGTCTCTCTTGCCAGATACTGGACTTAGCAGATACTGTATACTCCTTAGTATTGTAACAAGTTTTAAGTATCGCTATTTTTCAATATATATTATGGCGATATGGAATTAATTTACATTCCTTTAACCCCATAGTGACCAGACTGTTTTAACATTGTCTGTCCGAAAGTGCCACACTGCTGTTTATACATTTATGCGCAGTTAGTGTTTAGCTCTAATTTTCCTCTTACTCGTTTATGGGACCCTCACATATAATATACTGTTTTCCTCGCTATTAAATGGACTTTCTAAAAATACCATTATTTTCATCATATTGTATAATTTATTATAAAAAAATGTATGAAATATGATGAAAAAAATGAAAAAACACTTTCGAACTTTGACTCCCAAAATTTACAACTGCCAAAAGAGGCGATAGCTAAATAGTTTTTAAATTTTGTTCTGAGTTTAGAAATACCCAAATGTTTACATGTATAAACCTCTTCACTGTAGAGCCCTTTCACACTTTGTGTGCTGAGCACATATTGACCGTTTTGTGCTCATCATATTTAAACGCAATTTGAAGTTCTGTTTTATTATACGACCCAGACAAAAAAAAGTTTAAAAAAATTACTTTCATTTATTTATTTATAATTTATTTATTTTGGCAGCTAGGAGGTTATTTGCCCAACTGACTACGGGGAGCGCCTGAAACTTACTTAAAATCTCCGTGCCCGGCAATGAAATCAGTGCGATCGACGGTGTCCATAAAAGCGGTGATCTTACTTCAAGGGGTTTAACCCTTTAAGGACCTCTAATGTACATAGTACGTCCTGGGGAAAATTGTCCTTATGGACCCAGGACATACTATGTACATCATAGTCCTTTAACCCCCTCCCTCCTTATACTCACCATTCTGGCCTGGGTCCCATGTCAGTCGACGGTTTTATGGGCCCCAGCTGTTGCAATGACGTCATCGACATGCACGATGATGTCACTTTCAGGCATCCCCTGCAGACAGTTGGACAAATAACCCCCTAGCTGCCAAAATAAATAAATTATAAATAAAGTTATTTTTTTAAACTTTTTTTGTCTGGGTCTTACAATAAAACAGAACTTCACATCGCATTTAAACATGATGAGCAAAAAATGGTCAAAAAGTGCTCAGCATGCGCCTGCAGGGGGAACCTGAAAAGGAAGGGAGGGGGGTCCTTTGGGTGTCCCTCCCGAACGGCTAGGGCTAGAAAAAAAAAAGAGAGGCACAGCTGGAGAGGGCAGAGTCTGCCCTTTTCATCTGTGCCTCTCTTTAACCCCTTAGGTGCCGGATCGCAATTTGAACTCGGAAGTGGCTGTTATCTTGGATGTCAGCCAAACCTCCTGGTCACCCCCCACCTACTGACATTGTTTCGCTGTATGTGCAATGATGTCAGTTGGCCAGTTAACCCCCTAGCTGCCAAGTGGAGCTACGGGGATCTTTGGATCCCTGTATATCCTGATCTGTGGCATTTAGAGGGTCATGTTTGGTATCATTGGAAAGGCCCAATCGTGGTTTGGTGTAAAATAAAAAAAAAATGTCTGGGGGTATAATAAAATAGGACTTCAATTAATGTTTAACTATGATGAGCATAAAAATGTCAAAATGAGCTTAGTGCACAGAGATGAAATGGCTCAGCAGTGAAGGGGTTAAAAACCAAAATCATGTAAAATTGTGTATTTCTAATTTCAGGACAAAATTTCAAAACTATTTAGCAGGGGTCTTTTTTGGCAGTTTTAGATTTTGGGGATTAAAGTTAGAAAAAGTGTTTTTATAATATGATGGAAATAATGGTATCTTTAGAAAGTCCATTTAATGGCGAGAAAAACGGTATATAATATGTGTGGGTTCCATAAACGATTAAGAGGAAAATTAGACCTAAACACAAACAGCGCAGAAACGCTAAAACAGCAGTGGGTACTTTTGGACAATCGTAAAACTGCCTGGTCACTAAGGGGTTAAAGACATGATGTACCAGGCGCATACTTGGTCGTCAAGTGACCATTTTTGTAGGACGTACCTGGTACTTCATTGGTTGTTATGGGTTTAATAAGGTTTCAATTATTTATTTATTTTTTGCTTTTCAGTTTTCCTGGTTATTCAATACATATTATGGCCACTGAGAAAGTTCTCTTATATTTAAATGAATGAATCGACAGCACAAGGATTAATCATGAACAAGTACAGTGTCTGGGGAGATGGCACACTGTAACAATCAATACAGCAAATCTGTGTCTTAGCTGCTCAGTCAATTACAGATAGCACTTTTTACACGTTACAGTGAGAGATCAAATGCTATTCCATAACTATATTTATGTGCATTGCTGATGTCCATTGGATTTGTTTACCAAACAAGAGAGTCCCACTTCATGTAAAAGAACAAATCAATAATATAAATTCATCTTATTCCCAATAGAACCAACACGTGGAGCCTAATCATGGACCAAATCAATATTTCACTGTGACTCTCTTGAATTGATTTTGCTTGAGAAATATTTGTCAATCACAATACTATTGCATGCAAACGGAGATCACAGTGCTAAAGTTCCTATGGAGCTCAAAACAACATATCCCTACCATGTAATATACACTATATTGCCAAAAGTATTCGCTCACCCATCCAAATAATCAGAATCAGGTGTTCCAATCACTTCCATGACACAGGTATATAAAATCAAGCACCTAGGCATGCAGACTGTTTTTACAAACATTTGCTAGAGAATAGGTCGCTCTCAGGAGCTCAGTGAATTCCAGCGTGGAACTGTGATAGGATGCCACCTGTGCAACAAATCCAGTCGTGAAATTTCCTCGCTCCTAAATATTCCACAGTCAACTGTCAGCTGTATTAGAAGAACGGGAAGTGTTTGGGAACGACAGCAACTCAGTTTACGTGGCATACCACTTCGTGGCTGATGGAGCGGGGTCAGCGGATGCTGAGGCGCATAGTGCGAAGAGGTCACCAACTTTCTGCAGAATCAATCGCTACAGACCTCCAAACTTCATGTGGCCTTCAGATTAGCTCAAGAACAGTGCGCAGAGAGTTTCATGGAATGTGTTTCCATGGCCGTGCAGCTGCATCCAAGCCATACATCACAAAGCGTCGGATGCAGTGGTGTAAAACACGCCGCCACTGGACTCTAGAGCAGTGGAGATGCGTTCTCTAGAGTGACGAATCGTGCTTCTCCATCTGGCAATCTGATGGACGAGTCTGGGTTTGGCGGTTGCCAGGAGAACGGTATTTGTCTGACTGCATTGTGCCAAATGTAAAGTTTGGTGGGGGGGGGGTATTATGGTGTGGAGCTGGACTTGGCCCCTTAGTTCCAGTGAAAGGAACTATGAATGCTTCAGCATACCAGGACATTTTGGACAATTCCATTTTCCCAACTTTGTTGGAACAGTTTGGAGCTGGCCCCTTCTTCTTCCAACATGACTGTGCACCAGTGCACAAAGCAAGGTCCATAAAGACATGGATGACAGAGTCTGGTGTGGATGAACTTGACTGGCCTGCACAGAGTCCTGACCTCAACCCGATAGAACACCTTTGGGATGAATTAGAACGGAGACTGAGAGCCAGGACTTCTCGTCCAACACCAGTGTGTGACCTCACAAATGCTCTTCTGGAAGAATGGTCAAAAATTCCCAAAAACACACTCCTAAACCTTGTGGACAGCCTTCCCAGAAGAGTTGAAGATTAGGGATGAGCTGTTCGGTTCGGACGGTTCGGAGTTCGATCCGAACTTAGCCTGTTCGATTAGATCATGAACTCCGAACATTTCCGGGTGTTTGCCGCATGTTCGACCACAATGCATCACAATGGACCACAATGCATTTTCCCACTGGCCTGAAGCTCGTAATTGGCTACAGCCTTGCACCAGACCACAGGTCTGGTGCAAGACAGGTTCAACAGTATGCCAATCACTGCTCAGAGTCCTGATTGGGCAAATTTTGCCCAATCATGGGCTCACAGAGCTAAGTCCCGCAGCACACTATATAACGTTTCCACGCATAGCTACAGCAAGCATTTTGAGAGGATATTTCAGAGGAGATTGTTGTGTGTTGTTACTGCCGGTCTGCCACGCTACTGGGGGGGTCTGGGGGGGTCTCATATCTACCAAATATCAGGGAATTTAGGTGATGTGTGTCTTGTCACTGTGCCAGCAAGTTTTTTTGGGGGTTACAAATTTCTTTAAAACATTTGTGAATTGAGGTGATCTTCTGTGTCTTGTCACACAGCCAGCAAGTATTTTGGGGGTTAAAAATTTATTTAAAACATTTGTGAATTGAGGTGATCTGTCTCTTGTCACACAGCCAGTACCACGCAGTATTTTGGGGGTCACTAATTTCTACAAAACATTTGGGAACTGTTATAATCCGTGTGTTCTCACTGGCTGCCACCCATCAAGGGGTCTCACTGATTTATAGGAGGTGTCTGAGACTTGTAATCTGTGTCTTGTCACTGGCTGCCAGCTATCAGGGTGTCTCACTGAGTTATACCAGAGTTCTTTAAATCTTTAATCTTTATACCAGAGTTGAATCAGAGTTCTGTATATATTAATCTATATATCACTCACCATGTCTGAAAGAACAAAAAGGACAGGCAGATGCTCCCAGACACAGAAAAGAGGGCAAGCAGCCCCTGTGTCGGGAGGCTGTGCCTCTGGTCATGGTGGACGTGGTGCATCCTCTGCAGGGGCACGCTTGTCCTTTCTAACTGGTGCTGGCCGTCTTAAGCAGCAGCAACATACAGAGAGATTGGCTAATCAGGCCATCCTCATCCTCCGAGTCCTCTGCCAGCCAGGCTTGTAGTGCTTTACAGTCCACCTCAGCTGCCAAAGCATCTAATGCAGCCTCCATGTCCACAGCTACTCCTGCTGTAGCCTCACTATCACACACAGAGGAGTCAGCTGAATTGTTTGACTACAATGAGAGTGACATGCTGCTTGAGGATGCGCAGCAAGTACAGTGCTTTGATTCAATCTCTGAGGTTGAGGAAGGGAGTATAATCAACCTAGAGGAAGGGGGTGCCAGTGATGACACACAAATAACTGGCACTCATGTTGCCCCAGCAGCTGCAGCATACTGCCAGGTTGGCTCCAGTGACGAGGAGATAGGGGGTGATGATGACAATGATGATGAGGTCACTGACTCCACCTGGGTGCCTGATCGAACAGAGGAATTAAGTGAGGAAGAGGGGGAGGAGGAGGCACAGCAAACACGAGGCACAACATCCTCTGTGACCAACCGTAGCACTAGCCAGTCCAAGGCATCACATGTCAGAGCTGCTCTGGTGCAGAGCGCTGTTGTCTCAAAGAACACATGCAGGAACTCTGTTGTCTGGGAGTTCTTTAAGAAATGTGCAGTAGAGCGCAGCGTTGCTATTTGTAATCTATATCAAATGAGGCTTAAGCGTGGGAAAGATACCGGACACTTAGGTACCACGTGCTTGAGGCGACATATGAACAACTGCCGCACATCCCGTTGGCGCAAAAATTGCATAGGTCCTCCTCCTCCTCATCTGTCTCTACCCCCACTGTATGTCCTGCCATGTCATTGCCTACAACCTCCACCGACAGGGATGATGCTACAGTAATGGATGTACCAGGTCCTTCCTCACAATGTGACATCATCCCAGCAGCTGAAGATTTACGCAGTCAGATTACGTTGCCGCAGCTGCTGCAGCGAAAGAAAAAATATAGTCCCAACCATCCCCAAGCACAGCGTCTAAATGCCAGCTTAGCAAAATTACTCGCATTGCAGCTGCTGCCTTTCCAGCTGGTGGACTCTGCTCCCTTCTGTGAATTTGCTGAATGTGCTGTACCACAGTGGCAGGTTCCAAAACGCCATAACTTTTCACGCAAGGCCATTCCAGCACGTGGAAGACAACGTTATCCAGTCATTGGGAAAGGCAGTCAGCAACAAGGTGCATGTGACTTTAGACACGTGGTCCAGCAAGCATGGACAGGGTCATTACATTTCCTTCACGGCACACTGGGTAACTCTGATTGTAGCTGGGAGGGATCCAAGACGGGGCTCTGTGCTGGAGCTTGTTCATCCACCACGCCTCCAGAAAGCTGCTTGTATGAGGTCTGTCTGCTTGAGGTCTGTCTGCTCCACCACCACCACCTCTCCCTCTTCCTCTGTCTCTGGCGAAGTGGCAGTTAAACCGATGCCTGACAGGGTCTACGCAATGGCTCAAGCAAAAAGATGCCATACTGTGCTTGAGCTGGTTTGTTTAGGGGACAGGAGCCACACCGGGCCAGAAATTCTGTCAGCTCTGCAGGGGCAGGTGCAGAGATGGTTAACACCACGCCAGCTTCAGCTGGGAATGATCGTCTGCGATAATGGCAGCAACCTTCTCTCCGCCCTACGCTAGGGTAAATTGATGCATGTACCATGCCTAGCACACGTCCTAAATCTAGTGGTACAGAATTTCCTAACCAAGTACCCAGGGCTGCCAGAGCTTCTCATCCAGGCCAGAAAAGTCTGCAGCCACTTTAGACGGTCATTCCCAGCAAGCGTTCGCCTGCCAGAAATTCAAAGAGAATTCCACCTTCCCACAAACCGTCTGATCTGTGACGTGCCCACCAGGTAGAACTCAACATTAGCAATGCTTCAGCGTCTGCACAAGCAGCAGAGGGCCATCAACGAGTACCTGTGTGAGTATGGCACAAGGACAGGTTCAGGTCAACTTGTTTTTTTTTCCCCCCAGTGGCTGATGATCAAGGATGCATGCACTGTACTGTCACCATTTGAGGAGGCAACGAGGATGGTGAGCAGGGACAGTGCATATATCAGTGACACAATTCCTTTAGTGTTCCTGCTGGAGCACACTCTGCAGGGAATTATAGATGTGGCTCTAGAGGCAGAGCAGCGGGAGGAAGAGGAGGCCTTCCCTAGCTCTCAAGGCCCCAGTCTTTCCGCAGACAGCATTCCAGCGGGTCCTACTCCTATCAGACAGGAGGAGGAGGAGGAGGAGGAGGAGGAGGAGGCAGAATATTTAAGTAGTGTGGGCATTGAAGGTGGGGATTCCTCAAGGGAGGGTTTCGTGTGCCCAGAAACACAAGGGCTAGTGCGTGGCTGAGAGGAGGAAGTGCACGATACGGTAATCCTCATTGACCAGGAAGACTCGGAAGCTAATGCCACCTCCAACCTACGCTGCATGGGCTCCCTTATGATGCAAAGCCTGCTAAAGAACCCCAGGATTCGTGATATCAAGGAGAGGGATCATTACTGGTTTTCAACCCTTCTTGATCCACGATACAAGGGTAAAGTTGCAGAGCTCATCCTGCCCGCACAGAGCGAGCACAGGATGAAAAAACTTGAGGACGCTCTAAAGCGACACTTGTGTAACACCTTTCCAGGCACTGGTAGATTACCAAGTGCTGACACACGTGCTTCGGAGGCTGCGGATGATCAGAGGAATAGTGGTGAAGGCCAGGGCCGCTTGACTGATGCATTTTTTAAATGTAGGCACCCATTGCCAGTGTCTTCACCATATGGTGCAGGACTACCTAGGGGCAAGGGCAGACCTGGATACCTTTCCAGCAGATGATCCACTTGCTTACCGGGTGTTGAGATTGGATCACTGGCCAGAATTTAGCCAATATGCTATGCAGCTACTAGGTTGCCCTTCATCTAGCGTGCTTTCTGAAAGGACGTTCAATGCCGCTGGAGGTTTTGTCACAGACAAAAGAGTGCGTCTGTCCACCGACTCTGTAGACCGGCTGACATTTATAAAAATGAATCAGTCCTGGATCAGCAGCTATCAATCCCCTGATGCTGAAGTAATGGAATAGATCGGGGATGTCCTCTTCTGCATTCACAAAACCTCCAGCACTGAACTCTTCCACAATACCACAAAAGGGTTACGGTGTGAAGGCACTTGCTACCATGAAAGGCACAATATTTGGCTGCACTGACGCCTGTGCCAGATTTATATCATTTTAATTTTTTGAACCGCAGGGTCCAACCCTGCAGTCTTCCACAATACCACAGAGGGGTTACTGTATTATGATGGCACTTGCAGGTCTGGCACCAAAGGCACAATATCTGGGTGCACTGACGCCTTGACCAGAATCATATCTTTTTAATATAGGACCACATGGTCCACCCCTGCATTCTTCCACAATATCACAGAGGGGCTACTGTATGATGATACTTGCTGGCCTGGCAGTCTTGCACCAAAGGCAGAATATCTGGGTGCACTGACGCCTTGACCAGAATCATATCTCTTTAATATAGGACCACATGGTCCACCCCTGCATTCTTCCACAATACCACAGAGGGGTTACTGTATGATGACACTTGCTGGCCTGGCACCAAAGGCACAATATCTGGGTGCACTGACGCCCATTACCAGATAAAAAACTTTTCAATATAGGACCGCAAGGTCCACCCCTGCTTTCTTCCACAATACTACAGAGGGGTTACTGTATGATGCAGTGGCATAGCGTGGGTTGTCAGCGCCCGAGGCCAGCCAAGAATTATGCACCCGACCAACCTGTGGACACGTTATCGATATTGCCCCTGCCAGCTCACCTGGATATTGCCCCAGCTCACACATGGATATTGCCCCAGCTCACACATGGATTTGCCCCAGCTCACACATGGATTTGCCCCAGCTCACACATGGATATGCCCCAGCTCACACATGGATATGCCCCAGCTCACACATGGATATGCCCCAGCTCACACATGGATATTGCCCCAGCTCTCACATGGATATTGCCCCAGCTCTCACCTGGATATTGCCCCAGCTCTCACATGGATATTGCCCCAGCTCACATATGGATATTGCCCCAGCTCACACATGGATATGCCCCAGCTCACACATGGATATGCCCCAGCTCACACATGGATATGCCCCAGCTCACACATGGATTTGCCCCAGCTCATGGATATACTGCCCCAGCTCATGAATATATGCCCCAGCTCATGGAGATACTGCCCCAGCTCATGGAGATACTGCCCCAGCTCATGGAGATACTGCCCCAGCTCATGGATATTGCCCCAGCTCATGGATATACTGCCCCCCAAGCTCTCATGGATATGCCCCAGCTCAGACCCCAGACCAGACATGGGGTGGCTGTTCGAATGCTCTATCCGGAGTCCCACGTGACCGCGGCTTGGGTCCTTCAAAGAGTGGAAGCGAGGAAACTTTCCCTGCGCCGCACAGGCAGGTAAGTATGCCGGAGACGGAGCTCCAGGGGCGGCTGTCCGAATGCCAATAGAGCATTCGAACAGCCGCCCAAGCCCAGGCCTCAACTTTTAGGGGTGCAAATTTCTTTTGAAATTACGCGCCCCTAAGAAAACTGTGCCCGGGGCCACGGCCCCCCCCAGCCCCCCCCCACGCGACGCCACGGGTATGATGATACTTGCTGGCCTGGCAGTCTTGCACCAAAGGCAGAATATCTGGGTGCACTGATGCCTTGACCAGAATCATACCTTTTCAATATAGGACCACATGGTCCACCCCTGCATTCTTCCACAATATCACAGAGGGGTTACTGTATGATGATACTTGCTGGTCTGGCAGTCTTGCACCAAAGGCAGAATATCTGGGTGCACTGACGCCTTGACCAGAATCATATCTTTTTAATATAGGACCACATGGTCCACCCCTGCATTCTTCCACAATACCACAGAGGGGTTACTGTATGATGACACTTGCTGGCCTTGCACCAAAGGCACAATATCTGGGTGCACTGACGCCCATTACCAGATAAAAAAACTTTTCAATATAGGACCGCAAGGTTCACCCCTGCATTCTTCCACAATACCACAGAGGGGTTACTGTATGATAGTACTTGCAGGCCTGGCACCAAAAGCACAATATTAGGGTGCACTGCCACTGACGCCTGTATCAGATTCATATCCTCAGAGGGGTTACGGTGTGTCGGCACTGTTGGGGACGCTAAAGGACCAATTTTGAAGCACCTATTGTTACTTTCATCCAAAGCCTGCATAAGTTTCACAATAATTTAGCCAAAAACATCAGTAAACTTTTTCTGCATGTACGAAAATGGCTCCTCTTTTCATACAGACTGCCGCCCCAAACAGTTGTTTATGGATAGATTAAAGGAAAAGCATTTACCGTCATTTGAAATGTCATTTTTTTGTTTTTAAGTGTTTCTATACATCCTAGAAATCCGCCACTTCATGGGCAGGTTATGGGGACCTCCTAGGCACGATATTTGAAGGAATTTTTGGTTTTAATTTTTAACCCTTATTTCATGGAAAACTCACTGTCCCTTTAAAAACGTTTTTTTTAAAACTTTTTGTCCTTGTTTCCTGTCCCCCAGGTCACTACCCGGACCCCCATACACCTTTTATGGCAAATATCTAGCATATATGCCCTCTTGGAGGGCACTCTAAAAACCGAATTTTCAGCCCCATTGACTTGCATGGAGTTCGAGGTCGGGTTCGGACCCGAACATATGGGAAGTTCGGGTTCGGCCCGAACCGAACTCGAGGGGTGTTCGGCTCATCCCTATTGAAGATGTTATAGCTGCAAAGGGTGGACCGACGTCATATTGAACCCTATGGATTAGGAATGGGATGTCACTTAAGTTCATATGCGAGGCAAGGCAGGTGAGCGAATACTTTTGGCAATGTAAAAGAAATTACATATTGCTGTGAATCTATGTAACTCATACATTCAGAATCTTAATACAATAGTATTTTTAATTGAAGAAAAGCAGCTGTTTGCTTTCACTACACTTGTGCTAAAAATTGAAAGTTGTCTTTCCAAACACAGGGCAAAATAGCCTATAACATCTGTTATGATAGTGAAATGGGAATCCTTTTTGGCAGAAATTGATACTTAGTGCCTGTCTTCCATTTTGTTCTGTTATTTATATATTGTGATCCAGCACGTCACCGGGGCGATGCAGCACGGTCCTCTAGAGCAATTATGGCACACACATTCTCGCCACGTAGTATAAAGTTTATTTCTGCAGCAGTCAGAAATTAACAAAAATATAACTGAAAACAAAACCCAGCTCGTCTGAGCTTTTACTAACAGTTCCGCATCCCTTACTATCTTGAGAAAATAACAAAAGAATGAAACCCTTTGCCAACCTTTTTAAGCTGCCAGCCTCAGAGCGTGTGTGTGTGTGTGTGTGTGCGTGTGTCTTACTTCTGCTTCCTTCCACCCAGGAACCATTTAAGGGCTTAACAATTAGCAGGTGGGGAAAACTTTGCAGCAAGGTAACAATTTAATACACATATTTCCCTCTGGGGCTCAAACAACCCAATCCCCTCTCACAAACATAGGGGAATATAAAACGACATTGTGAATCATTCCCCTCACCTTATCACAATATACACAATGCCAAATACTCTTGCACTTACAAACCTTTTCTCACTTTCAATGCCTGGTGCCCAGCTCAACATAATCTTTTTCCTCATCTAAAGGTCCTTATATAAAACTTCAAAACTTTATTAATGATCATTTCAACTAATTTCCAATGCGCTTTCATCAGGACTCATTAAAGCATAAAACACCACACAAGTATTTATAACAAAGAGAGTCTACTCACCCCTTCGGTCCAGCTCCCACACCAGGGAATGCTGACCACCCACATGTGGGGGCGAAGATACAAGCCAGTTCCACAATATGGAATGTTGTAATGTTGTGAGATAGAAATTACATGTGGCATCAATAGGGCAAGAGCAGAAATTTTCAGGTATTAGGGTCAGCCAGTGTTGATTTGGTTGTTGTTGCTAGCACATGCGTGTCTGCTGTTGATTGTTATAGTTTCAATAAAAATCATGGACCTTTCCCCAGTTTCCCTCTCTCTCTGTGGGCTATATTCTAGTCCACTGTTGTGTTTTTCTGTTTGTAAATTAGTAGGTTTAGTCCTATTGGGGAAGGGAGAGACATTTTTTTGTATAAGAGTAGGGGACCCAGAAGAAAGCCGCGAGGTTCCCCAACTGAGAGAGGAAACGGGGGTGAAGAGGCACCAGCGAAGGAGACAATGGAGGAGCAAAGCGAGAGATAGGAAGAGATCAAGAGAGACCATTGTCACTGAGGCCAAGTTGATGAGGAGCAGGAGAGGGTGGTCAACAGTGTCAATGCAGGGGAGAGGTCAAGAAGAATAAGCCGGGAGAAGGGACCTTTGGTTTTAGCAGCAACTAAATCACTAGTAACTTTGATCACAGAAGTCTCAGAGTGCTAGGAGTGAAAGCTAGACTGGTGTGGATCACGTAGAGAATTAACTAAGATTTTGGAGGCAAAGTGGAGCAAAGAGAAGGGAAGGTAGTTTGAAAGGGAGGTGGGCTCAAGAGATGACTTCTTCAGAATGGAGGATGATCAGAGCACGTTTGAATGCAGAAATGAATACTCCAGAGAAGAGGGAGAGGTTGAAAATGTGAGTCAAAGCAGGGACAATAACAGGTAGGACAAACCAAATAAGGAGATGGGGTCAAGCGGACATGTGGTCAGACAGGAGGACATGAGAAGTGCCCTGACATTTTCCTCTGATAAAAGGAATACATAGTAGAAGAACAGGGATTGAAGGAGTGAGGTTGAATGGTTAATGAAGGAAGGCAGTGAAGAGATTTTAAGTCTAAGTTTATTAATTTTATCGGTGGCGTAGTCAGCAAAGTTGACACCACTGTGATCCGTGGAAGATTGAGTGGAAGTGGTGCGCATTAACAAATTAAAAGTATGAAACAGACATCTGGAATCATGAGAAAAGGTGGAGCTGAGGGATGAGACATAAATTTGTTTAGCAAGCGATAAAGCAAGACTGTTGGAATGGAGCATTAATTTGTAGTGCAGGAAGTCAACCAAAGTGCAAGACTTCATCTAGCCACGATAAGCTGCCCTGGAACTCCACTGAAAATATTGTGTGTATTTAGTGTGCCACCATTGATGGTTAGGCCTGTATGTTAAACAGAGTGAGGTAGGCATGAGTTCAAATGCTGTGGAGAGGTCAGAGTTGAAGAGATCAGAGGCTGTGTCAGTTCAGTTGTATGTTGCAATCAGAAGAAGAGGAGGAGGGATAGCGGTGGAGAGTAGCTTTAGACCATAGTCACCAAGGTGTCTTCGAAGTAGAGGAGGAGTGGGAGTAGAAACAGGAGGCTCGGTTGTCAGTAATTGACCGTGATGGACCACAGATATTATGTACTGCATAAAAGACGGAGGCTCCCGCCATTCAGAGCAGGGTTTGCTTGGGAGCAGATGTGTTGCCCAAAGTCCATAGTTGTTTTTTCCGTCTGAGACACTTGACCTTTGTCCATCACGAGACCGCCGGGCCAAATTCATGAAATGATGCTTACAAATCAAACGGTTGATATATTCTGATTGTTTATTCTAATTGGAATTGCATTATTACTTTTGAATAAAATATACTATATCCTACTGGCGTGGCTTATTCTTAGCATACAAAGTACAGAGCAAAGCAACATAAACAAATCATATTACACAGCCTATAACTTCAACAAAACATATTACAATACTTTTATTACATTAAGAAAAGAAAACCTCCTTTGAACAGCACCATATACATACCGCTATTATATGAGCTGCATTGTAGTAACATAACTAATTTTGTGTATACAAACCTTTATCCAGCGTTGGTTAGCTTCCTTCAGGCCACTTTCAATTTTTCTTTTTTCTTCTGGGGCTAATGTTGAACTTCCTATTGCAGTCCCACCAGCTTCATTTAATTGCTTCAAGTGATCCTTATGTGGTAAAAGTTCATCCACTCTATACTGTGATACAAGAAGTACACATATTGTTAATATGAGCTATAAGGATATATTGAATATACAAAATTATGATGTACAGTTAGCGCTCGGGATTTAAAGACATCTGTCTAATATTTAGTAGTTGCCAATTAGATACTTATTTTCTAAATTAACCAGTAAACCAAATGCAAAATTGATCTACTTATTTTAAGTACATGAAAGGGTTTACAAAAACAAGGGATTTATTTACAACAGCAAAGTATATAAACAGCAAGGATCAAGAAAAACACACATCAAAACTAAAGACCTGAGCACTAGAAATAAACTAAAATACTGAGATACAAATACCAAAACATAGAACCAGATCAGAACGAAAAGCAAGAAACAGATAGCTAATCAAAAAGCAACAACATGAGAGGGCTAAATACTAGAGCAACATAAGCAAGAACATAAACCGGATTTAAACTAGAGAAAACATGAATATTAGACATGAACTTGAACCAAGAACATAGACCTGAATATAGACAGAAGAACTAAGAAAGGATATATTAAATGCAAACATCACCTAAGCAAGACAGACCTGAACATGAATGCATGAGCTGAGTACACTGAATCAGGATCAGAATGAAGCTAGAATCACAGTGAGGCTTGAATCAAGACTAGGAATACAGAACAAACTGAGAACATGAATCAGACTGAGAACAAGGATAAACTGGAGGCTAGGATCAGAGTGAATACCAAAATGAGGCAGCGCCCTTCTTTGGGCGATGCCTGCTTTTATACAGAGTCCACTTAAACAATTGAGTCCAGGTGAGGTCCAGGCTTGAACGTGAACCAAAGGTCCAGAACTTGGCTGCAATATACATAGAAGCCAGAGGGGGTGCCAGAGACCCAGGACGTGACAGGTGGCTTAACTACACTGAAACAATTGTGATATAGCCACTGCACACACTTATTTTATTGTTTACGAAGTAATCTACCTGTACCGTGGCTGCCCAATAAAGAAAAGCCTGAAACACTGATCAAACTAATATAAATCAAAATGTAAAAAAGAGAGTCCTTGCGCATGAAATCTCTTAGAGTGAAATCTTTGATGCTCTTTTTCTTTAGATATCCCCCTTCTTCATCATAGCTTAATACACAAAAGTGGAGCATACATTGCGCAGTATGTCTGATAGGAAGAGAATAAGAATATGGGGATATCTGTTCAACTCACTTGTTCGAGAGCCCCAAATATGCACTGACGTGTTTCGACAGTCTTTTTCAAAGTGCATTTTTTCCATTATGCACTTTGTAAAAGACTGTATGTCGAAACGCGTCAGTGCGATTTTTACTTATTAAAATATCCACTTGGTGGTTTTAACTTACATATGGTGGCAAGCTGCAGTTTGTATACTTCATATCCTTCACCATTCTGGAGACTTTCAGACAGACAGCGAGACGGTATCGGTGAGGATTTTATCCATTACCAATTTCATTGCTCAGAGCCGGCATATTTGGGGCTCTCGAACAAGTGAGTTGAACAGATATCCCCCATATTCTTATTCTCTTCCTATCAGACATACTGCGCCATGTATGTTACACTTTGTGTATTATAGGTATGATGAAGAAGGGGGATATCTAAAGAAAAAGAGCATCAAAGATTTCATTCTAAGAGATTTTGTGCGCAAGGACTCTTTTTTACATTCGTATATCTTTTTGTGTGGATTAAGAAGTGATACCACACAAGACCTTGCTGCAATATGTGTTTTGTATTTGTTCTATGTAAATAAGTGTATCTACAACCACCACCATTTTTCGTTTGCCTATTTCTCATGCAGAGCCTAACTAACCATTTGTTTCCCCTCACTACAACATTGGGCAGCTAAGCCACTTACCAATAAGCAAAACAAAATAAAAATGTACTTCCCTTAGTAGCTTCAGGGTTTGTTTCCTTCTCTGCTGCACGAGGCACAAATACTGCCCTCTCAGAGGGAACCACCATACCTATAAAGGCAGGGCAGTCTTAATCAGGCGTCACCTGATAACTCAAGTTATAGGGGGAAAAGGGATTTTTCCATTTGCCTGTTAATAAAACTGAACTGTGGTCTATGACCCTGCCCCTAATCACACTGTCACACAATCAGTTGTTTATAGAGGGTCGTTCCACTGACGTGAGCCAAAGCTGAGAAGACTATTGCCATTACCAAAATGACATTTAAAGTTCCTTTAAGATAAAGGGCCACTACCACCAAAAAATGAAATGTTCTTATTTTATTTACTTTATGCTGCTCATATCTTACATGTTTTCTCTTGTATGTTTAATTAAGAAAATGTTATACTATATACAGTACGTGTTACTGTGTGCATCCATTTTGTAATCTTTTGGGTTGTAAACTGCTCCCCCCAATTGTATCTTTACCTCACATGGTCCTCACTTTCTGGTTTTGGTCATATAATGGAGTCTATGGGTCAGGCTTTACATCATTGTATTGTGTGGAATGAATTCAAGGGACATCACCCAGCTTTTATCTCAGATAGTCTAGCAAACAATAGCCTAATCTAAACATTCCATCATCCACCTAGATAACTGTAACATAATGTAGATTAAATGAACAAGAGTCACGAAGCAAAGCTTTTGGAAAATGTTGCATCATGGGAAAATCTCAAAAATGGAATCTGGAGATAAAAAAAATAAATTATTTTTTTTCCTTTTCACATGCAATTAGTTCAAACAAAGAAGAGAAAAAACCAGCAGCATGTGTTTTATAACATTGTATTATTTGAAATGCACAGGTAATCTAGTTACAGTTTATGTAAGTGGTAGCATCCCTTTAAAGTGATCCTAGGTTAATTCTAATCTAATTCTCTAACTTGATTCAGTTCTTCTGCAGACCTCTGCTTTTTTGCATACAGTTCCCCTGCAGTTTTCTGGCAGGACACCAGTTTCAAGTTCAGCAACTGTATCCTATCCATCAGAGTTGAAACATATTGTATATGTTTATATTTTTTGCATATATTGTATATGGTAGAAGTGCATTCCTCTGAGCATAGCCAAAGTTCATTCTATTAAAGAATAACAGTGATACATTTGTCTGAAGTAACTTTGGGCTACCATAATAAAGTTCCTTTCTCTGTATAACATAGCCCAAGTTCATTGTAGTTAGACCAACTGGGATTTTCAGTTATATTCAACTACAGTATACAATGAACTTCAGTTAAACAATGGTACTTAGTGAATTAACCCATATGAAAATGTAGAACATGTTCTTATTGTTTGAACTTTCCATAATAATACAGCATTGTTTACTTTAGACTTATACACCCGAATATTAATCTTGAAATTTTAAAATCACAACTTCTTTTTAATTTGGTTCTTGAAATGTATATTTACATTGCGTTATATACACATTAGATATTTTGATCGTAAATTAATTTAGAGCTATTAGTCTGCAAGCAATACATGGTCCAACTGTATATGTAGTTGGCACATTAGAATGGGGAGAAAATATTTAGATCATTGTCAGAGAAATACTTTGGGATTTAGGCATTTACTCGGATACCCCACAACTAATGTAAACTGCCCTCAGTGATCAATTTGCAGCATCTCCGTTCTACGAATATGGACAAATATTTCACATATATTTAAATGTTTGTACCCACTGCGCATGCAGTTTCATGGAGTGTTATAAATAATGAATATGAATGAATAATGTGATAAAATATATTATTTGTATAACGAATATATATATATATATGTACATAACTTATGTTGTTCTTTATATCAATATATATTAACATATACTAATATATATACAGTATATATATAACAAAAACATGGAGAGAGCACTCCAGACAAACACATTCAAAAACCTGCAACAACAGCTCCATGCATGGGTACATAATACCTGCTTTTACCACATGGTGAAAATTTCATAACTCTGAGCTTTGCTGAATAAAATGGTGGAAATTTGGATCGCAATGAACGGCCATGGATTGCTTAAGCCTGCCAACAGCGTCAATGTAATCCACCCTCTGGCAGGTCCTACTCTGCAAACCTAATGACTGCCCATAATGGGATAAACTCACTTACTGAGGAACAGGTCCCTTCATGGAGCTCCCGCAGATCAAGGTTAAATAGAACCTGGAGGAGGAGTACCATGTGGTAAAAGCTGGTATTATGTACCCATGCATGGAGCTGTTGTTGCAGGTTTTTGAATGTGTTTGTCTGGAGTGCTCTCTCCATGTTTTTGTTTTGTATTTTATTTTGAGACGCACCCATACTGAAACGCTTAGTTAAGGCTGAGTGCTACCCCCCCCCCATGTTTTTTGTATGTATTTCCTGGGTATGCACCCCTCCCTGCCACAGGTACTCCTCCTCCAGGTTCTATTTAACCTTGATCTGCGGGAGCTCCATGAAGGGACATGTTCCTCAGTAAGTGAGTTTATCCCATTATGGGGAGTCATTAGGTTTGCAGAGTAGGCCCTGTCAGAGGGTGGATTACATTGACGCTGTTAGCAGGCTTAAGCAATTCACGGCCATTCATTTCGAACCAAATTTCCACCATTTTATTAAGCAAAGCTCAGAGTTATGGAATTTTCACCATGTGGTAAAAGCTGGTATTATGTACCCATGCATGGAGCTGTTGTTGCAGGTTTTTGAATGTGTTTGTCTGGAGTGCTCTCTCCATGTTTTTGTTTTGTATTTTATTTTGAGACGCACCCGCACTGAAACGCTTAGTTAAGGCTGAGTGCTACCCCCCCATGTTTTTTGTATATATATATAAATATATATATTGTAGGGGATCAGTCTCAATATAGAGGCAAACTCGCAGTCGCTTCAACAAAAATGCCAGCTTTAATTTTCAGACAGCCATCATTAAAAAAAGAAACAAAAAGGTTGCAGGCATCCAGCCAAAATCCATTGATAGAAACAAATAAAAGTCCGCTCCACTGCGCCTTACTGGTTAGTTAGTGACAGTCCTCCGAGCTGGGTTGGTTTCCTCCAAGGGAACAGCTTATAGTTCATCCATAGAACCCTATCTCACAGACAGGTTTTCTTATTCTTCTAACACAGGAGTTGCTGCATTCAGCACACCGTCTCTCCATGCACTGAGACACACACACTGCTAGGTGCAGCTGCACATTAAATGAATCCCTGTCGCACCCAGAGCTAATTAAACTCCTGATTACACCAACTCCAGAATCTGTTTTACCCATACAAGTTAAAGAGCTATTGGTCTTTACCTTCAAATCTATACTAGCTATATACTAGCAGTACCTTAGATGATGAATCTAAGCATTCGTGGAGGAATGTATCTGCCATCTATCACTTTTCCTGCCACCCTGGCAGGTTCTACTGGCACTCTGTTACATATCCCCCCCTCTGCTCAAACTGCTGAGGGTGCTCAACCCCACCAAACAGGCTGTAGACTTGGGAAAGAGCATCGGCATTAGCATGTTGGCGACCTGGTCTATGCTCCACTACAAATCTGAAATTCTGCAGGGCCAGGAACCATTGGGTAACTCTTGTGTTCCTTTCTTTATTCCGAGCCATCCACTGGAGAGGGGCATGGTTCGTTAGGAGCCTAAACTGCCGTCCTAACAAATAATACTTTAAGCTCTCAAGGGCCCACTTAACCGCTAAACATTCCCATTCCACAATGGCATATTTACGCTCCGCTGGGGTCAACTTCCTGCTTAAGAAAGAAACAGGATGTTCTTCCCTGTTCACCTCTTGGGACAACACTGCACCTAAGCCCAACTCCGATGCATCTGTCTGAACCACAAATTGCTTCGTAAAGTCAGGAGTAATCAAAACCGGACTTTTGCACAGTGCTGTCTGGAGGTCCTGGAAAGCGCTCTCCGCTTCCGGGGTCCAAGTCATAGCCGAAGACTTTCCTCCCTTTGTTAGATCTGTGAGAGGAGCTTCCCTAGTGGAGAAATTGGAGACAAATTTTCTGTAATAGCCTATCAACCCTAAAAAGGCTCTCACCTGTTTTTATTTAGGGGTCTTGGTCAATTTTGGATAGCTCGGATTTTGGTGACTTGGGGCTTCGCTACTCCCCTTCCAATAATGCATCCCAAATAGCGGGGCTCCTCCAAACCCACTGCACACTTCTTGGGATTAGCTGTCAGTTCAGCATCGCGGAGGGCATTAATGACAGCCTGTACTTTGAGCAAGTGGCTCTCCCACTCTGCACTAAAGATCACTACGTCATCCAAATATGCAGATGCATAGTTTTTGTGTAGCTTAAGGACACGGTCCATCTTCCGCTGAAAAGTGGCGGGAGCCACATGTAGGCCAAACGGCATCCTTTTATACTGCCAATGACCTTCTGGAGTAGAAAATGCTGTTTTCGCTTTAGCCAGATCGGTTAGGGGTATTTGCCAGTACCCTTTTGTAATGTCAAGGGTGGTGCTATACCGAGCAGGGCCTAAACACTCGACTAGCTCGTCTACCCTAGGCATAGGATAAGCATCAAATTTTGAGACCTCATTTAGCCGCCGGAAGTCATTACAAAATCGGATGCTACCATCAGGGTTGGGAATAAGAACAATGGGACTACACCATTCATTATGTGACTCTTCAATAATCTTAAAATCCAACATCCTCTTGATCTCATCTGAGACTACTTGGCGCCGAGCTTCCGGGATGCGAAAGGGTTTTAAGTTTACTTTTACCCCCGGTTCAGTCACAATATCATGCTTTAGCATGGTGGTTAAGCCTGGTAAATCAGAAAATAATTCTCTATTCCTTAGTAGAAATTCTTTGGCCTCTTGCTTTTGACTCACTGACAGGGCCTCAGCTATCTCTACTTCAGACACCATAGTAGACAGTGTGCGAGTCATAGCTAAGGGGTTTTGGGCCATCAGGGATGCTCGATCTTTCCATGGCTTTAATAGGTTTACATGATAAATTTGATAGGGTTTCTGTTTACCAGGTTGGTGTACCCTGTAATTCACCTCCCCAACCTGCTCTACAACTTCATACGGCCCTTGCCATTTTGCCAGGAGCTTACTCTCGACTGTAGGTACCAGTACGAGTACTCTGTCCCCAGGGTTAAAGGTTCTGACCTTGGCTGAATGGTTACATACTCTAGCCTGAGCGTGTGGAGCCTGTTGTAAGTATGACTTAACTATGGGCATCACTTTCTCAATTCGGTCCTGCATTTGTGCAATATGCTCCACTACACTTTTGAGAGGGATTGCCTCTTGTTCCCAGGTCTCCTTTGCTTTATCTAAGAGGCCTCTCGGATGTTGGCCGTACAGCAACTCAAAAGGAGAGAAGCCCGTGGAAGCTTGGGTACTTCCCGTATAGCAAACATGAGGTAGGGCAAGAGGCAATTCCAGTCCTTTCCATCAGCAGCTACCACCCTCTTTAATATTCCTTTCAAGGTTTTGTTGAACCTCTCCACCAAACCATCGGTTTGGGGGTGGTACACAGAAGTGAGTAAATGGTCAATTTTAAACAGTTTACACAATTCCTTTGTTACCTTAGACATGAAGGGCATGCCTTGGTCAGTTAACAGTTCACAAGGAATACCCACCCGTGTAAACATAAGAGACAGCTCTTTGGCAATACTTTTTGAGGAGGTATTCCTTAAAGGGATTGCTTCTGGGTAACCGGTGGCATAGTCTAAGCCTACCAGGGTGTACTGATGACCCCTGGCGGACTTAACCAAGGGACCCACAATATCCATTGAAATCCTATCAAAGAGTACCTAAATGATGGGCAACGGTACCAATGGACTCCTGAACCAGGAGACGGGAGACAGGAGCAGTGATCTGGCAAACTGGACACGACTCACAGTACAATTTTACATCATTATGTAGACCTGGCCAATAAAAGCATTGTAACACCCACTCTTTAGTTTTATCTAAACCTAGATGTCCCCCAAGTACATGAGAATGTGCTAAGTCTAATAGCATACGTCGATGGGTTTGTGGTACCAGTAACTGCTCAGTTCTGTCACCCCCGTATTTCATCCACTCTATACAATAAGTCATTTTCCATAGAAAAATAAGGGAATATAGTCTCCGCCCCCGGTTCTTGGGGTGCTCCATTTACAACTTTTACCTGTTCCCTGGCCCGACTTAAGGTGGGATCCCTAAGCTGGGCAGTGCCAAACTTGTCATGGGGAGGTCTGGCAGTTCTACCTCTGGGGTGTGGTCCTCAGCATCACCTGCTAAGACCTCCAGGGGAAAATTCACAAGTACATTCTCCTGAGAGCTCTCTTCCAGCGGGGCTGTATCCGGACTGTAAGATTTAGACACTGTGTTGGGTCCATCTGCATTAGCTGTCTCCCATAAGTCCCAGAAAAAGGGGAAATCTTGCCCCAGTATAGCATTGTACATCAGACTTGGGACCACTCCCACTTCATGATCCCGGGTGCCACAAACAGTTTCAATGGACACCACGGCTGTGGGGTAGCACTTAGTATCCCCCTGAATGCAGATGACCCCATCAGCTGTTGTTTAACCTATTGAGGATTAACTAGAGCTGCATGCACTAGAGTGACGAGACTGCCAGAATCCAGCAAGGCAGTCATCTTGCAACCATCCACTGTAATCACACAAACCTGTTTCTCGGTCTCCACAGTCTGTTGTGGGGCGCCTCCTGGTGTAGCAACCAGAGACTGTCACAGAGAAAACCCACAATCCATAGGCTCTTGGTTTAGGGGACAACTGGCAATCATATGTCCTGGTTCATGGCAGCGCCAGCACACTACCGGCCCCCAGTCTTGTCGTACCTCTGAGGGTCGGTTGGGTCTTTTTATGAGTTGCATAGTATGGTTGTCAATAGCCTGCACCTCCTCCTCTTTGCCCCTTGGGTCAGAAGAGCTCTTCGCAAAAGTGGTGGACTTCTGACTCCTGGGGGGGGGATTCTTTGGGGACTGCACTCCGAAGAAAATCCTCAGTACTTAAATACTGCTCCACGAGGGCCACCAATTCTTCAATATCTTTGGGGTCAGCTCAACCTGCAAACCACTGTATAGGGATTGGAAGGGCTCTCACAAAGTGGTCCACCACAACTCTCTGACCATCTGGGCAGGGTTGGAAATCTCCAGTTGTAACCACATGCGTGTGAGGTGAACAAGGTCATATATCTGGGACCTTACCAGTTTGTCCACTTTGAACTCTCAGGCATGGATGCGCCGGGCTCTCAAGGCCATGGTAACCCCCAGGCGGGCCAGAATCTCTGTCTTGAGTCTGTGGTACTGCTGAGCCTCAGCAGCACTTAAATCAAAGTAGGCCACCTGTGGATCTCCAGTCAGAAAAGGGGCAAGGACCTCAGCCCATGGGTCCTTGGGCAGACCCTCACACTCCGCCAGCCTTTCAAAAACCTTGAGGAAGGCCTCCACATCATCCTCAGTGGTCATTTTTTGTAGTGCGGCTTGCACCCGCTTGCGTACTGCTGCAACATTTTCCACAGATGGAGTCCTTTCAGACAGACTGTATCTGACTGTGGATATGTAAACTAAACTCTTTTTGCTCTGTTATAGCTGCCTGGATAGCCACTGCCCGCATTCTCCACCAATTGTAGGGAATCAGTCTCAATATAGAGGCAAACTGGCAGTCGCTTCAACAAAAATGCCAGCTTTAAGTTTCAGGCAGCCATCATTAAATAAAAAAGAAACAAAAAGGTTGCAGGCATCCAGCCAAAATCCATTGATAGAAACAAATAAAAGTCTGCTCCAATGAGCCTTACTGGTTAGTTAGTGACAGTCCTCTGAGCTGGGTTGGTTTCCTCCAAGGGAACAGCTTATAGTTCATCCATAGAACCCTGTCTCACAGACAGGTTTTCTTATTCTCCTAACACAGGAGTTGCTGCATTCAGCACACCGTCTCTCCATGCACTAAGATACGCACACACTGCTAGGTGCAGTGTAATGGTAGCGGTAACACTGCCACACGAGTAGCGGAGTTGAGATCCTTGAGGGCAATAATATCTGCTTAAAAAACACAATTGGTTCATAAACAACAGACTGTAACTTAATAGCCAAGGAGACACAAGGGTTAACGGAATTGCCTCTAGGCTCTGAAGGTTTCAAGACCAACAGGTTACCTAGGACACGCTCAGAAACATGATACGTGGAACGTGAGTCCGTGAAGTATTCAAGGTGCAGGGCAGTCAAAGCAAATGGCAAAAATAAACAATCTTTCTGAATTGCAGTTTTCACATGAACACAGACAGGAGTAGTACGTTGGGTAAATGTACCTCGAAAGGTCACAACTTCAAAAGATACCCTAAGACAAGATGGGACAGAACCCAGACACCGAGCAATAAACCCAGCTGCAAGCATAGGGTTAATTGCCAGCGCTCACAAACAGCAATATTCAAATGTTCAGATAGAGTGGTAAAAGTACAAGCCGGGTCAGTCAACAGGAGAAGGATTCGCATACAGAAATGGATCGGTAACAGTAAACAATAAGGAATAAACTTAACGCTGATGGAAACAAACTCCACGTCAGGGCAAGGAGGCCATTCCTCCTTTCCTCTTTTAAACCTGGCGGCTCCTTGTGACTACACCAGACCCCGCCCCCTCAGATGCCAGTCTGCCATCAGGACGTGCTGGCAACCGAGCAGCCAACGGCACACCACCCTGCCCAGACCCCCGAGGGAGCACAACAGGGGCTGAAGATGTAACATGCAGCTGCACATTAAATGAATCCCTGTCCCACCCAGAGCTAATTAAACTCCTGGTAACGCCAGCTCCAGAATCAGTTTTACCCATACAAGTTAAAAAAGCTATTGTTCTTTACCTTCAAATCTATACTAGCAGTATCTTAGATGTGTAGGGATTATTATTCAATAAGAAACTTATACGAGACACAAATATCAATCGTTTATATTTTTCGTGGAGGAATGTATCTGCCATCTATCACTTTTCCTGCCACCCTGGCAGGTTCTACTGGCACTCTGTTACAATATATATATATATATATATTAGTATGTGTTGGTATACATTATAATCTTTTAAATCTTTTAATACAGGAGACTCCTCAGGAGACATGCAATTCAAATAATCATGTATATGAAAGACATATGTCACCTTCACTTTCTCCAGTAAATCGTTTAACTGCAGCTCATTTCCAGGTTCAGTTGGTGTTCTAGCAATGTCCTCTGCATCCTCCAACCAAACATTGAATTTATTTAGATCTTCCTGTAATCCATATAAACTCTTTTTTTCTTCTTCTAGCCTGCAAGAGATGAAAGTGCAAATGCCAATCAATAGCAAATTATAAAAAAATAAAAGAATTCAATGTTAAACAAAATTTTGTTTTCTGCTTTTTTTTTATAGGACGTCTGCCTATGTTTAACCATTGTAAAAGATTAAATTAAAATTTATACACACACAAACATATATAGTCTATGCAAAGGATTAATATGCATAAAAAAAAGTGGCGGGAGTTGTTGGGACCTTTTTGCTGCCTTGCATCCTCGTGCCTGCGCTTTCGGCACCTATGATCCTGCTCCTCTAGTCTACTATCTTGCACCTCCTGTCTATGGAGTTGTTCCTCCTGTTTATTAATCAAGTCGCCTAATTTGGACATGATTTCAGATAACTCTGCCAGATCCATTGGCCCTGATGTAATGTAACGGTAGCGGTAATGCTGCCACACGAGTAGCGGAGTTGAGATCCTTGAGGGCAAAAATATCTGCTTGAATAACAAAAAAGGTTCATAAACTACAGACTGTAACTTAATAGCCAAGGAGACACAAGGGCTAACTGAATTGCCTCTAGGCTCTGAAGGTTTAGAGACCAACAGATTACCTAGGACACGCACAGAAAAATGATACGTGGGACGACAGTCCATGAAGTATTCAAGGTGCAGGGCAGTCAAAAGAAATTCAGAAACAGTACGGACTGGTTTGAAATTGCAGATAGTAGATACCTGGCTAATACTAGAAGGTACTGACTTGCAGACAAGCTTGTTCTCACGAGTATATTCAGAGATGCGATTAGAAATAACAAACGGAAGAAATAAACAATCTTTCTTAATCGCGGTTTTCACATGAACATTAGCATGAGCAATACGTTGGGTAACAGTACCTCAAAAGGTTACAAGCGATACTCCAAGACGAGATGGGACAGAACCCAGACAGCGAGCAATAAACCCAGCAGCAAGCCTAGGGTTAAATTGCCAACGCACACAGACAGCGATATACAAACGTGCAGATAGAGTGGTCAAAGTACAAGCCGGGTCAATTAACAGGAGAAGGAATCGCATACAGAAATGGGTCGGTAACAGGATATCAATGTAGGAATAAACTTAGCGCTGCTGGAATCAAACTCCACGTCAGGGCGATGAGGCAACCCCTCTTCCCCTGTTTTAAACCCGGCGACTCCTTGTGACTACACCAGGCCTCGCCCCCTCAGTTGCCAATCTGCCATCAGGAAGTGCTGGCAACCGACCAGCCAGCAGCAAACCACCATGCCCAGACCCCCCAGGGAGCACAACAGGGGCTGAGGATGTAACAGAACCCCCCCATCTACGGTCAGACTCAGAACGACCTCCAGGCACCAAAGGATGAGCCGTATGGAATTGGCGAACCAGACGAGGCGCATGGACTTTGCTGGCAGGCAGCCAAGAACGATCCTCAGGACCATAACCCTCCCAGTCCACCAGGTATTGAAGGACACCCCTGACCAGACGGAACCTTAGGATGGCATGGACCTCGTATTCCTCCTCACCCTGGGACGTGATAGGCGAAGGTGGAACAGTGACTCGAGTGTACCTATTACAGGTAAGAGGCTTCAGGAGGCTCACATGAAATACATTGTGGGTATGTAAATACGGGGGTAAAGCCAATGCATAAGAGACAGGATTAACACGTTTTAACACTTTATAAGGCCCAATAAACCTGGGAGCCATCTTCATGGATGGCACCAACAATTTGATGTTTCTGGTAGACAGCCATACCTTGCCCCCAACCGTATATACCGGTGCAGGACCTCTGCGTCTGTCTGCTTTTATTTTTTGTTTCTCAATATTGGCCTTCATGATCTCTTTTACTTTTTCCCATGTCCCTTTCAGGTCATTCAGATGTTCGTCCAAGGCTGGCAAAGCAGTCGCTTGGAATTCAGAAGGGAGCATGGGAGGGTCATAACCATAGACTGCATGGAAAGGTGAGTGGCATGTGGTTTCACTTACTGAGTTGTTTAACGCAACCTCAGCCCATAGTAACAGGTCTGCCCACTCGTTTTGTCTTTCAGACACGAAGCAACGCAAGTACTGCTCTGCTCAACACTTTGGTTGGCTCTCTCTGCGGCCCCATTAGTTTGTGGGTGATAAGCAGAGGAGAAGCTCAACTCAATACCTAGGTTTTCACAAAATCCTCACCAGAAACGAGACACGAACTGAGTTCCTCTGTCGGATACTATTCCCAGAGGAGCCCCATGAAGTCTAACAATATTTAGTATGAATACTGGTACCAGCTCACCGGCGGAAGGAAGCTTTACCGGTGGTATGAAGTGTACCATCTTGGAGAACCTATCTACCACTGTAAGGATTACAGTATGGCCTTTGGAAGGTGGTAAATCTGTGATAAAGTCCATCGAGAGGTGGGATCAAGGTCTCTCTGGCACTGGTAAAGGCTGCAGGAGACCAACAGGTAAGGACCGGGGATTTTTACTTCTACAGCACACGTCACATGTGGCTATGTAGTCTTTAATATCCCTCTGCATACCAACCCACCAGAACTGTTTCTCAATCGTGGCCACTGTTTTATTTATTCCCATATGCCCATAGGGCTTGGAATCATGATAATTCATCATCATCTGTGTTCTCTCCTCCTCAGGTACAAACATTTTCCCAGGAGGTTTTTCAAGAGGAGCAACACCCTGACCAGCCTGGATTCTCTCCAGCAAGGGAGAAGACACTGTCAAGACCGTGGTACCAAGATCCTCTTGTGAGGAATGATTGGACTGTGGTACTCGAACTGTCTAGATAAAGCGTCAGCTTTTGTGTTTTTAGAACCAGGACGATAAGTTAACAAACAGTTGAAACTTGACAAGAACAGTGACCTCCTGGCTTGCCTGGAATTCAGGCATTTGGTATCTCCCATGTACACTAGATTCTTATGGTCTGTGATAATCATCACGGGATCTTTAGTGCCTTCTAACAAATAGCGCCATTCTTTGAGGGCCGCTATAACTGCTAGAAATTCTCTGTTCCCTATGTCATAGCTTTTCTCAGCAGGGGTCATCTTTCTAGAGAAAAACCCACAAGGATGTACAGGTCCCTCAGGACTCTCTCTTTGAGACAGAATTGCACCAATCCCTATTTCAGATGCATCAACCTCAAGCTGTAATGAAAGGCCTGGTACTGGGTACCTTAGGATAGGTGTGGAGACAAACGCTTCTTTTAGTGACTGGAATGCCTGCTTGGCCTGGTCACTCCAAACCTGATTCTGAGCACCCTTCTTAGTCATGGCTGTGATGGGAGACACCACAGAAGAGAACCCTTTGATAAACCTCCTATAATAGTTTGTAAAACCAAGAAATCTTTGTATGGCTTTCAGACCTTGAGGTAGTGGCCATTCGCTGATGGCGGATAGCTTTTCTGGATCCATCTCAAACCCATTTGGTGTGATGATGTAACCTAGGAAATGTACTGAAGTTATGTCAAACAGACACTTTTCTAACTTACAGTATAGTTTATTCTCCAGCAACCATTGCAACACTGTCCTTACATGGACATGGTGTGTCTCAACATCAGGAGAATATATCAGAATATCATCTAAATAGACGATTACAAAGACTTGCAAAAAATCCCTCAGGACATCATTTATAAAGTCTTGGAAGACTGCAGGCACATTGCATAGACCAAAAGGCATAACTAAATACTCATAATGACCACTGCGAGTATTAAAGGCAGTCTTCCACTCGTGGTCCTCCTTGATTCTCACCAAATTGTACGCGCCACGAAGATCCAATTTCGTGTAAATTTTGGCATCTCTTAAGCAGTCGAACAACTCTGATATTAAAGGGATGGGGTAGGCATTACGTATAGTGATCCTGTTTAATCCTCTATAGTCAATGCAAGGTCTTAAATCCCCTCCTTTTTAGACACAAAGAAAAACCCTGCTCCTGCAGGAGAGGAAGAATTACGTATGAACCCTTTGGCTAGGTTTTCACGTATATATTCTTCCATAATATCATTTTCTTTCTGAGAAAGTGGATACACATGACCCCTTGGAGGCATGGTGCCTGGTAATATGTCTATGGCACAATCATACGGCCTGTGAGGTGGCAAGATCTCGGATTTACCCTTATCGAACACCTCCTTTAAGTCTTTGCACCACTCGGGTACTACAGTAGAGAGAGGAGGAGCAGTGGCTACATTCAAGCTACCAACTGTAGCAGTCATGCCCAGACACCTGGACCAGCATTTTGATCCCCACGATTCCAACTCCCCTTTTTCCCCAGTTCACCACTGGGTTGTGTTTAGCCAACCACGGATAGCCCAATATGATAGGCACGGTAGGAGACTCAATAATTTGTAACTGTATTTTCTCTTTATGCAGAACACCAGTGCTAAAAGATACAGGACCAGTTTAATGCGTGACATGAGGTCTTGTCAACCTTCTGCCGTCAATACTCTCAATGAGAAGTGGTACCTATCTCTCAACCAGACGCACTTGGTGAATGGCAGAAAACTTCTTGCAGACCCAGAATCCAGTAATGCCTCAGTGTCAAATTTGACCTTCTCCCAACCAATGGTTACAGGCATTACCACTCGAGATTTTATCTTTCTTTTCTTATAAGATACGAGAGACACGACAGTGGTACCTAGAACCTGTCTCTCAGGCGATACCAGGTTTGCTTGTGACACAGTAGACTTCTCGGGTCTTTTGGGGCATTGTAACCGAAAATGCCCTCTACCAGCACAATAAAAACAGAGACCCTCTTTGAGGTGATGTTGTCTCTCCTCTCCTGATATGCCAGAACGACCTAGTTGCATAGGCTCTGGTTCAGCAGGCATGGGTCTGGGAGGAGATACAGCATGAACAGACCTGGGAATAGAACATGTACCGTGAGGCTGTTTATGTGACTTGCTACGACCAGACATTCTGTCTCGCATCTGATCATCAAGAGCAATACAATAATCAGATTTTCTAGTTCTTCAGGCAAAGACAAAGGTACTAATTCATTCATAACAGTCTCTGAAATTCCCTCGAGAAACGCCGTAACAAGCACTTCATTTTGCCACTGTAATTCTGCTGCTATTGTTTTGAATTCTATGGCATAGTCAGCAACTCGGCGGGTGCCCTGGGAAATATGCCACAAGGCTCTAGCTGCCCCTGTAGCCCTTCGAGCAGGGTCAAATGTACGTCTCAAGTCATTCATAAATGCAGCATAATTATAAATCACTGGTTTCTTTAATTCCCATAAAGGGGTTGCCCACAGTAGAGCTTTCTCAGTCAGGTGGTTGATCACATAACTCACCTTAGCTCTATCTGTGGGACACATACCTGGATTCAACTCAAACATGATATCAATTTGGGCTATGAACCCTCTGCATAAACCAGAATTCCCACAGAAACACGTAGGTGTCTTTATCTCACATGAGATACTTCAGTAGCGATCATAGAAGAAACAGGCACAGTTTGGGGAGCCTCATTAACTGCAGGAATGAAGGGTGGCGACGCCTGACCTAACTCCTTAGGTTGATTCAGGAGTAGGCCCAAAGCCTGAGCAAATTGATCCATCCTATGATCCTGCTCCTCTAGTCTACTATCTTGCACCTCCTGTCTATTGAGTTGTTCCTCCTGTTTATTAATCAAGTCGCCTAATTTGGACATGATTTCAGATAACTCTGCCAGATCCATTGGCCCTGATGTAATGTAACGGTAGCGGTAATGCTGCCACACGAGTAGCGGAGTTGAGATCCTTGAGGGCAAAAATATCTGCTTGAATAACAAAAAAGGTTCATAAACTACAGACTGTAACTTAATAGCCAAGGAGACACAAGGGCTAACTGAATTGCCTCTAGGCTCTGAAGGTTTAGAGACCAACAGATTACCTAGGACACGCACAGAAAAATGATACGTGGGACGACAGTCCATGAAGTATTCAAGGTGCAGGGCAGTCAAAAGAAATTCAGAAACAATATGGACTGGTTTGAAATTGCAGATAGTAGATACCTGGCTAATATCAGAAGGTACTCACTTGCAGACAAGGCTGTTCTCACGAGTATATTCATAGATGCGATTAGAAATAACAAATGGAAGAAATAAACAATCTTTCTTAATCGCGGTTTTCACATGAACATTAACATGAGCAATACATTGGGTAACGGTACCTCGAAAGGTCACAAGCGATACCCCAAGACAAGATGGGACAGAACGTAGACAGCGAGCAATAAACCCAGCAGCAAGCATAGGGTTAAATTGCCAACGCTCACAGACAGCGATATACAAACGTGCAGCTAGAGTGGTCAAAGTACAAGCCGGGTCAATTACAGGAGAAGGGTCGGTAACAGGATATCAATGTAGGAATAAACTTAGCGCTGCTGGAATCAAACTCCACGTCAGGGCGACGAGGCAACCCCTCTTCCCCTGTTTAAAACCCGGCGGCTCCTTGTGACTACACCAGACCCCGTCCCCTCAGATGCCAATCTGCCATAAGGAAGTGCTGGCAACGGAGCAGCCAGCGGCACACCACCATGCCCAGACCCCCCAGGGAGTACAACAGGGGCTGAGGATATAACACATGCCCACCAGTCGCTTCCAGAAACAAGGCCCCCGACAGAGGGACATTAGGGACTCTGAGAGGTGAGTCCACTTTTGCGGGAGTGACAGCCTCCTCTTCCCTCCCCCAGGCTATGACTTTTCGGGCGATGAGGGCGACCCCTGCCTTCGGGGTGATGGTTCGGCGATGTCGTGGATCTCCCCGCAATCTCAGAGACTGGACTCCCAGCCCCGCTCTGCGGCTGCAAAAAAAAGAGCGCAAAAGAAACAAAAAGCAGTGCTACAAACGTCTTTGAACACCTCGATCCCTGCTGAGGACCTCTCTGACGGTAACTTGGCTGAAGCCCACCAGCTTTTTGCCAGTAGTAGTGCGGTTTCGGATCGGCAGGATAATCTGAGATCGAGAACCCGACCGCATCAAATGAGATCTACCTCGCTCGAACCAAGTATGATCCAGACTGAGGACCGTCAGCAGGAGGAGGATGATCATCTTCCCATCTTGAAAGGGTAACTCTGAAGGATTTTGGATGAGCTCCGAGAAATTCGGGGGGTACGGAAGACTGAGGTGGCAGCGGTTAGGGCGGAGGTTGCAGCACAGGTGACAGCAGTGCAGATGACGACCTCTGAAGTGCAATCGGAACATACCCACCTATTGGGTCAGGTCGCCGGTCTACGGTCTCAGGGTGAACTTTTGACCCGCTCTATGAAGATGCTGGAGACGAGACACTGCCGCCGCAATGTCAGGGTCAGGGGTATCCCAGACTCGGTGTCGTCGGAGGAGCTACCGTCCTATGTTTCTCGTTTGGCCCTTAAGAGGAGCTACCATCCTATGTTTCTCGTTTGGCCCTTCAGGTGTCGGGGCTTCCCCCTGATACGCCTGATGTAATTGGATTGGTGTTCAGAGTTAGGAGGCTTGCGACGCTTTCAAAAGGGGCTCCCCAAGATGTCGTGGTGGCCTTCCGTGACGTGGCGTTCAAGTTCAAGCTTATGTCTACCTCCAGCGCAAAAGATCTGGTGAAATTTGAGGGCTCAATGCTAGCTTTACACCATGATCTTCCGTTCCAGACTCTACTTGCTCACAACGCGCTTTCAAGCTGTGACATCTGTCCTTCGTCGAAGAGGGATCTGCTTTCGTTGGGGCCTAGCAGGAGCACTGGTGGTGACACATGACAACGTCCCCTACACCATCACTGATCCCGAAGTCGCCTGGACCAACCTTACGGCGGCGGGCCTTTCGCCGGACCCTCCGGAGCTTCAGCTGGACTAAGAGCTGAGCGTCATTGTTTCCCCCCCCTGCATTTTTTCTTATGCCTACGTGTCTCTGGTTTCTAGAATGACTATGTGAATGGACTTTCAGGACTGTGGATTTCATGGACGTATCCCTAATTGCATTCCATAATTCTTTTGATTTATTTATTTTTTTGCCTCATATTGGGACTTCTTGCCTTTTTATATCTATGTTGTCCTGTTCCTATTTACTTTGCATATTTTTAACTTTTTGACCGTAGATAGTTTGGCCGGCCAAGAGTGGCCATTCTTTTTTCCGTTTGATTTCGTGAGTTCTCTGTAGTGTAGAATTCTCTAAATAAAGAATTTTTAAAAAAAGAAAAACAACTTGATATTTGTATACCTGGGCAGTAGTGTAAAGTGACAGTAACCAGCCCTACTTTTATATAAAACATACAAAAAAAAGGTAATAATTTTCTCATATATCCACGCTAAACTAGTCTACTTGAATGTCTATTAAATTCTCAAGTTACCCTCCAAGCATGAGGCTGTGTATAGGCATGAGGATAGGACCCAGCTTGAGAGGTTTGGCTTGACATGGCAGGTGGGCTTGAGACTGTAATGACCATTCAAGTAAACGAAAAATCTCTGTTTTATTGCGAGAATATATGGAGAGTGTGTATTTTCCTAGCCTATTACCTGCATACAGAAAAATCCAAAATCAATATGTGGAAAATGATAGAGCAAGACGACAGAGTAGGAAGAAACCGTCAAACATTCACTATTAGGCCAACATATTAGCCAGAGTACAAGTGAAGAACGAATGAAAAATATTAGCATATAAAATAATGAAAATAAAAGGATTATAAACAGGATAGCATAGCAAAACCAATCCATTCAAGATACGTTTGGTACATAAAAATGTAAATTCGGTTTATACTAATTCTATTTTCTTATGCAAATGTTTTTGTTACCTGCTAATTTTGCAAAGTCCATATTAATATTATCCATGCGACAGCAATTAATTTAAAAGGGATGCTCTAGCCAACATTTCTGCTTATGTTTATCTATCTGTACCCTTCTTCACTCGCTCTCCTGCGATACCTCTTCAGTCGCTCCCACCTCCGTATTCGCATATTACCTCTAAGTGGGTCTTACCTCCACAGGCAAGGTTATCAACCAGCAGCTATTGCACAGGTTCCACCATTTGGTCTGCCATGGTCCACAAATTTTTCCAGAGCACAATTATAAGTGCTAAACCAAATGCTAGTAATGCTTTTCTATGAGTATTTGATGGACAGTGTGTGCTCTAATGGCACATGTATGGATTAACTTCTGATCATTCTCAGTTTTTAATAGAATTTCCCTTTAATATCCAATTACTGTAATAGCTAGTTTTACCTTAAATTAGTAAATTACTGGTGGCTTTGAGTTAATAAGCCCCAATCTTATTTAAAAGAACCTATTTGCCACAGAAGAACTAGAATTTGCTTTTTAATTTTATCGCCTCAGTTTTTAGTGAGCTTGAATGTGGGGAAATTTGGTATAAGACTGATGACACTCTGGGCACTATTACAATTTTAACGCTATCGCTCAGCTATGTGAGCATTAACAGTAGGTTAGAATGCTACAGGTTAAAAAACCGTCAGCGCATCAGGGATTGTGCTCGCTTCCGCGAGTTTACTGTGCTTTGCACTCCCTATGTCTACTATGTTGGGGAGCGCAAAGAGTAATTGGCGTTAGGATTACAAAGTTCTAACACTAATTACCGCACCACTGTGGGTAACTGAAAAGTTAACAACAGCTAGAAACTGGTGCTAACTAATACCGCTTCCGAGGAATCAGTTAGCACCAGCTGAAACCCCCCAAAAATAAGATACTCACCTCTCATCCCGCTGCGAGAACGGCAGCCAGATCTACTGCTTCTGGCCACAGGGAGCAGAATAAGATTAGGGGAAAAAAAGTCCCCCGTCTCCCTCTGCGAATCACTTCGCGGACCTGCACGATCTTACGAGAGCGTGATCCTGCAAGTCACGTGATCCGGCAGCACAAGCCTCCAAGGAGTCCTAAGCCTCCAAGGAGTCCTATGGACTCCATGGGTGGTACTTGCAGCAGAGCGTTAGCGCTGCATTATGGAGCAGGATGCTGTATCAGCTCCTGCCCCGTAATATGGTGCCAAAATGCAGACGCTAAGGGGAAACCTGCAGGCGCAGTTTTCCACTTTAGCGCCTCATTTTAGCGGCAGTGATACTGCCCTATGAATCTTGTTTCAAGTGCAGTGGGAACCTGTGACGTGGTTCTGTAAACCATTAATATTAGCAAGTTACTGTTGCCATCAGATGGTAAGCCTGCATTTACAACACTTAAAGCTCTATTGTCATTGCTAGCATTAGCCAACCTATAGATACCATAAGATTTCCTGTATTAATGTTACATGTGCTTTAAAAGTATATTCAAAAATACAATAACCACCAAAGCAAAGAATTAATAAAGGTGGCAGCACAACTTGTAAGATCAAGTTGAGCAATAACAAATACACAAGGAACCATTGTTACTGTGACTTACTCAAGTGATGCTGCTCAACATGCAACATTAGACTAGATTGGTCTAAGTTACAGTAGTTAATAATAACTAGTTTTTGACCGCGGATTCCCTCTTGTGGATTTTCGGAATTGTTACAATTGTTTTCAAAAGAAACATGAGTTTTTTGTCCAAACTGTACGAAATATAATTTACAGGTTGATGTCTTAAAGTAGTAAGTAATGTTTATTGCAGACGTTAGTCAGGATGTATTGGCTACAAAACAATGTTGTTAATTCGTATACGTCCATTCATTTTTTTTTTTGTAAATACAAACACAGATGAGACAGATAAAAAAAAAATATTTTGTTTTTTGGTATCTCGAACATAGAAAAAAGCTATTTGAGTACTTCTTTGAAAACTACATTAGTGACTCTTCCTTTAGATGTTTGGATCGCCAGAGAGTTAGGGGAACTCCGAAAGAAGAAAGATTTGTCGGTTAGACATCCGACCTCATCAGTTGGCCGGTTTGAAATAAATAAAACCCTGTATGAAAACCACTTTATGGGTTAAAAATTTATGCGCTACACTAATCTTTCTTCTTTCGATATTCACAAGGAGGGTGTTGTATACCACCATCTATAAGTGTAAGCAGCATTAGGGGTAAAAACTTTATACAGCTTAAAGTGTAATTAAGCGCTGAGCCACAAGTCTTTTTCTATTGGAGTATGGGGAACTCACTCTAACAGGCAGCGTAAAACTGCTCATGTGAGAAGCATACTTCTCTTAGGTCATTCCCCACTACCTTCAAAGCCTGCCCCTGAGACTTGTTGATGATCATCGCAAAACAAACTTTTAGGGTGAACTGAAGTCTTTTGAATTGAAATGAATATTCTAAAGTATAAGAGGTATTCGTGATATGAACAACGACTCCCACGGCAAGAACCAGTTAGCACCATAGCCTCAGTCACATTTCTGTGGAGCCCTGACTGTGACAGGGAAGGAGACATGCTGGAGCAGTAAGGGTGTGCGTGAGGCCTGGCCGTGAGAGGAGCTGCATAGAGACTCCAGTCTGTCTGAAGGAATAGCATCCCTCTGATCTGTTGATCCAGTGTATCAACTGGATTTTCGGAAAATGGTAAATTACCTAAAGAATATCCACTATAGAAATAGTGGTAGTGTAACACCTATAATATACAAGATGGAAAATTTTAAATAGCGTGGTTGTCACACAGAACACAGGATATTGAACCCTTATAAACAATGATAGCTGATCCACTGAATGTTGAATGTATAAAATAAAATTTTAAGGTGCAGTGCCAAAGATGGTAAAATATGTGTTTTTTATTTTTCAAGAAGAAACTAAATACCAATTTCCACGCCTGTAATTTTGATATAGGTATACATTTTAAAATATTCACCCCCCTTTTTAACTCCCCTACCTGGATTTTTGAAAAATGGTAAAACTTTTTTTTTTTTTAGGTTTCAAGAAGATTGTAAATACCTATTTTTACGCCTGTAACATCTCTGTTTTTTGAAGTATAGGTATACTGATAAAAGTATTTATCCCCCCACTTGGATTTTTGGAAAATGGTAAAACACGTGTTTTTAAATTTTTTAAAGAAGATTGTAAACACCAATTTTTACACCTGTAACATCTTCTGTTTTTGATATATAGGTATCCTTTTTAAACTATTCAACCCGCTTTTTTCACCCCCACTTGGATTTTTGGAAAACGGTAAAACACTTGTTTTTTATTTTTCAAGCAGACTGTAAATACAAATTTTCACGCCTGTAACATCTACGGTTTTTGAGCTATAGGTATCCTGTTTAAAATAGTCAACCCCCTTTTTCACCCCCTTTTTTCCAAAATTGGAGAATTTCCAAAAATCCATCCTCAGTGAGTACCTGTGTCATAAAAACCTGTCATATGTACCTTCAAAATTTCATGTTCCTAGGTTAAATGGTTTGAGCTGGGCATTGATGAGCCAGTCAGTCAGGACTTTCGCTTTTTTATATTTAGATACAAGATAACATGTAAAAATTACATGTAGGTAACATGAAAATATCATATAGGTAACAGAATGGGTTTGTGGAAGTAAAAAACCTACAGTCACTTCTTGTATATGTTTTTTGTCTACTCAAGAGTAGGGATGAGCGTTCAGTTCGGATCTGTTCGGAGTTCGAATCGAACATCGGCTGTTCAAAGTTAGCGAACTTCGAACTTTTTGGGACGTTCGCCAAGAGTTCGAAATTTTTTTGGAAAAAATGCTTAAAAAATACAAAAAAAATCTAGAACTAAAGAGACTCTTTACTGCAGAATATTATAAGCAATGGTTTATTAGATATTGAATTAAAACAGGAATATTTTTAACATTGAAGCCTATGAGATAAAACATTCTTGTTACTAAAACATCAGGCAGACACGGCCCTCTAATCAGGCACTGCAGAGGGCAGCCTGCCAAGGATCCCCTTGAGGAGCATGCGGCTGCCGGATGACAGAGCTGCGACTGTGCGGGCTAGCCGCCCGGGTGCATGTGGCAGAGACAGGCGGCGCAGGGAGGGAGCCACTGCACCTATGGCAATGGCAGACCCCCCCAACCAGGATCCAGGGAGCCCCCACTGACCACCAGGCTAAGGTAAGGTGACACATTTCTAAAAAAATATATATATATGTCCCCGGGAACATAAAATAAAACTTTTTTTTTCTTTCTCTACCTTGCTGAATGTATTTAATTATACATATTAGATACATTCAGCCAGGTAGAGGGGGCGGCATGTGGGCTGCGCGGGGTCTCAGGCAGTGGTTTGGTTTTTTGTGTGTATATTTTTAGCAAATTTATAGGGGAACGTAAGGGCAGGTATGACATATATATATATATATATATATAGATATATATACAGTTGTGTTCAAAATTATTCAACCCCCACTGAAATTTAGTGTTTTGGCCAGTTTGACATTGATTTTGATCATTCAGTCATCTTGCTTACAATTAAATCAAAGAGGCACGTGTAGGGCAGACAAATATAACATAACATTTATAATGAAATAACCACAAATGTCTTTTCTGTGCTCACATCATTATCAGTTTTATTCAACCCCAAAGTGACATTCAATCTTAGTACTTAGTACAACATCCTTTTACAGTTATAACAGCTTTTAAACGTGAAGCATAGCTTGACACAAGTGTCTTGCAGCGATCTACGGGTATCTTCGCCCATTCGTCATGGGCAAAAGCCTCCAGTTCAGTCACATTCTTAGGCTTGCGCACTGCAACTGCTTTCTTTAAGTCCCACCAGAGGTTCTCAATCGGATTTAAGTCAGGTGACTGCGATGGCCACTCCAAAATGTTCCAGCCTTTAATCTGCAACCATGCTCTAGTGGACTTGGAGGTATGCTTGGGATCATTGTCCTGTGGAAAGGTCCAACGTCTCCCAAGCCTCAGGTTTGTGACGGACTGCATCACATTGTCATCCAAATATCTCCTAGTATTGAAGAGAATTCATGGTACCTTGCACACGCTGAAGCTTCCCTGTACCTGCAGAAGCAAAACAGCCCAAAGCATGATTGACCCCCCGCCATGCTTCACAGTAGGCAAGGTGTTCTTTTCTTCATAGGCCTTGTTCTTCCTCCTCCAAACATAGCGTTGATCCATGGCCCAAACAGTTCTAATTTTGTTTCATCAGTCCACAGAACACTATCCCAAAACTTCTGTGGTTTGTCCACATGACTTTTGGCATACTGCAGTCGACTCTTCTTATTCTTTGGAGACAGCAAGGGGGTGCGCCTGGGAGTTCTGGCATGGAGGCCTTCATTACGCAGTGTGCGCCGTATTGTCTGAGCTGAAACTTCAGTACCCACATCTGACAAATCTTTTCTCAGTTCCTCAGCAGTCACACGGGGACTTTTCTCCACTCTACGCTTCAGGTAGCGCACAGCAGTCAAAGTCAGCATCTTCTTTCTGCCACGACCAGGTAGCGTTTCAACAGTGCCCTTTGCCTTGAATTTGCGAATGATGCTTCCTATGGTCTCTCTTGGTATGTTTAACATCTTTGCAATCTTCTTATAGCCATTGCCCTTCCTGTGAAGAGTCATCACCTCTTCTCTGCTCTTCCTGGACCATTCTCTTGACTTCACCATGTTTGTAACCACACCAGCAAATGTCTAGAAGGAGCTGAGTATCACAGTCATTTTAAAGCTGCCTAATTGGTGCTTATTATGCTTTATTGCTGCTCCGTGACATCCACAGTTGTTTTCAATACCTGATTGAAAACACTTGAATGAACCTCTGTTCTTCAGAGTGGTAGTCTTTAAGGGGTTGAACAATTGTGTCAATGAAGAATTCACAAAAGAAAAATTTACTACTGTATTACAAAACCAATTGATGTCATTTTAGTTGCATATGGTTCTTTAAAAAGTCCTTGTAGGATTTCATTCTGAATACAATTACAAATGTACACTAAATTCCCTAAAACCCTTTACAGCATTGGGGGTTGAATAATTTTGAACACAACTGTAGATAATATATATATCTATATTCTTATAAATATATATATCCAGACTTGTAATACACACACATTTTGGCAACTAATTCCCCCCCCCCATTTGGCTGATCTCTCCAGAAGAAATGTTGAAACCGATAGAGCAGAGAATAATATATATATTCTCTGCTCTGTCAGGTTCAACACTTCTTCTGGAGGGATCAGCCAAATGGGGGGGCGCATTTAGTTGAGATTGTCCACATGCCACCCCCCATGTGCGTGTGTGTTTATATGGTCTGAGGTCTGTGGGTGGTTGTATATATATATCTGCGTGTTGATATATACGTATATACAGGTCTGCGTGTTGATATATATGTATATGTCTGTGTGTGGTATCAATGCATCCCTACTCTATACACAGCGCTCCGTGTCCCTAGAATATATATGATATGGGGTACACAGCGCTCCGTGTCCCTATAATATATATGATATGGGGTTACTTTTTTTTATATTTTTATACTATTCCTATTAAATTAACAGTAATTTTTGATGTATTTTATTCAGTAGAAACTTTTTTTTGCCTATACAACATGTGCTTTGTGAAAATAAAACGGTTTTGTGTGTACATTTTAATTTAGTTAGTGGATTCCTGTCCAGTGCGGTGAGAAGCAAACGTGTAAACACGCTGCGAGGCGGAGCGGAGTGAAGTCAAGCCTGCAAAATGTTTGCTTCTCTTTGCATCGCTACACACTCAGTGTGTCTCAGCCTTTATTCCCGTATCGCTAGCTTACCGAATCAATTTGTATACTTGTTACTGACCCTGCTTGTTCTGAGGACCCGATCTCTTGCTGACTTTGCCTGACATTTGACTATACTCTGTGTATTCCCTTCCTGTTCTGTTTGCTTCCTGTTGCTACTGGTGTGCGCCGATACTCACCATATACAGTAGCGCAGTACAAGTGCCTAACCATTGCTGACCCGGTTTTGTTATAGCTGCTGATGTAACTGAATAGATCGGGGATCTCTTCTGCATTACCAAAACCTCTACCACTGCACTCTTCCACAATACCTCAGAGGGGTTACGGTGTGAAGGTACTTGCTGCACCAAAGGCAAAATATTTGGGAGCACTGATGCCTGTACCAGATTCATATCATTTTAATATTTAACCGCAAGGTCCATCACTGCACTCTTCCACAATACCACAGAGGGGTTACAGTGTGAAGGCACTTGCTGCTACCAAAGGCACAATATTTGGGTGCACTGCCACTGACGGTTATACCAGATTCATAGCATTTTAATATTGGACTGCAGGGTCCACCACTGCACTCTTCCACAATACCACAGAGGGGTTATGGTGTGAAGGCACTTGCTGCCACCAAAGGCAAAATATTTGGGTGCACTGACGCCTGTACCAGATTCATATCATTTTAATATTTGACCGCAGAGTCCACCACTGCACTCTTCCACAATACCACAGAGGGGTTATGGTGTGAAGGCACTGTTGCCGACACTAAAGGCCCAATTTTAAAGCACCTATTGTTACTTTCATCCAAAGCCTGCATAAGTTTCACCATAATTTAGCCATAAAATCACTAAACTTGTTCTGCGTGTCCTAAAACGTCTCCTCTCTTCATACAGGCTTCCGCCCCAAGCAGTTGTTTATGAATAAAGGAAAAACATTTACCGGTCATTTGAAATGTCATTTTTTGTTTTCTAATGGTTTCTATACATCCTACAAATCCGCCACTTCACGGGCAGGTTATGGGGACCTCCTAGGCGCAATATTTGAAGGAATTTTTCATTTTTATTCTTAACCTTTATTTCATGGAAAACTCACTGTTGCTTTAAAAATGTTTTTTTTAAAACTTTTTGTCCTGGTTTCCTGTCCCCCAGGGCACTACCCGGACCCCCATACACCTTTTTTGGCAAATATCTAGCATATACCCTCTTGGAGGGCACTCTAAAAATTGAACGTTCGGGTCCCATTGACTTACATTGAGTTCAGATCGTGTTCGAACTCGAACTTTTGAAATTGTTCGAGTTCGAAGTCGAACCTAACACAGGGGAATTCGGCTCATCCCTACTCAAGAGTCCCTGTTAATGTCTTATATGCTCTTTCCACATTGTGTGTAGAATGTTTATTTTAAACATTATGTTTATTGTTTTTATCTGTTTTAATGATGAAAATAATTATTTTCCTATTTTTATTTAAATAGACTTACTTCTAAATATAAATCAGAAAAAAGCCTTTGTGAATAATTGTTGAATGGTTTCAAAATTGTAATAGCCTGAAATGTTAAACCTTTCAGTGAAAAGATGAATATGAGGGCTTTCCCCACCCACTGTGTAACTGAAGTCTTAGCTCTCAATAATATGTTTTGATCCTCAAAACAGAATAGTAAAAAATAGACTGTTTTTAAATTAAATGATAAGTCAATAGAGAGGTACATTGATACAGATTGTTTGAAGCCAGCTTTGTTTTCCAGTATTGACTTTTAGTGTCTATGTGTTTGTGATGTATACTAGCAAACTCATAGCGACAACTTAAATCTGTCCATCTCTCTTCAACAAATGTGTGTGTTCTCTGTTCTTATTTCAATACCATCAGTTTACACAGAAACATTGTGGATCATTTGATATATTGAGTAGTGTCTTCTTACACATAGTAATTTATTATTTCACTTGACCTACCCATAGATTTATGTTGTAGAGCTTGTTGTTTGTAGAAGATGTATTTGTAGTTTATCTTTCGAGGATTCACAAGATAAGTCTCCAGTTTAACTTTTGTTTTGGTTGTTATAAAAAAATAATGTACATGTTCAGATATGGATTGAAATGTAGCTGTGATTTATGATAGGTTCAAGTATGAGGATGTTCATGTTGTGACATAAATATTCTTTATTTTACCATGTTATAAAAACCTAAATAACACTATTCAGGTATTTGCGTGCTGCATTTACTGTATATATATTCAAAAAAAACCTCAGTTTTCTAAATGTAAACGAATTATGAGAATCCCTGTAGGCACCGGAGAGCACAATTTCAATTAATACACATAATATTATGGCACATCATATGGAATACACAGGTTGTGGACATGTATGGATGACATGTCAAAGTTTGAAAACATTTACAAAAAACTGCATATATTGGTGCACATATCATTGTGGCCTATATTTTTCAACAGTTTTTTGCTTCCTGGGCAATCGATCATGGCGTGCTAGGTGCCCTCTCTGTCCCCTAACCTCTCTCCCTTTGATGTCCCAGTAAACTGTAGTAGTCTTCCAAAAAAGAAAGCTTGTATCAGCCTGGACAGTTTTCTTGGGTCCAGATCATTGGATCAAAGGATGTGCAAACCTGATCGTCAATTCTTTCCTTGCATTTTAGTGAAAGCTATCCAATGGCTGAGCATTTGAGTAAGCTTACAAATGGCAGCATCAGCTGCAGGAAGCAGCAGATCTGTCAAATGGAGGCGTAATGAGTTGAGTTGAGATGAGCGCAGAAGGAATCTTTAGGCTGAAAACAGGGGCGTCTAGAAGCCGAGTCAGGAGGGTTACGGTTTCAATCCTTTACCTCATCCCAGTTTTCAGCTTAAAGTCTCCATTTAATATAATCTCAAGAAAGATTTTTAAAAGATATTTTTGTATTTTTGGACCATGTATTTGTAAGATATGCACATGCCACTATAAAGTATTACAGAACAGTAATAATCAAATAAATATATTAGTCGCTTCAATTTCCACATAACTCATGAGCGGTTGATTAACTACAACAAAAATTTCCCGTTCATTGATTGGAAAAATATCAAGAAAATTATAGACTAGTGACTGATATCTTGTAAATAAGTGTTGCTGTTGAAGGTTAGCTGGAGTTTTTAATTTTTTGTGATGGACACATAAGAATTCTGATTAGAGCTTTATTATCTTAAATTGAAACGTGAAAAGATGATAAGCTATAATGGTAATATTCAGTCGATAAAATGTATGAGTTCATTATCATTTTGATGAATATTTACATGAGTAGTCAATGAATTCATCTGAAGAAAAAGATTTTTCAGAATTAAGCTAGAGCCATTTCTGCACATCAAAGGCTGAATCAGTCATACCGAAGACACTTTGCTCAGATACAAAGATGAAATTTAATATCTTAAATCAAAGAGTTAGGAACGAGATCAGAATGCATTCTCTCATCTTCCACAGGCTGAAGATGATTAACAGTAGTTAATACAACTGCAGAGATTAAATATTACATGTTTATCAGAGGTTTCATTGTTTATCACTTCATTTAATACTTGCTATCTAAAATTAACCTTTATATAAATGGACATAAAGTATGTGGAATGCAGGAGGAACAAGAAATATGAAATCTTTGCAGAAGACACTACCATGTACAAAAAAAAACTGTGTTGGATTTTATATTTTATGAATGGCGTTGCTGTGCCAAAAAAAGAGGGAGGATACTTAAAATACTATTTCAATTATGGTCATTCTGGGACACAGTGCTCATCTTGGGGCAATCATCAAAGCAAGCTATTGCTTGTTTTGTAAAGTTACATCTCTCTAAAAACGAACTCCTCATCTTCCTTCCTCTAAATTTGACATGCTTGCACCTTTTTTCCTTTCAGCTGAATGATGCCACCATTACTTCTACCTCACAGACTCTCTGCCTTTGTGTCCTCTTTGACTCTGGCCTCTCCATCATTCCTTACAAGCAGTCATTAATGATATGTTGTCACTTTCAACTAAAACCATGGTCCCTTTTTAAATCAGGACTCCACTAAAATGCTCATCCAAGCTCTTACCATCTCCAGCCTCTTACTGTAACCCTCTTAAACAATTCTATATTACCCCTCCATACTCTATAATGAACGCCTCAGCCAGACTCCTCTACTTCACATGCTGCACCTCTCACACCTCGTCCCGTGGGCAATCTCTATAAATTCAAAATATGGGGTACTCAAATGCCAAACTCAGCAGAAATCTGCTCCTAATTACATCTTTCTCTTACAAGCACCTAGGAACTACGCCACGCCGTCCACTCTGGCAATGATCTGAAATCATCTCCTTGGATCTTGTCTTTAGGACTATTCCTGAGTTGCCCTCTACTTATGCAAATCCTCTCACCACACATGACTCTACCCATTACTATTATCCTTTATTTATATAGTGCTATAAATTCTGCAGCGCTTTAGAAGATCACTCTACGTACAAGGGGTTGATACATTAGAATGCCACACATGGATGATGACCTGATTCAGGGAGACCCTCTTCCCAAGTTAATAAGAATCTATCAGGTCTATTCAATAAAGATGAAACTCAGGAGAATGACTGGAGAAATGAAAATTCTAGGTCAAAATAGCCAAACCAGAAAATTTTTCCCATTTATCTCACTTTCCAAATCGGCTATTTGGTCTAGATTGTTCTCTTCTCCTGCCACTTCTCCTGGTTTTCACCTTTCTCTGAATAACCTTATATGAGAAGTATTTTATGAGGTAGGTGTATCGTTGTCTCGCTGAAGGACACTTGCTGGTGGTGTCTTCTGAGTGGGATCAGAGTCTGCTTTCCATGATTGTTGGTCAGCGACCTGGTGGTTAGCTTGAACCCGCTTCTCATGAAGCCAAGACTTGCTTCTCTACAGTTGTATTGGAGGGATGTGCTGAACGTGATTTGGACTTTCCTCCCCATGGTCAAAAGATATATACTTTACCACTGGACTCCACAGCCGATATTGTGGGATAGGCAAGTATGTACCATTAAGTGTCTTGCCCAAGGACACTTACTGGAGAGGTGCCCTGCCGGGATTTCGAACCTGGGTCTCTCCTCTACTCCATCCAGCCGGTACATACCCATGCCTCCAGTCTTTCAAAAAGTCTCTACAGCTGTTACAGCTTTATAAATTAATGTATTTGTTTTTTAGTATGTTGAAGTCCTCTGGTATTGTGGAACACTTTGTAATGTAGCTTGTGTTTTATACACACTGGGACCTCTATTCTGGAGATGTTGGAATTAAGAAGTGTCAGGTTTGGCAAGAGACTCTATAATATGCCACCTATGTCCGCTCCTGGTTTTCCAACTGCTATACCACCTATAGCCATTCCACCTGAAAGTGCACAATCCGCCCCCAGTGTGCCCGTGTCTATTCTTAGGTTACTCCTTCAGGAACCTGATTACTCCCTCAGAAAAGAGATCACGCCCAAACCTAGATGCTTCTGTATTGAATGTCATTTGGTGAGAGTAGATCACCAAGGACATCCTGAAGCCTGAGATCTGCTCTATTCTGATTGATCTGACCTGACCTACCCCTACAGCTCCTACTGAGAAGACCATTGCCTCTACAGCTCCTACTGAGGAGACATTTGCCTCTACAGCTCCTACTCCTTTGCCTCTACAGCTCCTTTCCTTTTCTATGTCTGCCTCTGTTTCCATAGTCAGCCCTTTTCCTCCTAGGTCTGCCTCTGTGTCTATATAGCCAGCCTCTTTTGTGTATTCTGTCTGCCTCCCTTTTCCTGTTGATTATTTTTCAGTTTTGTTCTGGTATCACATGCACACTGGGCACAGCACGTTGCTCACACCTGACAAGATGCTGCCAAGACAAAAAATTGGTGTAAGCTGTAACGCCTTAGAGTCTGCCTAATAAAACCTAATTTATAAGCCATTATCTATATTTATGCCTTAGTACGTACTTCTATGAAAACACTAAAGAATAAAGGCCACTAGTATTCTCTCCAGAAGTCCATAGCACTCCATGGAGACCTGTGTAAGATTGCATGTACACAGTACCTTAGAAGGACAATGGAGAACTATTTGTTGGAACAGATGGTTTTGTGGAAGAAGGCAGCGGCAAATTGTGCTCTTTACTGAGAAACCAGGGGTTAATATGGAATTAAAGTATTTTTTTAGTTTTGTTAACACCATGTTTTGTTCCAGTAATTGTTTTTTTTTTCTTTACAGCTCCAAACAATCTACAAATTATTGGAAGCACAAAAGTACAATAAGCAGTGTTCGATTCTGAACCGCAAAAGAAAGTAATCTTTTCTGTAATCTTGAAAATAGTCATAGACCACGGCCTTTTCAAGGCAGGTAATCTATACTCTTAAATCATTCTAAAATTCAACATTCCCTATTACCAGGCCTGGCTAAGAATGATTGAAGAAATAATTTATAATATAGTGTATAAGTGTAAAACTACTACCTTATCCTCATCTTTCATAAGCAAAAAAATCTTATTCCAAAATTCATGTTATGACAGAGAATGCCAAAACATGTTGTAAATAATATGCAATGGAGAAACAGCATTGAAACAGGAAAAATAAAGAAACGGTCTAAACTACACTTGCCTGTAATCCCCCTGAGAAAAGCTGGATGCTCTACCTCCTCCTCTTGCCGCTTTTAGAAATACACAGAAGTCAAATAGTTCCTTGGTGTCCCTTCCCATGGAATTCTGTATGATTGTTTATTCACTCAACAGAGTGGTATGGACTCAAGAAGGAACACCAAGAATACTATGGTTAACACGTTAGTGGGTAATCTAGAGCTGTAACTGTTCAAATCAACGCTTACACATACCGACTCCCTTACAAAAGGAACCTCTAAATCTCTACATAAACTTATTTTTTTAGAATGTCATATTTGGAGTATCTCATTAAGGGGGACCGTCTTCAAACTAGGAAAACTAACTGGCCAAAAGATAACACAAATGCTTCCTGACATTACTGGTTTTGGTAGTGATATAATGATATTTACTTGGATTTGGATCATTTGCCAATATATGTTAAGAATCTAGCATATTTTTGTGTCATTTCAAAACCCCTTCTGTCGTTTGATGTCCGAATATTTTAATGACTGGCGTTAGAAATACCTGACTTACTTATTACTTGTTATACTGTACCTAAAAATAGCATAGCTGAAATATGATAGAAATTGTTGCTAATTTTATTCATATATGTCAAAAGATTTCCATTCTACACATCAAAAGAGCTAATGGCAGGAGACACTATGAATTTCATGAATACAATTATCCCTAACCTATTTTTAGATATGGTCTCCCTGTAAGTGAATGTTTGAAAATGAATTACATTTGAAAGGCTATAAGAACTGGACATTTAATTAAAATGTGTAACATAACACCATTGGAACCAGGGAACAAGATCAATAATACACATTGTGCATCAGTCCATATGAAGCAGCTTGCTGGGAGACCGAAAACCACACATCATAATTTAATGTTTTAGGCACCTTCAAAAGAGCAACAGCTCTTCATAAAATGTTATAACGTTATATAATTATTTGTGAATATCAACAAAGCACAATAGATGTAACCACTGTACTATATAAATTATTTATTACATAATACTCCTGATAATCTAAAAATGAAGCACAGAACTTTCAATAATTAGAAATAAAGAAAGGCTCTCGTATCCATCTGTTCTTATAACAAAGGTAGTCCACTTACCATTACAGAAAGCAATTAAAATTTCAAGGTGGCTATTGAGGGGGAATCACAATTCGAATTAAACATCTTCCTGAAAATACAAACAGGGTTATTCAGAGAGCACCGAAATGTCGGTGACATTTCGGTGCTCTCCGATTCGATGCACTTTGTAGAGTCCGATTCACTGACCTTGCATTCAGCATTTACAGCAAGGTCCTACTCAGGGGTCAAGTCCTGAGAGAGAAAAAAAAGTGAGGGCACTCACCCAAGAATATATATATAGATATATATATCTCCAGGCACAGACCCCCCCCCCAGAATTATATATACTCAGGCACAGACCCCCCAATAATTATACATACCCAGGCACAGGCCCCCAGAATTATATACACAGGACCCCCAGAATTATATACACAGGCCTTGCCCCCCCAAATTAAATACACAGACCCCAGAATTATATACACAGGCCCCAGAATAATATACATTGGCACTGGACCCCAGAATTATATACACATGCCCCCAGAATTATATACACAGGCACTGGACCCTCAGAATTATATGCACAGGCACTGGACCCCCAGAATCATACCCATTTCAGACCTCAGATCAGGCATTCGTTCGAGGAGCGGCTAATGCTAATTGCTAATACGCTGCCGCAAGTATCCCCTCCTGGAGTCCATAGGACTCCATGGAGGTGTGTGCTGCCATGCCATGTAATCGGGCAGGGACGAGGAATGATCCTCGGAGGGAGGTGTTAGGGCCCATACAGAATAAATCAAGAATTCTCATAAAAGGGGTAGAGGGGTTTGGGTAAGTGTAATATGACTACAAAATGAGTTTGTACATGTCTGAAAAAAGTTAAGCAAATATGATTAAACCAACATTAAGAAGAAATATGAATGAGGAGTTTTGCAGATTAATCAACTGGGATAAGCCACATGCAAGTCCTTTGACAACTCAGGACATACTTGAAAACGAGAGAAATCTCAATGTGTCCTTCCTGGTAAAATCCTTTATAAATAAACTCATATGTAGTACCAAAAAATCCCCACGAATACAAAAACGAACATACAGCCTTTGGATTTTTATACAAACAGGTTTGATTTTCAAATGAATTTAGGTAAACTATGCGCAAAGCATGTGCCAGTTCTCAGTTGATTTTCGGACTGAAATTGGAACACCTCAGTGTTCAGCTGTGAGTTAACAGTTTCTCATCACACAGTTTGGACATTTTTCACTTCTAATCTGAGATTGCACCTGTCCAGCCTTGAATGATGTTAAAGTGGATTTCTAACATAGACAGCATTTACACCACAATCAAATGACCTTATCAAAATTACCTATAACTTGTGATTTCCATCAGTGCTGTTGTTTCAGAAGAATTTGAGTTTACCAAATAGTGCCACATCAGTTTTGGGAATTTTGCTATCTATACACTGTACAAATGACACACAGTACATCTAAAGAAACATCTATTCTATGTTTCAAGGGTCAGGCAAGGCATTCAGTTGATCTGCCATAGCATATAAAACCCATTATTCTTTGGAAATAAAATACTCTGTAACCATGGAACATGATTTAATGGGTTTCAACTCGGAATATAAAATGCACAGAATATGTGGTACTACAATGAAATTGCATTTAACAGTTTAAATATTGGTCTCCTTTGGAAACAGCAGAGACTTGTAATAGAGCCAAATATGACAAGTCTGGGTTTTACATAATTTGGGGGTCTGGGATCCTGTCGGTAAGAGCCCGGCACCTGGATATGAGTTGATAATAAACTTTGGTCACTAACAATATGGAGGGATGAGGGTGGAACATAATGTCAATGTTAATTAATGAAGATATGTAGGTATGGAGCCATTGGTTATGGGGAGCTTTGTGTGTAAGGACATTGATTTTGAATTTAGAAGCCAATAAAACAAATAAAACAAGGTGCCAATGTTAGAACTGACAAAGAGGTGATGTGTGAGAAGTTCAGGTTGTGAGCTATTTGGGTCATCATATATAGTAGAGAGCAAATGAGGGATTCATTATGTCACATAAGAGGCGGGTTACAGTAGTCAAGGCAGGGAAGAAAAATAACATGAACAAGCAATAAACACAAAGACTGGCAAGAGTATTTTAATTATTTTTTTTTTTTACGATGCACCTCGACTCCTGCGGAGTTCACAGATAGTTTTAATTTTTCCAAGTCCTCTCTGAGCAGTGTATACAATCCACTTATCTGCTCATTGAAATGCACTAACACCTGCCCAACACTCACGCCTATAAACCAACTAAGAATGACTATCCAAAGTAAAATTTAGGACACATGTGCTGCTATGTACTGGTCCACTAGTGTGACTGAATAAAAAAAAGTAAAGCGGAACAAATGACAAATTCTATCACTGTGCAATGCATTGCATATTCTTGTATGTTCTTCTGTGGATATTGTAGCTTCCTGTGGAGCAATTTGAGGTCTTTGTGATGTGTTTCAGAAGCTACTTACTTTATGAATGTTATGTTAGGTTTTATGGTAACCATGACCCCATGTGTTTTTAGACTGTGCACTATACAAATTACTTTATCATCCCTCCAATATGCATGGAAATTTATCCTTCAGGACTAAACTATCTCACTGTTATCATAGACCACTGAGGGAAGAAGGACATCTTGGCTGATTCCTCTTCTGTGAAAGTCTAGAATATTCATGACTTTTACTTTGAACTATATAAACTATCCTCAGTGAATGGAATTTGCTCATCTGTAATCCAACAAAATCCCATAAAACAAGAATAACCTATCCACTTTAACGAGTTCATCACAACTTGAATGTTTTCTCTAAAGTGCTTAGGGAACTTCCTTACTGCCAACAGAAACTTCAAACTGGTCTCCGCAATTAAATTATATACTATACTGTATATGCACAGTTATGTAATAAAATAATTAAATATTAAACCTACTATCAAATATTTAATAAAATAAATAATATCTACAAACTGATGTTTCAATTTGATGGTAGTATTTGTTGAAAATAATCGGTTAAATGAAATTCAACAGTTTTTACTTAATTTCCTCCTCTAGGGGCTAAACAAATGATATAAACATCAGATCCTATAACAGTAGGTACAATAACAAATCAGATAAAAAGAGACCTTTGAGGATCTTCAAAATGCAAAAGAAAGGCAACGATCTGGGATAAGAAAAGAAATGGAGGCTCATACCGAGGTAAGAAAGTGTCTAATAGTTACATACAGTACAATGGACATGACTGCAAAGAGCAAAAAAATCCCACCAAAAATCTAAGTATTCAGAAAGGTATCAGATATGAATAGACTGTTATGTATACCAAAATGAATAGGTAAATCCCCCACAGCGTACAGTACAAACATGTGTAGAGTGCTAAGCATCACTGACAAGGTCATTACAGTGATGCAAATGGAAAGCGCCGAGATACATACAAGAAGAAGCCCCACCTCTGTTTCCACGAGGTCACTGCCGTGGTAGGACGCCGCCGATCCAGATAAGTAGCGATAAAAACAAAGAAGGCAGGACCTCAAGTGGAATGAGAAATTTATTCGGGAACAGCAAGCCCCATCAAACAAAAGTGGTGTGACGTTTCGACCCGAAGGTCTTAATCATATTAATGATTAAGACCGTCGGGTCGAAACGTCACACCACTTTTGTTTGATGGGGCTTGCAGTTCCTGAATAAATTTCTCACTCCACTTGAGGTCCTGCCTTCTTTGTTTTTAAGGTCATTACAGTGACAGGAATGAGATGGTTAAGGCACATTGAAGTGCTGCAGATTGTAAGCTCGACGACTCAATTAAAAAGCCTTTTCAATTTATTTCATGGTAAAAATTACAGCTTCTTAAGGAGCACAAACTATTGCAGGTAAGTATCTAACGTGAGTTTGTGTGCGGACTGATCCACCTGAAGTAGGTATATGGTGTCTGACCATTATTTGCTCCCTAAACTTGTTCTGGCTTATGGCAATTTGCAGTCCTGATGACTTCTTATTACTTGCTCAACTGAATTATGGGCAATATTTGTTTTGCTGCACTGTGGGGCCTATGGACATGGCAAAGGGATGATAAATGAAAAACATGTTGGAGATGCCAACTGCAAGGTTCTCCAAGTATACCCACCTGTGAGTTTGATGAAACCCTAAGATACAGTAAAGATGAATAGATTGATCGATCCAATCGAGTACACAAACATGTTGTTTATATATTGATTTTCTCAAACATTTTCAAAATGTAAATGCTAAACCTAATAACGCCAGAGTTACGGTTTAATGTTCAGTTCTAAAAAAAAAAACAATTTGGTTTGGGGCAATTATATAATGTTTCATAAAAGTCTGCAAATTGGTCTAATTGGGAATTTGCTAGGTGATGCTCATTAGGGAAATTTGGGAATAACAAGATGCATTACTATATTAACAGTGGAATCTGAAACATATGTTACTAAACCTCCTGTATATGATGGAGACCAATTGGGAGAATATTCATTATATTAAAATGCTGATTTCACTTGGCTTTGACAATATGTCAGTACTAGAGCGGAAAAGATATTAAAGCTGCAATCTGAATAATATTTCATGGGGCATATAACAGCATAGAGATGCACAAATTTTTATTTTCTACATCTAATCCAAAAACTGCATACTAAAGGAAAAAACGTCAATTATTACCTTGGACAAGAGAGTTGTAGAGGTCAGTAGTGCCTGGTTAAGAAACATGCATAAATAAAATGAATATAGATTATTTTACTACATGTGACGTATTCAGCTCTCCTTGATGGGTTTGCATATAATAACTAAATGAAATGTTATTGTGAAAAGACATTAGGTATTTAATCATTAACATTAAGGAGTGAGCAATTAACTAAAAAGGCACCACTGATTTATGTCAGTGACTTACATCCTATTCTATGTTACGATAATAAGTATATTCTATACCGTATTAAGGAACTGCCCATGTTGAGGCAGCGAAAGTACAGGGTGAGCCAGTCAAACCTGCATTTTTGAAAAGGGCGGGAGAGCCGTGAAAGTGGGCGGAGCGAGTTAGCAAGGTTACCATTGTGTCCCCCACAACTAAGCATTTCAGTCGTCATGGAGCAGTGGTCTAAACAACAACGTTCATTCGCTGTGAAAGCGTTTTACCAAAGTGGTAGTTATGCAGCCGCTCAGCGTCGTTTCCGGAAGAATTTTTTAAATTAATGGAAATAAGCCAGTGCCGTCTGTTAATTCAATCAAATTGTGGGTGACAAACTTTGAAGCAATTGGTGAAACGAGAAGCAGAAGTGGTGGCAGTGCAAGATCAGTGCGAACTCCCGCGAATATTGACCGCGTGAGAGTTGCTGTGGAAAGAAGCCCTCGGAGATCGGTGCATCGACAGAGTGCTGCGCTTGGCATGGCAAACACGAGCGTCCGAAGAATCTTGAGGTTAGATTTACACCATCACCCATACAAAATTCAGGTTGTTCAGGCTATGAATGAAAACGATTTTGCAGCTCAACGGCGTTTTTGTCAAACGTTGTTGGACATGTTTGATGAAAACGAGGACCTTGTTCACAACCTGTGGATGAGCGATGAGGCACATTTCCATCTCTCCGGTTTTGTGAATAAACAAAATTTCCGATATTGGAGTGATGAAAACCCTCAACAACTCCATCAAACACCACTCCATTCAAGCAAGGTAACAGTTTGGTGCGCAATGTCCTCATTGGGAATCATAGGCCCGTATTTTTTTGAAAATCACAGGGAGCAAGCAGTTACTGTGAATGCACAACGCTATTCGGAAATGTTGCATTCGTTCTTCATTCCTCAGCTTCGTCAACATGGAATGAACAATGAAACCTTATTCCAGCAAGACGGTGCCACAAGTCATACAGCCCGTGTGAGCATGAATGTTCTCAACAATGTTTTTCCAAATCGGGTGATATCTGGTTGGAAATCGAGAGAATTCCTCAGCGTATGCTCCGTGATGCGATGGGCTGTTTCAGAAATCGTCTACAAGAATGTCTCAATCGGGAAGGACACCATCTTACTGGAGTTATTTTTAAACAGTGAATGTTGTTTCTTAAATGCTTTTTAATGTACATTAAGATAGTAACAATAAAATTTTGAAATATCCATCCGTTTATTTTTTACAGTCATTTCAAAAATGCAGGTTTGACTGGCTCACCCTGTATAACAAACAATAATAAGATTGCTTGTTATTCTTGTCAACAACCATTACATAAAAAAATAAGCCACCTGACAATCTTTGATGCTAAGTGATTTTGAATAAGCAAAATGACATCAATGAGTGGAAAAAAAACATCTAGAAATCCAATACTCACCTTAAGGCACTCTGTGAAAAGGAAGGTAGAAACACTGCCATCTGTCACTTCAATCAGAAGGAAACGGAGAACAAATAGTTCTCCAGCATTCTACTGACTGCATGTGCACAGGTTGGGCAAAACTCTGTTTAGGACAAATTCCACGAGGGGACACCAGCCGTGGGTGTATGATGCCACTGCCAGTATCCTTTAAAGACTCCCAAAAATGACGTGCTAAGCTTTTTATATAGAAGCTTACTCATAACTGAGCCATTAATAGGAAGCCAAGCCACTAATACTTTAAGTAAGATTTTTAACAAATATAAAAGAGAATTTTATTATATTTATATATAGTGTAATAAAAAAATAATAGACACACAAAAATGCTCAAATAATTATGCTTCATCTTAATACACATGGGTAAATATATAGTGGATACATACTAATATGTAGTATATGTGGTACAAAAATATAAGGATCTCCAATAGGAATATCATGAACCTCTGTACCATTTAATCTGCATTAAAATCTCCCGTTGGGCTTCTTGCATACATTTTTTTTTTTTGCCAAAGTGATTTGTTTGCTTTGTGATTTGTGATTGTGGTCACGGATCTGCTGATTGCATCCTATGTGTGTTCTGGAGCTAAATCTCTGCAGGTGAGTGAGAACGCTCACTCTCTTAAGTGCAGCTTTGCAGGGTTTTCCCTGTCTGTTGAGCTTTGCCTCTTGGCAGTTGCCCCTATATTTGGGGAACTGTACATATTTCAGCTATTTCAGAAAGGTGGTTTGGGCACATTTGTATTTTTTTTGGAGGGTGGGGCTCCCCTTATCGCCATTTTGGCCAGTGCATAGGTCTACTCACACAATCCACATTTTTGTGTTCCTATACTTCAAATGAACTGACTTTCTCTATTCTCTCACAGCGAGGCACCCATGATATATCACAACTTATATTTCAGCTGAAAACAGCTCCCCCTAAACCAGTGGTTCTCAACCTGTGGACCCTCAGGACCCACAATTGTCCTTCGTCATTAAGTCGCGACCCAAAAATAATTGAATTTCTGGAACATTATAATTCCACAAAACAACGTGCGCAATATTCTACAATGTATGCACTTTTTTTTTATTTTCAACGTTTTTTTATTTTTTGTAAGAGTCAGCTTAACAACATACTATAAAGAAATGAAGGGGCTTGCAGGGCCAAGAATTATCATAAAAAAACATCAATGTAAATCAAAGAAGTCATCTAACGGTATTCATATAATGTATGCACTTTTTAAACAATTTTGTAAACAAGCAGGGATTCTTTCCAAAATGGATAGTGCAGTAATCACAAAAGTGCTGTTGAGGCAAAAACCCAATAGAATAAATTGTAATTGAAACATATGAAATTAGAACTTAAGGGAGAACTGGGGATGCTTCTTGCTCTTAATAAGTGTCTCAAAGTGTGGGGTGATGGTAGACAAAGCAACTCTAATTTAAATCACTACTGAATGTATAGTAAAATATTACAACAAACTTAACAAACTCATCTGCTCCGCGCTCCCCTGCTGTCCGTCTCTGCTGCAGCCTGCCCTCCCTGAGCCGACGCAATTTGCGTAGCTGAATGCTACGCTAATCGCATAAACTCAAGCTTGCCAAGAGATTGAGAAGTCTGCAGTGCTCGTCTGGCGCTGCCTACTTCTTGAACCTATGCTCTTCAGTGCCTCAGAGACACTGAAGAGCAATAGAATAGCTTGGACCAATGGGAAAGCACCACTGGTCCAAGCCAGTCAAAAACACCTCCATGGGAGGCTGGCCTATATAAATATACTTTGCTTCACTGAGATGTGCACTGTGCACAGTGGCTCCTGGTGTTGGGAGTACAGAGCGTCCCACCCCACACTTTCCTATTACAGATTCTTTCCCCTTCCCACCTGGCCATTACAGAGTATCTTACCTGATGCAGTGAGTCCCAGGTGGCACCTGGGAACATTCAGAGGTAGCCACGTTGCCTGGGACCCGCTGCCGCAGGAAAGATGCATCAGCGGGTCCCATCCATTAGAGAGGCCTGTGGGCACTTGCCCCGCAACCCAGTCCGCCCCTGGTCGCGACCCACTTTTGGGTCGCGACCCACCACTTCAGAAACACTGCCCTAAACAAAGCGTTGACATTGGTCTCCTTTACATCAGTGATGTAGAGATTCAGGTGCTATTTCAACTTAATATTTCATAATGGCATATATAATAACAACAAAACCTTCTAATTTGAAATGTGCATACACAAATGTTTGTGTGTATAGAATTTATTTAACTGTGTGTTTATAATTTATTTACACTATTTACGATTTACTAACAATTTACAGTATTTTCTAGCGTATCATACGACTTTTTATACTTAAAAACATCCCCCAAAAATCAAGGGTCATCTTATACGCGGGGTATAAAATGTGAACCTCTAGTTCCTTTGGGCCAAGCTGGCTCGGGATGTCCCTGTTCTGCCGGCCCGCTGGATGTGTGGCACTACGTGTGCAGTGGCTTCGGCTGCATACAGCGTGCCGCACTGGGTCGGTCACGGCGAGCAATGTATTCTATTGGTGAATACAAAGCCTGCTCGGATTGGCAGTGGTTGTGACATCATTAGCCTGCCAATCCAAGCAGGCTTTCTATTTGGTGGAGTGCATCGCTCACCGTGATTGGCTCAGCGCGGCCGAGGCTGCCAAGTATGTGGACGAGGTTGCCGTGCATGCAGTGTCGCTGCACGTCCAGCGGGCTAACAGATTGGGGAGAGGATTTTATATACAGGTAAGTCATAACCATTTTAATTAAAATTATTTAAATCTGATGTTTTTAAATGGTGTTGCCTCGGAAGGGTAATCTTATATGGTGAGGTTTAACTGGAAAATTAGGGTGTTGTCTTATACACTCGGTCGCCTTACACACCGGAAAATACGTATATCAATTATATATGTCTATCAAAATACTCAGAGACAGCATGCGTACTCCTCATACCATAAAGTGCACCAGACACAAAAAAGTTAATCAGAGCATGCAAATGACTGTATTGAATCGCCTTATTATACGGTATTCAATCACATGTTTAATGATCATCAGAGGAAGTGTATCTTTTTCTGAATCACATTTGAGCCAGATTGCATACAATTATGTCTAACAGTATTTTTAGAATTATCATTTTATTGTGACCTAGCTCACAATTCTTATCTCTGACCACTAAAATAACTCTTTATCAGCCTCACCATACCAATTCACAAACATACAAATGCTTTGTTACCTGCTTCACTGATAATGTTGTCAATCCCTTGCTTTTTTGATCTCGCTCTGCACAAAGTGACATGTATTCCAAACTAAGGCAGAGATATAATCTGGGAAGGTTTGTACTGTGTTTTCATGATTGAGATAGAAATAGGCCTTGCAAGTATAAAATATTGCTTCATGCAAGGAAACCATATCAATAGAGCATTTTCAGATAACACAGAAATAAAGCCGTAGCTTGAATTTGTTATCATGGTGTTAACCAAGAAACTGCAGTACTCTATATCATATTATACACATCTACTTTTTATATTCATACACCATTTATTTTAAACCCCTGAGATAATAAATACTTAAGATACGATTTTTTTGACAGGGATGTTTGCCTTTGCATTAAATGTTCACATTTTAAAGGAATAGGTGCAAAAATGTAATTTTCCTTCAAGCTGATATTACAGGGCATACAATTGCTTTTTTGGGGGAAAAAAGGTTTGCTTGTTACAGAAATCTCAAATGTGTTCCATCTAAGGGTAGAGTTATAAAAATCTTTTTTTATGGAAAATATTTTCTTTTTTATGATTTTATAATTGTGAAAAGTGTTAATTTATAATTAAACTGCATTTTTTCTCCAACATACAGATAAAAAGAAAACTAATAGGCAAGTAAAACAATTGTCTCTTATTCACCCTAACGAAAACCACATTTTTCTTTCTGTACCTCCACTATGATACTTTGAAAATAATAGAAACTCAAATTTCAAAGATAACTTATGACAGGACATCAGTATAATTGAACACTCACTATGAACAATGGCTGGGTGGAGTACACTGGTTGGGTGTAGTACACCGGTTGGGTTTGGTGGAGTAGAGGTAACATCACTGCTCTATAACTGTGGAGAGTGTAGAGACACAGGTTTGAATCCCGGCAAGAACATCTCTCCAGTAAGTGTCCTTGGGCAAGACACCTAACGGCACATACTCGCCACCCAAGACATACTTGAGAACGAGAGAAATCTCAATGTATCCTTCCTGGTAAAATACTTTCTCAAAAAAAAATCTCTGGAGCAAAGTCTTGATCTTGCATTGCATAGATGCCAAGCCTAGTGGAAGCTTAACCACAGCTCTGGTAATCTTACCAGAGCCATTAAAGTCTATGGCATTGCTACGTTTACCAGAGCTCCAGTTAGGTTTCCACCAAGCTTGGAATCTAGCCTTTAGTCTATTCCATCTTTCATGCCATTTACTCAAAATAAGAATTCGTGTTAACCCTGGAAATATTGAACTTTTTCAATGAGATAAATTCAAGTCCAAAATATAAATCTGTGAAACAAAAAACCCATAGCACATCTATGATAGAGAGGGCATTTTAAAAGTCAAATACTTGGGCCTAAATTTTAAACTATGATTGACAGCCCAAACTTTCCATAACAACAAGTAAACCCTCTCATTATAAAAAGTAGAGGCACTGCTCAGTCATTAACGGCATGAAATGCTGTATCATCTTTAAATGTATTCTATACACATCGTTAGAGAAGGAAGTTCATTGCTTCGGGTGTTTTAAATTTGGAGCAGAACATCAAGAATGTGCATTTGAGATCAAACAAGGGAGTCTGAATCTTCTCTGTATCAATTATACCTTACGGAAGAAACCACAGACCAAGGAGGCTTTAAAATACTATTCTATTTTCCCAAAGACAGGAGGTTTACTTTTTCAAGGTAAGCGTTTGGCATCCCAGTTAGATGTCAGCTGCTTGAATATCATATAAACAAAGCGTAAGCCTTCCCATGTGAAGTAGTAGGCATTAGGATGAACACCTGGAAGTGGAATAAACCTGTCATTTCAATGATGCCTAAGGCATCTCTGCAGTGAACCAGAAACCTGGCCCTCAGGATTCCAGAACATTTGTCTATAAATATTTAATGAATACTAAACACAGCAATGACCACCAGGTGACTTTATTATAAATGTATAAGAAGATCTACTTTAAACCCTGCAATCTTCCCATTTCCTGGTTCAAGGACCCGTACTGCACTACATGTCATCATAGGGATCAACTAATTATGTATAAATTGTACAGGGGAATTTTTTTTTTTTAATAATTTTAATTTCTTAGTTTTTTTCTTTATGGATTGTATGCAATATAATATATACTTTATGGGTACAATTGTATGTATGTCCAGCATTCATACTTATGCCATTTTCCAAAGCACACATATCGCTATGCTGTAAAAGGATAACCTGTAAAACTCCTGTGACAATTGACAAGAAAAATTGGGAGTAATGGGAGACATGATGATTTGGCTAAGTGGAGTATTATAATTTAATGATCATGAGTGGATTAAAAACACAGATGATTGCACTGCTGAGTAAAAATAAAGGCCCTAATCCATGGTTGCCAGCAAAAGGGAGTCGTAAGGGGAAATAAAATTATGCAAGCTGATTTCCCATACCGGCTCCCTTTCAAAGTAGTTATTCACTCTTCAAAATAATAGGGAGCTGCTGCGGAAACTGTTGCTATTTTCTCATGATCCATAGGACTCCATACAGCCCAGCACATCTATGCCTCACGCTCGCACTAGCAGGATTATGCATTAGTAATGGAGAGACTGTGGAAGCACACTGGGAACTATTTGTTCCATACAGGGTTATTCAAAGAGAATCGAAAAGCCACCGCTTTTCCAAATAAAATTGGATATTTTTTAAAAAAAAAATAAAATCCCGAAAAATGCTTAAAATATCCGAAAAGATCTATCAATAAAGAGACTCTTTACTGCAGAATATTATAATCAACGGTTTATTAGATATTGAATTAAAACGGGAATATTTTTAACATTGAAGCCTATGGGATTCACCTGAATAAACCTGCCTAATTAAACCACCGAATGACAGGGCATTTAGGAAACCTTTCACTGCTGGTTTTTGTTCTCTGAAAAGCTGAAGCATTGCTTCTCTATGGGGATTTCACTGCCCTCGAACAGGCACCGAACAAGCACCGTATGTGCAGGCAATTCACCAAGATTTGGCGAATTGCCTGCTCTCTGGACAGCCGAATGGCCAATAAAGGTTCCCTTTTGGCAGCCATTCGGATCTCTTTGAACTACCCTGATAGTCTTATGCGATGCACAGAGAGGAAGTGGTGAATCGTCCCACCCTCTTCATTATGGGATCCAAGGAGAGTATGGGAATTTTAGGGCTATTAATCTGTGTTAAATGGTTTCACAAAAGCAAAAATCACTTAAAACCAGTTCCTGGAGTCGGTATTTCTTTCAGAAATACTAGCTCCAGAGGAGAAAAACACAATTGGAATAGTTCGTTCTTTTCCACCTAGGTGCAAATTAAGGACTTTACTATGGAAAGTACCAGAGCCGTTAATTTACTGTAAAGAGCCTTGATGACCAATCCCTTGTGGTAGCATTGGAGTAGAAACTACAGCCGTTAGTAGAACTGTTGGAGCCATTAAGGATATTGGCTCCATCCATTAATTTAATGGCATGAGTGGAATAGGGCCCATAGACTGGGGAGTGTGAAAAGATATAAAATAGAATTTTCAGAAAGAAAGTGATCTACAGAAATGGTCTTTTACTGGGATTTATTTTATTTTATTTTATAAAGATGTTTTTTATGGCTCAATGTGTAATCAAACCACATAATTATTACTACATGTTATAACTAACAAGACAAAGATACTAAAGAGTACAGAGTAATATGCAACAGTGTCTACAAATATAAATGATAATCTAACACGGTTGTTTTAATTGTGATAAAAGTCCTTAACTTTGTTAATAACTGATATCACAAATACATTTATCAAAGAGCTCTCATTTTTTTCCCCTCGAATGAAAATATTCTTTGTGTAAAAGTAGTCAATCAACAGCAGAATGTCTTTTTTAAATAATATGCATTTACAGTATGTCAACAAAGTGATTATATAAAACTCGACTGCTCAGCTGCTGAGAAGCCTAGGGCCGGAGGAGATGCTGTGCTGGCCGAAAAGTTCCAAAGTTACTGGATCCACAGCAGCCGAATCAGTTGACTAACAAGGCTCTCCAGCTCTCTCCCGAAGCCTGGCTCCAGCCACGGTGCTATTATATTTCGTGCGTTGTACAAATAAACCTTGGAATTATAAGAGGATCCCTAGGCACCCTATTTTTTTGCAGCATCTGGAGGTGGCACAGACCACTGAACTAGTACCAGGAGAGTACTGCCTGTTAACGCTTGCATTCTGAGTCAGTGCCCATACAGGCTCTTACTCATGTGAGTGTGAACACTTTCGTTCCTTTATATCGTCATATGATACGGAGAGCACCCTGATCTTCTATTGGTTTTTCCAAGATTGACAACTAAGAAGTGGAAGAGAGGGTAAGGTTAACCTGAAAATTAACCTAGAACACCAACATTGAGCCTAATTTGATCTTTGGCTCCTCCAAATATGAGTTGGTAATCATCTTTTAAATTATGATTTGAAGGAGTTGTAAAAAAAAACACCAATAGTGTAATTTGTTGTCTGTTCTCTTTTGGAGCTGAGGAACCACTGAGGTCCAGTGACAGTGACATCAGATACTGTTACATGATTGCTGCTGATGTATGTCAAATTTTGATATATGTTGGAACGCATGTGACTTGGTGGTGAAATGTATTGGTTCACTGCATGGTATGGCGCTTCATGGTCGAGAACATTATACATATGTTTTTCTGATAGGCTATTTTTGTTACTTGGGTGAGGTCCTCATTATTTGTAGAAGCAGCCTTCTGATATATTTACTCTGGAGCAATTAAAATAGTATTTTTGCTCCAAGTATTTTGTTTTGTATTAAATAGCAGAAATAGCCAAATACATAGTTTATATTAACATTATATTTGCTACACCCATTCACAAATATAAATGAATTTCACTTTACACAAGCTAACTAAATTCAAGTGGGTAGTATCTAGGTACACGTGTCAGCATGTCTATAAAGTAGCACAAGTAATGTGACACAAAAAATAACACTGCGCTTTGAGCACTTACCTTCTTCTCCTTTCATTTAGGTTTTTGTAGACTGTGTGCCAACGAGCATTTAAAATATCCAAATTATCCTTAATGCAATCAGCATCTGTAGTTGATGCCTGCTCAGCAACCTCTCCTCCAGATACATTCAGGGCTCTGACTATAGCTTGACGTTCTCCTATGCCATCTTCAAGCTCCTGAAACCAAAGAAACTTAGTTTTAGAAGATTTCCATCATTCCACCATTACATTCATGATGTATCAACATTACAGCATGGAGAAAAAGAATACAAAACACATTGAAATTTCACACTACATTTTAAAAAAAAATAATATATAGAAAATCAATTTGGTACACAAAAACCATTGTAAAAAAAATGATATGTAAATGTGAAAACAGACACAGGATGCAAAAAAATTGAGAAATTGCAGATGTCATTTGCATGTTTTACCCAGAGTTCTGTGCTGTACTTGCAAATCTGGCCTAGTAGTGCTCCTGAGGACAGGTGTGGGAAACGTGGCTTATATGGTTGTATTTCATGAATTGATTATTTATTGCAGCAAAAAATGTGTAGATTTTATGAATTAACTTTTGTGTCAATCTTGATCAAGTGAAAATCCACTTTAATCCTGTGTTATGAGGCACTGACTTCTCTAATAAAATGGAAAAAGGTGATAAGATAGGACGGCACGGGGACAATTGTATATTTAGATCAATGTGAAACAAAAAAAAGGTTTGTGGATGCAATACCTGCATTGAGAAGTATCAGAGGGAGTGAAATGTTAAGAGAGGTACAAGGAAGGTTCAGTTTTAAAATATTGCAATGGGTGGGCAAGGAGGGCAAAGTCAATAAAAAATTTTAGGCCAAGGTGTAAGGTTGCACGACTCGTCTCTGTCCTGATAACTATAAATGTATTTTTCTGCTCATGCTGTAGCATTTGATTCACAGTTCTTCAATGTTTGGCAGGACAGAACATCCTATTACTGGTTCAACATCAGGAATCAAAGAATCTATTTCGAAATTCTGTCAACTAGGACATTATGATTTGTATGCCCAGGAGAATGACTTTAAAGAAGGTTCTCAAGGAAAAGCTAAAGAAGCAGTAACCAACAGCATAGCAGCTTGTGATGTGACGGAGAAGAACTGATAGACCGATGACAAGATCAAAAGGAATAAAGATATGATACGTAAATGGTTAATAAATGTATACTTGAAAGGAAGTAGAGTCAGTTTCTCTGTATTCACTATAAAATATATCCAAGTCATTTAAGATTAAGACAACTGATGTCTGTAGAATAGTAAAACATCTAATCTCATCAGCATAAGCCGTTGATAAGTGTCAATTGTTGGCAAAAATTAAAACAATGTTAATAATGTTAAGGATCATTACACTTTTTGATCTTAAGTACTGCAATATTCATTATACTCCTTTACGATCCTAAAAATATGCCCTCCTCAATTCTACAAACCCATAAATCGAAATTCCCCTACTTCTCTCTCTCGCTCGCAAAAAACCCTATGGTAGGAGGCCCATTAATTCAGTATATGATGGGTTTATGTTAGAGGAGGCTCAGACATAGGTTATTAAAGTGGTAAAAGTATAAAAATGAAAAGGACATTTTCTCCTTGTATTTTCAGTCAATAACAGTTTTATGTTTACTGTACAAATATCACTTTTTGAAAAACACAGAAGAGGTTATTCACTATCCTCTGTATTTGCCCCGAATTGAACCGGATGGTGAATTTCACCGTTTGGTGCGATTTCGTGACTATTTGTTCAGCTGTGAATATGCCAAATACTGACGAATTGACTGCAAAATACGGTGCAAATCGCTGCAGTTTGCTGCAGTTCAGCAGCGCCAAAATTGCCCCAGAGAAGACTATCGTGTCTTCTATTCATATTGTGTCTTCTATCTTGCCTTCTGTCTTCAAAAGCGGCCAATCTGCACCAAAATTCTGGCAAAATGCCTTGATTGTCAGTGTTTTAGTTCGACAGGTTTAAACAGGCGAATCCCATAGGATTCAATGTAAAAAGAGTAATATCTTTTTAAAAAAATTAAAGACTTTTTTCTTTTCATTTTCAACAAAAACCCTTTTTTTTAGGTTTTAGAATGCCTTTTTGTATTGTTGGATGTTTTAAATGACTAGATAATTTTTGGTTTTTATTATTTTTTAAAATCCTTTTTTGTAACAGACCTTTAAATTATTTTTTAATGGACTTTTTTTTAATTAGGGCACATTTTTACTACAATTTTACTATTTTTACTCCTATTAGGAGAATAGGAGACTTCTTTTATTTATTTTTTTAGTTCTCAATTCGCCAATGCCAATTCGGCGGTTATTAGTGCAGTTCGGCGGGTTTCACTGATGTCCGATAACTACTTTGGCGACTCCAATTTCAGCAAAATTCGTTGACCGTTCGCTAAATAGTGAACTCATCGTATTTTTGGAGAAATGAATTCGCTGAAATGCGGCGAAATGGGCCGAAACGCAGAGCACAGACATTTCATGCAATTTCGGTGCTTTGTGAATAGACTTTTGAATAAATAAAAAAAAACTGGTCTACAGAAAAATAATGGCAAATTATGTTATTATTGCTGCATTGTTTGAAACTTTCACTAGCATGATGAGAGACATTAAATTAGCAATTTTTTTTTTCCAATTTCATGCAGTTCCGAAAGCAAAGCAGTTTTTTTGTGGCTGAATAAGAAATCTAAAGAGTTCTCTGAAAATATATTTTATGTATATATATTATTTTACTAACTTTTAACCTATTTATCATTACTTCACATTGATGTTGGTTTTGCTGCCAGTTGCCATTGTTTAGCATTGTTGCAAACCACAAAGAAAATCACTGCTGTTGCAACGATGGTAAACTTTTGCAATCCAGATATGGAAAATGGAAGGCAGAAGGTAACGTTTCACCTGCTGTTCTTTGATTTTCCCTATATGGATCGCTGGAGTGTTTATGTTGTGGTTGGAACAATGGCGGTTTTTGTCATCAGATAACAGGAAATATAGGCAATTTAGTGGATAGCAGCTCGTAATATAAACCACGCATTCTGTGTACAAAGGTAACACAATGCATACCTTTGCAAGAAGAACTGGTTCAACAGATTTTTGTATTATTATATACAATATTATTATAGTACAAACTTAATGCTGGTATGAGTGAAATAAGGAAAAGAGATACCAAACAGTTTACAATGCCGCCTCTGTGAGTGCTGCCACAAAAGCACATTTTGTCCATCAAAAAAAATTCAGCTGCATTGTTGATTAAATTTATCAATCACATTTTACCCTGGTTCTGTCTTTTAGGCTAGGGTCAGACGAACGCATTTTTCACGTCTACCATCAAAAAGTGCGTTGAAGCATCCGAACGCATTTTTTCACGGAAGATGCGATAGTGGTCATACGATGCGCAATGTCGGCTGTATTTTTTGACGGAGCTATAAAAAACAAATGGACATTATGTAGGCCAGGCATGTGCAGCGTCTGACGTCTCCTAATCACGCACACACGCCGCTATGTCGACGCAGCGCACTCTGTGCGTCAGTACTAGCGGTTCCACGTTCTCAAAAAAAATAAGTTTGTTTGCCACTTGCGCTGCGCGGCCAAACTTTCGTGCGGCCGTACTTCGTATATTGCCCGTCATTGGACGTTATTTGCTTCTACTACGGCCGTAATAAAATGCGGCTCAACGCACGTACGCACTGTGTTCGTCTGACCCCAGCCTTAACCTGCATGAAACAAAAGTGTTAATAAAAATTTAAGAATTAAGATTTTTTTTTAAGAAGATAGAAATGAAAAATATGTAAAAAAAACAAAACAACAGAAACATCTCACTAAACAAGGCCTTCCTTTAGGTATAATATCATCTGGAATTTGAATAAAGAAAAAAACAAAAAAAAAGTGGATTGCTCCCAAATGCAACGCAGAATGCATCAAAACCCATTTCCGATTGTCTTTTGGTAGTTGTTTTTATTCTTAACTGTAATTGTCTACGAGGGTTTTCATGATTTACACAAAAACATAAATGCTGGCATGCATGACCGAGTAAACCGGTTTTAGTCCCTTTCTACAATTTTCTTAACCGGGGTCACTCTTACCCAGGCCCTGCACTCTGATGCGCCCCATGCCGAGGAAAACCAAAGTCCTAAATTTGAATAGGGATTGATTTACAGGGTTAATCAAAGAGATCCGAATTGTGGCCGAAAGGTAACCGAACAGTGAAATTCAGCATACGGTTACCTTTCCTGGCCATTCGGCTATCCAGAGAGCAGGCAGTTCGCCAAATGTTGGCGAATTGCCTGCACATACGGTGCCTGTTCGAGGGCAGTGAAAACCCCATACCTTCGTCTATTCAGAGAACAAAAACCAGCAGTGAAAAGTTGCCAAAATGCCCTGCTGTTCGGTGGTTTCATTCGACAGGTTTATTCAGGCAATTTCCATAGGCTTCAATGTTAAAAATATTCCTTTTTTAATTCAATATCTAATAAACCGTTGATCATAATTTTCTGCAGTTAAAAGTCTCTTTATGTATAGATTTTTTTGGATCTTTTAGGCATTTTTCAGGATTTTTTAGCGAAATGGTTTTTCGTTTTTTTTTTAAAAATAGTTTTCTTTTTTCTGTAACAGCCTTTTTTATATGATCATTCATTGGATCTTATATGTAAATTTCATACATTTTCGTTCTGTAGTTTCTTTGCAAACAGCGTTTTACTTTTCATATATTCAAGCGTACTGTTTTCGTTTTTTCCCCACTCCATTCGTCTGCGGTGTCGGCTTTTTCCGGCGACTGCTCTACGCTGTGATCGGCAGCTGCTTGGCTTTCTCCGACGTGTTTGGCGAGTTTAATCCAGATGTTTTTGCGGGTTTCGGTGTGCGTTCGCCGGGTTTTGTGGCGAGTGTTCGGTGGGTTTGCGGCGGCTTTTCCCTGCACTACGACGGCCTTGTGGTGCTTTCTGAATATACCGCAGGGTCGCCGAAATGGGATTGCCAAATCACACCGAATTGAAGAGAACGAAAAGTCACCGAACGAGCAGTGACTTTTCGATTCTCTTTGAATAACCCTGTTAGCTTCACTGGTGATCCTGTGTAGTGCTGCTCTGTGACGTGGGGATTTATTTCTCTGCCTGAGGCACAAACATCATGCGAGAGGATGAGGTGCCACGCCCTGCAAGGACTGGGGATGGCAGAGTCCTGGCCTGTTTCAATGTCAAAATTTTGAATTGATGTATAACATTCATATCTTTTGCCTCATTTTTTTAAATTATATCAATGTTTATTTACCAATTCCTACATTATCTTTTTGCTGTAGGTTTTACATTATCCAATGCACAAAATAAAGAACTGTGCAGCAAACACCTTTGCTCGAAAAAAAAAACCAGACATGGATGGCAACATAATAAGATTGGAAATTATTTTATAAATTTATACTAACATATTCAAATTACTAAAAACATAGGTAAATATGCGGGTGTTCCATGTTATTCTGTGCCATCCATGCATTTTCCAAATAAAGGTAATATGTTACATGTAGCAGTGTGTTTAATCATTTATAAGAAATACAGATTACCAGCTTCTATCTTATATATTAAAATTGTTTCATAAAAATAGATTTTTAAACAAATACTGCATTAATACATATTTTAGATATGTTTTTGTCATAAAACAGAAATGATATGCACAATGACAAAACAAACCTCGGAATAGCAAATAGGGGGGTGTCCACAAGTGAAACATTTTCACCTCCTGCTGAAACTAGGACACAGTAACACTTTGAAAGGATATTTATATCTTGTTATTATATCTTGAAGTGTATATTCCCATAGAAAATATGTGTTGGTTTTAAGCATTAATCTTCCACTTGACTCATGTAAAATAGTGTATGCTCCTATCAAGTATTTAATTCTTTCTTTGATTATCTATGTATTAGGCGTGAAAGTGGTTTATTTTCGTGGTATAAAACAATGAGTGATGGGTGTTGTAGTCTAACGAAGTGACAATGACAACCCATCTAAGGGGTTTACAAACACAGTGGGCCATATTTGTAAAGGAATAACAAGCAATGCCCTATATAAACAGAGCAATCCCATTATAAAGGTTTGACAATATCCCATTAGCCTTGTTAAATTGGCTCAGTAGGTCTGAGAAACATCATTGTGACTTTTGAAGGAAAACAAAAACACAACCTGGGGCCATTTGAATATCCATATATAAATATGTAGTATATAAACACGCATACCCATATGTAAATATAAGTCATTTAAATATACACACCGCATTTTTATTATGTGTTATATACTGCCAAATAGGCAGAATATAAAGTCACATGGACGCATATATAAATATACAGTTTATGAATGCCCATATATAATCATAGCATACATGTGCTGTCATTTATAAATATGTTGCCATAAAACTACATTAAAATAATTTATAACGAATATATTAATTGTGGCATGATTGACAAAAAAGTAATGAGATAATAGCAAAGAGATTGTAATGTATGGACACATGGAGGTCCATATCACTGTCAGAACCAGAGCAAATTTGACAAATACCGTATATAACATAAACAGAAAGCAGAAGAGTATATATTGCTAATCAAGGGATGACACAGGTCAGCACAATTATATTGTCAAACACCATACAAATGCATATGGTGTAGTGTGCACACCTGGCCATCAGATTTTCACCATGGCTCCTGGGTGCCACAGATTATGGAGAAGCCCCTTCACAGTCATCCCTAAGAATCAAGAAGAAGGCTGCGCAGGCAATGCCAGCCTCAAACTCAGCAGCTTATTAGAGCAAGTGTAAAGCAACATTTCCACGTTTCAATTGATGGTTTACACTTGCCGTAATAAACTGCTGAGCTTGATGCTGGTGTGCCTGGGTCTTCCTTTCATCCAGCAATGAATACCAGCAGAGGTGCAGTGTGCTATCACTGATTGCACTTTCCCTCTCATCGTTGTCCATGTGAGTAGGTCTGATTGGATTCTTTATCTTAAACTGTACTACCCTATGTGATATCATTTTTTTATCTGCAAAAAAGATACATCATCTGTAGAGAGGGGAGAGGTCACCCCCTACTGAATACAAAAGAGCCAATCCAGTGGGCTCTATAAATTGTGAGTTTTACTCTAGGGGTACCAGGAAGAAGCAGTTATATAGAACATACTGTACTTCATTATTTGCCTTTCTCCACTAGTTTTAATGGATATCCGAGTCTGTGGAACCAATTAAATATATTAATTTTTGCCATACTTTAGTTATGTTCACATATAGGGGTGGCGTACTGTACACGATAATTATACAGTGAATTCTTTAAGTTATCTCTGTAACATTGTGGTTTGCTTAGGAGTTCTTTCTCACAGTGTATTGAATTTTGGAAAGTGAATGTGGCCAGATAATAAAACCTTATATTGTATTAATGCATAACCCTACAATATGGCATAATTTATCACCATCTGTGGTAGTGGCCTAGATTCACTTTCAATCTAGATTCAATTCAGGATTTAGAGTCCTAAAAAATATTAAAAAGCAGCATGTTTTACAGTTCACATACAGGGATATTCAAAAAGAATCGAAAAGTCACCGCATGTTCGGTGACTTTTCGTTCGCTTCAATTCGGTGCGATTCAGCGATCCTATTTCGGCGGCCTTGCGGTGTATTCAGCAAGCACCACAGGGCCGTCGCAGTGCAGGGAAAAGCCGCCGCAAACCCGCCGAACACTCGCCACAAAACCCGGCGAGCGCTCACCGAAACCCACAAAAACATCTGGATTAATCCCGCCGAACATGCCGGAGAAACCCGACTAGCCGTCGATCACAGCGCAGAGCAGCCGCCAGAAAAACCCAACACGCAGACGAAGGAGGTGAAGAAAAAAAAACCTGTTGCTTCTCTATGGGGATTCACTGCCCTCGAACAGGCACCGTACGTACAGGCAATTCGCCAGCATTTGGCGAACTGCCGGCTCTCTGAATAGCCAAATGGCCAGGAAAGGTAACCATACGCTGAATTTCAGTGTTCGGTTACCTTTCGGGGCCAGATTGTCTCTCTTTGAATAACCCTGATAGAGATTACATTCAGTAATCACTGCAGGGTCCCCAAAGCGCACTGAACGGACTGCTGATCGCAGCCCAAAAGTCACCGAATGCATCTGATAAACCGCCGAACCCAGCCTCCAATCCACCAAGCAGATCGAACACTGCCAAAAAAAGCCGACCAGCCACAGAACTTCGCTGAAAAAATCCAACCAGCCGCAGAACAGAGGTAAAAAAAAAAAGTGCAATATTTAAAAGGCGTTTTAAACAAAAATAATGCATGAAAATTTATGGAAATATTAAATAAGGTCCTATAAATAACAATAAAAAAGGTCTGTTACAGAATAATAAAAAAGCATCAGAATTAAAAATTTGGTGGAAAAAGATCCAGAAAAATGACTAAAAAAAAAACCCTAAAAAAAATTAATAAAAAGATTTTTTGCTGCAAATGATAAGAATAAATGGTTGAATAATAATTTATTAAAAAAAGGTAATTTTTTTTTACATTGAAACCTATGGGATTTGCCTGTTTAAACCTGTCAGCCCCCGAAAATCAGGGCATTTAACCAACTTTTCTCTGCTGTTTGGCGTTCTCTGAATATATTAACCTTTACTTCTGTACGGGAATTTCACCGTCGCCGAATTGCACTATATTTTGCTGGCAATTCACCATTTGGCGAATTGCCAGCTTTTTGAGTACCTGAATTGCCACAAAATTGCACCGTACGGGGAAATTCACCATTCGGTGCAATTCGGCAGTCTTTAAATAACCCCTATAGTGGTCTTTATGTGTCAATTATACAGAGAATTCCTCAGGAAACATTTTACTTTGTTTCATTATGTAAAATGAACAAAATTTAAATGATGCTACTTATTAAGAAAATCAACCTATTTTCAGATCAATGGATACAATGTCAAGATCTATATGGTAATTAGATAGACAGGAAGACCGATAGACAGATGATAACTTTTTCCATATAAATATAAGCTATGTCTCCCCACTCGAAAACAATATCTCTTTTGACAGCATTGACAAATTACACTGAAACCTTTTCTTTTCTTGTAAAACCCTGAAAAATCAGTTTATGCTATATAAAGGAAGAGAAACCCAGGACTTCGCTAGACAACCACTTTGTGTCCTTAACAAGGAAAATTAATGGCAGAATACACTGGGCTTCTTGCCAGTTCACCCTGTTTATACTGACTTGGCATCTATTGACACAGGTAATAAAAAACTAAATCTATCCCAGGCAACATCTGAATTGAGAAAATAGATTTCTAGTTTGAGGGAATTGCTCTGAAAGGTAAAATGCTAAATTACTCAAGCATATCCAATGCTTAAACGTTTCACCTATATTTTTTAAAAACTCCATATTAATCCTACCATCCATACCATTATCTCTCCACAGAGACAGATTTTAAACAAAACTGTACAGTATGTGTTGTCTGCCAGGTAGTATGTCTGACAAGTGTCATTACGGACATGGTGTGGATGGTTTTCTGATGAACATATTGTATTATTATCATACCATCTTGTGCTATATTTAGCAGTCTAGTTTTTCAAAGCCAAACGATAGTCGATATTGTTTGACATATGGAATCATAAAACATGGTAAAAGTTTTATGTAAGATGAAGCTTTATGCAAAAGCAGCCATTAAAGCATACAGCTTCATCTTACATAAAACACACACAGAGTCAAAGGGCTAAATTACCAAGCCAACGCTAAAATGGGGAGGCTATTATACCGTCATATACCAGGGCAGGTGCTGTCTCAGCCCTAGAACGTAGTGCTACCTGCAGTGATACTTGTGATAGTGCTTCGGCGCCAAAGCGGGTATCACCTACTGGAGTCCATAGGACAACATGGAGGGTTAAGTAGCCAGGCCGAGAGCCCTGCACGATCTCACTCTCGAGATCTTGCAGGGCTGCGGAGTGATCACGGAAGGAGACTGGGAAACTCTTTGTTCCCAGTCTCATTCTGCTCTCGGGTACAAGAAGCAGCGTATTGGGCCACCATTCTCACCACTGGATGAGAGGGAAATATTGGATTTATTGGGGAGTTTAGGGGGTGCTAAATTATTTTGCAAAAGCAGAATCAGTTAGCTACTCCTAAAAGCTGGTGCTAAAATTTTGATTAACCCACCGGTGCAATAATTAGCGCTAGGACTTTGTATTACCTTACTTATCCGAACACTAATTACTGATTGTAAATCCTTTTCTTAACATGGGGAGCGCAATTACAGTAAGCTCATGCAAGCTAGCGCAGTCACTGATGCGCTAACTGATTTTTCACAGGTGTACCATCGTGAATGTAATATGGGGAATATGTGATAAAGTCCCTTATCCTAGTGTTAAAACAAACTCATACGAAAACTACAGTTAACGTTCAGTAGGTAATTTAGCCCAAACTGTTTCTGCATAAATGTCTGAGGTTGACCTTAAATGATAACATCATTTGATGAATGCTTACTGTTGACTCCAGATCACTAAAAGTGAAATGCCAAAGGGAAAAACCAGAAAGATTGGTTCACAATTTGGCTGTATTGTGTACTGCTGGAAGTCTGATCACAGTTTACAGCAGGTATATAAAAATGTTGGCAGATGATGCACGCAACAGTTGCATTATGGTTGGGTAATTATTAGGTAACAGATTCTGCCCACTTTTGTTGCAGGGTTCTATAATTGTGGCTAAATCTATTGCTGAAAGTTTGCACTAGTATTATAGAATTATAGGATGTAACAGAAAGTCCCCAAGGCTCAGGAACCCTTTGCAGGTGTTATGGCTTAATTAGCTGATTAGAGTGGGACACTTTGAGTCTAGGATATTGCACCTTTTCACAATATTCTAATTTTCTGAGATTGTGGATTTGGGGTTTTCATGAGCTGTAAGCCATAATCATCACAATTATGACAAATCACGGCTTGAACTAATTCATATATTAGTTTCACCTTTTAAGTTGCATTACTGAAATAAATTAACTTTTGCACGATATTCAAATTTTTCGCGTTTCACCTGTGTATATATACACAACCCGTTCTAGGTGCAATTTTTGGACATGCAATAGTACAGGAGGTCTACTATTCTTAACAGCTCACTCATTAATGCTTATAGCTCAGATGGAATAGGACCATATGATTTTTGAGGAATACCCTCTTATGGCTTTCCTTACATCTTTGTCTAACCTACCGTATAGATCTCATTCAGAAAGCACCACGTAAATCTTAGGTGGTGGTACACTGTAGGAGCAGAATTGCAAAACAGAAATTGTACTTTTCTCATAAGTATATTTGTAACATTGTCTATTGTACAGATATGGAGCAATTTTGTTTTTAAATTAAACTTAAAATCTGGAAACTGGTTAAAAAAAGGTTTATGGTTTTCCTTTAACCCTTTCGCTGCGTAGGACGCGCTGAGCGCGTCCATGAAATCCCCGCTGCTGTGCGGAGGACGCGCTCAGCGCGTCCTGTCTTCCCGGTGGCGAAGCGGCAATGTGGCTCCGATCCCGGGTGGCAAACAGTGTGGGATCATGGGAGTCGCGGTGATGTCATCACGCAGCGCGTGATGACGTCACATTAAGTGACCGCATGGAAAGCCCTTAGGAGGAGAGGGGGGGTCGTTATGACCGCTCTATCTCCTCATCGGTAAGGGCTGCAGGAACAAATGAGGCACCGCTGGAAAGCTCTGTGTCTGAGCTTTCCAACGATGTGATTCATTACCCTGTAAATGTTAAAGTGTAGTAAAAAAAAAACACAAAATCACACAAACACCACACACAGGGTCTCTAAGGGCAGTAAAAAAAATCATAACTGCCCAGAGACCCCCAAACCCCACATTTAATAAAAAAACAATTCCCTCTTTATTATTTTATTTCATATTTTCTTGTTACAGCTATGTGATCACTGTAGTAACAATGATCACATAGCTGTCACAATTGTCACTGCCACCTCCAACATGGCCGCTGAGGATACAAATATAACCCTAAAATGACCCCGTTACCTAGCGATTGGCCCTCCAGCCAATCACGGGGGATGAATTTTTCCAATCTTGATAATTTTATATTTGTATCCTCAGTCTGCATGTGGATTGCGAGGTGTTACAGTGTCTTAGAGGTTGTCTCCATAAAATAGGTGATAAATTGCGAATACACACACACATATATATATATATATATATATGCACACACACACATATATACGCACGCACACATATATATACGTATATATGCACACGCGGACGCACGCACACACACACGCGCACACGTTTATATATATATATATATATATATATATATAGAATATATATTATATACACGCACATGTGCATATATATATATATATATAATATATATATAATATCAAACGGCGTAATTTTCTTTTGAAAATACATTTTCAGAAAGCAAATTATGGCTAAAAGATTTCTAAGCGCTGAGGAAGCAGCTGACATCCTCATGATGTCAGACTCTGATCCCAGCGCTGATGAATCTTTTGAAGATTCAGGCAGTGGACTCCAGTAGGTGATACCCGCTTTGGCGCCGAAGTCTGACCAGATGCTTGTACCATATCTCGCTTCTCGCAAGGCATATGTATGGTACAAAAAGCTGGCAGTCCATCTGATACAGATGTCAATGCTTAACGCATTCATCTTGTATCAGGCCACTCATGCCCGACAGATAACATTCCTAAAATTTCAGGAATCTGTTATCGAGTCCCTTCTCTGTCCAGAAGAGAATGCTCCCATTGTTGGAGAGGTGGAGGATGTAATTAGGTTGCGTGACCGCCACTTTCCTGGCTACATTCCTGCAACTGAAAAAAGAGTGACCCCATGTAAAAGGTGTCGGGTTTGCGCGCGCCAAGGGCGGCGTAAGGAAAGCCGCCTTCACTGCCCTGACTGCCCCTCCAAACCAGGTCTTTGTGTGCCTGATTGTTTTAAGATTTATCATACAGTGACACATTACTAGTGGCATACCGGGACCGAATTGTTTCTCGGCTGAGAATAAACAGATTTCAGGTTGAGGTATGCCACTGATTTTGTGCTTCTTGATAAATCTGGCTATAGCACCGTTAAGATCTTTACAGATCTTGATGACATTCTGATGGACACAGTGCAGTGTAATCTGGACAGAGCTTGCCCGGATCATGCTGGCATTTATTCCTGGATAGTGCTATTCCTCTAAATTTTCCCAAATACAAAACAAAACCAGCACCAAGAGTTAAAAACTACCCACTCCAGTTCACTACCTACTCCAGTTCACTACCCACCCCAGTTATTATGTAATTCACCCCACATACAATAAAATAGGTTGCCCCATCCCCAACAATCTGATGTCCTCCGTACGTCAGATGTAGAAAGAAGCCTCTGAAGACAGATTTAACTGCGGTGTTAATGGTGTGTCTTCAACTTCTTTGTCTCTGCACTTTTCTTTGCCCCTTCCCTTCACCCACTTCCCTTACCTCTCTTCTTTCATGAATGGTGTGTGATTCAGTGAGTGAAACAGATGTGAATGGGGGGGGGGTGTTTCTATTCCACCCCCTCTAATCCTCATTGTGTTTCCCTTTTGCCCTTTTATATCTTTCTCTTCTCCCTTTCCGTGTTTCTTCACTTTTCCCTTCTTTGCCCCCTTAACGTCACCCACTCCACTTTTACTAGCTTCTTGCATGAAAGGTGTGTGATTCAGTGAGTGAAACAGATGTGAAAGATGTGTGAATGGTCAGTAACCTGGTTGGGGCCTTGACGTGGCGTTACTGCTCACATGGATGCCCCATGTGCCAATCCAACTGATTGAGTGAATGAAAAATGTGTGGCAGGCATGTTGTGTGTTTGTGCAGCATTTTGAGTCACTATACAGTTGTTGATAGACTACATAATTGTTGTTGAGCACAAATTCATGGGTAAAATTTTGTGAGTGTTTTTTTTTTTTTAAGTAGGCATACCTGCAATCAAATGGCTCTAGCTCAACAGGAAATTAAAACAGGCCACATAAAGTATATATTAGGAGAAACTAGACACCCAGACGAATCAAATGAGGGGTTACATAAAATTCTATCATAAAAATAGAGGGCGCAACAACATGTGGAATTTATAGTTTCTTTTTTTTCAGCAAAATGCCAAATTCCACAAGTTGTTGCGGGTTCAATATTTATGATAGAATAATAAGTAACCCCACGTTTGATTCATCTGGAAGTCTACTTTGTCCGAATATATACTTTATTTGGCATATTTTAGATCCCTGTTGAGCTAGAGCCATTTAATTGCAGGTATGCCTCCTTTCAAAAACCGCCGTAAAAAGCTTCTCTAAATTTATTTTGCGCACAGTGCAAATTAGCGCCTCGTGCTCCATCTAGAGGGACCCAGACCACTAAACCTGGGTCTCATTTTTATCACAAGGGTTGGGGCTTTGCATTGAGCTAGAGAAAGGCCTAGTTTTCAAAGATTTTATCTTGTCTGGAGTGATTGAACTAATTTTTTTTTTTTTTTTTTTGCACAAATCCAAATTCCACAAGTTGTTGCAGGCTCAATATTTATGATAGAATAATAAGTAACCCCACGTTTGATTCATCTGGAAGTCTACTTTGTCCGGATATATACTTTATTTGGCATATTTTAGATCCCTGTTGAGCTAGAGCCATTTAGTTGCAGGTATGCCTCCTTTCAAAAACCGCCGTAAAAAGCTTCTCTAAATTTATTTTGCGCACGGTGCAAATTAGCACCTCCAACGCTGCCTAAACTCGATCTATGCAATCAAATTGGATCTATTATTTTATAGGAGGGATATATTTATATAGTTAAGCAAAAATTTTTTATCTTATTCCAAAAATTAATATGAAATTATGCAATATAAATCTTGACCTATTATGATTTTTTTTTTTACATTAAATATGATGTTTTTTGAATAAAGTTATGAACAACAAAATAAATATAAAAATGTGTCATAAATGTCTCCTTTTTTGCGGAATTTTGTCTAGTTTTAGAAAATATATAGCTTTTCCATTTCAATTGGTTTAGATATACTAATTTTATGCATTACATACAATGAGTCATGACATAAGAAAAAAGCAGATTTTTAGATTTTTAGAAAACTGCATATTTTTGCACAAAAAAAGCATGAAATATTCTCCATTACACCATTTTTAAAAATGTACTTAATGTATCAATATATAACCACAAAAGTTCTGGTCATAAAGTGTAGATAGAAAAAAATATGCAATGTTGTTTATCTGAATTTTAACAAAATTTTAATTTTTTTTACACGTTTTTAGTTTTTTTTAAAAGACTTCTTTACTTATACATATAATAATGATATATTTTGAATCTATGGAGTCTGCTGAAAAAAAGGACATATAATTTGTCTGGGTCATGTAATAAAACTTGACTTCAAATCGCATTTAAACATGATGAGCACAAAGCGGTAAAAATGAGCTCAGCACACAGCGGTGAAACGGCTCAGCAGCGAAAGGGTTAACACACACTTACTCTGTACTTTGTAATGGCTTTTAAGTGACTTGTAAGCATAAAAGCTTTTTTTTTTTATTTACAGTTTCAAACACCATAATTAAAAGCACATGAAATAATTTAAATACTTGAAATGAACAGCTGAACCTTTAGGAGATCAGGATTGAAATGTAGAGTTGAAGAAACTGGTATTTCTACCGCAAAACAAAGTAAACGGGAATGGGCAAACCCAATCGACAACGAAACAAAAATGCTATTATGTTAGTTAAAAAAAAAAATCAAAACAGCAGCATAAAATACAAAAGACATAAACAAATCCTCAAGAGCTCTGACAGAGTCTCTTTTTTGTTCCTGAGCTAATTTGGTTCTTTTGTTTCAAAAGAAATTGTCTTTCTGACAAACTAGACACATCTAAACCCAAAGCAGTATTCTACTAAAATATACATTTAACGCTTGGGATTCACAATGAGTTTTGGATTTGCAAATTTGCCAAACAGTATTAATTGACTATCTAGGAATACTGCATTGTTTTCTGTTTATGCATGAAACAGGGTGTAAAATGTTCTTATTAATAGGAATTAGATTTTCCTTGGGGTTTGTGTATCTGAGGACTGCTAGTCCTGATAAGGAATTAATGCCATCTGAAAGCTTAATTAGCAGAATAAGCACTCTTGTTTAATTTCAAAGTATTAATGCTTAAGATATCTTGCTGGATTCACCTGAAGCAAGTCGTAGTAACAAAAGACAGTTATTGTTTTAGTTTACTAAGTGAAATGGACTTAGTACTGAGAATTGTAAAACAAGAATGCCCCCCCAAAAAGTTGCGTTTTCATTAAAAATGGTGGAAATAAACCATTTTAAAAGGATCCTCTGGGATTAAAAATGGTGAGGGGAACATAAATATTAAGCATTAACCCCTCTACACCACCTCTCCAGGTTTAAGCCTTTATTTATCTTTTAAAGTCACTTTGTACCTGGCACAGCGCTGGTGTCTAGTCCTCTGGATGGTACATGCCCCTGGCTTGCAGGAAGCTGGAGCACATCATGTGGCCATGAGTGGGCTGGACCCTCCTTGGAGTGTCCAGCCAACCCAATGGCTGGAAGGGAGGTTGCTCAGGGCACTGTGACTATTCAATTCACACTGAGTGATCATCCCTTTAAATTTACTTATAATACAACTTTCAAAGTATTTATAAAAACACATGCAACAAATGGGTTCCAACTTTAGGTTATAGAATTCTAATTTTTCTCAGAAAAATTAGATTTTTTTTCTAATTCAGTTCCCTTGCCTTCTCCACCTTTGTCTTGCTTAGGTCATTTTCAAGGCTTACCCATCGGCCCCTACAAGGGTGTTGCTGCAGGAAATGGTGTGTCTGAGAAGGCATTTTTTGGGATTGCCGCTGAGGAAGTAGGGATCGATGGGTATGCCCTGTAAATACCCACAAGCGAATTAACTTGAGCGGAAGTGCTCAAGAAAATGTGAGTTGATTACCTCAGAAATTACCTTTGTATTTCACTATCCATACGGATTTACACTATGTGGCGCACTCTTTGATTTTTCTGGTACATGTGCCATATGGAAAATTGGAGCCCATTGTGAAAAGCCGCTGCTCAAAGCAACTACTTGTTAATACAATTCAGCAATCAATATGTAAGATTTGTCGTTGTCTATATACAGTATAACCCTGGTGGATGCACACGGGAGTGCTGCACTGCACAACTACCTCTCTTTGTATCTATAGTGGTATTTGGGAATAGCCACTTTAAACTCCGTGTTCTAGTTGTAACGTTGGGAGCTTCCAGCCCTACCTGTGTGCTTGAGGGCAGCATGTCTGATGCTGCTCGCTGACCAATGCCCAGTTTAAATGGAGACAGGCAGGGAGGTGGCTGCATGAGGCGCGGCTTGAGTGGGGGGCGTGGCCTGGTGAAGGTCTTTAAAAACCCTCAGTGTTTTCTCAGCAGTTGCCAGATTGTGGTTATCCATACCTGAGCTCCTTGTACCTGACTGCTATATTGAATTAACCTGTTATTGACCTCTGCTTGTTTCTGACTATTCTGCCTTCTGTTGCCCTAGACCATTTTCTTGTACTACGCCACTGCTCTGATATCGACCCGGCTATTCCATTTGACCATTCTGAACTCTGTATTACTGATTCTGGCTCGGCTGACTACTCCCTGTGTTGTTAACCCTTTCTGTCTAGCTAGTTTACCTGGCCAATTCTAAGGACCAGACAGTTAGATATCTTTCACGGCTACTCTGTTGGTAGCTTCTGGGCTCTGGAGAGTGGGGTGTTAAGTACTGCGTGGTGGGATCTGAGAACCGTGACACTAGTGACCGGTGATTATCTATCTATATCCACTAAAAGTGCCACTGGAGTACTACCATTTCTTCTTTCATATATGCGTATATAAATTACAATTTAATATGGGAAAAAAATGCCAGGAAGTTGAAAAACAAAAACATAATTGCTGGATTTAAACAAATGTCAAAATACCTTCATTCATTGTTCTGATATACAGAGTCCGTCATATGCCTAGGAGTTCAATATATGTTTGGTAGTCGTTTTGAGAAAGAGGCAGATACTCAGCACTTTATTTGCTTATATCAGTGTTTCCCAAACCTGTCCTCGGGACTCTCAACCAGGCCAGATTTTGCAGATCACCTTGGAGAAAAGCAGACTGAATCCTGTAATCACTGAGCAGCAAATCATATCACCTGTGCTGTGCGTCACATATCTAGAAAAAGTGGCGAGGTCGAGGGTCCTGAGGACAGGTTTGGGAAACACTGGCTTAGATGAATGTGCTCACTGTGCTGGTACATGACAATTTCCTACTGATGGTATATCTCAGACTCAGAGTTAACCTGCAACACCATTACCCTGGTTGATCACCACTCCCATCATTATACGGTCATTATTAAATGCAGGCATTTACAAATGCTCCTCTGGAATCATGCCTATAGAGTCTAAATAGGAAAATATATATTTATAACAGAATGAAAAAATCAAATAGTATTCCAAATTGTACAAAACGATTGTGTTGCAGAAATCAAGCCGTGAGGCAAGTAAGACTTTCTTTTGAGGTCTCCGTTAACTTGCAGTCCAGCCAAAGGGCAAAAAAAAAAAAAAATGCCGGTTAGTCATTATAGATAAAGGGATGTCATTATTTGAATAAGTTGTGACACGTGTTTTAGACCTTGTAATTGTCAAGCCACTTTAAAGTAATTAAAAAATGTCAGGTTAGATTGAATATCATCTAAAACTCTGATCACACTGCACTTACTTCTCAGAGCATGCCGCTTGGGACCTGCAGTAAAGTTAATATTGGGCAAAACCAGTAATGCAGCTTGACAGTTTTGGAGTATCGAGGGAATAGGATGACAAATTCAAACTTGTTTAATCTCAAACATATAAATCTGCTTAAACCTGCTCAGCATTTTGCACTGTTACAAAGATTAAATGTTTTTTTAACCAACAATATATATTGTGAGCAACTTACTAAAGAACTGCTTAATATAAAACAATACCGTGCCTAGACTGTGTTACACTAAGGCTAGGGTCAAACGAACGCATTATTTGCAGCGACCGTCAAAAAGTGCGTCCGAACGCATGGAAGTATTTTTTCACAGAATGCGCGAAAACGGTCATACGATGCGCATTTTCGTGCGTGATTTGTTACGGATCCAAACCAGGAAACTTTGGGTGTCTGAACGTTATAATGGCCGGACATGAGCAGCGTCTGACGTCTCCTAATCACGCACACACGCCGCTATGCGTGCACAGCGCACTCTGTATGTCAGTACTAGCGGTTCTGCGTTCTCGAAAAAATGCGTTTGTTTGCCGCTTGCGTTGCGCGGCCTGACTTGCCTGCGGCCGTACTTCGTATATTGCCCGTCATTGCCTGTCATTTGCTGCTACTGCGGCCGTGATTAAGTGCGCCTCAACGCACGTTAAAAATGCGTTAGTCTGACCCCAGCCTAAAACAGCAAAATAGATGTCTATAAAGCAATTCTGGATTGCAGAAGATGGTATCATGGCACCAGAATATCAAATGTTACAGAACTTTTAGTAACTATGGAGTTCGTTTACACCAGATCAAAATTCTGCAAGCAAAGTAAAGCACATTGGTTATATCTACAGTATAATAGCTTATCTTGATATATAGAGCTTATTGCTACACATACCCTTTCACTCATGCTTATTGTATGAATTTCAAATGAAGAATATGTAAGCATGCTGTAAAACAATCAAGGATAGCACAGAAAGAACCATTGTATTCTAGCAAAGAACACACACTGTAAATTTTGAAATAATAGTTGGTCACCTAAGGCTTCACTCAAAATAAGTGCATACTAATATTTTAATGAAACACACTGCCCTTTATATAGATAGCATTTATATGTATTAGTTTGTAATGGGTTAGGTTAGTGTTAGGGAGTCCTCGCACTCAATGCTAATGGCTGAGACAGAAAAGGGCCATAGAATTTTTGTGGAATCCTTTCATATGGGTTTCCTTGAGAAAGGCTTGGTGTTCATCCAAAACGTCACTGTTGCTGCTGTAATACAATGTGTCCTTGCTTCTGGAGTGACGGGTACCTGTTTGTTTTTTGTCTCCATATGGTTGGCTTCCCTGGGCAGCCAATTTTTTCTGACACTCTGAAGCACTGTTGCATCGTAACCTTAGTGCCGCCATTCCCTTACTGCTCATCCTCATCATTTATGGAGAGATCCCATAGTCCCTTTTCCCTTCTTGATGGTAATCCAATTTTACTTACCGGCTAACTTTTACTGTACCTATGCCGACACATCTGCTGTATTTTGAGTTGGAGTAATAGAGAGTTTCAGACAGATACCGGCAGAGCCAAAGTATTGACTCCTGAGCTCCATGAAGCCTAACACGACCCTGCTGTGAGTTCTGCGTGATCTTGCACTAACGCGAAGTACACTAGGAACTATTTATTCCCAGTTGTTGCTACACATGATGAGAAGAAACAATGGATTACGACCATGGGATCAGAGGTAAGTAAGATTTTTCAGACACTTCATTTTACTGTGATAAGTGATTTTACTAAAGCAAAATCTTTAACACCAGGTTCTGGCAGTGTTTCTTTCAGAAATACAGTCTTGAAAGAAAATAACGAGCTACCATAGAAAAATGAGTTCTTCAGCACTTAGTCCCAATTAATCCGTTCCTTTACAAAGAATCTGGGACATTAATTTACAGTAAGAAGCTACAGTGACTGAGCCATAAGCAAAGCTTGCAGCAAGGTGGAATAGCAACTCAGCCGTTAAAGATTAACATGTCACAGACTGAGCTCCTACTAAATCCTCCCTCTAATGCCTCCCCACCTCATGACTTCATCATGGTTGATGGTATCACTATCTCCCCATCAAGCCAAGTTTGCTGCTCGGAGTTACACTTGACTCTGTTCTTTCCTTCATCCCCCACATCCAGTCTCTTTCCTCCTCCTGCCACTACCAATTACATAATATTTCCAGAATTCGGCCATTTCCTACCGCTGACACCACAAAACAACTCATCCACACCCTTGTAATCTCCTGATTTAACTATTGTAATAATCTTGTAGCTGGCCTCCCTCACTCCCTCCCTGTCCCCCTACAGTCCATTCTGAAAGCCTCTGCCAGGCTCATCCACCTCACCCGCCGCTCGGTCACTGCCTCTCCTCTCTGCGCCCTTCACTGGCTCCCCATCCACTGTACAATTCAAATTCCTTACCCTGACCTACAAAGCACTCCGCACTACCTGTCCTCACTAATCACCAAATACAACCCAGCAGCTCCCTAAAATCACACAGTGAACCTGTGCCTAACTTCTCCTTGCAGCACCTCTTCCCATGATAGACTGCAGGATTTCTCATGTGCAGCCCCCATCTTCTGGAATGCTCTCCCTCGTACTGTCAGACTTTCCCCTAGTTCCCCCTTCTTCAAACGCTCTCTTAAGACATTCATATTCAGGCAAGCCTACCACCCAACTCATTAATGCACCTCACTGCCCCAACCTGTCCATTACTCTCACCTTGTAGTCCTCTCCTCCTGTTTCCACCCCCAATCCTTCTAGATTGTAAATTCCTGAGGGAATAGGGCCCTCGTTTCCTCCTGTACTGGTTTGTCAAAATGTTGTTCAATCTCAATGTATTGTAACCCTGTTTATATTGTACCCATTGTTAATAAAACGGTCTGTTAAAGAATAAATGAAAAAACGCCATTTAAAAAAAATGGGAATCAAAATTTTTGCCTAAAAATCCAGAAAAATGCCTAAAAATTTCTAAATAAAAATACTTTTTGCTGCAAATGAAGACAATAAAAAATTGACATAAAATTTAAAAACAATATCTATATTTTTGCAATTCGGTGGCAAATTAGGCTTTTATTGAATAACCATATACTGTAAAGGGACACTGTACTCAGGAACCACTTTGTCATTTTAAAGTGGTTAGGATGTGAGAAGTCTCCCCACTCCCTGCTTCTCAGCTCTGAAGATATTGCTGTAGTTTCCTCCACCCCACCGAGTGTTACCAGCAGTCAGGATTTTAAATTTCCCTGCTGCCAGTCACTGGTGACATCAGCATGCAGAGAGCATGCTGATATCACCCTCTCTGAGGGTAAAAAGGTGAGTAAAATCACTTGAAATAAAAAAAAATGATAACTGGGCAGAGGCCGTCAGCCACATCTGTTTAATTATTTAATGACAAAAAGTAACTCTATTTTCCATAGAGTATCCCTTTAAACGTGGCATCATATAATTGCCAAAATATTAGCAATAATTAATGCATCATTAACATAATTAAGTTAAAATAGATAAACACAATACACCAGAATATAAAAAATACGCTCACAATGTATAACATTTCGCTACGTCATGAATTTGATCAAAATATGCTTTTTCAGGCTTTTCACTTCTTTCAAAACTTTATCATATTTGGGTTTTCAGCTATGGTGAAATATGTTCAGATATTTTGAAAAAAAAATCAGTCAAAACACGTCAATCTTTTTCTGGGGTAAAGAACAGTGTTGGGATGAAATTGAGCCCTAAGGCTCCTGTCAGACGAGCGCAGCGTTCACATCCGTGATGGCGCACAAAAGTACGTCCGTGATAGCATGACATAAAGGCCAATGGAGTCCCACACCTGAAGTACTGAACTGCGGACACACAACGGCCGCGGCAAACTGATGCAAGATAGGCAAGAAAGTACAACCCCTAGAACGGCTGCACAAAGTGCACCACGTCCGCATTGCTTTGTGTGTGAGTGATGGAACGTGGTCAGACGGACTGCATTTATACGTCCAGCATTTTTGACGGACAAAATGGTTTTGCATTTTAATTTATTTTCCCTGCTACATCCGTCAAAATATACGCCAGTGAATAAACGGACTGTGTGGCCACTAACCTTGTTGTGAGTCAGAAAGTACGTCGGTACTGCACGGACGCACAGTCCGTACAAAATGCGCTCGTCTGACCCTAGCCTTAGTCAGAACTTTATTACAAAAATGCCGTAAAACTGTAAACAATAAATATTGCTTATTACTGTGATTTCTTGTTTTACACAGATTATTAGCATCATTGACATGAATGAAAACTTTTTTTTCTACCATGTATTTTTAAACAAATCATAATTCTGGTTTGATCTTGAATAATAAAAATAATTATTCTGTTTAAATTGCGGTTTATCGTTGATTCAGTTCTTAAGCTATTTCCATCAATAATGACTAATATCCACTATATTCCTTGCTGTCTTTTTCTACTGAGGTCAGGGCTGAGGACGTTACATTTATGTAACGGTATAACAGATTGTCATTCAGCTAATGATTAAGATTTTATACATTAAAGACTTAAACAATGAAGTATAATAATTGTACAAAATCATTTACATAATCGCCTCGGAAATCAACAAAACAAGGTGGCAATTGATTAAAGAAATCTGTAATAGCGCAGTCTATTGAAGTCTTTAGTGTCCGTATGCGTTGTTAATTTTATAACGTACTTTCACCTTTGAATGAGAAAGGTCTCAATAATTGATTGGTATATGAAATTTGCGTATATGGCAATGTTTAACTTTCAGAAAAAAAATAGCCCTTATTTGGCATTTTGCCTCTTCCTGCACATTCTTTATGATTATCTATAGTATTAAACTCTACAGACTGAAGAGTTGCCTTGTGATGAGAAGGACAATAAAAACAGATGGAATCATTTAGAGCTGGATATTCAATCAAGCACACTATCAGGCCACTTCATTCTTCAAGTATATGAGAAAATATCCACCTTGGATGTTCATTTGGAATCATTCTATAAAAGCAATTTTGTCTCATTGTGTAGTGTAGGAATGATTAGCTATCCTAATGTAACAACGGTTTGCTAGCCTTAAACAGTGATCACTGATTATAAACTAGATACATTTCCCCATCAATTTTATTTCAGTTTTGACCTCTTAAAGGGACCATGCAGAGTGAAAATGACCCCCTTAAAATGTATATATAGCTTACATTAAACATAAAAATGTAACCATTTAAGTACCCTTTGACAGTCTATGACCCCATGCTGTACATGGCATTAACGCCCTGCAGTGCTATATACTGTCATGCACTTAAGTCTCTATTCCGAGCTGCAGAGTGCTTGGCTTTTTTTTTATTGGAGACAGCCTGATGAGCCAGGCAGATCAGCAAATGACAATTACGCTGTTACTTGTTGGGTGCTGGAACAATTTAACTAACATGCAAGATTTCAGCTGTAGAACAGTAATATACCTCTATTGATATTTGAAATATAAAAGTGAAAAAATACACATTCAGATATGAGAGATATTCCCATATTCAATACCAATTTCTGAATCCGTTGGTGTCAGACTCCCCACCATTGACTGAACCAAGCCTGCAATATATATACTAGGAAGCACTCTTCATATGATGTTCAGCACCATCACAGGAATTCCAAAGCACAATCAGTTAATACACACCACATAACCAGAGATGATTAAAGGGCTGCGCCCACTTTCCTTAAGGCTTCAGCATTGTGGCTCATTTGCTCCTAGAGTAAAGTCCCATATATACCTGCTCCTGTTACTTGCTTCCACCGTGTACCTAGACCCTGGATAACAAACTGAACACGCTACCTGATCAACCCTTTGTACTGCGCTTTGATTCCCCTTCAGCTGTGTTGCTTCATCCCAACACCTACCTCCCCTGGATCCCTCAGTGTCTTCAAGCTTCTAGTACCATCTCAAGTACCCCATTGTGCAAGACCCACATATTCCTCTCAAGTTCCTCGCTGTGTCTACAGACCCTGCTTTACTCCAGACCCTCCAAGCCTCCTGGTAAGCTCTCCCATCATCCAGTCTGGTCAGCCCTCTTCAAGCCCTGCGTATCATCATAGCTTGTTGGCCCTGTTCCTTCTGCCTCCACCCTTTCCCTCAAGTGTGTGCATACATACATATCACTGCATACTGGTCTCATACCTGCAAGGCCGGTACACATCCTAACAGTTGGTAGTTGCTTTATTTCATTTTATACTATATGTACACATTGGGCACTATTCCCTGCAATGTGCAGAAATGGGGATGCTAATAGGGAAAGCCTCATTCAACCTGATTCATCAGCCTGCCCCGCAGCGCAACCCTCCCCTAATGCACCGCCACGAGTATCACCTCCTGGAGTCCTTAGGACATCATGGAGGGTTGTGTTGACGGGCCACATGACCTGCACGATCTCGCAAGTGATTCATGGAGGGAGACTGGGGACTACTTGTCCGCAGTCTCACGCTACTCCCGGCAGCCAGAAGTGGTGTATCGAGCCACCGTTTGTGCCACAGGATAAGAGGTGAGTATCTGATTTTTTGGGGGGTGCTGATTCTGCAGAAGCGGTATCAGTTATCACCAGCTTCTACGTGTGGTTAACTTCTTAGCTAACTACAGTGGTGCGGGAATTAGTGTTAGGACTTTCTAATCCTCTCACTAATTACTCTTTACGCTCCCCATGTTAGGCATAGGGAGTGCAAAGTACAGTAAACTTGTGGAAGCGAGCGCAAACACCAATGTTCTAACATTTTTTTTAACCTCTTAGTGTACGGAATGTAATATGTGGGGCTCTTAATATATGTGTGCCGACGCTCGTATTAAGGGAATAGTGGCCATTATATTCAAAACTGAAAAAATTTATATATTTTGGACATGTTCTCCATTTTTTCTTTTAAAATAATTATGTATTTACAACGCAGACATAATACCAAGTTTCGTATTTGGACCTTGTGCAAAAGCTCAAATTGTGGACTATGCAAGTACAAAACCAACTGCTCTGGTGCAAATTCCACCTTCAAGACCGGCTCTATGTAATCCATATTCAATAAGTACAAGCAATATTGAGCTTAGTACAGTCACAAAGAAGAGTATGTGATTATTATAGCATCTATTCATCTATTCACTCCTTGATTGGTTTCTAAACTTAAACAAACAAATGGAATCATGTCAAAACATTACAAACGGAATGCTATTGTAAGGATGTAGTAATTAAACAATTATTGTCCTAATTTCATCAAGGGGCTACTCACAATGAAATGATATAAAACTGCTCACTGATTGCAGCACAAAGTTATTGTTTCCATGTTGCTGTAGGCAAGTTAATTGATTTTACTGTGTCAAAGCCACTTAAAAGCTGAAATCTCTAAGACAAAACACCCTGTAGCGGAAATAACCATATTAGCATAGATATGTATAGTATGTTGCCAGTCCGGAGAAAATAAACACAATATACTAATAATGCTGAAACACTCGGTTTCACAATTTCTAATTAAAAATAACATTTCTAGTCAAAATTACAGTTGATAACATTTATAACTTTTTAATAAGTACTATTTAAAAGCAATTTATGCAATAATGGATGAGGTGATGAGTTTATATGTATTCCTTTAACAACCACAGAATTTACTAGTTAAATATCCCAAATATTAATCCAATAGTATCTACTGGCAATCTGCCTCGCATTCATAAGGCTAACGTTTTCTTAATTTGGTGCTATTTGCCTTTCTTCAACCTTTCAGATTTTTTCTAAAAAAGGTGCTAAGTACACAATGTGTATCGAGGGAAATAATATGTTTGGAACCCTTTTGCTCACCTACAACATATTACTTGTTGTAAAATTGGACATTTTAGCCAAGAGAATAATTATTCTTTCAGCAATGCTCTGCGTTTTACCCTGGTCTGTTACTGTGACTGTGTTATTTACTTATATTTCATTAAGGTTAGCTTAAGAACGCAATGGAGGTTAATGTCAATTTTCCTTTTCTCCATCTTCTAACTTTGCTGAATGCCCTAAGGCTTAACATTTAGAAACACACTAGAAAAAGAATCAGCCAACAATTTTAGCCTATTTCTTGTGCTGTATTAATGTCTGTGATAAACCTGGAGTAAATACCACTGCAGATATTTTCTTATCTTGGATTACCTTTGTATACAATAAGATTTAGCAGGCTAATAAACTCAAATACCTTCCCCCGTTCACCATATATTCATTTTGCTAAGTAAATGTCATGTTACACTCTTTTATATCTCACAATTTACAACAGTAATGTTACACATAAATACACAAAATTAGGTATGTTAAAAATCTATGTTACACAGCTTGCAAAAGACACCTTTTTACACAGTTCGGGGGATGTTGGGATTCTAGACACATTCTTTATTCAAAGGTTCTTACTGGTGTCTACTATGAAATTTAATTTATTTTTTTCAATAAAGAATAAAAATTAATGAATAACCATTCTATCCACTTAGCATTTCCGATCATACATATCCTTGGGTGCACTGCTCAGTGAAGATACTTTTATTTTTTGCATCTAAAATTAATCATATGGTAGCTCAGATGAATTATGTCATCTGGTAATGGTAATGACATTCCGCGATGACCCAGAACTTATCTAAACAAGATACCATATACAGTAGTAGAAGGGTTATCCTTTTACAGAACATCTATTGTAATAAGCCTCATAGACTTAGATGTAATAGAACAAGGGTCACCTTAGTTTTCTCTGCCACCAGCCAGGCAGACTACTAGATTTAATAAATAACCATTACACTGGCCAATTACTATGGCTGCTTGACGCTTAGCCTAGAGCACACAATACAGCTATTTGACTATAACCGCAATAAACTAGATTATAGTTTGGACTATTAACTTCCTAATAGCATAAAGATTTATACTGATCAGAAAAACCAAGGTCGCTTGTTCAGTTGGTACCAGTGATAGGTGTTCGGATCCTGTAAAGCAGTATTGTCTGTCTTAGAACACATATGGTTTTATATGATTGACTTGCACAGGCTTAGCTACCAGACCTTAGAAAATCAATTCTGTAAAACAGCAGAACGTATTGCCTTTGCTAGCAAATGAGGGAACACATAAGCTCCATGAGAGTGACAGACTGGACAACAGTGGTATGATAGGAAAATTTAAATAAGCATTTTCATCTTGTGTCGAAACGTTTCATAAATATATATGACCAGTTGCATAAACCTGATCTCTGCTACAAAAAAGCCTAGTATGGCATTGATTTAAGGGTTCTGTGTAAAACAGACACAGGATGCAATAAAAGTGAGACAGAGGTCATTTGCATATCCTATCCAGAGTTCCTTGCTGCATATGGCGAATGCAGCACAGGGGCTCTGGTATGCACTTCTTTGAAATGCTGTGATGTGCAGATGGCTTCTGCAATAATAAACATATATATATATACTCATTTAAGTTATGGTGGAGGGCAAAAAGTGAGATTAAAAGCCTTCACACAGCAAATAATCAAGTTTATAGTTGTGGAAGCCATTTACACATCCCAGCAATTCAGAGAACTGCTTTACAGAGCTCATGTGCTACGTTCCCCATATGCAGCAAGGAACTCTGGGAAGGACATGCAAATGAAACCCGCAATTTCCCACTTTTTTGTGTCCTGGGTCTTGTTTAACGCAGAACCCTCCTTGCCAGTGTAATGCCATACTATATGGCTTTTTTTTTTTTAGCAAAGATCAGGTTATGCAACAAGTCACAGCCACTCCTGGACAGCTGTTTGGGCTTATTATGCCCTCATCAGCAGGATATAAGTCATGAGTGGGAAATTGCTGGCTTCATTTGCAGGTCCTTCCCAGAGTTCTTTGCTGCAAATGGGGATTGTAGCAGTGGCATCGTAACGTGGTGGCGGGGGGTGCGGCCCGTACCAGGTGACACCCGCCCTTAGGGTGACACCGTCACCCTAAGGGTGGGTGTCTCACCCTCCGCCGTGTATTCGCTCCCTGCGAGCATCCGAAGCATGCAGCTTCGGCGCTCGCCTGGAGGAAACATGTCACCAGCCAATCGTGACTGGTCACGTGGCTCCCCCAGGCGAGCGCCCAAGCTGTGCGCCACCGGACGCTCAGAGGGAATGAACACGCAGCGCAGGAGGAGGTGAGCTAAGACATATCCATGTGCTGCTGGGCCATTATCCATGAGCTGCTGGGGCAAATCCATGAGCTGGGGCAGTATCCATGAGCTGGGGCAATATCCATGAGCTGGGGCAGTATCCATGAGCTGGGGCATATCCATGTGCTGGGGCATATCCATGAGTTGCTGGGGCAGTATCCATGAGTTGCTGGGGCAGTATCCATGAGTTGCTGGGGCAGTATCCATGAGTTGCTGGGGCAAATCCATGAGTTGCTGGGGCAAATCCATGAGCTGGGGCATTATCCATGAGCTGGGGGCATATCCATGAGCTGGGGCATATCCATGAGCTGGGGCATATCCATGAGCTGGGCCATATCCATGAGCAGGGGCAAATCCATGAGCTGGGGGCATATCTATGAGCTGGGGCATATCCATGAGATGGGCCTTATCCATGAGCTGGGGGCATATCCATGAGCTGGGTCAAATCCATGAGCTGGGTCAAATCCATGAGCTGGGGCATATCCATGAGCTGGGGCAAATCCATGAGCTGGGGCAAATCCATGAGCTGGGGCAGTGCCCATGAGCTGGGGCAGTGCCCATGAGCTGGGGCAGTGTCCATGAGCTGGGGGGCAAATCCATGAGCTGGGGCAAATCCATGAGCTGGGGCATATCCATGAGCTGCTGGGGTATATCCATGAGCTGCTGGGGAATATCCATGAGCTGGGGCAGTATCCATGAGCTGGGGCATTATCCATGAGCTGGGGCAGTATCCATGAGCTGGGGCAGTATCCATGAGCTGGGGCAGTATCCATGTGCTGGGGCATTATCCATGAGCTGGGGCATTATCCATGAGCTGGGGCATATCCATGAGCTGGGGCAATATCAATGAGAGGAGCAGGGGGCATAGCCATGAGAGGAACTGGGGCAAAATCCATGAGAGGAGCTGGGGCATTATCCATGAGAGGAGCTGGGGCAGTATATCCATGAGAGGAGCTGGGGCAGTATATCCATGAGAGGAGCTGGGGCAAAATCCATGAGAGCAGCTGGGGCATTATCCATGAGAGCAGCTGGGGCAGTATATCCATGAGAGGAGCTGGGGCAAAATCCATGAGAGGAGCTGGGGAAAAATTCTTGAGAGGAGCTGGGGTAATATCCATGAGAGGAGCTGGGGCAAAATCCATGAGAGCAGCTGGGGCAAAATCCATGAGAGGAGCTGGGGCAAAATCCACGAGAGGAGCTGGGGCAAAACCCAATTGTGAGCTGGGGCATTTTCCATGTGTGCTGGGGGCAGTATCCATGTGTGCTTGGGGCAGTATCCATGTGTGTTGGGGGCATATCCATGAGAGCTGGGGCAATATCCATGTGTGAGCTGGTCTGGGGCAATATATCCATGTGTGAGCTGAGGCGCAATATATCCATATGTGAGCTGCAGGCGCAATATATCCATATGTGAGCTGAGGTGCAAAATATCCATATGTGAGCTGAGGCGCAATATATCCACGTGTGAGCTGGGGCAATATATATCCATGGGTGAGCTGCTGGGGCAATATATAATTGTGAACTGGGGCAATATATCCATATGTGAGCTGGGGGCAATATATATCCATGGATGAGCTGCTGGGGGCAATATATCCAGAGCTGCTGGGGGAAATATATATCCATGTGTGCTTTCACTGCCTTCGAACAGTCATCGTACTTGCTGGCAGTTGGCAAAAAGTTGTGTGAGCATATGAGAGAGCTCCGCAGCAATAAACCTCACAGTAATGTGCGCTGTGTGTATGAGCATTCAGTGTTATTTGGGAGTACTGATTTAGGAGTAAGAGTAGTTAAAAAAAATCCATAAAACTCGGAGGGTGACACCATAAATTACTGCACCGGGTGACACCAACCCTAGTGACGCCACTGGATTGTAGCACATGAGCTCTGTGAAGCAGTTCTCTGAATTGATGGGATGTGTAAATGACTTCCACAACTATACATATATATATATAGTGACAAAAGGAAAGGGAAGGTCATTGAGGGGCGCTACATTTCCCCTCGTTTTCTGTCCTATGTGCAGAACTAGCGGAATCCAGACCAGGTTTTCAGGCTGAATGTGGGGGTCTGAATATCTGGGTTTTGTGTCTCTCCCCTGGATTGTTAATTACTTAGTTGTTGCTTATCCAGGGGAGATAAAAAGGGGAGGCTAAACCAGGAAGTTGTTCTGGCCTGGGACTCAGACTGCATTCTGAGAGAGCTACAAGATGAAAGTGTGTGAGTAAAAGGTTGCTTAAAGTATTTTTTTTGGTGAGGTGGCTGAGATAAGCTCACCACTTGTTAGAAAGGAAAACTGCCTGTTTACTTAGAGCCTGGATGGCAAGGATTTATTTTGTTTTATTGCAACCTTTTAAATAAAAAGCTGACTGCTACGCAGATTAAAAAAAGAACTTTGCTGCCTGGACTACCTTTTACCCAGGGAAGGTTATCTCCATTTGAGCCATACCCCCACAATATATATAACCAGTGTATTGCAGTAGTAGTGTGTGTGTGTATACACACACACACACACACACTAACAGAAAATAAACAAACATTTTTAAAACATTAAAAGGACTGAAATGCAAAGTTCACTAGTAGCACTGAGATCTTTGACTGCTGACTGGTGTCCCTGTTTTTTTTTTTTTAAAAAGGATTTTACCAGGAAGGATACATTGAGATTTCTTTCGTTTTCAAGTATGTCCTGGGTGGCGAGTATGTACCGTTAGGTGTCTTGCCCAAGGACACTTACTGGAGAGGTGCTCATCGAGATTGAACCCATGACCCCACAGGCTCTCTCCACGCAGAGCAGTGATGTTACCTCTACTCCACCCAGCCGGTACACTCTACGCACCCTGGCCACTTTAGCTTTTTTTTGAGTGGTCATGCTGCTTGAGTGTGTTCCCCTTCTCTTTTCTCCCTGCAGTTCTGTTTGCCAGATATTGCTGCGTGTATTTTTCTCCGCCCACACAAGCATCACAAGACAAATGAGATTTGAATAACCTGCCTGCCGATCACCAAATTGTTCACCAATGATGTCAGCATGCTCTGCATGCTGACATCATTCTTTCTCGAATGCTCAAAGCAGACAGGAGCTAATGGATTGGTTCTGCTCAGGCACTCAAGAACTTCTGTACAATAGTATGCAAGTTCCAAGCGATGCAACGTTCGCAGCACATTACACATCGTAAACAAATTCCGTAGTAAGCTGCAGCGATGTTCTTTGGAAGCCCTGAGCTGAAGGGGAGGGGAAGCCCAGTGGCAAAGGGAGAAAAGATGATTATTTTCACCCAAATGAAAAATAATTTTTTTTAAAAAAGGGGAAAAAATTAAAAGGAAAAGGGGGGGTACTCCAAAACTCACCTACGAAAATATATGTAAGTGAATTTGGTGACAGCTCCTATTTCTTTATTCATTGTATTATGCACATATGATACATGTTGCATCGCACAAGAGAAAAAATGGGTTTATATAATTGCATCGAATGGATATTTAAATCAAATATCACAAATATAAAATATATTAAATATTTATAACGGAAACAATATTGCACCTAAGTTCAAACTAAAACACAATAACATATTTAAAGGACCCAGTAGAAAATAAATTTATTCTGACTACAACTGAGCATATTTGTTTACAGTTATTCACATATGTCGCATTTCTTTTCTAAGAGTTTTGGAGGTTACAGGCAACAAATCATGATTGATGAATATTTTTTACCATTATGCACATTTTTCCAGATGGAGGAACATATGGTTTATTTGGTAAAGCAAAATGTGAATGCATACCAGATATACTGTGCAGGGGAAATTTACATTTAATATGTCACATTGCTATTTATTAAAAGGCACTGAAATATATCCATAAAAGACATTAACCCATTAACATCCTCATGGCGTTTCATGCCGTCCTGTTAAATGTTGTATTTAAGGGTTGCCTAAGGCCTCGCAAACTCTAGGGCCACCTCTGCCTGGCAGGTAAGTGTGCAGAGTTTTTATGCAGGACGTTCCATGCCATCATTAGGAACCTTTAAACCAACACCCCACTTGAGGAAATGAGCCCAATAAATTTTAATTTAGCATCCCCATAACCTCTTGACAGATGTTAGCATGAGAACCTAAGAGTATATATAGTTCTTCAGAATATCGGCATGCATTGAGGTGGCATTGTTAAGCTGACATTCCACATAAGGCCTCAATCAGGGGCCTCTCATGATGTATCTTAAGTGGTCGTCTATTTAGCTTAATTATAGAGCCTCCTCTGCTTTTCTATATAGTGTGCATTTTGGGTTGAGCAACGACATTTATTACAGATATATTATCTATTTTCCATCCTATACTATATTTGCAGGCCCTAAAGGCCTGTTTCCGGCTACTTTAGAGATAGATTCCATCCCTCTAATTTAGGAAAACGTACCAGTCGTTGCCGCACACTCTTTGCACACACATCCTTTACCTTATGTTACGGATATATAGTATTTTAATGAATGACAGTAAAAGGTACAGGTTAACTATCCTCTTTATATGAACCTTTTTGGTGACCTCTGCTAATAATCTTATTCCTTCCATATCATGTAATTATTTTGGGGTTACCCCCATATCTTTTTCTTGGTTTGAGATTAAATGAAGATAAATTAGTCACTACCATAAGAGGTTGTGTAGCTTATTCTCCATACTTTCCCTTGTAAGAAATACATACAATTATTTGACGAATAATATATTTTCTGCAATAAAATTCTATAGCATTTATAAGGATGGCGTACAGACACATTTCTAAAATACAAATTGATTTGATTACACAGGTAAATAAACATCTCAGTTAATGTTAAATTACCTCAAGCCATGAATCCAGCTTTTATTTTTTCGTCTAAATGGAGATTACTACAATCTACTGTAAATATAAAAGTAGCAATAAAATATGATTTAATCAAATGAAAGCCTGAGAAAGATAACCACATGAGACTGTGGCATGGTTGAACTGTCAGAACCCATTTGCCAACCATATGAGGATAATCTGTTTAACAGGCTGTGTCACAGAGGCTCAAAGTTGATACCTCGATATTGATAGCAATGCAACCTAAGTAAATAATTATTGGTTAATTTTGTTTTGGGTCAAATATTTGTCGTTATAATAAGCTCCAATAAAGTGGCTCTAGTTTAAAGCTGGTCTTTGAGTAGTTATAGAAATAAATTAGAACAAAATATAGGCATTGCTTGGCTGTAGTTCTATAGCTAAAACATTGATATAAAAACAGAGGACATCCTCCTACAATGGTAGATTTTGTTTCAATATAGGCACTTGCTCAATGTGCCTGATCTCTAGCTTATACAATCCAATGTTAATACCTCCTCAGGGATACCAACACTGTTGCAACCTCCACTACTAAATTGCTCAAAAGGCCTCTTGACATCATGAATTTCCTAGATGCCAATGGACAGTTCCCTCTTTTGGCACATGGCTGAAACACAACTCGAATACTTCACATCTATTCAATTTTACATTATCTCTTACCTACTACATTATCGCCCCTAATAATGAAAGGAGGCTATTTCTTCCAACCTTGTTCTTCAACTAATTAAAGGGAGACGTTTTATATTTGATTATGGGTGGTCAATAAAGGTGTAGTACATACAGTCAAGCAGCCATGATCTTTGGCCTAACAAGACACAGCCAGTTATAAATGCGTATTCCAAAAATATATATAGACGACGGCGCCCAAAAAAGAAAGCGTTTCAATAAGTTCTTAAAACCAGATTTCTATTTGTCGGACTTCTCTGTTTCACTATTATACTATCTTTACATATCCATCTATAAACACTCCTAACATGTAATAACTTAAATTACTGTGAAGTCTATTCCAAACTGAACGGTATAATCTCTCCTTTATAAAAGTCTACAAACAGACACTGTATCAATTGCCTTTGAAACATTAAATTGATGCTAGATCCCGGAGTGCTCCTTCTTTTATATTTTAAGTATATATATCAAAATAAAGTAATGAAAGGGAGAATAAAATTATTCTAGCGAAAAAATGTCTAGCTTTGTAAAATGTGAATATATAAAAAGATCTGATAGGCGGTATAATTATCTGTAGGCTATTTATTGATTCAAGCTATATTACATATATTCAATAAATGATCTCTTAAAAAGTGTGAATTCTAATCCACATTTTACCAGTGAAACCTTTTAGCTTACAGCTGAGTTTAGAGACTGTACTTTGGAAAAGGCAATGTGACATTTCCAGAGTGCCATATCACGCCTATGTAACATTTAATGTGAGATTTCTCATTCACCGCAGGCATTGCAATTTCTCACCATATTTGTTATACTTGAGAATTGCAGCTGAAATTAAACATCTACAATATTCTGAAATTAGAACAGTTTTCTTTGTGAAATAAAACTTTTCATCAGTTTTTCTTTGATTAGTTTGGAAAATTTGAAACACAAAAAATTGCTTGCTTTTTTCAGAAACACAACTATGGTTATTCCCCAAAAAAAGTACATTTATTTTATTGCTTTGTATCAGAAGTTGGACAAATTCACAAAAGTAAATATTCTAAAAAGGGCCTTGGCAAGATACAATGGGGAAATAACACACAAGGTTATTCAATAGCCATCGATGTTTGTTTACCATTTTTTTAAGCAAACGTGATTAAGCATCAATAAACTTCGGAGATCCCAAGAGGGAAATTCAAACTGGAGGAGGAAAATCTTCATTGATGAATCTTCTACTGCCTCTGTTTGAATTGCTCGTTTGTGAACAAAGCTATACTACGGTCGTTAGTGAATAACCCTAATAGTTCTATATAATGGAATTACAGAATGTGCTATTGGCAATTAGATGGGGTAGGATGGATATTTAATGAGAGAATAACAGTTGTGTGCTTTGGTGAAATGTGCAGTGAGGTGAACTTTGGAAGACTGATTTAACCTCCCTGGCGGTCTAATTTTTTCAAAATTTCGTGTCTAAAAGCGTCTCAATTTTTTTTTTAAAGAAATTGTGTTTTTGTACATAGTTAGCCTGTAATAATTAGGAATCATGTACTGAAATCCGTGCAATCAAGAGTCCTTACTGGTAAAATCCTTTATAAATAAATTAATTAATAATAAAAAAATAGTAAATACACTGAGTCCGATAAAGTTTGAAACATGACATAATAATTTCTTATCCCAAAACAATTTATCCAAAATAATGCAAATAAATGATATTCAATAAAATACATCAAAAAACACTGATATCTGTCTGAAAACAAGGGTGAGACGATGTATGGTCTGTTTCTTATCCTGTAGTGCCACCTAGTGGCCGTTCATAAACATTGCACATTGGATTATACAGTGTATTATAATTTTTTTCTAAGTTTGCTGCTGGTCCCGCGCCCCTCTGCATCGTGTGACTCGCAGGGAGCCTTACCAGGAAGCAACTCACCACGATCACACTGTGGGGGACAGCCAGGGAGCCAGGAGGAGGTGAGTATGCATCCAGCCCGAGTGTGGCTAGGGGTTACCGTTCACGGTAGTGAAATTTAACCCCGAGTCACACTCGGGAATACCACCAGGGAGGTTAAACAAGTAAGGATGTGTAGTACATTAGGGCACTGGGTGTGATATACATTGTGTATATCATTTGGAGAGAACAGAGATAAGGAGCATAGTATATCATGGATATTAGCTGTAACAATGTGGCGGAGGGGGTGTGTTTTGAATGGCAAATAAAAATAGTCTTTATGTTGTACTGGATTGTTTCAGGTACTTGATTTAACTTTAATATGTGAGGTTTATCGGTTTATAGCATTTTTTTGCATCTTTTAAGCCTTTACTGTTGAAATAGGGGTATCCATTACATGTTAGGTTGACCTTATACCAGGTATTGTTTCCATGTAATATGTTTCTAAATTTAACAGTATCTAATTAGTCTTGTTTTTGGTAAATTATAAAAAGCATTAGTCTATAAGAAAACGAATTTATATACACAGTAGAAAAGCCCAATAATACTAGAAATGAATTTTCACTCAGAATTTTTCAACATAACTGTGCTGTCAATGACAGAGGAGACATACTCCACTCTGTGCACTAAAGAAAACAATAAAATTAGCAAAGCATATGATGTGGAAGAGAACCCGATAGATAGTGCCATTGTAGCTGTTCTATTCCATTGGCTGCTTACCAGACAGTTAAGCCTGGATAAAATTATAAAACAGAAGTTCATAAAAGTATATTGCAAAAGCTAAAGCGTCATTGCAGGAAACATATTAACTGTTTTAATGACTATCACTTAAGTGTATAAAACTAGTCATAAAGAAGAATATCTTTCTTAAGGGAACAGATTGCTAAAAGTGCTGGGAATAATACAGTATAACATAGAAACATACCACACAACTGCAGTGTGCAATTTTCAGTAGTGTCATGGTTTTACAGATCTAAGATGCTTCTGTATGAAACAATTCTTTTGAATGTAAGAGTCAAAGATCTCGTTCCCTTGGTAAATTTTACAGTTTTTCCCGGCAGTGTGACATGACTTATGGGCAGTTTGTATGTTTCAAAAGGTTTCTCCAAGCTCCAGAGCTGCTTATAATTCTTACACGGGTTATAACACAAAAAAGATCATTTGTCCATGGTATATATACATTTTATGTGGCCCACTCTTGCTTGGTTAGCAACAGATAAAGAGGAAACAGATAATGAAAAACTTAAGTGACAACTCCCATCCCTTCAACAGAAGTGGAGGTGTACTACCTCATACAGAACCCACAATGCAGACTGTGCAAAAAGGCCCCAGAAAAAACTAAATATATAAAGTTGTAGTCAAAAAAAGGTGAACCTCAGGAGAATGCCTGGATAAGTGAAAATTCTAGGTCAAAATAGCCAAACCAGAAAAATTCTCCCATTTCACTTTCCAAATTGGCTATTTGGTCTAGATTCTTCTCTTCTCCTGCCTGTTCTCCTGGTTTTCACCTTACTCTGAATAACCCTGATAGTAATTTGGTGTAAGATGCTACCAGGGACAGTGTACACTGAGAAGAACAACTTCTCCCCCAGAATGTGCACCAAAATATTTGCACAGAATATGGGCTGGACATACCAATGTTCAGAAGGATCAATGAAAACAACATGGCTAAAATTTTGTGGGACTTCCAGATCCATACAGACAAAAGCTGGCCATACAATCAGATATCATTGTGGAAGACAAGAAACAGGAGACCACATTAGTGTGGCAATATCCAGTGACCATAATTACTTTTTTTTACCCTAATTTAAGTAATTAATCCGTTTCACATTCCGATAACTAATAAAAACGAAATAAGAATGAACAATAAGGCTGGGGTCAGACGAGCGTGATTTCTACGGACTGTACGTCCGTGCAGTACGGACATCGTCAGTACGGATGACGCAGTAGTGGTCACACAGTCCGTTTTTTCACTGAAGTTATTTTTTGACGGATGTAGGAGGGAAAAATAAATTACAATGAAAAAACATTCTGTCCGTCAAAAATGCTGGACGTATAAATGCAGTCCGTCTGACCTCGCTCCATCACTCACACACAAAGCTATGCAGACGTTGTGGACGTGGCGCACTCCGCACGTCCGTTCTAGCAGTATTACATTCTTGCCTAACCTGCGTCCGTTTGCCGCGGCCGTTGTGCGTCCGCAGTTCAGTGCGGACGTACTTCATGTGTCAGGCTCCAATGGACTTACTTTCATGCTATCACGGACGTACTTTTAGGCGCAATCACGGACGTGAACACTACGCTCGTCTGACCCCAGCCTAAAAGCGAAAAAACAAATGGATCTGAAAAATTAAATACCGGCTGTCCGAATTAACAAATCAACCCGAAATAACCAATAAAAATGAATGGACCTGAGAAAAGAAATACCGGTTGTCCGAATTTTCTGATCAGTCCAAAATACGAATCGCGGTAACTTCTCAAACAACCTGAAACCGAAAAAAAAGGAAACGGAACGAAATGATCCGAAAGGAAAAGAAAAGCAGAACGAAATTGTCCCAAGCGAAACAAATATTTTGGCCATGCAGGTGTCTAGTGACTTTGTAATGAAGGAAAAGCATTTTGGTTTTCAATAAACTATTCATTTGTTTTCCCTGTATTAACTAGACACGTGCATTCTATTTCAGATGAATTAAGAGTCATCAAAACTGTGGGCAAATCATTAAGTTGTCGAAATGTGAATAATCAAAATCACTCCTCAGTTAATGGACCACAACACAAACAAATGGTGAACAAATTTTGTTTGTGTGATTTTTGTTTGGTAGTGTTGGTACAATTTTTTGGATACATTGCATTAGATTGAAATCACAGCAGGCAGGCAGTTTGGATAACAGCAAAATATGTCCTAGTGTTCCTTGGTTGATTGGTTCAATTATTATTGGTTTGTAGATTGAAAACAGGCGTAAAACATTGCAAAATTATAGCAAAGTAAAATTTAGAGCTTTAAATCATCTCTGTCATCTACAGAGCAAGTCCTATAAGTGCTATGTGTCAAAAGAATTAACATAATAGAAACGAGAGACAAGTATTGCAACAAAGTTGCCACAAAATAGCAGGATGAAATGGCTTAATTGCTACTACTAGTTTAATCATGCAATATGTATTTGTGCCTAAATTCCGTTAAAAAGACAGAATTTAAGTCTCCAAAGAACAATTCACAAGATGCTTTAATAGCGTTAAAATACGGATGGAATATAAAAAGGTCCCGGCAGTCCTAATTAAGACTACATAATTACACTGTAGGAGGGAATGACATTTTACTGCTGAACGTATTCTATAACTACAAAGATAAATTAGACTGCTGAACCTGTCAATAGCATATTTTTTAACTAGTTTATTTAAATTTAAACTAGCTAGAGTCACTACTCTCCAATAAAATATGTAGTTTTAAATTGTATGTGTTGTAATGATGAGATGTTTATTAACTCCCTGATGATATTCAATATAGCCAGATTAAGTGTATTCTCATTTATGGGGGGCATGACTGCCTGTCTGTCAGCCCCAAATGTCCTATTTGGGCTCACGATTACCAAACATATTCATTTCTAAATTAGCGAAAAGAGGGACATTTGGGAAAATATTACTGGTTGGTTATTTTCTAAATGTGTTTTTTTTATCTTCTATGGCAAAATAGCTGGTTATCAGTGTGTGTGTGCAATCTGATAAAACCAATGCAAAGTGTTCTTTCAATGTGTTTATTAAACATCCTCATCCAACAGCTTTTATGCCTTTTCCCAGGTGATGACATTTTCATTGGGAATTTTTATGTTGTTTAGGAGTACTGGATTTTTACATTCATTTAAGGGATATAGGTAAATGCGGTGTATGAAAATATACATCAAAGGAACGTTTCTACACTGCCCTGCATTTCAACATATCTGGAAGCTAGATAACTGAGCTGATTACTTATGACTTTTGAAAGGAGAAACAGTATTAAATGAAAAGATCTCATTCCTGTCACCCTGTATTACTGTAAAGAAGCTACAAGAGCAACCCTCCTTCTACACTATTGCAAAAAGTTCAACAAACTTTACGGTTTGCATCTGCGTTCAGCGGTCCGTTTGGCGGGTCATCAGCTGCGTTCGGTGGGTTTATTGGTGGCAGTCGACGCACTTCGGGGACCCTGTGGTGAATGCTGAATTCACTATAGCGTCGGTGAATTGAACTCGCCGATTTGCACCGAGTGAAAGAGCACTGAACGTTCTGTGAAATTTTGATGCTCTTTGAATAACCCCTATAGCAGTGTTTCCCAAACCTGTCCTCAGGACCCACTGACACTCCACTTTTTACAGATATCAGAAGCACAGCACAGGTGATATGATTTGCTGCTGAGTGATTGCAGGATTCAGTCTGCTTTTCCCCAAGGTGATCTGCAAAATCTGGCCTGGTTGAGGGTCCCGAGGACAGGTTTGGGAAACAATGACCTAGAGAGACTGAAAAGGACTGGCATAGTTATGGCAATGTAGGTTGAATAAAGACCAATGTCCACTAAGTTTGACTTTCTACATATCCCTAGGACTGCTGTCGCTCCCGGAGGCAAAAACCCCTCTTGATGCATTTCCCAATTGAGCAGGAAAACAATCCATCTCGATTCCATAATGGTAATCAGACTTAACTTACTTTTGCAGCCACTGGCTGACACTTCATAGTATTGCAAAGTTTATTGTCTATGAGTATACCCAGATCCTTTTCATTCACTGCCACCCCCCAAAGCAATCCCTTTTAGAGTATAGGTTGTATGATTATTGTAAGTCACAAAATTCATAACTTTGCACTTCTCTATATTACGTCTCATCTGCTACTTTCTGGCTCATTTCTCTAGTTTATGCAAATCCTTCTGCAGAGATATTACATCCTGTTCAGACTTTTCAACCTTGTCCAGTTTTCTATAAAACTGTAGGAAACAATTGCTTTAGTAAAATCTAAATAGATCCCATCAATGGCATCACCTTGATCTATGGTTTTTCTCCTAATTTCATGGAATTTGATTAAGTTGATCTATCATGATGAACAATAAATGTTGACTATTAATGATGAGAGATATTCTTGAATGTGAGCCTGTAATGACATCTCACACAATCTCCCAACCACTTAGGTTAGACTTACAGGCCTGTAATTATCTGGTTCCATTTTGGTACCTTTTTTAAAAATAGAAACCAACTACATCTGCTTTCTGCCAACATTTTGGTACATTCCCAAACTGGAAAGAATCTTTGAATATTATAAGCAGAGGTTATACTTTTTTACATAGACACATTTTAGTATATCGTAATGAGGCACGCAAACTATATTGATTTTGCGATTGGTAAAAGACAAGATAGATCGTTAGATCATCATTGCAAGACATTGTAGTAAGAGAATTAGCAGAACAATAAAGAGATAACTTTAACTTAAACACAGTTCACTCAAACTAATTGTAACACATTTAACTACTATAAACTGTATTAATGCTTGACCTTCAGCTCTTGGCATATTACTGTGAAAATGTCAGTACTAGAAGAAAGGTAATTAAACTCGTTGTACTGTGCTAAAAGCTTCAACCCATGACAAAAAGATGGCCACTTTGTAAGTCTCTTTAAAAAGTCATATTAACATAATGAGGGATGAGATATGATCCACCAATTATCTGATTTGAATATGGCCACAATAACTTGCTAATCTGGTATAAATAGAAATGTCACTAACATCATAATGTAAGTAGACTAATTTGCCTGCCCATAAGTATTTTGATAGAAGGCGACATGCAGACATTTCAGAGATAACTAAATCACATCTTAAGGCAGGTTTTTAAAGCACCTACAAAAAATAGCTCCGAGAAGGAAGGGCATAAAACGTGTATGCATATATCTAGATCCTGGCAGCCTTAAAAATTCTTTATTTAAAATCCTATTCTTAATAGGATCCAATTTTCTTCTAATACAAGTTATTTATTTTACGTAAAGTTCAGAAATTCATCCCCGTCCCTCCATCCGTCCATCCAGCCATCCATCCATTCTGCCCGACCACTCCACATCCATGTCTGTCCATCTAACCCCTGTGTCCATCCAGCCAGAGACAGACAAGCATTTATAGATGGGTAGAGAGAAATGGATGGATTCATGGACATAGAGATATGGATGGACAGACAGACAGGAATAAATGGAGGAATAGAGAGGGATGGATACAGTTGGGCTGATGTAAATATATAAAAAGATGAATTTATGTTATTTCGATATAAACACACACATACATTTAAATAAAATTAATAATAATAAATCCGTAACTGTCTGTGATGGCGCAGGTTCAAATATCAAAGTCATGATCATTTGATGTTTTTTACAAACCTGAAAACTCAAGGGGCAAGGAGTCTAACATTGACTCTTATTCTTGAGGGTAATTATTAAAGTCAGGGTCACTTGTTAATCTGAACTCAATCTTCCCCCAGTCTAAAGTCACTCAAGATATCTCTATTAACATACCTCGATACAGAATGCACCTGTAAACATGTAACATAGTGACTATATTTCCTACATATTTATTGTCTGTTAATCCGTATATTTGTGTGTTTTTAATATCTTGCATTTTATTACTTTGTATTTCTGTAACAATTCAATGTTCTTGAACCCAAGAAATACTTGAAAACGGAAAAAATCTCAATGTATCCTTCCTGGTAAAATACTTTATATATAAATAAATAAATCTGCTTATCAGACACATCACAACTCCCTAAAATGGCTTATAATTGGTTACCATTACATGCCAGGGGGGTTCTGTGCAAGACACAGAATACTATATTTTAGAGATTTCACCCATCATCACGAAGGTGTTAATATACCATTTTCCAAGAAGAAGAATGTCATTTAGTATATGATTCAATATTGACCACCATATACGATGGTCTTGAAATATATTATTGTTCTGGCTGCATAACAACAGCATTTGTTCCCATTGCAGACAGAAATAATTAACTACCATTCCAAAGAAATCCACTGCTCAACAGTAGACAAGTAGAATGAGATAATGAAGTAGAAACAATGTCCCATTGTTGTACATCTCTTTAATAAACTATATTCTCAGAGCAATTTATTAGCTATTTGTTATATATAAACCAGAGTATGTCTGTACAGATGCATTTAGCGTAATACAAATTGACGTAAGTGCTCAACCACAAACAGAGACATCAAACCATCATTACTGCCTCTCCGACTGGAAGCCAGTCGGCAAGATAATAGTTTAATTCCTGAGCAACTAAAATTTGCATTTAATCTGCATTTTGAAGGTTAATATCAAGGAGACTATGCATAGCAGCATAAAATGATTTAAAAATATCAATTAAGCAAACTACTGTTTCACTGTTCACTGGTAGACAAATATAGAAGGCGCAGAAAATGGCTCTCTAATGATTTTCTGTACACAAAAAAGGAAAAAATATCTTTGATCTAGATTTGTTAGATTTAGATATAGCAGTAAAAAGGAAACGTCAAACTAACATATTCTTGATCACGATCCAGTGTTGTCAGGTAACACTACTCAATATTATAGAGACATTTTGAGAAATATTAGACACCATACAGGAAGGGTTACAGAGAAATAATAATAAGTATCTGTATAAAAAGGTGTTAACGTTTTATTATACATATACAATTTCAATTCTGAAGCCATTTCCTATTATTGTGAAAAAAAGAGAGGTTTGTGAGGGTCTTGAGGAGGACGAGCAACGGCACTAGTGGCCTGCTCTACAGTGGGGCCCGCTCAAGTCTCATAGGGTTTTTGCTTGATTGTGCCATTACAGGGATGAATGCTCCATATTTAGATCAACCTGCTCTCACCCAGGAGCATTCATCCCTGTAGTGGCACAAACAAGCTAAAACCTTGTGAGACCTGAGTGGGCACCCACTGTAGAGCAGGCCACTAGTGCTGTTGCTCATTCTCAGGACCCTCACAATCCCCCCTTTTCCTCACTATTAGTCTTCAAGGTTATCCAGACGCAGACCCCTTGCTTGGTGTGCCTAGAGGGTGTCAGCTATACCCTCCTGACGAGGCCTAACAAGGCCGAAACGATTGTCGAGGGTTGCTGCACCTCTCGTGCAGGGATGACGTCCTTGGCAATCAGCACTGGCCACCCTTTTTGGGTTAGAGCGGACTGATTTGCATATGGAGCATTCATCCCTGTAGTGGCACAAACAAGCTAAAACCTTGTGAGACCTGACCAGGCCCCACCGTAGAGCAGGCCACTAGTGCTGTGAAGCCTACTAAGTGCAAGCCTTTCAAGTGAGGCACTTTGAGATATTCTGGAGATACTCTGGAGGTAGTCTGAGGTTAGACAGGAGGTAGAAAACTTACAAAAAGGTAAGATTTGGTGGTTTTAAATCCATTCTTTCATTTTATAATTGCAGGCGTGGTCCAGTGTAAGAGCTGTCATGCATTTGTCTTTAGATCCAATTTTTGGAGGTTTGGAGTGTGCCTGATAAGTAGGCAGTTCTCTTTATTGCAGCAGGAAATTGCCTGTTTGAAGTCTGAGATTTGTAAATTATCTGTTAGACAAACTCAGGCAATGACTGTTACAAAGCCACTACCACAGAGGCCTCCTAGGAGCGGCAGATGGACTACTGTAGGATCTGGTAGACTTCAAGTTGTGGATAGAAGGCATGTCCCACAGTCTGTGGCTCTTCTTAATTCTTTTGAGGCACTTTCAGAGTGTAGTGGTAAGATGGAAGTAGGCTCAGACACCATAGTTGAGGAACCACCATCCCCTATGCCTAAGGTGTGCAAGACTGCAACCAAGGACAAAAAGGAAAAGGTGGGACTTGATAGAAGGCAATTGTTGCTGGGTGATTCTATCATAAGAGGTGTTGAGCTGGAGAGTAGTGGTTTGGTGAGATGTCTTCCTGGGGCTACTGCTCGTAGAGACAGGAGACGTATTCTCAATATTGTCAAACAAGCAAAGCAGGAAGGGGAAGTGGATGTTCTAGTCCATCTAGGGACAAATGACTTGGCTAGCAATGAGGTTTCTGAGATTAAGGAAGATTTTTGTGTTCTTGGAGGTGAAATACAGCAGATTGCGTCCACTGTGTCATTCTCTGAAGTTCTGCCTGTGCATAACATTCAGGATAGGCAGATGCGCACTAGGGAATTTAATATGTGGCTTCGGGAATTGTGTCGGGAGTAAGGATTTGGCTTTGTGTCCCATGATAGCTCTAACTGGAGCAGAAAGGAACTGTATAAAAAAGATGGTTTGCATCTTACTCATGGGGGAACATATGTTCTCAGTGAGAAGTTCAAAGGTTTCACAAACGAATATTTAAACTAGGAGGGGGGACAAAAGGGTAAAAAACAATCTGGCCGATTGCACCCTCCGATTTAGTTTTGGGGGACAAGCAACATGCGGGGTAAAAAATGACAAGCTCAGAGTCGTGTCTATAAATGCTCGCAGTTTAGTCAATAAAATCAATGAACTGGAGGCAATGATGGCAGCTGAAAAAGTAGATTTAATGGCGGTTACTGAGACATGGTTCAGTGAGAAAAAAAAATGGGACATAACAATACCGGGGTACTCTTTATTTAGAAAAGACAGAGAAGGTAGGAAAGGAGGAGGAGTGGCCCTGTATGTGAAAAACAACATAAGAACGAACCAAATAAAAGTGAGCGAGGTGAACATAGAGTCAGTTTGGGTTACGCTAACATTTGGCAATCATAGAGTAGCTCGTGTAGGTGTGAGCTATAGACCCCCTGGACAAGTAGAAGAGCTAGATAATCTGCTGTTTGAGGAAATAGCCAAAATGGCAATGAAGGGGGAAGTTATTATCATGGGGGTCTTTAATCTTCCTGATGTGAACTGGAAAGCCAAAATAGCTGGATGCACCAGGAGTACAAATATTCTAAACTCCCTGCTGGGATTATCTCTAACACAAGTAGTTGGGGAGCCGACCCGTAAAGAGGCCATATTGGATTTAATACTCACAAATGGAAGTTTGGTATCAGACGTTGTTGTAGGTGAAAATTTGGGATCTAGTGATCACCAGTAAGTGTGATTTAACATAAGAACAGGGATGGAGCTGCACCACACAAAAACAAAAGTTTTAGACTTTAAACTCCTCCAGTCTGATAATGACTCATTCAAACAAAATCCCATTTTAGAAAAATCTGTTTTTTTAAAGGGAGTCCAGGAGAAATGGGATTATTTAAAGGAGGCATTATTGAAGGCCACAGGCAATTGCATTCGTCTTGTTAGCAAAAACAAAAAGGGGAAGAAACCACTGTGGTACTCTGCAGAAGTGGCCAAAATAGTGAAGAACAAAAAGATAGCATTCAGTAATTATAAAAAAACTCTGAGTGAAGAAGATAGGCAAACCTATAAGATTAGGCAGAAAGAGGCAAAGCAATTTATAAGAACGTCCAAAGCACACGCAGAAGCGAAAATAGCTCTGTCAGTAAAAAAGGGGGACAAAACATTTTTTAGATACATAAACGAGAAAAGAAAAGTAAAACAAGGATTAGTTAGATTAAAAACAAAGGAAGGAAGGTATGTAGAAGAGGATAAAAGTCTCGCTGACTGCCTCAATGAATATTTTTGTTTAGTCTTTGCAGAAGGAAAGGGACCTCAGTTAGGAGAAAACACTAAAGAGACATTTACATATGAGTTTACAGAGGAGGAGGTTCTACAGCAGCTGTCTAAAGTAAACACAAATAAGTCAATGGGGCCTGATGGGATCCACCCTAAGTTATTAAAAGAGCTCAGTGGTGTAAAAGCAAAACCGTTAACAGATTTATTTAACCAATCCTTGTTAACGGGAGACGTCCCAGAAGACTGGAAATTAGCAAATGTTGTGCCCGTTTACAAGAAGGGTAGTAGGTAGGAATCGGGGAACTATAGGCCAGTTAGTCTTACGTCAGTAGTGGGGAAATTAATGGAAACCATGTTAAAGGAAAGGATTGTTGAACATCTAAAAACACATAGATTACAGGATCAGAAACAACATGGGTTTACCTCAGGGAGATCATGCCAAACTAATCTTATTGATTTTTTTGATTGGGTAACAAAAATAATAGACAAAGGTGCTGCAGTAGACATTGCTTATTTAGATTTCAGTAAGGCTTTTGATACTGTTCTGCATAGAAGGCTTATCAATAAATTGCAATCTTTGAGCTTGGATTCCAATATTGTTGAATGGATTAGGCAGTGGCTGAGTGACAGGCAACAGAGGGTTGTGGTAAATGGAGTTTATTCGGTGCAAGGTCTTATTACAAGTGGGGTACCTCAGGGGTCAGTACTTGGACCCATTCTCTTTAATATTTTTATTAGTGATATTGCAGAAGGTATTAATGGTAAAGTATGTCTTTTTGCTGATGACACAAAGATTTGCAACAGGGTTGACATTCCTGGAGGGATCAGCCAAATGACAAGTGATTTAGGTAAGCTAAAAAAATGGTCGGAGCTGTGGCAATTGAGTTTTAATGTGGATAAGTGCAAGATAATGCACCTGGGACGTAAAAACCCAAGGGCTGAATATAGAATATTTGATACAGTCCTAACCTCAACATCCGAGGAAAGGGATTTAGGGGTTATTATTTCAGAGGATCTAAAGGTAAGTAGTCAATGTAATAGAGCAGCAGGAAATGCTGGCAGAATGCTTGGTTGTGTAGGGAGAGGTATTAGCAGTAGGAAAAAGGAAGTGCTCATGCCACTGTACAGAGCACTGGTGAGACCTCACTTGGAGTACTGTGTGCAGTACTGGAGACTGTATCTCCAGAAGGATATAGAAACCTTAGAGAGAGTTCAGAAAAGGGCTACTAAAATGGTGTACGGCTTGAAGGAGAAAAGTTACCAGGAAAGGCTTAATGATCTTAACATGTACAGCTTGGAAAAAAGACGAGACAGAGGAGACATGATAGAAACATTTAAATACGTAAAGGGAATCCACAAGGTAGAGGAAGGGAGTATATTTAAAAGGAAACAAAGTAGCAAAACAAGAGGACATAGACTTAGATTAGAGGGGCAAAGGTTTAAAAGTACCATCAGGAAGCATTATTTTACTGAGAGGGTGATGGATACATGGAACAGCCTTCCAGTTGAAGTGGTAGAGGCCAAAACAGTAATTGAATTTAAGCAGGCATGGGACAGGCATAAGGCTATCCTAAACAAAAGATAAATCCAGGTAAAGTATCCATGTAATTGGGCAGACTAGATGGGCCAAAAGGTTCTTTTCTGCCGACATTTTCTGTTTCTATGCTGTTACTTGTTCTCAGGACCCTCTCAAACCCCCCCCCTTTCCTCACAATTTCCTATTGTAGAATAATTTTCACCTTTTGTAATGGCTTTAACTCAGCTGTTCAGAACATATTTTCTATACATACATAGCCTGTTTTGTTATATTTCCCAATACTCTAAGAGAAAATGCTATACTTCATGCTGAAGTTGATTTGACGTGAATCAGGAGTGTAAATGCGTTAGAGAAAGTGACATTTCAACAATACATTGCTACCGAACAGTTTGTTGGCACCTTGGTAATTAGAACTTCTAATCCTGTGTGCGCTTGTGTTTAGACAACAGAAATTTAACAATGACCACTTTAACATTCATTTCCTTTGTATGTACTGTACCTGAAATACAGAATCTATTTCATTCGATAAAGCCAATTCATAGTTTAAGTATTTGGCTTCTCATTCCCTTTTTGTTCTTTTCTCCCTGTGATGCAAAACAATTCATGGCAGTTTTGTCATAGTGCCAAACACAACATCTGGGCTGCTTCTTTCCAGATTTGCAGATTATTTGATCTCCGATGTGTCAAAATTGCTTGCTAGGACATGTTCCAATATCCATGGTCAAGGTAGCTTGGCTGGCTTGTACCTTAAACTAATACGTCGATAATATGATTTCTGACACTGGGAACGTAGTCAAAGCTTGCAATCCTCTAGCCAGGATGGAGCACTTTATTTGTTATTGAATAATCCGTTTATGTTTTCACTAGCTATAATAAGCTATAACAAATAGATAATTGAGGGAGAAACAGGCATAGGTATTTGCCTATTCATTTGTCAATATTTAGAAGATGCAATTAGCTTATCTGTCATAATTTATAGAGCACACTCTGATTCTACTGTGTTGTAAATCAGTCACTTATAAGTACATTGTTATGCGGATTAGGGCACAATAAATTTAGGAGAAAAGGACATGCATTGACCTAGTAGGCTCAGAAAGATTTTAGAAAATTTGTTTCCTATGGAATTTATAATCTAGACAAGGTGGAAAGCCTGCCCAGAGGGCAGTCTATTGTGGATATACTGCCCCAGCTCATGGATATACTGCCCCAGCTCGTGAATATATGCCCCAGCACGTGGATATATGCCCCAGCACGTGGATACTGCCCCAGCACGTGGATACTGCCCCAGCACATGGATACTGCCCCAGCACGTGGATACTGCCCCAGCGCGTGGATATACTGCCCCAGCTCGTGGATATTGCCCCAGCACGTGGATACTGCCCCAGCTCGTGGATATTGCCCCAGCACGTGGATACTGCCCCAGCTCGTGGATACTGCCCCAGCACGTGGATACTGCCCCAGCTCGTGGATACTGCCCCAGCTCGTGGATACTGCCCCAGCACGTGGATACTGCCCCAGCTCGTGCATACTGCCCCAGCACGTGGATACTGCCCCAGCTCGTGGATACTGCCCCAGCACGTGGATACTGCCCCAGCTCATGGATATTTGACCCCCACCTCTCACGGATATATGCCCCAGCTCATGAATATTTGCCCCCCACCTCTCGGATATTTGCCCCCCACCTCTCATGGCTATATGCCCCCCAGCTCAGACCCCAGACCAGACATGGGGCGGCTGTTCGAATGCTCTATCGGCATTCGGACAGCCGCCCCATGAGCTCCTCATACTTACCTTCCAAGCGGCGAAGTGAAAGTTTCCCCGCTTCCGGTCGTTGAAGGACCCAAGCCGCGGTCACGTGACCGCGGCTTGGGTCCTTCAAAGAGCGGAAGCGAGGGAATTTTCCCTTCGCCGCTCGGGGATGGATGCGCGCGGCAGCCGGGTAGAGGCTGCGAGCTCAGCCTCTACCCGGCTGCCGCGCGCATCCAACCCCCGAGCGGCGGAGGGAACTTTCCCTTCGCCGCTCGGGGGTTGGATGTGCGCGGCAGCCAGGTAGAGGCTGCGAGCGCAGCCTCTACCTGGCTGCTGTGTGCATCTTGTAACCGCCGCGGCGAGCGCACAGCCGGCTCGTGCCGCGGCGGTTGCATGCGCGTGCAACCAACTGCCGCTGGTTGCGCGCGCATGCGCAGAGTAAGGCTTGGCGACGGACACGCCAAGCCTTACTCAATTATATTATAGATAGTAAATGGGGTTAAAAAAAAAAAGACAAAAAGGAAGGGAAAATAGATATGGCCACCAGTGCTTAGAGAAGGGTGGCAATTACGGTTGCCAGATCACTCATGTTTTCCTGATCATGTATTACTATTTTACTATTTCATGCAGAGGGGAGCACAGGAAAACATGCTGACTTGCAACATGAAATCATAAGATGAATGCAGAAGGTGTCATAGGATTTTGAGATTACAGAGGGAAGGTAGAAGAGAGCACAATTGGAATTCTATGTAAGCATGTGCTAAACAGTGGCGTCACAAAGGGGGTGTGGGCCGCACCAGGTGACACCCCCCCTCTAGGGTGTCACCAAGTCACCAACCTTAGGGATGCCAGGACCAGGCCAGGAATAAATTGACACAATGTTTTTCACCGGGGTGTCACTCAAACTGATCCCCTGGCATCGTCATGGCCTGACAAATAATATTAGGCATATTCCCGGCTGGTTAAAAATCAAAGATGGCAGGCTAGGCCGCCCCCCCTCTGATGCCGCAGCGCCAGAGGGAGTGCCGCACCAGCCATCTGACGTCACTGCCCAGTGGCCCAGCCCTATGAATAAAGCTACTTCCTGGCGATTCTACTCACACACTGCGGCTGCATCCTGCCTGCCTGATACACGCACCAGAGCAGCGGCCAAGTCCTCATCCAAGCAGCACGCGCACCAGACCTGCTGACTGCTTTAAGTGAATATAATGTCCCTTGGCCCAGCTGATGCAAAAAATTACCTTCCCAGCAGGAAACAAAATATATTTACACTCTGTTGGCCAAAAAAAATTTAAACAGATGATCATGCAGTGCAGACTGCAGAGCTGAACATTGAACTTTTTTGCGCACCTCCAGCAGACCTGCTGTGAGGTTCCCTGGCCCGAGCTCAGCTGCTGCAAAAATTGACCCCCCCCCCCAAGCTGTAGGAAAAAAAAATCATACATTCTGTGTTAGCCATAAAAAAATAAAGACCTGCTGTGAGGTCCACTGGCCTGGCTCAGCTGTTGCAAAAAATAAACTTCCCTCCTCTGTTGGTCATAAAAAAAATTAAACAGATGCAGTAGTCTGCAGAACAAAATAACTTTCTTTCACAAAAAAAGTTGTGTTCTGCAGACTACTACATCTCTTTAATTTTTCATGACCAAGAGAGGAGGTAAGTTTATTTTTTGCAACAGCTGAGCCAAGGCCAGGGAACCTCACAGCAGGTCTGGTCCAGGCTCTGGCTCAGCTGCTGCAAAAAAATTACCCTCCCCAGCCCCAGCTGCAGGAAAAAAATATATTTATCTCCTCTATTGGCCATGAAAAAAATAAAGTATTTTTGTTTCCAGGAGACGGGGCAAATAAAAAAAACAGGACGACAAAAGTCACAGCATTCAGCAATGTGCGGTATATGAGCATATCACAGAACGCTGCACAGCAATAAAACTCATAGCAATTCTCAAGTCAATGAGTAACAGTAGTTTAAAGAAAATAAATTGTTAAACTCGGAGTGGGGTGGCGACACCATGAGTTACCGCACCAAGTGACACTAACCCTAATGATGCCACTGGTAATAAATAACTTACAGGGCTATTCAGAGAACGGTGAAAACAAGGAGAATGACTGGAGAAGTGAAAAATTCTAGGTCAAAATAGCCGATTTGGAAAGCGAGATAAATGGGAGAATTTTTCTGGTTTGACTATTTTGACCTCAAATTTTCACTTCTCCAGTCATTCTCCTGGTTTTCACCTCTCTCTGAATAACCATGTTAGAATAAGTATGAATAAAACTATTTATCCGTTTATCATTTAACATATAATGCAGAGAGAAATAGAATCCTAGCCTCTTGAGTTCATGCAATACTCTCCCTTTTTATAACAGCAATATTAGCAATGTAATCTTTTAGTACTGAAAAAATGGAAACGCTGTAGTCTCTAAAAATAGTTTTTGAGATGCGCCAGCATTTCTGTCTATTGCTTCCCATTGATGAAGATGCTGAAATTTCATATTGATTACGCTTTTACGAGTGGTCTTTAATATCCATTCATTTTTAGAGGCCTTTATTGTTTAGTAAAAAATGTCTAAGTGCTGAATAAGATAATGTTCTATGTAAAGAGCAGTTGAACCATCATAAAGACATACAGTTCTCTTTGATTTATGCATCACTATTGCCCCAAAGTTAAATTAATCATTTATGGTGAAGAATAGAATAAACCAGCATGATGGACAACAAATAAACATTGCATTTTACTGGTGATCTCAACAATTGAAATATTCATTATGAGGATTCCACAATTAGGTCCGTGCCAGACGAACGCAGTGATCATGTCCGTGTTGCCGTACATTTTAATGTCCGTCGTAGCATAAAATTATGATCAATAGAGACCCACACACAAAGTACGTCCGCACAGAAGTGCGGATGCACAACGCACGTGGCACCGGATGCAATTTAGGCAAGAACGTCAAACTGCTAGGACGGACGCACAGAGTGCACCACGTCCGCATAGCTTTGTGTGTGAATTATGGAATGTAGTCAGACGGACTGCATTTTTGACGTCCAGCATTTTTGACGTACAAAATGTTTTTTCATAACATGTATCAATTTTTTTCATTTTACATATTAATTTTATTTCCCATCTACATCAGTCAAAAAAACCAGACCTTGTGTATCATCAGTCAGAAAGGACGTCAGTTGTGCACGGACGCACAGTGTGCTCAGAATGCGTTTGTCTGACATTAGCCTAAAGTTTTAAAGCGCCTTTCTCTAAACTGGTGTTGCTGAATTCATATTTCTATGTCACTTTGTTACACTGCTACGCAAAACAATAGCATTACAATTTGCTATTTAATTAAAAATAATCAGCTAGTTCCACCGAAATCAAAAAACCAACAACATTATTTAGAGCAGAGATCTAAAACTCTGGCCCTCCAGATGTTTCTGAACTACAGCTCCCACGATTCACTGGCCCATTTAATGCATTCAGATAATTCTGGGAACTATAGGCGATAAACATCTGAGGGCCAGAGATTGAGATCCCCGCTATAGAGTGTAGGTTAAATGAATTGATTTGGCTAAATCATTTTATTATAAGGGCTTTAGGGATGCATAGACACTGTGCAATCAATGGGCATATAAAATGTACGAACAGGGTATAGTGTGACTGCCGCCTACTTAAATTGGTCTCTTCACAGAAATGAAACTAGTTTTTTTAAATATGTTTAATTACTTTATTATTTTTGTTAAATATATATATATATAAAAATACCAATTCTAAGCCCAAAAACGCCAACTCGTGGTCAGTAGAACCTAAGTGCAAAAACTCCCGTGGTGAGGAATAGCAAGAAACGAATTGGGATTTGAGATAAAAGAAAAAATACCTTGAGAAAGGCTCTTAAAGGGGCCGAAACGTCGGTCAAGCTGGCAGGTACTCGTTTTTAAGATGTTTTGCTGAATAAACTTTTTTCTTTTATCTCAAATCCCAATGTGCATCCCGATTCGTTTATATATATATATATGTATCTTCAAATGTAGGACGCACTCCAGGACTTAGGTAACGTGGTAAAAAACGATGATTTATTAAATATGCATTAAAATTTTGTGCCCAATGGCTGGTGCCATTGGGCACAAAATTTTAATGCATATTTAATAAATCATCGTTTTTTACCACGTTACCTAAGTCCTGGAGTGCGTCCTACATTTGAAGATATCTATACTACTACCTTTTGGATTTGTGCATCCAGGCAAGTATTCCGCTTGTGGTATGTGCAGGTTGCCACTGGTCTCTTATATATATATATATATATTATAAATTATATATATTGTTTAATTAATTTTTCTAGAAAATCTTTACATGGCGTCATTGACATTAAGAAACTTTTATTCTAGCTCAAGAAATTTGTTAATGGCCCCCATCGAGGAATAACTTTCCTCCATATACCAAAAATAGTTTTTTTGTCATCCTTACGCAAAGAACTATTTAGAATTAAATCACCATCTCTAAAAATGTGTTCTGTTTAATATTTAGTCAGCATGTATTTTAAATTTGTTCTAAAGCCCGCGTCTTATTCAATACACATTAGTATTTACCGCCTTATGTGATATTTGTTAAATGAATATTCAATATAGCTAATCTTTTATAAGATACGTACATTTGAGGATGAACAGATCACTACCTCATTTGTCATTACAGAGCATTTACAGAATACAAGACACTTTCCAAACATTAATCTTATCGTTTGGAAAACAGCAAAGGAAGCAGGACTTTATTTGCTCCTTGTAGATAATTAAAATTTTATTATTCATTGTAGGTTGTCACTGATTCCTTTGCTGATCCTTAAAACATCTGGTCCACTGCTTAAAATTCATGCATTGTAGTGATGTCAAACCCTGCTAGTAATCAAAGGACCTTCAATTAAGTACCATCTCAGCGACCAATGGTAAACAAGAGGGAACTACATAAGTCTGCCACTTATTTTTTCCCATCAGAATTATAATCAATTCGTTGGTCTTGAATTTAATGAATTTTCATTAAACATGTAAATATCAGATGATTGCAGGGATATCCAACATGAGAGATTATTTTACGTAGTTACAATGCTCATTGCACAGGTGCAGCACACCATCCTTTATAGCAAAGGAAAAAACACCCAAAAACTAATTACAGGGATCGAGATATATTTATAGGATATAAAGTATAGAATAAAATAAGTATTTATAGGATTAGGGAATAAGAACAGATACTATGCACTATTCTTGAACAGCTTAAAATAATTTAATTAACTAAAATATATAGTTCCCAGTCACAAAAACATATTTGTATGATAAACTAAAATAAATTCTGAAATTAGTAGGTTTACAACACTCATATGGCTCTATTCCCTACTGTACGCTAATTGTTGCGTTGGGGTGAGTAAGCATTAACATCAGGATAAGTGACTTTAACGCATGCCATCCATATTACTTTCCTAACGCTAAACCTCCTAAAAATCCATTAGTGCATCAGTGATTACGTTAGCTTGCACGAGCTTACTGTATTTTACGCATCCTATACTTAACATGGGGAGTGCAATCAGTAATTAGCGTTAGCACTAGGACTTTGTAATACCTTACTTATCCTAATTACCGCACCAACGGGTTAAGAAAAAAATGTCACTTGGGCTAATGTCAGACGAACGCATTCTCTGAGCACACTGTGCGTCCGTGCACAACTGACGTACTTTCTGACTGATGATACTGTAAACACCACATGGTCGTTTCTTTTTTACTGACTTTTTTTGACTGACGGTTTATTTGACTGATGTAGATGGGAAATAAAATTAATATGTAAGGGGGGCGTGGCCGACTGCTGAAGGGGAAAGTCGCACCTCACCAGAGCTCCGCTCTGGTCTGCTTGATTTTGGGGTTTATATAGTCCTTTCCCGCAGAGTTTTTGCCCCGGAGGTCCCCGGGTGGCCGGCCATCAGGTGAGAGCTGTCCGGTGCCTGATCTGTCCCCCCCACCGGACCAGAGACACATATTAGTGAACAGACTTTCCGAAAAAACAAAAAATTTACCAAATCGAAAATTTTTCGGAATTTTCGAATGGACTTGAAATGTGTCAAATCGAAATTTATTTTCCCTCTATTCATGATTTCAGTTCCATTCGGGATTTCAGTTCCATTTCGGTAAGTCTGGACATCGTATATTTAACTAGTATCGGTTATATCGCTGATTCTGTAAATTTTTTTATTGTTTCCAATGATCCGAAAAGAATTTTCGTATTTGGGTCAGATCCGATTCGTCCGCGGGTCGCGCATGCGCGCGCGCGCGGATGTCGTAACTTTATTGAGCCAGTTTTATTGACAACTTTTTGAACAAAATATTGTTTTTATTATTCATCATAATGGCCGCTGAAAGAGAGGAGTGCCATTCAAGCACCTCGTCATCATCTCTCCATGATGAACCACCACCCAGGAAGAAACGGGCCCCCAATATGGCGTTTGAAGAGATGTTGGAGCTGGTCCGCATCTTTGATAGCAAAGATTATGATTGCAGTAAGGGCCCTTACCGCAGGAAGTCTAACGCCAGGAAGGATCGTATCCTAGAGAAGCTACGCACCACCATTTTGGAGTTATTCGGGAAGGACAGGACAAAGGACCAGCTCAGGAAACGCTGGTCTGATTTCAAAGTATGTGAGCAGGAGCAGCTGAGACGCATCCGCCGCGTCATAGCGAAACGTAAGTGTCATGTTATATTGTAAAGCTCTGCGCAAACTGTTGGCGCTATATAAATCCTGTATAATAATAATAATGTGCTTGCATGTGCTAATGTGCACAGAAATACGCTGATTTATCTAGTCCTTTTTTCATGCAATGTGATTGTGTATAGCTTTGCGTTTTCACGACTCGTCATACATGCATTTTTGCCATAGCTCTTCCTTTTTGTGATTTTACGTATTCGTGAAAATTGTGATATTTGATGTATGTAGATGAAATTACAATGCTGGATTTCTTTTGGCACTGTGTATAGTCTGTAGTGTGCTGGGGGGGAGGTTGTTGTGATTGAGTGATGCATACGAGAAGACCCGCAGCTTGCCCAATATTGGTTCCCACCTGCGCATCAATAAAAATCTCTGCGTCTCTGCTAAGTGATAGGATGGGACATGTAGTTCTTCTGAAAGTGCATCCAAACAGAGCTGTGTTCAATACAGCCTCAGCAGCTGCTGCAGCAGTGTCATTGAATGCTTTAGATGCAAATTTCAAAACAAAATGGTGGATTTCTGTTGTTGTTTCTGCAATATCCAGTTTTATTCACAGAAACTGAAAGTGAAACTGAGGCTGAGGCCTTCTATAAAATAACTAAAAGCAGTCAGCACAATGCGCTTTGTATGCACACAACACAAATAATAGTTTTTATTGAATAAACGTAATGTTTACTTCTGAAAAAAATATATAAATGAACGGTAATATATGTGTATGTGCACAGGAAATAAATAAATATTTTGTGACTTTAGACCTATGAGATGGGAGTAGTGGTGTGGGTCAAGCTGGTAGTGGGTAGTGGAGGGGTGTCGCAATACTTTCGGCAAAATATATTGTTTTACTGTTGTATTTTGTATCGACTTTTGTTCAAAAATAAATCAGTTTTGTTGTTTACTGTATTTTTTATTTCTTTAATTTCTTACATATAGCACTGGATATGCTGACGGTGGTGTTGGGGGAGGAGTCAGAGGAGTCGGAGCCTCAGGAGGCCGCCAGCTCTGGTATATACTACTGTTATATTTTTTCAAGACTTTCAGTCAAAAATAGAAACCTGCTTTACTTACTGTATTTTCCTTCTTTCATTTATTGGATATATAGAAGGAGAAGCCAGACGCCGATGGGAGGCGATCGGCGAGCTTCGCCTGGCAGCTACCGCCATCAACTCCCTACAGGAACTGCTCCAGGAACTGCGGGAGCACATAAACAATGCCGCAGACCTCCTGGAGCAGCAGTGAGACCAGTGGCAGCCTCCTCCAGAATGTGCCTCAGCTGCTCCTGCTCGCGTGCCTTGAGGTCGGACCAGCATTTTCAGAGATGGTCCTTCGTCCAGTCCTTCCGAACAGCTCCAGGATGGTGGTGCGTAGCTTTTCAAGGATACGATCCTTGCGGGTGTTATTCTTCCTGCCGTAAGGGCCCTTACAGCAATCGTAATCTTTGCAATCCAAGATGCGGACCAGCTCCAACATCTCCTCAAATGCCAGTAACTTGTTGGGCAGTTTGCCATCCTTGGCATGTTCCCTTCCCTATGTTCATATGTTGTAAATAAATTTTCTATTTTTTCACTATTTTCCTGTTTGTGTGCGATGCTTTTCCTTACTTAATAAGTTAATATGTATTGCTTGGTTTCCACACTGTTAAAATTATATGTACATAAATGTATTGACATTTCTATGGACCCTTTGTCATAAATTTGTCAACATATTTGTGGCCATGAATGTGACTGCACATTCTACACTTCCTGCCTGGCCAAAAAATGTCACACACTAACACAACCTTGTTGTACGGCCTTGAGATTTGATTACCGACGTGGCCTGGTTTTTTGTTAAGCTTAGGCGATGTCACAACAACACGGATTTCTGTCCACAGTCACATTCATTGTATAACCAAGAATTTATCAAAAAATATTGATGGCAGCACTGCGTGAAGTCTTCTCCGACACAACCCAAAGATCCTAAGTGCGGCTCAGGTCTAGTTTATTTGTCCCTGTTTGCAGCTTCACACAACACCTCCTCCCAGCTATGAGCTCTCTCTCTCCCACCGCTGTCCGCTAAGACGCTGCCCGCCAACATGGTCACGTCTTTGCAGGAAGACAACAGCGTGGGGGAACAGCAGCTGCTGACAGTCCCAATGACGTCAGTTTTGGAGTTAACCCCTAACTGTGACCAATGGTGGAGATAGGGGGTTCATTGGAACCCCTATCTCCCGATCCGCGGCAGCTATCGGTTGGTTAATGTTTGGTATCTTTGGATCGACCAGAGCATGGCCTTTCCAACAATACCAAACATGACAATGTTAAAAATTTTAAAAAATTTAAATAAAATAAAAAAAAAATACAGGTTTTTTGTTTTGTTTTGTTAATGCAGCAATATTGTTGCCATTTCAATTATAATGTGAACAATGATGCTGCACTAAGGATTTTTGTATGGGGTACGTTTGTTAAAAATAGTGTAATTGTCACCCAAAAAAATATAACAAGTCCCCTTTTCAATTTTTTTTAACAAACGCAACTCATAAAATATAACCGCAAACACTCGCATGTTAAAATGTGAAAAAAAACTTTACACCTTGTAAAACAAACATTGAAAATTCTAATTTTATTGCATTTTTTGTTATAATATACAGACAGGACATGACGCATTCATATATTATGAATCATCTGCCGAGTCTGCCGGAAAGAACGATATATAATATGTCTGGGTCATATTATAAAAGAAGGCTTCAAAACCCGTTTAAACAAGAGGAGCGAAACTGTTAAAAATTAGCTCAGCAGCAGACCGCAGTGAGGAACACAGGCGTGAAGGGAAGCCGTGAAATGCCTCAGCAGCGAAAGGGTTAATTTATATTTTTGTCTGTTTTAAATCATTTTATTTTATTATTTTTTTTCATTTCAGATCATTTTGATCAACTATTTTTCCGTTTTAAAACATTTTTGTTCTGGTTTTTATTTTTAAAGTCAGACCATTCGGGTCAGTTTACCGTTTTTTAAATCGTTTTGTTCTTTTTTTTTGTTCCTTGGCTTTCATACCATTTTTTTAATGTGATTAAATAAATAAAGTTGTGAAATGTATATTCATAAGAAAAAAAGGATCTTTATTTAATAAAAAAAAAAAAACACGATAGAATCGCCAGAATTATCGGATCCGAAAAACAAACCAAAAATTTATTATAAAAAAATATATAAAGTATAAGGCTAGGGTCAGACGAACGCATTTTCACGTTGTCTGTGAAAAAGTGCGTTCGAACGAATGGACGCATTTTTTCACGGAGTACGCGATAGCGGTCATACGAAATGCGCATTTGCATCCGTGATTTTGTACGGATCATCAATAAAACACTTTGTGCATCTGGACGTTATGTTGGCCGGACATTAGCAGTGTCTGACATCTCCAATTCACGCACACACGCCGCTAGCGGACGCAGCGCACTCTGTACAACCGTACTAGAGGTTTAACGTTCTCGACAAAATGCGTTCGTTTTCCACTTGCGTTGCGCAGCCGGACTGTTGTGCGACCGTACTTCGTATATTGGCCGTCATTGCCCGTCATTTGCTGCTACTACGGCCGTGATTAAGTGCGCCTGCACGCGCGTTCGCACTGCGCTCGTCTGACCCTAGCCTAAAAAAGTAAACCATAGTACTTTACATCAAAACGAATAGAGTTAGACACTTTGAAACGAGGAGAACAGACGTTCCGAAAAAAAAGAAAATTTCCGAAATCACGAAAAGTCGATACAAAAAACGAGCAAAGTGACCCGAAAATACGAAAAATGGTCGATATTCCAAAAAAATGTACACAATCGAAAATTTTTAAAATCAGAACGAATCGAACCGAAAAAAAAATCGGTCCACAAGCCTATTAATATCTGACATCCCGATGTGAAACATCAGGACTTTTGCATTAGATTTCGACCATTTTTATTTTTTTAACTTCTGGATAGTCGAAAATCGAAATCTATCCAAAAAGTCCCAATGTTTCACATCATTCTGAACTTTGTTTAGATAGAGTAAGTCCGTGGGCGTGCGGCCGTTAAATGTATATACCAGTGGCGTCGCTACGTGGGGGCGGGGGGTGCGACCCGCACCAGGTGACACCCGCCTTTAGGGTGACACCGTCACCCTAAGGGCGGGTGTCTCACCCTCCGCCGCATTTTTCGCTCCCTGCGAGCGTCCGAAGCATGCAGCTTCGGCGCTCGCCTGGAGGAAACACGTCACCAGCCAATCGCAGCTGGTCACGTGGCTCCCCCTGGCGAGCACCCAAGCTCCGCGCCGCCGGACGCTCTGAGGGAGCGAAAAAGGCGGCGGAGGTGAGCTGGGGCCATTATCATGAGGTGCTGGGGCATTCCATGTGCTGGGGCAAATCCATGAGGAGCTGGGGCATATCCATGAGGAGCTGGGGCATTCCATGTGCTGGGGCATATCCAGGAGGAGCTGGGGCATATCCACGAGGAGCTGCGGCAAATCCATGTGTGAGCTGGGGCATATCCACGAGGAGCTGGGGCATATCCACGAGGAGCTGGGGCATGTCCACGAGGAGCTGGGGCATATCCACGAGGTGCTGGGGCAATATCCATGAGGAGCTGGGGCATATCCATGAGGATGTCGGATGTCGGCCAAGCTTCCGGGAACTCCCCCTGAGGACTGGCATCATCGTGCATAGCACGATGACGCCAGTCCTGGAGTTAACCCCTAGCTGCCACCAATGGTGGAGATAGGGGGTTCCAAAATGAACCCCCTATCTCCCGATCCGTGGCAGCTAGGGGTTAAAGTTTGGTATTGTTGGATCGGCCAGAGCATGGCCGTTCCAACGATACCAAACACGAATGTGAAAAACGTTTGTAAAAAAATTAAAAATAAAAAAATATTTAAAAAAATTTATAAAAAAAAATTAACAAGTTTTTTTTTCTTTTTTTTGGTTTCTTAATGCAGCAATATTGTTCCCATTTCAATTATAATGTGAACAATGATGCTGCACTAACGATTTTTGTATGCGGTGCGTTTGTTAAAAATCGTGTAATTTCCCCCAAAAAAAAATGTAACGAGACCCCATCTCTAATTTTTTTAACAAGCGCACCCCATATAAAATATAACCGCAATTGCTCGCATGTTAAAATGTGAAAAAAAAACACTTTACACGTTGTAAATTATTGAAAAATCATATTTTATTGCATTTTTTGTTATAATATACAGACAGGTCATGACGTATACATATAATAATGACATATTATGAATCTGCCGAGTCTGACGGAAAGAACGATATATAATATGTCTGGGTCATATACTAAAATAAGCTTCAAAACACGTTTAAACATGATGAGCAAAACCGGTAAAAAATGAGCTCAGCACAGAGGTGGGAAAAGCCTCAGCACTGAAAGGGTTAATTAAAAAAACACGATAGAATCGCCAGAATTATCGTATCGACAGAATGAATTATCGGATCCGAAAAACAAACCAAAAATTTATTATAAAAAATATATAAAGTAGTATTAAAAAAGTAAACCATAGTAGTTTTCATCAAAACGAATAGAGTTAGACAGCTTTGAAACAAGAACAGACGTTCCGAAAAACGAAAAATGGGCGATATGCCGAAAACCATGTACAATTCCGAAAAACGAAAAGTTCCAAAAAACGAAAAATGGGCGATATGCCGAAAACCATGTACAATTCCGAAAAACGAAAATTTCCGAAATAACGAAAAGTCGATACAGAAACCTAGTGAAGTGACCCGAAAATACGAAAAATGGTCGATATTCCGAAAAATAAATGTACCCGAAAACCGAATCGAGCCGAACCGAATCGAAACAGAAAGCAGTCGAAACGAGCCGAATCGAAAAGTTTAAAAATTCGAAAAATCGAATCGAAAAAAAAATCGGTGCACATCCCTAATTAAGAGGACCTGGGCGATCCTGCATAGCCTTACCTGTGGCGGTTCAGCCTCCCTTGCTCGACTCCAGATGACTCTACATATATGCCTATAACCGATTTTTTGCTTGTTTTCTATTTTCCTACCTCCTTTTTTTTTATTTTATTTTTTTTGAAGAATATTTTGCTAACCCCCCTCATTCTCTATGACTCTCCGACGATACCCTAGATTTTACAGATTACTTTTTTGTTTCTAGTTTCGCGTTTCTAAGCATTTGATCTATGTGACTCTCCCCCTCCCATTCCCTTATATTATATATGTTTACTATTATTCGCTGAGACCCCCCTATCTGGGGATGTTTATTTTTTCTCATGTTATCCCTATGTTGGCAGTCTTGGACGGCCCTGCATGGCCCTAACTTTCTAATGTTTGATTGTACGCTGACCTATTTACAAAATAAAATTTTAAATTAAAAATAAATATGTAAAATGAAAAAAATTGATACATGATATGAAAAACCATGTTGTCAGTCAAAAATGCTGGATGTCAAAAATGCAGTCCATCTGACTACGTTCCATCACTCACACACAAAACTACGTGGACGGGGCACATTCTGTGCGTCCGTCGCACATTCTGTGCGTGCGTCCTAGCGGTTTGACGTTCTTGCTTAAATTGCATCCGGTGCCACATGCGTTCGCACTTCTGTGCAGATGTACTTCGTGTGTGGGTCTCTATTGATCATAATTTTATGCTACGACGAACGTTAAAATGTGTGGCAACACGGAAGTGATCACTGCGTTCATCTGACACGGGCCTAAGAAGCTGATGCTAACCGATTCCACTTTTGCAGAATCATTTAGTACGAGCTAAACCTCACTTCCATTAAATAAGATACTCACGTCTCATCACGCAGCAAGAACGGAGGCCCAGTACACTGCTTCTTGCCCCCTGGAACAGAGTGAGACTGTGGACAAATAGTCCCCAGTCTCCCTCTGTGATCACTCCGTGGCACTGGGTTATCTTTGCAAACTCACACAGGGCTAGCGGCCCTGCAGTGCGACACTCTATGAAGTCCTATGGCTCCAGAAGGAGATACTTGCGGCGGCGCAAGGGAAGCGCGTGGTTCCAGGGCAAGGTGCTAAAGTAGTGCCTGCCCTGCAATCTCACTCTAAAGTGGGGAAGCTATGGCGAAACCTACATGCACATTTTTTTCCCCGTTAGCATCCCCATTTTAGCATGAGGAACAGAATAGGGCACACAGGGTTTTATCTATGTCAATGTTTCCCAAACCTGTCCTCAGGCTCCTGTAACAAGCCAGATTTTACAGATCACCTTGGGGAAATTTTGCCCAATCATGGGCTCACAGAGCTAAGTCCTGCAGCGCAATATATAAGGCTTCCCTGCCTGCAACCCCAGCGTGTGTGTTTGCAGGAGTGAATCAGAAGAGAGGAGATTGTTCTGTCAGGGTGTATCAGTGACGTTGTAGGAGATTTCTGGGAATTTGAATCTGTCTTGGCACTGCCAGGCTATCAGGGACAGTGTGTTGCAGTGAGTTGGAGATTTCTGGGAATTTGAATCTGTCTTGGCACTGACAGGCTATCAGTGAGTTATACCACAGTTCAGCTAATTAGAATCTGTCTTGGCACAGCCTGTTATCAGTGTGTATCAGTGAGTTATACCACAGTTCAGCAAAATATTGGACTGCAGGGTCCACCACTGCACTCTTCCACAATACCACAGAGGGGTTATGGTGTGAAGGCACTTGCTGCCACCAAAGGCAAAATATTTGGGTGCACTGACGCCTGTACCAGATTCATATCATTTTAATATATTTGACCACAGGGTCCAACCCTGCACTCTTCCACAATACCACAGAGGGGTTATGGTGTGAAGGCACTGTTGCCGACACTAAAGGCCCAATTTTAAAGCACCTATTGTTACTTTCATCCAAAGCTTGCATAAGTTTCACCATAATTTAGCCAAAAAAAATAACTAAACTTGTTCTGCGTGTCCTAAAACGTCTCCTCTTTTCATACAGGCTGCCGCCCTAAGCAGTTGTTTATGAATAGATTAAAGGAAAACGATTTACCGTCATTTGAAATGTCATTTTTTTGTTTTTAAAGGTTTCTATACATCCTACAAATCCGCCACTTCACGGGCAGGTTATGGGGACCTCCTAGGCACGATATTTGAAGGAATTTTTTGTTTTTATTCTTAACCTTTATTTCATGGAAAACTCACTGTTCCTTTAAAAATGTTTTTTTTAAAACTTTTGTCCTTGTTTTCTGTCCCCCAGGGCACTACCCGGACCCCCATATACCTTTTATGGTAAATATCTAGCAAATATGCCCTCTTGGAGGGCACTCTAAAAATCGAACATTCGGGTTCCATTGACTTGCATTGAGTTCGGATCGTGTTCGCGTCCGAGCTCGAACTTTTGAAATTGTTCGAGTTCGAATGCGATCCGAACATGGGGGTGTTCGGCTCATCCCTAGTCAGCTTCAGTCTGCAATTATATGCATCATAGAAAGCTTATCCCTAATTTTTTTTTAATAAAAATAATATGTACTGTACATTTCCATAAACACAATTTAAAAGGAACACTGGGGAAAACATAATTGAATATTCAGTATGTGTGCATGTGCTAATATTTTACAAAAACAGAAAAAAGGTTTACTATCACCGTGTCGCCACCTTGTGGCTGTGGATAAAATTGCCATGGAAAAAAGTCATGTTTTACAAAAAAGTAATCTGAATTCAGCCTCCTCTAAAAAATTCGTATTTGAGGTTACTTGGGTCACTGCTCTGCTGCTAATACAATGCAAAGATGATGCTAGATATAGGTTTACTTTTTACAGATTTTTGGTGTATATCCATTTGATAAGCGGAATGTAAATTCTATCACATAACGTCATCTGGAGTATTATAACATATCTATATTTCCATAGCAAAGCACCTTTTCTTACAATATTTAAACAATTAATGAGACTCTCTAGCCATTATGAACACTTCAGCTTAATTAAATGGTAATGGTGATAGGAGCGTGTCACCTCCTGCTATACACGGGCAGCTATGTATTTTGTTTTGGTATAATTTAATTAAAACTGTTATTTTATGTTTAAGAAATGTTCAATGTTCAGTAATTCAAATTAGTGCAAATTAATGTTAAATTTAGCATTTAAATACAATACTGAATATGGTCAAACACGGGGTTTGAAAGCGGAAAAATTATTTAGTTTTGGAAATTATTAAAAAACTGTTTAAAATGCAACTGCATCCCAAAACGAGCTCTTAAACACGAGAAAAATAATTAAGTTTAAAGTTACAACAGGGAGTACTTTGCTTATAGTAATATGCCAGTGTAATAAGCATAAGGACAAAAAGAAAACTCTCAGAATGCCACTAGGGATGCATGCAAGCAAAAGGTGAGTCATTGTGGAAGACGCCTTATTATATGGTAATTTAATGACAAAATGTGTGAACATACTCTACTTAATGTTGTCATTTTTGCTATGAGTAATTTGTTTGCATAGTAATATGCTTTAAAAAAAAAAAAATCATTAATATATAACAAACATTTTATAAATCTAGAATAAATGGTATAGAGTGAAAGATGTACAATTTCAATGATCTTTTGTATTATTGAAAATTAAATCACATGCTGCAAAAAAATGCTATGGAAAAAAATCCATACAAATACCAAATCCTAGAAGAATGCAACATATTATTTATGCTTTTCAGTGCCACCTGGAGATTCCGATCACACGATGCTATACATTACAACAGCTCTTTCTGTTCCTAATCCAGTTTATTATCATTTTCCAAGGAACATTGCATTAGCTTAACTATTAGTGTATAACAGAATTTGAAGCACCATTGATGTGTATTTGTATTCTTGGTCAACATATTGTACAATGCTTATTAGAAGCAGATGTTTCTCCCAGTAACAACAACAACAAAAACAAAATACAGCAAAATAAAGAATATTGCCTTGAACTTATAGTAAAGCTGACCACTTGTTGAAAAAAATGGAAGTATCAAGTGCAGGTATAGTAGATCAAAGTTGTTTCCAAAGACTGATGATGCATATAGAAATGTCACTTGACACTAAAGTCCTCAGGGCAGGATTTACATTTCAGGAGCATGAGGGCCCAGAAATCTGGCACACCTCTCCTCACCTCCACTAAAACAGAGAGCATCCCCCCCCAAAAAAAATAGCAAAAATTGCAGGTCATAGTTAACCGGTTTTTTTACTTTTTTCTTTTTACACAGATAGGTGTCCTCCACAAGGGGGGGGGGGCACCTTCCTATGCAAACCTAGAAAAATAGTAAGTTGATTTTGTTGTATTAGAATTTTTTTGTTTACAGAGCAAGGGCCCTGCATTTGGTATGTCAAATCTGGGTGATTGCAGACTGATTTCCATATGAGACAGTTGACCCTGTAATGGCATAATCAAGGTAAAACCTTGTGAGACCTGAGCGGGCCCCACCGTAAAGCAGGCCAATAGTGCCTGCTTGTTCTCAGGACCCTCACAAACCTTTCTGTTTCTCACTTTAAGTCTACATGGTAATCCAGACTGGATCCCTTGCTCGATGTGCTTAGAGGGTGTCAGCTATACCCTCCTGACGAGGCCTAACAAGGCTGAAATGATTTTCAGGGGTAGCTGCACCTCTCGTGCAGGGATGACGTCCTTAGCATTTCAGTAATGGCCACCCTTTCTGGGTGTAGCAGTCTGATTTGCATGTGAAGCATTTGTCCCTGTATTGTCACAATTGAGCTAAAACCTTGTGAGACCAGGGAAATTATATGGAATATGCAAACCAGCCTCATATACACATAGGTTATTCACAAAACACCATAGTTTGCCATAGTTGCCATGATGATAAACTTCAGCGATCCTGAGAGGGACATTCAAATAGCTGCAGGGGAGGATTCCTTGATGAAGCTTCTCCTGTCGTTATTTGAATTTCAATTCAAGTTCATCGTCGTTGCATTAATAGATATATTTGCCAAGTGAAACTACATTGTGAAAAGTCACAAATTTGAAAGAACATTTATGAGGAAAGCAAGGTGTCAAAATAATAATTAAAATGCCTGAAAAGAGTGTTTTTGTTGCCATTTCACATTTGTGAAATATACTGTAGTGTACTGAATACTGGTATGTGTAAATTATGTATAACACTTTTCAGAACATATGTGTTAATTTAACAGCAAGGCATGTCTGTGTTTCACAGTTTCCTAATAACCAACACTTTTTGTGAGTCCTTTTGTTAGGCAACGTGAGATTATTGAAGTCTAATGCAGAGGCAAGCTCCTGGGTGGCTTTGTGAATGAAATCAATGAAGAAATGATTCGGAGTGCCCCCAAAAGGCCAGTGATCAACTCACTTTTTTCTTCTCTTCTCTTTCCACAAAGGAGAAAGGTAACATAATTTTAATCAGAAATTATGAGTTTCTAACTGATCTGTTAATGAGATTTACAGGGCCATTTTAAATCCTAAAAAAATCATAAGAATTTAAAATCCATAAAGAAAAAGCAGCTACACGTTTTAAGGCCAAAGATCTCCGCGATAGACAGACACATATACAAAAAATATTCTTTCTCATTAAATACACCTATATTTAAAAGGAATAATTTGCAGATATCTACAGGTTAATTGCTTTTTTTGATTAATAAAATAATGTAATAATGGATAAAAAATTATTATATGGAAAAAGGAACTGCAGCTGGAGAAGCAAAAACTACATATTTCAAATAATATAAATATGCATAATTGACTGCAATTACACGCATTTCACAGAATATCAGTATTGCCAATACACTGCAGATGTCTACAAATGAAACGTTTTCCTGATTCTTTAATTATATACATTATATTAGCAATTATATCAACCACTTATGGAAAATGGTCATGATATTACAGCATCAATATACCACATTATTTTCATTTTATTTACTAGGGTCATATCGGCATAGTTACAGGGTTTTCATTTCAGTTGTGATGTGTATGGATTTGGATATTCTAATGTAATTCCTACTCATCGGAGAGGATTTAGTTTCTATGGTGCATGATACGGAAGCAGTAGGAAATACTGGGAACAAAAATATATATATATATATAATAAAAATATAATGTAATAAATTTGCATTATCTTCTACGATATTTATAGAGAATGTCAAGAATAGCATAGCTCAACATCTAAAATTACACGTAGGAGCTCTATTCCATATTGTTACTCATCTTAAAAAAGAAGGTAATAATCGTCATTCAATGAATAAACAAGCATATGTTAAAAGTAATAGGAGTTTGAGCAATAGCTAGGGAGTATGAAAATGGAATATGTATTTCTACACATGTGGTTTAAAATTCAAACAGGGAAAATATATATTGAATTCATTGTAATTATTCTTTAACCATGAAAGGCTTCTTTTTAAGGCAATGAGTTACTAGGCAACATATCTCCTGAGCCATCGTGTATTTGCCGGAGTCATCTTGTATTTGTTAAGATAACTCTTTAACCCCATTCACTACCGAGATATCTCAGGCTTCAAAAGGCACATCTGGTGCCCCGATAGAGATATCTCGATCTGCTGATCTGAAGCCCAAAGAGAAATTAAATTAGTACGTTGCAAACTAATTTTGTTTGCTTTTGGGCTATAGAACGTGCCCCCTCAGTATTCGCCCTGTGGGCATAATGCCCAAAGAGGTAAAAATGTAAAATAGAAAATGAATGCTCTGAAATATTGGGCTTTCAGCATCATTCAGCAGGTGATGGGGGGGGGGGGGGTTGACTTGCAGCTCAAACCTCTGTAGCTCAATTTGGCAGTAGATTGTGCCATCTACTGACCAGATAGGTTATTTACATTAATAATTTCCAGATAGCAAGGATAACTTGGCACAAACTTGTGGCACATTTGAATTGTACGTCTTGTTGCTGCTAAAAAGTTGCTGCTAATTTTCACCGGCAAGTCGTTAACTTGCAGAACACTTGCAGCACAAATTCTAGTTGCAGAGCTCTTGCTATAGACTTGGCATTGCAACTTCGACTTGCAAAGCAAATTTGCTACAAATTGAAAAAGTGTCAACTTGTGCTGCAAGTAAACGACTTGCCAGTGACAATATGCAGCAAGTTTGCAAGACTTACAAGTTTGTGGCAAGTTATTCTTGCTATCTGGGTATTACTTAATTAAAAATGATTTTACAAAACACCACTGGGTTTCTGACAATGTTTTTTTGGAAAATCACTTGGTAGTGAAGGGGTTAATTATAAACTAAGAATTGGACAGTAGCAACTCCTAAATATGAGTTGATCAGGATTCTGATTTCAAACACCTTACAAGTAGGGGTCATTCCTAATCAAAAAGCAAGTCATAAATCCGCACCCGAAATGAAACATTTGTGGTGGAGGGAAGCACCATAGTTGAAGGAACATGGAGTGAATCCATGGTCTTGTCTATGCGCCACAAAGCAATATAATATATACATTCTCATCTTATATTTAACCCACCATAATTTTTATAAAATCTGTTAGAATATAGATTAGTAAATCTGGCCTGAATTTTATGGGGAAATATAATAATTTAGTGTGACTTGGCAAAGAAGCTTATTGAAGATCTAAATGAAAGCTTTGCAGAGTATGGAGCACATGGGAACTCTGTTCCGCCTGTTAAAGTAGTGAGTGAGCTGTGTCCAATTGTTCCCACTCGACGTACTTACAAGGCACAGAGGACATCTTAGAAGACATTATAAACCACTTTAAGCAAAAGTTAATTATCCTATGCCTATCATCAAAGGACCTCCACTCATCATTTTTTTGTCTTGGCAGCTAGCAAGCTATACTGCATGTAAAAACCAAGAGGAAAACCAACCTCATCAATATAATGTAGGTTATGCAACATATACCAATTAATCCGAGGGAAACTAAACACTTAGGAATATTGTCCTAATTTAAGTCCTTCACTGCCAAGTGATTTTCCAAAAAAGTGTGGTCAGAAACCAGTGTTTGTTTTGTAAAATCATTTTTAATCATTTATACAGTAAGAAATATTTGACCTTATACTCATTGTATGTCTTACTGTAAATAACCTATTTTTAGCCATCTACTGCCAAATTGAGTTAGAGGTTTGAGCGGCTGGACTATTTTCTTCGATTTCTCCCTGCATCGGCTGTTGAAAGTCCGATATTTCAGAGCTTTGAGCAGCTGATTTTACAGTTTTAGCTCTTTGGGCATTATGCCCACAGGGATAAAACTTTGGGGGCACCTTGTGCAGCCCAAAAGCAAACAAAATTCATTTACAGCAATGTGATTCATAATCATAATTATGAACGCTCACATTTTACAGAGCCTATATATGTAGTGGGACGGTGCCATCTCTCAAGAAAAGCCAATCTTTCACTAAATAATGCCATTTGGAACACCCTTTTCCGGCATCTGTGTAGATAGTTCTCAGGTCCTGGCGTATCATTTCTCCTTACTCCTAAACTGGATACATTTTTCTGTGTTAAAGACATAAATCTATTTGCCAGGAAGCTGGCTCTTCACAAATTCCATACCAACATTAGAAACAAACCTATAATGAATTGAACCTCACCTTACGTGAATTAGAATGTGTGGAAGACCTCACTAAGATATTAAATGAGAATGATCCTACTAGTGTACCTACGCAAAGTAAGTTTACACCATTGATTCAAGACATTCCTGATATCCACACCTTTGTGCAAATGGTCAGTGCTGAAATAAAAGCTCTTCCCTCTAACACCAATGATTTTAGATCTAGATCTAATCTTACCTCCAAGGAACATAAAGAGCCAAGTTCAGGCCAAATTCTGAGCTGGTCATTAAACCTTTCGACAAAGAAGGCAATTTTTTGGAATGGACAGATCATGTTATATCTAGATGGTACTTGCATTACTATCATTACCTTTTTACGTAGGTGGTATGGTCTGACTATCAGATCAGAACCAAATATTACGCCAGGAATTTTGTTTAGACCATCGCTTTGGTAATTAACACTAGGACCTTGCTTATCCAAACGCTAATTACTGATTGCGCATCCTATACATAACATGGGGAGTGCAAAGTACAGTAAGCTTGCGCAATCACCAATGTGCTAACAGATTTTTCACGGGTTTAGCGTCAATGTAATGAATGTAATATGGGTGGCATGTGCTATAGTCACTTATCCTAGTGTTAATGCTAAACATATCCGAACGCTACTGTTTAGCGTTCAGTATGTAATCAAGCCTTAAGTGTATTAAAAATGGATACTCCTTCCAGGGATATATATTCATAGTGTATATGCATAGTGTATTCTTGGTCTTTCCAAGAACAATGAATACCATAATATATTATGATGATTATTTTATTTCTCTAAATCTTTTAAAAGATTCCATTTATCAACATGAAAACAAAGAAATATATGATTTCCAAAAAAAATGTAATAGCTTTGCAATAATTGTTGATTCAAGTCATATTGTTTTCATGTCTTATCCTAAGATGAATAAATACATATCCAGTTTGAAATCACAGTGTGTCACAGTGAATATGCAGTACACTCTGAAATGAGTGCTATTAACGAGTCAGGCGGAGTGTAATATCGGCTTTCCACAGACACTGAGTGGTCTCCGCATGAGCAAACAATTCACTGGCAGTTGTTTTGGTGGAGACATGTACGACAGAAGCAAAGCCAAGGGTTTTATAATAAGACAGGAGATTAACTAGCAGGTGATGTCTTGGCCAGTGAGGATTTAAGCAAATATAATCCAAGCTTTGTTGGAGACAGTTTAAATGTGCTTAATCTTTACAAAAAAATTCCTGTGTAACTTTGACTAGTGTACGACATGAACATGTTGGAAGGACTGATATCAAGATTCAAATACCATTTAGAAGGTCTACTAGAGCATCAAAGAAGAGGGATATCTTGGATAAGACGCCACAATAAAATATCAATACAAAAATATTTTTTGCATTACAACACATTTTAATGTGTATTGTTTTTTTTAAAAATATTTACTAAATTTAATTGTTTTGAGGATTTTTCTTCCGTTTTAGTCAAATTGGGAGTTGGTTGGTTCACCGAAGGGATAATGTTTTCTTTCATTATCATTTTTTTTTACAAATGCTTTAAAAATGGGACATTAAAATAGATGGCATTGATGAAAATCCCAAGAAAAAAAATACTGGATAACATAATTCTCATTTCATATACAGTATTTTCCTTTTAAGTAAACATTAGATCTATATTGAACACATGACACATTCAATTTTAGTAGCATTAAATCATTGCTCTATTTTCTGTTTTGCTTTGTATTCTTTTCCTCTACCGATTCATATATTACGAATCCTGAATCTGGTATATCACCAAAATATCACTTTAATTTCAATGTTCTCAGAATGACTGAGCCTGCTGTAAAAGTGATGCTCTTACTCTATATTAAGTGTCATGGAGTGTGATAGAATCTTTAAGAAAAACAATCCAGTGTGGCGTTTCTCTAGACACAAATAATAAACACATCATTGTGCAGTATATTACGACAATTGAAAACAAATTTTGGACCCTTTCCTGTATCGCAATCACATGAAATTATATATATAGAGTATCACAATGGTTATTACCACTCCTTTCGCAGGCGATGCTCCCGCTGGAATCCAGCCTTCTCTATTTGTGCAGTCTGGAACAGGACAGATGGCAGCATTTATTGCAACCACAGCTATCTATGGGCTCCAGTGGGTATATCCCAATCAGTATTCCTTGTGACAGTGGACAACCCTTGCATTACAGAAAAAGGGGCTTATTAAATTACACATAAAATATATAAAAGTGAGGGCACATCCGACGCGTTTCATTGTAATTTACAACTTTATCAAGGATTAATGTGCCCTCATGGTATTGTTCTTTATTGGCTGCTCTCAATTTTTTTTTCTCCCGTCTACTGGTACTTCCGGGTTTCCTGCAGGTAGCAAATGCTGCTGGTCCCTCATAGATGACATACTTACGGATGACATATCAGTCTTACTGCGCATGCGCTGGGCTCAAGGCAAGTTCCAAATCTACCCACGCAAGTGTCCAGAATGCCGCGGCGCTATCTTGGAGTGTCCAATATGCCAGGTTACAGTTCCCATTATTAAAAAAGCAGTCTGCCACAATTATTCAAAAACATCAGTCTAACTAATACCTTTAAAACAGAGGAGAACAAGAGGACATAACCAGATTATAACTCCTCTCTAATGATATGGGAGCTGTTCAATATTAACAACAATAAGAGTGGATGTAAATAGAAAATTGGACCTTAACCCTTTCTTCACCCTTCATGTTAAACCCAATACGCCAAGTCCATATCAACATTCATGCCGATCTTTTTCCAGGTACCCATCTTAGCTTTAATTTTGACAGAATCCCCTCCTCTCCAATCTGGTCTAATGTGGAGGAAAAATGCGAGAGCGGCATATATATAAAGAACAATACCCTGAATGCACAGTAATCCTTGATAAAGTTGTAGATTACAATGAAATGCGTTGGATGTGCCCCCCCTTTTATATATTTTATGTGTATTTAATAAAACCCCGTTTTCTATAACATAAGGGTCCATTGTCCACTGTTATAAGGAATACTGATTGGGATATATCCACTGGAGCCCATAAATAGCTGTGGTTGCAATAAGGGGTGCCATCTGTCCTGTTCCAGACTGCATGAGTGGAGAAGGCTGGATACCAGCTGGAGCATTGCCTGCAACAGGAGTGGTAACCACCTTGATATATATATATATATATATATATTCTCTTCAGAAAGGACGTGGTCCTCAATAAGTGAGTATATAGAGCAGTCATTAGGTTGGCATGATAGGAACTGCCAGGGGTGTAATACATTGTCGCTGTTGGCAGGCTTACGCAATCCATGGCCATCCATTGCAAACTAAATTTCCACCATTTTTTAACAAAGTTCAGTATTAAGAACCTTGTAAAAATCTTGAAAGAGTTAAGAACTGCAGTGATTCTGAAGGGGATAAGAATTGTTTGAAAGCATTCAAAGGGTTAAATCTGGTAAAATCTCTATGTTTAAATGAATTTAGCTGCTGTTGTTTCTTTTGTATTGTTTGAACATGATGTTTGGAGTGCTCTCTTCATGGTTTGTTGTATCATATTGCCTTGAGATGCACCCACACTGAAAGCGTAGTAAAGGTTGAGTGCTGCCCATTGCGTGTATTTTGAATGTATAGCACCTGCCAGGGGTGGAATACATTGTCGCTGTTGGCAGGCTTAAGCAATCCATGGCCATCCAATGCAAACTAAACTTCCACCATTTTTCAGCAGAGTTCAGTATTAAAAACCTTGTAAAAATCTTGAAAGGTTTAAGAACTGCAGTAATTCTGAAGGGGATAAGAATTGTTTGTAAGCATTCAAAGGGTTAACTATGGTAAAATCTCGGTTTAACCCCTTCACTGCTGAGCCATTTCACGTCTTAAAAAAACATGTTTTTCTTTTTTTATTATTATTTTTATAATTTTTTTCTTTACTTTAAACATGATCATGTTTGGTATCGTTGGAAAGGCCATGCTTTGGCCTTTCCAATGATATCAAACATGGCCCTGCTAGCTGCCAGGAGTTGGGCGATATCGGGGTTCAAAGGAACCACCTATCTCCACCCCATCTTTCCTTAGCAGTCAATGAGGACGTTCCCCACACGTCCTCAGCAGTGAAAGGGTGTTTAGCTGGTGTTGCTGTTGTTCTTTTGTATTGTTTGAACATGATGTTTGGTGTGGTCTCTTCCTGGTTTGTTGTATCATATTGTCTTGAGATGCACCCACACTGAAAATGTAGTAAAGGTTGAGTGCTGCCCATTGTAAAATATATATATATATATACATATACTTGTGTAGCGCTCACTCCCGGAGGAGCCGCTGAAATTGAACCTCGGGTCAGTCTCCCCGCACTAGGGAATAAATATACTCCAGCACCGTTGTGGATTTTATAAATTATATAGTTTACTGGAATAAATGGCATATAATGAATAACACGGTGTTCGTATATATATTTACAGTACTTCGTAATGCGGGAAACGCGCAGCGGAAAAGAAATACAATGCTTCGTAATTCGAGAAACACGCAGCGGAAAAGAAATACAATGCTTCGTACTTCGAGAAACGCGCAGCAGATAAGAAAAGAAGAAAATATATCTTTAACCCCCTTTCTTGAGGTTGGGGAGTGAGTCCCGCACAGGTTATGTCCCAGAATGTACGTGTGTGTGTGTGTTATGGTACCCGGGTACAATATTCAACTGGCCAGTGAATTGCTTATGAGGTATCTTCGACTAGTCAAGTTGGGGCCCTGTGGGTTTTGGAAACAAGCAGCAGCGTGCTTTATTTTCACAACGGCCTGGAAGGCCTCTCACCCATCCGCCAGATACTTGATGCTCCGCTCGACCCAGGATGTCTCTCCGCTCGATGTTGACTGGGGTTCTCCTGGTTACTGGATCCGCTGTCTGGCTTTCTGTAGCTGCCGCAAGATATCCAGTTCACCGCCTGCTCTCCCTGTCCAATCGATCTGCGGTACTCCTAACTCGGGGTCCTCCGGCTTCCTCAATATCAGCGCGGGTAGTCCTGTGAATCAATGGGTCTTCCTCTGGGAAGGCTGAATAACCCGGTCTTTAGCTCTGTCAGGCCCCCTGCACTCCGGCCTAGTCACTGTCTCCTTCTGCTGCTCTGCGTCTTGCTCCTCTCACTCCCTGGCGCGCTCTGCCAGCTCTCTCCACGAGGCTCAGGATGTAAGTGTCTGTGTCCCACCCACTTCCTGTGTCCGCTCCCAAAGCATGCCGAGAAATGTAGTCCCAATGTTCAATGTCTCTTATCGCGCTTGTCTCCCTCCGGTGGCCAAAAATAGGTACTGCCATGACAGGGAATTAAACCCAGCGCTACACTTGTCTTTTAAATGTAACGTTAGTCCAATAAAAAGGTATCACTACGTACTGCTATACTCGTGAGATATATATATATATATATATATACACAATTTATTGTACTTGTGTTACAGGAAGGAGGCCATAATTTGGCTTCAAATGTCATAATATACTGCACAATGATGTCTTTATTATTTGTGACTAGAGAAACTCCACACTATATTGTTTTCTTGTATCCTGTTTGGACATCAAGCGGAGGAGACATTCTGTGTGGAGTGACTTAAGTGAAAGAATGATATGCGTATCTAAGTGCTTCCACTATTTGTTTACATTGAATAGAATCTTTAAGAAATGCTGCCAGTATATCAAAATGAAATCCCATTACAATAAAAAATTGTGACACCCATTACTAGGTATACTAGGAAAACAATAAAGGAGATAAAAATAAATAATAAGAAGTCAAAATTAGAGTTGACATCACTTTGAAATCACACAGTATCTTCTTTAATTCCACACTTTCACAAACAATTCACAATGGCTAAGATCAGCCTTTGCACATGCATATTATGGTCCACAGTGATCTCTAAATTCATCTGACATAGAGCTTTTTCAGTGGCCCTTTTATAAGCAAAGCAAAATGAAGTAAAATTTCCCAGGAAATCCAGTGAAAAAAGTGAAATAGTTACAAAGACAGGCCCCAGTAGAGTAGTATTAGTATGTTTTATTATACATATGTATAAGGCCATAAATCTTTTAGGACATCTTCTTAATCCCCCTTGCTGTGAGGACGCAGTTAACCTATATTCCAATCTTGAAAGCCTTACTGCTCCAGATGAAGTTTAGACATTATGGGCCATATTATGATCTTCACACTAAAACGGGGACAATAAGGAGAAAAACCTGCGCCTGCAGGTTTCTCCTTAGCGTCCCCGTTTTAGCGTGATATTACGGTGCAGGTGCTAAACCAGCAGCCTGCCCCGTAACGTGCCGCTAAGCCACAGGATGCTCGAGACAGCACTAAGCGCAGCTGCGAGCATCCCCTCCACGGAGTCCATAGGAGTCACATGACCTGCAGGATCTCGCCTCGCGAAATTCAGCAGGTCAGCGGAGTGATTTGCTGAGAAACACTGGGGGACTTTTCCAGAAGCGGATCGAGCCGCCGTTCATGCCGAAGGATGAGAGGTGCGTATCTGTTTTTTTTGTTCTTTTTCAGCTGCTGCTGACTGGTTCCGCAGAAGCTAGAACCTGGTGCAAACTTTTGAGTTAACCGCAGTGGGACGGTAACCAGCGTTAGGACTTTGTTATCCAACGCTAATTAACTCTTTGCGCTCCCCATGCTAAGCCTAAGGACTGGCACAAAGTACAGTAAGCTCTAACTGAAAAGCGCAAAATTCCGAATTGCTAATGTTTTTTTTAACCCATTAGCGTTCTGAATGTAATATGTTGCACCCGCGCTAGGGCCACCAAAGCTCACGTTAACGCTCACATAGCTGAGCGCTAACGGTAGCCTGTGGAATGTAATATGGCCCTGTATATATTACAATTGCTTTAAAATTCACTCAGCATATAAAAAAAATGAAACGAAAACTGGTTAATTGAAACACTGGAAAATTTTCTAGCCAAACTTATTTATGGAAATCAGCTCTAGTGACTACTTTCAGCTTTACTGCCATTTCAATTCATAAATACAGACAAACAATTAGCATTAAGGCAGATAAAAATAATTGTTAATGAGCAGATAAGTACTCTGTAAGTAGTCGGAAAACAGGTGAAATGTGTGTTAATGGACAAAAGATCATTTAATCTGCAAATTGTGATGTAAATTGTAGTGTAGAAAACGCGAGTCTCTCTACTTGACCCAGATGACATTAATTCATGTGCTGTATTATAACAAGGACATAGATAAAATACTCAAATACTTATGAAACCCTACGCATAGATGGCAATACAAATGGCTTTCATTAACAAAGCTAAACTGTATTCATGAGCCACAAAAGGATGCTAAGGAGCTTTATAATGTAAATGTGCTTCTGAACACAGAACCTCAAAACTGGTGATGAATTTCTTTCCATGAAGTGGCATAATTATTAAAGAAATTGCAGCTGTGTTATCAAATGTCTTTACAGAAACACAAGGACTGGGATGTATTTTCAGATTTTGTGTATATTGTATGAAAAAATATGTATTTTGCAGCGTTATGGTGATGTATATATATATCTAAATCTGTAGGATAAGACATATTTTATTTATTTTATAGCAAAAAATAAACCAATCAGTACACTCCCATCTACTTAATTATATTCTAACTATTCACACAGTTGAAGGACTTAGGGCCCTATTCTGATGGAGATGTTAATGAGTAAGCCATTAAGTATACCAGCCCTAGAGTTCTATTGCAGCCGAGCCGCAAACTGTTCTTGCAATTCAGCTGGTGTGGCTAGTTTCTGTCCTTTGTATATTGTGATGTAGGAAAGGCTGAACTCGATGGACGCATGTCTTTTTTTCAGCCTATGTACCTGTAGGAGTTATTCAGAGAGAGACGATCTAGCCCCAAAATGTCACCGAAAATTGAATTTCCCTGTACGGTGACATTTCGGGGAAATTTGTCTATTCAGAGAGCAGGCAGTTCACCAAATTGTGGCGCATTGCCTGCACACACGGTAGTGAAGTCCCCATAGAGAAGCAATGGTTAATCTATTCACAGAACACCGAACAGCAGAGAAAAGTTGCCGAAGTGCCCTTCTGTTCGGTGGTTTCATTTGCCAGGTTTATTCAGGCCAACCCCATAGGCTTCAATGTTAAAAATATTCCTGGTTTTATGCAATATCTAATAAACAGTTTATTATTTTAATCTGCAGTAAAAAATCTATTTATTGATTTTTTTTTAGGATCTTTTAGGCATTTTTCAGAATTTTTGGGCAAAATTTTTTTTAAAGTGCTTTTTTATTACCAATCATAGGACCTTATATGTTATTTTTTTAGTAGTTTTTTGCAAACAGCGTGTTTTGAGAAAAACAGAAAACGATATGAGAACAAACAAGTCTCACTTGTAATTAGGTGTAATAAAATTACCTGCCTCTCACTGGGCCTAACCCATCAAGAATAATAGAACAACACCTGGGAAAAGTAGGGGAATTAAACCCATACTCTCCCACACACATACAGTATAGAGGCAGAGAAATTGGTTGCAATATAATCACAAATGTATTCAACAAATCTACCAACCACAATCTTTATTAAAGAAGTAAAACATACATCACATATAACAGTAAACACTTATAAACTAACAAGCTAAAACCAAGTACTTGTGTGTCAATGAATGATCTACAATTAGAACAATTTCAAAGTGGACAAATAACATAAAGTGACTTCTTACATAGCCTGTCACTATTAATAATAAAAGCCATTACCACAGAGACCAATCTGTACACGAAAATATGATAAATGGAAAAAACACATGAATAGTAAAGTAATAACTGTATTTGACCCCATTAATGGGGCAGACCAATATATAATAAAAAAACGCCAAGTGGTATACCCAAAACTTCAGATAATCGCTGTATTATAGAACCACAGACAATGCGGAACCTACAGAGGCACACTGTTATGGAATAATCCTATGTAGCTAACCCAGGCTCTAGTGCCCTTAGTAGCTGGTTCTATCCTACAGGTAAATCTCATTAGTCAAGCCATGCCGATTTCATTCATAAAGATTTTTAGAAAATATCAGTCATAACAGCCATTCCATATTAAAGGTCACTATCCAAAACAACAAATTCTGTTAAAAACTAGGAAAACACTTGTCACGTTTCGAGCTAACCGGTCTTTTTCAAGATTGATCCACTCCATGTAGAACTAGCTACTTTTATAGTCCAACAGACCCCGCCATGTAAACGGCACCAGGTGTCATCACTTAGTTCAAAAGAGGCAAGACACAAAAAATGGAAAAGGGGGGGGGCTAGGCAAAAGGAAATCATATCAGTAGTTCCCAGGGCAAGATATTTACAACTTTCTCAGTTATGTGAATAAATCACACGATACATATCATGAATTGATATGAAAGCGTACCTAATAGCAGCCACCCGGAGCCTTATACCAATCACCGAAGCGAGTCATTCTGTAATAGCTCATCTATTTATATATCAGCTTATGGGTCCAGCTCCATGTTTTAATACTGAGGTTTAGATAGTCCATATTAACAGCTATAAGCATGCAAGATTGTAAACACTGATGCTTCAAAACCAAGCACCGGACCAGTTGGAACACTTACGGGTTCTATCACACACGCGTTAATTGTTTTGTAGTTCATTATCATTTATCATACCCCATTCCATTCAGAGGATATGGGAGCTCTTAATGGGGTACGATAATGAATAGGTTATTTATTTATAAAGTATTTTAGCAGGAAGGATACATTGAGATTTCTCTTGTTTTCAAGTATGTCCTGGGTTCAAGAGCACTGAAATTTTTACAGTATATACAGAAATACAAAGTAATAAAATGCAAGATAGTAAAAGAACAACACAAATATACAGATTAACACAGAAAGTCATTATGTTACATGTTTACAGGTGCATTCTGTATCCAGGTATGTTAACAGGGAGCTCTTGAGTGACTTAAGACTGGGGGAAGATTTGATGGTGTCTGGGAGATTATTCCATAACTGTGGTCCTCTGTAGGAAAATAAGGATTGAGACACTTTCTTTTTGTATTGTGGTATTGCAAGTAAGGTGCTGGTCCTGGATCGGAGGTTATAGGATGAGGGAACTACTGGGGGAAGCAGTCTATTCTGGTAGGGTGGTAGCTTCCCAGTAAAGCTCTTAAACACTAGGGTCTCTATTACACTCTTTGCACAAAAATGTGCACGTGTGCGCAAAAACGCATTAACGCGAGGGGAAAAAGCCTTTGCGCTGAACGTCGCATTAAGACGTTAGCACACAAAAGGCGCGTTAACTTCTAACGTGAGTTACCCTGCGCGAGCAAAAGTTCGGGCACGCATCCCATACTTAACATTGTGAGTGCAAATGCGTTTGTGCGCTGGTATGCGGATGGTATTACAATCGATTCGCAAATTTTTACGAACGATGTTTACACGCATAATTTTAACGGCTTTTAAAAGCTGGTGGTAACTGCAAATCTGAATGTTCTGGCCGATACCAAATACACCAGCCCAAAAAAAAAAAATACAGCACAGTATAGTTACACATTCTACACATACCCAAACAATAAAATTGAGAGGTTGTGCGTGTTTTTATTATTGCTGCAGCATATATACTCAGATTGATTTTGACAGGCGCAAAAACTGAACGGGAGACAATTGTGATTCTTAAATCTGAATGCCCCACTGATTTCTGCGTGCAACATTAATTTGCACGCGTTTTCACGTGTATTTTTCTGGATTCCAGTGATGGCCAGTTTAGTTCTTTTAACATGTCACAATGGTGGGTCTTGTAGTTCCATTGTAGCACAAAGCGGCAGAATGATTTATACAGTGTAGTAAGTTTCTGTAGATGCGTTTGCGGGGCAGCTGCATACACTACATCTCCATATTCAATAGCTGGCATAACAGCAGGTTAACGCTATGTATCACAAATAGGCTCATGCGATATGCAGCACATGTGCGCAATGGAACCCGGAAGTGATCCAACTGGTCAAGGATTAAAAGTCATTATTCAGTAACTTAATACTGTCTTGTTTAGAGGAGGATGAGTCATGTTGAAATGGTTTGATCTTCTTTAGGGAAGCGCAAATCATGTTTCCAATACAAAGTATAGAAGATGTGAATTTATAGTAACCTCGTGTAACAACCGAGGAGCAAGCAGTACTTGTGATAGTTTGGGACAATTTTAAGCAAACATCTGGGGCAGTTTTTTCTAACACTTCCAGACATTCACTTAATGTCCTGGTTGGAATTGGGGCCCCAGTTGGTCTAGCTCAAAGACTCAAGCAAATTCCATTTTTCTCTGACCCCTAGGAATAGTGTCACCTATATGTATTCTCGATATTCATCTCTGTGGTCCTGGATCATTTGCAAGTATTTGTTATTTATAGAAATGATCTCAAGAGCCCGTTAAAAAGTGCTCATCTTGAAAGTACCATTTCATATCACTGATGTCCATACAAGGTTAATCCGTCATATCACTTTCCAATCATCATGATCAGAGATGACACAGCATAAGGTACATCCAGAACTGCAATATGCACAAGGTGACCAAAATTACCATTTCATCTATGTTAAAAGCATTAAGATAAAAAAATGAGAAAATAAGACAACGGCAAAACACAACGGTGTCAAAATTCATCTTCTAACATTAAAAAATGTAATTTCTGTCCATTGTTGAATTACCGAATTGTAAATTTCAATGGGTCGACTACGCTAGATAATTATCTTTCTCCCTTCATTTTCTATAGTACAAGGCCTATATCAATATTAATATTTTTGCCTGGAATACGCTCCCATAAACAAAGCAATGTGGTTAGCGTGTTTTACAATAACAATTAAATTTTTTCATAATTATGATTTTCCGTGCCCTATCTTATAGACGGTAATCTTTTTAATGAAGTTATTTTCCCAAACCAATCTCTCGGCTTTCTAAAAAAAGAAACAAAGCATAATTTACAAGACGTGGGATTAAAACAAATAGGATCGTGGCTGATGGTTTTAAAAAGCACTCTGCAACCTTTGTTGCTGCCTTTAAATGAGAGATCTAGCAGAAACTCACTTCCTGAGCTATTGATCAGAAACGCCATGCACTGTGCATATTATGTTCTTTGGGGGTTTTAATCAACATTCTAATGAGATACATGTTTTTTTATTGTTAAGGGCAGCAACTAAATTTCTGTTTCTCTGGGTCAAAAGCTAAACAGAAGTAAATCTAAGCTTGAGCAGCAATTGTAGCTGTTCCCTTGAGTAGACACGGAACACCAATGTGCATTGATCTTCAGCCATAAAATACATTTTTAGAAGTAAGAAGTTGCTTTGAGTGTTTGTAAATCCAAATTTCTATATATATTTATTCAGATAAAATACATAGCATAAAGGAAATCGTCTTAGACTCTACCTATGTAACGATCATTAACCATTGATTATCACAAACGTGTTATTAGCCGGACTGAACATGTTATCGGTTTTATGATTGGTAAACGTAACAAGTTCCAAGTGAAGATAATATAATAATTAGGCTGTGTATCTTTGCGAATTGATTTTCACGCTTACTTCTAATCTATGTTAGGGCTATGGCTATGCAGTGGTCTCATATATAGTTACAATTCCAAAGCTCGATGCCAAGTCACATATAAGAAAATCACACAGCAGGGTAAGAGGAGTAAACAAAATAATTCTATGTTCAGTAAACTCTCATCTTACATAAGTAACAGAATTTGTTTCAGTCCTGAAGTAGACTTTAATAAAGAATTATTTTGCCTGCTTATCAGAACCTCCAATGCACGGCTTCTTTTTGTTTGTTGTTTTTGTCCTTTTATAGATTAAATGTATATCTGTCATCTATCACCTGACTTCCTTTAACCCTATATCCTTATCTTTACATAGCAAGGGAAAATTCTAATAGGGATGTGCCTGGCTAAAAAAATTCATTTTGTTTAGTTTCGTTTTGTTAAGTTTTTAAATAATTTTATTTTTGGAATTTGGTAACTAATTTCGTTTTGTATTTTGTTTAGTTTTGGATCGATTTGAAATTTCGTATCGATTCGAAATTTTGAATCAATTCGAATTTCAGATATCAATTCGATAGTTGATATCAATTAGAATTTTGGATCACTAAATAAAATCCCAATTAATCAAATTTTGCTGTTAAAAGAAAAGTTAGGGTTAAATTTTAAGTTGTGTCACAGATTGAGTATTTGAGTCAAATTAAACAGTGAAACAAAATTAATTGATTTCACAAAGTCCTTTGCTGACTATTACTTGTATTTTAAGTTAAGATCAATACGATAGTTGATATCAATGTAATAGTTCATTTTAAATTCGATAGTTTATCAATTATTCAAATTTTTCTTTTATAAGGATGACACAGTGTACAACTAAATAAATTTGTTATGATAAGAATTCGAAACAAAATGGTATATATCGATTCGTTATTTGGAAGTACTTCCGAAATACGTATTATCGAATTTCGTTCCAAATTCTGAATTTTTCTGAAACGAATGCACATCTCTATTACTTAGCCCCTTCACTCCAAGATTGAGTATACTCATTCCCCGACATAAAGTACACTGCAATTTGTCTTATTCTGGAGCAATGCAAAGGAATTATTATTGCAAATGAAATGTGTTTGCAAAGGGGCTCCAAAATGTGCCCTTAAAGTTTTAACACCTCGGGTATGACAACCAAAGATGCTAAAACAGTTTGAACACCTGCAAATCTGTGTCTAAAAAATGGACTCCCAGATGGTTCAGGCTGGATCCCCAGCTGTAGTAGCACCTTTTGTCCAGAAGATGGTGATGTGTGCCAGTCAAATAGGTCTATTACAATAAGAAATTCATTACAAATATTCCCTTTTTTTTTTTTACTGTATTATTATTGAATTAAAAAACACAACTTTTTTTGGTTTTACGGAAAAATCACTTAAATACACTACTGGATATAGAAAATTAGAACTATTTTAAAGAATAATTAATCCAGTGTTCAGACTGAATAAGATAAGCATTTTGGTTATATATTGAAGAAAAAATAATCATAAAATAAAAACATTAGAGACCAGCATAAAGCTATGGCATTGGTTCTACTGGCATATGCCTGTCTGCAATGTTTACGGTTTATTTGTATCCTGTATAAATGTTCCAATTAATAAAAATGTGCTATGTAGGTCAGAAAAACGGTGGCTCCCATTTTCCCATATTGCTATTGTAAAGTACAGCAACTTGAACTTTTATTCACATACAGGTAATATTCCTCCTAATAGAACAAGGTAAATGTGTATTCATTCCCTAAATAGTTCCTATAATTCATGTTATTGGCAATCTTTCTTTTTTTTCTTTACATAATTAAAAATTATGCCATGGGCGAATACACATAAGAACAATTCTGAAGCACTGAATCATTATGATAGGGCTATATTCCTTTCATTTGTTTTTCATAAGATAATAAAGCAAGACATAAAACATTTGGTTACTGACGGTAATGACAGGGTAAGAGCATAAAAAGTGTGCATCTGGTTTCCAATCTGCTTCCAGCAGAAATGCAGTTTTTATAAAGCAATGCAATATGAAGCACTGTAAAATATATTGCTTAGGATAGCATTTTCCGATTCCTTAACGTCATTTGTCAAAATGAAAACAATACACATTTAGGGGAAACCCCCCACCCCATGCACGGAAAATGTATTTATAATGAAATCTAGCTAATGTATATTTTACTGAGCTATTTTCTAAACAATCCTTGTTCTTATTGATGTGTAAATAGGTGATCACAGCAGAGCAACCAAATTAACCAGGGAGAAAGATATGTTTTGATAATCAACTAATTTTATGCAGAAAATATTCTGTCACTTATTGTGTCACATATATAGGCAGAATATATTGTGCATTTAATAAATCTGTACCATAATCATATATTGAATCGATAAAATGTAACGTGAAGGAACACTATTAATAAATTTTCCTTTCATTTTTTTTATTTTTGGTGACCATACTTACCTTTTCTTCATTGCTGTGCATGGCTACTCCTCTTCGGCTCAGGACACCTAAACCTGGGAGTTCCTGAAGCTTTTCCATGCAATTTGTGCTCCTATGCAACTTGTGTAGTGTAGGAATTGCAAATTGCACCCCACAACGGGACTTGCACACTTCACATGCAGTGCGGGATTTGTGTATTAGATGAACCAATGAGTAATAACAAATTGTGCCATCAACTCCACATTTGGTTCTGGAGTCGAAAATGAGTTAGTGTAGCAGCATTGTTTGCTTTATAAGTAAAAGCACATAATGCATGTCACATTCGCAGTCCCGCTCACCCTTGATAACCGTGGTGGGGATCCTTTTGGAAAGACTTCGAAGCCCTTCGATCATTGAATGGTCGGGACCGATAACCCTGACCCTCCCAGCCAAGGAGAACAGACACACCAGCAATAATGAGTATAACTTAGTAACAGCAGGTTTCAAGACAGATTGTGTACTGGGGCTGAAAGGGTTAATTTCACCGACAGCTGGGGAGCAGCCTGAGTAAGACTGGGGTCAGACTAACGCATTTTTAACGTGCGTTTAGGCGCACTTAATCACGGCCATAGTAGCAGCAAATGACGGGCAATGATGGCCAATATACAAAGTACGGCCGCACCAAAGTTCGGCCGCGCAACTCAAGTGGCAAACGAACGCATTTTTTAGAGAATGTGGAACCGCTAGTACTGACCTACAGAGTGCGCTGTGTCTGCATAGCGGCGTGTGTGCGTGATTAGGAGACGTCAGACGCTGCTAATGTCCGGCCTACATAACGTCCAGATGCAAAAAGTGTTTTATTGACGATCCATAAAAAAAACGCACGAAAATGCGCATCGTTTGACCACTTTCGCGTCCACCGTACAAAAACTACGTCAAAACGTTCGGACGCACCTTTTGACGGTCGATGCGAAAAATGTGTTTGTTTGACCCTAGCCTAAGGCTTGTGCAGTACGTTCACACACCAGGGGTCAGAAAAAGCATGGTCATATAAACAATCCAGATTGGCAGGGTTCTCATGCAAGCTGATTTGGCAACAGGCAGGATTGATATTTTCTCTAATTCAGCATTATGCAAGTTCGATATATACTCAGCATGGGGTTAGCATGGGGTAGAATCAGCATACACTCTGAGTCTACTCTGGGCATAACATACATACAGGCTTGGTCAGAGAAAGAATGGTCAAGAAGGCAGTACGAGTCAGCAACAAACAGGGTCCTGATACAATCCGGGTCAGTGATAGAACAATAGAATCAATGAATCAGCGATTCGACAATGAAAACACCAAGTGATGCGGGAACCAACTCCACATCAAGGCAATGAGTCGATTTCTGCGCCCTATCTATAAGGCCGGCGGCTCCACGTCATCATGCCACGCCCCACCCCCTCATTAGGTGCACGAACACCGGGATCAGCTTGGACGCTTGGCATCCGGCCAGCCAGCGATGCTGCCAGGTGCCTGGCCCTCTCCTGAGACCCCCCAGGCCCAAGGGCGGGACAATGCCATTGCCTTAGAAATGAGAAAAAAAGACACATAGAAACATAGAAAATGTCGGCAGATAAGAACCTTTCGGCCCATCTAGTCTGCCCAATTACATGGATACTTTACCTGGATTTATCTTTTGTTTAGGATAGCCTTATGCCGATCCCATGCCTGCTTAAATTCAATTACTGTTTTGGCCTCTACCACTTCAACTGGAAGACTGTTCCATGTATCCACCACCCTCTCAGTAAAATAATGCTTCCTGATGTTACTTTTAAACCCTCTAATCCAAGTCTGTGTCCTCTTGTTTTGCTACTTTGTTTCCTTTTAAATATACTCCCTTCCTCTACCTTGTGGATTCCCTTTACATATTTAAATGTTTCTATCATATCTCCTCTGTCTCGTCTTTTTTCCAAGCTATACATGTTAAGATCATTAAGCCTTTCCTGGTAACTTTTCACCTTCAAGCTGTACACCATTTTAGTAGCCCTTCTCTGAACTCTCTCTAAGGGGTCTATATCCTTCTGGAGATAAGGTCTCCAGTACTGCACACAGTACTCCAAGTGAGGTCTCACCAGTGCTCTGTACAGTGGCATGAGCACTTCCCTTTTCCTACTGCTAATACCTCTCCCTACACAACCAAGCATTCTGCTAGCATTTCCTGCTGCTCTATTACATTTACTATTTACCCTTAGATCCTCTGCAATAATAACCCCTAAATCCCTTTCCTCAGATGTTGAGGTTAGGACTGTATCAAATATTCTATATTCAGCCCTTGGGTTTTTACGTCCCAGGTGCATTATCTTGCACTTATCCACATTTAGGCTGGGGTCAGAACAGCGCACTTTTAACGTGCGTTCTGGCGCACATAATTACGGCCGCACTAGCAGCAGATGACGGGCAATGACGGCCAATATACGATGTACGGCCGCACAAAAGTCCGGCCGTGCAACGCAAGTGGAATTTGAACGCATTTTTCTGAGAACGCTGAACCGCTAGTACTGACGTACTGAGTGCGCAGCTGCGGCATAGCGGTGTGTTTGCGTGATTAGGAGATGTCAGACACTGCTAATGTCCAGCCTACATAACGTCCAGACGCAAAAAGAGTTTTATTGACGATCCGTACAAAATCACGACCGAAAATGCGCGTCGTCTGACCGTTTTTGCGCATTCCGTGAAAAAATACGTCAATGCGTTCGGACGCACTTTTTCACGTTCGCGGGGAAAAATGCTTTCGTCTGACACTAGCCTAAAACTCAATTGCCACAGCTCCGACCATTTTTTTAGTTTACCTAAATCATTTGTCATTTGGCTGATCCCTCCAGGAATGTCAACCCTGTTGCAAATCTTTGTGTCATCAGCAAAAAGACATACTTTACCATTAATACCTTCTGCAATATCACTAATAAAAATATTAAAGAGAATGGGTCCAAGTACTGACCCCTGAGGTACCCCACTTGTAATAAGACCTTGCACCGAATAAACTCCATTTACCACAAGCCTCTGTTGCCTGTCACTCAGTCACTGCCTAATCCATTCAACAATATTGGAATCCAAGCTCAAAGATTGCAATTTATTGATAAGCCTTCTATGCGGAACAGTATCAAAAGCCTTACTGAAATCTAAATAAGCAATGTCTACTGCACCACCTTTGTCTATTATTTTTGTTACCCAATCAAAAAAATCAATAAGATTAGTTTGGCATGATCTCCCTGAGGTAAACCCATGTTGTTTCTGATCCTGTAATCTATGTGTTTTTAGATGTTCAACAATCCTTTCCTTTAACATGGTTTCCATTAATTTCCCCACTACTGACGTAAGACTAACTGGCCTATAGTTCCCCGATTCCTCCCTACTACCCTTCTTGTAAATGGGCACAACATTTGCTAATTTCCAGTCTTCTGGGACGACTCCCGTTAACAAGGATTGGTTAAATAAATCTGTTAACGGTTTTGCTATTACACCACTGAGCTCTTTTAATAACTTAGGGTGGATCCCATCAGGCCCCATTGACTTGTCTTTACTTTAGACAGCTGCTGTAGAACCTCCTCCTCTGTAAACTCATATGTAAATGTCTCTTTAGTGTTTCCTCCTAACTGAGGTCCCTTTCCTTCCTTCTCTTCTGCAAAGACTGAACAAAAATATTAATTTTTGGACTTTTATCCTCTTCTACATACCTTCCTTCCTTTGTTTTTATTCTAACTAATCCTTGTTTTACTTTTCTTTTTTCGTTTATGCATCTAAAAAATGTTTTGTCCCCCTTTTTTACTGACTGAGCTATTTTCTCTTCTGCGTGTGCTTTGGACGTTCTTATAAATTGCTTTGCCTCTTTCTGCCTAATCTTATAGGTTTGCCTATCTTCTTCACTCCGAGTTTTTTTATAATTATTGAATGCTATCTTTTTGTTCTTCACTATTTTGCCCACTTCTGTAGAGTACCACAGTGGTTTCTTCCCCTTTTTTTTTTGCTAACAAGCTGAATGCAATTGCCTGTGGCCTTCAATAATGCCTCCACGTTTGTATTTGTTTTTCTATTTTTACACATTAGTCATATTTGCTAATGTTGAAAAGGCCAAACTCTGACCTTTCCATTGACATCTCACTTGACCTTATGCAGTGTAAAAATCAGACACAGGGTTTCAAAGAACCCTTGGAACCCACGCAGCAGTGCATCGTTTAACAAGCCTGTAATCACAGATACAGCCAGTTTTTATGCTATTCATCTTGAGCCAGATAAGGGACATGTAAAAATTGAATGTAGTAAGTGAAAGACAACCTCTTTACCCAATATTGGGGGTGTGCACCCCCTGTGGCCACCTGTGCTGCCACTCCTGAACCGTCACTCAGGAGTTTGTTGCGCCCGGTACAATAACGTCAGTGCGACGGCCGGGATAATTGTGGTCTGACTTTCTTAAAGTGCACTTCTGAGGTCACCATATTTTACCGAAAACTGAGTTCACCGTATTTTAAATGAAATGGAATTGCCGAAATGCAACAAAATAGGCCAAAAGGCAAAGCCCCGAAACCGCTTTGTGTTTGCTGTAACAATGTGCTGAGAATGTGCTTAAGATTGCAGTTGAATCTAGATGATTTTGGGATCCTGAGGGAGACTCTGCAAACTATATATACACAGTTTCAGTACTGAAGGAGTTAAGTGCTTTTCAATAAACTTAAATCTTCATTTATGAATTCAGTATAAGGCACTTCTAAGGAATAGACCTGGGAATTGAATGTGTTAAAAAAATTGCTTACCAGGGTATTTTATACCCACATATGTACATACATAAATAAAATATTACCAGAATCCTTGGACACAATCCATTACAGATTTATAGAAATACCCCTGACTATGGTTACTAGTATGAGTAATAGTTGAGTATATATATGTATATACTCAGATGGCATCGCTAAGAGTCTTGTTATCAATATGTTCAGAAAACTGCTTGCTGTAGTACATCACTTCCAATGAGTTGAATGGATTTCAATGAATAATTAACTAAACATCCCGCTTTTCGTCCTGCTGCAGCCATTTAGTATACAGTATGGTGGAAATAGTTAGGTGACAGTTCTTCATATATAAATTGTGCATAAGACACAGCTCGCACTACAAATAACCTGCAGTATGAGAATGATAACAAATCACTGGTAATATACTGCAAAAGGAACAGTAAAACCACTGCTTTAAAAATCCCCACGTGACATACCCGTAAGAGAGAAAAATAGACAAGATGACCACATAAATTGACAAATGCATTTAAATATTCCTAACAGCTGTAGTCCATGTTGTTGTTTACTTCTGGCTTTCCCAGTAGGAAAGTACCGATATATTTAACTGGTCTAACTTTAATGAATGTAAACGGAAATCCAAAATTGTCATGCTGTATAACATCTGTCCTGCCCATAGTCCAGCTGTGTTCCAGTTTCACAAAGTGTCCAGCCAAATTCATACCCTGTTAGAAACCTGTCCTAGGTGTGAATACAATGTGTGTCTGGTGTGCCCAGGCACACCCTAATGTTGAGTGAAGGTTTCATCTTTAACCCCCTTGATAGATATTTTGGATATTCCTTAGCTGGTTCATGAAAAACAGCATGAACATGGACTCTATCGCTGCATAAACATTGGTTATTCCTAACAAAATATAACTGTTCTGTACAAAATTATTAAAGCTTAGATATGAAATTAATAAATGTTCCATGGGTGCACACCCTAATGAAATGGGCTGCGCACACCATTGAAACCTGCATTCAAGTGTGCCCCAGAACCTTGCTGTGCCATTTCCTACCTTGCCTCTTGCTTCCCTCTGTGTCACCTTCAGCCAAGTTACCTTCCATTTGGTTTTCCTATGTAAACCTGCCTAATAAATACACCTTGCAAGCAACCATGTGCCTGTCTACTCGCAATTATGTCATCTTCAGCTCTATCTGTATAACCCTGCACTCACCTTGACACTTTATTACCAGAGACTCACAGTATTAACAGCTCAAGCTGTAATATTAAAGATCCGCACGCAGATACCCACAGCAATGCCACATGCCGCCACTAGTATTGATTCCTGGAGTCCATAGCCCTGCAGGAGCTCTGCATTGAAATCTGAGGTAAGTTTACTTCTTGATATTTTCTATTTTACAGTGTTGAAACATTTTACAAAAGCAACATCCCTTAACACCAGGATCTAAGAGTTGGTATTCTTTGCAGAATACCTCCTCCAGCCGACAACAGCAAGCTATGTCGGAATCGCTCATTGTTCTCACTCTGAAAACTTACCAGCACTTCCTATACAAAGTATAGGAGTCACTCAATAATATGCAGTAAAGAGAAAATAATGCCGGGACATAAACCAAGCTTGCAGCACAGCTGGAATAGTGACTTGAGCCATTACACTAATGGCTGGAATTGGACACGTGGCTTTTGCAGGGACTTCTGTGAGCCGTTGACTCTTAATAAGACTGATGAAATACCTAGAGTAATGTAAGATGTGTCTTTGAAATCCAATTTCAGTGAAATCTTAAAATTTAATCTAGTCACAACTTTTTTCTATGGATCCATTTGTGATTGCAGTTAATATTATAAATGAAGACCAGACTCACACTCAGCGAATGCATTATGTATGCTTACATTCGATTTCACTTCCTAGCACATACAAGAGTTAATCATGAACTGGTTTCCAGTTGAACCGTCTTTAATTATAGATGAGAAACATCTGCATAGTTGTACTGCAGAGATTTCTCAATTCTTCAGTAAGGTACAAAGTTAACCTGCTTTCAAAATCTGAGAAGCTTATTTTAACTAAATTCATGTCATGAATGAATTGGAGATATTTATTTATTTGCAGGAGCTCCAGGAAGGACTTGTTCCTCAGTAAGTGAGTTTATCCAATGAAGGGCAGTCATTAGGTTTGCAGAGTAGAACCTGCCATTGGGTGGTTTACATTGACGTTGTTGGCAGGCTTAAGCAATTCCCGTTCATTGCAAACTATGTTTTCCACCATTTTATTGAACAAAGCTTAGATTTCAGAATCTTTAAACATGTGGTAAAATCTGGTATAATGTACCCATGCATGAAGCTGTTGTTGTTGGTTTTTGAATGTGTTGACTGGAGTGCTCTCTCCCTGGTTTGTTTGTATTTTATTTTTGAGACGCACCCGCACTGAAACCTTAGTTCAGGCTGAGTGCTACCCCTCCCCATGTGTTTTTCTTATATATATGTAATTCAGCAGTACACAGATTTATCAGTTAAGTATTAATTCTGAGAAAAGAAATGCAAAATATTTGTAGATGAACACAACTTAAACTCATTTATTTTACCAAATGTAATGACGTAGAAACAGAGAGTCGAAGGGACGTATGCAATATGTGGCCTCATTATCAAATTGTTTCTAATGCAGCTCTTGCATACACTGAGTAAAATAGGTGGTACTAACTATATGGAATTGCATTCAAATTAGGCAATAGGGTTATATAGTGAATGGCCAGGGTTTGGAGTCTATCAGTTGGTCAAATATGGTTTGCTGTACTGATGTGCTGGCTGAGATTTACTGACCATACAGTCATTCAGATATCCGGGTTGTGAATCCTACTATGCATGATGCAGACGGCATATGTGCAAAGAATATTTTCTCTAGTTTTTCAAAATTCCAAAAACAAAATATATGCAGGAGAATCAAAAAGGTTCATGGGCTTCATATATAAATTTAGCCTTTACAGAAATATTGCTGTGACGAATGGTTCTAAACTGTAGATGGTGTCCTATAATTTAAATCAAATCTGTATTTGTAGCATACAGGCAGAAATGTTCTGTGTGCCAAATCACTGCAAATTCCCTTTGGTTTAGTTCAGGGAGTACAATAGAATTGTATTAATCCCTTCACTGCCAAAATCGAATATACTCGATCTGCACGGCACTAGCTGTTGCCCTGATATTTAACATAGTCAATTTGGTGCAATTCTCGAGCACTTGAAAGGAATTGTGCTTCTTGCTGTTCGTGTTGCTTTAACCTCAGCACCGCAGACATGATACCCAAGGTGTTAAACAACCCCTTCACTAAAAAGTAATTTCCCAAAAATCATAAAAAACTGGGATAAAAGGGTGATAACAAGATCTGTTGCTGAAATAAAACTTAACATTTAATCGTCGATAGGTTAAAAATAATAAAGCCCATGACAACTACAAAAGACTGGTGTAATAGGGTGACAGGATAACATCCACTTCAGTCACCTGAAAAATACATACATATACACATACAGTTGCAAGAAAAAGTACGTGAACCCTTTGGGATTACGTGGAGTTTTGCATGAATTGGTCATAAAATGTGCTCTGATCTTTATCTAAGTCACAACAATTTGAAAAACACCGTCTGCTTAAAATAATACAACACAAACATTATATGTTTTCATGTTTTTATTGAACAGAACTTGTAAACATTCACAGTGCAGGGTGGAAAAAGTATGTGAACCTTTTGGCTTAATAACTGGTTGACCCTCCTTTGGCAGCAATAACCTCAACCAAACGTTTCCTGTAGTTGCCGATCAGACCTGCACAACGATCTGGAGTAATTTTGGACCACTCTTCACAAAACTGTTTCCGTGTAGCAATATTCTTGGGATGTCTGGTGTGTATCGGTCTCTTAACCACTTCAATGCTAAGGACGCGCTCAGCGCGTCCTCAGCATTACCGCTGGTGTGCTGAGGACGCGCTGAGCGCGTCCTCAGTTTGGGTCAGCGTTCGGCCGGGTTCCGGCCGATCGCTGGCCCCTCCGGTGCGGGCTGACATCCTGGATGTCAGCCCGGCATCCGTACCAGCAGCCGCCAACATTAGGTGTCATCGCGGGGGCGCGATGACACCTAATTCAGGCGCCCCCCCGCATGTGCGGAGGAGGCGCCTGAAAGGGAGGGGGGGAGGTCCTTCGGACCTCTCTCCCTCCCGATCGGTGGCACACAGGGGCTTAACCCAGGCATCATTTGGAAGGGCACAGCCTGCCCTTCCAAATGATGCCTGGCATTAACCCCTGGGGAGCTGGATCGCAAATCGGCGCTGAAAAGCGCCGATTCGCGATCCTTCCCGGGAGCTGGCCGACATCTTGGATGTCGGCCAAGCTTCGGGAACTCCCCCAGAGGACTGGCGTCATCGTGCGCAGCACGATGACGCCAGTCCTACAGTTAACCCCTAACTGCCACCAACTGTGGAGATAGGGAGTTCCAATGAACTCCCTATCTCCCGATCCGTGGCAGCTAGGGGTTAAATTTTGATATCGTTGGATCGGCCAGAGCATGGCCGTTCCAACGATACCAAACATGAAAGTTAAAAATTTGTAAAAAAAAAAATAAAAAAATAAAAAAAATAAGAAAAAATTAAAAAAAAAATTAAAAAAAAAAAAAGAAACACTTTTTTTTATTTTTTTGGGTTTGTTAATGCAGCAATATTGTTCCCATTTCAATTATAATGTGAACAATGATGCTGCACTAACGATTTTTGTATGCGGTGCGTTTGTTAAAAATAGTGTCATTTTCCCCAAAAAAAAATGTAACGAGACCCCATCTCTAATTTTTTTAACAAGCACACCCCATACAAAATATAACCGCAATTGCTCGCATGTTAAAATGTGGAAAAAAACACTTTACACGTTGTAAATTATTGAAAATACATATTTTATTGCATTTTTTGTTATAATATACAGACATGACATAACGTATACATATAATAATGACATATTATGAATCTACCGAGTCTGACGGAAAGAACGATATATAATATGTCGGTGTCATATACTAAAATAAGCCTTCAAAACACGTTTAAACATGATGCGCAAAACAGGTAAAAAATGACCTCAGCACAGGGGCGGGAAAAGCCTCAGCAGCGAAAGGGTTAAGGTCATGCCACAGCATTTCAATCGGGTCGAGGTCAGGACTCTGACTGGGCCACTCCAGAAGGTATATTTTGTTTTGTTGAAGACATTCTTTTGTTGAATTACTTGTATGCTTTGGGTCATTGTCCTGTTGCATCACCCATCCTCTGCGGAGCTTCAGTTGGTGGACAGATGGTCTTACGTTTTCCTGCAAAATGTCTTGATAAACTCTGGAATTAATTTTTCCATCAATGACAACAATCCGTCCAGGCCCTGAGGCAGCAAAGCAGCCCCAAGCCATGATGCTCCCTCTGCCATGTTTTACAGTGGGGATGAGGTTTAGAGGTTGGTGTGCTGTGCCTTTTTTTCTCCACACATAGTGTTGTGTGTTTTTTCCAAACAACTCAATTTTGGTTTCATCTGTCCACAGAATATTTTGCCAGTAGTGCTGTGGAACATCCAGGTGCTCTTTTGCAAACTTCAAACGTGCTGCAATATTCTTTTTGGACAGCAATGGCTTCCTCCGTGGTGTCCTCCCATGTACTCCTTTCTTGTTTAATGTTTTCCTTATTGTAGATGTGTCAACAAAAATGTTAGCATGTGCCAGGGATTTCTGTAAGTCTTTAGCTGACACTCTAGGATTCTTCTTTACCTCATTAAGCATTCTGCGCTGTGCTCTTGCAGTCATCTTTACAGAACGACCATGCCTAGGGAGAGTAGCAACAGTGCTGAACTTTCTCCATTTGTAGACAGTCTGTCTTACCGTGGACACATGAACATCAAGGCTTTTGGAGATACTTTTGTAACCCTTTCCAGCTTCATGCAAGTCAGCAATTCTTGATCGTAGGTCTTCTGAGAGCTCTTTTCTGCGAGGCATGGTTCACATCAGGCAGTGCTTCTTGAAACCAGTAACCCAAAACTGGTGTGTGTTTTTAAGGGCAGGACAGCTTTCAGCAACACATCCAATAATATAACACTGATTGGACTCAAGGTTGGCTCACTCCTGGCTCCAATTAGCTCTTGGAGAAGTCATTAGGCTAGGGGTTCACATACTTTTTCCACCCTGCACTGTGAATGTTTACATGTTATGTTCAATAAACACATGAAAACATATAATGTTTGTGTTGTATTATTTTAAGCAGACTGTGTTTTTCAAATTGTTGTGACGGTTGTGAAGATCAAAGCACATTTTATGACCAATTCATGCAAAACTCCACGTAATCCCAAAGGGTGTCATGCCCCACCTTTGAAAGACTGCTTATGTACCTGTAATGCACAGCCTGGCTCTAAGAACTTTGCCCTGGATCTCTTTCTTGGATTTCATTTCCAGGTTTTGCCCAGGCTCAGCACCTTGTCCAGGTTCTGCCCAGGCTCAGCACCTTGTCCAGGTTCCTGGAGATCCAGCCTGGGTTTTCCTGTCCAGCCTGGGAGTTACAGCTGAAACCCATCTGCTATTAAGCCTCCATAAATAGCAGAGAGACCCAGCAAGGTTGGTTCTGCATTGAGGTCCTGACTGTAGTACTTGGCCTTGTGCATACCTGTGCCTTCAAGTGTACCCTGTGCCTTCAAGTGTATCCGGTGCCTTCAAGTGTATCCTGTGCCTTCAAGTGTATCCTGTGCCTTCAAGTGTATCCTGTGCTTTCAAGTATATCCTGTGCCTTCAAGTGTATCCTATGCCTTCAAGTGTATCCTGTGCCTTCAAGTGTACCCTGTGTCTACAAGGGTATCCTGAGTCCACAAGTGTATCCTGCATCCATCTCCGTTCAGTCCTTGGCCAAAACTTCCCGGTTGCTGCACAAGTGGGTTCTCTCAACCACGTAGCCCATTATCCTGTGTCTGGATATCTACCGGTGGCTCATACTGCATTCACCACCTTCTCTGACCTTCAATCAAGGTACCATTGCCAACCGTCCAGATTCATGCTTTGTGGACCCTGTCTGCAGTCTGGGACTACATTGCCCACAATTCTATGCTACTAGACTTTTACCTGTGCTGTCCAGAAGGGGCATCTTCTGTTTATTCCAGTACCTGCTGCCAAGTTCCATTTGTGTTCATTAAACCAATATTATTTGCTTGCTATCCTGTCTGGCCTCCCCTCTGTGTCGCCGCCTGCTGGGCTCACACCCGAACCGCACACGCCACCTGACAAAGGGTTCACATACTTTTTCTTGCCACTTGACACTTGAGATGGCGATCCAGGAAGCGTAGACAAAGCAATATCAAATACAAGATACATGCACTATAGCCCATACAAAATTAGGAGGAAACAGAACTTCGTGGGCCTGTGGGTATAGGAGAGTAAAAGAAGAGTATAAAAGATACATGCAATTTCAAACAATCATACCACAACACTTGGAGAAGACCATGTACATTTCATGGAAGTCCATTCTGCAAGCACTCAGCAGACCAGAGCATCTAGTGACAATGATTATTAGGGCAATCATAAATATAATGACAATGTCACCGTCTAGCTCTAGAAGGTCAACCCATGGTAGCGCTATAGGTGGTGTCGGGTATTTTTATAGGAAAACAAAATGGATGTCTGTCACCATTTTGTGTAATTTTTGTATAATCCATATCTTTCTTATAAGACATTTTTTTTGTGTTAACTTTCACCTACTTTCCAGAATGAAGCCATATTCTTTTTTATAAGAAGAGGAGTTCAGACTAAGGGTAAACTTATTGGAAGGGAATAAAAGAGTTATATGTGTTTTTAAAGGACTATAATCGTCAGATATGAAGACGCTATGGAGTATGTCTCTATAGGATATATATGTAGTAGATAAAGTGCTAGACATGTCATAGATAAATATATAGGTCTGCTTTTAAAGGTTAAAAACATATATATGCACAAATATATCTATGCAATAATATGTCTATACACACGTATATATATATATATATTGTATTCAATATATAGATAGTAGCAAAATAATAGATGCTGCAATATTTTGTAGTAGTGCTATAACGGTATAATTACTGAAGATTAAGAAGTATTTTGCGGTTTAAAAGTAGAAGGAATGTCTGTTAACTGATTAGAAGTAACTCAGAAATTTTGAAATAGGCTAGAGAAAGCTAATATTAAATTTTAAAGTGACAGACCAGACATGAAGTCTGGAAAAATTAAAATGTCCTTTGTTCAATACAAGGTTCTACAGAAGATAAGAAAGTGACCTATGACCTCTGTCCATTAATTCAAATATATAAGAATAAAAAATAATGTAATTATTTTTAAATCAACACTGCCATCTAGTGTTATATTATGAGTGCGACAGTCCTCATAGGGTATCATTGGGAAACAAATATGCTAAATAGAGAAGTACGTGATAAGTGACGTAAATTACCCTATATCTGTAGTACAGAGTGTATAGAGGCACTTCAGTTACAATTCAGGACACACTTCACTTCAACACACTTCAGCATTCACTTCTTCCTCTCGGGACTTCAAGTTTTTTTCCCTCACTCATGCAATCACTCTCTCTCTCACTCATTCCAAGAGCCAAGGAGAGGCTCAAAGAGACGAGTCATGCTCATGGAGGGACTCAGACACAAAGAAACTAAGATGGACCCATATTTATAACATCTTTAAGCAGGCATGGGATAGGCATAAGGCTATCCTAAACAAAAGATAAATCCAGGTAAAGTATCCATGTAATTGGGCAGACTAGATGGGCCGAAAGGTTCTTATCTGCTGACATTTTCTATGTTTCTATATTATAATATCCTCACAAGTTCTCACACACTCTCCAAAGAACTTATTGCTGCTTAACATAAGAAGTTAGCAGAAACGCTTGAATCCAGATCTTGGAACAGGTAATGTATGGAAGCAAATTTAAGTGGAGCTAATGTAAAAGATATATATATATATATATAGATTTTTACAAGTGTGTATTGCAATGAATATAGACTGAGATTTATCTCAGATATTGCTAGATCATTACCTTTGAAATATTTCTAACCTGCAGTATAGAAATATAAGAAGCATCTGATAACAGGATAATTTATCCTATTTATTTGTTGCAGTATATACATATATATATATTGAAATTGGAAGAGCTACTGTGATTGAATTACTAAGCAGGGATTATATAACCTACAATATAAAAAGCAAAAGATTAGAAGCTTAATTCTCGTTATTAGGGGAGGATTCACTAAATAAGTTTTTCTTACTTATCATTCTAAATAGAAAGTGATAGCTTCATCTTTTTGTTGAACCAGGTAGCACAGAGATATATGAGATATATCTATAGGATTACTAGCTTGTTTTAAATACTGGTTGGCTGGGAAATACATGTTAATTGTTTTCTTTAAGCAGGATGTTTATTAAGTTGAACTAACCATCAATGTTTAGTTACTGATTAAAATAAATTGTACTAACCATCTATGCAGTTACTAACATATTTTAAAAGCTAGAAATCTGTGTGTTGATGGATGTTGTGTTTATAAATTCTTGATTTTTGTGGTGAGAGTAAATCAATTTGCATACGTAATAAATATATATATATAAATTTTTACCGAGTTTGGTTGGTTATATTTTTGTAAACAAAACATATACAATTGAAAACAAACTTAGGACACCTTCTGAGAAATACAGGCAAGATAATTATTGTTGTTTATATCTCGTATAAATTTCTTATTTGCATAATATACATCCTGACAGTGGGCATAGCCCACACTAAACTTGAACAAGAGTGGATATGATTCAAAAATCGAGAGCAGAGCATACATGATCATAAAAATGGTTTGAAAGTGAAACCCTCATTTAGACCATGAGGGTTCAAAGTTTTAAGTCTGTGAATCCAAAATGCCGCACATTGTAGTAATTTCTTATTGAGATGACCCCCCATCGGACTGGGAGAACAACCATTTCAATGACCAAGAATTCCTTTGAAGCTATGCTTGTATACACATTTAAATGCACTCCCGAGGACACTCGGCTGGATGGAATGCAGCAAGGTGGCTTTCCACACCCCGTGGCTCTCTGACAACAACTCTGGACCACCCTTTCCTATACTGATCGCCATCATTGACTGCAGGACTGCCTGAACTTGGGCAGCCCCTTTGCAACCAATGAAGATGATTGACAAAAGGGAAGGAAGGTGGGCTGAAGCAGTTGCAGGAGATCTGCAGGGAGTGCTATGCCACCCATCAGTGTTCTTACCCACCCGCAGCTTGAATGGCATAGCATGCCTGGCACCGTTAAGGGGTTCAAAGAGAATAGTTATTTACAGGAGAATAATGAATAATAGATTTCATCTCAATGAACAATTTCAGCATGAATCTCATACTCATTCAAAAACTGTTAGAATGGTCCCCTAGTTTGGGCCCTATTCCAAATGAGAGATTGCGAATAAACGTTCTATTTTGTTTGTACGGAAATGAAAAAGTTATATGCTGCGAAATTATAAATCTACTGGCTCTGAGTACGGTAAATTAAATTCATAAATATTTGTATCTCTTGCTTCGTATATTTGAGTCAGAATAAAAATTTTTAATCCATCACTTATCAGCCCTCCTATGCCAGTTAGACAAATCATGGAAGAATTAAACTGCAAATGCTCATTACACGAGGACCAGCAATTTGTATATGTCAATCCGGTGTAGTGGAAGTGTGAATCTTTTATGTCATTTAGTGACATGATTTAATCCTAGGGAAAGCTGCTGGTATTATGTTTTTTTCTATATTCTCTGTACAGTGGAGAAATAATATGTCTGACCACAATTGTATAGCTACAGAAACCAGGGTATTAAGAGAGAAGAAAGAAAACAAGGTAAAAAATTCCATGTGCTGTGAGCATTCCAAACAAATTCCCTCATAAAACAAAAAGCAATGGATCCAAAGTAATGAGTCCAGAGACAGTCATAACTTACTAAAAGTTACTTGATATGACTTCATAGGATTTCCAGAATGTTCCATTGTTTTACATTTAAATTTCTTACAATTCATATCAGGATCTTCTTAAAACACTTTGGGCACTATTCCCTGGTTAACGTTAAAATAGGGACACCAACGGGGAAAATCTGCACCTGTATTTTTCCCTGTAGGGTTCCCATTTTAGCGTGAGATTCCAGGGCAGGCGCTACCTTCGCACCTTGCCGCAGAACGCAGTGCTAACTGCGGGGATACTCACGGTAGCACTTTCGCGCTGCCTCGAGTATCACCTCCTGGAGTCCATAGGACTCCATAGAGGCTTGCGCTTCCTGGCCGTGAGTGATCGTGGGTTCCGAAACCTGGAAGTAGGATGCCGCAATTGAACAGAGGTGACTGTGGGAGAACATTGAGGGAATGCAGGAACAAGTATGTAACAGCCCGAGTGTGACTCGGGGTTACCATTTTTGGCACTGAAATTTAACCCCGAGCCACACTCAGGCATACTGCCAGGGAGGTTAACTCCTTCACTACATCAAGTTAACTTGATCTTCAATATCACTTTGGGTTCCGTTCACAAAACACTGAAATTAAACACAGTTTTCAATGCTTTGCATTTCAGCCTATTTCAGCTAACTTTGGGGATTCCATTTCACTGAAAATACAGTGAATTCACTATTTATCGAATGGCCACTGTATTTTGCCAAAATTGGAATTGCCAAAGCAGTTATCGGACGTCGACGAAAATGGCCAAAATTGCGTTGACAATTGCCTCGGCGAATTCCAAAGTTAAAAAAGAAAATAAGTCTCTTATTGTCTTAATAGGAGCTTAAACTAGTAAAAAAATATTAAAATGTGTTTAAATAATAAAAAAGGTCCTTTAAAAAACATAATAATAGGGTCTGTTAAATAAAATCTTTTAAAAAATAAAAAGTGTTTTTGCAAAACATAAGTGGCCTGAAAAAAATTAAAGATATGACATTACATTGAATTATTATTGGATTTACCGGTTTAAACTTGTCAAGTTGGAATGCCAAAAATAAGGTAATTTAGCTGAAATTATGGTGCAATACAGCAATCTGTGTATATCGATATGAGACAATTACGGTGCCACTGAACTGAGGAGAATTGCACCGTATTTCACTGTCAATTTGCCTGTATTTGGCGAACTAACAGCTTTGTGATCAGACAAATTGCCCTACGGTTCAATTCGATGCACCTACAGTTCAATTCGATGACAATTTTAGAGGTTAGCTAATAACCTCCTTTGTGACCGTTACACCCAAGTTCAATTCAACGCAATCTGTTTTTATTCTGGAGCAATGCAAATGAAATTTGTTCAAAAACAGCTTTCAGAATAGGTCTTTAAAATCCAGTACATCACACAAAATTGTTGATGCCCTCGAACTCTTTGTATTGCTGTCACATTGGAATCTACTTCAGAGATGCTCTCCAGTCATGGCACCATTACAACTGCAGTATCGCGATTGACCAGGAAACCCTTTGCCTTGTAAATAATTCATGCAGTCTCAACTTAATTATGTTACAGTCCGTGTGTGTGTCTATGTGTCTGTTTATGTGAGATGGTTTGTTTATGGTGATGCACCATAAAATCATTGGTTCCTGCCAGTGGATCTATGGAAAACCATTTGTATTGAAAAACCATTTGTAAATGAAACTTCAGAGTCTGTTTATAATTTGCTATCCAAGCATTATGAAATTTTACTATTTTGGAGGATAAATATGCACCATCAAACAAGCATAAGAAGTACACTTCATATGTGTCATTACATGTCAAATCTATAAATATTCAAACACAGGTTGAACACATTTGACCGGGAATCCCTTAGCATATCTTGCCAACACATACAATTGTTAAAAGGAAGTTATTCCCTGTCAAAGTTTTGTGGTACTTCAGTTCCATGCTGCATGCCTGTCATGCTTGTGCCACCACCAGGTATGCGCCAAGGTGAGGCCCTGATTCCTGAGAAAAGCCCCCATGTGCAGAGATACACTGAAGACAGCAATAACAGGTGAGAGTAACACAGGGTTATTTAGAGACCTCTGTACGGAAATACCACAGATGTCCTGATCTGAAAGGCCGGTCTTTAAGATAGCCGGATCTAATCTAAAGGAAAGAGTTACCTTGAAGCCGTACACAGTCTATTGACAAACACAGGTTACAGGGTTCACTGGAAACGGTACAGATAAGGATAATACAAAAACATAGTCAAAGAAAGAAGCCAGAGGTCAGAACCAGAGAATATACTGTATACAGAAGCCAGGGTTCAGAACCAGAAGAAATGTCAGACAAGCCAGAAGATATCGTAATAACTAGGTAATCAGAATATAACATGAACAGAAAAACCAAATACAGCAAGGGAAACACTATGAACTGAATACACATGAGAAACAGAAATAAACCAAGAACAGTATAACAGATAGACAGAGAGGAAACAGATAGACAGAGAGGGAAACTGAACAAGACATACAAACTGGGAAATAGAACAATACAGCAGGGAGCTCACAGAACACAGCAGACACTGTAAACCAGGAAAAGCAAAATGACCCAGCAATGCGCCATAGGCACATTGCTCTACAATAGGCAGGACAAGCTAGTCAAGGATCAACAGGTGAGCAGGGAGCACTGAACATATTAACCCCTGGGCTGCAACTTAGGAATTTGCAGCAACAGAAACACAAGGGAAAAAAAACAGGTATTCATGATTACAGAGGACAGGGGGACAGGGCTAGAAGCATGGAACGTGACAATGACTGTAGGGTGGAAGATCAATTTTGTTCAGGGAGTCATCCTACAGAACAGCCTTCATGCTTGATTAACTGTGGTGAGTTGACTGAAAAGCCTGCACACAACCATCTCCACTGAGGGCCAATTGTGTAGGCAGCCCCTAATTAGCTCTGTCCACAGAGGGCAAAACATTATTCCAGTGACAGGTGCCACTGTGTAGTTACAAACTGTGACATTTCATCAAGGAATAAGATATTGCACTGATCTTACAGACCAGTGTGATATCCCCCCCCCCGCTCATGGGATATTGTAGTAAAAAAAAAAAGGCTCACCTGGTCACTGTGGATGTACTTTAAATCCTTTGTTACCAGTACATATCACACCATCGTAATTTGCAGTTGTACATGGATATTTGCCATGGGAAAGCAAAGTACCTTATTGTAGAGTGAGGGCAGTACATTTTTTTAACTCCATTTTAAAATAGTCTATTTTTGACAGGATAATTTTAAGAGTATTTACATTTTCGAATACTTCAATTCAGGGATTTGAATAACAATCGTACAGTTTAAGAGTTATGCTGCTATCGGCAATTCTAACAGAATATTTGTTAAATTCTTTGACAAAACACTGCATGTAGGCAGCTAATTTACTGGGAAACGAAAGAAGGTTGCCTCTTGCTTAAATGCCTGGATCTTCCATCAGTGTTTACCACTTTTGCCTTGCCATTTCATTATTATTTTTGCTTTACAACTATGCAATAGATGTGGGTTGTACATTATGCTGAATAAATACTTTATTTTATTGTTCACCTTCTAATGCTTCCATTTTTCTGTTTTCAATGTTAAAAGAAAACATTTATCTCATCAAGCTCTGCACAGTACACATATATACTCTACAATTACTAACACTATAATTTCTTTGTCAACTCATGGTGTTCATTCAAGCTTGATAGTTAATTTCCTTTATGCATTTGTATATTTATTAGAAATTATAAATTTCCCTCATGGGGTTGCTTATTAATGTGTTCCTATTGTGATCTCAATTAAGAGTCTTGAAGAATGACTATGAAGAACAATGAAATTATTAAATTAAGCTAAACAACGAAGATGCTTGCTCTCTCCTTTTCGTGGATTTTTTGATTCACATAAGGGGTTATTTAGAGAGCACTGACTTGAGCACGGAATTGCACCAAATGGTGAATTTCCCTGTACGGTGCAATTTTGTGGCCATTTGGCAATTCAAAAAGCTGGCGATATGCCAAATATTGGCAAATTGCTAGCGAACTATGGTGACCTTTGGCAGCAGTGAACTCCCCATAGAGAAGAACTGATTAAACTATTCAGAGAGCACCGAACAGCACCGAAATGGCAGTGAAATGCCTTGATTTTCGGTGTTTTCATTCAACAGGTTTAAGCAGGCAAATCCCATAGATTTCAATGTAAAAAAAAAAACTGTTTTTCTTAAATATTTATTCAACCATTTGTTCTTTTCACTTGCAGTAAAAAGGCTTATTTTTTTCATATTTTGTAGGCATTTCTCAATTTTTTTAAGTTGAAAATTTTAATTCCGATTTTTTTAATCCTGTTACAGACCTTTTTATTAATATTATTCATAAGACCTTATATATTATTTCCAGGCATTGTCATGCACTATTTTTTTAGATCGCATTTTAAATTTGTTTTACCCCTATTCGGCGGCTTTTTCCGGCGGCTAGTCGGGAGTCTGTTCGGCGGGTCGTCGGCTGCTTGAGAATCGATTCAGTGGTCCGTTTGGTGGTTTTTCTGATAGATTTGAAGATGCATTTGGTGGGTCAAGTCGCTGCACTCCGGGGACCATGCCGTATTCACTGCAGTGTTGGCAAATTAAACTTGTTGAAGTGCGGCAAACGAGAGAGTACCGAAATGACACTGACATTTCGGTGCTCTCTAAATAACCCCTTAAGTGTAGTTGGTACACATGCATGGCGAAATTTCATTTCGGATCATTTCAAATTGCTTTCCCTTTCATTTCGGATCATTATCGATTCGTTCTTTCAGACAAATTCAGAATTTCGGATCGATTCGTTTCATTGATTTTTTATGATCTTTTAGGTATTTTTCGGGATTTTTTCTGCAAATTTTTTTTTTTTTAAATTGTTTTTTCATTGGCAACAGATCCTTCCTGGTAAAATAATTTGATTATTTAAATAAAAGTAATGAGTTTATTTCCAGATGAGCGCCTCTACTGCTATTCCAGGTGAAGCTGCAGACTCTATACTGGTTCAACAAGTCCAAAATCTTCTTGGATGTTAAAGCCCGTGGTACACTGCACAGAATTACGTATGGTACTGAGCACTGTAAAAATGGAGCAGGGGAGCAGTGGCTAGCATTCAGAAACAAAGAGGAGCATGTGGAGGTGGAAAAATTTAATTTCCACGAATCAGCTTAAATAAGTCATTCAAGTGAAATGACACAAAGAACTAATAGTTTTCCTGTGTCCTTCCACCTCTATCTCGCCCAGAAATACTATGCCATTGTGTAACAGATATACAAAGCATGAAGCCACACTCTGTTGCCATAATTATGGACGCAGAAAGCAAATAGACAAATGTTTGGCGGGGAAGCATCATCTCAATGAAAAGTGCTCAGAGAAAATACATGGATGGTCTCCAAGAGCAAATATCAGTAGGCTGTTACAATTATTAGTTTGCCTACTAAAATAGGGCTCAATTAAATTCTTCGCGCAAACGTTAACGCGTGTGCAAAAACGGATTAACGCGAGGGGAAAAAATGTTTGGGCTGAACGTCGTATTACGACGTTCGCGCACAAAATGCACGTTAACGTCTAACGCGAGTGACCCTGCGCAAACCCTTTGAGAGCGCAATTTAGTGCACGCATCTTATACTTAACATTGTGAGCGCAAATGCGTTTGTGCGCTGGTGGGCGCATGGTATTACAATCTTAACGCAAAATAACAGACAACGTTTGCGCATAATTTTAACGTCTTTGAAAAGCTGGTGGTAACGGCAAATTGTAACAACCTGACCGTACCAAACTGCGGATTCACAACGGAGAAAGTCGATGCGCACATTATTTTTACTAGGTCAGTCAAAAATGACGGCCACTACCTTGTCTTCCGTTAGAACGTACGTTTTTTTTACTAGATCCGTCAACAATGATGGGCGCTACCTTATCTTCCGTCAGAATGTACGTCTGTTGTGCGCAGTCCGCACAAAAATGCGCTCGTCTAACGAACTCGCGTTAAAAATTACATTGCGCTCACTGATTTCTGCGCGCAACGGTACTTTACATGCATTTTTGCGTGTTGGTTTTACGAGGGCAATTTCCTGCCGGATGAAAAAATGAGCGAGGAATGCAATTCCAGTGGTGATTTTCGTGCGTTAACGTTTAACGCTTCGCTCAAAAAAAATAGCACGTGCGCTTTTGCTCAATGAATTTAATAGAGCCCATAGTTTCTGACTCGTAGTTGATATGCAGTTGCAAAAGGTAAGGAAATGGATCGACACACAGATATTAAGAAATAGTCAGTACTGGGAACAATGAGGAATGGCAGCAAAACTGAGCAATAGCATAAAACAATATTGAGATATTCTTCCCTTAATGATTCTTTTCTTGTTGGTTGAGAATGATACTACCAAAAAGAGAAAAAAGTGGATGGGCAGGTACATTGCAATTCCACAAATCTGCTGTTTATTTATGATTTTAACAGCTCTTTACAATTTGTTAAACAAAGCAATTCCAGAAAAAAAGATTTGTAATGCTTTGAAAACTACAATCATTTAAAAGTGGTTCTCGTTGAGCTGACTGCATTGTTCAAAACTAAATTTCCATTTATGTGGATTGTTTTGTAGCTTTAATTATCTTCAGCACAGCCTCTTTAAACAGATTACTAATTATCATTCTGACTTAAATAATTACTGTTCTTCTTAACACCCCCTTTGTTTATAAGAAAGATATCGGTAGCTTTCTGCATTGCTTTTTCATCGCTATGGAAGATTAAAGGCAACATTTCAGAAAATGCATAGCTCCTGTGAATTGCAACATTCAATTAAGAATATCATACATTAAAACATTTGACAGACACATGCACATAATATCACAAGTGTAAAACATAAACTAGGGCCCTGATAGTATTGTTGCATTTGGGAAATTAAGATAATGAATAAAACTACAGGTGCTCAGAAAGCAACAAAAGGCAGCACATGGGATGATGTTGAATTCCATCTCAAAAACATTTTCATTAGTTAATAGTTATAGTTCCATTCTATTGTAATTTAGTGTGTGTGATTAGCAATGACAGCCACCTTCAAATGGCGCTTAGACTAACTACCAAGTCACGTGTCAAGCTGGTCTTTATTGCAATGTACCGGCTGGGTGGAGTAGAGGTAACATCACTGATCTGCGTGGAGAGAGCCTGTGGAGACAAGGGTTCGATCCAGGCAAGAGCACCTCTCCAGTAAGAGTTTTGGGCAAGACACCTAACGGTATCTACTCGCCACCCAGGACATACTTGAAAACAAGAGAAATCTCAATGTGTCCTTCCTGGTAAAATCCTTTCTCAAGAAAAAAAATAATATGAACAAGTTTGCTTCCTCAATACAACATATATCAAAGAGATACTCTCACCAAAATTGGGTTTTAGGCTAGTATTAAAAAAAGGGGGTTATTCACCAACCACTGATGTTGTTGCAAACAATGATACGAATTACTGTTGTTGCAAGTAAGGTGAACAACAGTTATTCGGAGAAGGAGAATTCAACAATGGCAGGCAAAGTTCCTGCAAACAACTGAACAATGCGGAATAGTGTGCCACTATTATTCTTCCATCGAAATGAGAAAACAACGGCAAGTCTCCATTCTGTGTTGTTTTACCATTGTTTGCAAAAACAGTGAATATACTTTGGAGATTTTGTCGCGATCTTCACTGAACTCTGATAGAAACAATGCTGAAAACAACAATAAACAACCTAGGTGGAAACACTGAATGTATCTACAGTGTAATCCTACACTAAAGACATGGCAGAAACAATGGTGGAAGCACAAGTATAAATTCCATGGAAAAAAATGCTAGAGAGCATTGGCAGAAACTATATGAGCAAAAAAAATATGGCAAACTATGGTGGCAGTTCCCTTAATTGTAACTTTAGTTTCACCATACTTTATTCTAAGATCACTGAAGTAAAATAAGCGTTCGTTCAATAGATTTTTGTCATCTTTTAATGACAGAACGGTGATTGGTGAATTTCCCTTATAGCGTTGGGAAAAAAGTCTTGTTTATGAGAAAACCAAACAAAAAAATAGTTACACTGTATATTCCTCCTCTACGACAACACTTAGCATTCCCGAGGCACGATGATCAGTAGCATAGAATGACTCACTAAATAGCTTTGCTGCAAAATGTCTTGGAAGAGCAATGGTGGAGTCAATGATATTAAATATCATATTGTACTGTGTTCCAAGGTCACCATAAAGGGATCAGTAATTGCATAAATTTGGGAGACATCAAGTGGATGTATATGCCCATAGAAGCCTATTTTAAGTCATGACTTTGTAAACTACAAAAACAATAAAATTAGATAGAAATAAGGCATGGGAAGTAAAAATAAAATTGTATTACATGTGTTAATTTGACTTGCATATGATTGGATATGGGCTTTCTGTGAATAATGTCTGTGTTTTCCATTTTGAACTTGGACAATCAGCTTGTTCCTAAATCATACAGGATTATTCAGAGAGCACTGAAATTTCACCGACATTTTGTTTTGGTTATCTCTGGTTCCCTGCAAATTGGCTAGTCTGATTCGCTGACCCTGCGGTGAATTAAGCAATTACCGCAGGGTCCCTGAAGTGCAGGGAACAAGCTGCCGAACACATCTGAAAAACCACCGCATCAATCCGAAAAAAAGCCGATGACCCACCAAAACGATGACCAGTCACCGGAAAAAGCTGACAAGCCGACAAACAGGTAAAACAAAAAGAAAAAAAAAGAATGCAACTTTTAAAAGGTGTTTGCAAAATACTACTGCATGAAAATGCTTGAAAATAACATATAAGGTCCTATGAATAATAATAAAAAGGCCTGTTAAAGAAAAAAACACCATTAAAAAAAATAATAATCAGAAAAAAACTTATCCGAAAAAATGCCTAAAAATAAGAGATTTTTGCTGCAAGTGAAAAGAATAAACAGTTGAATAAATATTTGATAAAACAGGGAATATTATCTACATTGAAAGCTATGGGATTCTCCTGGTTAAACCTGTGGAATGAAACCAACGAAAATCTGGGCATTTCACTAACATTTCTCTGCTGTTTGGTGTTCCCTGAATAGATTAACCATTACTTTTCTATGGAGATTTCACTGCTGGCGAAGATCACAGTATTTCCCTGGCAATCCGCCAGCTTTTTGAATAGCCGAATGGCCATGAAATTGCACCGTATGGGGAATTTCATTGTTCAGTGCAATTTCGAAGCCAATTCGCCTCTTTGAATAACCCTGACAATCTCTGATCATTGGCAATTCTGAAGCTTCACGGTAAATATACAAGTGTTCACAGCACACCTATAATATTATACCATGCTAATGTGCATATAATTCACATATAGACAATCGCTTTATGTGCTATTAAATGTATGTGCCAATACAAACAGACCAAGGCATTTCTGGAGGATATAAAAAGAAATGGATACTTATGTGAGAGCGAGCTTTCTCCTTGCGTGGATTCCTGGGTGTAGCTTGGCAATTTCCTAGCTGTACGGTAAGGGATCTCCCACGAGGCAAAGTAATCCAGGGTTTGTAAAAATAGCAGCAAAACACTTAGGCTAGGGTCAGACGAACGCATTTTTCACGTTGTCCGTGAAAAAGTGCGTTCAAACGAATGGACGTATTTTTTCACGGAATACGCGATAGCGGTCATACGATGCGCATTTTCGTCCGTGATTTTGTACGGATCATCAATAAAACCCTTTTGCGTCTGGACGTTATGTTGGCCGGACGTGTGCAGCGTCTGACGTCTCCCAATCACGCAAACACGCCGCTATGCAGACGCAGCGCACTCTGTACGTCAGTAGTAGCGGTGTGACGTTCTCGAAAAAATGCGTTTGTTTGCCACTTGCGTTGCACGGACGAACTTTCGTGCGGCCGTTCGTCGTATGTTCCCCGGCATTGGACGTTATTTGCTGCTAGCACGGCCGTGATTTCGTGCGGCTAAACGCACGTTAAAACTTCTTTCGTCTGACCTTAGCCTTAATTTTAATACAATCATTAAATATATTTATTAAACACTGAAACTAGAAATAAAGCCAATTAGCATATAAAAAGTAAAATCAATCAAGGATCACCAAAAAGCGTTTCACAATGTGCTTCTTCAGTTAGTGTCCTTCTGAAAATATTGTGGCTCCAGATACAAAAAAGGTGTTAAAAATGATATGACTTTTTTACATTGAAACCTACGGGATTTGCCTTTTTAAACCTGTTGAACTGAAACAGCGAAAAGCAGGGCATTTTGCCAACACTTCGGCGCAGTTCGCAGCGTTCTGTAAACAGCTAAACCATTACTTCTCTTTGGGATAAATTCGCTGACACTGAAGATTGACGAATTGCACCATATTTTTCTGTCAATTTGCCTGTATTTGGCAAAGTGACACTTTAGTGGATAGATTAATTGGCCGGAAAATGCAATTCGGTGACCAATTCGGAGGTTAGTGACTAACCCCTAATGACTTTGCTTTTATGTCAAGTACATTTGTGAATGTTATATTTTTTGAGTAAAGCTTTTTCTTCCCAGGACCATGGAAAACAAGCCTAGATCTGCAAGCAATCAACAATGACTTGGAAGCTGATATTTTGGAATTCTTGGTAGCTGCATTGCGAATAATTTGATAATTACCTATAAGAAAAATATCTGATGAATTTTATTATATAGCTTTAGCCCATTCATTTTACTTGACACAATTATCAATTCTGCTTGTATCCTAATGATGCAAACCCTGTGTGGGATTTTGCAAGATAAGGGACGCCACTTTGGTTTAGAACCTTTTATTCCAGGAAGGTATAGGATTAGATAAATACATAAACAAATTAAAAATGTGCACATTTACATTACATTTTAATCTTTTTACCATCACAAAATAGCAATCTTTGTGCAATAGCATTAGCTTTGCTATTTTACCCTACATTTTAGTATTCACTATACAGTGCAGATTTTAATTTCATAATATTTTTTCCGCAAAAAGTGTTTTTCGTGGAGAAAGGGTTAATTACATTGTTTGCCATAATGAAAAAAAAACAAATAATTGTAATATAGAATTTCTCAAATGAATACAATATGTGCCTGTTTTTGTTAAAATGTCATCACACTTTATGAATGTCTATAAAATAAAGACACCAATTGGAGCCGAAGATACATCCACTCACAAAACCAGTTAATGAAAACTGCATCCGCAGCACTTTGCTGTTCCAATAACCTTCTTGAATAACTCAATTAGCCTCTACATTTCACTGGAAGCCTAATTATGCTGCATTGAAAAATAATGGAAGTTAAAAACCGAGAGAAAGAGCGAGAAAATGGAATTGCACACATATAAAACTAAAAATGCAAGGGTAATGTAACTTTCTATAGCATACTTTTACTGTTTATCCACCCTGCTTTCAGTCACACATACACGCAGACTAAATTCTCATGTAAGGCTCGGGTCAGGTGAGCGCAGTGTTCACGTCCGTGTTGCCGCACATTCTAACGTCCGTGGTAACATACAATTATGATCAATAGAGACCCACACAGGAAGTACATCCACACAGAAGTGCGGTCGCACAACTGACGCGGCAAATGGACACAAGTTAGGCAAGAACGTAAAACCGCTAAAATGGAGGTGCGGAGTACGCCACATCCGCAACGTGCGCATTGCTTTGTGTGAGAGTGATGGAACGTAGTCAGACGGACTGCATTTTTTACGTCCACCATTGTGGTGGACAAAATGTTTTTTCATTTAATTTTATTTCCCATCTACATCAGTCAAAAAAAACATCAGTCACAAAAACGGACTGTGTGGCCACTACTTTGTCATCAGTCAGAAAGTGCATGGACGAACAGTCCGCACAGAATGCGTTCATCTGACCCTAGCCTAATATGCAAACTCTAATAAAGTTCAGTTCAGGTTGCTGCCACCCACCTTTGAGCTGCCACTGGAAAGTCCTCACTCCAAGGACATAGCACAATATCAAGAAAAAAATACTCCAGCATATGGCAATAAATTCTGGCTTTATTCCATCAACATAGCAGAACAACATTTCGACCTGCAACCAGGTCTTTGTCAAGTCTCAAGATGTCAGCCCAGCCTCTGGGACCAGGCGGGCACAATCGACGTCATCGCGCCTAGTCTCGCGCCTTTGGACTTCTCCCCATCCTTGCGGGCGTGCAGGCACAGCCTGCCCTTCCAAGCGGCGGCTGTCTTTAACCCCTAGGGGGCTGGATTGCGATATGGCGCTAACATGCGCCGTATCGCGGTCCCCTCCCGGAACTGGCCGACATCTTGGATGTCGGCCAAGCTTCCGGGATATCCCCCTGATGACTGGCATCATCAAGCATTGCGCAATGGCATCAGTTCTGCAATTAACCCCTAGCTGCCACCTATGGTGGAGATAGGGGTTCCAATGAACCCCCTATCTCCCGATCCGTGACAGCTATGGGTTAATGTTTCCAGAGCATGGCCTTTCCAATGATACCAAACTTGACCATGTAAAATAAAATAATTACTTTTTTTAAAAAATTAAAAAAGTGTTTTTTGTTTTATTAATGCAGCAATATTGTTCCCATTTCAATTATAATGTGAACAATGATGCTGCACTAACGATTTTTCTATGGGGGCGTTTGCTAAAAAAACGTAATTTTCCCCAAAAAATGTAACGAGTCCCCATTTCTAATTTTTTTAACAAGTGCACCCCATAGAAAATATAACAGAAAAGGCTTGCATGATAAAATGTGGAAAAAAAACAATTTACACAATGTAGATGAAATGAACACAATGAAAATTCAATTTTTATTGCATTTGTTGTATAATATTCAGGCAGGACATGACGTATACATAGAATAATGATATATTATGAATCTGCCGAGTCTCCCGGAAAGAACAATATAGAATATGTCTGGGTTGTATAATAAAATGCGACTTCAAATCGCATTTAAACATGATGAGCGAAACCGGTAAAAATGAGCTCAGCACAGAGGTGTGAAATGGCTCAGTAGCAAAACATTACATAATGCTCAATGGGCCAAGGATGAAGGAAGCCTTGTCTCATGACCCCAGCAGTGCCCATAGTTCTGCCTTCTAATCCAGTACCTCACAACATTTGTATCAGGATCATTCTTCCCTACAAAATGCAGGCGCACTTTTTCTTTTGTTGTAAATACACATTGGAATGTTTACATGTGTATATACAAAAAACAGTGATGTGACAATCTAAATAACACCTGCGTATAGTGAATATATCGCTAGAAATTGCTGCTGTATGTTTGGAGTTTATGGGACCTATCTTCCCAGTGATCATTTAGACAATCAACAATATGCAAAAACTCCCTTTAACCTCCCTGGTGGTCTAATTTTTTCAAAATTTCGTGTCTAAAAGTGTCTAATTTTTTTTTTAAAGAAAACGTGATTTTGTACATAGTTAGCCTGTAATAATTAGGAATCACACACTGAAATCCGTGCAATCAAGAGTCCTTACTGGTAAAATCCTTTATAAATAAATTAAAAAAAATAGTAAATACACGGAGTCCGATAAAGTTTGAAACACGACATAATAATTTATAATCCCAAAAATAATTATCCAAAATAATGCAAATAAATGATATTCAATAAAATACAATAAAAAACACTGAAATCTGTCTGAAAACAAAGGTGAGATGATGTATGGTCTGTTTCATATTCTGTACCATCTAGTGGCCGTTCATAAACTTTGGATTGTAGTGTTTTATGAATCTTTTCTAAGTTTGCTGCTGGTCCCGCCGCGCCCCTGCATCGTGTGACTCACAGGGAGTCTTACCAGGAAGCAGCTCACCGCGATCACACTGCGGGGGACAGCGAGGGAGTGCAGGAGGAGGTGAGTATGCATCCAGCCCGAGTGTGGCTCGGGGTTACCGTTCGCGGTAGTTAAATTTAACCCCGAGTCACACTCGGGAATACCGCCAGGGAGGTTAAAGTGATTATATTTGTTTTTTGGTATACAAGTTCAATATTTTTATTGAATTAGTGCTCAGTCTATACATAGAATAAGTAACCAAAAAATACTAGTGTTTTGAGTAGACCCAGAGTTAATGAAAACCTTGAAAAAGCAGAAAAAAATAATAGTGCAATTCAGCTTATACACAGTAAATAATGATAAGTATTCAATTGGTCACTCATGAGCCTATTGATAATAGTTTCTGTAAATCGTGCAGTGTGCCATTTCAAGGGATGGCACCATCCTCTGAATGGTCAGGCGGGACATTCCTCTGGATCACGGTGTCTCTTGACAGGCTCCTGTGATCAAGGGTTCCTGGAATGCTGGTGATTAGAATATGGCTATGATTGATTCAGGGGCAGGGTGGGTGGGGGGTTGTTGAGGGGAGAGCTCACTCCCATCACTTGACAGTGGTTTATGGATATTAAATAATTGGTCTTCAATCTGAAAACAATTTCTGTTCCCAATGAGTGACTGCTATTTTTCTTTTTGCTGGTCTATATGAAAAAGGGGGTTTGAGCAACAGGGTAATCTTAACCCTAACAGGCTTAAGCAATTTATGGCCATATACTGTGAACTAACTTCCCATCATTTGTTTAACAGAGTTTAGGATTAAAAACCTTGCAAAAAATATGTAATGGGTTAAAAAGTGTTGAAATTTTAAAAGGGTTGAGGCGTTATTAGAAACTTTAAAGGGTTAAAATGTGTTAAATGTATGAGCTTCTCTTAAAGTCTTTGAATGTATGAGTTGGAGTGCTCTCCTCTTTGTCTGATATATATATATATAATTGGGAAATTGTGGACTTCATTTGCATGACTTTCCCAGAGTTCTTTGCTGCACATGGGGAATGTAGCACGAGCTCTGTAGAGTTGTTCTCGGAACTGCTGGGATGTGTAAATGTCTTCTACAATTATAAACTTTATATATAAATATAATGAAATAATCAGAGTATTGAAGAATATATATAATATAGTTTCCATTCAAAATTTTCTAAGTAACTCTCAAAACCTAATAAAAGTATTAACATCAGTAAGATTCTACTAATGACTTATATATCTATATACTACAAGTCACTAGTATACTATATCATCTTAAATAAAAAATATATCAGTTATAAAATGTCAATAGGAGTGCAAATGTGCTGCCAAGTCATGCTGCCCATATACATACGACCTTCCAATATGCCAACGCTCACCTTTATATTTCAACTCTCACAAGGCTCAGATTCTCACTGGGAAATAGGAGTAGCGCGAGATACTCTGATTTAGGGTGTGTGTTCATTTACACACATACAGTATGTCTGATTTAAACTGAACCTGGTAATCTGCACTATAAGCAATTTTTTTTCTTATGTTGTTTTTGAGAAAGTATTTTACCAGGAAGGATACATTGAGATTCCTCTCGTTTTCAAGTATGTCCTGGGTGGCGAGTATGTACCGTTAGGTGTCTTGCCCAAGGACACTTACTGGAGAGGTGCTCTTGATGGGATTTGAACGTATGTTTCCACGGTCATAGAGCAGTGATGTTACAGCTACTCCATCCAGCCGGTATATAGAAATATAAATAAAAAATTTAACTTGTACAGTGGCAAGAAAAAGTATGTGAACCCTTTGGGATTACGTGGAGTTTTGCATGAATTGGTCATAAAATGTGCTCTGATCTTCATCTAAGTCACAACAATTTGAAAAACACAGTCTGCTTAATATAATACAACACAAACATTATATGTTTTCATGTGTTTATTGAACAGAACATGTAAACATTCACAGTGCAGGGTGGAAAAAGTATGTGAACCCCTAGCCTAATGACTTCTCCAAGAGCTAATTGGAGCCAGGAGTGAGCCAACCTTGAGTCCAATCAGTGTGATATTATTGGATGTGTTGCTTAAAGCTGTCCTGCCCTTTAAAAACACACACCAGTTTTGGGTTTACTGGTTTCAAGAAGCACTGCCTGATGTGAACCATGCCTCGCAGAAAAGAGCTCTCAGAAGACCTACGATCAAGAATTGTTGACTTGCATAAAGCTGGAAAGGGTTACAAAAGTATCTCCAAAAGCCTTGATGTTCATGTGTCCACGTTAAGACAGACTGTCTACAAATGGAGAAAGTTCAGCATTGTTGCTACTCTCCCTAGGCATGGTCGTCCTGTAAAGATGACTGCAAGAGCACAGCGCAGAATGCTTAATGAGGTAAAGAAGAATCCTAAAGTGTCAGCTAAAGACTTACAGAAATCTCTGGCACATGCTAACATTTTTGTTGACACGTCTACAATAAGGAAAACATTAAACAAGAATGGAGTACATGGGAGGACACCACGGAGGAAGCCATTGCTGTCCAAAAAGAATATTGCAGCACGTTTTAAGTTTGCAAAAGAGCACCCGGATGTTCCACAGCACTACTGGCAAAATATTCTGTGGACAGATGAAACCAAAATTGAGTTGTTTGGAAAAAACACACAACACTATCTGTGGAGAAAAAAAGGCACAGCACACCAACATCAAAACCTCATCCCCACTGTAAAACATGGCGGAGGGAGCATCATGGTTTGAGGCTGCTTTGCTGCCTCAGGGCCTGGACGGATTGTTGTCATTGACGGAAAAATGAATTCCAGAGTTTATCAAGACATTTTGCAGGAAAACATAAGACCATCTGTCCGCCAACTGAAGCTCCGCAGAGGATGGGTGATGCTTTGGGTCATTGTCCTGTTGCATACAAGTAATTCAACAAAAGAATGGCTTCAACAAAACAAAATTCGCCTTCTGGAGTGGCCCAGTAAGAGTCCTGACCTCAACCCGATTGAAATGCTGTGGCATGACCTTAAGAGAGCGATTCACACCAGACATCCCAAGAATATTGCTACACTGAAACAGTTTTGTGAAGAGGAGTGGTCCAAAATTACTCCAGATCGTTGTGCAGGTCTGATCTGCAACTACAGGAAACGTTTGGTTGAGGTTATTGCTGCCAAAGGAGGGTCAACCAGTTATTAAGTCCAAAGGTTCACATACTTTTTCCACCCTGCACTGTGAATGTTTACATGTTCTGTTCAATAAAAACATGAAAACATATAATGTTTGTGTCGTATTACTTTAAGCAGACTGTGTTTTTCAAATTGTTGTGACTTAGATGAAGATCAGAGCACATTTTATGACCAATTCATGCAAAACTCCACGTAATCCCAAAGGGTTCATATACTTTTTCTTGCCACTGTCTACCAAAAAACAAATATAATCACAGACTGCACTTGCAATTTGAGCATATTATGTTTTAGTTGATGTACAGCAATTATATAATTATCTTGATTATTAATGTGGGAGGATAGCTTAATTAGGGTACCTCTGATAAAGGCTTTATAGAAACCCTATAATATCTCTGGAGAGATGGAAGAGGTGTTATTAATATTAACAGCGAAGACTTCTGAGTGGCCCTTTCTAATTAGAGAGACATTCTACTTTGGAACATTTCTAATCAAGCTGTGATAGTGCTGTCTTATAAACCTTTATAATGCTGTGCTGTATTATATGGGCAACACATACCATCAACCTGTACTGTATTCAAAGCTTTGAAACTTTGTAAACCTATATATTTATATCAAACGTAACAGAAATGTTCTGCTTTCCTCACACAAAACATGTTTAAACAATTTGTATATACATATATTTTTACTTGTACCTAAATAAATATATAACGTCTGCTTTGATTTGTTCTATTTGCATTCTACAGATATACAAAATTGTCACATAAAAAGCACATCTGAAGCATAGCTGGGGAATTAACATAAATACATAAATTCATGGTAAATTTAATATAAAGATGAAAATGCTTATAAGCATTCAAATTAATTATAAATTTCATTTTATGCATTTATTTTGCACGCTGTGCTACAAATCAGTTAAGTGCGCATATTATTTGTTTATTTTACTGTCCGTTCTTTAGTATTGCATCTTATTATTGTATCAACATTCAAATAAAGCATTCTTTTTATTATGTGTAGTCTAGTTATTTGAGGAACTGAATCATGGCTGAATTTGTATTATTGATGAATAACCTGCTTATATTTTTGTTACCCTTAAAGCTAGTCCTTTCTATCCAAAAGTCCACATTCCATAGAAATACAGCTTTATAATGTCAAAGTTTGAAGCAATAGCCACTCCGCTGGCAACTCTCCATTTGGAATGGAAAATGAGTGTAGAGGGACAGGTTAGTATATTGGGGCTGAACTGGGAGCTGTTAATGGAAGAAGGCAGCACGAGCTGTTATCCATTTGTGACAAACTATTTCCAGGTCTGTTAGGAGTGGCTCGCTATATTAGTGATTGGACCTGTAATATATAGGCTTACTATAGTAAGGGCACCACTGCCTGTTCGCCCAAGAAAACAACTGCAATATCTGGCAACATTAAAAAGCTGTTCCAAATGAGACGCTTGTGAATACGATGCCTTGTGTCACTGTAAGAAGTGTTTTTCGGGAGAAAATGCAATTTTTCCTGAATTGGAGCATTGCAGTTATGACCAAATGAAACAATGTAAGAAAACTTCACTTTGTAAATCTGTTGTCTTTTTACTCTTCTCGCAATAGTCATGTTCGTTTTAGGGCTAGGGTTGACATCAAAAGGAGACATAGAATCTACTGTCTGCAAATATAGCAAACATAGAGCAGAATAATGGAGCTGCTAATGGAGTAACAATGGCTAGGATTTAGGGCTAGGGTTAACCCTAACCAGGGCTGCAATCAGACATTTTAGGGCCCGTTACTGAACCAATTTCTGGGCCTCCCTGAACACTCCCCTCAAAACAAAAATTTGACTGCCCTTGCAAACACATAGGGGTTTATTCACCAAACGTCAGTGTTTGCCAAAGTTGCAAACACAAATGAAAATCACTATTGTTGAAGCTAATAAATGCCAACATTACAAAAGAAAAGTCAAAGCAGTTGCAGGAGAAGCTTCACTGTGCAACATCTCCTTTGCACTTTGGGTTTAACTTTTGTGAAACACTGGTGTTAATCAGAGTTGCAACACTAGCATTATTGAATAACCCCCAATGTGTTTCATAGCTCTCTGATACACTCAGAAATCCTGCACATTACTGTGATTTTTATTGCTTTGCAGTTGTGTGATACACTCATACACGCTGCACATTACTTTGAGTTGTAATGCCATGGAGTGCTCTGATAGGCTTATATGCAGTGCACAATACTGTGAGTTTTATTGCTGCGCAGCTCTGTGATACACTCATACAGACTGCACATTGCTTTGACTTTAACTTCTGTGGAGCTCATTGATACGCTCATACACAGAGTATGCTAATGTGAAATTTATTGCTGTGCAACTCTATGATACACTTATACAGACTGCACTTTACTGTGCCTTATTGCTCGGGAAGTCAGTGATACACTCATACACATTGCACTTTACTGTGAGTTACTGGTGTGCCCTGTCTGTAAACAGTAGTACAAGCATGCATGGGTGAAATGAAAATGAAGTGGCTCAGGGTGGTGAACTCTGGCTGTAGACAGCAGTACAAAGATGCTGGTGGTTAAATGGACCCCAACCCATCTCTCCGCTTTCATTTAACCACCTACATCCCTGTACTGCTGTCTGCAGCCAAGGCTCACCAGAATTCGCATAACAATAGTCATCTCTCTCATAACCCTTGCATGCCTGCAGTTAGGGCTCACCAGCCTTCACATTAATTCTGACTGAGCTATCCCTTCTCTTTCATATCTTTCATGAGAAGGGTCGTAATCCCTGCAGAGTGCAAACAGCAATGCAGGGATTAAATGGTTAAATGACAGGAGGGTGGCTCAGGGTCCATTTGAAGGCTGGTGAGCCCTGCAGAGAGCAGTGGAGGGATTCAGGGGGTTAAATGACCAAGGTGAAATGGAAAAGGGATGGGTATGTCAGCCTGATTCCCCGTCCCTTCTTCTGAACCCCCCTCCCTTACTTCTTTCTGAGAAGGCCAGCCTCCACTCTACCCAGTGTGCCACTGCTTTTGGAGAGGAGGTGATATGCTATCATACCCTGCAGGGTATGGGAAGCTGAGGATTTTGATTCAGAGCAGATCCCAGGGCCTGGGTCCTGCACCTGCTACTGGCACAGCCACACTTGGCTGAAAGGGGTTATAGGCAGACAGGACTGTCATCTCCTGACGGCAGCCCCAACTCACTCTCTGGGCTCCCTGGAGTACTGGGGCCATGGACGGGATAAATGGATGTAATGCCCTGATGGTAGCCCTTACCTTAACCCTAAATGTAACCCGGAAAGTAACTCTATCCATAAAACAAAACAAAAAAAAGCTAACCCTAGTTACAAACCCTACCCCTAAAAGTGTACCTAAACCTACCTTCTGAAAACAGTCCAATTAGGAGGCATTCAAAGTACACACAAACACAAATTAAACCACAAATTAAACCTATCTATGGGTATAAATGGACTATTTTTTTAATTTTATGTTTAAAAAAAACCCATCAAAGCCTCAGTTAAATCTCTCAATGTATTTCATATGATCCGGCTATATACTGGGGTTGAGTCCTAAAAGCAGAAGTGCAGGAACTCACCAAGATTCTGGTCCCCACTTAGCACTTATCGTCTAGCACTTAACACAAACATATCCTCAAATCTGATATATAATTTTTCTAAAATCCACAAGTATATATAAATATGAGAACTCCTATATTTGTTGTGACTTAACAGGGAAAGAGATGATTGAATACCTGAATACAAGCTTTATGGAGTATGAGACCAATGGGAGTTTCCTCTGCAATAATAGTGGAAGAACTGAGTTCCCACAGGTTCACCCTGGACTTTACCGCTGTATATATAAAATGCAAATCTTGCTCGTATTGCTACAAAACACTCACAGGGTTATTCAAAGAGAATCGAAAAGTCACCGCACGTTCGGTGACTTTTCGTTCTCTTCAATTCGGTTTGTTTTGCCGATCCCATTTCGGTGACCCTGCGGTGTATTCAGCAAGCAGCACAGGGTCCCCGAATTGCAGGGAAAGGCTGCTGCAAACCTGACAAAAACTAACCGCAAAACCCGGCGAATGCATACCGAAAACCCGCAAAAACATCTGGATTAACCTGCCGAAAACCACGGAAAAACCTGAGCAGGAGCCAATCACACGCAGCGAAGCCGCCGGAAAAAGCCAACACCGCAGACGAGTGAAGTGAATAAATTAGCAAAACAGTTTGCTTGAATGTTTGAAAGAAAATCGCTGTTTGAAAGAAACTACTGAGCGAAAATGTTTGAAATTCACATATGAGGTCCAAGGAATAATAAAAAGGGCTGTTACAGAAAAAAGAAGTAACAGAAAATAACAAAAAATAAGTAAAAAAATCTGACTTTTTAAAAAATAAAAAAAATCCAGAAAAATGCTTAAAATATCCTAAAAAAAATCTATAGATAAAGAGACTCTTTACTGCAGAATATTATAATGAACGGTTTATTAGATATTGAATTAAAACCGGAATATTTTTAACATTGACGCCTATGGGATTCGCCTGAATAAACCTGTCGAATGAAACCACCGAAGCAGTGCTTTTTTATGGGGATTTCACTGCCCTCGAACAGGCACCGAACAGGCACCGTATGTGCAGGCAATTCGCCAGGATTTGGAGAATTGTCGGCTCTCTGGATAGCCAAATGGCCAAGAAAGGTAACCGAACGCTGATTTTCAGCGTTCGGTTACCTTTCTCAAGCAATTTGGATCTCTTTGAATTACCCTGTCAGTGAAATGAATTATGACTCCAGTTCTACCAGTACATGTGAACTTTCAATTTCTGTTTAAACTGCCACATATGCCCATTGTGATTTACCATTAAACATTATCCTTGCACGAGGACCTTTTCACGTCAGTACCTAATGCCCACAGCTTTAGGTATGTTGGGATAAAGCTAGAAAAAAAAATACATTAGGGGTAATACCTTACGGAAACACAGAGGTGCATGAAAACCAGCAAATGTACTCTACATAAAAAATTCTAAATAATGCAGAGACTGCGTACAAAGCATTGCACTCACTTTAGTACATATGAATACAAATAAAAAAATAAATAGCTTATGTGAATGTATTTTTATACGCATAATCTCTGTGCTGGTAGTTATAGAGAAAGATTTTCATTTGCTCTGCATGTTATCCATCTTTATTCCCTTTTTGTAATACGCAGAACAAAGTGCTATCTATAGTCAATGAGGTCTAGCGGAAAAAAAGCTGCCGTTTCTCCGAAAAAAATAAGTCTATTCACATTTTCTGTATTACCTATTTTAGAAGGGGGACTTTGTTTATTTCAAATGCACAGAACAAATGATGTATGAACAAGGAAAAATAATCAATCTCCTCCGAGTTAAAATTACAGATCACCCTTCCGAAATAGGCTTAGTGAATTCGAGATAATTCTGACAAGCTGAATGGACTTACGCTGGTTATTTGAATTTATATGATTTTACAGTACATTGGTCAGGTTATAAATACAGAAAAGAAAACAGATGATAGGAAAAGAGATCAAGCTGAGAATGAATGCTTAAAGCACAAAATTGCATAAACAAGGATTTACCGCAAGGACTGGGAAAGATTTCAGAAAATCCGATTTTTATTTAAAGACACACAAGACACATTGTGAAAGTGCAAAGACAATACATTGAAAATAGAAATAAAACAGATCTGATGATAGTATTATTGTTGCAAATCCACATGCCTTGCAGCTTTTACTTCTTTTACCTGTGTTTACCCGAGATCTGCCCTGAGCTGAAAATTGTAATACTGTTCCTCTTATGTAATTCAATACCTAATAGCATTTCCAGTCATCAGAATGCATGAACTGAAGTGCTGCCTATGAGCATAGCATCTCTATCACACCTGTAATCAGTTCATTCCCAACAGCTGTCTTTTTATGTTTTAAATTTGGCTATATATGCTGTCAGACAGCACAGAACATTAAGCCCATGGAGAGCATTCTGTTGAGATGGAGCCTTTTTGCCTGTGGGGCAGAGGAGGCTTAAGCTGTAGGAGAATTTTGATTTCCATTATGGTATCAAGAAGGATTCTTTTTCTTTTGGAGCATAATTGGGGAATTCTTCTTGGGGGATCGCTTCCTTTAGATGAACAGCAGAATCAGTATTTGTAAAGGGTTAAACTTGACAGGCGGGATATTCTTTTTTTTGCAACTTACATTACTATCTTACAATATAAGTCACGTATTCCACTACATCCCAGAGATGCTCTATTGCAGTGGTACCCAACTCCAGGCCTCAAGTAACCCTGACAGGGCAGGTTTTGAGGATCACCTTGGGGAAAAAAAGACTGAATACTGCAATCACTGAGCAACAAATCATTTCACCTGTGCTGTGCTTCGGATATTTGACAAACCTGGCTTGTTAGGGTACTTGAGGACCAGGGTTGGTAACCACTGCTCTATTGGATCGAGAGCAAGGTCTGTATAGACTTTTGTTGATCAGTGAACTGTTTATTCTGATTTAGGGCACCGGCACACGAGCGTTTGCATGCGTCTGCACTTCCCTGAGTCTGTGCCGTTTTGATGGGGAGGGCCAACCAGCAGACGTGAAAAAGCCCTCCCTGTCAAAAAGCTACACAGACGCTGACGGGGATACAAGGCGCGATCCTCCATAGGAGGATTGCGCTTTGGACGCTGAGTGCACAGAGTGCAAGGAACGTCCACTCTCACGGAGGCTCCTTCCTCTCTTTACAAACGCTCGTGTGCCGGTAGCCTCAAGGTTAGCGGGTCTTGGCCAGGTCCACCTTGTCTGTAATAATCATGGAAATCACATTAGTCTTAAAGATCAATGCAATATCTTAACCATTTGCTTACCCCAATCCAGTACACCTCCATGCTGTCCTCTCCTGGAGCAGAGCTTACATAGTACTGCAATATTAGCCAATAGCCATCAGCATTGACATCTGTAGATTGCCTCTTCTGTTCTCAGCTGTCACTCATGCTGGTGGCATGCCACCAAACATAAGTGGCAGGGATTTATTAATTTTTTTAACACAGAATAACTACATTTTTTCCTGTACTGTATGTGTGTTAACAAAAAAAAAAGCTAAGCACATATATTTGGAGTGACTCCCTGTCAAATCTGCCCAACCTCTGGTGGACACACTGGCATGCATGGCCCGTTGCATTTGGGTGTGCACACAGAACATTTATTAACTGAAAACTTATATTTAGAAGATTGGACAAAATACAGGTTTTTCATTAGAAATAGCAAGCCTGTAATCCGCGATACAGTCAGTTTTTATGCTATTGATCATGAACCAGATAAGGGACAGCTAAAATATAAATGTAAGATGTGAATGAGGACCTCTTCACCCAACATTAGGGTGTGCCTGGACACACCAGCCCCTGCACATGCCTATGGGTGGGCATTACAGTTGCACTTTAAGTATCCCTTAGAAGATCAGAAGATTGTGACCTGGGAAGCAAATAGTTGGCAAAAATAATCAGATGAAACTTAAACAATGTTATCAAGTAGACCAGGTTGTTTCAAAGAAAATATTTCCTATGCATTTCTATTAACAGTTACAGTTACAAGTATTTATAAAGCACCAACAAATTCCTTAGCGCAGTATAAAGAATGTAACTATGTTAACAGATTATAACTTTTAATACAAGCTACTTTCCACAATGTACAATAACCATGGTGTCTACATGTCGTAAGGATAATAATTATATATATACACACACATCAACAATCCAGAATCCCTGCACTCAAAGTCAGTCTCACAGGAAGAAAATTTGCTGGTGGTGTCACACGTCAAATGCATGGAACCATGAACGAGACACACTCTTTGGTAACAATGTAACAACACGTCTTATTAACTACACAAAGTGATACAGCATCATTAGTAAAAACGCTATGTACATATATAATATGTCATCAGGGAGAAATCCAAAGTAACTCCGGAACTATGGACGAATAATTTAATTGAAAAGCTGTTGTGGGTACGTCATGGTTGATATGAGTAACGGACAAAAAATTGCATTGAATTTTATTTTGCTATAATAATACAACATGATCCACATTCAAAAAAATAGTACGCGAGGTACAGATCACATTAAGTTCTTAGATTTCTATGCACTTTGTGCTATGTAGTCCTCAAGCGGCTATTGTATCCAAAACAATCAGCTGTTAAGTTTGAAGGTTCAAGAGATATATTTATAAATATAATTTGCCAATACAATGTTTAGATTACATGTGAATCTCCATGAAAGTGAGTTTGATATCTTCATATTCTGTATATGGCAAGTCTAAATATATGCCACGAAACACAAAACATATAAAAGGCTCAACCTTTAATACTTTAAAAAAAATCTGTTTTCTGAATGAATAAATATATTTTTCCCCTCTAACGTAAACTAAATGCATATGGCAGACATTTTATTTAAGAAAAAAAGTTAATCATTTATATTTATATAGCAACAGAGAAAGCTTTTCCCATTAGCTTTTGAAAACTGCATGAAGGCTGCCAGCAAAAATGAATTATGAGTTAATCACATTCACCACATCACGAGCTCACTTTGCATGAAATAGCTGACCTTGAGAAAAATAGAGGAGAAATGTAACTAAGGGAAGGGTGGAAACTAAGATGCTAAACCCAAAACAGAAGTTTGTAATTTAAAATGATTTACATTTCACAATATCAATTAGACAATTTTTAAAAGATTTGATTTTTTTGATTAGTAAATGTGTTTGGTGCACCTTGCAAACAGTTTCCAAAGTAAATCCTAAAACAAAGCTATATAGAGGATAAAGGAATACTCAAAATTTTTTAAATAAGCAAATTTACATTACTTTAATCTTTTAGCCATTTTGGGAATATATCTCTTTGCAAAATTTATATTATTATAATTATTAGAGGTGTGCACATCTGAAAAATTTGTTTCGTTTCAAAATTAGTCTGAAACAGAATTAGTTTAAATACCGATTCGTTTCATAATTTTGTTTGTAATTTGGGATTGATTTGAGTTTACGATCACTTAAAAAAATTAAAAAAAATAAAACCCTGCTCAATTACTGTTAGATTAGGGTTAAAAATTTGGGTTAAAAGGCAAGCTCGGGTTAAATATTGAGCTATCTATTGGCCTGTGGTGCTGAATACAACAGATTCAGAGCCACAGCCAATTGACAGGGAAGGGGTGCTTTGTGAAACAGTAAAGCAAAACAGATTTTTTTCATAATTTCGTTTGTAATTTGGGATCGATTCGAGGTTTAGGCTCACTAATAAAACCAAACAATAAATCCTGCCTCAATTACTGTTAGATTAGGGTTAAACATGCGTGTTAAAAGGCAAACTAAGGTTAAATTGCCGTTTCGCTGCAGTGTGCATAGAAGAATCATTCAATCAATGGTTCTCTTGTGAAACAGTATAACGAATCAATTTCGTTATATACGTTTTGTTTTCATTTCAATTCGGATGAAACTAATTTGTTATTTTGAAAGTACTTCTGAAATATGAATTAATGAAATTTCAAATGAATTGAGATTCGTTACGAAACAAATGCACATCTCTAATAATTATCATCACCAACAGGTTCCTTCAGTGTTTTACGATAACCAATGGGAATGAGACTACATTAAAACAAAGGAACAGAAACAAGAGGATTAGATGGAGTAGAGGAAGACAAGAGAAGTTTTATTAGACACAGGATCACAAGCACTAGTTTTTCAGAAATGGTGAGGACATGGAAGTGATATCTATCATGATGTTGGGGGTATTTGGCTGGGGTCAGGCGAGTGCACTACGTGAGCCCATACTGACGTCCATTGCAGCATTGTGATACTTCGACGGGGCTTGCCACATGCAGTAGCAGGCACAAATTGTGCGCTTTACAGCAGACGTGCTGCGATCGTGCTGAAAGCCTCCCCATCGAAGCTCTATGACGCACGTTTGACGGGGATGCAAAGACTGATCCTCCATAAGAGGATCGAGCCTTGCAGCGCTGAGCGCACTAACTGTGCTTAGCGAGGTGGCCAGACGGGCATCAGAGTGGAAGGAACGTTCACCCTCATGGACGTTCCTTCCACTCTCAAAAACGCTCATCCGTCTGACTCCAGCCTTTTAAGTATATAGTTTTGCAACCCATATTTTAAATAAATTATATTTTTTTTTCAACAAAATAGCCTCAGTAGTGAAGGGTTAAGTCATTTTTATGTAAATTATATGCTGCTTTCCTTGCGATAGATATATATATATATATTGTATATTTTATACTACAGTACATTTTCAGATTTTCTTTTGATACCAAGCATACAAATGCAACACACAACTTAGGTTAAAAAATTTGAGGCACGCAACGGAAAAAATATAGTGCCATACACTTATGCTTTGAGGAATGTCATAAAGAGATGCACATATTTTCCAGTTTTGCCTACAATATATTTTGGATATTTGTACTTCAGAGAGCCAAATTTTGCAACAATGCTAAACAATGGCATTTAGAGGATAACCCCTTGTGTGTTTTTGTAGGATACCCAATTTAAGGCAAAACAAAAAAGAGCAGGGAACAAGGCCAGGGTGAATGCGTGGGAATGATACACCTTAACAATTTTTTTCTGCAGGAACTCTTTCCCCATTTTAATTGCAGTGATGGCAAACCTTGGCACCTGAGAGGTTTCTGAACTACATGTCATGTTATACCCAGCCAGCTTAATTGTGATCAGGGGCGGACTGACAACTAATGGGGCCCCCATGCAATAGAAGACCATGGGGCCCCCTTGTGCTGCACCCACAGAAGGCCACACCATACAAAACCCCACAAATACAGTGCAACACCCAAATGTACATTGTTGTGCTAAAGAATTTATTTATTAACCCATTAAAATAATCTTTTTGTGCGAATAAGATCCACTTTGACCCAGCAGCGAATTGGGGAATCCATCGCATCCCCTCTAGACTTACAGATGGTGACCGCTCTGCTGCAGCAGCAATCACCCTCGCATTGCAGCTAAGGCTGAGCCGCAGCACAAAATGTCCCTGTGGCAAATGCAGGAAACTGTCAATCACATTAACCCTTTCCTTGCAGAGGACATGTGGGGAATGGCCTCATTCACTCCCGCTATATGCGGGGAACGTTCCCCACACGTCCTCCGCTTGAGGGAGCACCCAGAGAGATACTCACCTCTCTGTCCGAGGTCCCACAGCGTCCTGACTTCCTTGAAGTCAGACGCTGAATTTATACCCCTCCCGACATCAATGACATCATTGCGTCATTCGCAATGGCGTCATTTTCAGTTGACCCCCCCGGCAATGTCGGGAGATTGCCTAAAAACAGTGTTTCCCAACGGGGTCAGTAATGCCTCCCAGTGGGCACTGATGCCTTCCATGGGGGGCGGTAGCAGGTCCAGAGGCAAATGGGGGCATTAAGGCGGTCAAGGGGGGAGGTAGCGTATTTTAGAATTTAATAATATTTATTATTAATTTCTATGCTTGACATTTTTCATCTTATTGTTATTTTAGTGACAGCGTTGAATTTTGTACGTAACTAGTCATCAGAGAGTTAATTGAAAATAAATTAACCCCTTAGGGTGTAAAATAAATTTTGCAGCTCAGATGTAGATAATTGCTAAAAGGGGTTACTTTTTATAGTTATAAAAGTGAAAATATATATTTTTATTTACAGGGTTATTCAAAGAGAATCGAAAAGCCACCGCACGTTCGGTGACTTTTCGTTCTCTTCAATTCGGTTCGATTTGGCGATCCCATTTCGGCCACCCTGCGGTGTATTCAGCAAGCACCACAGGGTCCCTGAATTGCAGGGAATGGGCACCGCAAACCTGCCGAAAACTCACCGAAAAACGAGTGCGAACGCACACCGAAACCGCAAAAACATCTGGATTAACCCACCGAAAACGCCGGAAAAACCCGAGCAGCCACCGATCACACGCAGCGCAGCCGCTGGAAAAAGCCAACACCGCAGACGAATGCAGTGAATAAATTAGAAAAACAGTGAAACACTGTTTGCAAAGAAACTACTGAGCGAAAATGTCTGAAATTTACATGTGAGGTCCAGGGACTGTTACAGAAAGAATAAGTTTTAAAGAAAAAAAAAAATATCAGAATTTTTCTTCCCGAAAAATGCTTAAAATATCCTAAAAAAGCTATAGATAAAGAGACTCTTTACTGCAGAATATTATACTCAACGGTTTATTAGATGTTGAATTAAAACGGGAATATTTTTAACATTGAAACCTATGGGATTCGCCAGAATAAATCTGCTGAATTAGGCTAGGGTCAGACGAACGCATTTTTCGCGTTGTCCGTGAAAAAGTGCATTCAAACGAATGGACGTATTTTTTCACGGAATACGCGTTTGCGGTCATACGATGCGCATTTTCGGCCGTGATTTTGTACGGATCATCAATAAAACACTTTTTGCGTCTGGACGTTATGTTGGCCGGACATTAGCAGCGTCTGACGTCTCCTAATTACGCACACATGCCGCTAGCGGATGCAGCGCACTCTGTACGTCAGTACTAGCGGTATCAAGTTCTCGAAAAAATGCGTTTGTTTGCCGCTTGCGTTGCGCGGCCGCACTTTTGTGCGCCCGTACTCCGTATATTGCCCATCATTGGCCATCATTTGCTGCTACTACGGCCGTAATAAAGTGCGGCTGCACGCGAGTTCGCACTGCGTTAGTCTGACCCTAGCCTTAAACCACCGAACACCAGGGCAATTTGGCAACTTTTCACTGCTGGTTTTGTTCTCTGAATAGTCAAAGCATTGCTTCTCTATGGGGATTTCACTGCCCTTGAACAGGCACCGAACAGGCACCATATGTGCAGGCAATTCGCCAGGATTTGGCGAATTGCCTGCTCTCTGAATAGCTGAATGGCCAGGAAAGGTAACCGAACACTGAATTTCAGCGTTCGCTTACCTTTCGGCCCCAATTCGGAGCTCTTTGAATAACCCTGTTACTTTTTCTGAACACTTGTAATTTTTTCTCTGCCAGTTATTTCTGACAAGGAGAGAAAGGGAATTGGCAAGCCAATGTATTGTAATATCGGTTTGCCATTCATGTCACTGAAATCCCAGCATATACAGTACTTTTATGGATAGGAGTTTTTGATTGCTGTGACTGACAGTGCTTGAAATTTACTGTGATCCCAGCATGTACAGTGCTGTTACTAATAGGAGTAATTGCTGTTAACAATCACACTCCTATCACTCTCAACCAACTCTCAGTCAACCAATACATACTGGTATCACTGAGACACACACACTGACTGAAAAACAGTGCTTGGCATGCATTGGAACTGGCTGGAAAAGTGAGAGACAGAGACTGGTATAGTTTGGGAAGGAGGATGCAAGGAGGAGATATGGGCACAAACTAGGGGGATGTGCAGGGCAGAGGGTTGGGGAGAGGAAATCCGAATTTGTGATGTCATCGCACGCATACGCAATGACTCCTGCGGCCCAGGGGGCAGTCCCACAGCATGGCTGACATCGAAGATGTCAGCCCACTGTGACTGCAGTCCCTGCTCAGTGCCAGATCAGCCCCTGATTGTGATTAAACTTTATGGGACATATTGTTCTGAAACATCACTGTGCTTGGGTATCAATTCACAGCTGCAGGATCCTAGAGTCCTGAACACCACATGGAGGCAAATGGCAATCTCACACACTGATTCTCACTGATGGATTCCAAAGTAATTACAAAAGGATAAAGAAAGCTAAGGTGCAGGCACTGCTTTTGTCACTTTTAGCTTTCAAGCTATTAAAATGGCATCTACCTTTTCACACAAATAGTAAAATTTTAAAAAGTGATAAATTCAGATTAACCTCACAAATCTCATTACAATACAAAGTGTTAGATGTGTTTAATCATATCAATCTCTATATATGACGTTCCATTACAGTTACTGTATATTCATGACTCGAACACACAGTTTGCTTTATTTGTATATAAACCTCTGTGATGCTGGGTTACTATAAGATAGAAAAATATGTTGTATGGAGATGGGGAGGATAAAGTAACAGGGGGTTAGTGAGAGGGAGATAAAGGATACACCCCCACCTGTTCATGCACACTTATCAATTAAATATACAACCCATGATTTCCTTCACTCATATTAATTTGTAACAATCACACAACAGTATGATATGGACTATCCTTAGACTTACAAATGGAAAATAACAACTTCCTCCTTTGTACCAATACATAGGAATTGTGTGCTAGTTGAGCTCTAAACACACAAAGCTGTCAGTGTCTTCTATAAATCCCATAAATCGTGTCTCAGCCTGCATACAGCAGCAGCTCCTATATACACTGAGAGCTGACCCATTCACCGGTCTTTGAGTGAACTGGCAGTACATCAATGTATAGTAACTATCTCAACAGTACAGCAGTATATAGTACAGCATCATTATAGCAGTATATTGAATGGAAGGAGTTTCTGACATGAAAAATAGAACAAGATCCCAACGGCTTTCTGGATGGAGTAGAGGTAACAACACTGCTCTATAACCGTGGAGACACAGGTTCGATCCCAGCAAGAGCACCTCTCCAGTAAGTGTCCTTGGGCAAGACACCTAACGGTACATGCTCGCCACCCAGGACATACTTGAAAAACGAGAGAAATCTCAATGTACCCTTCCTGGCAAAATACTTTCTCAAAAACAAAACTGAGCCTCGTATAGTGTATGTATAAGCAAATGCACTGTATGTGTGTACTTTATGTACAGTACGATTTTAAGTATATGTGTATACGGTTTATGTGTGTCTCAATTTTATTTTATTTCTGCATCAGGGCGCGTTACTGGAGTGTGTAGAGGATTTTTGCAAGCTGCTGCACTTCTTTTTTAGGATTTGACCCTTGAAAAAGAGGTACAATTAGGATCAGAAGTGGGCACTATGGTCAAACTGTCTGCTATTTGTGGACATTGCAGTATTTTTTTTTACATTACATTTAGGACATTGGGACATTTCGAGGAGAAATGGAGACAGTGATGTATTGTGGCAATAACATATGGAACAATATTGAAACAAATAGACCAACATAAACATAAGAAAATAAGGGGTCTGAGAAAACTTTTATATGTGAAAGGCATTTGTAGAATATGCACCAGTTGCAAATGCCAATTGCTTTAAGTATTAGCTTATACATGTACAATAGCTTAATTTTAAAAACTGGATTTAGCACATAATTTCCATGTTGCCAAAATGTATGATTATGTTAGGATATACTGTTTTTAAACAAAAATACCAAACGTGTTAATGTATTGTTCTTCGAGTGTAGTGTAAAGAAAAAAATAAATAATAAAATTAGAAAAACAGTATTTTTAATCCTTTTTTTTGGTTTGGAAGAAAAAATGCTAAATGAATAAAAGAAAAATAATTTTATAAAAAGAATATAATTTTATATATTCAAGTGAAAACGTGTATTATCTAAAACGTTTGAAGGACGATGCTATATTGCTTTAAAAAACTGTGTCTTAAATGTAAACTTTATTATTGTTTGAGATCATTGCCATCATAGCAGATGAGTAGACTTTAATTTATCCTTGACTCAAAGGCATAAAAGTTGCATATATGAAGAACACCAACACTTGACAGAAAGACGGAAAGAGCATTGTATTGCAAAATCACTGAGAATTAAACAGCAAGCATTTTACTTTTCAGATTTACAAGACATAAAGAACTATACCGTTTGAGAAAAGAAAAAAGGCAAATTATTCTGAAAATAGCACTAAGCTCCCTTCAAGAAAGGACATCAATAGGGAAAGATCACCAGAAAAAAAATGAAATACAAGGTATGGTAAGCAGGGATGATTTTGTAAAACATGACAGACAGTTTAATACTGATAGCAGCATCCTAGGCGAATCTCACACAGGGAGTCTCTCTTCCTCAAAACAAGTCAAGCAAATTTGTTTGGCAGAGCTGATAAATCACAACAGGATTCAGAATATAACTAGCGGAAAATGTCTCATATGTCCCCTCCCAACATCTTCCCTACCGTTTTGAATTAATGATAACATACGAACATTTTTCACATAATATAATTCTATTTATCTTGAATTTAAGCATTGTATGCATGAAAAATATGCCCGATTTGAACATTCCGACGTAATACTAATTAGCCGACAATTTATTTTGTGAATATGTAATGACTATTTTAGTCTCCTTTCTCCACCAGATACTGCATAATGTGTCTCTTTAGCTTCACAGGTTAAATCCTCACATTCAGTGTTTAAATATAGCAGTGGTGCTAATTGGTACAGAACAGTGACAGAGCAAATATAAACCGGCTGATGGTTAATAATTTTCCCCAGGATTACAATTCTACCTACTTGTACCTGTTAAAGTACATTTACAAACAATAAACAGGAAAGAATGTTGATGTTCAAATAGAGGAACCTTTACAGTGAAACTAAGTGGAGTAAGTAAGCATTGTGAAAGCTGGCTCTAGGACAAGTGAAGGTCAACTACGAAGCACCTTGATAATGAAAAATGACCGCATTCTTATAATCATCATTTCTGGATTATAACCACAGGAGCATTGGCTTATAGGTAGGTCATTTCTCACAACAGATAGGTCAGAAATAAAGCTGTTACGTTACTATAAATAGTTTTTTACTAGATGTATGCAGTCTAAAGATTTTAGGTTTAGACAAATGGATTAGTCTGAAAAATAAACTTATTTCAGGTTCGACGAATATGTCTATTTGTGCTTCGGATACAGGCTAAATAAAATCATCCAACATTAGAAAAAAAAAAGTTTAATGTGCGCACACTTTTTTTAAGAATCTGCCTGGTTTAGTCGATTGGTCCTCCATTTCTAAATCAAGCTATTGATTTAATTAATCAGATACTTGGTTTAATTGGTGTTATCAGTTTAAGCTGTACATCGGCTTGTCTGTGGGCAACCTTCCATGTTGAGAAATGTTTGGTGTGGTCCTCAAAAGGCCTGGCTGTATCATGGTGTACAAACCAAAAAATTCTCACAAGATTTTTTTTTGTCTACAACATGACTCTGCCGGGGTTTAACAGAAACCGCTTATGGCTCTTACAGGACCTCATTGTCACGAGTATGGGGGGGTCTGAGCTCAGTAGGCAGGAACACACTGTATGGTGTAGGGTGGTTGACAGAAGGTGCCAGGATACTTGGGAGGCACTTGGAATGTACCTTGGGGTGGTAGACAGAGTACAAAGGGATTCCAGGCAAGGTGGGTAGTGGGTATTCCAGAGAAAGTAGTCAAGGGACAGTCCATGGGTCAAGGGCTGGCAGAAAGTGGCAATCAGTAGGCAAATTGGAGAGTCTGGTACACAGTTAATTGCAGGAGCCGATCAGAGTATGATTTGATTCCATGAATCAAGGAGCGTCAATGCTGAAGCATTGAGGGAAAGGAGGGTGATCCTTTATACAGGGAGGTGTGGTGTGTTTCTGTGCTTACGTGTTTGAGTTCTGGTTACTAGTGCTGAGCAGGAGGGCAGCACTTTACATGTGCTGCCTAGATATAAATGGCAAGCACGGTGCAGTCAGCAGCAGGGGACGCATGACACTCACCAAACTTTTCTCTTCACAGAAGCTTGGACCTGTGACTTCACCCAGATTTAGTGTTGCATGACTGAGAAAGGTCATATGGAGCTCCACACACACACACACACACAGTGAATAACGTTAGAACCAAAATGCAAATTGCGTTTCACTTCGGTTGGGATTTCTTTAGATAGGTTTCAGATTTTGAACAAATTGCCTGAAAGCCTAAAAATGTCAGATGATTCATGATTCGTTCAAATCGGAAATCACATATCTTGTTATTTATCAATAATCAATATCAACCAGGCAGTCAGGTAAAAAGCTCCTCATCCCCCATAACAGAAAAGTAGGACTATAATGAGGCTATGATCAGGACGTGACAATAACAGCAAATATGAACTATATATCCAATTTCCTGATTAAACTTACAAACTTTAATTTTCATAATTGCAACAAATACTTTCATAAAAGGTATTCATTTTTTTAATATATTAAATGTTTACCTTATTTTATAAGATAATTATAATGCAATTAACAATAAGCATTACCCAAATTATATTATATTATTATACCCCATAAATAAACACAGGTGAACATTGATTAATTAATTTCTACTTATTTCACATAATAGCACAAAGTATCCCTGGCAAAGAATTCATTGGAACACATATTTACAATAACAAAAGGAAACGGGAAAATCCTCTTGCATTCGAGGCACGTCCAAAGCTCCCTGAAAGCTGTAATTCTGTTCATGTCCATTAAAAGAACAAACAGCAACAAGGATCCGTTGTAATGAAGAAACCACAAAAGAAAGTTATATTATGAAGCCCAAAATATGAAGCTAGTCAGAAAGGCTGAACTAGAATATTTAGCTATATTTTTTCTGTTGTTCTCTTTAATGATGTAACATTATCTCAAACAAGCAAAGTGCAAATATAAACATAATTTGAATTTGTCTTATGCATAGATAAAGCAAGCGCTCGTTATTTCGTTTTAATTTCCATTTTCTTATACACAGGCATAACTAGACCTCACTTGGCCTCAGATAAAGTCCATTCAGAGTGTCATTAAATCATTTCTACTGTGATTTTTGCTTCGATCTTTACCTCAACCCCTTGTGTGACTTCCACATTTTTCCCTTATCCGTTATGTGTCCATTGTTTCTCTTGTGCTTCTTCCCCAATGAACTGAGGCAACTTTGCCTTTGAGCTTTATTGCCTTTTGCCGCTCATAGTTACATAGGCTGAAAAAAAGACATGCGTCCATCAACTTCAGCCTTTCCCACATCACCTACTGTGGTTGAATAGACATGTGGGTTTTTTACCTTCTTTAGGATCAGAGAAAGGTGAAACTCAGGAGAATGACTGGAGAAGTTAAAATTCTAGGTTAAAATAGCCAAACCAGAAAAATTCTCCCATTTATCTCTCTTTCCAAATCGGCTATTTGGTCTAGATTGTGCTCTTCTCCTGCCAGTTCTCCTGGTTTTTACCTTTTTCTGAATAACCCTGCCAGTCTAAATCGCTCGCCAACATGCACTCCTGTGCCATGGTTTCTCATGCAACTGCTATACTACTCTCATCCTCTTTACTTTATGACATCCCACTGCTATACTCCCATCAGTCCCTAGTGCCTCTTTCCGAATCCCTTCACAAGTCACTGCTCCTCTACCTTAAACTATTTTGCGCCCTAGACATAATCAGCTTTTTGTGCCCCCCCCTGAAATATTGTTAACTATTGAAATGCGGGGGGAACGCACACACTGTGCACGGGTACGCACACGGTCGTTCAGTGCCCATCTTACCCCTCCGCTGGTCAGGCCCGTAATTGGTCTGTGCCTCTTTCTTTCGCCCTTTCACCCTTTCTTTCTTTCGCCCTTTCTCTTTCTTTCGTGCTTTTTCTTTCTTCAGGGCCTTTCTCTCTTCCTTCTGCCTCTGGTGATGCCCACACGTCATCTGGAGGCTCTGCGCATCACCATAAGGCTAGGGTCAGACGAACGTTGTCCGTGAAAAAGTGCGTTCGAACGAACGTACGTATTTTTTCCCGGAATACGCGATAGCGGTCATACGATGCGCCTTTTCGTCCGTGATTTTGTACGGATCATCAATAAAACACTTTTTGTGTCTGGACGTTATGTTAGCCGGACATTAGCAGCGTCTGATGTCTCCTAATCACGCACACATGCCGCTATGCGGCCGCAGCGCACTCTGTACGTCAGTAGTAGCGGTTTGATGTTCTCAAAAAAATGCGTTCGTTGGCCACTTGTGTTGCACGGACGAACCTTCGTGCGGCCGTTCGTCGTATGTTCCCTGGCATTGGACGTCATTTGCTGCTAGCACGGCCGTGATTTCGTGCGGCTAAACGCACGTGAAAAATGCGTTCGTCTGACCCTAGCCTAAGATTCCCACATCTGTGCCGATAGCGGGGGTATGCGAGCTGCCACTGCCAGTTACAGGAGCCGCACAATGAGGAATGGGTATAATAATAGAACACAGGTTGGGGCCAACTGTGCCCCCTAGGTACCATTGTGCCTTAGGCGGTTGCCTAGCTTGCCTAGTGGGAGCACCGACCCTGCTTACACCTCTCATCCCTTGTGTCTCTACTCCATTCCCTCTGCCTGTGTCACATACATTTAGCCAGTAGTCACAAATTTGCAGACACATTACACAAGTGCACACATTTCCATGCACATGGTTATGCAGCATCCTTTGGGACGAAGAAAGTAACCATGTAGAGATTACATAGCATCATGAGAAGTGAAAGCTATATTAAGATCACAAAGTGCTAAAAGGAGATTTAGTTGCTCAGGTTTTAAGTGCAATTTTACAGCTTTAGGCAAGTAAAAAAAAAAACGACAAGCGGCATGGCACGTGCAGACTGCTGAGGCAACCATTCCAGACAAATCCCAACTGCACCAATCAAAAACAACACAATTCTTAATTTTCAGCTTGAATATAAATAATGAAATAGTCATTCCATTCCATGGCATATGACTGGGGTAAAGCTGTTGTAGCTGAAGTGAAAGACATTTGAAGAGAATAGTTGTCCTTGTCGACAGAATTTGCTTTTGGAAATTTTTAAATGCTCTAAAAAAAATCTTCATTATAAGTACCAAAAATTGCTGTATGGCTTATAATCCTAGTTTTAAACCTTTTTGGCAAGAAATTAAGTAAAACAGTTAGAACGCCAACAAATTCCTTAGCGCTGTACAATGGGAGAGACAGAATAACAAATATACATACACATTATGCACACGGAACAGAAGGAGGGAGGACCCTGCGCGCGAGCTTACAATCTAAGAGGAGAGGGGTAACACGCTAGGTTTGGGTGAATAGAGTAAGAAGTGGCGGGTTACAGGAGGGCTGAATGGGAAGAGGAGCAGGAAATGGCAGTGGGGAGATCATGGTGTGAGCCTATAGGCTTCTCTAAAGTATTGAGTTTTCAGAGACTTCTTGAAGGACTGGAGAGATGGGGAGAGTCTGATGTTGCGGGGGAGGGAGTTCCATAGAACTGGGGGCAATTCGATGGAAGTCCTCAATGCTAGAGTTAGGGGTGTGGGTACAAGGAACTGATAGCATCAGATCACTGGCATAGTGAAGTGGTCGGGATGGGATGTACCTGCTAATAAGGGAGGAGATGTAGGAAGGGGCATGGTTATGGAGGGCTTTGTATGTGAGCACCAGTATTGAAATGGATTCTAAAGGAAACGGGGCCAGTGTAGAGATTGACAGAGGTGCAAGAGGTGCGGGAGGTGAGGTGAACGAGTAAGGCACAGGAGTTCATTACAGACTGCAGAGGGAGAATCTGGGATCTCTTAAAGCCAGAGAGAAGGAGGTTACAATAGTCAAGGCAGGAGATAATAAGAGACAGATCAGATCATTAAGCTACAAGGTGCCCCTCATATTAAACCTTATTTTTAATCAACATGATTTTTTTATAAAAAAAGTGCTTTGAAGTGAGAATCGACATAGGTATATAGCAATTGTAATGACTATTATCTAGTTTATACCGGTCTTATATTTATTTATGGTCATAATTGGTTATTTAATTTCTCAATGACCAAACAGATTTCAAAGGATTGTCATGACGCATTGCTTAAATATTTTAGAGATTACTTGGCAGTAGCAGCTGTGAACGTTTTTGTCACTGTAAATGGAACAGGACAACTTTCAGATTTTTTTTATGTGATGTTTAAAAGCTGGAATGTAATGACAGAGTTATTCAACCATTCCACCATGATCCTCAAGGGGTTCCGTTTTGTAGATCAGTTTGGAGTGAAACCGTGACATAATTATCAACTAACCTATCAAAATGCAGTTGGCAATGCATATCATACATTTTTTTTGTTTCAATGACAATGCGTAAATGATACATGTCAATTTATAACCCAGGTAAATGAAAGTGGTTTTACCCATGACTTAAAGGAACATAATTCTTATACTTTTCATGTACTGTATATCATGCGATAAAGCACTTTAGGCTAGTTAACCCCTTCTGAGTTCCACATTGCACATAGCACTTGAGCAGAACCCAGTTATGAAGGTAATTGTGAAAGATGTTGAAGCGGCTTTACAGTTCAATAACAGAAAAATTGCAGACATACAAATATAAGCACATATAGGTGCATTTCACTGTACTGACAGATAACAGAGCGCTAGACAGTATAATGTAGAAATTATAGGTTCTAGAATTGTCTTCCTAGATAACAATAACAAACAAAATCAATAAATCCACTATATCTCCTAAACGATAGAAATTAGATTTGCTCTGGATCCAAGCAAATTCATCTTACAAGGAGCGTACGGAAAACTGCCAACCTTTCAAAGCTCGTATTTTCATAAAATGATGGGTATGGGACAGTAACAATCTGTAGAATATGGCAGTCATAAATAGTGAAAAACATGATTAGAGGAAATGACTTATGATAAACCAGTCGATTAACTGTAAGAATCTGTTGTACTAAATGCTAGAGTGCTAATTCTGTGAATATTGTCTCAATTTGATTTCATCATGCGGGCTGCACCGTCTGCAGGCAACTGTCAACCTGCCAAGCAGCCTGTAAAAATGAGACATTTATTAGGTTAGATTGAAAGAACATCAACAAGCCAAACCAATGAATATTAAAATGCTAAATATTCTGATTTGCTCTTCTTTTTTGTCAGCTAAATTCCTTATTTATTTTCTAGCCCTGTAGTTTTCAAGACGCATACGCATATTCCATAATCTTTGTCCATATTTCATAGACCGCAACAGAGATAGCATGGAAAAATACTGGAATGTACAGAGCCACTAAAATTATTCATCTTGTAAAAATAGACAGTTCTAAGCATTATAATGTGGGGAAAGGGCTAAAACATCATTAGCATTAATCACATGATGTACGACTTTATTATAGCTGTAAGGTCCTATTAGCAAAGGTCAGAGTGAAGGGCTACAGACATAGTCATTTTACTTCATTGAACAACAGTGTGTGGTTTTATTTTGATTGGAATTTAATAGCACAGATGTGTTTGAGGATGCAAGGCAGTCCATGTATTGACATTTACTGACAAAAGGAAGACATTCTCCTATGGCTTCCTCTGCTAAAGAAACATCCCAGGTAGGAAGCATTAAAACATAATTTCATTAAACGTGGAACATTGTAATTAGAATCAGTAAAATCCACAAAACAAAAAAGTTACGCAATCAAAAAGTGATGTTTCGGCAGCTACTTTGAGTCTCTAAGCTATTCAGTACATAACTAGGAATGCAGCCCACAGGAGAGCCATAGAAAAAAAAACATTTACCTCCATGGAGAGACTCTGGAACCATGTTCAGCAGTGTATAATGGAATAAGTAGTAAAAGGCTCAGCAACCGTGGAGCCCCTGACGCTTTTGAACTACATCTCCCATGATGCTCAGCTACTTGTTAGTTTCAAAAAGCCTCATTGGTAATGTAGCTCCAAAACAAATGGGGGGGGGGGCAATGCTGCTGACCTTTTGCAGTAAAGCGTAAGCCATTCATAGAGCAGGGTCATCATCTGATGTCATGAATGACAATCCTATTTTAATCATGTTCAGATCAAGCGCAAGGTTTTGTCTATGAGATATTTTTTGTAAATCACCACAGTTACTGTATATAAAGTTAAAGGCAACAGCATGGGGTAGAGGACTTGTGTTTGGAGACTAAAGTGTCACATTCTAGTGGGCATAATGTCAACTTTTTATTTGGGAGCTACCTGATTCAGTTTTAGCAGGTGACAGATCTTCTTAGAATATATGGTTTCACAGATAGAACTTTATCTATACCCTAGTTCTGGGTTTTTGAAAGCTGGAACGCACGGAAAGCGCATGCGTGAGAAGGATAACTAACAAGCGAACCTTTTTTTCCCGTGCTGGTAAGAATTGCCCAGCTGGAATTAACTTCAAGGGAATTAATGTGGAACGAGGTTTGGAAATGATTAATGGATCTATGTACAATGTATTTGATGAATTGAGGCTTGGAAGTAATTGGTTTACCTATGTGTATGTAATTAAAAATATTGATAAGACTTTATAAACGGCAGCGGGGATTTAGCTTAACACACTTGTTTTTTGCCAGCTGGTGAAGGCAGTGCACTGTCGAAACGCGTTCTGGGAAACAGAATTTTAATAAATACGCTTTTCTTCACATCCTGCCATTGCTGCATTTTTTCCGTTGGGAGAGGTTTTTGTGAATTTTTCCCAAAAAATTCCCGGGCGAGCATCCCAAGAGCCTGGAGGCTCGATTCTGAGTGAGTGAGCCATTGGCCTTTATCTTTTCTACATTAAAACTTTTACAGATACTAGGGGTATTTCCCTTCATGTTTCTTATTTCTCCCTTACATATGGGGCATCTGGAGAAAAATATCTGAACAGGTTATTAGGTGCCTGTATGGGAAGAAAACACATAAAAAGCTGGATACAATAGAGTCGTTCAAGCCTCTATGTTTGTAAGTTAAAAATTTTAAAAATCTCTATACACTAAGACGTAGTAGGACGTACTGCAACAATTGTTTTTGTATATTTTTTCTCTGCGTATCTTATGGAGATCAAGAGAAGACTCATCTGAAGGCACAAAGATACTTCTAAGAACTGAAGTGCGCTGTACCCATCTTCGAACGTGTTTGACTGTCGTGGTCTAAATAATTGGTTTCATTGAGGAAACCACCAAAAGGGTAAACAGCGACAAAAAATATTGGTGGGAGGGATTGTATTGGTGTGGTGCTCCACTTTTTCTGTTTGTTACATAATCTAACCTTCTAAATTCCAAAAAGTACTTTAAACTGAACCTACATGGTAAAGCTTACTTACATTTCTAGTTGAGTATGCTATCTTTCCACTTAGTTTATCAAATTCCAAGATTCATTTCCTTTGTAGCTCAGTCTCTTTGACCTCATGCCCTTAACTACCGATAGAGATATCTCAGGCTTCATATGCACCATACGGTGCCCCGATAGAGATATCTCGGTATGCTGATCTGCAACCCAATTACAAATGAAATTTGTTTGCTTTAGGGCTGCAGAAGGTGCCCCCAAAGTTTTATCCCTGTGGGCATAATGCTTGAAGAGCTAAAATCAGCTGTTCAAAGCTCTGAAATAACAGGCTTTCAGCAGCCGATGCAGGGAGAAATAGAGGTTTGAGCGGCTGGTCTATTTTCTTCTAACTCAATTTAGCAGTAGATGGCGCCATTTAGTTTAAAATTAATTAAAAATTATTTAATAAAAAAAAAAAACACTGGTTTCTGACAATGTTTTTTTTGGAAAATCAAATGGTAGTGAAGGGGTTAAACTATAAAGTCAAATATTCCCTAACCAATTAGGACCAGAATGGCGGCATATGCAGTCATTAATTGCAGAGTTTTCCTGCCCAGTTTTGGCATAAATTGTCATAAACTGAAATCCCCATTCTGAACAGCATATTGCTTAGAAATTGTGTTTTTTAGTGTTGCTGATATACTGACAAACCAGGCAGATCAGAAAATTACACACATTGAAGATATCACCACCACATTCAATAAAAAAATCAGATCCCTGTTCTGAGCTGCCTTTTATTATTTTCACAATGTGTGCGCAGATTCCTAAATTAAAAACTGAAAAAAGGTTTACGTTTTTTGCCATTTTATTATGTAAAATGATTATACAGTATATAAATATAGTTATACTAGCTATAAATAGATTTCGAACATGAAGATCTGTATCTGACCTTTACAGAATGATATATATTTAATGCACCCCCACATATTATGTAAGAGAAAAATCACAGGCGAACATATACAGCAAAATTTTTAAAATTGCTCTGGTTCTTAACTCACTGCAAAGCCTTGGTCTTAAAAGGTTAAACCACATCCCATCACACCATCTTTGCATGATACATGAAATTCGTCTAATATTGCACAATCAATTTGCAATCTTTCTTTGATTTATAGAGGTGCAGAATTGTATGTGTTAAAAAAAGACATAGGGCTCTATTACACTCTTGACACAAAAACGCACGCAGAATGCACGAATTTTTGTGCAAAGCGTTAAACGTTAACGTGCGTAAAACAACACTGGTATTAAAATCCTCGCGCATTTTTTCATCAGTCAAAAAATAACGTGCATAAAACAGACGTGCAAAAACGCATGCGCAGCAACGTTGCGTGCAGAAATCAGTGTGCAGACTGTTTTTTCACGCGATTCAGCCAATCAGAATTAAGAACCACAATTGTCTCACGTTACGTTTTTGCGCATGTCAAAGTCAATCTGCGCATATATGCTGCATCAATAAAAAATGCACGTATAACTTCTTAATTTTATTGGTTTGGTATGTGTAGAATGAGTAACTATACTTTGCTGTTTTTGGGGGGTTTTTTTTGGCTGGTGTATTTGGTTTCGGCCAGGTTGATAGAATTTTCCATTAACACCAGCTTTTAGAAGTTTCTAAAATTATGCGCACAAAGGCTGTGCGTTACAAACTGCGCATAGATTGTAATACCATCCGCGTACCAGCGCACAAACGCATTTGCGCTCACAATGTTAAGTATAGGACGCGCAAAGTACATTAAGCTCACGCAGTGTTTGCGCAGGGTCACCTGCAGTAGACGTATATGCGCGTTTGTTGCGCTGGGATAATAATACGACGTTCTGCGCAAACGGTTTTGCCCCTCGTGTTAATGCGTTTTTGCGCGGGCGCAAACGTATGCGCAAAGAATGTAATAGAGCCCATAATTAATAATGATAAAAATAAACAAAGAAGCATACATATTTTTATACAAAGTAATATTTTATCTGAGTTATGTTTTTTTTTTACTTCTAGCTTCTGCAGTCCTTTTTGTTCTTTAAAAATTCCATACAAAAATGCCTAATTAGTTTTCGTCAAACTAAACTTTATGTTTTGTGGCATGCCTTCTAAAAGTTGCTAGAGGGATGAATAAACAGTGTAGCAGCCAACTCTTAGCTATGTATTAAGGGTAAATATTTGTTTAATAAATTTGATGTCCTTAGAGGAGGTTATCAAATTTATTGCATAACCATGGGAAATTAAAAAAACCCAGAAAAAAGATAAAGGGATGAAGACCAGGCATTGAAAAGCTTTAGAGTGATCTAATATTATAAAAAAATTATTGTGTCTTTCAAAACACATTTCCAAGTTAGTTCAGAATGTTCTTTTGCTTTTCTTGTATTTTATTAACTCGGATAAACTTCCTGGAGACATGGACTGAATGTTGAAGTATTTTTAATAACACAAAATATTTTTGTGTGCATGATCATACTTTGACAATATCAACATCATAGTAATCTGTTGATAGTTGGTGTCGTAAACAACTTGCAATTTTTAAACTCCTTACACTGGAGCCTCGTGTGCTCTGAAAGTTGTAACACAGATACTTTTGCCCAGACTTACTTATGGATACCACACGATATGCATGAATTTTGAAGATCAAAAACTCAAGAAATATGTAAGTTGAAGAAGCCATTGCGTTTGTATACACATGGTGGGCGTCAATCGAGAGCTTGTCTGATGTCCTGTACTTTCGCCTATTAAAAAAAGCATCATGGTCGTAGACATGTCTCTACGTGCATCCTAGCGTTTTGACACCAACCAAAAATCTGCTTTTGTTCTATCATGTGTGAAAAGGTGTGCACGTACTGCATGTGTTGTTCTCCATATGATCCATCATAACTATAACGGATGTTATGATGCATGTTACAACGGACACATTTACTATGCTCGTGTGACCCAGCCGTAGATAGACTCCATATTGTCACGGTGGCCCATGTCCAGGGAAGTGTTGCGCCTTCGGCCCTTGTCCGGGGAAGTGTTGCGCCTTCGGCCAATGTCCGGGGAAGTGTTGCGGTCGTCACAGCAGCTGATATCCAGAAAGCCTTATTCCCGGGTACTGTGTACTACCGGACAGAGAATGGTGCCGCCCGCGAATCAGATGCAGCATGCAGGAAGGACAACCAATCGCAGCACATGACCGGAGATCCTATAGCAGAGCAGGGCGTCTCCTCTGAGCACCAATAGGAAGTGCTGTGGCTCCATTTAAAGGGCTTCATTTCTCATAGCAAATTGCCTTAGCGTGGTTCCATTTACGCCTAGTGCCTTGTTGTTATTTGCTGCATTCCTATCTGACTGATTTCCTGGTTATTACGATCCCAGCTTGTCTCGATTTCCCTGTATTCTGGCGCCCTAAATTTTGGCATAGTATAAACGGACCTCTATTCCTTAACCCCTACCTAAGTGTGTTTTTGTTTGTCTGCTCGGCTTAACCCAGCCATTATTAAGGACCGGCTAGCTAGAGCACTGTGGGTTACTTCATTCAGCAGGTTGTTTTACTTTGCACTCCGCCACTTTCTTTGTGTTCGTTGTGCTCAGTATTCCTGCCCATAACCATTACTAAGTACCAGTTGGTCTGGGTCTGTTGGCTTATCGTCTACAAGCGGTTACCCGATCCTGACACATATAATGACTAGATCTAGTGTTTAGACTCCGTCCGTGAACAACCCTAGTTGTAAAAAACAGAAAAAGAATTATGCAAATAAAAACTATTAATGCATACTAACATTTTGACAAAATAAGTTTCCAAATATAATTTTACAAGGTTGATACCAGTGGGTGACAGGTAGAATGTCCTTTAATCCCTAGATAAGGAACTCTGACTCAGGCACCCAATCCATACTAAAGATACAAAGGGGAGACTTTAGCCATAACTTCAAATTTTGAGCACTGTGAAACCAGTGTGTATATATATATATAGCCAAATTCGGACGCACTCCGGGGACTTGGGAGATTAAAACTCTCATCCGGCGTAAGATAACTACAAGTGGTGCATCTCTATATATATATATATATATATATATATATATATATATAAATCCTGAGTATAGCAGTATGCAGTGATATATATATATATATATATATATATACACACACAGGGTTATTCAGAGAGCACCGGAATTTCACAGACATTTCAGTGCTCTCCTATTCCCTGCCCTTCAATGAGTTGAATTCGCCGACCCTGCAGCTAATTCGGCATTCACCGCAGGGTCCCCAAAGTGCAGCGAACGAGCCAAGCGCATGCAACAAACTGCTGCAAAACTGCCAAATTGATTGGAAAAACTGCAGAATTGATCCGAAAAAACAACGAATCGATCCAAAAAAAGTCAACAACCTGCCGAACAGAACGCCGACCGGCTGCTGGAAAAATCTGACAAGTCGCTGAACAGGGGTTAAAAAAAACAAAAAAAAACCTCTTAAAACGCGTTTGCAAAATAACTACTGCACGAACATGCCTGGAAATAATAAATAAGGTCCTATGAATAATAATAAAAATGTCTGTTAGAGAAAAAACACAAAATAAAAAAAAGAAACTTTTTGCTGAAAATGAAAAGAATGATTGAATAAATATTTAGTAAACAAAGGGATTTTTTTTTACATTGAAACCTGTTTAAATCTGCCAAATGAAAACACTTAAAATCAGGGCACTTCACTGATATTTCGGTGCTGTTCGGCGTTCTCCGAATAGACTAACCATTTCTTCTCTATGGGGAGTTCACTGCTGTCAAAGATCACCGTATTTCACTGGCAACTCGTCCATATTTGGTGCAACGCCAGCTTTTTGAATAGCCGAATGGCTACAAAAATGCACCGTACAGGGAAATTCACTGTTCGGTGCATATTTGTGGCCAGTTCAGCTCTTTTTGAACAACCCTGATAGCAAACACTGTAAAATCAGCGGCAATTTATTCTTTAAATCATCTTTTGTAGCCATAATTATATGCAATGGAGTATAGATTCTCCAGAATCCTTAATAATACAAAGAATTAAGAAATAACTCACATCTGGTCCCTTGGTGAAGAGAAGGATGTGATACACCACCTCCTCTTCTTTTAATCTAAAGGAGTGAAGCAATACTCCATTCAGCTGGTATTCACTAGTGGCTACCTTTGGCAGAGCTTCTAATATAGTGGCTGGCCCATAATTTGGCTGGTAATATGGAGCATCTAGGACTTAACAGAAAGCACCGTTGCTTTGTTGTTGTTTATTTACTTTAGATATTTTTGACACATTTCAGAAAATAATAATGTATTGTATGTTAACTTGACAGCACTCAGTTTAGGCTAAAATAGTACAATAAAAATAAAAACCTAAGATGAGATTCTTATTTATTGTATTTAGTATTCTATTATGGTTTAACTATAAATTTGCTCTTAAGCTGTTATACATATATGATTATAGAGTAGGCATCAGAGGTATCACTGTACTGTACATGGCCCGAAATAACAATGTGATGTATTTCATTGTTTAGAGCAGATAAAAGCACTAGAATGCTCATAACACATCCATTGCCAATAGTAATGTACATAGGATAAATCCTGCTAATGTAACTTTGCATGTAGTTTGGATTTGCTAGACAGATAAGTGCTTTTCATTTTCCCAAGTTGGTATTTATTGGGTCTGAAATCACACCTTCTTGCAGGGTATATATTTTAGTACCAAAGGGAAATAAAACGTAAATATACTAGTCTCAAATGTGGCACGGATATTGCTCAAATAACCAGTAGAAAATGCTCCTATGGTTAGGCTTAATCAAAGTTTTTTTAAATAAATAATATTTGATATTTTTTCTTCATTTTCAAATATTTATGTAAACATTCAAAAAGCGCAAGCAGGGGGTTTTATTTGTACATGAATTTATCATTTAAATCTCCACAGGGAAAATACAATATCTGTGATTGACAGATGTGCATTCTGCAAAAAAAATTCATGGTTATGTAGTGGTAGGGGTTTGTAGTGAGACAATATTGTAAAGTCGTCTGAATGTTGGAAGGCCCTCTAATGCAGACAAAGCTATAAATTAATTACAGCTTTCTAATTAATGATTTCACCAACACATTCACTCCCGAACATACAGTAAGTGGCCTTAACTACTGGAACGGTTATACAAAACGCTTCCAGAAGTAATGTTAAAGCCTGGAATAGCTATTCCGCTCTTGCTGCAAGCTCTGCCTGCGGCTCTGGCATAGCACATCCCTACTATAAATTATAGTATATATACAGTCATGGCCGAAATTGTTAGCACCCCAGACATTTTTCCAGAAAATCATGTGTTTCTCACAGAAAAGTATTGCAGTAACACGTGTTTTGCTATACACATGTTTATTCCCTTTATGTGTATTGGAACAAAACAAAAAAAGGGAGGAAAAAAAGAAAATTGGACACACAAAACTCCAAAAATGGGCTGGACAAAATTCTTGGCACCCTTTCAAAATTGTGGATAAATAAGATTGTTTCAAGCATGTGATGCTCCTGTAAACTCACCTGGGGCAAGTAACAGGTGTGGGCAATATAAAAATCACACCTGAAAGCAGATAAAAAGGAGAGAAGTTCACTTAGTCTTTGCATTGTGTGTCTGTGTGTGCCACACTAAGCATGGACAACAGAAAGAGGAGAAGAGAACTGTCTGAGGACTTGAGAACCTTAAATTGTGGAAAAATATCAACAATCTCAAGGTTACAAGTCCATCTCCAGAGATCTAGATTTGCCTTTGTCCACAGTGCGCAACATTATCAAGAAGTTTGCAACCCATGGCACTGTAGCTAATCTCTCTGTGGGTGGACGGAAGAGAAAAAATGATGAAAGGTTGCAACGCAGGATAGTCCGGATGGTGGATAAGCAGTCCCAAACAAGTTTCAAAGAAATTCAAGCTGTCGTGCAGGCTCAGGGAGCATCAGTGTCAGCGCGAACTATCCGTCGACATTTAAATGAAATGAAACGCTATGGCAGGAGACCCAGGAGGACCCAACTGCTGACACGGAGACATAAAAAGCAAGACTACAGTTTGCCAAAATGTACTTGAGTAAGCCAAAATCCTTCTGGGAAAACGTCTTGTTGTAACGTTGGGAGCTTCCAGCCCTACCTGTGTGCTTGAGGGCAGCATGTCTGATGCTGCTCGCTGACCAATGCCCGGTTTAAATGGAGACAGGCAGGGAGGTGGTTGCATGAGGCGCAGCTTGAGTGGGGGCGTGGCCTGGTGAAGGTCTTTAAAAACCCTCAGTGTATTCTCAGCAGTTGCCAGATCGTGGTTATCCATACCTGAGCTCCTTGTACCTGACTGCTATATTGAATTAACCCGTTATTGACCTCTGCTTGTTTCTGACTATTCTGCCTTCTGTTGCCCTAGACCATTTTCTTGTACTACGCCATTGCTCTGATATCGACCTGGCTATTCCATTTGACCATTCTGAACTCTGTATTCCTGATTCTGGCTTGGCTGACTACTCCCTGTGTTGTTAACCCTTTCTGTCTAGCTAGTTTACCTGGCCAATTCTAAGGACCAGACAGTTAGAGATCTTTCACGGCTACTCTGTTGGTAGCTTCTGGGCTCTGTGGAGTGTGGGGTGTTAAGTACTGCGTGGTGGAATCTGGGAACCGTGACACTTGTGGATAGATGAGACCAAGATAGAGCTTTTTGGTAAAGAACATCATTCTACTGTTTACCGAAAATGGAATGAGGCCTACAAAGAAAAGAACACAGTACCTACAGTGAAATATAGTGGAGGCTCAATGATGTTTTGGGGTTGTCTTGCTGCCTCTGGCACTGGGTGCCATGAATGTGTGCAAGGCATCATAAAATCTGAGGATTACCAAAGTATTTTGGGTCACACTGTAGAGCCCAGTGTCAGAAAGCTGGGTTTGCGTCCGAGATCTTGGGTCTTCCAGCAGGACATACGTCAAACATACGTCAAAAAACACCCAGAAATGGATGGCAACAAAGCGCTGGAGAGTTCTGAAGTGGCCAGCAATGAGTCCAGATCTAAATCCCATTGAACACCTGTGGAGAGATCTTAAAATTGCTTTCGGGAAAAGGCGCCATTCCAATAAAAGAGACCTGGAGCAGTTTGCAAAGGAAGAGTGGTCCAAAATGCCGGGTGAGAGGTGTAAGAAGCTTATTGATGGTTATAGGAAGCGACTGATTTCAGTTATTTTTTCCAAAGGGTGTGCAACCAAATATTAAGATAAGTGTGCCAAGAATTTTGTCCAGCCCATTTTTGGAGTTTTGTTAGACATTATGTCCAATTTGCTTTTTTTCCTCCCTTTTTTTGTTTTGTTCCAATACACACAAAGGGAATAAACATGTGTATAGCAAAACATGTGTTACTGCAAAGATTTTCTGTGAGAAATACTTGATTTTCTGGAAAAATGTCTGGGGTGCCAACAATTTTGGCCATGACTGTACTATACCTCAAATAGGAGGTGTAAAATTGTGCCTGCGATTAAAAGAATGAGCTATTCCATGGTAGCTTGTACTATCCTGGAGTATTTCTGTCACGCTTCGGGTTAGTCTGGAGCTCAATAGGCAGAACCCAGGTAGGCTGGGAGTGATGGGAGCAGAGTCCAAGGAGGATACCAGAAACACGAGGCTGAATTCCAAGTCTGGGCTTTGGGCTTGAAGAAGGTGATGAGACCAAGCTTGGGGTTCTCTGTTCAATAGGGAGATAATAATTTGTACCTTTATGTGGTCAGCATGAAAGGTACAGGGCTTTAGGGAAAACAGTTGGCAGTTGAAAGGTCGGTATTTGTTGCGTTCACCATTTGTCTGGTAGAATGACCAGAGATTTGAGGGCAGCCATCTCTCCTGGAAGTGTCGCTGGAGGGCTATAACATGGAGGAGGGACTGTAGGGATGGGTGCCACCCCCTGTAGGTCCTGCATCTGGGCCTGGAGGTGATTCTGCCCCTCCTGTAGTCTAGGATGGATTGGTTTAATGCCCCCATCGGATGAATGAGTGTCCAATCGCCTCACCTAGGTCCGCGAGTTCCATGTACTTGTAACAGTGAGGCCCCTAGGGTGCTGGGGAGCCCCCAGGCTGTGAGGATTTTACCCTTTAGGGCAGGTATATGGATAGTTAGCTGACTTTAGCATATACTTGCAGTACAAAAATGACTGTGTAGGAATACAGACACACTGCAAGGTATACTTTGGTACTTAGGAACACAATGAATTCCGCACACTGCAGGACAGGACTTGAAAAACATAAATGCAATACAATGTAAGACAGAACTTAATACGTGAATGTACAATGAATGCAGCACACTGCAAATCCTCACACTCCCAGCCAGGGAGTTCAGACAAAGCCCTGAGAATCACTCACACCATATGGCTTTGTGGCCAAATGCCTGTAAAGTAAAAACACCTGAACTTGAAAATACGAATGCAGTACAATGCAAGACAGAACTTAATAGGTGAATGCACAATGAATACAGCACACTGCAAGGTATAACTCGGTACTTAGGAACACAATGAATTCTGCACACTGCAGGACAGGACCCAATACTTGAAAAATGTGAATAATATAATGCAAGACAGAACTTGATACGTAAATGCCCAATGAATGCAGCACACTGTAAATCCACACACTCCCAGCCAGGGAGTTCAGACAAAGCCCTGAGAATCACTCACACCATATGGCTTCATGGCCACATGCATGTAGAGTGAAAACAACTGAACTAGACACGTACAGACAAATCTAAACAGACAAGATACATACAGAAGAAGTTCCAGAAGCCAAGCCAGGTCATACACGAGTTATCAGATGCAGAAAATACTTAGGGAGCAGACTAGAGAATAACCAGAAATCAGAGCCAAAGAGTCATACACAGATTATCAGAACGTGAACTAGAATAAACACGAGGAACAGGAACGGATCTCAGACTTAGTCTATCATGATCCAAGGTTCAAGGGAAATCCTGGCCCTACATATAGGGCTAAACAGGTCATGTGACCACAGACCAATTAGCTCAACAGATGGTCTGCAAAGCCTGAAAACAAAAAATACACAGGGATCCCTGCTACCACCAGCAGGGGGCAGGGCCGAGATGTGACAGTACTGGCTGGATAATCTGTCACGCTTCAGGTTAGTCTGGAGCTCAATATGCTCTGCACTTTGAGAATGGCCTGACCGCGGTGGTTCCGAGAAGTGAGGCGCCCACCGCCAGGAACCACTGAACAGACTGCCACATGGCCGACCCAAGGGAAGGTGCGGATGAGTCCTGACAATTTCTCACAAAAATACAGACCCAAGAGCTGGTGTTAAATGATTTTGCTTTAGCAAAAAACACCGAACACTTACTAATAAATCCCTTACCTCCAGCGTAATCTGCGGTTTCCTCTCTATACTGACAAATAGTTCCCTGTGACCCTTCACGCTTCATCTGTGGCACCTACACAATCCTGCAAATGCAAGACTGTGCAAAGCTTGCGACTGGGAAGTGCTAGGTTCCAGAAGCCAATATCAGCTGCAGCACCACTGCCAGTATCAGTCTGCACCTGGGTTTCAATCTTCAGCCACCTGCTAATATGGCAGCCAGTGCCGAATAGGGGTAAAAGTAAAATCGGCTCGACACAATATTAGCACTTACCATCTCGCTTTTACTTGCTACAGGGGATTAAGGCCAAACATTTCTTAGGTCATTTATATTTCCTTAAGCCACATGCTTCATTCCCCTTTTTTCTGATTTAACCTACATGATTCTATGTCAAATGATTTTAAAACATCAATATAATTAGGTAAATTGTTATAGCACTTCCTGGACTGAAAACTGATATCTATCTATCTATCAGTTTTCAGTCCAGGAAGTGCTATAACAATTTACCTAATTATATATATATATATATATATATCTTCATTATTTTACTGAAATAGTTTACAGTTAAGTAAAGGTTGTGATTATGGATTAGCATCATCTTGATAATTATACCCATTATTCTTACAGCTAAGTATGTGGAAAATATAATAACAATGAAGATAACTGGCAACAAAGAAAAAGGAGGGGAAATGGAAACTTCAATAGGAGAAACAACAACCATTATGGAGCGACCAATTACAGTGCCAGTGTATCAACGCAGAACCACTATGAAGTTCTGAGGTCGTAACAGGATTTTCGGAAGGACTCAGGCCGCTATATACCACCGGTCCTGAGAGGAAATTCACCAATAGAGCTAGATATCCCCCTAGATCATCGATCCACCAGAAAGAGAACACACAAAGATCAAGAAGAGGGCGATAGGGAGGGGAAGAATTAAACAGGGGATAAAGGGAGAGAAGGTAATGAACATTGGTATCTTTAATTTAAGTGGATATAACCTGGGGGGAGACGAAATAAACGTCTTGAGAAAAGGTCTTAAATTTGCCCCCAGTCACAGTGTGGACAAATTCCAAGTTTATGTAGACCTTCAAAAATTCAAACGCAAACTGTGCTTAAAAAAATTCTTTCTCAAAACCCCAATAGAGAGAACCCTCACTAATGAAAGTTCATATACCTCATTAAAAAATAAATCTATGTTCTATCCAAAGCACATGATATCGGACCCTATTAGGGCTTTCGAAAGTTTAGTTCTGAATGAAATAGAAAGAATACCAGAAGTATCACACAAAAAGAAGAACCTCACAAAAAAAAGAAAGAGACGCCCTACAGAATTTAAAGACAACAAAGAAATTATAATTAAACCAGCGGACAAAGAGAGGGGAATTGTTATAATGTCCCCTGACAACTATCGGAAGGAGTCTGTGAGACTACTTACAGACATCACTACCTATCAAAAGATAGCCAATAACCCCATGGAGATTGTCCAAGAGAAGATAAGAGACCTGTTGGAGAAAGGAATGAATACAGGGATTTTGAGTGAAAAGGAAAGTGATTTCATATATGTACAACATCCAAGAATACCTGTTTTTTACTGGCTTCAAAAGCTACATAAGTATCAAGAAAATCCCCCCAGAAGACCTATTCTATCAGGTATCGAATCGGCATCCAGCCATCTGTCAAGATACATTGATGTTATCCTGCAACCATTAGTAAAATCCACTCCGTCTTACCTCAAAGATAGTATGAACACACTCCAGGTATTAGAGGAGATCAAATGGGAGAAAGGTATGATCTTAGCGACATGTGACGTACAATCATTGTACACTATAATACCCCACCACAAAGGATGTCAAGCAAGTAGAAAATTCATGGAATTAGATCCAAATATACCGAAAGATCTCACAGAATTTGTCATAGAAGGAATAGACCTTCTCCTACGTAACAACTTTTTCAAATATGAGGAACAGTATTACCTCCAAACAAGGGGGACTACTATGGGGACCAGGTTCGCGCCCAGTTACGCCAACCTTTTTATAGCAGACTGGGAAGACCAGTTTATCTATGGTGGGCCTGACTGGGTGCAGAGCCTGGTCCTGTTCCGTAGGTATATAGACGATATACTTTTGTGTGGAAGGGGGAACAAGACGATCTAAGAAATTTTTTTCAACATCAGAACCACAATGACTGGGGTATCAAGTTAGATTTTGAAATAAGCACTACATCAGTCAACTTTCTAGATATAAATATCTATATTGAAGGGGACACAATGAAGACGAGGACGTTCAAGAAAGTAGACGTCAATAGCTTCATAGAAAAGACAGTTGTCATGCAAGACCCTGGCTCAAGGGCATTCCGAAAGGACAGTTCCAAAGAATAAGAAGGAACTTGTCACAAGCCAGGCCTAGCATATGTGCAGAAGTGTGGGTGTGAGCCCAAGATGCAGTAGTTATAGCAGAAGACAGGATACAGGGTAACAGGGTTTATTTGTGAATACAAATAAAAAGACAACAGACTAGGAATATAAACAATGGATACAGATAACATATAATCAGGCACAGGTACAAAATAGGAATAGGCAATAGAGTAGTCAAGATTTAGCAGAGATCTGGTACACGGGTATATCAATCATGGAATAGCAGAGGGTACAGGGTTCAATGGAGGATACCGGTAAAGAATGTCCAGAAATAGCAGAGGGTGTGCAGGAAGGTCTATGGATCAAGAGCAGGAGGGGTTCCAGGCAAGGATCTATGGAAGGCAGGTCTGCACTAGCTAAGCTAGGAACTTCAATGAGGAAGCGTGGGATCAGGGGTGTAGCTTCCTCATAAGCAGGCTTAATTAGGGAGAATGAAGGGCAGGTGTGGTTCCATGTCCATTATGCAAAGTATAGTCCAGGAAAGCATAAGGAGGAAAAGTCCTGGAACCTGCATATCAATGCAAAACAGGGCAAAAGGAGAACAAAAGAGGGCGCCAGGGGTCTGGTGGTTCGGACTGTGACAGAACTGTACTGAGGAAGGTCAATACCTGCAACAGGACCTTAAACTGAAGGAAGATTTCTTGGAAAAGGGCTATAGGGAAGATGTCCTAGATAGGGAAATTGAATCAATTAGATTGATGGACCGAAGAGGACTTCTAACCTATAAGCCCACAACAGCGGAGGAAGAAAATCATATTGCATTTATAAGCCACTTTAACAATGAATTGGGGGCTATACATCAAATCATCAGAAAATTCTGGCCTATTCTCCAACAGGATCCATTACTTAAAGATATTGTAGGGGAAAAACCAAAGTTGATAAATAGGGGGGCCCCGAATTTGAAGGGAACAGGGAAGGGAGTTCCCGAATTTGAAGGGAGGAGTCATCAACAAATGAAGAAAAGAAACATGTTCAACATACCAGATGGATTTTATCAGTGTGGGAACTGTCCAGCGTGTAAGAAATTTAAATTCTAGGAAAAATATGACTTCTGAATTTTGTGGGAGCGACAAACCATATAACATTAAGGGGGTAATTACATGTAGGACTAAGAACGTAATTTATCAACTCACTTGTCCATGCAACTTACACTATATAGGACATCCAACAAGCACCCTCACAGTGAGAGTACGGGAGCATATTTATAATATTGGTAGAGGCCTAGAGTCGCACTCGGTGTCTGCACATTACAAACAGGTCCATCATTGCTCACCAGAAGGCACCACGTTCAGAGCGATACAGAAGGTAGAAAGTGACTGGAGGGGGGGGATTTTAACAACAAGATAAACTGTATAGAGATGAGATGGATTTATATATTAAAAACCATGGCCCCCCTAGGCTTGTATCTAGATTGAGCTGTGTCATTTTCTTAAGAAATAATGATTATCTTACTTCACCTGGAATAACCTTATGGTTTATGATAGAGATACTATTGATATGTGATTAATGTGTAGTATGCATATTAGGGTTGAAACGTAATAGTTCCTTTGGGACTAACGTGACATCATTTTGTGTCTTTACATGGCACTAAAGATGAAAAGTGTGAAGGAATGCATATATATGGATAGATGGCGGTACGAAGATATGACCTTGGGAAGTACTAAGACTACCATATCCACAATGGGGACAATTCAAGGACTACGAAATATGAGGGACTTGAACGTTGGTTTGGGTTTGTTCGAGAGCCTGAGTGGGGACATAACATATAACAAATGTCTAATCGCCTCATTAATTAACGTGAGCTGTAACCGATATTCGTAGCTGATACTCAGGAACGAGAAGGGAAGGAGAAAACACGCATTATGCATGCGCACACTTTCGTTCTCAGAGGAGTGAGGTCATTTCCGTTTCCGCTCTGGCGTCTGGGAACAGTGGCTCCATGGCGGGGAGCGGAACGGGATGACCCCTATGTGCATGAGCGTACTTTTGATTTGTATTAAGAGAAGTAATAGGTGTAATTATACAGGTGGAGGATATGGGAGGAATCTTAAGGGGAATCTAATTAAATTAATTAAAGATCATGTGACCATACAGCCATTATTGGCTGAAATCCCCTGTCCATCTGTGTTTTGAAAATTCCTATTGGATGACCGCATTTAAAATTAGGTATAAGAACAGAGGAGACTAGGATGTTATCATTAGCCACTGATGAAGCCACGGGTAACAAGGACCCTTAGGTGAAACGAGTTTGGTGTTATTCTTTTTATTTCTGTTTGTTTTACGATTTTTAATAAATATCCTTTTTATACGCTGTCATCCTGTGAGTTGAAGGGGGTTTTCCTGGAAGGTTGTACCCACAACAAAACAACCTCTGAGCAATTTATCCTTAGGACCTGAGTTTAGGTCCAAAAGCATGGGAGTACCTCCAACCTTGGAAATTATCCATTTTTCATGCGGGTCTGCACTATGCTGTCCTTTTCACATTACTAAGGATTTGAAGATCTTATCGCATAAGGGCTGCTGGGTAGACATATTAACAACCCACAAGTGAAGACACCTGAGCCGATTAGGGCTCCTCTAAATGTGAGTGAGATATGACTCGAGTGGTCTATATATTCATACTGTATACGGAATATACTATGATACTGTATGTATGTGATTTATGTCTTTCATATGTGGGACAACTGAAAGGGAAGACTTGAGAGACTAGGATACGGTAGTGTTCCATTCTTTGTCTATCAAATATTGGGAACACTGGGCGCGCCACACTTGAATTTCCTTGTATTATGTTGGAAAATATGTTTTAAACCCAACATATCCATTTGACAAAAGACTCCTTGTATATTCTGTTTCATTATTTTGGTACAGACCAAACATTTTTTTGTCATTTATGAGATGTTGATCAATAGGTGTCGTAGCTGCAAACCTGTAGGTTTTTAGCATAGCCTGCTAAAAATCCTACTGACGTATGATCTACAAAGTCCATTGAGTAATACCGGTGGGAAACTCACATTAATTCAAGAACAACAAGAGCTGAACACATACTGTTTGAATTCAGCACATAAAATACAGAGAGAAGAGAGAGGATAATACACAACTGCAAGTTTAGTATGGTGGGCAAATAATGCCATTTACCCATTCACTACCAAGTGCTTTTTGTTGAAAAAATATTGTCATGGTTTATTTGAAACATAGGATGCATATTTAATTAAATATAAGCCAAATGGCCATTATCCATACAGTTTTTTATTTCAAAATACTTAAAAAATTAAAATAATGTCAATTTGCCAATTTTTAAATGGTTATATATTTGTTTATCCTTTAATGTATAAATAGTCGTTATGCGCCATTCGTGACCACATGTCAAAACGTGCATAAAAGTCATCATATACTTATTGTGTCTGCATATAAATTCCAAATATATATAAATCATTCAGCATATGAACATAAGAGAGAGATTAAAAACCTTATAAGAATCTTAGAGGTTGTTCCATGGTTCTGTGCAACTGATATGCTCATGCAGCATATTTCCATACAGTAATCCCTCTTTACATGTTCATAGAGTCAGGTAACACATATCAAACAGGATTAAAATGAGTTTTGAATTAAAATTAACATTCTAATCATGAAAAGTAGAAATCAGTTGGCTGAGGCACAGAATTACACTACACACTAATTAGATATAACAATAGCCTAGCATCTATCAAAGCATAATTTCAACAATACAAGTCTTGCATAATGGATTTGTGCAAAATATCTATTTGGATTGTATAAAGGATAATGAGTTGTCTATACTGAAGAGAGATTTAAGAATTTTTTAATGATCTTGATTTCAGATTTCTAACCCAGTCAGTCTGAAAGAAACTACATAATCCACTATATACAGTAAGTGTTCCTAATACAAGGGTTATAAACTCCATTGAGTTTTTCCTGTGCCGGTCACATGACCTGTCGGATCTCGCCTCGCGAGGTCCAGCAGGTCGGCGTAGTGATCCGCAGGGAGAGACTGTGGGACTTTTTTCCCCAGTCTCTCCCTGCTCCCGCCGGACTGAGGAGGCGGACGGAGCCGCAGTCCTCACCCCGGGATAGGAGGGGAGTATCTGGATTTTTAGGGGGGGGGTTCTGGCTGGTGCTAACCGCAGCCTGATGTTAATCTGCATTAGGACTTTGTAATCCTAACATTTATTAACACTTTGCGCTCCCCATGTTAAGTATAGGGAGCGCAAAGTACAGTAACCTCTCGCTGAAAAGCGCAAGGTACCAAACAGTAACGGGTTTCTTAACCCGTTAGCGTTTGGATTGTAATATGCGGTGGCTACCAGGGCTAACATTAACGCTCACTCAGGTGAGCACTAATTTTAGCACCAAGTATGTAATGTAGCCCCAAAATGGCCATTTGGTCTTGATTGTTCTCTTCTCTTGCCAGTTCTCCAGAGTTTCACCTTTTAGTGAATAGAGCTGTAGGTGTGTGAAATGGCTCAACATTAAAGTAATTCATTGATTAAAGATGTATCTATGAAGGCATTACAAATTAAAAATAAACAAAAGTCCTATTTAACCCTTTCGCTGCTGAGGCTTTTCCCGCCCCTGTGCTGAGGTCATTTTTTACCTGTTTTGCGCATCATGTTTAAACGTGTTTTGAAGGCTTATTTTAGTATATGACATCGACATATTATATATCGTTCTTTCCGTCAGACTCGGTAGATTCATAATATGTCATTATTATATGTATACGTTATGTCATGTTTGTATATTATAACAAAAAATGCAATAAAATATGTATTTTCAATAATTTACAGCGTGTAAAGTGTTTTTTTCCACATTTTAACATGCGAGCAATTGCGGTTATATTTTGTATGGGGTGCGCTTGTTAAAAAAATTAGAGATGGGGTCTCGTTACATTTTTTTTTGGGGAAAATGACACCATTTTTAACAAACGCACCGCATACAAAAATCGTTAATGCAGCATCATTGTTCACATTATAATTGAAATGGGAACAATATTGCTGCATTAACAAAACAAAAAAAAAAAAAAAAAGTGTTTATTTTTTTTTTTATTATTTTTTTTTTTATTTTTCTTTTTCTTTTTTTTTTTTTTTACAATTTTTTTTACTTTCATGTTTGGTATCGTTGGAACGGCCATGCTCTGGCCGATCCAACGATATCAAAATTTAACCCCTAACTGCCACGGATCGGGAGATAGGGAGTTCATTGGAACTCCCTATCTCCACACTTCGTGGCAGTTAGGGGTTAATGCTAGGACTGGCGTCATCGTGCTGCGCACGATGACGCCAGTCCTCTGGGGGAGTTCCCGGAAGCTTGGCCGACATCCAAGATGTCGGCCAGCTCCCGGGAAGGATCGCAAATCGGCGCTTTTCAGCGCCGATTTGCGATCCAGCTCCCCAGGGGTTAATGCCAGGCATCATTTGGAAGGGCAGGCTGTGCCCTTCCAAATGATGCCTGGGTTAAGCCCCTGTGAGCCGCCGATCGGGAGGGAGAGAGGTCCGAAGGACCTCCCCCCCTCCCTTTCAGGCGCCTCCTCCGCACATGCGGGGGGGGCGCCTGAATTATGTGTCATCGCGGGGCGCGATGACACATAATAATGGCGGCCACTGCTCCGGATGCCGGGCTGACATCCAGGATGTCAGCCCGCACCGGAGGGGCCAGCGATCGGCCGGAACCCGGCCGAACGCTGACCCCAATGCGAGGACGCGCTCAGCGCGTCCTCCGCATACCAGCGGGAATGCTGAGGACGCGCTGAGCGCGTCCTTAGCATTCAAGTGGTTAAATAAGCAGCATTTACTACAATATCTTTTCTAAATGAAAGAGCACTAATATGATACCACATTATTTCATATCATAATTGTCATCCCCTTACATCAATCAAAACGTCGGTTTGATGAAAATAATCACAGACTCCTAAAATGATTTAGGGCAATTTCATGAAAACATGGACATGGGTTCTAGGATTTAAAAATTAACACAGATACCAGATTTTGGCTTTGTTTATCAGTTGAAGTGCTATATATTTTGAATAGTGCAAAATAATTATGATTTCTTTATAGTTCCATACATCATGGGACTTTAAACTATTAGGTTTCACTCAGGATAAAAAAATAGAGAAATGAGCAGGCTTTTACTTATTTGCATATAATGTAATGAAATATATATATATATATATAGATAGTTCCGAATAAGGGTTAGCATAATCATAATAATAAGGTGAAATTTCACACATAAGAACAATAATGAAGGTGGTGCCGTTACCAAAAAAAGATATAAAAGTTTTATTACTCCTTCAAAATTTTAATTCTGTACCATGACATTCAGGTTTGTATTAAGGTTCCTCAATGAGAGTTCAATACCAAAAGGAGGTGGGTCCTTATAAAACCTAATAAAACCTAATAATTTGTGGTAACGGAATCACCATTTGCTGGCAACAGAATCACTACATTCTGTTCAGTTCCCTTTCCGGACTACTATTCTTGCCGACCTGATAAAAGAAAATTCAGACCCCAAAGAGGTAATGTGTTTCAGTGATGATATAGCAACACAGTTTAAACAGAGGTTCTTATTTTATAATCTAAGTTTCTTGGCATTTCTTTGCCGCAAGTCGGGGAAAGGGTGTGGTTGAAGAAATTGGTGGTAAGTCAAAAGAACTGTATGGAGAGCTTGTCTTGGAGGAAATGTAATGAATTACGCCAAAGAGTTTTAGCAAGTTACCACCAAAAACGTACAGAATATTAAAATCATGTTTGTCAGGAAGGAGCAAATTGATGAAAACCGTGACATGTTAAATGAAAGATGGAAAGGGATATCTTCTTTGCCACAAACACATTATGTTAAGCTGGTAGGTAGCTTTAGGTATTTCTGATAATCCTAGAATACCCTCGCTGGGTACTGGTTGTCAGCACTTACAAGTAGCATTTGTAGCACTTACATGTACTGGGCAGAGTGTATATTATAGCTTTAGTTTTCTGAGTGATTCTGTTACTTCATTAAAAGCTACGCACAGAGTTAATCATGTTGTCAACTTTTACCAAAATTATGCACAAGAATCTCTGATGTCGCCATCATATAATAAAATTATTTAAATCTAGAGGTAATGATGGGCGCTGAATTTATCATTTTTTGTATGAACACTTGTAATAACATGTCTCAGGACTGGTGATTCCATTAGTTTTCTAGGGGGATCCGCTTTACGAAGGAAAACTCACAAATAAGAATAGTTACAGTGTTTTGCTGGTATTTTACATGGGCATGATTGTGAGCTATTGGATTACAATGATTTATTTACGTTAGTATAATTAATATAGTTTTTAGCTGTAAAAAGGTGATTCCGTTACTTGTGGAATTGCCCTTTAGCAGAATAATTCTTAATGGCAGCACTTTGAAAAATGTTTGGTATGATATGCTATGATAAAAATAATAAAAAAATAGCTCCTGGACAGCTTCAAAGCTTACAACAGTTCTTGGCAATTGTAAATGAAAAAATGTTCTAAAGTAATAAAAAAGAAAATTCAACATAGCAGGAGGATATATAAACAATATAGTGAATCCATAAATGAGCAAATTAATTGGAACAGATTGGATTTCTGCAATATTTGTATGGAAATGTTTTTTCCTGAAAAGAGAAAGAACTGAGCATATGAATGTAAAATGTAAATTGAGCAGAATGTATTAAAATATTGCTTATGCAGAGCAGATGCAAACTGCAGCTGCAGCAGAATCCTGTTTACATTCTTGACAAGTAGAAAAGCAGAAAGCACAGATAGATTCACTTGAAATGAAGAATAGGAGACCCTCTTATCTGCAGTCCCTTAGCTGTCACATGCAAACACACTGTCTGAGCCAGTCTATTTGATGTAACAGCAAACAATATTAAATTAAACTAAATTGCCCTCTTTTGTTCTGTTTGAACATTAGCAAGGAGGACCCTTCGTCACTTGCCAGCAACTGCTAGACAACATTAATTGTTAATTTTGATTTCATCCCTTTAACAAAATAGAGGCTTCAGAAATTCAGATATACTGTCATAACTCCTGCTGAATTATCATAAAGGCAAGATAACAGACAACATCTACAATACATTTCCTCAAATGAATGCATTATGCAACAGCGCAAAAGTGTCTGGTTACACAGTAAGTTAAAGAATATATATATATATACAGTTGTGTTCAAAATTATTCAACCCCCAATGCTGTAAAGGGTTTTAGGGAATTTAGTGAACATTTGTAATTGTATTCAGAATGAAATCCTACAAGGACTTTTTAAAGAACCATATGCAACTAAAATGACATCAATTGCTTTTGTCATACAGTAGTAAATGTTTCTTTTGTGAATTCTTCATTGACACAATTATTCAACCCCTTAAAGACTACCACTCTGAAGAACAGAGGTTCATTCAAGTGTTTTCAATCAGGTATTGAAAACACCTGTGGATGTCACTGAGCAGCAATAAAGCATAATAAGCACCAATTAGGCAGCTTTAAAATGACTGTGATACTCAGCTCCTTCTAGACATTTACTGGTGTGGTTACAAACATGGTGAAGTCAAGAGAATGGTCCAGGAAGACAAGAGAAGAGGTGATTACTCTTCACAGGAAGGGCAATGGCTATAAGAAGATTGCAAAGATGTTAAACATACCAAGAGAGACCATAGGAAGCATCATTCGCAAATTCAAGGCAAAGGGCACTGTTGAAACGCTACCTGGTCGTGGCAGAAAGAAGCAATTCAAAGAATTGCATCCCAGAGCTCCTGTGCCACATTCCCCATATGCAGCAAGGAATTCTGGGTAGGATATGCAAATGACCTCTGTCTCACTTTTATGCATCCTGGATCTGTTATTACACAGCGCTGTTTCGGGTTTGTTGGACCCTCATCAGCTAGAAGCTAGGCATGATGACCAGTTGCAGTGGATGCTTGGACCCGTAGGCAAATCCGAAACAGCACTGTCCTAGGAGTGGCTTTGACCAGTTGCATAACCTTATCTCTGCTAGAAAGCAACAGTGTGGCATAGCATTGATTTTAGGGTTCTGTGTAATGACAGATCCAGGATGCATAAAAGTGAGACAGGTTTCATTTGCATATCCTACCCAGAATTCCTTGCTGCATATGGGGAATGTGGCACAGGAGCTCTGGGATGCAATTCATCGAATTGCAGTGATGTGCAAGTGGCTTCTGCAATAATAAACACACTTATTATAGTGTGGAAGCTTTTTATCTCACTTTTTGTCCTCCACCACATCCCTTATAGATATATATATATATATACATACACACTTACAGCTACACATCCACAGACTATGTAACAAATATATTTCCACTGCTTAGCATTGATGCATCCCAGTTTGAGGATGTTTGAAGCTAGACGTAGTAAGGATTTAGATGCTGTTAAGTCAACACACCTATCTCATCTATTTTAGTCTATTAAACAACAACAGGGAATGAAGGTATATGAATACCAATATGTGAAGTATTTGACAAAAAAACTCAAGCTACTTTTTCCCTGTTGCCAGTTACAGGGATTTGCTGGGGGGGGGACAGGAAGTAGATATCACTTACCAGCTCTCTGTCACCAAGTGTATTCTGACCCAGCTACTGTATTAGTATCGTGAGTTGCTCTATTGGGAGCTGCAAACAGATAATGACAATGTTGCTGAATGCTGATCAGCACCTGGAGTACATAGGACCCCATCAAGCTAGGTACCATCCCGCCATGGGGTCATGCAGGGACAGGAGAAGAACACTAGGGGAAAACTAGGAACAAATAATTCCCAAAGTGAGAGGAAGTGGCAGATTACGACGCCCCTTCACAATGGTATTAGAGTATACAATTTTTAGGTATCTATATTTTTCAGTGTTAAGTGATTTCCCTTTTGCAAAATCAACTTAACTCCAGGAACTAAGAGCTGATATTCAGTTATACGTTCTGGAGACAAGAACAGCGCACTACATCAAAATAGCTCACTGTTTTCATTCTGAGCGAATATTAATAGCTCCTATTCAAGGTACAGGAAAATGACACTAATTCCAAGCCACAAGCTAAGCTTCTGGCAATACAGATATGTGGGTATCTGGCACCACCACCTAGTGGACAAGAGGAACAATGCAATGAAGTAAAACAGAGAAAATTAAAAAAGCAGTTTGCATAAATCAGCAAGTTCAAAACCTCACGGTGGTACACCTCCAACCACCAAAGTGACAATATGCAGGAAAAAGCGGTAGAAAAAGTGCTTCCTTCTGATGAAATAGAAACTTCTTTCAAATAAGGCAGTTTTTTTTCCCTGTGGCTTCTTTTTAGGAAAGTCTTCTTACCTCAAAGTAAGCATAAGACATAAACCAAAACATGGTGTAGCCCATAGAATCATTAAATTCAAAGAAAAACAGATGAAGAAAACACTCACATGTTATGGTGTCACCCCTCGGACACCAGATCTGTAGGCAGCCGGTATATAATAGAGGTACCGGATCCTCCTTTGGATGATTGTCCGTGATGAAAAAGGAACAGCAGCAGGACCATCAATAGGTGAATAAAAAAAAAATCAGTTTATTACCATAAAATATAATAAAAATGGTACTGAGACGTGTTTCGCGATAAATCGCTTCCTCAGTCAGTGCCTGAATAGAAACATAGAAAATGTCGGCAGATAAGAACCTTTCGGCCCATCTAGACTGCCCAATTACATGGATACTTTACCTGGATTTATCTTTTGTTTAGGATAGCCTTATGTGAAATGGAACTAGACAAAGTAACCCAAATGAATGGGTTAAAGATGTTTATACGGCGCTAAAAAATGGATCTGGATATGAAGGTGGATAATTGCAGTTCACCAATGGGTGTATCCCTCACCCACAAATACAGTAGAGAGAAACAGATTTACCAAGAAGGCAAAACAGGGAGCGCAAATAGGCAGACACTTAAAGCACTCACACCAGGTGACAAAAATGGAGTGCGAAGAAAATACTCATCTTAGGTATAAACCAGTTGGAGAAGGCATAAACCTATAGCATGAAAAAGAACAGATTGCGCAATACCAGAGGGTAAGATATGGACATTGGAAAAAGATAGCAGTTGCACACTCACAAAGGTGGAGCCTGTGAGGCTCTCTGTCAGCGCCTGTAAGCCACTTCAGGGGGGGCTTCACCCACAATATACGATAATTCTTCTCTTGCTTTATTCTCTTCTTTTCTCTCTCTCTTGTCCAGAAAGGTGGAATAGGGCAAATAGAACCTCGGACAGATAGAGAGTGTATAGCGTAATATTGTTATGCTTATAAATATAAAACAAATATCATTTGCACACTCACATGGTGTAGAGCCTCCTAGAGGGTGGCTCAGTAGAAAAGGCCTCAGACCATATTAGGTAGGTCTCACCCTTCTTGAGTCTCGATGTATGCTGGAGTCGCAGGCTTCCTGAATCTCAGAGGTGATGGTTAGAGAAATGAATTAATATGAAGGGTAAAAAGGAATAAAAAATTCATTACAAAATAAGATAAGAACAATAAAATAAAGTAACAGGGGTATAGACCGAAACGCGTTTCTCCTGCTATCCTGCAGGCTTCCTCAGTCGGTTCTGGCCCCCTGGATGTTCGTATGTAGTCTTATATTAGAAATAATCACACGTGATTGGAGGGATGATAATATGCACTCTAAAATCATCAAGTCTGAGATGCGCTGGATTTATACTTTAGACACTCTTCTCCCTATGGGTCTCAATGCGGACTTTGAAGTCTGTCATTTTTTATAGTTTTTCTCTTTTTCTTCTGGTATTCTATATCTTCTTTTAGTTATATGTTAAGTATACCTATCTTTATGATTCAAAGGTCCTACATGCTTATAATCGCATTAATACCTCATAGAGGTTAATATTTTTTCTGAATATATTTTGTTATCATATTAATTATTATTGTTAACTAAGATATACTGATGCAGCGATGCCCTTTCAACAGAGTTCAATGATGGAGGTGTGTGGCTGTTTACTATTTGGGCTGCTTTATGATGACTGTCGAATATCTATTTCTCGACAAGAAGATGTCCCATTTGCTCATTCAGACAAGAGATTTTAAGGAACCTCCTCGTTTTGCATCAGGGTGAGATACAAATTGTAAGCTATCCGGACACGCATGCCTACATCTGCCATTGAGATACAAACCGGAAGTTTTGATATGTGAGATGCAAACCGGAAAACATTTTTGACACGCAAGCTAACATCCGTTTTTTGAGACGCAAACCGGAAGTTCCGAGGTCTGAGATGCACATCGAAAACAGCGGTGACCCGCACGCCAACACCATGCCTCCCTCTTCATCATTTGGGGTACTATATAAGACTACATACGAACATCCAGGGGGCCAGAACCGACTGAGGAAGCCTGCAGGATAGCAGGAGAAACGCGTTTCGGTTTATACCCCTGTTACTTTATTTTATTGTTCTTATCTTATTTTGTAATAAATTTTTTATTCCTTTTTACCCTTCATATTAATTCATTTCTCTAACCATCACCTCTGAGATTCAGGAAGCCTGCGACTCCGGCATCCATCGAGACTTAAGAAGGGTGAGACCTACCTAATATGGTCTGAGGCCTTTTCTACTGAGCCACCCTCTAGGAGGCTCTACACCATGTGAGTGTGCAAATGATAATTGTTTTATATTTATAAGCATAACAATATTACGCTATACACTCTCTATCTGTCCGAGGTTCTATTTGCCCTATTCCACCTTTCTGGACAAGAGAGAGAGAAAAGAAGAGAATAAAGCAAGAGAAGAATTATCGTATATTGTGGGTGAAACCCCCCCTGAAGTGGCTTACAGGCGCTGACAGAGAGCCTCACAGGCTCCACCTTTGTGAGTGTGCAACTATCTTTTTCCAATGTCCATATCTTACCCTCTGGTATTGCGCAATCTGTTCTTTTTCATTCTATAGGTTTATGCCTTCTCCAACTGGTTTATACCTAAGATGAGTATTTTCTTCGCACTCCATTTTTGTCACCTGGTGTGAGTGCTTTAAGTGTCTGCCTATTTGCGCTCCCTGTTTTGCCTTCTTGGTAAATCTGTTTCTCTCTAGGATAGCCTTATGCCTATCCCATGCCTGCTTAAATCCATTCACTGTTTTGGCCTCTACCACTTCAACTGGAAGGCTGTTCCATGTATCCACCACCCTCTCAGTAAAATAACGCTTCCTGATGTTACTTTTAAACCTAAGATTAGAGTCCTGCACTGTCCTTAAAAAGTGTCCTAATCCGTCCAAGACACCTTATGGTACCTAATCGCCACCGAGGACATACTTGAAAACAAGAGAAATCTCAATGTATCCTTCCTGGTAAAATCCTTTCTCAAAAAAAAAAAAAAGTAATAAATAAATAAAAATAAAGAGAAGTCATAGAAGTATGCTAATTAAAGTTACAATTAACTAAAGATGTACTGGTTGTTAAATGAGATTTTACTTGTTTCTGTTTTCAAAAACAACTCATTGCTTCGAAGACAGAATTTATTCTGTAGGGCTATACAATGGGTAAGACAAAATAATGAAAGAAATTAATACATTTTACACACAGAATGACAGGAAAGAGGACCCTACTCAAGAACTTACAATCTAAGATTAGTGGGGTGACACATAAACATGAGGTTAATTTCCTCATATGAAAAGTAATGGGATAAATGATGGCTGTATAGGACATGGATCAGAAAAGGGACAATGGGGGGATTAATGAGTGGGCTGAGAGGCTTCTCTAAAGTAATGCATGTTGAGAGATGTTTCAAAGGGTTGGAGGCATCTAAAGAGTGAAATGTTATGAGGGGGGGAGTTCCATGAAAAAGGAGGCAGCTCGGTAAAACTATTGAAGGTGAGAGTGAGGGGTTCAGGTATCAGAAGAGGATAATAACAACAAAATGACCCGGATGCAACATACTGTATCTGCTAATAATGAAGGAGATGTAGGAAAGAGCATGATTACAGAGAGCTTTGTACATGAGGATCGATATTTTGAATTTAATTCTAAAAGAAACAGATCCAGTGTAATATTGACAAAGCGATGAGGTGTGAGAGATACAGGATGTGAGGTGCGAGAGGTCTGGGTTGTGAGGTGGATAAGTCTGATAAAGGTGCCCATTATGGAGACAGAGCAATAATGAAAGATCGGTACGGCCAATGAGAAGAGGGCTACAGTAGTCGAGGAGGAAAATAAGAGCTTGGATTACAAAAAGTATTCAATCATAACTTCTATGTACTTCAATAATTCATCTATAATTACATATTATATAGACAGTTTTCATCTCATCTTTTCACTTAATGCATGATTTATGTGTTATTGTCAGTATCTATTTTCATCACCCACAACAAATATTTAATTGTGTAAGATAAAAAAAGAATAAAAATGACTAAGCACTGACACCTGATGACAGAATTTAATAAATATATGGATAATGGTAAGGTTTAGGGAAACATATTATGAAATATGATGGAGATTTAGAGATAAAAATGCACTAGTTCAAACAAGTGTGTTTTTTTAATCCTTCATACATTTTCTTGTACAAAACAACTTCAGGTATGCATTAGAAAAAGTATTTACATAACTCATCAAGTGAATCATATAAAATGGGAGCGTAATAATCATTTGCAGAAGGGGTGGCCAGGGTGTCCACTGACCAAAAATAAATGGGGCTGTAGGAGGAGAATAAAAGGGAAGAGGGGGGGGGGGGTTAGCTGCCCTGAGATGCATGGCATTCCCGGCCTCTTCAGGAACTCTAGCCAATAACCGGAGTCCGTTGAAGTGGCTATGAGGCAGGGTGACCCACAGCCAAAATGAACAGACAGAGCCATTGTACCTGCCCGAATGGCTAGCCTGAGTCAGCTCATGCTCCCACAAAAAAAAGGAGGGAGGGGAGAGCCCCAACAGACCCTCTATAGCCAAATCCCTTAAGGCAGCAAAACATCAGGGCAGCAGACAGGCCCGATTAAGATCTCTATGGGCCTGGAGCTGAATATTTTGGTGGGCTTTTTTGTAGTTTAGTGAAATGAAAACATATTTGTGGTTATTTAATAGTGCAGATACGGGTATATCTAACCAGGCAGATACTGTGTGATTAATTTTTCATTCATATTTCAATCATTTAAAGAGTGTAATTTTTATTTTTTTGAGAAAGGATTTTACCAGGAAGGATACATTGAGATTTCTCTTGTTTTCAAGTATGTCCTGGGTGGCGAGTATGTACCGTTAGGTGTCTTGCCCAAGGACACTTACTAGATAAGTGCTCTTGCTGGGATCAAACCCATGTCTCCACAGGCTTTCTCCATGCAGAGCAGAGATGTTACCTCTACTCCACCCAGTCGGTACTAACCAAACCTTTGTGTTTATATATTCTATAGGGCATTCTAGTTAAAAAAATGTGAACTGGTTACCTGTTACTGCATTTTTCTCAGAAAATATACAATTTTAACCCAAAAAAATTAGAAATATTTCCCTTGTGTTTTGGAACATGTTTTTTTACGAATAATGTGACTATGTATAAAACACTGACCTTGCTCCCAGCGTGGGAAATGAGAAGGAGAGTAATGGCAGTGGTATTGCTCATTTTATACGTGACAAATTGACAATGTCATCACTTTGGAACTAAAAATAGATAAAAAAATAGGTTTCTTTTCTCTTAGATTTTACATGGTCAGGTTAGGTATTATTGCAAAGGCCAGACTCTGCCCTGTCCAATGACACCTCCCTTGACCTTGTGAGGTGTAAAGATTAGTGAGGCAGGGGTCCAAAGTTCCACGCAGAGCTCTTCACTGCAGTGCGGCGGTTTAGATTTTTGATGTAACACTTGGTGACATGAGAAATGTGATGGCTAGCTAGAGCAGCATAATTGTTAACTTTATAATTGAAAAGTGAAAAATGGACACAAGGTCATCCATTTAGACTGGACGAAAGGAAATTCAGCCTAAAGCATAGGAAGGGTTATTTTATGGTGAGAACAATAAAGCTGTGGAATTCTCTGCCTGTTAAGGTGGTTGGGTCAGAGATTGTACAGACTTTTAAAAAACAACTGGATGACTTCCTGCAGACACAGAATATTAAGGGTTATAATATTTACTATGTGGGTAAGCATCTTGATCCAAGGAGAAATCTGACTGCCATTCTGGGGTCAAGAAGGAATTTTTCCCAGTGTGTTGCATATTGACGAGCATTCAGACTGGGTTTTTTGCCTTCTTTTGGATCAACAGCAGTAGGTGATGTGTGAGAGGCTGAACCCGATGGACGCATGTCTTTTTTCGGCCTATGTAACTATGTAACTGTTGGAAAGAAAAAGAAAAGTAAATATTTATTATTAATTATTTTTTTACTTAAAACCTGGTCATGTTTGGTATCATTGGGAAGGCCATGCTCTGGCCCTGTAGCTGCTATGGAGTTGGAGATACAGGGGTCCAAATGAAGACATAGTTGTCCTTTCACTGGGCCTATTCTGAGGCATGGGCCTGGAGCTACTGCACCATCTGCCCCTATGTTAATCCGGCCCTGGCAACAGCATAGAGATCAGTAATATTAAGCTGTATAAATGAAGTCAACAGGAGGGAACATATAGAGAAAAAACAATAAAATAAAAAAGGGGTGTATAAAAAGGTGGGTAAAACCACATGATATAACATAGTAACTCCAAAGAGTAAGCTTGCCTTCAACATCAAATAATGGTTGACAGTCCGATAAATAAAAATCTTGTGGCGCATAGGATAAGATATATATAGGCAATACGTATGCAAACAGGCAATCGCCCAAAATGACTACCGTCACTATAAAGAGCACCGGTAAAAAGGTGTAAAAACCAACACCGGTGAGCGCCTGTTGTTACACACAATACAGTAGTATATCCCTTATCCCATCAGGAAGGAACAGAAACGCATCTGAAATTTCCGTTTAGCAACATGCATCAAACTTATACCCTCAGAGGGTAATTGAAGCAGCACTATAAATTCATGTTGGTCACCAACATTAACCGCAAATGAGAAAAAGGAAACAAGCGATAGTGCAACACAGTTTGTACAGTTACTTTTAATCAAACAGCACATCCTCGTAATAGTTCTCTCTTGAAGGTGCAACAAACAAACAACAATGCAGAGTCCACTATAGCAACTAGTGTGTGGGACAATACGTTCAGCTAGGTTCATTGTTTGTGACCTGGGACCAGTAGCTCCAGGTGGAGGGGAAGATAGATTGCCGTGTGCCTTGAACAGTGCCCAGCAGAGTATAATATATTCTCATGGGTAATTACGATGGAGTCAGTGACTCCAAAAGTACCACATTTCCCTAACCCCCAGCTGAGCCGTCACCTCACGAAACCAACAGTGCGTATAAGCGTTAGAAAGGACAAATCATTAAATGATAGGAACAATGATTCAAAACTAAAGGGAACACGAGCCAAGGACATCAGCCGCAGCTTAGTGGAATCATCTCGGGCAACTGCTATGACATCCCTTGGAGCATTCGTTGGGTAGTTGTAGCTTTATGGATGCGAACATTAGAACCAGATTCCAATGGGGCATCAGGTGAGAGGTGAAGAAGTTGGTAGGCCACATGGCTGACATACCCCAGTATAGATTCTGACTATTCCGATTTGGGACACTGCAGATGCCCTCATTTGGCCTCTTACGATGGGCTTCCAAAACCTCCAAAAAGCCCTGGAGAGGTGATCTACATGCGTTTTGAGTGATTCCATTCGGCCCACCAATTTAACCTTTGCCACCTTGGTACCATCAGTCTGTACCTGTACCGTATCTGCCTTGTATCTCATCTCTTCTTCCTCACCCGCACCTCCTGAAGGTCATTTTACAAATTATCGGTATTATTAACACTGCTATAATATGGCAGACATCTCCTTTCGAGAAGGGGTTGAAAGTCATCTGAGCTCTCTTCCATGGTGGCCAGTTGAGAATCCTCCATAGCATCAGTCATCTCTGGGCACAGAAGGACTGCTTCTCACAGTGGGTCCTGGGTGTCCCGCAGTTCAGGCGTGTATCTTGAGGTACCTCCAGATTTCCCCATGCTATGAATCCCAATATGCTGTGCAGCGGTATCATCCTGCAGCAGAGCCATGGCCCCCTCATCTGAGGAGCTATAATCTAGCAGTAGTGTGGGTCGGGGATTCATCACGACGGTGCTGGCTGCCTCCCATGGACACTCTGGTGTCTCGATGGTTGGGACCCTCTGCCAGGCAGGACCTCTTGCTGCTTTTCTTTCCCATCAGGCAGCACAACAGGGCAGGTATGGGCTGAGGGATGCAGGGAAGCTGCCAACAACATCTTGACCAAGTGTGTTTTTAAGGTGATACAAAAAGTTTACTTTTCCTCACCTAATCAGTAATTTCATTCCATTTACTGATTGTCAATATGTGATTAAGAACATAAAATGATAATAAGCAACACAAATAAAATATTTATAGCTAATACAATCTAAATATAACCTCAAAAGCTTTAAACAACAGTAAGTAACACTTTGCTGGTCCTAGACTAAGACTACACATTAATGATTAATGGTGTAGCAAGCTAATTGGCTAATTAAATGGTTATTAGAAAAAGAAGGTTAATGATGCTGGCTGACTTAGTTGGACGGGCATAAAGTACAACACATTCACAAAGTGCTAGGCTAGAGATGTGGAAAAGAGGTAGACAGTAGACTGTCAGTAGATGTGCTAGAGTTGCATGACATCTTGGAAAACTTCCAGGCCAAAGTCATTTATCGCTAACAAAAGCAAACAAACTGAACCAATTATTATCTGCTCACAGTGCCAATTCTCAATCTTAAGTAATACAACAAATTGAAGGTTATGGCAATTGGCAAGCTCCACGAACAAGAAGCTTTAACAGAGTGTATATTTCTTCCAAAGAATTTGGTAGTACTGATTCTGGGGTCCTTATCTACCAGTCTAAATACAAAGGCAAATATTCTTTAGTAAACATAGAACAAGGCTTACCATAAATGCCTCTTTTTGGAATAGAAAGCATACCCCATTGAATCACCGATGACATGGAGGTTTGTATTTTGACACCATGGAAATATAGTCACTTTTATTCCATACAACAGTAGAACAACACTAAAAGAAGAATAGTCATACTTTCACAATTTTACAGACAATTAATGGCAGTATCGTTGCTGCTGCAAACAATGGCGAACAATGCTGAACTGCGTCTTCTTTTTTTGAATTTTACTTCTCTTTATACCTGGTGTTCACCATAAATGCAACGATATTGAATTTTACCATTGTTTGCAACAACAGTGACCCTCCGCGGCTATCATAAAACCTATTTAGGCTAAATTGCATAGTTGGCGCTATCTTTGGCATAAGGGTGAGTAAGCATTAATGCTAGGATAAGGGACTTTAACATATACCCCCCGATAACATTCCTGACATTAAACCCGTTAAAAATCTGTTTACTGTACTTTGCTAATACTATACTTAACATGGGGAGCGCAGTCAGTAATTAGCGTTAAGATAAGGTATTACAAAGTCCTATTGCTAATTACCACAGCGTTGGGCTAAACAAAATTTTAAGGACAACTAAAAGCTGATGCAGACAGATTCCGCTGTTGCAGAATCATTTAGCACTCCAAAACACGATACTCGCCTCTCATCCCACAGAGAGAATGGTGGCCCGATCCACTGCTTCACCTGGCCCAAGCAGAGTGAGGCTGTGGACAAATGGACTCCATGGGTGGCTGCAATGCCGTGGGCCCTGCATGCTCTTTGAAATAGCACAGAACTGCGGAGAGAGACTGGGGTCTAACCATGAGTATCATTGAGGGTAGTGCTGAGTTGCGGGGCAAGGTGCTGTCCCTGAATCTACTGCTAAAATGGGGACTCTACGGGGAAACATGCAGCCGTAGGTTTTCCCCATTAGCGTCCTCATTTTAGCCGTTAGTGTTTCACGGCTATTGTTTGGAGGACTCCTATCACATTTACTAAACTGAAGACTAGCCTAAATCAGACAGCTCATAGTCATGTAGTATGTCACAGTAGAGCAAATTTTCTCCATATATTATTACATGCAAAACAAGAAATAAAACATATGCATTGAGAATTATGATATTGCAACAACAAATCTAAATTGCAATTTTAAAACGTATATATGTTAAATTAGTTGCAAAGAGGCCTTCAACGATAAAGTGAAAAATATGGCATGTTTGGATGTTTTAATAAATCTTATTAGAGCAGGGATAGTTTTTGTTATTTTCTTCAAAATTTCACATAGTAAGTATCTGAAGTGCAGCCTATGCACCAATCTAGAAATACACCCGACTTCCAAAGGTAAAGCATTATCTTAACTTATTTTGGGATTAGTTCAAGGCAATAATTTCCAGACTTTGGCAAGCTTTTTGGCTTGTAGTAGTCCTGCTTTTAGATTAGCGGTTTTCCTCTAGTCTCATAAAAAAGTATGAAAGTTTATAATGTCAAAGGATACTGAAACAACGGTCTGGATTCAATAAAACTCCCCCAGAGAGAAAGGAATCTTTCCATCGAGGAGTGGAAGAATTAATGAACGGCTTTCTTTCAATATTGTAGAGGACCTCCAGAGTATTGTAACGAGCACTGTAGCACTCACACAGGAGTAGCGAGGTTGAGCTCTTTTTGGACAGAAATACCTGCTTGATTTTTACCAAATACTCGGACTTGTACTCCAAAGTCAAAGCACACCAAAGAACAACTGATTTGCCACTAAGTTCCAAAGGTTTCAAGACCAACGGACAACTTAGAGCACCTTCAGAAACACAATGATTTACTTGACAGTCAATGAATTGTGCAGGATGCAGGGCAGTCAACAAATGTACAGATTTAGCATTATCTGCTAAGCTCGAGTGGGTAAGAAGTACCTTACAATTATCAGAGATGGCTGACACACATATGAGTTTACAGTTGGTACAGACCTGGGTATATTTAGCGGTTAGGGTGCAATTGATCATATGCGGTATTTAAACAGTATTTCTTTACCGCGATTTGCACATATGCTCTTAGCAATGAAACATACACCTTAAATAGTAACCAGACAAGGCCACAAATGATACCCCAGAGCGAGATGGGAATAATCCCAAAAAGCGAGTGAAAGCCCCGGCAGCAAACATAGGGTTAATCCATCAATGCCCAATACTAGCGATGGCTAATGGTGGAAGCAACAGAATGGTCAGAAACAACCCGGGTCAAAATCAGGAACGTGAATCGTAGACAGAAATGGGTCGGCAACTAAATCAGCAATGAGAAATAAGCTTAGCAATGCGGGAACAGAACTCCACGTCAGGGCGACGAGGCAACTCCTCTTGCCCGGCTTTAAACCCTGCGGCTCCTCGTGACCATGCCGGGAACCACCCCCTCAGAGGCCACTTGGCCATTACAAGGTGCTGGCAAACGACCAGCCAGTGGCACTGAACTATGCCTAGACCCCCCGGGCAACAAAGCAGGGGCTGAGGATGTAACAGTATGCTTAAGTAGTGGATGGCATTTTTTTCCCTTCTTTATCAAATAGTTACATTTTTGGCATCCATGTAATTTTTTTTTCTTTTAACACTGCTTTAATGTGTTACTAACAATATTCATTCTTGAAATATGACTGATTCATTGTCATTTTCTTTCACAAGTCATAAGATAATTTTACATCATTATGTTTTATCTGTAAAGCATTCATTCTTTTCAACTCTTGCCCTGGAAACTATCTCTATCAGTGGCACGAAAATGATATATGTATTAAGGTACTGACTTTAGAGAATAGAGTTTTTATGTCCCCTCTTTAATAGGCCTAAAATACACTTCTGTACTTTGGATAATATATCCATTCCACCATTTATAGCTTGTTTTCTACTTGATGTTCTAAAAAACAATGCACAGCACTGGATTTTTATAGACTGAGATTATATAGGATCTCCATCTGATATATTTAATATTTATTTATTTATTATATTTCCCTATTTTATCATCAAAAATGGGCACTTGGAAAGATTCCTTTTTTTAATTTTTTTTTAGAAAGGATTTTACCAGGAAGGATACATTGAGATTTCTCTTGTTTTCAAGTACGTCCTGGGTGGCGAGTATGTACCGTTAGGTGTCTTGCCCAAGGACACTTGCTGGAGAGGTACTCTTGCCGGGATCGAACCTGTGTCTCCACAGTCTCTCTCCACGGAAATAGAGCAGTGATGTTACCTCTACTCCACCCATAGACTGGCAATGTTGAAGTTACACAAACAGGGCTTTTCAGAAAGAGATGAAAACTTTGAGAATGACTGGAGAATTGAAAATTCTAGGTCAAAATAGTCAAACCAGAACAATTCTCCCATTTATCTCACTTTCCAAATTGGCTATTTGGTCTAGATTGTTCAGTCTCCTGGCAATTCTCAAGGTTTTCACCTCTCTCTGAACAGCCCTGTTAATAGATTTACTTTCTTACATAAACAAAATATGATGGCTTTGTGGCTTAGTTACAACCCATCCAATATTCATAATGTTCAATCAATAAGCAATCATAATAATTTGTAAAGCAAGTGCACCAGTCAATTAAAATGGAAACTTAGGGGGGAAATCATCTATCGCTTTCCATTTATGCATCAAACAGCCATTTCTAAAATTAATAAGGACGATCAAAAAGAGGTTTCACAAATATTTCACTTTGCATAAAAGTTTCAATTTTTAATTGCACGTATAACCTGTCAAAGAATACGATTTCTCTCTACCAATCAAATATTTATGTGTAAAACCATCTTCTATTTTTATATTCTTCTGTTTCTTTCTATATTTAAATATGAGCTGTTTTGCCACTGTGTGTTTTCAGAAATATATTGGGTTTTAAGCTGAATATTATTCAATTCAATTCACTTTACTTGTGAGACGTTTTTATATATTTCAAGTTGTGACATACCTAGATTAACGTAATTACAGTCTAATTTTCTTCTCAAGAGGCACGATTAGTCAATTAGAAGAGAATAAACACATTATTGCCTTTTATTCAATCTTATATGAAGAGATGTGCCACAGAAACACATTCAGTAGCTGTGGTCTCACATTGTCCAACTAGCTGGTCAAAATACTATTAACATGTCCACGTTGAATCAATGTACCCATTACTACCAGGCTGGTATGGCTTTCAGGGACAGCAGGAATGATTAACTAACTGTAGGTAACAAAAATACGAACAAGAATTGTATTCCCTACTATTACAACTCTTCTAATGTCATGTACATCATACATGGAGCAGGAACTGCACAATGTTGAGGACACAGTATTCCAAGGCAAACTACAACGGGGCGATAGGGTAGACAAGCTCACTATCCAAGCAAATGTTTGAGACGGGCAGCAAGGTTCGTAAGAGATGCAAAGTTAAAGGGCTGGTATAAGTAGGAAAACTTCACTAAGCACAGTGCTTAAACAAGGACTGAGAGCAAATGCGGCATTACATACGGAAGGAGGTGGACTCATCTCTAGCAAGACTGTGACCAACGGCGTAGCGTGGGTTGTCAGTGCCCAGTGCAAGGCACCCCCAACCTGTGGACACGGTAACACACCCTGATTCCCTTCTACCAGTAGAGTATTGACCCCCTTACCCCACATGCACATGTATTGCACTTTAACAAAAATACTGATATAATAAAAAAATGAAACACATGCCCCCCAACGCTACGCCACTGCTACCAGTCAACCTGTCCCAGTATACCCTAGTATAGTTCCACTCTCAAATTGTACACACGAACTGAAAACCCTCAAGGGAAGAGAGAACAGTAATTACCTTAGGCGTAGGTATAGGGGGTAACCCTTGCAATATAAATAATGCAATGACTGGGGGTACTTGGGGAGTGTGACTGGGTATAGTGTGAGAGTGGAACCAATGACAAATAAGCCTTAATGTAAACAAGAGAAAAATAAAACTTAACTTTTATCAATATAAATGAATAAAAAAAACCCGCAATAAATAGAGAGGACGCAAATGCCAGTAATATTGTTCAAACAACCACAGTGCACCACCAGAATAAAAAAAGGGAAAAAAGGGGAGTGTATGAGTGCAACAGTTAGCACAATACCAGTGTAGACAAGATAGGGGAGAAAAACAATACAAAGCATTAAAACGCTAGTTCCCTGGAGTAAATGATCGGGTATTCTCTGGTGAACTGTGTTAGTGGCACGAAGAAGTGCTAAGAAAAAGCCCTATGAGTCAACCCCTTATCAAAGTGGGAAACAATCCTTAAAACAGTTTTATCCAGATCCCCTCCTCGTTGGGACGGGGTAACATTGCATTCCTCGTGCTGGTAATTATCAGGCTCTGGTGATCCACTTATATAATGTACTCTCTGGGGTCACTAACACTAACACTAATCTTAATGCCATTGTTACACTCTTGTTTCGAGTCCATTTATTAACTCTGTAAAAAATGTTTACTGGCAGGCAGTATTGTTAGGTTTCCCCACTGTCAATCGAGCTCCAGGACCCCTATAGAGCATCTCTCCAGTGACGCTAGTCTACTTTAGTGTGCCGCTGCCCAGAATGCATGCGTGGCTTGTTAATTTTTAACACGCATGGGCCACTTACAATGATACAATGCAGCAGTTTCACTTTCTACAATGCGACAGAGGTTCTATTTAAATCAAAACCAGGGGCGGCTCAGGTTAGTCGCCATTCCTTCTCTTACCCCTACCAGAGGGTTTATCCTGATGAAGCCGGGCATGTAACCGGCGAAACACGTTGATGTTATGCTATTTAATACATCATGCAATTGCAAAACCTGTCGCAACCTTATCAATGAATCACTGGCGACTGGATATATACCCAAACTCTGGAAGACTGTGAGAGTGGTACATATCCATAAAGGTGGAGACAATACTTTGGTATCTAACTACTGTCCAATATCATTGCTTCCTGTAATGTCAAAAATCCTGGAAAAATGTGTTTACATTCAATTACGCGATTACTATCAGTATTGGAACTATTTAACCCCAGATCAATCCGGCTTCCGTCCAAATCATTCAACCACAACTGCCCTTTTAAAAGTTTCCAATGATATCCAGGCTGGCATGGAACAAGGAAACCTAACTGGAGCCATCTTCCTTTATTTTGCCAAGGCCTTTGACACAGTAGACCATGGCATCTTATTACAAAAACATAAAAACTCTGGTAATGGTGATCGCACGCTAACCTGGTTTCAATCATATGTGTCTGATCGGTCGCAATATGTGTCCATTTCTGACAGCACTTCCCTCCCCCTCCCAGTCACGTGCGGTGTACCCCAAGGCTCGATACTCGGCCCCCTGCTATTCACAATATTCATAAATGGTCTGCCCAATGTGTGCAAAGCCTCAACTGTACACATGTACGCAGACGACACTGTAATCTATACCAGCAAACCAGATCTCCCACAGCTGGAGGCAGTGCTGCAAGAACAATTCACAGAGGTAGAAAAGTGGATCAAAGATAACAAACTTTTTCTAAATGCTGACAAAACTGTTACAATGCTCTTTGGAACAGCACCTAAACTACACAAATTGCAAAACCCCATCTATGTGTCAGGACAAAATCAAATGGCACGCTGACCACAGTCACTTCTCTCAAATATCTAGGTATGTGGTTAGACCCAAATCTATCCTTTGGCCCCCACATTGAAAAACTTTCATCTAAAATCTACCCCAAACTAGGTGCCTTGTACAGAAACAAATCCTGCCTGAGCCCCGCGGTAAGAAAGCAGATTGTACAACAAATGCTTATGCCGGCTATTGAATACGGAGATGTAGTGTATGCAGCCACCCCGCAAACGCACCTCCAGAAACTTACTACATTGTATAACTCATTCTGTCGCTTTGTGCTACAATGTAACATGTTAAAAGAACTAAACTGGCCGTCGCTGGAATCTAGACGCACCCTTCACCTTTCCAACCTGGTGTTTAAGAGCTTTTCTGGGAAGCTACCACCCTACCTGAATAGGCTGCTTCCCTCAGCAGTTCCCTCATCCTATAACCTCCGATCCAGGACCAGCACCTTACTTGCAATACCACAATACAAAAAGCAAGTGGCTCGATCCTCATTTTCCTACAGAGCACCACAATTATGGAATAACCTCCCAGACGCCATCAAATCTTCCCCCAGTCTAAAGTCTTAAGAGCTCCATATTAACATACCTCAATAAGGAATGCACCTGTAAACATGTAACATAGTGACTATATTTCCTACATATTTATTTTCTGTTAATCTGTATATTTGTTTTATGTCAATTTCTTGCATTTTACTACTTTGTATTTCTGTAACCATGTTCTTGAACCCAGGACATACTTGAAAATGAGAGAAATCTCAATGTATCCTTCCTGGTAAAATCCTTTATAAATAAATAAATAAATCTTGACTTCATACTGCTCTTTGAAGCATGTAATACTTTGGTGACAATCTAATTGGCTTTTTCCCTGCTGTTTTGTAGTGAGGTGGTTTGTGCAACCCTCACTACACTTCTGGATCTAATCTCGGTATTTGTATATAGGTGTAGTGTATCCTCAAGGCTCTTCCTCCTTTCCTATCTATACAGTCCCAAGAAGGATTGTTTCCCACTTTGATAATGAGTTGACTCATAGGGCTTTTTCTTAGTTTACCAGAGAATACCCGATCATTTACTCCATGGAACTAGCGTTTTAATGCTTTGTATTGTTTTTCTCCCCTATCTTGTCTACACTGGTATTGTGTTAACTGTTGCACTCATACACTCCCCTTTTTTCCTTTTTTTATTCTGGTGGTGCACTGTGGTTGTTTGAACAATATTACTGGCATTTGCATCCGCTCTTTTTATTGCATTTTTTTATTCATTTATATTGATAAAAGTTAAGTTTTATTTTTCTCTTGTTTACATTAAGGCTCATTTGTCATTGGTTCCACTCTCACACTATACCCAGTCACTCTCCCCAAGTACCCCCAGTCATTGCAATATTTATATTGCAAGGGTTACCCCCTATACCTACGCCTAAGGTAATTACTGTTCCCTCTTCCCTTGAGGGTTTTCAGTTCGTGTGTACAATTTGAGAGTGGAACTACACTAGGGTATACTGGAACAGGGTGACTGGTAGCAGTGGCGTAGCATGGGGGCATGTGTTTCATTTTTTTATTATATCAGTATTTTGTTAATATACAATACATGTGCTTGTGGGGTAAGGGGGTCAATATATTACTGGTAGAAGGGAATCAGGGTGTGTTACCATGTCCACAGGTTGGGGGGGGGGACATAATTCTTGCCTTGCCCAAGGCGCTGACAACCAACGCTATGCCGCTGGGGAAGAATAAGTATGGAGAGGGAATATTCAGGAATGTGGAATGCTAATCTGCAGAAATGGGTTTTGAGGGATTTCCTGAAGGATTGAAGATTAGGGAAGAGTCTGAAAGGGTAAGGTCATTCCACAGGACCTGGGTAGCCCTTTAACCCCTTCACTGCTGAGCCATTTCACCGCTGTGTGCTGAGCTAATTTTTACCACTTTTCCTCATCATGTTTAAACGTGTTTAGAAGCCACGTTTTAGTACATGACCCAGACATGTTATATATCGTTCTTTCCGGCAGACTCCGCAGATTCATAATATATAATTTTTATATGTATACGTCATGTTCTGCCTTTATATTATAACAAAAATGCAATAAAATTAGAATTTTCAATCATTTACAGTGTGTAAAGTGTTTTTTTTCACAGGAGCGCTTGAGGTTATATTTTCTATGGGGTGCGCTTGTACAAAAATTAGAAATGGGGACTCGTTACATTTTTTGGGGGGAATTACGTGATTTTTTTGCAAACGCACCCCATAGAAAAAAATCATTAGTGCAGCATCATTGTTCACTTTATAATTGAAATGTGAACAATATTGCTGCATTAATAAAAGCAACACAAAAAAAACTTTTTTTTTTTTTTTAATTTCTATTTTTTATTTATTTTATTTTTTTTTCGTTTCTTTTTACTTTGTACCTGGTCATGTTTGATATCATTCAAAGGACACCATGCATGACCCCCTAGCTGCCACGGTTCTGGAGATATCAAGGTTCAAATGAACCCCTTATCTCCACCAGAGGATTTCCTTGGGAAATCCCCAGGCAGCTAGGGGTTCCCCGGCTATCTGACGTCATCGTGCCATGCATGACACGTCAGGAGCCGAGGGGGAACCCGGAGGTGGAGCCGCCATCCAAGATGGTTGCCCCCACCGGAGCCAGATTATGATCGGCTGCCGAATGGCGCCGATCGCGATCTGGCAATAACAGGGTTAAAAACCAGGCACCGCTTTAAAGGGCAGACACTGCCTTTCAAAGCGGTGCCTGTTTTTGGCGGAAAACCCTCCCGATCGGGAGGGAGAGGGATCCAAAAGGATCCCCCCTCCCTTCCAGGCGATCTCCCGGCCTTCCCGGGGGTCTCCTGGAAATGACGTCATCGCGCTTGCGCGATGACGTCATTTACATCGGGGGCCGGCCTATCTTCGGCGCCTGACTTCCCTGAAGCCAGAACGCCATGGGACCCCAGACAGAGAGGTAAGTATCTCCGCCGGATCTCCCGCTGGCAGATGACAGTGTGGGGCACGTCCTCTGCATATAGCGAGAGTCAATCAGGACGTGTCCCACACGTCATCCGCAGTGAAAGTGTTAAAAGACTAGGGGCCATATTACATAGTTGGTGCTAACTTAACCAGAGCTGTTGTATACTGAAAACCTCCATAGGCTATAATGCCTCTGGGAAGTTTACAACAGCTCTGGTTAAGTTAGCACCAACATTGTAATATAGCCCTAGATGTGAGTTAGTGGTGCAGGTGGAAACAGTACAGGCAGAGGTCGTGTGAAGTCCAGAATGGTCTAGAGCAGGGGTCAGCAACCTTGGCTCCTTGAGGTTTTGGGATCTACATTTCCCATGCGACTCAGTCAGCCGAATGGGTGACTGAGCATCATGGGAGATGTCGTTCCCAAAACATCAGGGAGCCAAGGTTGCTGACCCCTGGTCTAGAGGAAGTACACTTGTGGAGTAGGGAAGACATGTAAGGAGGTGTTGTGTTGCTGAGGGCTTTGAGTGTGAGCGGTATATTTTAAAATTAAATCTGAAGGACACAGGAAGACAATGGAGGGAACGGCAGAGGACGGGTATGTTAGAAGATTGGGTGTGAGACTCTTATATAAGCATGGCAGCTGTATTCATTATAGAATGCAAGGGGTAATGTGGGCATTGGGTAGGCCAATATGGAGCGAGTTACACTAATCAAGTCATGATTTAATATTATTATTAAGACAGTGGTATTATACTTCTTAAACTCTGATGGATAAACAGCTGTAACCTACAATTCATTTTTGATGTAAGACTGATGGTTACAGGACTTGCAGCTCTAGTCCAGGTCCTTCAATCGGTTCAGTAAACACCTGCACGGCTTCACCAACTGATGTAATGTCATACTGAATGGGTACTCCAAATTGATTTATTACTACGGTTATCATTTTATCTGAATTGGTTGAGCAGTTCAGCATGTCTGCACAAGACAGAAGAGGATGTAAATGATGATCCACACATGTTAATTTTGCTGCATACAGCATAAGAAACCTTTACAAGTAAAGGATTCAAGCATTCATTTTCAATACCAGTGCCATAACAAAAGCGAAATTGCTTGTCAAGAAAACTGTACACAGCTTTTTATGATAATAGGGCATTTAAGATGCATTGGAATTAGAGACCAACAATTCACACATCCTCATTATCAAAACTAGGTCACATTTGGAAAAAAAAATTGCTAGTTTTGGGATTTGTCACCATGAATAATAAGCACGTCTCTGCCAGAATCTGCAAGTCAGTATGTGAATAGAAAAATGGTATGAATGATACTGTTATATTATGAGCTAGATAGCTCCCTCACTGTAGTATTACCGGTTATGCCCTCCAACCGTTGCTATATTTAGGTTGAATACCTCTCCCAGGGAAACGGCAGCACATGGAGTGAACAGAAATAGATTTCTTAATTCACTGTGCTTCATAGACATAGGAGCTTGTGCTTTTTTATAATGACATATCTAATTATAGAGAAAGCTGGCACGTTCCTTAATGTAAATTAGGCTTGTTCTATAAAAGTGAAAATGTCTTGTACACCCACAATGAACCCATCCACCCCTCGAATGTATAATTTGATGATTATATAATTGCTCTGTATTATAGTGTTAATTTCCTGACACAGGCAACAGCTGTAAAATACACTAGCCTCAGGAGTACTGAATTTCCCTAATTAATGTCTCGATGGTAAATTATGATCAATCAGATAATTTCTTCAATCTTGATTTTCCGAGCTCTATTACATTCCTTCCGCAAAAAAGCTTGCGCGGCGCAATTTTTTTTTGCGCCCAGCGTTAAATGTTAACACGCGTAAATTAACGCTGGTATTAAAATCAGAGCGCATCTTTTCATCCGTCCGAAAACATCGCGCAGAAAAAAGACGCATGAAAATGCGCGCGCATTAACGTTGCACGCAGAAATCCGTGGGCAGACTGTTTTTTTCCCTCGATTCAGCCAATCAGAATTAAGAACCACAATTGTCTCCTGTTAAATTTTTGCGCCTGTCAAAATCAATCTGAGTATATATGCTGCAGCAATAATAAAAGCACGCACAACCTCTCAATTTTATTGTTTGGGCATGTGTAGAATGTGTAACTATACTGTGCTTTATTTTATTTTTTTGGGCTGGTGTATTTGGGTTTGGCCAGGACGTTCAGATTTGCCATTAGCACCAGCTTTTAAAAGACATTAAAATTATGCGCGCAAACTTTCGCAAAAATTTGCGCATCGATTGTAATACCATCCGCGTACCAGCGTACGAACGCATTTGTGCTCACAATGTAAAGTATGGGATGTGCTCACGAACTTGCACTCGTGCAGGGTTCGCGCAGGGTCACTCGCGATAGACGTTAACGCTCATCTTTTGCGTGAACGTCGTAATACGACGTTCAATGCGAAGGCTTTTTCCCCTTGCGTTAATACATTTTTGCGCACGCGCAAAATTGTGTGTGAAGAGTGCCCTCAATGTTTTCATTCCTTCACCTGTTTATGTCCAGTTTTCCCAGACCATCACATTTAAATCCTTGTTTTGACCTTATCCACTCCTAGGCAAAACCTCCCTATCAATCATTAATAGAACGTAATGAAGTCTTCAAAGGCCTAATTTCTTTTACTCTCTAATCCATTTCCACTCTCTATCTCAATTTTGCCCTTGTTTAGATTGTGCCAACACTTATCCCAGGGGTTTAGAACTTTATCTTCCAGGATGATATTTTGGCTGGGAAATGTAGTTCCAAACCGTCTGGAGGGCCAAAGTTGACTGCTGACTTATGCAATGAGCACCACTGGAACTCACTCTGCTTGTTTCTTAACTCTTAGTTTGGAAATATATATTGGTTGTACAGTGTGACAGATCTCAGCACCCCAACAGGGTCACATCTGCCAATGCCGCTTCCCTTCTTCCCCCCCCCCTGTTGTCCCCAGCCAGACTCTGTGCCTTTCTCCAGTCCTCAGGCAAAGCTCAAAGAGCGCCTGCTGCATCCCCCAGAAAATAAGACACGGCTGTAGATCTTGTGTCTTTCAGGGTTAGCATGGAACGGTTTTAATTGGGGACAGGCACACGTATTTATCCGGTCAAACATGGGGTTATTTTACAATCACAGAACCACCCCTAGAAACTTTTGTAAGGGATTCTCAGGTTTCTGTTCTGTCTGCTTCTTGGAATGCAAAACATAATTAGATAAGTCACAGAGAGTGATATACACATTGCATAACATTTCTAAAGGAGGCAGGACAATGGCCATCATGATTGGCAAAAAGATTACAGTTTAAAACAACAGATAACGGGGCCATATTTGCCTGCAAAGAAGATTAACAACTCCTCAAATGTACAGCAGATAAACAGATACACATGGGCCATACAATAGACAGATAACATTATTCAATCATAACTCAGATTACACAGACACACTGCACCCCGAGTCCAAATGACGCACGTCACATACAGTAATAGGTTGATGGAAAAGGCTACTTTATATCATAAAGTGGTGTTTTAGCATCGTTTCCCTAAACATTTTAACAGTCCGGATTTCTACTGATTGAAGTAAAGGCTTCTATTGGGTATGAACACATTTCTGAAATGTAAGATTATAAATAATACTTATTTATTACTTGTATAATGTATTATTCAGTTTGAACTTCTCTGACTCTTCTTAATGTTAAGAAATTGAGCAAAGTATGGCCTCTTTTAAAAATTGCTTAATCTTCATTCAACATATGCTTAGCCTAGCAAAAACATCTAAAAAAATAAATAAAAAATCATCTTCTACTTAACTAACTCAAAAGGAGAAAATGATCTAGCGTGTGCCAGTAGCAATAACCCCATTGGGTTTAGGCTTGTTGTTAACACTTTTATGCCTTGCAGTTCATGTCCCAGAGCTGGAAATAATTTCTTTTTATTCTGCTGCCAAGAGATTATTTTCTCACTTCTCCTTTCATTGTAGAAAGAATAATACAACTTTTTAAAAAAAGTGAAATGCAGGAAAAATGTAGGAATGTGAAGTATGTGTTTTTGGTTATACAAACATGGCATCTAAGCACAAAGAAAGAAGAAAATATAATCAAAACAAAAACAAGCATAAAAGTTACTCTAAATAGTTTACATGCGTCCAGGCTACCGTAATTATAAATGGTAAAAAGTAAAATATGTTCGAAACAATTCTAGAAGGCCTTTTTTGGAGTCAGTCTTTAAAAAAAACAAAAACCGTGAACAAAAATGTATATATACCGTATATACCAAGGTATGCATATTGAGGCTAGGTTCAGACGAGCGTGATTTCTACGGACTGTACGTCCGTGCACACGGATGTACGGAAGACTCAGTAGTGGCCACACAGTCAGTTTATTCACTGACGTATATTTTGACGTCAAAATAAAATAAAAAGCAAAACCATTTTGTCCGTGAAAAATACTGGACGTATAAATGCAGTCCGTCTGACCACGTTCCATCACTCACACACAAAGCTATGCAGACGTTGCGGACGCAGCGCACTTTGTGCGGCCGTTCTAGAAGTTGTACGTTCTTGCCTGCCCTGCGTCCGTGGGCCGCGGCCGCTGTGCGTCCGCAGTTCAGTGCGGACGTACTTTGTGTAACAGACTCCAATGGGCTTTCTGTCATGCTATCACGGACGTACTTTTAGGCGCAATCACGGACGTGAACACTACGCTCGTCTGACCCCAGCCTTATACGGGAGCACTTATCCTAAAAATCCCATTTATAAAAAAAAACTCGAGTAGATTATCAGCTGTTTTGCACCTTGCATTAGTTTGCAGACAAATATGAAACAGGTGTGTCTTTGAGCAGAGTGTAAAAATATGTAGAAATGGAAGGAAGCAGGAGTACAGATAATTATTTTGTTTATGAATGTAGACGTGTGTGTATGTGTGTGATGTCTGCGTATCTTGAGGCTGGGGTCAGACTAACGCATTTTTAACGTGCGTTTAGGCGCACTTAATCACGGCTGCAGTAGCAGCAAATGACGCGTAATGACGGCCAATATCCGAAGAACAGCCGTACAAAAGTCCGGCCACGCAACGCAAGTGGAAAATTAACGCATTTTTTTCGAGAACGCAGAACCGCTAGTACTGACGTACAAAATGCGCTGCGTCCGCTAGCGGCGAGTGTGCGTGATTAGGAGATGTGAGACGCTGCTCATGTCCGGCCAACATAACATCCAGACGCAAAAAGTGTTTTATTGACGATCCTTAAAAAAAATCACGCACGAAAATGCGCGTCGTCTGACCGCTTTCGCGCATTCCGTGAAAAAATATGGCAATGCGTTCGGACGCACTTTTTTGACGGTCGCTGCGAATAATGCGTTCGTTTGACCCTAGCCTAAGTGTGAAAGAAGAGGCGTAATTTTGTGGTGCAGGTTTTGAAGCATTTTTAAAGTATTTTCTTTCTTTTTTTAATATTCCTGGTCTCCCCAATCTCTCCACTTCCATATTCAGATATACTTTATATTCCTAATCTGTCATATCTCCAGGGAGTTGTGCGACAACTGGGTCTGCTTGTATGCACAGGGCAGTGCTATCACACAGCATTATTCTAATGATGCTGCTCCCAAGCTGCATCAGTCCAAGGATGCTGCAAACACCCTGCTTCATGCTGGGGAAGTCATGTACTCATTACGCCATTCTAATGGCACTTTGCCTCACTTATGTCAATCATGACAACTGTAACCTCCCCCTCTCTGGCTTTAAGAGATCCCAGATTCTCCCTCTACAGTCTGTAATGAATGCCTGTGCCAGACTCATACACCTCACCTCCCGCATCTCACCCCTTTGTGAATCTCTGCACTGGCTCCCTGTTTCCTTTAGAATCCATTTTGAAAATACTGGCGCTCACGTACAAAATTCTCCATAACCGCGCCCCTGCCTACATCTCCTCCCTTATTAGCAGGTACATCCCGACCCGACTACTTTGCTCTGCCAATGATCTGATGCTATGAGTTCCTCGTACCCACACCCCCACCTCCCGCCTTCAGGACATCTCCCAAGCTGCCCCCTTTCTATGGAACTCCCTCTGCATTAGACTCTCCATTAGACTCTCCTCATCTCGCCAGTCCTTCAAGAAGTCTCTGAAAACGCATTACTTTAGAGAAGCCTATCGACTCACTCCATAATCCCTCATTATACATCGCTTGCTCCATCTTCCCAATCAGCCCACATGCGCCCCGCTACTACACATACTCCAGGTACCTTCACCTACCGTGTCATCCCTCTCTTAGATTGTATGCTCTCAAGCAGGGTCCTTCCGTCTTACTGGTCCATGTGTGTAGCGTGTATTTATATTCGTTTTTCTGTCTCTCCCATTGTACAGCGCTAAGGAATTGTTGGCGCTTTATAAATGCTTGTAACTGTAACTCTAATATACATATAGTCCAACACAAGAAATAAGCCCCCTATTAGTTTTCAGACACTTTCATAAAATACACTTTGTTTAGAGACCAGGATAGATACGGCTTAAATAGTATGCACATGGTGCCTCTTTCCAGACAGTGCCAATCCCTCTGCCAGCAACAATACTTCCTTTCAAGTGACCAAATTAGTGCAAATGTGTTACATAAAAATGTCCAATGCCTAAGTCAATTAAAAATAATACAACATAAAATACTTAAGGCTAAGCCTTAACTACATTCACATGTATTTCTGCTGCAGACTATTTGTGCTTTGTAAAAAAATAGATAAACTGCATTTCATATTGCTACAATATTTATACCTTCTGATGCCTGGCCCAAAGTATGTGTCATCCAAATACATCATCTATAAACAGAACTTATAGTATAAACACATTCAGCATTCATTACATCTAGGTGTTGGTATTGGTATCAGGCCTGAAATGGGCATCAAAAATCCACAAGGCAAATTCCCAGTGGACCACAACGGCCATGGGCTTTGAACTAGATGGTACACCACATCTCCCTGCCTGCCCATTTACAGTCAGTACAACATACAGCCATAAGGAGTTCAAAAGGGTTGAGAAAATTACTGCAGGTGAATGCATCAGAGCCCTAATTCATACAGTTGAAGTAGAGCCTATGCCGCCCAAATCCCAGACCATGATCGATCCAATGCAAACTATCAGGGCTATTCATTAAAGGTGAAACTCAGGAGAACTGAAAATTCTAGATCAAAATAGCCAAACCAGAAAAAATCTCCCATTTATCTCTCTTTCCAAATCTGCTAATTTGTCTAGATTGTTCTCTTCTCCTGCCAATTCTCCTGAGTTTCACCTTTTAGTGAATAGACCTGTATATGCCTGGGGCCTGTCCCCTGGATCTAGATCCTTGTCTGACCCTGCCCAGAAAATGTTTTGGTCCCACTTTTGTCATGAAGCAAACTGATGGTTTATAACTCCACCACCACATTTTTTTTCTCTTCATCTTTACAAGAATATAAAAAAAATTCAGAATATGTTGGTACAATACAATTAATAATAATTAGTGTGTGAAATCAGTAAACTATTCACGTGAGCCTAAATGATGATTTCCATTCGCTTGCTACAGTAATCACCTCAAATGCAGCTGTGCAATTCTTACTAGGTATGTGTACAGATTTGCATAATCATAGTTCAATGTGTATGCCAAAGGCTAGATGGAAGGACCATCGCCGCCGGCGTAATAAAAAGCCTAAACCTAGTGCTGGCTCATAGTAGTGAGACTTTCAATAGCAGTACCACTACTCACCTCTGCCTGTGCAATGCTCAGGTGTTGCCTAGATCATATAATACTCCTGCATAAAACTGGACCACACCTGTTTTCCAATGCTTCCTCATTGTCTTGGAAATATCCAAGCTGCAAGGAGCTACCTGCTGTTCCTCCAAGAATTCTATGACCCATACTCTGCTGGATCCTATCCTCTCAAGGCTATCCCTGTTATAACTCTCCTGGACTTATTATTTGCAAACCTCCTGGATCTCCTATTTACTTACAGACCTCTGGACTTCCTCCTCCTGGATCTCCCAAGTTTACCTTACCTGGATTATAAGGATTTGCCCTTATCTCGAAGGACTCAGATATATTCATATATATATATAACTTAAGTATTCTCTGCTTCTGTTTTCCCATCGTTATGATCTGCAGTTTCTCCCTATATTTAGTATGTTCTGCTTTAGTCTGTTTATCCCTCTTATGTATAGTTTAATGTTCCTTATCCATTAATATTATTCTCAGCTTTAGTTCTGACTCTAGACCTGTAAACCTGTGTATATATATATATATATATATATATATATATAATCTCTCCTTCCTTATTCCTTAGATATATGTATCTCCAGGAGAGAAGGAAAGCTATTTCTCCTCTATTCAGTATCTCTCTGCATCATTCTTATTTTGCCTTTCTATCTTTTGTTCTAGTTACTATCCTTATCTATTGTTATTACTTATTCAGTATTCTCCTACTTCTCGCGCTTACCCTCCTAGATTCTGTTGTTGCCTCGGCCTATTTCTTTTGTGCCTTTAAAATAAATCATTATATATTGATATATCTGGTTTGCTAGTATTATTCATTGCACATTGATTACCAGTCTTTGAAGTTGCTTTGGCTTATAACAACTGGGGTAAAAAAAAAAACGTAGCCACACACAGAACTAGTCGGGTTGGTACATAGGGATTACAGGGCTGGGTGGCGTAGAGGTAATATCACTGCTCTATAACCGTAAAGAGAGACTGTGGAGACATGGGTTCGATCCCGGCAAGAGCACCTCTCCAGTAAGTGTCCTTGGGCAAGACACCTAACTGTACATACTCGCCACCCAGGACATACTTGAAAACAAGAGAAATCTCAATGTATCCTTCCTGGTAGAATCCTTTCTCAAAAAAATGCCAATAATAAGGCAGGATGGTACACAGGAATTACAGAGCAGAACAATGCCAACAACTAGCGAGTCGGAACACAGACAGTCAGACACAAAATACATGCATTGTTGAGTCCAGAAAAATACACAAAAGGGCAATGACTTAGACAAAAGTTTATATAGTTTGTCAGGGTCTGCCTACTGTTGCATCATCTTGGAGCACTAGAATATTGGTTCTTGTAGTGGACCTGATGAATCATAAGCCTCAGTTTCATTACAAATGGAAGCGTCATAAAGAGAAGACATGGGCAAAATCTTCTGCGTCAGAATTGCCTGTCGGAATGACGCGGGAAGAAGTAGCATCAGATAATGGCACCGCAGGTTAGCGTTGAATACCGAGAAGTGACACCGTCTACCCAGCCTAGATTCCCCTAACAGTGAGGATTGACTCCACTCTGATGCCCCAAAGCCATTAACCCTGTCCCTGACACAAAGACCTTATCACATTCACCTATCAGGAGAAGGTATGAGGTCACAAACCACTTAGCAATTCAGCAAATTGAAAGTCAGGACTCAGGAGAAACACAATGCAGTACATTATCTAATATTTTACAGGTGAATTTAATGCACCGTTTGTTTCCAAGGACCCCCTAAAATGGAGGGGCTTTTGATTGAACCCCAATTTACTCTTTCAAAGCTAGGGCCTGCTCGTTCCTTTTAAAAAATTATCAAAGTATCATGTAATATATAATATTCTATGGACCAATATTGCCTATCCAAAAAAAGATTTTAGATAAAGTCCTAAAACCTGTGAAACATCCCATAGACTTTGTAGGATTGTATTACTTTAGCATTTTGCCTTATAAGAACGCAACCTGCCCTTTGTAATTTTCATTAAACACTGAACTAAATTTTTCTAGGCCCAAACACCTAATCATAGTCTTGCGTGACCAATTTCCTTTCCAGACTAAACGACTCAACCTTTAAAAACACAACACTTGTGGATAGCTAAAGGATATCTGTCAAAAAGTGCACTTAATGAATGGATTGTTATTTCTCATGATATCGTGTCCGGTTCTTGAAGATTAGTTAGTCTTTCACTAAAGAATCAATGATCTAAGACTTTCTGTTCTCAACTTCCACAAGGAGAAGTAATAACATCCATTGTGGGGGAAAAAAAGGCAAAACACCCCCCTTGTACAACCAATGCAACAGTGCATGAAATTGAACTCAAAAAAGAGCCACCATTCAGTGTGACTTCTTGGCTGACACAATTTAGATATTTATAGCATTTACGAACAGGCCACTGGAGAAGAACTTGAAGCTTTTTCTAGCCAAGAAGGATTAATGAACATGTGCACCTGGTAATTACACTACTCCATCTTACTGAAAGCCCTCACACTGCCTCAATGGCAGAGACTATAATGAACAGCCGTTGAAAATATCAATCTACGATTGTACAAGTCGTCTAAATACTTAAATTTAGATCCTACTTTCGCACCACTTCTGGATGTGTTCTCACTGAGGAAATGGGTGTCAATGCATGCCACATGTTTTTCTTTTATTGTCAGTGTTATTGGTCACACTTCATTTAAAAGATAAATCTTAATAAAACTCAATTGTTCATACAAGTATTAACAGACAAACAAATTGATGTAACACTTTGCCAATCACGGTTTGATATAAATCGTAGGGAACCCTTGAAGACTATACACGTATGCCAGCAACATATAGTGGAGCAACTTTCGTTATGCCTGTATAATGCAAACAACCAATAATACCACCATGTGTGTGGTTTACTTACCTATTGATGTTCGCATAGAAATTATAACACAATTAACACAATACATTCCAAATAGACACACAAACATAAAAGCATACAGGTGTGTTAAAAGAAAATTATATACACGTTAATTTAGCCATAAACAAATATTTCCTTTTTTGAGTAGTTTCATGTATGTGTTTCCGACTCCAAAAGTTAAAAGGCTAGTCTAGTCATAATAGAACACTTCCTCCACCCCTGACATTTTTACGTCATGTGTATACAGCAAATCCCACCAACACAGCTCATTTCTGACATGTGTGAAACACTCGGAATGGAAAATGGATTTCTGTTATTAAACAGTCACGGCAAATTCATGTAACATGCGATTCACCAAAAAAAGCAAAATAATGTATTGACTTATAACGGAAAAAGTGACTTTTTAAATATTATTCCATTTATTTATAATGACAATCATACCCCCCCCCCAAAAAAAAAGAAAAAGTTGACAAAAGGTCTATGTTAAGCATTCCACTGAATTGGACATTGTATATGAGATATGGGACTGACCACTGGTCCATATTAGGAACAAAGTTTCCTTTCCTTAAATGCAAATTAACTTCTCCACAATATAACATTAATGTGATATAATTCACGATACATTTTCCAAGTAAAAACACACAACATAATAGGTATATTTAGATTTAAAGGGCTTCTGACAAGGATATAGCATCGAACATCTGTGAGGTCATGCAATGACCCATATCTGGAGAAATGTTACTGTGCTTGTCATTGAAAATGAATTATTTACAATGTAATACACACACACACACAGTACAATAACGAATTACATACAGGGAGAAAAAAAATGATAACATCAGTCTATATTTAAAAAGCACAGATGCTTGGATATTGTATCACACATTTCTGTGCCCTCTGTCCTAATCAGGAAATGCATTTTAGCCATTGATGACTAAACGACTGCTACAAATCCTAGCTCCCATGACGCCCAGCAACCAAAGCATCCCAGTATCCTTAATCTGACAGAACGGAATGTCAAGGGTTAGCCATCACTGACCCAAGTTGTGTATATATGTGATGCACTCGCTGTACCAAGATCAGCAGCAAATACACTTCAAAGCTGTATCACCACAGCAGCTCAAACCATCTGTATTGATGGCCGATACAATTATCATCATCATGATATAATCACATCTCATAGAACCAAATGGTGAAAAAAAAAAGCACACACACTTGGATCTTTCGGCATGTGCAGCTTGCAGCATCCTCATCTTTAGATGAAATTTCTAACCTCACGGTTCACACACAGATCTCTGGATTAAGTACCAAAGCATTCCCCTCCCACCTACAGCTTTCAGTCTCCTGCATCAGAAAAAAAGGAGGACTTACTATTAAATGCTGCCTGAATTGAAGGGTTGTGGATTCATTTCTCCTATAAATAAAGCACCGCTGTTAGCATTTAGTCTCGCTGCTTAGCTTACCTTGAAGATGACATGGTTGTTAAAAAAAAAAAAAAAATTAAGAAAAATCGTTGTAAGGTCCCACCGGATGATATTAGTTCAGAGCATCCAGCAGTACATCCGTCCAGAGCATTGCCATTGCTAGTCTGAGAAGGAGCTACCGGGATGCTAAGCAGCACGCCAGCCAACTTTGTGTGTAGCAAAGGCTCTGCGGAAAATCTGGCCTGCAGCACAGCACGACAATGGACTGGAGTCCTCTCTATAGCCATGTGTATTATCTTGGTGCACCGGAAAAGCTCAAATAATAATGAAGAATAAACAATCCCCTTATGTTTCTGCCCTTTTGAGCGATTGCTTTTTTTTTTTTTCCCGATTTACACATTCAAACACATAAAAGAAATGCATTTAACAACAGTGGATGTTATGGATGCTGTAAGACAGTTATACCGCACACGCCACACATCAGCATGTCACCTTAAATGATACAGAACGGCAGCTGCAAACAGTTATTAAAATATTATTCACTAAACAGTGCGTATTTTGATGAATAGCTTGATAAATGTAAAATAAAATCAGTTGTATTTTTTTAATAGATTTCTTTTAAATGTTTTAGACATTATTTTGCAAGTCTGACCTCCTAATCCGGTTATCCATGAGTGATATGCCTCAGTGTATTGTTTTGCAGATTTTTTAAAAGCAAATCAGGCATTAGTGAGGCCTTGTAAATAGCAGACAATCCACAGGTGCAATGGATTTGGGTGACTTGGTGTTAAACTCAGTTTAAGGCAGAGATCAGCAACGTCAGCCCTCCACATGTTTTCGAACTACATCTCCCAGGATGATCAGCCACTCATGCGGTTGCCTGAGCCTCATGGGAAATTTAGTTCAAAAACATCTGGAGGGCCAAGGTTGCTGACCCCTGGTTTAAGGCTAGGGTCAGACTAACGCATTTTTCACATCGTCCGTGAAAAAGTGCGTTCAAACGAATGGACGTATTTTTTCACAGAATCCGTGATAGCGGTCATACGATGCGCATTTTGATCCGTGATTTTGTACGGATCATCAATAAAACCCTTTTTGCGTCTGGAGGTTATGTTGGCCGGACATTAGCAGCGTCTGACGTCTCCTAATCACGCGCACTCTGTACGTCAGTACTAGCGGTATCACATTCTCAAAAAAATGTGTTTGTTTGCCGCTTGCGTTGCGCGGCAGTACTTTCGTATATTGCCCGTCATTTGCTGCTACTACGGCCGTGATAAAGTGCGGCTGCACGTGCTTTCGTCTGACCCTAGCCTAAAGGGTAACCGCATTCAAAGTAGTGTGGAAATAACTCCCATGATTCTCAGCCACCGTACGTTTAGTTCAGCAATTTTCTGTAGCATTGAGAGACTTTTTTTCTATTTGCATATTAACCTCTTTAGAAAGAACAGTTTCTGAAACTGTTTCTTTACATGATGTCTTACATTGATCATGCACAGCTGGTGTTGTGGTGTTGTAAGTGCCAACCTATTCATGGATCACTATGTTTGTGGTCAGGCAGGGAAACATGGATTTTATGATGTTTCTCCATGCTGTGACATGGCAATGCAGGCTTGGGAATCCCTCTAATAGTAAGTGATATCACCAGGGGATTACTGCCAAAGAGAGATACCTGCTGGGAAATTTAACTTGAAAGATAGACAGAAAAGTCAATGAATTTGGAAGGTGCCTCTAAATTTTCGATGATAGCAGCAGAACAGGTTAAAAAACAACATATAATAATGTTTCATCCCTATACAACATTAGGATTTAAGAAACTCTAGAATATAAAATGTTTTCCACTAAATGCTGGGAAATCATTGATAATTTTAAAATAACTTTAAATTTGTTGATCGAAACATACTTTGGCTGAAAATCATCTGAGTTATTGTTCACAGTACACTAAAGGCAGTGTGACAGTGTGAGTAAGGGCAGGGTTGTGGACCACAGGTTTATCAGCAGGTGGATGGAAGACTCCCTTTTTCCCCTATAGGGTTAATCCTCAGCCTATGCCCAATTAGAACTGCCCTTTTAGGATATGTGGATCCCTCTGAGAGGGCAGTCTTAGTGCTGGATGCAGAAAGGGAGGAAGCAAAATCCTGAGCCCAGAAGAAAGGTACATTATATTTAGTTTTCTCAGATTGGTAAGCGAGTTAGCCACCCAATATGTTAGACAGCCTCCGTGTCAAGGAGTAGGAAATTGTTCTGTCTCTTTAATGTGTGCACAGCCGCAACACAGGTGTACACTGTATCAATATGTGTGGAACCAGGAAGGAGAGTGTTTGTAACCAGGGGGAAGGATATATGTGTTACACTGCAGCTCAGCAGGATATAGGGGAGGAGTCACATGGACACGGACTAGTTAGCAGAACTGTAGATTAGAACCTGTTATAAGATGATCTCTTAATAAATATATAAAACCCTGCAGCTGGAGTCAGAGACAATATTTACAGAATCAGTCTCATTTATACATGGTGGCAGCGGATCTAATTTGAAAACTACTCCAAAAGCAGATATGGAAAGTTTAAAAGCACCCAGTCTCCTGGATTTTCAGGCAAGAAATCTGTCTCAGGCATGGAAGAGATGGAAAGAAGAAATGCTTCTATACACAGACCTGGTCCTGGTTGATAAACCAGAAGAGATGAAGGTAAAGCTGTTCCTGTACTTGATTGGGGATAAAGGCAGAGAGGTTAAAGACACCCTTCTCCCAGGAGTGGCAGCTCCCTCACTGACTGTCCTAATGAAAACATTTGATGATTATTGTGAGCCAAAACAAAATGAGACTGTGGAAAGATATAATTTTTTTTCACGGAGTCAGAGGGAAGAAGAAGGCATAGACGCATATGTCACAGAGCTGCGTACACTGGCAGCCACCTGCAATTTTGGTAATATCAGAGACTCTTTAATAAGGGACAGAATTATATGTGGCACAAGAGATTCTAACCTCAGGGAACGTTTACTGAGAGAAGTGGACTTAACACTTGATAAATGTCTACAAATCGGCAGAGCTGTTGAACTGTCTACAGAGAGGGTGAAGCTCCTGGAGAGGTCCAGCACCAGTGCAGTGTCAGTCCATGGAATGGAAACAAGCTACACTCTTAGGAAGAGTCCGAGCAGAATGGCAGAGACTCCACATAAGATAATACAGTGCATATATTGTGGTAAGCGTCACGAGAAACTGAAAGAGAAATGCCCAGCATTTGGAAAGCAATGTAAGGGGTGCGGTAAGGCCAATCATTTCATTAACCAGTGCCGTGCCAGTCTGCACCAACAAAGGAAGCCGGCAGTACAAGCTGTATATAAGGAAACAGCGGATTCAGAGGAATACGAAGACATTCTGGGTCTGACTTTGGAACCAGCTTTTCAGATTTGTGCACTGAAGAAATCTACGAGCAAATTTTCATCAGCTTTGTTTGCTACCATGCTCATCGACCAGCAAGCTGTGAGATTCCAAATGGATTGTGGGGCGGACTGCAATGTCCTACCAGCAAGGATGGTGAAAGACCAATCTAAAATTCTACCCTGTGATAAGATACTAAGGATGTACAATAAGAGTACACTGACACCAGTACGGATATGTAAGCTCAAAATAAGGAACCCATGCAATCAAAAGTTATATCAGGCTGAATTTGTTGTCATTGACTCAGAGCTGTGTCATCCTATACTAGGAAGTAGAGCTATCCAAGCCATGGATCTGATCTCGGTGCAGCACCAAAATATCCTAACTGTGGAACAAGACAGCAAACAGTCAGATAGTGCTATGTGGGGCTGGTCAACCATCAACAAGGAGTATGCTGATATTTTTCAAGGAGTGGGCTGTCTAGAGGGAAAATTGAAATTGGAAGTGGATGCTCTTGTACAGCCTGTTAGACTTCCAAAACGAAAAGTTCCTGTATCATTACTCAAACCCCTTCAAGAGGAGCTCGCCAGTTTAGAAAAACAGGGGATTATCACCCCTGTAGAGAGAAGCACAGACTGGATTAGTAGTATGGTGATAGTGAAGAAACCATCAGGGAAGTTAAGGATTTGCATTGACCCTAAACCTCTAAATAAAGCTTTGAAAAGGAGCCACTATCCTTTGCCTACACTTGATGACATACTTCCTGATCTAGCAAGGGCAAGAATTTTTTCAGTGTGTGATGTAAAGAGTGGATTTTGGCATATCGAATTAGAGGAAGACTCCAGCTACTTAACCACTTTTTCTACTCCTTTTGGACGATACCGGTGGGTTAGGATGCCTATGGGTATTAGTCCTGCCCCAGAGGTTTTTCAGAGAAAACTAAATCATGCACTGGAAGGGCTGCCAGGTATCAGGGTTATTGCAGATGATATCCTGATTGTAGGAGAAGGAGAAACTGATGTGGAAGCCATTAAAGATCACGATCAGAAGCTGAGGAAGTTACTAGATCGTTGCAGAGAACGACAGCTCAAACTAAATCCAGAGAAATTCCAGTTAAGAAAAACTGAAGTACCTTATATTGGTCACTTATTGTCAGCCCAGGGACTTCAAGCAGACCCCAGCAAAGTAAAAGCCATTACTGAAATGCCCAGACCCACAGACGTTAAAGGAGTACAGAGATTTTTGGGGATGGTGAACTATCTTTCAAGGTTTTGTGAGAACATATCAGATGCAGGTGAACCTCTGCGCCAACTAACCCAGAAGGATGCAGTGTGGGAGTGGACTGAAGTGCAGGAAGGGGCATTTCAGCAGATCAAATCAAAAATCAGTTGTGCGCCAGTACTCAAGTATTATAACCCAGAAGAACCATTGGAACTACAATGCGATGCGTCAGAGAGAGGTCTGGGAGCAGCACTGATGCAGAGTAAGCAACCGTTAGCTTTTGCAAGCAGACCATTGACGGAGACAGAGCAAGGTTATGCCCAGATTGAGAAGGAGTTGTTAGCAGTCCTCTTTGGCATGGAAAAATTTCATCAATTCACATTTGGACAAACAGTAGCTGTACAGTCCGACCATAAGCCCCTTGAAAGCATTATGAAGAAACCTTTACTTAAAGCACCCCGACGTCTTCAGCGTATGATGTTACGTCTTCAAATGTACGATGCATGTATCAGATACTGCCCAGGAAAGTCTCTGGCAGTGGCAGACACATTGAGTAGGGCTTATCTGGACGAGGGTTCCGTGGAGGGCTCAGTGGAGCACCAGATTGAAACGGTAAACATGCTCCAATATCTAACCATCTCAAACAGGAGACTTGACGCTATACAAAAAAGCACCGACAAAGACAAGACTTTACAAGCAGTGAAGCACATTGTTTTGAGGGGATGGCCTCATGCAAAGGAACTGGTACCTCTAGAGGCTTCACCATTTTACCACATACGTGATGAACTGAGTGTACAGGATGGTGTACTATTCAAAGGCGAGCGAGTTGTTATACCATCTGAACTTCGATCTGATATTATGTCTCGGATCCATTCTTCACATTTCGGCGTGGAAGGATGTCTACGTAGAGCCAGGGAATCTGTTTACTGGCCAGGAATGAATGCGCAGTTGAAAGAGTACATTGACCAATGTGACATATGCCGGTCATTTGATACTAAACAACAAAAGGAGACCTTGATGCCTCATGAGATCCCAACTAGACCATGGGAAAAGATCGGTACTGATTTGTTCACATTCCACGGACACGAGTATTTAATAACGGTGGACTATGACTCTAACTTCTGGGAGATAGACCAGATTCAGGATACAAGATCAACAACAGTGATAAGAAAATTGAAGGCTCATTTTGCCAGATATGGAATCCCAGACACTGTATGTTCAGATAATGGACCCCAGTTTATTTCGATGGAGTTTAAAGAATTCAGTATGAATTGGGACTTTGACCACATTACCTCATCACCAGGATACCCCAAAGCAATGGGAAGGTAGAGTCGGCAGTAAAAACGGCCAAGAGACTCCTGCAAAAGGCTGTGTCCTCTGGTAATGATCCCTACCTAGCATTATTGGATCATCGCAACACACCAACGCAAGGTCTGGAGTGCAGTCCTGCTCAAAGACTGATGGGTCGAAGGACCAAATCGTTACTTCCCATGAGAGGAAGTCTGTTAATGAAGGATCACGGGATGAATGACAGGCACCAAATTCTATGCACAAAACAACGTGCATTGCAAGCCGCTCAATATAATAGGGGAGCCAAAGACCTGCGGCCTCTAAATGTTGGCGAACAGGTGTGGGTACAACCACCAATTAACCAGGGAAAAGAGTGGCGGAAAGCTTGCCTAAGAGCCCCTGCTGGAATCAGGTCCTATGAAGTTGTAACAGAGTCAGGACAAGTTCTGAGAAGAAATAGGAGGCACCTGAGAGGCACTGGACGATACAGGCCTCAAATAAGGACCCAAAGTAGCAATCAAGAGGAATATGACACGGACGAGACAAACCAGCCATCAATAGCAAATACCCCAGAAGAAGATCAGGAAGAACCACACTGTGAAATATCAGACACAGAAAGACTGGGGGATGACACCAATGTTCTACGAGAACAACCACAAGGATACAGAAACACCCAGACTAGAAGCGGGAGATCCATCCTAAAACCAGCATATCTAAATGATTATGTGGACTAACATGTGACCCACTACAAGAATCCGTTTCACGATCCATCTACCTCCTAGACTTGAGCTAAAGGAAACAACTTCCATTTTCCCAAAAAGGGAAAGATGTATCAATATGTGTGGAACCAGGAAGGAGAGTGTTTGTAACCAGGGGGAAGGATATATGTGTTACACTGCAGCTCAGCAGGATATAGGGGAGGAGTCACATGGACACGGACTAGTTAGCAGAACTGTAGATTAGAACCTGTTATAAGATGATCTCTTAATAAATATATAAAACCCTGCAGCTGGAGTCAGAGACAATATTTACAGAATCAGTCTCATTTATACATACACTATCCCACACTTTTTGTTTAAGGACTTGACCCCTGCTGCTAGTTATGTTTCAATGAATATAGGGCATTTGTCACTGATTATTTATATTCTGATTGTTGCATTTATGAAAAAATTTATAAAAGAAAATCTGGAAAAACCAGGAGAGACTGATCGGTGCCGACATGTTTCTCCAATATGAGACTTCTTTTCGACCTAAGACCAAGGGAATGTACTCAGCGGTGGATATTCAAAGCCTATCTTAGACAGATTTGCACTTAATATGTATTTCTTAAGTTAACCAAATAGTGTATACAATGAGTTGACAATCATCTTTTAAAAAAATTGCTTATGATTAGCCATAATAAACCGGTTCATTGGACGAGTAACATATAAAATGCCACTCTGTAGTAAGTGCAATCAGCAGGAACAGTTATTTGTAATGACATTTCTCAAAACTTTAAATGAAAATCCACTGAAACATACATGACCCCCTGTTTTACCAACAAAACTACAACCACTATATAAAAAAATAATAGGTATTGGACTAAGGAAGTGCATTCCTTAAATATATCTCTTTGTCTATGTGCTGTATCCCCTAAAGTTCCCATTTTTAAAAATTCAATCCATGTGATATACCGCGTTTACATTGTTACATGAAAATCGCAAAATTCACAAGAATTTAAGTCTGCCCAATATTACTGTGATATATCATACATTACAGGAATAGCAATTCACACAAGTGAACTGTGCTGGCCTTTCTATACGGCACCCTTTCAACTCTTCTCTGATTGGTTTGATGTAGAGTGGCCATGTGTACACAACTGACAAATTAGATGTGCCTTCTGTGATTGGTTAATTCTGCTACAGACGGTCGACCTTAAAGAGACATGCATGCTTTGCTAGGGTGCTTTAAACATTGGGAAATGCCTTTTGAATGAGTCAGTAATGTCATTCAGCAGAAATAAAAAGGCAATATGATTTTTTTTCATATATATCTGCTTTTCTTTCTTGCATTCTCTATGCCCACCTCAGGAGGCACATTGAGCTAACCAATCAGTCTGTTTACCTAGGTATAGATAAAAAATGCACTGAGCATGTGCAACTGAGTTGCTCCTCCTCCCCCTTCCCTGTGAGCTGAGGGAAGGACAGGGCTGAATGTCATTCCAATCTGTAACTCTTTCACCCCAGCTACTGCAGAGACCGGGAAGGACAGAAATCTATAAACACAGTAAAAAAAGAGACAGCAGAGAGGGACAACAACAAAATGCACAGAGAGACACACACGCAGCAAAAAGAGGTAAAGAGAAATACAGCAAGATAAAGCAGAGAAAGCGCAACAAAAGATGCAGTGAGCGAGAACTCACACAATAAAGAATGAGAGTGACTTTGTGAGGGACTTTAAGTGAGGCAGTGAGTATGTAAACCATGAATGAGTGTGAGTGAGCGAATGTGTGAAAACAAGTGTGATTGTGTGAGTGAGTCCTCGGGTAAGAGTGTAAGCAAGCGTGTGTGTCTTGCTATCACAGTTGCAGAGATATATAATATTCAGTTCCTCAGTTTTCCCAATCTGAGGTCCTGAGCGTACATAGGATTTCACGTGCACAGTTTGTGCTAGTTCATGTGAAGCCGATGGGTAGAGTAGTGGACAGGGAGGAGGCGGGGAATATTCAGGAAGTGCGAGGTGACAAAACACCTCTAGCTGAGGGGTGTGGCCAGAGTAGATGAAATGACAGTTTAAATCGAGAAAATAATTTTTTTTACACATTTTAAAACTTTTATTGACATATTCTAGTTTGACTATAGGTATAAAAATATTTAAATGTCAATTTAAAAAAATATTCTAGACATGCATATCCCTTTAAGCATAAAACCAATGAGATGAGCTCCATAAATTAAGTTCTACTAAGATTTACAATGGGATGCTATTGGATTAGAAAATATAGTGTTGGGGGACTGTAATATTTCAGTATATTTATTGTTTGCCTGCTATATATATATATAGAATGAGAAAAGGGTATTTTGATCTACTAAAAATCAAAAAGAAAGAGATTGATCTAGACCTCCATGGAGTCTTTCTATCGGACTATTACAGAGCCAAACGTATCCCGAGGGGTTTCAGAACCAGAAACTCCCCTACTATTGGGCGACAGAAACCTGATCTCTGTAAAAAATGGATGGCTATTGCCAACAAATGCTCACTGGACTGGATGGTCCTGGTCATTGAGGAAGTGGGTGCAGAATTGCAGGATCTTCGAAAGAACTTAGCCTCCCTTGAGCACAGTCATGCTATCACTTTACAATCAGCTGAGTTCGCTCCACATCAATAAAATCAAGGAAGAAGTACAGAACAGAGTTGATCCATTTCAAGCATCAGAAATTGGAATGTGTCAATTATGATTACACATCCCATCAGGTGTATGGTTGGCTCAACGGTAATAGGCGCCAAGGCGCCCCACGTCGAGCACGCCCACGAATCAAAAAATCTACCGTCCCTACCATTGATGTCACATCAGGGGAATCGGCATCAGACACAGAACACTTTCATCCTCCAGCTGCTGGACAAGCAGCTCTACCCCATGACGACCCAGCTCCTTTTTTGGAAACACGGGGGGCCCAAGCCGAAATAACCCCCCATCACAGGATTCGCACCAGGGGATACACCAACAATGCCGGCGCAGACATACACGACCCCCCAGAAGGGGCAGGCGCCCAAGAGGCATCTCGAGGCAGAAGCAGACCACCACTTCCCAGGAGATAATGCCAATTTTAAATTTATCACATAAGCCATTAGAAGAACATCATATTTCGATTCTCTCCAAAGGTCTTTCCTTCATCCCTACAGCATCTTTATCACCATTTCAACAGGAGGTTGAAATATACAAAATTAACCGTTCTCTCGCTATTCAGGAAAATCTTCGTGATGGCAATACACCTACACCAGCCACCCAGGCTCGAGGACACCAATTCAAATTGAAAAGTACCACTGATTTTAAAAGCAACCATACTATGGTTAAAGCTTTCTCTCAAATTTTACAGAATACTGCTGACTCTCTATACCAATCTCAGGGTATCCAGGCCGTACGAAGCAACCTCTCTAAAAAACAGCGGATGGCAATGCAGGACTTCGCTTCCGACTCCTCCATTGTCATCCGCCCAGCAGACAAGGGTGGGGGCATTGTCCTCATGGACTATCATGATTATAGTTCTGAAATTCATCAGCAGCTATCTGATACCCAAACATACAAGAGACTAACCTATGACCCCACTGTCTCTTTCCAGTTGAAAATCACAGCATTAATTGAGATGGGTTTGCAGGCTGGATACTATAATGAAGGCACTGCCTGTTATCTTCGCGTGATGCATCCTTGCATCCCTATATTATATACTATCCCAAAGATTCACAAGGATAGTCGTCGACCACCGGGGCGCCCGATCGTGTCAGCCCGTGGGGGCCTATTGGAGCCCCTGGGTAAATACATTGATAAGCTCTGCAAAACAACTCTACTATCCTTACCCACTTTCATCAAAGATACTCCGGATTTCTTACGCATTATAACCCAGACATCATGTCTGGAGGACAACATAATCTTGGCTACCCTAGATGTTAAAAGCCTTTATACAGTCATCCCCCATACTGAAGGCATGGAAGCTTTTCGCTCTACATTGGCAGCCTCAGACCATTATTCAGGTCCCCCCCATCGACTTCCTTGTGGAAATGCTACAGATCACTCTACATCTTAATTATTTCCGTTTTGAACGGCACTTTTATCAACAGGTAGCGGGAACTGCCATGGGGGCATCCATGGCAGGGGTCTATGCCAACTTCTTCACGTATCAATTTGAGCTACAGCACTTTCTACCTTTATTGCAACATAATCTCAAATGCTTTGTTCGATACATCGATGATATCTTCCTCATCTGGCGTGGTGAGGCAACCTCATTGGAGAAATGGATACGGGATATCAATTTGCTCAACACTCCTATTCAGCTTACCTTACATCATCATCCTCAGCGTATCCAATTTCTTGACGTTGAAGTTTTTCGCAAAGGAACGTCTCTGGGATATACGCTTTATCGTAAAGACACGGATCGCAATACGCTCCTGCGAGCTGATAGCCATCATCATGCTTCACTTATTAAATCCTTGCCTGTCTCCCAATTTTTGCGGGTTCTTCGCTATAATAGCGAGCCAGATCTTTGCGAGCAGCAATTAGCTGACATGCAGTTACGATTCCAACAAAGGGGATATTCCTCCACTATGATGAACTCAGCGCTCAACAAAGCTTGGGCTAAACATGCAGGTGCCAGTGTTGCAACTCCATCTACACAGGAAAACTGTACAATTACATTACCGCTGACCTATCACTCCAAAAGTCATCTGATCACCGCTGGTATTCATAAGCACTGGCATTTACTTCGGCACGATAAATCTCTGCCTGCACAATTCATTCAGCCACCGTTAATTGGCTACCGGCGTGCGAGAAATCTACGAGACCTATTGGTCCACACTGATCCTACAACGTCTGAAGTTGGAAGTTCTACATCAGTCAAGAAAGGCTGTTATCGCTGCCCTAATTGTGTCACCTGTAACCATATGACGCCGGGCAACTCATTTGCTCATCCTCATATGGGCAAAAGATTCCCCATCCAACATCGTATCTCCTGCATGACCACACACACGTCATTTATTTAATCACCTGTCTGTGCGGCTTGGCATATGTCGGCAAGACTGACCTTACGCTTCGGGACAGAATCAGAGGCCACCGCTCGGCCATCACTACGGCCTTTAGGGTTGGCCAAATGGAGAAACCTGTGGCCAAGCATTTTTTGGCAACTAACCACCGATTACCAACCCTACGATTTATGGCCATTGACCATGTGCCTCCACTCTCCAGAGGAGGCAACCGATCCCAAATCCTCCTACAGAGTGAGACTTACTGGACTCGCATTTTGGACACTGTAACCCCCAGAGGACTCAATGAATATATTTCTTTCACCCAGTTTTTATCTTCACGATAATATTTTTTCACTTTAGCTCATTTTTTCTTCTCTCTACTTGATGCTTTTTTCACTTTTTTGCTTTCCTACAGTTTTCTCTTGCTTCTTTCTTATTGATTCTTTACCATTATTCTTTTTCTTTCTTTTTCCCTTTTTTCTCTTTTTTCTTCTTTCTTTCTAATTCTTTTTTCTTTCCTCTTTCCCCCTTTTCCCTTATCTTTCTTTTCTTCTCCCGTTTCTCTTCTTTGTTTTTTTTCTCTCTTTTTTCTTGCTTTTTTCTTTTTCCTTTTTATATTTATATTTATATTTATTTATATTTATTTTTATTTTTATTCTTATCTCTTATTTTTTATTTATTTTTCAATCTTTATTTTGCATTTATTATGTTTTTCAACCGTATTCACACTTTTATCACAGCACATACACCTCATACACACTCTTTTTTCTTATATATTTCTTAGATACACCGTTATACACTATGCTTCATAGTTTATTATTATTTAAAGGAAGCATTATTGAAGGCCACAGGCAATTGCATTGACTTGTTAGCAAAAGCAAAAAAGGGAAGAAACCACTGTGGTACTCTGCAGAAGTGGCCAAAATAGTGAAGAACAAAAAGACAGCATTCAATAATTATAAAACAACTCAGAGTGAAGAAGATAGGCAAACCTATAAGATTAGGCAGAAAGAGGCAAAGCAATTTATAAGAGCTTCCAAAGCACACGCAGAAGAGAAAATAGCTCAGTCAGTAAAAAAGGGGGACAAAACATTTTTTAGATACATAAACGAGAAAAGAAAAGTAAAACAAGGATTAGATTAAAAACAAAGGAAGGAAGGTATGTAGAAGAGGATAAAAGTCTCTGACTGCCTCAATGAATATTTTTGTTCAGTCTTTGCAGAAGAAAAGGAAGGAAAGGGACCTCAGTTAGGAGGAAACACTAACGAGACAATTACATATCAGTTTACAGAGGAGGAGGTTCTACAGCAGCTGTCTAAAGTAAAGACAATTAAGTCAATGGGGCCTGATGGGATCCACCCTAAATTATTAAAAGAGCTCAGTGATATAATAGCAAAACCGTTAACAGATTTATTTAACCAATCCTTGCTAACGGGAGTCGTCCCAGAAGATTGGAAATTAGCAAATGTTGTGCCCATTCACAAGAAGGGTAGTAGGGAGGAATCTGGGAACTATAGGCCAGTTAGTCTTACGTCAGTAGTGGGGAAATTAATGGAAACCATGTTAAAGGAAAGGATTGTTGACCATCTAAAAACACATAAATTACAGGATCAGAAACAACATGGGTTTACCTCAGGGAGATCATGCCAAACTAATCTTATTGATTTTTTTGATTGGGTAACAAAAATAATAGACACAGGTGGTGCAGTAGACATTGCTTATTTAGATTTCAGTAAGGCTTTTGATACTGTTCCGCATAGAAGGCTTATCAATAAATTGCAATCTTTGAGCTTGGATTCCAATATTGTTGACTGGACTAGGCAGTGGCTGAGTGACAGGCAACAGAGGGTTGTGGTAAATGGAGTTTATTCGGCGCAAGGTCTTGTTACCAGTGGGGTACCTCAGGGGTCAGTGCTTGGACCCATTCTATTTAATATTTTTATTAGTGATATTGCAGAAGGTATTAATGGAAAAGTATGTCTTTTTGCTGATGACACAAAGATTTGCAACAGGGTTGACGTTCCTGGAGGGATCAGCCAAATGACAAATGATTTAGGTAAACTAAAAAAATGGTCGGAGCTGTGGCAATTGAGTTTTAACGTGGATAAATGCAAGATAATGCACCTGGGACGTAAAAACCCAAGGGCTGAATATAGAATATTTGATACAGTCCTAACTTCAACATCTGAGGAAAGGGATTTAGGAGTTATTATTTCAGAGGATCTAAAAGGTAAGTAGTCAATGTAATAGAGCAGCAGGAAATGGTAGCAGAATGCTTGGTTGTGTAGGGAGAGGTATTAGCAGTAGGAAAAGGGAAGTGCTCATGCCACTGTACAGAGCACTGGTGAGACCTCACTTGGAGTACTGTGTGCAGTACTGGAGACCGTATCTCCAGAAGGATATAGACATTTTAGAGAGAGTTCAGAGAAGGGCTACTAAAATGGTGTACGGCTTGAAGGAGAAAAGTTACCAGGAAAGGCTTAATGATCTTAACATGTACAGCTTGGAAAAAAGACGAGACAGAGGAGATATGATAGAAACATTTAAATACGTAAAGGGAATCCACAAGGTAGAGGAAGGGAGTATATTTAAAAGGAAACAAAGTAGCAAAACAAGAGGACATAGTCTTAGATTAGAGGGGCAAAGGTTTAAAAGTAACATCAGAAAGCATTATTTTACTGAGAGGGTGGTGGATACATGGAACAGTCTTCCAGTTGAAGTGGTAGAGGCCAAAACAGTAATTGAATTTAAGCAGGCATGGGATAGGCATAAGGCTATCCTAAACAAAAGATAAATCCAGGTAAAGTATCCATGTAATTGGGCAGACTAGATGGGCTGAAAGGTTCTTATCTCCCGACATTTTTCTATGTTTCTATGTTTATTTTCACAGTGCAGTTTTTCTTAGTTTTGCTGTCTCATTTCTCAGTTCTCTTTTTTTTTTTAGTTCTTTTAACCTTGCTTGATCACATTTTATTTATTGACATTGATCAACCCTTCTGTACACACACACACATATTCAGTCAGTTGTTGTCCATGGGAGATTTATCCCCTTACATAGTCACCAACACAGCTCACATTTACTCTTCAGCATCATGCACCTACATTCACATACATGTTTACACATAGACATTCAATATCACCAATATAGGGGTAATTACACTTTTCACACACTACATTACCCACATATATATTCATGTATTCACACTTATACACATACACTTTACATCAGGAATATAGTTCATTGTTGTTGATATACCGCTTTGTTCCTTGTACTATAGCAGAACCCATTATGTCTTTAGCTGCTTTTTCTTTATATATAGAGTACAATCTCTTTTTTGTGCCTCCATGTCTTTGCTGTATTTGTTTTTAACGCTGCCTAGGGAGCAGCTCACCCCTCCCCTCCAAGCGTTGGTTGCGCAGGGCAACGCGGCCAGCAGTCGCAGCCTGATGACGTGTATGCGCCGGCGTCTTCCGGCTTTCCGGAGCGCGCGGGGCACTCCACGCTGGGACGAGGCGGGGTGAGTATCTCCATTCTCCATTGTCTATATAAGTTGTTGTTAAATATTGTCATATACACCTTGAAAAAGGCCCGCTATTTTTTGGGCCGAAACTTCAGAACTGTACCTATGTCTACAATAAATTAACTTTTTTACTTAGCCCCGTAGTGCCTCCCACCTTTCTTCATAGATATATATATATATACATACTGTATATACACAGTATCTCACAGAAGTGAGTACATCGCTCGCATTATTGTAAATATTTTATTAGCTTTTCATGTGACAAAACTGAAACAATGTCACTATACTACAATGTAAAGTAGTGAGTGTACAGCTTGAATAACAGTGTAAATTTGCTGTCCCCTCAAAATAACTCAACACACAGCCATTAATGTCTAAACTGCTGGCAACAAAAGGGAGTAAACCTCTGAGTGAAAATGTCCAAGTTGGGCCCAATTAGCCATTTTCCCTCTCGGGTGTCATGTGACTCGTTAGTGGTACAAGGTTTCAGGTGTGAATGGGGAACAGGTGTGTTAAATTTGGTTTTATCGCTTTCACTCTCTCATACTGGTCACTGGAAGTTCAATATGGCACCTCATGACAAAGAACTCTCTGAGGATCTGAAAAAAAGAATTGTTGCTCTATATAAAGATGGCTGAGGCTATAAGAAGATTGCCAAGACCCTGAAACTGAGCTGCAGCACAGTGGCCAAGACCATACAGCTGGTTTAACAGGACAGGTACCACTCAGAATAGGCCTCGCCATGGTTGACCAAGGAAGTTGAGTGTACATGCTCAGCATCATATCCAAAGGTTGTCGACATCTAAATCCCCCCACCCATGTGACCCTTGATGTCCTAATGTTCAATTCTAGGAACTGATCAGTATAGCTTCCAGACCGGAGGAAGAGAGGAATCCTCTCGAAAGCTTATTTTTTAGGCTAGGGTCAGAAGAACGCATTCTGTGCGGACTGTGCGTCTGTGCACAACAGACGTACTTTCTGACTCACGACAAGGTAGTGGCCACACGGTCTGTTATTGTGACTGACGTTTTTTTTGGACGGATGTAGATGGATAATAAAATTAATATGAAAAACCATTCTGTCCGTCAAAAATGCTGGATGTCAAAAATGCATTCCGTCTGACTACGTTCCATCACTCACACACAAAGCTATGCAGATGTCGCGGACATGGGACACTCTGCACGTCCGTTCTAGTGGTTTTACGTTCTTGCCTAACTAGCGTCTGTTTGCCGCTTCCGTTGTGCGTCCGCACTTCTGTGCGGACGTACTTTGTGTGTGGGTCTCTATTCAGTGGTGTATTTAGGTTTTGTGCTCCCCTAGGCCCGACTAAATTTGTGCACCCCCAAATTTAAATTCGACACACACCTGCCTGTCAAGGGCACACCTCTTCCTTGTTAAACCCCACCCTTCCTCTTTAGGCTCCACCCTTTACTCTTCGCCTCTTCGTCTCTGTATATTAAAAGTGGATACCAATGCCTACTTGTATATTTACCATTCCAAATGTTGTATCTATTATTTTAAGAGATAATCAAATAAAATTATGAAAATCAAATAAAATTATGAAATATTTTTACAAAGATCAGCCATGCATGTCAAGTAAAAAAACTATAGCAGGCCCAAAAGAAACGCTAAGTGGTGCACTGACCACACAATCCCAAGGGCCTAACCCTCCTGAATAATTGAGAACAAACACATAGCAACCCAACACAACAATAGGGTGCGTATAGAGTGTAAAAAGGGGGTGATGTGTGTCCACCAACAACACAATGAATTAATTAGAAGTCAGACAATATCAAAAAGGTAAAAAACGCTTAAAAAACATAAATGAAAAGATGGAAAGTAGGGAGTAAATAAGGCATTGTCTGAATAGTGTCCCCTCGTACCAATGAGGAGAGTATACAGATCAGTGAGCCACTGGCCATTTAGTCAAAAATGATTTTTAACAATAGAAGGGCCCAGATTATCCTCTGCAGACCCAATGATGGATGTAGTACATGCCGTCCAGCAGATGCCACAATTCAGAAGTCATAAAGTGTATTCATAGCACAGGACGACCGTCCAATAAATTAGCCCTCCTGGCCAATTTCCAGACACAAGTATACAATATATATCAAATGACCCATATATTGAAGGTGTATAGCCATTTACCACATTTGGCATGAGCGTATCACAGAGCTGCACAGCAATAAAACCCACAGTAATGTGCGCTGTGTATGAGCATATCAGAGCTCCACAGCAATAAAATCCACAGTAATGTGCGCTGTGTATGAGCATATCACAGAGCTCCACCGCAATAAAACTCACAGTAATGTGCGCTATGTATGAGCGTATCACAGAGCTCCACAGCAATAAAACTCACAGTAATATGCGGTGTGTATGAGCGTATCAGAGCTACACAGCAATAAAACACACAGTAATGTGCACTGTGTATGAGCGTTTCACAGAGCTCCACAGCAATAAAACCCACAGTAAATGTTGTATTCATACCCCCCACTCACCACTCATTTCATACCCCCCACTCACTCATTTCATTTCATACCCACACACTCATTTCATACCCCCACACACACTTCACCCCCCCACACACACACTTCATAGCCCTACACATTTCATACCCCCACACTCACTTCACACCTCACTCTCATTTAATATCCCCACACTCATTTCATACCCCCACACTCACTTAATATACCCACACTCATTTTATTTCATACCCCCACAGTCCTTTCATACCCCACACTCATTTCATACCCCCCTCACGCTCATTTCATACCCCCCTCACGTTCATTTCATAACCCCCCCACTCACTTCATACCCCCCACTCACTTCATACCACCCCACACTCATTTCATTTCATCTCCCACACACTCATTTCATTTCATCTCCCCCACACTCATTTCATTTCATCTCCCCCAAACTGATTTCACCTCCCCCACACTCATTTAATCTCCCCCCACACTCATTTGGTCTCCCCCACACGCATTTAATTTCATTCCCCACCCTCATTTCACCCCCCCACACTCACTTCATACCCCCACTCCCCCATGTTCAATTCACCTTTGAAACTGGGGGTGGGCCCTGGAAGCTGTGGAGATCATGCATCTGCATGCTGGAGGCAGCACTGGGAGGAAGTGACATCATATGATCATTTCCTCCCAGCGCTGCAATGCAGAGTACATGTGGCTGCTGACCTGAGAGGAAGCAAGGTCTGCGCCCCGTCGAGTCCCCCAATACAGCCCCCCCATATGCATCTCCCCATAGTCTGTGGCCCCTACCCCTACCAGAGACACCACAGCCGCCGGGTGTGTGTTGCCATTATGAGCGAGGCTCTGCCCACCAGCGGAGACTCGTCTGTATGGCAACCCAGCGCTTCCCTCATTCAGCTTGCTCCACTTAAGGGAAGCAGCACGCACTGGAGGGAGAGGTCTTTGATCTAGAAGCCAGCGGCTGCGGTCTCAGTGAGCGGCAGGGTGACATTTTTAGCATAGAGGGTGGTATTTTTTGCCGCCCCCTGAAAGATGTTGGCCTAGACCAAGATACAGCTCTGTCTCTATTGATCATAATTGTATGCTATCACGGATGTTAAAATGTGCGGCAACACGGACGTGAACACTGCACTCGTCTGACCCGAGCCTTAAATGTAACGTTAGTCCAATAAAAAAAAGGTATCGCTACGCACTGCTATACTCGTGATTTATATATATAGTAGATGAGTTGATCCCATAATAGCAGTGATTAGGTGAGAAGGATAGGACTAGGGATGAGCCGAACGCCCCCGTGTTCGGTTCGACTTTGAACTCGAACAATTTCAAAAGTCCGAGTTCGAATTTCAACACGATCCGAACTCAATGTAAGTCAATGGGACCCGAACGTTTGATTTTTAGAGTGCCCTCCAAGAGGGCATATATGCTAGATATTTGCCATAAAAGGTGTATGGGGGTCCGGGTAGTGCCCTGGGGGACAGGAAACAAGGACAAAAAGTTTAAACGTTTTTAAAAGAACAGTGAGTTTTCCATGAAATAAAGGTTAAGAATAAAAATCAAAAATTCCTTCAAATATCGTGCCTAGGAGGTCCCCATAACCTGTTTGTGAAGTGGCGGATTTGTAGGATGTATAGAAACATTTAAAAACAAATGTTTTTAAAACAAAATTATATTTCAAATGTCGGTAAATGGTTTTCCTTTAATCTATTCATAAAAACAACTGCTTGGGGCGGCAGCCTGTATGAAAAGAGGAGACGTTTTAGGACATGCAGAAAAAGTTTAGTGATTTTGTTGGGCTAAATTATGGTGAAACTTATGCAGGCTTTGGATGAAAGTAACAATAGGTGCTTTAAAATTGGGCCTTTAGTGTCGGCAACAGTGCCGTCACATCGTAACCCCTCTGTGGTATTGTGTTAGAGTGCATGGTTGGACCCTGCGGTCCAATATTAAAATGATTTGAATCTGGTATAGGCGTTAGTGGCAGTGCACCCAAATATTGTGCCTTTGGTGGCAGTAAGTGCCTTCACACCGTAAGTAACCCCTCTGTGGTATTGTGGAAGAGTGCAGGGTTGGACCCTGCGGTCAAATATTAAAATTATATGAATCTGGTATAGGCGTCAGTGGCAGTGCACCCAAATATTTTACCTTTGGTGGCAGCAAGTGCCTTCACACCGTAACCCCTCTGTGGTATTGTGCCAAGACAGATTCAAATTCCCAGAAATCTCCTACAACTCACTGAAACACACGGTTCCTGATAGCCTGGCAGTGCCAACACAGATTCTAATTCCCAGAAATCTCCTACAACGTCACTGATACACCCTGACAGAACAATCTCCTCTCCTCTCGGATTCACTCCTGAAAACACACATGCTGGGGCTGCAGGCAGGGAAGCCTTATATAGTGTGCTGTGGGACTTAGCTCTGTGAGCCCATGATTGGGCAAAATTTGCCCAATCAGGACTCTGAGCCATAATTGGCATAGTCTTGCACCTGTCTTGCACCTGACCTGTGGATCTTGCAGATCCTGAATTTTTGGGCCAGGACTCCCTACTGTGCCACCATTGCATCGGTGAAATGCTATGATCCGAGACAAGTAGATAGAAAAAAAAAATAGAGGAATATACAGTTGTGTTCAAAATTATTCAACCCCCAATGCTGTAAAGGGTTTTAGGGAATTTAGTGTACATTTGTAATTGTATTCAGAATGAAATCCTACAAGGACTTTTTAAAGAACCATATGCAACTAAAATGACATCAATTGGTTTTGTAATACAGTAGTAAATGTTTCTTTTGTGAATTCTTCATTGACACAATTATTCAACCCCTTAAAGACTACCACTCTGAAGAACAGAGGTTCATTCAAGCGTTTTCAATCAGGTATTGAAAACACCTGTGGATGTCACGGAGCAGCAATAAAGCATAATAAGCACCAATTAGGCAGCTTTAAAATGACTGTGATACTCAGCTCCTTCTAGACATTTACTGGTGTGGTTACAAACATGGTGAAGTCAAGAGAATGGTCCAGGAAGACAAGAGAAGACGTGATTACTCTTCACAGGAAGGGCAATGGCTATAAGAAGATTGCAAAGATGTTAAACATACCAAGAGAGACCATAGGAAGCATCATTCGCAAATTCAAGGCAAAGGGCACTGTTGAAACGCTACCTGGTCGTGGCAGAAAGAAGATGCTGACTTCGACTGCTGTGCGCTACCTGAAGCGTAGAGTGGAGAAAAGTCCCCGTGTGACTGCTGAGGAACTGAGAAAAGATTTGTCAGATGTGTGTACTGAGGTTTCAGCTCAGACAATACGGCGCACACTGCGTAATGAAGGCCTCTATGCCAGAACTCCCAGGCGCACCCCCTTGCTGTCTCCAAAGAATAAGAAGAGTCGACTGCAGTATGCCAAAAGTCATGTGGACAAACCACAGAAGTTTTGGGATAGTGTTCTGTGGACTGATGAAACAAAATTAGAACGGTTTGGGCCCATGGATCAATGCTATGTTTGGAGGAGGAAGAACAAGGCCTATGAAGAAAAGAACACCTTGCCTACTGTGAAGCATGGCGGGGGTCAATCATGCTTTGGGGCTGTTTTGCTTCTGCAGGTACAGGGAAGCTTCAGCGTGTGCAAGGTACCATGAATTCTCTTCAGTACCAGGAGATATTGGATGACAATGTGATGCAGTCCGTCACAAACCTGAGGCTTGGGAGACGTTGGACCTTTCAACAGGACAATGATTCCAAGCATACCTCCAAGTCCACTAGAGCATGGTTGCAGATTAAAGGCTGGAACATTTTGGAGTGGCCATCGCAGTCACCTGACTTAAATCCGATTGAGAACCTCTGGTGGGACTTAAAGAAAGCAGTTGCAGTGCGCAAGACTAAGAATGTGACTGAACTGGAGGCTTTTGCCCATGACGAATGGGCGAAGATACCCGTAGATCGCTGCAAGACACTTGTGTCAAGCTATGCTTCACGTTTAAAAGCTGTTATAACTGTAAAAGGATGTTGTACTAAGTACTAAGATTGAATGTCACTTGGGGGTTGAATAAAACTGATAATGATGTGAGCACAGAAAAGACATTTGTGGTTATTTCATTATAAATGTTATGTTATATTTGTCTGACCTACACGTGCCTCTTTGATTTAATTGTAAGCAAGATGACTGAATGATCAAAATCAATGTCAAACTGGCCAAAACACTCAATTTCAGTGGGGGTTGAATAATTTTGAACACAACTGTACATGCAGACCCAAACACATAGCACAAGCCAGTCAGACAGCTTTCTCCGCACTTATACAACACCCCACAAATTATATGCACTCACATACTCTCATCACACACATTGGCACATAAGTGATACAGCTTGGAAAAAAGACGAGACAGAGGTGATATGATAGAAACAATTAAATACGTAAAGGGAATCCAGAAGGTAGAGGAAGAGAGTATATTTAAACGGAAACAAATTAGCAAAACAAGAGGACATAGTCTTAGATTAGAGGGGCAAAGGTTTAAAAGTAACATCAGGAAGCATTATTTTACTGAGAGGGTGGTGGATACATGGAACAGCCTTCCAGTAGAAGTGGTAGAGGCCAAAACAGTGATTGAATTTAAGCAGGCATGGGATAGGCATAAGGCTATCCTAAACAAAAGATAAATCCAGGTAAAGTAGCCATGTAATTGGGCAGACTAGATGGGCCGAAAGGTTCTTATCTGCCGACATTTTTCTATGTTTCTATCCGTTGGAGCTCTGATGAATAACATTGATTCCCCATGTATTTCAGGTTGTCTTAGCATTACTGGCTTTCTAGTTTTAGTGAAAAGAGTAGCCATTACTGCATTCAATTTTGAAGAGAGGGGGGAACATATGGCGATATTGAGGTAGTGATGAAAACTACATGTTCATTGATTTTCAGCCAGCTAGGCCTGAGATGCCAAGGTTGCCATCTCAAAGGTAAAGAACAAAGGCAAAGGGGGAGAAAGAGGCACACAGGGGTACATACATGAATGGTGAGATGTGAACAAATGATGAAAGAAATATTAGGGTCAAGGGAAGATTAAGAAAGAGAAGGGTGGGGAGAAAACCATTAGGGTATAAAAGAAATAAATGAGTGAAGCATTACATGGTGAGGAACATTAAGGGTGGTGGAAAGTGGAGAGCTAGATATTAATGTAGGTGAAAATTATGGAGAAAGTGTTCAGTGGTAGGGAAATGATGACCAGGGACAATACCTGGTGAAGGAGACTTGGGAGAAAGGTGTAGCAAAATATGTTTTTCCAATTTTCCTACAATCCCTGAAACATGTGGACCAAGCCCTGTTCATGTCTTTAAAACTACAACAATAAGAAGAAATCATTGAACACCATTTTTTGGAACTTGTTGTTTTTTTTTACTCTGTATTAAAAACATAACAAATGGTAATGACTGAACTGGAATCCAGACCTTGTTCTTTTCAAAGTATTCCTACATATCACTAATGAAAAACAAACAATGCCAGCTATCACAAAGAAATTATTATCAAAACCAATGTATTACACACATTTCAATGTTGCCTCTATAAAACCTACATAATAGAGATGACAGTCCTGGGCGTACAGATTCATTTTTTGTTTCATTATTTTTTTTTACAGAACTGGCTGTTAGACTATAAGTCAAGATAATTTTATCCAGTCATTTTACAAATAATTTTAGTTTTCCACAACAGAAAACACCATTGAGACAAATCTGCTTTAATACTAGCTTACAAGACGCTCAATACAACTTAAGAATCAATATCTTAAAAGAAGGAAATACCAGTGGTCCGAATGACAATACAGAACATTGATGCCATTTAGTTGCATGAACTGGTTGAAGCTAGATTTTCAAATGGATATTTACATGTAAAAATCAAATAAAATATTGTGTTTGACAGCATAATTACCGCGGCTATTCCTGATTTTCTAACATTTGACTGCACAGCAATCATCAAATCTGTGCCGGCAGCGGTCTGTCGTATGTATTTTTGTACAAATAAAATTACTGTTTAGTTCAGTACGTGTCGTGACCCAAAGTCATTAGAATTTTTTCTCCCATACCCTGATAGAATGAAAGCTAGCCATTTTTTATGACATCATGCAGTTTCTGCCCTAATGTACATTTATCTTGATCAGCTTTGTGTTTCTTTTTAAATTTAACATACACAACCAAATATTGTGTATGATATACAGAATATAGTCTGTAAGATTGTAAATTCCCATGGGAATAGGGTCCACAGTTCCTCCTACATCCGTTTTTGAAATATCGACTTTCCTTTTTGGTGTATTGTACTTGCTCCGGTGGCACCAATCCAGCTGTAAAGTTAAATATAGAAAATCCAGGTTCCGGACGCACACGGAGACTTCTTATTAGAAACAAATACGTTTATTATGGTAGCATAATTAAAGGTTTACCATAATAAACGTATTTGTTTCTAATAAGTAGTCTCCGTCTGCGTCCGGAACCTGGATTTTCTATATTTAACTTTGCAGCTGGATTGGTGTCAACGGAGCAAGTACCATGGTATGTGGAGTGCGGGGACTCTTGGTCATATATTAGTATTTTTATTTATATATAAATCACGAGTATAGCAGTACGTAGTGATACCTTTTTATATATATTAGAAGTGGGTTTGGAGGAAAAAAAATTATATTAAGCTCTCATACTGTAGCAAGGCCTTGGAGATTGAGCGCTCCTGTTCACTTCCTCTCCTGCTGTTTCCCCTCCAGATACTGTTACAATGGACTTCTCTAACAGTTTCATGTGCGGTGAGATTATTCTTTGAATGCTGCTCAGAGTGACTGTGCACTGGAGTGAATATCAATTAAAAGCTATGAAGAAACATACATACTCCATCTGACCTGAAAGATCATGATGAATTTCTGCATATAAACATGGTTGGGAATGATACGGTTAACAGACGGTATGGAAGAAATATCTTGTTGAAAAATATTCAAGATCAGCATAAAATGAAGAAAAACCTCATGGACACAAAGTCATCCACAGTAACAAATACAACACAAACACTCTATAGAAATTGCTTTACATAATTAACCTGTAGAATTATCACTCATGTCACATGGTTATTATGTTACAGTTACCCTTGAAGGTTGGTAATTCATTTTGCATAATTAGAAGAACAAACACATAGTATGTATTTTCTATGATGTGGTTTGCGTGGTAAACACTAGTGAAAAGTGTGTGTATGACCAAGGGTAAAGTTATATATTTATTGAAAAATACATAATAATGAACATTTGTATTGTAAAATTCTTAAAGCAGTACATGCCAAACAACTCTTAGCAACACAACTATGTTGAAGTGTATAATATAGTCTCCCTTTTTCTCTCATGTATTTTTAACCGTAGCAAAGCAAACCTAAAATAACATACCTACTACATAGGATCAGTATTTGCAGTAAACACTCGCAACCTCCATTCTGTCAATTTAAATCTCACATGTCCATACATTAATATTTACACTGTTGTACTTATAATGCGCAGATCCGTAAATTTTTTACTGTTACACTAATAACGTTCAAGTCCGTATATTAACATTTTACAGCTACATTTTCACCCCACAAATCTCTACCAGGCACGTACTGACTATAGGGACTACAGGGAGATTCCCGGGGGGCCGATGGCTCAGTAGGCAGTTGTGAATGCTGGTTCACTGCAAAACTCGCACTGCCCTTAATAGGTGAGGTGAGAACTTCCGCACCATCTGTTAAACATAACAGTCTGCCACAGTCTTATATTGGGGCCACCGTGCCGGTGAGACCCGCTGCACATCCACCTCCCCTTAAGACGTGGTGCGCACTCAACCTCAGTGCCGCTGTGTTTCTTTACCCAATCGCTCTGCAGAGCGATTGGTTGAGTGATCCGGTTTTTGCATAATTAAAGTGGGCCGGTCTGGATGAAGTCCAGGGCTGATTTTTGTCCCAGTCCAGACCTGGTCTCTACTATAAATATTAGAAACATAGAAACATGGAAAAATGTTGGCAGATAAGAACCTTTCGGCCCATCTAGTCTGCCCAATTACATGGATACTTTACCTGGATTTATCTTTTGTTTAGGATAGCCTTATGCCTATCCCATGCTTGCTTAAATTCAATTACTGTTTTGGCCTCTACCACTTCAACTGGAAGACTGTTCCATGTATCCACCACCCGCTCAGTAAAATAATGCTTCCTGATGTTACTTTTAAACCTTTGCCCCTCTAATCTAAGACTATGTCCTCTTGTTTTGCTACTTTGTTTCCTTTTAAATATACTCCCTTCCTCTACCTTGTGGATTCCCTTTACGTATTTAAATGTTTCTATCATATCTCCTCTGTCTCGTCTTTTTTCCAAGCTGTACATGTTAAGATCATTAAGCCTTTCCTGGTAACTTTTCTCCTTCAAGCCGTACACCATTTTAGTAGCCCTTCTCTGAACTCTCTCTAAGAGGTCTATAAACTGTTATATTTACAACCCGCAAGTCCATACTGTAAGATTTCCACTATTATAGTAAAAACGCACATATCTGGGATGTAGAATAAGGCTGAGGTCAGACGAGCGCAGTTATCACGACCGTGTTGCCGCACATTTGTACGTCCGCGGCAGCATAGCATTCTGACCAATGGAGCCGCACACACGAAGTACGTCCGCACGGAAGTGTGGATGCATGGCGGACGCGGCAAACGGACGAAGGTTGGACAAGAAGGTAATACTGCTAGAACAGAGGTGTGGAGTGCGCCACGTCTGCAACGTCCGCATAGCTTTGTATGTGAGTGATGAAACGAGGTCAGATGGACTGCATTTATACGTCCAGCATTTTTGACGGACAGAATGTTTTTTCATTGTTATTTATTTTCCCTGCTACATCAGTCATAAAATCCGTCAGTCAAAAAAACGGACTGTGTGGCCACTACCTTTCTGTCAGTCAGTAAGTACGTCCATACTGCACAGACGCACAGTCCGTACAAAATGCACTCATCTGACCCTAGCCTAAGTCTTGCGTTTACGGGCCTTTACATTGGAACACGCGTGTATGGGATTTAATATTACAATACGCAATTTCCGTACAGGAAGAGATGGCGCAATACATTAAATGGCACTACAAGCATCTGAAAAGCCTTTTATCCGCACCTTTCAGCATTTTGTGTTTTTTCATTTATCTGTACCAGTAAACTCCCGTAGAATCGCTAAACCTGATATCTCCATTGAATGAATAGCCGCAAGAGACGAGATTTGATTTGAATTTTTATCAGTAATCAAAATGTCGGTAAACCCAGATTTGATTCTCTTTAACAAAACAAAATTACAGGAAAAGGTCCCAATTTTAGACATTTGTTCAAATTAATTTAAAATTAGACTTTCACTTTTATTCAAAATAATATACAGGTAAGATACAAGTTTCTACAATATCTGGAGAATCCTGCACAATGCAAATATTTATGGTATCCAACTGTACCACTATAGTATAATGCTATATCACAGGACTGGATTCACTAAAAAAAAAAAAAAATCACTATTCGGGAAAATAATATTTCTGATATATCGTAAATATAATGCAACATTATTTCTGATGTATTGTAACTATAATGCGGCATACAAATTGCCTAATTCACAAACCGTTAAGCCCATCAATTGCAGTCAGATATATTGACAATTATTGTGTGTTCCTATACATGGGCCAAAATGGCATGGCAGATAATTCCTCTGCACATAATGATCTTCATTTTAAAGAAATAAAAAGGGAACAATGTGCCTCAAACCCCTTTGGCAAACATGCAATATTTAACCTCTTAACACCGCTGGGCATACTATGGGACTGAATGCCGTGAGATGGCATAGCACGCCCTGCTACCATATATGGGCTCCCTCCATCCCGCCCACCAGCGAGCACGCGCCGCGCGTAATTCGCTGCTGCGGGACAGTCTGAACTCAAGCATCCCCTACAGCCAATGACGTGAGCAGCGTGTCCGCTACGTAGGTGGGCTGGAGGAGGGGCCGTAGCAGCAGCCAGGCAGCGGGGCGTACCAGTATGCAATGCCGGCATTTAAATCCATCTGACGGGCACAACCCGCCCAGCAGTAAGAGGTTAAAATGTTTTAAAATATTGCATGATGCTAAATAAAAGCCTAGTTGACCATCTTCAAGTTTGAATGGCTCGACAAAGGAGAAGAACCCTCTCCTAGCTTAATGCAAACTTTGGCGCCCGACGAGAATTCTCATTAGCCAGTAAATATATAAATGCCCATTGCCATATCCCTGTGTGCGTGATCATTACCACAGCCACAATAAATATATATATACACTGATCAGCCACAACATTATTACCTGCATAATATCATGTAGAAGATACCCCTGGAGACGCAGCAATTTTACTGCAGGATTGCATCGCAGGACCCCAACCAGGGAGGAAAAGAGACACCGTTCAAATATAAGTATTTGTATATTATACACTAACAGGGTTATTCAGAGAGAGGTGAAAACCAGGAGAATGACTGGAGATGTGAAAAATAGCCGGTTTGGAAAGGGAGATAAATGGGAGAATTTTTCTGGTTTGGCTGTTTTGACCTAGAATTTTCACTTCTCCAGTCATTCTTCTGGTTTTCACCTCTCTCTGAATAACCCTGTTAGTTTTAAGCTTGGGTACATTACTTTTGAATGGTGCCATAGACAAATACGTAACATGCCCTTTTAATTTTGCTACCACCTCATTCTGTTCATTTAAGGATCTTATTTGTATATAAAAAAGTACATGAAAACAAGGAAGTAAACAGTTAACCTGATATAACATAGTGGAAATTATGCATGAAATCTGTGAGTGAAGTCATCTTTGAAAGCCTGTTTTAAAATGAAGTCCTTAGGGGGCAATTAGCACCTGGATATTTACAAGGTGAAGGATGATAAGTACAGTTTTATTTATTATCACTGTAATATCCGTCCAAATAATCATACATTTAGTATTAAATCAATATTTTGCTACCACCAAATGCATTTAACATTGTTATATTGATCTAGTGCTCGAATTCTTCTTTTACACTAGATTTAGACAATGATATTTTACCAAATGTTCCATAAAACAATGTCATAGTAAAGTTTGGTCTTCTGTACAATTTTAGTATATATTCAATCTTTATAGCTGAAGAAGTGCACCTTAGAGAAAAATAAAATGGCAAAGTGCTTTAGCTAGGATTCCAAGGATCCTCGGCAGCATGTTGAGTAAGCTCCTGAATGCATTATGCGGTATTTAAGCAGAATCTAAATTTACTGGTTTTCAGCATTTGATTAACAAATGTAAAGGCTCTATATGTGGAATAAATGTTATTATATCCTGACCGGTAAAATAATTTGTATAATTTAGAATTAATTCTATTCAATTTATTTATAAATGACCTTGAATTAGGCATCAAAAGTCATGTATTAGTGTTTGCAGATGACACAAAACTAGGAAAAGTAATAAAATGTGAGCAGGATGTTACTTGGCTGCAGAGGGATTTTGATAGATTGAGGGATTGGGCACTTAAATGGCAGATGAAATTTAATGTAGATTAATGTAAAGTTATGCACTTTGGAGTGAAGAACACACAAGTCACTTATACCCTATATGATACTGAGTTAGGGAAATCAAAGCAGGAGAAGGATTTGGGAATAATAATTGACTTCAAACTAACAGGTCTATTCAAAGAGCAGTGAAAAGCAGGAGAATGACTGGAGAATGGGAAATTCTAGGTCAAAATATCCAAACCAGAAAAATTCTCCCATTTATCTCACTTTCCAAATAGGCTATTTTGACCTCGAATTTTCCATTCTCCAGTCATTCTCCTGCTTTTCACCACTCTTTGAATAACCCTGTATGTAACAATGTCAAACAGCAGCCGCCCAGGCCAGCAAGGTATTGGGATGCATTAAAAGGGGAGCTCACTCTCGGCGGGATGAAAACATAATTTTGCCTCTGTATAAATCAATGGTCAGGCCGCACCTTGAATATGCCGTGCAATTTTGGGCACCTGTCTTAAAAAAAGATATTATATCGCTAGAAAAAGTGCAGAGACGGGCAACTAAATTAATAAGGGGAATGGAAGGTTTAAGTTATGAGGAAAGACTAAAAAGCTTAAACCTGTTTAGTTTAGAGAAACCGCGCCTTAGAGGGGATCTGATAACTTTATATAAATATATATGGGGCCATTATAAACCATTCCAAAAGAGAAAAAAAACACCCACAAAAAATTAGATGAAGGCAACAGTCACCCCACCTCATAGACACAATAGGAATCAAGGTGAACACCCTGATAAAGGATTAAACCTGATAAGCTATATACCAACAAAACAGAGAGAAAGAAAAACTTCCTCAAACGAACATCAGGATGCTGTATTGTAAAACATAACTTTTATTGGTTATAATAATAGGGACGAACAGACACATAAAAAACATATACACAATAGAGAGCTGAGATTGGACGTATTGGACTTTGCAGATGTAGCAGCGAGATACAGATTTGCACACTTGGCTTTGATATTAACTACAACCCATCAATGAGTATTAACATAAGTAACCACATTAATATATCCATTTAGACATGCATCCGCAGCAGACTATTAAACTGGGCGTAGCATTAAAAAATTCAAAAGAGGAGCATAGCAATCAAAACGGCGATCTATATAGAAATGCCACAAAGGTAATTAACCCTTTCGCTGCTGAGGCATTTCCCGCCTCTGTGCTGAGGTCATTTTTACCGGTTTTGCTCATCATGTTTAAATGTGTTTTGAAGGCTTATTTTAGTATAGGACCCAGACATATTATATATTGTTCTTTCCGTCAGACTCGGCAGATTCATAATATATCATTATTATATGTATACGTCATGACCTGTCTGTATATTATAACAAAAAATGCAATAAAATATGATTTTTCAATAATTTACAACGTGTAAAGTGGTTTTTTTTCACATTTTAACGCGCGAGCAATTGCGGTTATATTTTGTATGGGGTGCGCTTGTTAAAAAAATTAGAGATGGGGTCTCGTTACATTTTTTTGGGGGAAAAACGCACTGCATGCAAAAATCGTTAGTGCAGCATCATTGTTCACATTATAATTGAAATGGGATCAATATTGCTGCATTAACTAATCAAAAAAAGAAAAAAAAAATTGTTTATTTTTTTATAATTTTTTTTAAATATTTTTATTTTTTTTAAAAAACCTTTTTCATACGCATGTTTGGTGTCGTTGGAACGACCATGCTCTGGCCGATCCAACAATATCAAACATTAACCCCTAACTGCCATGGATCGGGAGATAGGGGGTTCCAATGAACCCCCTATCTCCACCATTGGTGGCAGTTAGGGGTTAACTCCAGGACTGGCGTCATCGTGCTATGCACGATGACGCCAGTCCTCAGGGGACATTCCCGGAAGCTTGGCCAACATCCAAGATGTCGGCCAGCTCCGGGAAAGGATCACGAACCAGCGCTTTTCGGCGCCGATTCGTGATCCAGCCCCATGGGGTTAATTCCAGGTACCGTTAGGAAGGGCAGGCTGTGCCCTTCCAAACGGTGCCTGGATTAACCCCTGCAACACCGGCGATCGGGAGGGAGAGGGGTCCGAATGACCTCCACCCCTCCCTTTCAGGCGCCTCCTCCGCACATGCGGGGGGGCGCCTGAATTAGATGTCATCGTGCCGCCGCCATGACATCTAATTAGCCCGGCGGTGGTTCCGGGTGCTGGGCTGACATCGAGGATGTCAGCCCGCACTGGGGGGCACAGCGATCGGCCAGAACCCGGCCGATCGCTGGCCCCAAAGGGAGGACGCACTCCGCAAGGAACGTTACCTGCGGGTGGACGTGCTGAGCACGTCCTCTGCAGCGAAGGGGTTAAGGAATGCTAGCTCATACACACTTTCATAAGCTAGATACCCCATACACTTGCTTGCTAAGATGCACAATAGATACCATGTATGTAATAAATAGCAATGACCATTAACCACAAAACTGCTGAATAACACCAATCCACATTTCTTGCCTCCTAGCTCAGGCTCAAAGACATATTAAAAGCAAACTCAACACAAACGTGTGTTTCACCGATCACCATATCGGCTTCATCGGGAGTGAAAGTAAATCTAATGGCGCTATTCGCTTCCCTGTATATATTGCGGGAGACCCTAGTCACATGGCTGGAATTAGCCAATCGTTCACCATCAGGAAGCAAGAACATTCATCGGGCACAATACTGCAACAGGCTTGAAAATGACCTATCAACTGAATGAAAGGTCATCTGACTGCCTACAACCAATCGGTTTAAGGCATTATGTTATGACCGATCGGAAAATACAGCTGATAGAATAATAATAGTAATGGCCAGGATAGCTCGACTGGAGGCCCATGATGGTCATTGCTATTTATTACATACATGGTATCTATTGTGCATTTTAGCAAGCAAGTGTATGGGGCATCTAGCTTATGAAAGTGTGTATGAGCTAGTATTCCTTAATTACCTTTGTGGCATTTCTATATAGATCGCCGTTTTGATTGCTATGCTCCTCTTTTGAATTTTTTAATGCTACTCCCAGTTTAAGTCTCTGCTGCGGATGCAAAGTCCAATACGTCCAATTTCAGCTCTCTACTGTGTATATGTTTTTTTATGTGTCTGTTTTTCCCTATTATTATAACCAATAAAAGTTATGTTTTACAATTCAGCATCCTGATGTTCGTTTGAGGAAGTTTTTCTTTCTCTCTGTTTTGTCATTATAAACCATTGTCTGGAAACCTATTCATTAATAGGACTATACAAGGACACAATATCACCCATTTAGACTGGACGAAAGGAAATTCAGCCTAAAGTTTAGGAAGGGTTATTTTACGATCAGAACAATAAAGCTGTGGAATTCCCTGCCTGTTGAGGTGGTTGGGTCAGAGAAGGTACAGACTATTAAAAAAGACATTTAATATTAAGGGTCATAATATTTAATATGTGGGTAAAAGCTTCTTGATCCAAGGAGAAATCTGCCATTCTGGGGTCAAGAAGGATTTTTGCCCAAGTATGTTGCATATTGGCGAGTGCTTCAGACTGGGTTTTTTTGCCTTCTTTTGGATCAACAGCAGTAGGTGATGTGTGAAAGGCTGAACCTGATGGACGCATGTCTTTTTCAGCTTATGTAACTATGTAATTACTATGTAATAATATTTGGTGTATCTGGATCATGTTACAGTTTCCTAAGGTACTAAAATCTGGTATGCGTTTGCAGTTATATATTCTTTAGGGTTCGCTTGTTCAAAAAAATACGAATTTCGCTAAAAGTGAAAAAAAAATTCAATAGTGCATCATTGTGTCACATTATAATTTAAAAGTGAACAATAGTGCTGCATTAATAAATTTAACCTCCCTGGCGGTATTCCCGAGTGTGACTCGGGGTTAAATTTTGCTACCGCGAACGGTAACCCCGAGCCACACTGGGCTGCCTACTAACCTCATCCTGTGCTCCCTCGCTGTCCCCCGCAGTGTGATCACGGCGGCTTGCTTCCTGGTAACGTTCCCTGCAAGTCACACGATGCAGGGGGGTGGGACCAGGCAGCAAATTAGCAAACTGTAAAAAATGTTTTTATCCAACAGCATTAATTGCTCATGAACAGCCACTAGGTGGCACTAACAGACCATACACATTCTAAGACTTGACTTCACTGTATATATATGGTTTGAAGATCTTATTTGCATGGATTTCAGTGAGCTATTCCTAATTATTACAGGCTTACTATATAGAAGAAAAAAAATTCTGTCAAAAAAATATTGAGATGCTTTTAGACACAAAATCTTTGATAAAATTAGACCGCCAGGGAGGTTAAAAAAAGAACAAAATTTGCAAAAGCAAAATTACTTAACACCAGCTTTGAGGAGATATCATTTCGCAGTGAAATAACATCTCCTGGGTGGAATGGAAATCTACACTGGAATAGCCTATGCTTCAACGCAGAGATGTAAAGTAATGTCTCCAAGAAAAAATATAGGAGACGTTAATGTATAGTAACCTCGCACAAATAATAGTGATTCCCATTAATAAAATAACTACAGGAGACGTTATGTGTAATGTTTCCTGTAGTTATCTTATCGATGACTATAGAATATAGCCCAAGGACTTTTAATGTAGATGGCGAGTGAAAGGTGCAGGAAGTATCCATTACATCTCGGTAGAATATAAAAAAATCAAAACTAGCATGAGAAGGTTCAACATGACATTTTACTTCTTTCCTCCGCTTGTAGTAATACTAGTGATAGTGAAACCCAGTTTATTACAAATGGTAAGAAAGACTCTATGTACTGTGTCTGTCCAAGCGCCATTTGCATTTGCCTGTACTGTGCCTCAAAATGATTCACATAGATTTTTCTCTCTCCCTATATTGTTCTGTAGTGTCGCCTTCCAAAACATTTTGTATGCAATACAGGCCAATTCACTAAAGGTGAAACTCAGGAGAATTGGCAGGAGAAGTGAAAATTCTAGGTGAAAATAGTCAAACCAGAAAAATTCTCCCATTTATCTCACTTTCCAAATCAGCTATTTGGTCTAGATTGTTCTCTTCTCCTGCCAATTCTCCTGAGTTTCACCTTTTAGTGAATCGACCGGAGTGTGCCATGGAAGAATTGTTCACCACTAAGGGCTTTATTTTAAAGGAAATGAAGCACAATGGTTAAGTAAAAATGGAACGGTCTATAAATCCTTTTCCTTCTTGTATTTCTATACTATGTATTAAGATCACAATTTTGGAAACTAGAGTGTAATTCTTACAATTCCATTACAAATAAACATTTCTGTGACCAGTGATGTCTGATCCGTATGCTTACTATTTATTTCTAGGTAATTTTCTGAAAACGATGTGAACTTTATTCAGTCTTGTATTACAGCAGTTAAGTAGGACCGCAGTAATGACTTATTTAGGCCATAGTTTAACGTTAAGATGATTTGCACTTAATTCATCCACTGTGGGGCAGCACCCTCGTGCCAGACATCATTCATATATTATGAAACACATGTTTTAAGACCTCTACAGCTTACAGAATATAATTCCTGATGGCTCTGCAGCTCAATGTAAAATTGATGCCTCTTAGCATCACATGGTAGGATAACAAGACATGAGCACCTGTAACAGAAGATCTGTCATAAATCAAATGCTTACTAAATTTGGGAAGCTAATTTTTTTTCCATTAGAACGACTGAAATATTGGATAGTCAGTGTCATTGAAGATGCTGAAATATTCAGTGAAAACATATTTTTGCTGCCGATATAAAAGGAATTATGAAAAATGCATCATGGAAATCAATACTGCATGACAAGGCTTGTCTTTATTTCTCATCTCAGTGTTGAGAAACACTGTCTGTATTTACACTTTGGGCTACAAAACTAATCTTTACAAGAGACAATGAGGAATCTTAATGCTGTCTGTTTTTGTACATATATATATAAAAACATATATCTCAAAAACAGTGTGTGTGTGTGTGTCAAAATGGCCTGGGTTGTAGCTAATGTAGAACATCCTATTTAGCCCCTGGAAAGTTTTGCATGTTATTTTTAAGAGTGTTTAGTCTTGTTACTGTTTGGACATGTGCACTTAAAACTAAACCCCAATATCAAGGCTATATTTAAGCTTGTGAGACTATTAGGGTTATTCAGAGAGGTTAAAACCAGGAGAATGGCTGGAAAATTCTAGGTCAAAATAGCCGATTTGGAACGTGAGATAAATGGGCGAATTTTTCTGTTTTGGCTATTTTGACCTAGAATTTTCCATTCTCCAGTCATCCTCCTGCTTTTCACCTCTCTCTGAATAACCCTGTATGTATCTGTGTGTTTATGCCTATGTATCACAGATATACAGATGTGTACAGATGTGAATGAGTATGGGTAGTTATATAAATCACATTGATACAGCGTATCTACTCCTGGTCCTGGGAGGGACCCTTGAATAACTGGGAAAGGATGTTGTCATGCAGGGTAAATGACATCACTGGGGTGGGATTATATATTGTCAGGCAAGTTAGACAATGACACTATCTGGTTCGCATCTTCCAGGCTTCGCCAAGAAGACATCAAATACTCATAACATTATTGGAAAACTTGAATGATGATTTTCTGCCTGAGGCTAAAGGAAAGGTCAGTGGTTTCTGCAAGACAGAACAGTTCTGTGAGATATCCCTCTGTCTCTACAATGATAACTATCAACAAACCTAGTCTTCCATTGGCTTCTACCCATAGGCAATCGTAGAAGGGTCTGCTCATTGAACTGCTTTTGTGTTCAACGTTTTAGGATCCCACTATACTTCTGGGATTTTTCTTACGTGGTTCTTTATAAAGAACATGAAAATGAATGTGCTTATTTAGAGTTTGTAGGTAATTAAAAAAGTGGACACCCTAAAATATAGACTAAGGACTGCTTACACCTATGCGTCTAACATAAATCAAAATTCTGAAAGTTTTCGACAAAATCAGAGTGAACATGATGTGAGTGAATAGAGGGATCGAGGATCCCTGAGTTAGTGGAGGATTAAGAGAAGGAGTTGATAGAAGTAACGTCATAATATGGAAATTGCAAATGTTACTTGTAATACTATCCTCAGATGTTACCTATGGATTATTAATCTTTATTTGCGTATGCATTAAAATGAACATGTAAACATGACTATCTGCTTTGTAAAATTCATAAAGCGTTTCAATAACCTAGTAATAGTATACCAGTAATTTGTATTTTTTAATCATAATTTCAAGTAGAAAATATGCATACTATTTATAATTATTAATATAGTTTACAACACCTTTAAAGGATCTGTGAACTCAAAATGTGCAGGACAAAGTAATGTGAAAAAGAGCCAGTGTAAAGAAGAGTAGCCTACGTTAAAGTCACCACCATGCGGCCAACTTTTTATTAACTGTATGTGAAGAAAGTCGTCGAGTTAAAAAAAGGGACAAAACACCAATAAATTGTTCTTTTTTCAAACAATGATACAAGTGTTGTTTACATAGAAATTTTACCCTAATTTCAGTATATTGGAACTACGGTGAATAACTACATTGTAGTAAAAAAGTACAGGTTTAAGGCAAGTATAGGGATAGGGTTATAATAATGATTAGGGTTATGGATAGAATCAGGGTTAGGGTTAAAATGAGGGTTGTCAGAAGCTTTGAGCAGATCAGTTTTCATTTATTGTGTTTGGGGTTACAGTCGGCATTAGAGTTAGTTTTATGTTAAGGGTTAGGGTTATAATTAGATACGGGTTAACAATAAAAATAAGGTTAGAATTAGCAACAAATCAAATAATATTACTACCATTGTTTGAAGTGGGAATGTCACTTTAAGTAACAGCAACACCGTTGCTTGCAGCTATTTTACAAACTCCCTGTACAATATTCTTTTTTTAAACCAGGCAACATTTTTTAGTTATTAATAAAGTATGCCACTTGGTGGAGACTACCAATAGCATCCCACTGCAAAAAAGCTGCTTATACCTGTTGTGCACAGCTCATTGTATTAGCGTGTGCACCCATAAAACATTAAGGCTGGGTCCACACCTCAGTGTTTTTCAAATGCAGGTTTTTTGGCGTGCGCATCGCACAAACGTGAAAAATGCGTGAACGCACATTGCAGCGCGTTCACGCTGCAGTCTATGGCCGCGAACGTGCTGCAATACGCCCCAAAGAAGCTCCTGTACCTCTTTGGACGTATGGTGTTTTACAGCGCGTTCCTAGAATTTGCACAAAATGCATTTTTCATTAGAAATAACAAGCCTGTAATCAGAGATACAGTCAGTTTTTATGCTATTCATCATGAACCAGATAAGGAACATCTAAAATGTTAGAACGTAGAAGCTGAAAGAGGACCCCCTCGCTGAACATTAGAGTCTGCCTGGACACACAAGGCACACCACCAGAGGCACGCCTATGCGGCCCATGAAAATACTCAGTACCTCTGCATATCAGTCATTTAGCTCTGCTGAAGACTTGAAATTATCATAGACTGCACCATCAGGTCTATTCACTAAAGGTGAAACTCAGGAGAATTGGCAGGAGAAGAGGACAATCTAGACTAAAATGTTACACTATCACATTATACATACAGACCCAACAATAGTGTCTTTTCTCTAAATCTAGAGTGTCCTTTATTGAAGACTGACCTTCTGAATAAACCCATCATCACAACATTTCTTTGGAAACCTTGTTTATGTGAATTGCACTGCCAATTTATAAAACAATGACAAACACATCACTGAATATTCATAACACAGCTGATGTGTGTGTTAATAAATGCAAATATTTATTAGATACATTGATCATCACTAGGTCAATAAACTGAAGCCTTAACTTTTGTCTTAAATTACAGAAGAATGAAACTTAAATCCTGACCTTGCACAGTTGCTTATGAATAATTGTACATTCACACTAGGGGCAACATTGATTTATTTACAGTGTAGAAAGGAACATTTTGGTTGGCAGTGAACCAACTTGTTAACAACATAATTAGTTGCAAACAGCTGTGTCATATTCAGAATATTGTTCAGCAATGCATTGACATAACACTTTATGCTATAAATATATCTGTAGATAGATTTGTGAAAGGGTGGTTGTCTCTTCCAATCAGGGGTCAGCGTGAGTTGTTTCAAAACTAAAACTCCCATGATGCTCAGCGACGCAAGTAAAATGTACTTCCAAAACTTATGGAGTACCAATGCTGTTGGCCTCCGATTTAAAATCTGAGACTATTTCCTGGCTATGATTAACCCCTTAAGGACGGGAGTAATTTTACAACTTCGGCGCTGTTTCGGAAGTAGAAGTTTCCTGAGCTAATTTTGACCATTTTAAGTCACGTATTATTATTATACCACCCAGACAAATTATATATCGTTCTTTCCGGCAAACCTCGGCAGATTAATAATATATCATTATATGTATAGGTCATGCCCCGCCAAAATGCTGTAACAAAAAGTGTAAAAAAAAGTAAAAAAATTAGAATTTTCAATAAAATTTCAATCTTCCACAGTGTGTAAAGTGTTTTTTTTTAAATTTTATTATCCGAGCCTTTGCGGTCATATGCTATGGGGTAGACTTGTTAAAAAAATTAGAACGGGGAACCCATTTTTCTTTGGGGAGAAATTGCATGATTTTAGCTAAACCCCCCCAAAAAAAATAATTATTAGTTTAGCATCATTGTTCACATTATAATTGAAATGTGAACAATAGTGCTGCATTAAAAAAACCAAAAAAACCCAAAAAAAAACACGTATTTATTTTTTAACAAATTTAATTATTTTTTTATTATTTTTATTTTTTAATTTCTTGCACTCTTAGTTTACTTTTACCATGGTTATGTTTGATATCATTGGAAAGGCCATGCTCTGGAATTTCCAGCAATATTATACATGACCCATTAGCTGCCACGGATCAGGGGATAAAGGGGTTTAAAGAACCCCTCTATCTCCTCTATGGGATTTCCATAGGAAATCCCTTTGCAGCTAGGGGGTTCCCCGGTTAACTGACATCATCGTGCATGGCGCAATGAGTCAGTTGATGCGGGGGGACCCAGAGGTGGGGGCTGCCATCCAAGATGGCGGCCCCCACCGGAAAAAGGCCACGGTCTTGCACTGATTGGTGCCAGGCCGTGACCTGGCAACTAAGGGGTTAACCCCTACATCGTTGGAAAGGTCAGGCTGTGACCCTTCCAGCGATGCTGGCCACAGCCGCCTGGTCCCCGGCGATGGGGAGATAGAGGGATCCAAAGGATGCCCCCTCCCCTTCAGGCGCTTCCCCTGCTCCGGTGGGGGGAGGACGGGACGCCTGAAACCGACGTCATCGCGCCCCCGGCGCGATGACATCAGTGCACCGGAGGAGTAAACCCTGCCGATCTGACTCCGTTGGACTCAGATCAGCGCGGGAGCCGCCGGAGGAGGTGAGTATCTGCCGAGGGGGGCTGCAAATGCCGCAGACGTACAATTACGTCCTGCGGCGTCAAAGCCCACCTAATGCAGGACGTAATTGTACGTCCTGCAGCGTTAAGGGGTTAAAGAGAATCCACAATGGAAACAATAGGGTTCCAGGTACTCCAGTTATAGAACACAGTATTTTATTGGAGTATTAGCTTGGTTTCAGTTTGTGGACAGCTTTTCTCAAGCCCTTGAGATAAGATAAAAAAGACGGATTCATAATTGGAACGTTGTTGATACTCCAGTAAAATACTGTATTCCCTAATTGGGTTGCCAGAACCATCACTTTCAATTTTGGATTTCTATGAGGCACTTTGGACCCATAAGCATCAATACGATAACTAAGGTTTTTTTAGTTGTTGGACTTTGTTATAAGGCTGCGTATTTCATGCCTCTCTTTTAATGCATGATTTGTTGTGGATATAAAAAGTGAATCTTGCTGAAAAGTTGTTTTAAGTGTTTTTGAGTGGTTTTGAATGCTTCTCGGGCCTCAGGGAGTTATCCCGAGGACTGGAGTTTCATAGAAACCCAAGGACTTGTTTTTTTAGCTGTGTTATTTAATTTTATTCTTTCTTTTGCACATTTTCGAGGAGCAAAATGTAAAATATTACTGCTAGTTATGATTTTCATTAGACTTGACTGATGAATTTGAAAAATAGTTGAACTATTGTGCTGGTTAGAGAGATGTTACACGGTTCAATACTCTCATTATATTTGACATACAATACATTGTGACCACTTCTATTTGTTATGTGAAGTCTTGGCTCATTCTTCTCTCATTCAACCATTCCTGCATAAAATGCAGGAGTTTCATTCTGAAGAAGGGCAAAAAAATGTGTTGCTAAAAACTAAAACTGGGAAGAGTGCAACACATAGGCAGAGATTCTCTTCTCGTTATGCTCACGATGGAAGCCATCCATGTTGTTGCGAGTTGCGATCACTGCTTGCACCATTAGTACACATTACACAACTTATATTGTTGAATTCACTTGTAAGTTCTTATAGACAATTTGTTTTGTGGTTATAGTGACTTGTGCATCGACAAGTGACATTTGCCTTGTTTTAGCTTCTTTGGGATGCAGGTTCAACTTGCGTTAATTTTTTCTTGCTCTGGTTTTCTCGTTTCCTATTGCGGATGTAGGAACACTGCCATTGTCTTACGACGAGTCTGTATTCTTAGTCGAGACTCAACAGTTTAGAATTAGTGACTTTTGAGAAATTGTATGTTATTCGGCATTTTGTGTGTTTTTTTTCAACTCTATTTCCACTCTCTAAGCGCCAAAGAATTTAGGCCATTGAACTATGGTGCTGGAGAAGACTCCTGTGAGTCCCTTTATACTGCAAGGTGATCAAACTGGTCATTCCTAGAGGAGATTAACCCTGACTGCTCTTTAGAAGGCCAGATCCTGAAGATGAAACGCATATATATTGGATACGTAATGAGAAGGAAGGACTCACTGGCAAAGAGCCTAATGTTGGGAAAGATTGAAGGCAAAAGAAGGGGACGATAGACAATGGGGTGGCTGGATGGAGTCACTAAAGCAGTAGGCTTGAGCTTAAACGGACTCCTGAAGATGGTAGAGGACAAAAAGGCCTGGAGGAACGTTGTCCATGAGGTCACAATGGGTCAGACATGACTTCGCAACTAATAAATTTCTACTCTATTGGACCAACTGAATGAAGCAGAGGTAACATCACTGGTCTATAACTATCGAGACCCAGGTTCAAATCCCGGCCAGACCACCTCTCCAGTAAGTGTCCTTGGGCAAGACATGCAATGGTACATACTTGCCTACTACACAATATCAGCTGTGGAGTCCAGCCCTTCGACTGTGGATAAGAAAGTCAAATCCCGTTCAGCACATTCCTCCAGTACAACTGTGGAGAAGCAAGTCTTGACTTTATGAGAAGCAGGTTTAACCAAACCACCAGGACTATGCCACCAACAAGTGTCCTTGAGCAAGACACCTAACAATATGGGTGGACCTACCTCACAACATACTTGTACTGCTCATAGATTGTAAGTTCCTTTTGGAACAGGGTCCCCCTGAATCAGGCCATATCATCCATGTGTGGTATTCTAATGTATCAACTCCTTGTACATTGATCTTGTAAAGCGCTGCAGAATTTGTGGTGCTATATAAAGGATAATAATAAATTACTTTAGTTTTTGCTGCACTTGGCTGAATGTATTGGGAAGAGGTTAAGCACAACTCTATTTTGTGTGGCTCAAAGGTCAACTCTTGCAACCGATCAACCTAAAGCAGTGTTTCCCAAACCTGTCCTCGGGACCCTTAACCAGGCCAGATTTTGCAGATCACCTTGGGGAAATGCAGACTGAATCCTGCAATCACTGAGCAGCAAATTAGATCACCTGTGCTGTGCTTCAGATATCTGTCAAACCTGGCGAGGCAGAGGGTCCTGACAGGTTTGGGAAACAGTAACCTCTTAACTTCCACCATAAATCGAAGAATTGTCAATATATGTCATATATATACACCGTATATATATAATGTGACCATGTAATACATTTTTATTCCTTGTTATTAGCATTCATTTAGCAAGATACTAAGAAATAAATGGCTCCTTATTATTTAAGTATTAATTTATTAGTAAGTACAGATTGACATAGGGAAAACCTTCCATTCGAAAATGCAAGTCATTAAAAACAAGATTAAAAGAAATATATCCCAGGTGTTCCGAGCTTTCATTAGGAAATGTTACAGAGAGTGTAAAGTAAAGTGATACGTAGTCATGCGAAATTGATGCCATAACATTTTCCTCACTGGAGTCTTAAAGAGTATTGGGTATAGCTTCTGGTCCAGGAACAGGAATATGAACCACACAAGGATATTTAATCACAAAATGCTGTGTTAGAATTAAAATCCATTTTGTACCAAGCCTCACTAGAGATGTGAAAATCAGCTTGTTTATAAAAATCAATTTAAAACTTTTAGCACGCAAACAAAAGAACTCACCAGCAGATGTTTTTCGGCTTTCAATTAAATGCAATCGTGTTCTTCGGCGGAAAAATGTGATTATATTGTGCCGTACGTCCAATTGCATTGCTTAAATCTATAATTATCGCTAACCATAAAAGCATGTTTGCTTTAAATGGACAGCAATTTTACAGTTGCAAATATCTGCAAAACAAACATTTTATGTATTTTTCTTCCTCAATTGCCTGTTTATTTAATGGTTGTCAATTCCTTTGATGCAGTATTTATTCACCTGGATCAGGGATGGATGATACTCATTTGTCAAAATGATTTTATTATACAATTTCAAAGGTAATTTTATACTAGGGGGGAAAAAAAAGACCACAAATGATTTCCATAAACAATTTTCACAAACAGTAGCAGACAATTAAATGTGGAAAAGAACTGGATTAAGTTGAAGGAAAACTATAACCTGATTTAGCTTTTTTTTTTTTTTTCCCTTTCCTTTAAACTAGAGAAAACAGTGCATGATAAAAATATATAGAGCGGAATACATCCCGTTATGTGCAGGTGAATGTAGTGAAAATTATGATGTGTCTTGGTTCTATATATGTTTGGGGTGTAGATACTCTCGTATACCGCTAGATTTTGGTGACAAAAATTTACCTTAAAATTAGAGGGGTCCCGTTATATTTGAGACATTGCGTGTAAAAACAAATTGCCTTGCTCTGGATCCAGAGTTTCCCAGAAGTTCTGGTAGTCTCGCTGAAGTGAATGTGGGCTCCCTGATGCTTGCAAACACTTCATGAACTCCCGGATTTGGGAGTGTTGGGGGATCCATCACGGCCAGAGGGCCTGCTCGGTTTAAGCCAATCATTAACCTTGCTCGCCTCCGCTGGCCATCTAATCGCTAGTAGAGAAGACAGGTGGCCGGCAGCTTCATACTTAGCAACGACTGCAATCATTCTAGAGCAGAGCACCTTTGCCTGAGGGGTAGCCTGACTGTGTTAAGAGAACCTGGAAGGATTTTAATTGTTTACCGGTACAGTATACTTTTTTAATTTTACTCCTTGTGTTGTATTTGAGTTGAGTATTCTCTCGTTTCCATAAAAAATCTCTATCCATCGTGTTATATTCGGGTCGCGCTATACTCGAGTATCTACGGTATACTGTAGAAGAGTTACTTCGACACAGCAGGATTAACATAGGATAGGAGGGAACTGAAGGAAAATTTAATAAATAAAAGACCAGTGAATTGAGATCTTCTTACCATATTTTTCTAGAGCGGAAAAAGTGAACTAGGAAAGGAAAGAGATAATACTTTCATTATCTATGGAAAGTTAAATAAGGGTGGCGTGGCGGAAAATTATTATTGTGTCATTGTTCAACCTGATGGCAATTATCCCCAATACATTAAACACCAAGCTAAGCCTAAAGATAATTATACATTACATGCTTCCGAATCTCCACACCTCCATCTCAAATCATCCTCCCTAACCCCAAACCTTCATTTCTAATGTCTAATTCAATTTGTCTAGATACACTGAAGAAATATCACTGGGGAAGAAAAGCCGGCAAAATTTTTTAATTTTAAGTTTTATTTTCAATACTGTAATCCATGTGGTTGTGTGCACTAGTTCATCATTATTCTTTAAATGTTTATTCTTTTCAAGATGTTTCAAACAAATATTTAACAACTCATCTTGTTATGAGGAATCAGTGTGGTTAGAGACATTGTGTTAATTACATTGCCATGTTTTAGAAAACGCAAAATAGTTGTATAAGTAAGAAGTAGGAAACAACACAAACACGGATCTTCATAATATCATAATGAGACCATACATTCTTACCATTTAATCGTTACATCATAATATGTGATCTAATTATTCTATACCCACCAAATTTTGTCACAAAGAGGTAGTATTTTGCGTATTCAGTGAGACACCTCTTCATACCACGCTTCTACTAAAACAGCTTTAGGTACTCACCATTCACCATTTTTTGATATACTCATGGTAGTAATTATAGGAGCCAGATGTTCTCATAAGAGTAACAACTAATATATTTCACGTCATGCCAACTAATGGTGCTGTGCCCACTCGAGCTGAATTTAGCCTTCCTGGACAGAGATGGCACCTTTTTTAATACCTATCATCTGGGACTGCTGCACCTAGTCATAGACTTTAAATAGCAGCATCTGACAGAGCTACGTGCCACACAGTCAGGATCCATTCACACACTGATCTCCCTGCAGCAAGCATCTGAAGAACACTCCAGGTATCCAGTTTTCAACATGATGGCCACCAGCGCACTCTACAATATGCTATCCTTGCAATTGTATTTTGTATCTGCATTTCTTAATTTTTGGCTGATTTTATTTTCTAAAAATCCCGCTTTTTTCGATAGAATTTTAACCTGTGCCCCCCTGTCCCCCTTCTCAAAAGGCCTCTGATGCCTAAAACTTACCTGAACTAATTTCCTCTTCACACAGGAGCACACACAGCCAGGATCCATTCACACACTCAGCAGTCCCACCCTCCCCATCCACCCCCCACCCAGGACCCGTCTCTATTTTCAGGCATCCTTTCCAGCTGTCTACACTTCTTTCTCTAATTACTCTTACTAATACCAGGCTTCTAATTCCCAGGCAACCATCAATCACTCTCACCTTTCAGTCCTCTCCTCCTGTTTCCAACCCCAACCCTTCTAGATTGTGAGTTCCTACGGAAATAGGGCCATCATCTCCTCCTTTACTGTTTGTCAAATGTTGTTCAATGTATTGTAACCCTGTCTATACTGTGCCTACTGTACAGCATTGCGGAATATGCCGGCGCTTTATAAATAAAGAATAATAATAATATCTTAATGCAGACATGATTAAAAAAACTGTTATACTCATTCTGTGTACCGAACTTTGGCTTTGTATTTGTATTGTGATCGATCTTGTTCCTGTGTATTCAAGACTTCTATGTATTGTCCCTGTGTTTACATTCATAATTCAGTTCAGATCCAGCCATTCTAAGGACGACCGGTCAGATTAGGGGTTTCCTCACTTAACCCCTTAATGACCCCTGACGTACCCTGTACGTCCTGTCCTCGGGTCTCCCTTAGACCCGCGGACGTACAGGGTACGTCAGCGGCGCCAAATCCCCCTCCCGCCCGATACTCACCTCCCTCGTCGGATCCCACGGCGATCTGGCAGGGAGGAAGCCTGCCCATGTGATTTACATGGGCAGGCGAGGCTGATGACGTCACCACGCTGCGTGGTGATGTCATCAGTAGGTGCCCCCATGTGTTTCAATGGAGGGGAGGGGGTGGGCTCCTTCGGAGCCCTCTATCTCCCCAACCATTGAAGCTAGGGAGATGCTGTTTGCACCGCTGGAGAGGGGAGAGCCTCCCCTTTCCAGCGGTGTATGGCATTAACAGTTTCGCCGCCGGATCGCTTTTCGGCGCCAATTGGCGCCAAAACGTGATTCAAACCTGGGGGGGGGCTGACATCTTGGATGTCAGCCAAGCCTCCAGGTCCCCCCCCACCCACTGACAACCTCACCATATGTGTGAGGATGTCAGTGGGCCAGTTAACCCTCTAGCTGCCATGTAGAGATAAGGGGATCCTAAGGATCCCTTTATCTCCCGATCCATGGCAGCTGGATGGTCATATTTGCCATCATTTAAAAGGCCTGATTATGGCCTTTCAAATGATACCAAACATGACCAGGTTTGGTTTTAAAACATTTTTTTTAAAAAAAATTAAATAAAAAAAAAATAATAAAAAAATTAAATAAAATAAAAAAAAATTTTTTAAAAGTTTTTTTTGTCTGGGGGGAGTTTAATTAAATAGGACCTAGGCTGTCATCTAAAAATAATTAGCACAAAATGGTCAGAATGAGCGCAGCGCACATAGGTGAACTGTCTCAGCAGTGAAGGGGTTAAAAAGCAAACGCATGTTAAAATTGGGTATTTCTAGTCTCGGGACAAAATTTTGAACCTATTTAGCCGGGGTCTTTTTGGGTGGTTGTAGATTTTGGGGATTAAATTACGAAAAAGTGTGTTTTTACCATTTTTTCCTCATATTTCATATTTTTTTTTATAGTAAATTATTCGATATGATGGAATAATGGTATTTCTAGAAATTCCATTTAATGGCGGGAAAAAGGGTGTATAATATGTGTGGGTCGAATAAACGAGTAAGAGGAAAAATTGTCCTAAACACTAACAGCGCAGAAACGTAAAAACAGCAGCGGTCACTAAAAGACGGATTTGTGTAAAACCGCCCGGTCACTAAGGGATTAACAGGGTATTTTGTGCAGGCTGGGCTACCTGCTATTCTTGACAATTGTGGCTTGATAACACTCAGAATCCCCTTTTTATATATTTTTACCAGAGCTTGTATGGGGATTTTCACAACTAATCCAACTGTACAAATTGCAACTTTGTATTGTAAACTTCCCCTATCAGTTTTCCTGTCAATGATCATTACACTATCACAAATGTCAATTACAATGAACACGTCAATACACAGTTACATAGTTATATAGGTTGAAACTAGACCAGTGTCCATCGAGTTCAACCTTCCACATATCCCTAAAGTCATTGAATGATCATGCGGCTTTTAAAGCTGACAAGGTAAACAAAAAACCTTTGCATTGTTTGAAGTAATGCTAAACAAGAGCACAATGTTTTTCTGTTCCTGACAATCTTGCACAGTTTTATTAAGGTTATAGATATCTTCAGTTATTATGGTTATCTGGTAACAGTAACCAGGAGATATACAGTATACTGCATATACACACACATATATATAGTTTCTGTCGTTTAGTACAATTAGTACATGATAAACTTTAAAAGACCTAGGCACTATATCTGTGTCATATTAGTTTATCAGTTTATCACATACTGTAGATAGAAAAATAATTCAGAGATCGATGGTTAAAGGTTTAGAAAATAAAGTACATTTTGACTGCAATAGAAAAAGCCTGGTTCTTTCAGATGCGTCAATAACTTAGGTGGGACCTGGTGTTATAGAAGATCATATTTTTAATAGTATGTGTATTCAGGTATTGTATAAATAATAGATCATAGTTCAAATGGCACCCGACGTGGATGATTTCTCTGTGGGTTTCAGATGCTCTTTTCTGTCCTATAGTTAGTATCTCAGAGAAGAGATCGTTTCTGCGCTCAGCTTTGATTTGTTCAATAATCTGCAGTGAAAGCAAAATTGCCAATGACACATCCGTGTCTGTGAGGACTGCAAAGATTTGGTAACGGGGAGTTATTTGTGAAACAGAAGACAGCTATTATACTCAGCAGCTCCAAACCAGACTCACAATGCTTTATGGTATTAGGATTAGGAACTGATGTTTATATACTCCTAATTTCCTATGCTATATAAAAGAAATATTAGGTGTATATTAGTATCTGAGACTTTGCTGTCATGTAATAGCTAGCAGATTTATTAGTAATTCCACTATAGCGACATGCTAAAACAGATATTCAATATGGGATATTTAAAGATGCTAGATTCCAAGCACATTTTGTGTAGCATGACTTTAAGCATGTCTGGCCATAAAACCTCACACTTTCAGACCTGAAAGGTGAGACATTTAGAAGTTTGGATAATTTAATAAAATAATTAGATAATTTAATTATAAAAGAGTTATGCAGAGGAATTAAATACACTCCATATCTTGCATAGCCTACATTTAAATTGCATTAAAATGCATATAACAGATATAATATCAGCTTTGAATGAGTGTTTCTCAAATTAGGTTGTGATATCTTTCACAACCCGTAAACGGCTGAGATCTCCAAACGACTTGCCATATTCATGGTATGTGCCTGTCAGGCATCCACTTGTTGAGAAGTGACACTCAGAGTTTCATTGACCCAAAAAAAGAATGAATGAAACACTGGCTGACAAATTAACGCAGACTTTCTTTTTTTAAGCATTGAAATTATGCTTTTGTTTAAATCATGAACTGCATACAATATATTGGAAAACCAAGTACAATCTAAGTCAATAAACCAGGCTAATCAGTGGTGACAGTTTAAGTATAGATACTGTATATCAGCAAATCTCAGGGTAAGGTACTACTTGAGTTAGGTAGCGTCTAAAGTTTGGGCACTGAACAGTTTCAGGAAAAGGTAAGTGAGTGGTTGAAGCAGATGCACCATGTGAGAGAAATGTGGTCATGCATCAAAAAATTTTCCTCATTTATTCATCTCCAATAAGCCTTAGATTTGCATCGAACATCCCTTAACTACCAAGTAAAACCCAAACAAATCTTTTGGCCAGCAAAACACCTTCTATCGAGGCATCAATGATGCCTGGAAACATCTGTTGCAAGTGTGTCCATATTTCACTTTGCTTGTTCATTGCCTTAAAGTTTTTCATTAGCTCAAGTTTGATGTGCAAAGATGGACGAAATATGTTCTTGGTATCAACCAGTGGGTCATGTGCAATATTTTTCTGCCCTGGAAACAATTTCCTACAAGGTGGCCAGCCCATTGTCAAGTAATGTGAATCTCTTGCTCAGCTGTCCCACTCCCAAAGAAAACAACAGTACTTGATGTATTGAAGCTGCAGATGGAGTAAGGCTAGGGTCAGACGAGTGCATTTTCTACGGACTGTGCGCCCGTGCAGTACGGACGCACTTTTTGACGGAAGACGCAGTAGTGGCCACACAGTCTGTTTTTGTGACTGACGTTATTTTTGACGGATGTAGGAGGGAAAACAAATTAATATGGAAAAATATTTTGTCCGTCAAAAATGCTGGACGTATAAATGCAGTCCGTCTGACCACGTTCCATCACTCACACACAAAGCTATGCCAACGTTGCAGACGTGGCGCACTCTGCACATCCGTTCTAGCAGTATTACATTCTTGCCTAACCTGCGTCCGTTTGCCACTTCTATGCGGACGTACTTCGTGTGTGGGACTCCATTTAACACAATTCTATGCTTTTCTTTCATTCAGCTCATCACACACAGTCACAACTCAAGACTCTGCACGCTTCAGGACTCCAAAGGTATCCACGATTCGACCATGACACCATTTAAGCCATTCCACTACTTCACTCCTGCTGCGTGCATACTCTTCTGCATTTTATGTATCATCCCGTCTGATAATTTTTCCCTTTAATGTCTTCCCTCCATTTTTGTTTGGATTTGATAGTACAAAAACCTTTTGTTTTCCCATGCTTCTGCCTCCCCTCCCCACCTCCTCCTCCTCCTCCTCCACTTCCTCCCCCTTGCATCTCATTACCTGCTTGGATACAGAGCCCCTCTGCTAACAACTCTGCCTTTTCCTTCATTCAGCTCATCACACACAGCCACAACTCCAGACTCTGCAGTGCCACCCGCCTGCCCCATCTACCCTCCCACCCAGTCCTAGGCCCAAACTTATTCATTACCCTCCACCTGTAGCCACTTTATTCTAATCAACCTGTGGCTTGCTATTCTTTCTCTAGCCACCAGCTCCACACTCCCCAGCTCCCCTTCTGTTTTACTTACCCCTGTCCTTTAGATTGTAAGCTCAAGGGATGTCTAGCTGAGCACTTGTGTAAAGTGCTGTATCAGTAGGACAATTATCCTAAGGGCAGGGCCATCTGTTGCTTATGTGTTTTAGTATGTCTCATGTCTGCACTCCCCCATTGTACAGTGCTGAGGAATATGCTGGCGCTTTATAAATACAGAATAATAATATCACGGACGTACTTATGTGCGGTAACACGGACGTGAACACTGCCTCGTCTGACCCTAGCCTAAAATTGCAACCACCTTTAGACCACTGTATATATTCCTCTTGCACCTTCAGTACTGAATGTGTTTCAGCAGCAGCTGCATGTTTTCATTAATTTCCTACATATGAATGGCGTGTCCAACAGGTATAGGGTAGATCAGGGCTCAAAATTTCAAGTCCCGAGCTACTAGCCAGGTCTTAAGAGTTACTCACCACCAGTTGCCTCACCTAACCCCTACCCTGCCCTTAACTCCACCCCTAAACACACCCTCTTAAATTATTTTATGAAATGACACTTAATTGTTTTATTCAGAAGTTACAAAAATAAATGACATAAACATTAATACCCAGACATCATTTACAGTTACATCAGACCCCAGATACATGTATATCCAGACATCAGACCCCAGCAGGGCCGGCCGACTATGTATCCACACTTGCCTCAGAGGCAGCTATAATAATTTATTGTGCTGCCTGCATGTGCACTCGCCCTCACTTCATTTCCGCTCGCCAAATGAGAGCAGGCAAGTGGAAATTTTGAGACCTGGGGTAGATATTTCCATTATGCAGCCAAACAGCCTTCAAAACCCTTCAGCCAAAGCTCGCAGACTAGTAGTACAAAATGCACACAATATAGGAGGAGTCCATTCATTGTCTTGGTCACCAATTTTGCACCTGAAGTATAACTCAGGTTTTCTTGAGTGCTGTCCTACTCCATTTGTGCAATCAAAATAAACTCAATACAGATGTAAATAAACTTGTCATGGCTATTGAGACATTGGTGCAACATTTAAGAAATTAAATTCACTTAAATTCACTGCATTTGATCTCAAAAGTTTTATGTAATACTCAGCATGACTGCAGCTGCTAGGATACCTAGAGTTGTGTTGCCATGGACACAAACCATAGGTTTTAGACAAGCTTGGGCATGCAGGAGCAAAATATCATAATTTTGACCTTGAGAGATCATGGGCTGCTGTCATGCAGCTCAACCTGAGAAAGCATGACTATGCAAAACAACCCAAAATGAAAATTTCATAATTTATCTTAGAAAATGAGCAGTTTCTCCAAAACCTTACATGATGGGAGAATATTAAAGTTATTTCTGTGATCAGCACCACAAAGTGTTTGGAAAACAATAAATTATGAAGGAAACAGAAACCTTGTAAACCAGTGTAATACAAGGTGAGCATCTCTAATCTGGAATGCTGGGGACCCTGTATTTCGGGATCTGAGAGAATCTGATGTCTGAGAGGAAGGGGATGGCATTGGAGCCACGTGATCTGTGCAACATTTCACATGTTCAGGCTCTCGGCATGTGCCACACTGTGCTGCAACATAAGGACATAAGAGAGATGCATATTAGAGAAGCAGAACCTGTCTAAGTAAAATCCGGAGGGCTCCAAAAAGTCGGGATTTCAGAGTCCAATTGATTTTAGAATTCTGGGTTAGGGATTCCTAACCTGTGGTTGGGAAGTGAGACTAGTATAATTTAACTTATACTATAATATACTTTAGATAATGATTTAGCTACCCTGATGTATAAAAAGAATTGTATGCTCTTTCACTTTGACATTCACATTGTAGCAGGCTTGAACAATTTATGATCATAATTTGTGACCAAACCTCCATCGTTGTACCCTTAGGTGGATTTAAAATCCCAAATATTACATTTAAGTGACAGGCACTGTATATGGCATAATATACTGTATATAGAACACAGAAATTGATTGTTATCTGGTATAGCTGTTATAAATATGTAGAAAATAATCACAATTATATGTAACAAGGTAGGACACATAGGGTATCTTCTACCTAATCCTATTTTCCCTTATCTAGATAATTAGCTCATTGATTGTGAACGTGTACGGTTAATACGTTGTCACTGTGTAAGTGAAAAGTTTACTACAACTAATACACTGGCATTTTTGTGACAGTGTGCATTGGAGAGAAAATAACTGAGCATAATTACCATCAAAACAGAGTTTTAAATTTGCCTTATTAAGGCTGAACATATTTACATATCAGTGGCACCATGTAATTAATACTGATGCTAAAAATTCCTGAAACAACAACAACATTGCCTTTTCTATTGTATTTCTGTTTTTCTGCTAATATTAATATATGCTTGGTTTTAACCTCATAAGGACCACTGACGTACATAGTACGTCCTGGGGAAAATTCCCCTCAAGGACCAAGGACGTACTATGTACGTCATGATCCTTTAACCCCCCCTCCCTCACTATACTCACCTCTCTGGCTGGGGTCCCACATTGTTCTGGCTTCCTTGAAGTTACCACAACTGTTTTATGGGCCCGGGCACTGCGATGACATCATTGCCGGGTGCAACAGTGTCATTTTCAAGCTGGACATAAAAAATTAAAGAGAAACACTGCTAGAGAGGGCAGAGTCTGCCCTTTCCAGTGGTGCCTTGCTTTAACCCCTTAGTTTCTGGATCGCAATCTGCTCCCGGCGGTGGCTGACATCTTGGATGTCAGCCAAGCTTAGCAGGTCACCCCAGCCACTGAAGGGATCGCCATATGTGCGATGATGTCAGTTGGCCAGTTAACCTCTAGCTGCAAGTGGAGCTAGCAGGGTACGTTGGACCCCTGTATCTCCTGATCCTTGGCAGCTAGAAAGTCATGTCTGACATCATTGGAAAGGCCTGATTATGGCCTTTTCAATTATACTAAACATGACCATGTTATGTGTAAATCTAAAAAAACATTAAGACAAACAAATAAAAAAGTGGGCTTTTTAAAAAAAAATTGTCTGGGTACTATAATAATGTAGGACTTCAAATTGCATTTAAACATGATGAGCATAAAACTGTCAAATAAGCTCAGCACACAGAGGTGAAATGGCTCAACAGTGAAGGAATTAAAAAACAAAAAAGATGTAAAAAATTGGGTATTTCTAATTTCAGGACAAAATTTATAAACTATTTAGCAGGGGTCTTTTTGGCAGTTGTAGATTTTGGGGATTAAAATTCGACAAAATGTGTTTTTTCCATTTTTTTTCATCATAGTTCAGATTTGTTTTATAGTAAACTATACAATATGATGAAAATAAGGGTATCTTCAGAAAGCGAATTTAATGGTGAGAAAAACGGTATATGATATGTGTGGGTTCCATAAACGAGTAAGAGGAAAAGAGCTAAACACAAACAGCCTAGCAATGTAAAAGCAGCAGTGGGTACTTTTGGACAGACAATTGTAAAATTGCCTGGTCACTATGGGGTTAATAAAAAAATATTAAGTTATAATTGACTCTTCTGTAAGGGACCAAAGTAAGAAAATATGTTAAAGCCAAAATAATTTAAGAATTTAAAAAGAGGGAGATACAATTTTGGCACTCTCACTATTTACATTATCTATCCCAACCCACCACCCATGTGTCCTTTATTGTTCAATTCTATGATTTTGCTCAGTATAGCTTTCAGACGTGAAGAAGAGAGGAATACTCTCGAAAGCTTGTCTTTTAAATGTAGAGTTAATAAATACAACACAGGACCACTATGGCGCTTGAAAAATAAAAACTAAAACCTAAAAGAAAGGGTGCTGCTGGAATCCTAAAAACGCTAGTCTGTCCACCTAGCAAACAAAATGGAAATATACATACAAGAGATAAGGACAGCGCTCCAAAAATAGTGGAATATCTAAAAAGTAGGATAACAAGTAGAAAATAAAAAAATTAGAAAATAAAAAGTAAAGAAATGAAAAATAAAAAATAAAAATAAGAATGCAAAAAATCTTTTGCTTATAATTCTCCTAGAAACTAAGGAAATAGGATCAAAGTAAGTATTTCTTTGAGAAAAAGTATGAAAAATATACAGATACCTCAGAAGGATAATAGCCAATACAAGGGGATCTTCAAAAAAATGTCTATATATAATGTTTCTGACAAACTGTAATAGTAGTCAATTCCTAGGGTGACCGGGTATTCAGTTCGCCCACACGGTACGTTTCTATATATCAAGAGGTTTTCCACATAAAGCACGGAGACTCCTTCAAAAGTATACAGTAATTGCTTCCAGGCTTTTAATCAGGTCCGCAACCCCCTCGCTGCGGGGTCCTCCTCAGAATGCCCTCCGAAAAAAGACAAAAGGAAGAATAGCACAGCCAGTTTTTTACAGAGGCAAATACAGGGTCTTTAGATGGTAATACACTTACCCTTATCGGAGCCTGACCTGGCTCTTAGGACACTCGCACAGGGCTGTAAGGAATGGTACAGCCCTTAGAAAACCACCTCAATTGAAGTCATCATATGCAGTCAGCAATTGGAAAAAAATTTTTTGGGAGATTTATTCAAAATAAAATAATATTCAAATATCAATCGATGAAAAGACAAAAAACAGATGCGTTTCGCGCTATAGAGCGCTTCTTCAGTGGTATAACAGACAAACAGGGATATATGCTTAAAACACTCATTTAAATACTGAAAATACTTAGTGAATGAGCCTCTAAATTGGGCGACCTACCCAATTCCGGGTTCGGTACCAAGGAATTAAACAACGTTTAAAAAAATGTTTAAAAATTATAAAACTATATTTAAATCTAAAAAAACTCCTTTATACCTTAATAATTAAACATCTTAGTATACAAATAGAGAAAATAATTAAACGGCTCTAAGGATAGGCCAATGCCTATTGCAGCACAAAATAGTTGTATCAAAGAGGAAATCATACTCGAACAGGACAAAATTTTGATATAATCGCAAATGATGCAGACCGTACCAATTAAATTAAAACTGAAATATTGCACTACACATATTAACCTATAAAAGTATAGACACTACACCTAATGCGGGGGTGGAATATACAATGTTGCAAAAACGGTGATACTATTTAAAACCAAACGCTCTGTTTACATCGGCTAGAGAGGGTCGCTATAACAACCTTAAAAGAAGGAAAAAAATACTAGCAGCCTAAACTAGCGCACAGACTAGTCCTATCTGGCTCGGGCTAACTAGCCTAAATCTCAACCAAAGAACATGGTGTTATTCCGAGGGGACATAAAGTTGACAATAACTTTGGACGGTAAAAATGTGTGTATAAGCTGCACAAGCATTAAAAAACTACAAGAGGGGGCTTACAAAGAGAAAAAGGGGAAGGAAAAAAAAATCGACAGATCCATTAATTATATCTGATTATACAAAGTAGGGCTGTCTCTTGACATTAAAAAACCTAAAAGAAGGAATATTAGTGTAAATATACAACACTAAAAAGGATATTTCAGTTTTAATTTAATTGGTACGGTCTGCACCATTTGCGATATATCAAAATTTTGTCCTGTTCGAGTATGATTTCCTCTTTGATACAACTATTTTGTGCTGCGATAGGCATTGGCCTATCCTTAGAGCCGTTTAATTCTTTTCACTATTTGTATACTAAGATGTTTAATTATTAAGGTATAAAGGAGTTTTTTTAGATTTAAATATGGTTTTATAATTTTTAAACAGTTTTTTAAACGTTGTTTGATTCCTTGGAACCGAACCCGGAATTGGGTAGGTCGCCCAATTTAGAGGCTCATTCACTAAGTATTTTCAGTATTTAAATGAGTGTTTTAAGCATATATCCCTGTTTGTCTGTTATACCACTGAAGAAGCGCTCTATAGCGCGAAACGCATCTGGTTTTTCTCTTTTCATCGATTGATATTTGAATATTATTTTATTTTGAATAAATCTCCCAAAAAACTTTTTTCCAATTGCTGACTGCATATGATGACTTCAATTGAGGTGGTTTTCGAAGGGCTGTACCATTCCTTACAACCCTGTGCGAGTGTCCTTCGAGCCAGGTCAGGCTCCGATAAGGGTAAGTGTATTACCATCTAAAGACCCTGTATTTGCCTCTGTAAAAAACTGGCTGTGCTATTCTTCCTTTTGTCTTTTTTCGGAGGGCATTCTGAAGAGGACCCCGCAGCGAGGGGGTTGCGGACCTGATTAAAAGCTTGGAAGCAATTACTGTATACTTTTGAAGGAGTCTCCGTGCTTTATGTGGAAACCCTCTTGATATATAGAAACGTACCGTGTGGGCGAACTGAATACCCGGTCACCCCAGGAATTGACTACTATTTCAGTTTGTCAGAAACATACTGTATATAGTCATTTTTTGGAAGATCCCCTTGTATTGACTATTATCCTTCTGAGGTATCTGTATATTTTTCACACTTTTTCTCAAAGAAATACTTACTTTGATTCTATTTCCTTGGTTTCTAGGAGAATTATAAGCAAAAGATTTTTTGCATTCTTATTTTTATTTTATTTTTTATTTTGAATTTTTTTACTTTTTATTTTCTAATTTTTTATTTTCTACTGGTTATCCTACTTTTTAGATATTTCACTATATTTTGGGAGCGCTGTCCTTACCTCTTAAATGTAGAGTTAGTCCAATAAAAAAGGTATCACTACGTACTGCTATACTTAGGTGATCAGTGTGTATATATATATATATATACACACTTTATATACAAAAACATGAGTCCTGTATACAGTATGTATGTGTATACACACACACCATCCACCATTTAAGTGTATTAACCTTCAAACATGTTTATCTAATCCGCAATCAAATAGATATAGCTGAATATTTCTTCCACCACTTTCAACATGGAGTGTTTGTGTATATGGAACAGATGCCTTAAGTGGAAAGCAGATGCTGTGTCCCAAAATCAATGTGGGTTAAAGTCACAGCAATAACCTGATAAATTGACTTTTGTATGCGGTTGTGTTTAAATCAGTCTTTCCCAAACCTGTCCTCGGGACCCCTAACTAGGCCAGGTTTTACAGATATCTAAAGCACAACACAGGTGATAGGATTTGCTGCTCAGTGATTGCAGGATTTAGTCTGGATTTCCTCAAGGTGATCTGTAAAAATCTGCCCTGGTTGAGGGTCCCGAAGACAGGTTTGGGAAACACTGGTTTAAATATTATTATTATATCTTTACATGTGATATTTAGAATACATAGTCAGATTAAAATCCCATGTAACAATATGAGCTTCTAATCAGAAGCATGGTGCAATTTTATGAATTGATGGCAGTAACATCTGACTACCCAGAATTATACTTTAAATAAAAAGCAACATGAGAACATCTGGATCCAATTGTTTTAACAAAATCTTGGCAGCTAATGGCTTATATTATGCTCCATATTAATACATTCTGCCACTCAGTTACAAATGATATGACAAAAAGGCAATCTGGACAATGTGACTTGCTGAGAACCCATGGAGTTAGTTCTGAGCATTGTGGGGAAAGTATCCACTTTTAATAAATCACTTTTTTTGTATATGTGTATATCTGGCTATGTCCACTTTGCTCCAGAAGCAATATGTAAATCTTCTGGGCCTAACACCTATCGCTATAAACTGCAACTCTACAATAACCATTGTCAACTGGTTATCTATAAAATCAATGACCATTAACATTAATTAATAGCCCTGACATGTTAGTGAATAAACATCATAAAACAGCATGATAAAGTTCCCCGTCTCAAGAGCATAAAAGTAATTACAATGTTTCATGCCACATCTCAAATAGCATAATCAATTTCCCTCTGAACTGTCAATACTACATCATCCCTATGATAATGGCTTTATCCTACAGATATATTAATTATGGCTTCTTATACAAGTGATAGATATTATCTGGACTATAAATGATCCTAAACAAATCCTGGAAATCCTTAAATACACAAACCTTAGGAATATATATATATATATATATATATATATATATATATATATATATATATATATATTGTGACGAGAGGAGAGGAGTGGTGTTTGAGGGACGGTATGTGTCCCCTCGAGTTTTGTCATATTGTTGGGACTAGCACTCCAGGCCGGAGTTTGGGTTCAGCTCGGGGCACACAAATCTCCGGGTTTTGCAGTTCTCCCTGGGGAGGCTTAATTGATTGATGGGTGAGGCTAGAGGGAAATAAAAGCAGGAAGTGAGGTTCATTCAGTCTCCACCCTGGGACTCAGACCAGCTACTGAGGGAGCAAAGCTGAACCAGAGATCAGGCTGCAAAAGGAAAGGTTGGAATACACTTTGTTTTCTGAAACGGTAGTGAGGGAAAACCTTAAATGTTTAGTTAGCGCCGGACAGGCAAGGGTATTGTTTTGTTTTGTTTTGTTTCGTTTCTTGACCTGTATGCAGCTCTTGAATAAAAGTACAGAGGGCTGTACATTATAAAGAAATCCTGAGATTGGGACTACCTTTATCCTGGGAAGGGTACCCCCCATTTGAGCTGTACCCCACATATGGTGGAGAATGCGGGCAACGCCCGGAGTACATGACAAGTGACGATATGGACGACGTAGTGAAAGCCCTGGTCCAGGCCACAGCGGCCCAACAGGAGACCAACCGACAGATGCAGGCTGACCGGGATCTCCTCCGCCAGATGCTGGAGCTTCAGCGAGCCGCCCAACAAACGGACAGAGCAAACCAGCGGGAAGACCGGGAGGTACTCCAGGAGTTGGCCAAGGGCCTCATAGAACTAAGACAAAACTGTGCGGTCTCCGAGCCGGTGGTGCCCAAAGTAAAGAGTGCCAACCAGTTCCTGCAGAAGATGACTACGACGGATGACGTGGAGGCCTACCTCACGACTTTCGAAAGAACCGCCGAACGAGAAGGCTGGCCGAAGGAGGAGTGGGCTGGTTTACTGGCACCGTTTCTAACCGGGGAACCTCAGAAGGCCTACTTCGATCTGGAGCCAGAAGCGGCCCGGAAATACGACACCCTGAAAGCGGAGATCCTAGCAAGACTGGGAGTAACGACGGCTGTTCACGCCCAGCGCGTGCACCAATGGCGCTATGTAGCGGAAAAAGCCCCAAGGTCACAGATGTTTGACCTCGTACACCTTACCCGAAAGTGGTTACAGCCAGAGACCTTGACCCCACCGGAGATCGTAGAACGAGTAGTGATGGACCACTATTTGCGGGCGCTTCCAGGCCCCCTGAGGAAATGGGTCGGCTACGGGAACCCAAAAACTGCCACCCAGCTTGTAGATATGGTGGAGCGGTACACCACGGCCACAAATTTACAAAGTAACTCAGCCCTGGAACATTCCACGGCACCACAAGGCGGTATGCCTAAAAAACTTGGCAAGTTCGTCGGCGGCCCTAAGGACATGGGAGAGTCGAAGAAGACCTTTAGTCGGGAGGAAGAAACCCCAGGCTTGGGTCTGAAGATCGGGCCGAATCGGTCAGGAAAGTTCTTGAGGACACCCTCGGGACTCGACACCGTAAGGTGTTTTCGCTGTCATGAAATGGGACACATTGCTGCTCACTGTCCAGTTATGGACGAACCAATGCAATGTGATAATGCCGGGAGGCCGAAACGCTTATCCTTCTTCGCTCAATTCACATGCACTGCTGCACACAAGGAGCATATTGAGAGACAGATGTGTAAGATGTCCGTAGATGGGAAGGCAGTTACCGCCCTGTTAGATTCGGGGAGCGTAGTGACCTTAGTCCGACCCGAGTTTGTTGACCCCATCAAGTATCACCCGAGTACCATAGGTGTGGTCTGTGTCCATGGGGATACCCGCGACTACCAGACCGCCGTGGTAGACATTGGTACGTCCTGGGGGATTGTGACACAGTCTGTGGGGGTGGTTCCTTCCCTGCCATATGAGGTGTTAGTCGGGAGGGACTTTCCACGGTTTTGGAGTTTATGGGAAGAGAAAAACCTCCGAATAGATAGTGTGGACCCTGTCACAAATCTTAACCCCGAACCGTTTGAACCGGATACGTTAGAGGGCATTGTGGGGTCCCAAAGGGGGATAGTGTACCTTTTCCTTTCTCTGTCATGGCTGGGGAGCAGGAAGAAGAACCGGGCCCTGGGGGGTGAATGGATCGGTTGACGTGCCTGATTTAGAAGTCAGAAGGGACGATTTTCTTAGCGAACAGGTGAAGGACCCCACCTTGGCCAGAGCCCGGGAGAATATAAAGGTTATAGACAATAAACCCGTTGACCCAGATATGAGGCTAGCTTTTCCACACATGGCACAGAGGAAAGACTTGTTGTACCAGGTCGTGAGACAAGGGGAGGATGTGGTGGAACAGCTACTGGTGCCTCAACCATACCGCAAGTTGGTGCTAGATCTTGCTCATGGGCACGTACTGGGGGACACCTAGGGGTAGAAAAGACCAAAGAAAGAATATGCCGGAGGTTCTTCTGGCCGGGTCTGCATGCAGATATAAAGAATTATTGTGAGTCCTGCCCGGAGTGTCAACAATCCGCGCCCGTGCCCCATTTTCGTAGCCCACTGGTGCCGTTGCCTATCATAGAGGTTCCCTTTGAGAGGGTTGGCATGGACCTGGTGGGTCCGGTGGTGAAGTCTGCCCGGGGTCACCAATATATCCTCGTGATAATGGATTATGCCACGCGATATCCGGAAGCGATCCCACTACGCAACACCTCGGCCAAAACCATAGCCAAAGAACTGGTCCAAGTGTTTAGCCGGGTAGGCATCCCGAAAGAGATACTCACGGACCAGGGTACCCCTTTTATGTCGAAGGTGACCAAGGAGTTGTGTAGGTTGTTTAAAATCTCCCATCTACGCACATCTGTATACCACCCCCAAACCGACGGGCTAGTGGAGAGGTTCAATAAAACCCTAAAAAAATATGTTAAAAAAAGTCGTGGACAGAGATGGAGGAACTGGGACTTCTTACTCCCGTATCTCATGTTTGCCATCCGAGAGGTGCCCCAGGCCTCTACGGGCTACTCCCCCTTTGAACTCGTATATGGCAGGCATCCCAGAGGACTCCTAGATATTGCCAAGGAGACGTGGGAGGGTCAGACCACCCCTTTTAAGACTGTCATTGAACATGTGTCCATGATGCAGGACAGGATTGCCGCCGTTATGCCCCTGGTGAGGGAACATATGGAGCAAGCCCAGGAAGCCCAGAGGAGGGTGTATAATCGGGGGGCGAAAATGCGTAGTTTCAACCCCGGGGATAAGGTCTTAGTGTTGGTCCCAACGGCTGAGAGCAAATTCCTAGCAAAGTGGCAAGGCCCTTATGAGATAGTCGAAAAAAAAAGTGAAGTAAACTATAAAGTCCTCCAACCCGGTAGAAGGAAAACCGAACAAATCTACCATATAAATCTCCTGAAGCTGTGGAAAGACCGGGAGGCCCTGCTGAGCACCCCAGCTACTTCAAACCCCATGGCTCGCCCCACACCTGAGGTTCCTATCGCCGACACATTGTCGGTGGCTCAACGCAATGAGGTGAAGGAATTTTTGAGGGGAAACACCGATTTCTTTTCAGAGATACCAGGACTAACCACGGTGGTTCACCATGACATAGTGGTTGAACCTGGGGTTCTCATAAATGTTAAACCCTATAGGATCCCAGAAGCCAGGCGGGAGGCCGTCTCGGCAGAAATTGGGAAAATGTTAGCCTTGGGTATAATTGAAGAGTCCCATAGCGACTGGTCGAGCCCCATAGTGCTGGTGCCAAAACCAGATGGGAGTATCCGTTTCTGCAATGACTTTAGGAAACTGAACGCTGTATCGAGATTTGATGCGTACCCCATGCCCCGGGTGGATGAGCTTATCGACCAACTGGGTACGGCCCGATATATAACTACCCTGGATTTGACGAAGGGGTACTGGCAGATACCCCTGACAAACCGGGCCAGAGAAAAGACTGCCTTTTCCACCCCGGATGGGTCGTTCCAATATACGCGAATGCCCTTTGGCTTACACGGGGCCCCTGCTTCATTCCAAAGGTTAATGGATAGGCTATTGAAGGCACACCGAAGGTATGCCGCCGCGTATCTAGACGATGTGGTGATCCATAGTCCTGACTGGCAGACGCACTTGGTACGAGTACAGGCCGTAGTCGATTCGCTGAAGGAGGCAGGTCTCACGGCAAACCCTAAGAAATGTGCCATAGGCTCGGAAGAGGCCAAATACTTGGGATACGTCATTGGACGAGGGCTAGTTAAGCCACAAATTGACAAGGTGGAGGCTATTCAAAAATGGCCCCAGCCCCAGAATAAGAAGCAAGTCCGGGCCTTTTTAGGGATCACCGGCTACTACCGCCGCTTTGTCCCAAATTTTGCCACCATGGCCTCCCCATTGACCGACCTGACAAAGGGTACGAAGTCGGGGTTGGTACGATGGAGCCCTGAGGCTGATAGTGCCTTCAAAGCCTTGAAGCGGGCGTTATGCACACAACCCGTGCTGGTGGCCCCTGATTTTTCAGGGGACTTTGTAGTCCAGACTGATGCTTCGAACGTGGGTCTGGGGGCGGTTTTATCCCAGGTACGGGAGGGGGAGGAACACCCGGTGGTCTACCTAAGCAGGAAACTCAACAGGCACGAGCAGAACTACGCGATCGTTGAGAAGGAATGCTTAGCAATTAAGTGGGCCCTGGATGCTCTTAGGTATTACCTGTTGGGCCGACAGTTCCGGCTCATCACCGATCACAGCCCGTTGCAGTGGATGTGCAATAGTAAGGAAAGAAACTCCCGCGTTACGAGATGGTTCTTGGCCTTACAAGCCTTTCGGTTCACGGTGGAACACAGGGCTGGGAGGTTGCAGGCTAACGCGGATGCGCTGTCACGGGCCCCCAACCCTATTGTTGCGTTTGCTCAGCCGCAGGGGCTGGAGAAGAGGGGGGGATATGTGACGAGAGGAGAGGAGTGGTGTTTGAGGGACGGTATGTGTCCCCTCGAGTTTTGTCATATTGTTGGGACTAGCACTCCAGGCCGGAGTTTGGGTTCAGCTCGGGGCACACAAATCTCCGGGTTTTGCAGTTCTCCCTGGGGAGGCTTAATTGATTGATGGGTGAGGCTAGAGGGAAATAAAAGCAGGAAGTGAGGTTCATTCAGTCTCCACCCTGGACTCAGACCAGCTACTGAGGGAGCAAAGCTGAACCAGAGATCAGGCTGCAAAAGGAAAGGTTGGAATACACTTTGTTTTCTGAAACGGTAGTGAGGGAAAACCTTAAATGTTTAGTTAGCGCCGGACAGGCAAGGGTATTGTTTTGTTTTGTTTTGTTTCGTTTCTTGACCTGTATGCAGCTCTTGAATAAAAGTACAGAGGGCTGTACATTATAAAGAAATCCTGAGATTGGGACTACCTTTATCCTGGGAAGGGTACCCCCCATTTGAGCTGTACCCCACAATATATATATATATATATATTTTACACACACACACACAGGTTTATGCAAAGTGATCCGAATGGCTGCCGAAAGGTAACCGAACGCTGAAAATCAGCGTCTGGTTACCTTTCTTGGCCATTCGGCTATCCAGAGATCAGGCAGTTCGCCAAATGTTGGCGAATTGCCTGCACATACGGTGCCTGTTCGGTGCCTGTTCGATGCCTGTTCCAGGGCAGTAAAATACCCATAGCTTTGTCTATTCAGAGAACAAAAACCAGCAGTGAAAGGTTGCCGTAATGCCCTGCTGTTCGGTGGTTTCATGCGGCAGATTTAGACGAATCCCATAGGCTTCAATGTTAAAAATATTCCCATTTTAATTCTAGATCTAATAAACCGTTAAGTCTTTATTTATAGATTTTTTGGGATATTTTATGCATTTTCCAGGATTTGTTTGGCAAAATTTTTTTTCAGATTATTTTTAGTTTTTTAACGTTGGTTCTTTTTTCTGTAACAGCCCTTTTTATTATCATTCATTGGACCTCGTATGTAAATTTCAGACATTTTCGCTCAGTAGTTTCTTTGCAAACAGCGTTTCACTTTCAGACATTTAAGTGTATTGTTTATTTTTTTTCACTCCAGTCATCGGTGGGTTTTCAGTGTGCCTTCGCCAGGTTTTGAGGTGAGTTTTCGGCGGGTTTGCGGCGGCTTTTCCCTGCATTACGACGGCCCTGTGGTGCTTGCTAAATACACCGCAGGGTCACCGAAATGGGATCGCCAAATCGTGCCGAATTGAAGAGAACAAAAAGTTACCGAATGTGCGGTGACTTTTCGATTCTCTTTGAATAACCCTGATATATATACAGTATATATGTATTAAAACAGATATTTTCCAACTAACAAACTCATTTCTAAAAGAAGAAAGGATGCAAGAGGTGTTTACAATACCCACATAATACTAGAATAAAACCACTTCAAAATGAATATACATTAGGTCTTTAAAATTTGGACACACTCTGGACAGTATTATAAAGTTGGTGCTAACTTAACCAGAGCTGTTGTAAACTTAAAACCTCCCTAGACTATAATGGCTCTGGGAAGTTTACAACAGCTCTGGTTAAGTTAGCACCAACGTTGTAATATAGCCCTGTGTGTTCTAAAAATCAGCCTTTTTTCTTATGTATAAAAAAAAAATACAGTTTTAGGGTCTTTCTCAAGGTGTAATATAATAATTACAAATAGATCACTCTATATAGATGCATAAAGTAATTAAGTACCCCCTCCCCAATGGACGCTGCAGCGGGGGACGAGACCAGAAGTGACATGCAGTCACATGACATGAAGTCAAAGTCAATGCGAACAAAAATAACAAGACAAAAAGGAGCTTGTTTAATGATAATTTAATACAGTAAATTAAATTCAGTTACTGCACGCTCCCATGGAAAATACAAATGACCAAAGATTCACTGCATACATACTTAATATCTATGTATGTCATCATATTCTTTATTAAACTCCATTACTTGGCCAAGTCACACGGCTCAAATATGCTCTTAGACCCTGGTAGCTACATTATGCCCCCTCTACATAGCTGCTTGTCAGGAGCACTTATAATTACATTCCTCAACAATCAGCTGAATACCAAACAACTGAATGCCGCGAGTCCCCTCTTGGGGACACCTCCGATCAAATAATGCAAAAGTATTATTTTACAAATTACATCTTTAAACATTTTCCATGTATTTCCCCAAAGGCAAAGTTCTATAGCTGAGATGATTGCGCTCGTTTTTGCATCTTTAATAGCTTTTCCCTCCACACTATAAAACAAATAAATCAACAGTATTTTCTTGTTTATTTCTTTTGCTCTTATCTAACTCACAGAAAAGTTATTTTGCCTCTGATTGATTTATCAGTGGCATTTAAAGTTACATTACAAAGAAAACAAATACAGGTGGTACATGACTGTGTACGCTGTGATGTGAGAAAGGGATAGTTATCTTAGGCTGGGGTCAGACGAAAGCAGTGCGAACGCGCGTGTAGCCGCACTTTATTACGGCCGCAGTAGCAGCAAATGACGTCCAATGGCGGCCAATATACGAAGTACAGCCGCACAAAAGTTCGGCCGCGCAACGCAAGCAGCAAAGGAACGCATTTTTTCGAGAACGTAGAACCGCTAGTACTGACGTACAGAGTGCGCTGCGTCCACATAGCGGCGTGTGTGCGTGATTTGGAGACGTCAGACGCTGCACCTGTCCGGCCAAAATAACGTCCATTTGTTTTTAATAGCTCAGTCAAAAATCACGACCGAAATTGCACACCATATGACCGCTATCGCCTCTTTCGTGAAAAAGGGCATTGAAGCACTTTTTGACGGTAGACGTGAAAAATGCATTCGTCTGACCCTAGCCTAAGAGTGATTCCTAAGTAAGTCACTTTAAATGGTCAATAACCAGAAGGAGTCTGTATGTATACCCTTAGTCCAGGGTGCGAATATATACTTCAGTATCACCACTACATCTTTTGGCCCTATTCCAAAGGAGCCCTTAGAGTAGCAGCTCGAGCCTTTAATCTTTACAGCTGCAGTCACACAATGAACATCTGGATCCTCTATTCCAATGTTGTGGATACTTACTTTAAAGTAGCAGCTTCTATATTTTGTACAGGAGCTGTTAATTGCAGGTAGCCAGAGAAAAACAGCTAGTCCAAAGTAGCTATTTTTTTCTCAGTTTAAGCTGGTATTCTGCAAAGAATACAGTTTGGGAGCCCTGCAGGTCTATTCAAAGAAAGGTGAAAATCAGAAGAATGACTGGAGAAGTGAAAATTCTACCAGGGTTATTCAGAGAAAGGTGAAATTCTGGAGAACTTTTGGAGAAGTGAAATTTCTAGGTCCAAGTAGCCAAACCAGAAAAATTCTCCCATTTATCTCAGTTTCCAAATTGGCTATTTGGTCTAGATTGTTCTCTTCTTCTGCCAGTTCTCCTGGTTTTCACCTTTCTTTGAATAGACCTGCTGGTGTTAATTGATTTTGCAAAAGCACACTTAATCAATAGCTTTAAAAATGTCTTACATGTCACTGATCCCATGGTGCAGAGGGCAGCATGATGCACTGCCTCTTCTCCCAGTATGCAGAAGAACACTAGAAAATAGTTCCCAGTGTCCATTTGTGATCCTGGCATAACCCCTCGTACATGAACTTGCGCAGATCTCAAGCAGGGTCGTATGTTTTTTCTCCATGGAATCATATGGACACCAGGAGCTGATACCAGCAGCAATATTAATGAGAAGAGAAGCTACAAACGGTCATTGCTCAAGCCAGTAGCACAGACTCTCCGTTGGAATTGAGTTTGACCAGAGAGCCGGTAATGGCTAACAGCATGCTCTCAATTTATCCATTTTTGAGACATTATTAACAGCTCGGTTGGAATATGGCTCCAAGTCTTAAGTAACTAAATATATGCAGATTTCTACACATTAATACAAATCTATCGTGTTCAGTGTTCCCCAACTCCGGTCCTCAAGTTCCCCTTAAGAGGCCAGATTCAGGCAGATCACCTTGGGGAAATACAGACTGAATCCTGCAATCATTGAGCAGAAAATCATATCACCTGTGCTGTGCTTCACATATCTAGTAAACCTGACCTATTAGTGGGTCCTGAGGACAGGTTTGGGAAACACTGATCTGGGTAATCTGGCTATCATTTTTCTCTCTATTATCCAGTCTGCATAATTCAATATAAAACATGTACAAAACACAAAAAGAAATACAAAATAACAGAAAAAAAATATTTCCAGGGCAATTTAAATTTAATGTATTTTGCCTCGATTGTAAGTTTCATATTAACCAGAGAGACTTTGTACAGTTTCTGCTCCGCCGCTGCTATAAACCCTTTTTGTTGTAATTGATTTATTTTGTGACAACGAATACCGATATTAATTAGTCACACTGGACAAGGCACATTCTACTAATGGTAATTACTAATGTTGAGATTACATTAATTAAGAGTCCACAAGCTGCTGATTAGAGATGCTGGATTTTGCAGAAGGCATTACGCATTAAATTAAAATCAAGGGCAAAAAAAAAATAAAAAAATTATACAATTTATTTCAAAACCAAAGCAGAGCAGCATGAATAATGTAAATCAGCTGGGTAACTGATTGTGCTCTCTGATCATATCCTTTATTTGCGATGCAATTTTTAACGATTATATTTCAAAGTATATTGCAAGCAGTGATTTAGAAAGATGGAAAGATTCTAATAGCTGAAAATGTTTAACTTGCATCTCATCCTACTTATACTGGAATCTTTTACATGATTAAGCCCATAGAATTATGATGTACTCACCTGAACGCTTTCATTCCTACTAATATTTGAAAACTCTATATAATATAAATTCAGCACACCACTTTGATATCGTTTTAAAAACACCTGATGTAGTTATAAATTATGGGGATTTGGTTACAAAATATGAGCATACCTACTTAAGCTTGCCAAAACATCAATGTATCCAATCAGGGCAGGCCCTATTCTTTCTAACCTATACTGTTACATCTGTGAATATTTGTCTTAATTATATATGGTCAGTTACCCTGAAGATGGTTCCAGAGAGAACCGAAACGTCGGTCTGATTTTAAGATGCCTTAAATAAAGATTTTTTATTTTCAACCAGTTCACACGTGTGCAGCCCCTATCGCTTCATATATATATATATATATATATACACACTGTGATCCAGCACCATCACAGGGCACCATAGCACAGTCTTCTAGAGCAATTACAGCACAGACTCTTTAACAGGGGTTATCTTCCAGGTTTTATTTGAATAACAGCAACAAAGAGAACATAACACAAAATAAATTCCTTGATCACCTGAGCACGAAATAACTCCCTGATCATCCTGCTCTATAAGAGGGACTCTACGTGACATTTAAAGCAAACTTTGCTATAACATCCACCTGCACCCACTGCAGACTCTCCCACCTCAGGAGTAGTACCATCCTCCCTGTGTCTCTCAAGCTCGCAATATTCCCCTCCCACTCTCTCAAGCAGGAGCCATTTATCCCCTTAATTATCAGGTGTGACACCTGCAGAAAAAAGAAATACATTCCCTCCTGGGGGTTAATGCCTTTATCTTAAAACAAAAATACAGGGGGATTACACAGACAGATCCATACACTGTCACAATACCCACTCTTTGGGTATATATATATATATATATATATACACCTACTCAGACCTCATATGTAAAGCCCCTCAGATATATGTATACTCACAGACCTCAGACAGATGCTGGGGCCGCTGTCCAAATGCATTAAAAGCATTTGGCCAGCGTTCCCCTCCTGCTGGCCTGATCCACCAAACAGCAGCTAGGCGGTGATGTGCTCTCGCAAGGTCTCGCGACTCCCACGAGATCATGGCTGGAGGCAGTTTCACAGCCCAGCGGCCACCCAGTAATGCATTCGGACACCTGCCCCAGTCCCTAAGATACCGGCAAGCCAGTCCAGCGCTGACTTCCAGGTATTGGGAGAGTTGTTGGGGCATTTGCACGAGTACAAAGTATTCATGCAAATGGCGGTAACGACACTGATACCGATACTAGTATCGGTATCGGTGCATCCCTACTTAAAATGCCCCAGACTGTAAACCTTTCTCACATAGCCCTTCTAGTATCTAAATTAAGATTTTTTACAACTTTATACTTAGTAGTTTATTACAGTGTTACTACACATTATGCTTTATGTTTTTATGTGTGAGATAAGTAATTTAGTTAGAGACATATACCATTGATTTAGAGAATCTGAAAGTATAAATGCTTATGGTTAAATGAAATGCTTGAATGCAAAGTTGCAAACATTTCAATTAAAACTCACAAAAGTGGGTGGGAGATTTTTTGCAAAATTGCCCTAATGGCTACTCAAAAATGGTTTTAGGCTAGGTTTAGTTATTTTATAAGAGGTTTAAGTAGCGTTTTGGTTAGATAATGGAGAATGTCGCTTTGGTAAAATTACTACTGCTTGGCTTGAACAACCAGAACACAGCAGTGTTTCTTCCAGCTGAGGCTAGGGTCAGACTGAGGCAGTGCGAACGCGCGTTCTGGCGCACTTAATCACGGCCGTGCTAGCAGCAGATGCTGGGCAATGACGGCCAATATACGAAGTACGGTCGCACAAAAGTCCGGCTGCGCAACGCAAGTGGAAAATGAACGCATTTTTTCGAGAACGTTAAACCACTAGTACTGACGTACAGAGTGCGCTGCGTCCGCTAGCGGCGTGTGTGCGTGAATTGGAGACATCAGACGCTGCTAATGTCCGGCCAACATAACGTCCAGATGCAAGAAGTGTTTTATTGATGATCCGTACAAAATCACGGATGAAACTGCGCATAGTATGACCACTATTGCGTATTCCGGGAAAAAATACGTCCATTCTTCGAACGCACATTTTCACGGACAACGTGAAAAATGCGTTAGTCTGACCCTAGCCTTATAAAACAGATGGGAAATGCACTTTGGTGCATACTTTATATCACGGATACAAACATACAGATATTATTGCAAAACATCTTACTATTCCTTATAACGGTTTCCATAGCAAAGCCATATGACATACTGCATATATAATACTGAAATGCAGAGAAGCAAAAGCAGGTTTTAAAATGTATGCATCTTATGTTTTCATTTTGGTGTTTTCTCTTGCCCAACAATCTAAACCTACATCTTTATGGGTATTTAACAATACAATGTTATTAGTTTATTTATATAATGCCAGCATATTCCACAGTATGTTACAAAAGGGTTTCAATAAATTAGGGGAAGCCATAAATTTCACAGAGACATAAGGTAGAGAGGGCCACGTTTCCTAAGGATCTTACATTTGACAATATCTCCACTATGTATTTGCCTTTCAAAATAAACCTGTCAAGTCCACCATCACTTGGGCTCATTTGATAGAGAATTATGTCTGGTATAAGTGCTGAAACATAATAAATAGTTACTTTTTTGTAATTCACTATCAAGTATTCGCTGTCTGTCACTTCTTGAGGCGTGCCAACAAAGTAAGTGATAGCCCAGAGCAAAAGATCTCATCTTGAAGAATGGCTCACTGACTCCATGAAGGTGATTCACTGGCTGACTAATAAGACAATAAGACAGAGGTTAAACCTTTCCAAAGGGTCAATTGTGCAGGGCTACATGATTACACCTACCGTTTGATGTCCATGGTGGAGGAACATGGCAGCTGGTAGTAATAAGCAGTAATCTGTGTTATCATACCAAGGAAAGAGTGCATTGATCTTTCTGATCAAAGTAATATCTTGGCTTGATGAGATATTGCATTGAAAGTGAACATATTGAGTACCAGTTCATGTTAATGTTGAGATAAATATACAGGGTGTCCATAAGGTCAATTACAATGTAAAAATTTTATTACAAAGGCAAATGAAAAGACCGATAAGTGAAAATTATTACAAAATGAGACGTATATATTTAAGTTTTTTTTTGCCTCATTTAATACACCTCTATATGGGCACCATTAGTTGCACGAAGCGCATCAAGACGGTACTCGATTCCTTGCCATTTCGTTGTAGCATGTCCTCATCAATGGTAGCAATGTCATCAGTGTTCCTCTGCTTTAGTGATGTCCCGTACCTTTGTTCGATACATGATATCTTTAACATAACCCCATAGAAAGAAGTCGAGGGGAGTGATATCTGGTGAATGAGGTGGCCAGGGAATTGGGCCACCCCTTCCAATCCACCGGTCTGGAAATGTTTCATTTAGGAACCCACGATCATGCAGTCGCCAATGTGATGGTGCACCATCTTGCTGGAAAATGATGGTTGGTTGAAGGTCATGTAGTTGTGGTGCCACATATTCAGTCAAAAGGTCAATGTAAACATTTGCAGCAATTGATGTCTCGCTGAAGAAAAACGGACCGATGATTCGATTGCACATGATCCCACACCACACATTCATCTAAAGCAGAGGATCCCTGATGCCATTGCCACCATTGATGAGGGTATGTTACAGCGAACATGGCAAGAAATCGAGAACCGTCTTGATGTGCTTCATACAACTGAGCTGTATTAAATGTGGCAAAAAAAACTTAAATCTATACATCTCATTTTGTAATAATTTTCACTTTGCCTTTTGTAATAAATTTTTGAAATGGTAAAGAGACTTTATGGACACCCTGTATATTGAGTAAAACATGTGTCTACTTTTTCCATATTATTATCACTGCTTCATTAAAATTATTATTTATATATTTATATTTTTATTTCATAATAACAAAATTAAATTGTGCTTTGTAAATGCAAGTAACACTGATCATCTAGTATAAGAAAGTCAAGGGGAAAAATACTAGTTAATATGAACAACATCTGAGAGAGGGGGGCTTGCTTTGTAGAGAAATGTGGGAGGTTTGGTCCAATTCTATTTAGGGAGCAACATCAGGCAGATACATACTGTATGGGGTTTATGGCCCAATGCCACCCAGGGAAATGTGGTGGGAAGAGAATTATGGGAGTTACTGTCCCACTAACTTCTGATGCAATTATTGCAAGCATAGGAATATAGGAAGCATAATCCAACATCTGGAGGTATATGGCAGGTTTGTAATTATTGATGTTGTTTACAAACAACATTTGGGGACTCTATGGTAGGCAGAAAATCCTGGGAGTTATAGTCCAACAGCATCTGGATTGTACTTCCACATACCTGATTTAGTATTATCTAGGGATCTCGATAGTGTGTGTTACTGCGCATTTAGCCATGCTTGCCGAATGAATGCCACAGTGCGGGAAATGTGCTGGGAGGGACTCATATTCCATAAATCTCTTTGATTTTATTACTAAGAGTGCACTAAGAATGTTTTAAAGGCTTCACCGTGAATATTAAATGTGGTTTCTGAAATGACTAAGCCACTGCCATCTGCGCTGATTACTCAACATAAAATATAAATACATCTGTTTCATTAGTTCAAGGTTTGCTTTATGTAATTTGTACTAGCGCTTTATAAAACAACTGTGTGCAATTAGAGATGTTCAATTATTATGTTCCATTTGTGGGTTCGACGTCATACTTCAGAAAAATGTAATGCTAGAGTAAGCTTGGTACGGCAAGAAGGGCCATTCAGAGTAAAGATGCTGGTTTCAATGTTTGTTCTTTATCCAATCCAGTGAGCATTGTTACAGTGTTCATTTTGTTTTAAAATACAAAAAAAAAGGATCTGTCTAGATGTGGTGTACCCAGAAAATTATTCGGCTTTGTACTTGGTTATGTATCTTTGTCAATAATGCCCCTACACTGTCCCCATGAGGATCCTTTATTAAAAGGCATAAGCTCACAATATCAGGATATCGTTTGAGTTTTGCTCATATATTTTGCATTTGCAAATTCTCTGTATCCTAAAAACAAACATAAGTAGCCAGTATATAGTCAAAAAGGCAGCTGAAAAGGCTTTACAAATAATATTTTTTCAATAGGTCATTACGGTAATTATTTGTCATAATATTGGTATGTATAAACAAGAACTTCTGGTTTGCACAGCTGCCCTATAGGAAATAGGCGTGAAACTGTTTTTTCTGCATATATTTTGTTGTATCCCCAGCCAGGTCATTATTGCTGCTGTCTCGTTCAGTGTTTTTCTTATTAATCCCAAATTGGAATTGTTCCTGGTTAGGGTATAAATATAAACCCCCCCAGTCTCTCTCATGGCTGAGAAACAGCATGAGGATATGTGGTTGCTAAGAGAGCAGCTCTTGGTTTCATTAGGTAGGACCCACCTGACCCAGAGGTGCCTTGATGTGGCAGGTGGGCTTACACATTAATGGCCATTCAAGTAGACCAAAACCTCTGATTGTGTTTTGTTTCGCATGGAGCTACATTCATGAGTGCAAATAACAACCTTTTTTTCTTGTTATGATTTATACATGAAGCAGGCTGGATACTTCTGGTCTATGCAGCAATCCTGTTAGGGAATAGGCGCAAAACCATTTTTTCAGCATATAAATAAACCATAATATTTGTTTCCCATAACAAAAAATAAGAAAAAGCCTCTGGATCGTATAGAAGATGGAAACATTAGACTAAAAGGCTCTGTAAAGTCTATGCTTAGTGAATTTACATAAGGCTGGTTAAAAAATGCAGAGTATGGGTGATCTATAAAATATTCCATGCTTTTTATAATCCCGTCCTAAGTGAGCCTGCTCACCTCTTTGCTTTAAGAGATTAACAGGGTTATCCAAAGAGATTCGAAAAGTCACCGCACGTTCGGTGACTTTTCGTTCTCTTCAATTCGGTTCCTTTTGCCGATCCCATTTCGGTGACCCTGCGGTGTATTCAGCAAACACCACAGGGTCCCCGAATTGCAGGGAAAAGCTGCCGAAAACCTGACGAACACTAACCGAATGCACGCTGAAAACAAGCAAAAACATCTGGATTAACCTTTGAAGAAGCCGAACAGGAGCCGAACAGGAGCCGAACATAAGCCGAATCACACAGAGCCGAAGCAGCTGTGACGTAGAGGAGGCAGTGAATAAATTAGAAAAACCATTTGTATGAATCTGGGAAAAAGAAACGCTGTTTGCAAAGAAACTACTGAGCGAAAATGTCTGAAATTTTCACAGGAGGTCCAGGGAATGATAATAAAGAGGGCTGTTACAAAAAAAATAAGTAAACTGAAAAAAAAAAAAAAAAAAAAATCGGACTTTTAAAAAAAAAAAAAAAATATCAGAAAAATGCTTAAAGTATCCTAAAAAATCTATAAATAAAGAGACTTTTTGCTGCAGAATTTTATAATGAACGGTTTATTAGATATTGAATTAAAACGGGAATATTTTTAACATTGAAGCCTATGGGATTCTCCTGAATTAACTTGCCGAATTAACCCTTTCGCTGCTGAGGCTTTTCCCGCCCCTGTGCTGAGGTCATTTTTTACCTGTTTTGCGCATCATGTTTAAACGTGTTTTTAAGGCTTATTTTAGTATATGACACCGACATATTATATATCGTTCTTTCCGTCAGACTCGGTAGATTCATAATATGTCATTATTATATGTATACGTTATGTCATGTCTGTATATTATAACAAAAAATGCAATAAAATATGTATTTTCAATAATTTACAATGTGTAAAGTGTTTTTTTCCACATTTTAACATGCGAGCAATTGCGGTTATATTTTGTATGGGGTGCGCTTGTTAAAAAAATTAGAGATGGGGTCTCGTTACATTTTTTTTTGGGGAAAATGACACCATTTTTAACAAACGCACCGCATACAAAAATCGTTAATGCAGCATCATTGTTCACATTATAATTGAAATGGGAACAATATTGCTGCATTAACAAACCAAAAAAAATAAAAAAAAAGTGTTTATTTTTTTTTTTAATTTTTTTTTATTTTTATTTTTCTTTTTTTTTTTTTTTTTTACAATTTTTTTTACTTTCATGTTTGGTATCGTTGGAACGGCCATGCTCTGGCCGATCCAACCATATCAAAATTTAACCCCTAACTGCCACGGATCGGGAGATAGGGAGTTCATTGGAACTCCCTATCTCCACAGTTCGTGGCAGTTAGGGGTTAACTGTAGGACTGGCGTCATCGTGCTGCGCACGATGACGCCAGTCCTCTGGGGGAGTTCCCGGAAGCTTGGCCGACATCCAAGATGTCGGCCAGCTCCCGGGAAGGATCGCGAATCGGCGCTTTTCAGCGCCGATTTGCGATCCAGCTCCCCAGGGGTTAATGCCAGGCATCATTTGGAAGGGCAGGCTGTGCCCTTCCAAATGATGCCTGGGTTAAGCCCCTGTGTGCCGCCGATCGGGAGGGAGAGAGGTCCGAAGGACCTCCCCCCCTCCCTTTCAGGCGCCTCCTCCGCACATGCGGGGGGGGGCGCCTGAATTAGGTGTCATCGCGGGGGCGCGATGACACCTAATAATGGCGGCCACTGCTCCGGATGCCGGGCTGACATCCAGGATGTCAGCCCGCACCGGAGGGGCCAGCGATCGGCCGGAACCCGGCCGAACGCTGACCCCAATGCGAGGACGCGCTCAGCGCGTCCTCCGCATACCAGCGGTAATGCTGAGGACGCGCTGAGCGCGTCCTTAGCATTGAAGTGGTTAAACCACCGAATGGCAGGACATTAAGGGAACCTTTCACTGCTGGTTTGTGTTCTCTGAATAGCCGAAGCAGTGCTTCTCTATGGGGATTTCACTGCCCTCGAACAGGCACCGAACAGGCACCGTATGTTCAGGCAATTCGCTAGGATTTGGTGAATTGCCTGCTCTCTGGATAGCCGAATGGCCAGGAAAGGTAACCGAACACTGATTTTCAGCATTCGGTTACCTTTCTCCAGCAATTCGGATCTCTTTGGATAACCCTGTTAGTATGATCAACCTAAGAATTCTGCTTTTACTTCTTGTCTCATTTTCACTTGCTTGTTTCAGTAGGTTCCACTCTTAACTTGTAAAGTGCCAGCTAGCTACAAAAGCACAACCACACAATAAGTACAAGATATGTTGTTGGCTCCTCCTGGAGCTGCTCCATTAGTTGCAGGATGAATTTGATCTTGACTGATATGGATCATCCGTTCTGTAACATTAAAAGCTGTATGGACATTATTTAATAATTATTTTGACTTAAATTTGTATTTTTCATTCTTAAATTTTAGGCTGGGGTCAGACGAGCGCATTTTTAACGTGCGTTTTGGCGCACTTAATCATGGCCGCACTAGCAGCAAATGACGGGCAATGACAGCCAATATACGAAGTACGGTCGCACGAAAGTCCGGCTGCGCAACGCAAGTGGAAAATGAACGCATTTTTTCGAGAACGCAGAACCCCTAGTACGGACGTACAGAGTGCGCTGCGCTAGCGGTGTGTGTGTGTGATTTGGAGACGTCAGACCCTGCTCGTGTCCGGCCAACATAACGTCCAGACGCAAAAAGTTTCCTGGTTTGGATTCGTAAAACATACGCACGAAAATGCGCATCGTATGACCGTTTTAGTATATTCCGTGAAAAAATACATCAATGCGTTCGGACGCACTTTTTTACGTTCGCGTGTAAAAATTCTTTCGTTTGACCCTAGCCTTAAATGCTTCACTACTAAGCAATTTTAAATAATGAAATCAAACACTAGAAACTGGGGTTTATGTACATTAAAAAAAACCTTAAACTGCCTAGTTGGCCTTTTGGATGCATCAACTCTGACAGAAACGGTGTACCAGGTACTTTCTGTATTTTAGTATGGATCTATTAGTATTGTTCTTTGTGTTCATAGTGTTAAGTCTTCTCAGGATTTGTGCTTCTAGTTGCAAACAAATGTATCCACCGATACTGGGATGGTACAGGACTTCACCAATAGCTTGGTGCATGTAAGGTGTGCATACTGCTCTATTCACAAATGGTAGTTCATAACAAACTCACAAACAAAAAGTAGACATTCCCCAACTTGGTCAGTCAGATATACAGGGTTATTCAGAGAGCACTGAAATGTCACCAACATTTCGGTGCTCTCCCGCTTCGGTGAGTTCGATTCACTGACCCTACGTGAATTTAGCATTCACCACAGGGTCCTCGAAGTGCAACGAAAGCATCTGAAAAACTGCTGAATCGATCCAAAAAAAGTCCAAAAAAGCACTAAATCGATCCGACGATCTGCAAAATGTGCCAACCAGCTGCAGGATAAAAGCAACAAGCCACCAAACATGGTTAAAGAAAACCGAACCCACATCGTAACTTTTAAAATACGTTTGCAAAGATCTGTTACATAATAAAAAATAATTGGGGGAAAAACAATAGTCGGGGAAAAAAATCCGCCAGAAAAAAAATCCTAAAAATATAAAGAGATATTATGTTGCAAATGAAAAGAATAAGCAGTTGAATAAATATTTAATAAAAACTGTTTTTTTTTTTTACATTGAAACCTATGGGATTTGCCGGTTTAAACCGGTCTAATGAAACCACCGAACATCAGGGCATTTCAGGAACATTTCGGTGCGGTTAGGTGTTCTCTGTATAGATTAACCATTACTTCTCTATGTGGAGTCTACTTCCGCCGAAGGGGACCGAATTTTGCTGGCGATCCGCCAATATTTGTTGAACTGCCTGCTTTCTGGATAGCCGAATGGCCCCGAAATTGCACCATACGGGAAAATTCACTGTTCGGTAACAGTTCAGGGTCAGTTCGGCTCTCTTCGAATAACCCTGATAAAGTCCATGTGATATACTACAGTAAACATTCCAGTAACTATAAATATAAGGCAATCAGGACAGAGTAAAAAAAAATGAAATCTTCAAAGCGTATACATGAGTCAACTGCAGATATTTCTATTCGGAGAATTGAAAACAACCCACAATTCAATTCAAAATGCATTTAGTAACTCTAAGGCTGGGGTCAGACTAGCGCATTTTTAATGTGCGTTTCGGCGCACTTAATCACGGCCGCAGTAGCAGCAAATAACGGCCAATATACGAAGTACGAATGCACGAAAGTCCGGCCGCACAAAGCAAGTGGAAAATGAACGCATTTTTTCGAGACCGCAGAACCGCTAGTACTGACGTACAGAGTGCGCTGCGGCGGCATAGCGGCGTGTGTGCGTGATTAGGAGATGTCAGACGCTGCTAATGTCCAGCCTACATAATATCCAGACGCAAAAAGTTGACGATCCGTAAAAAAAAATCACGCACGAAAATGCGCATCGTATGACCGTTTTCACGCATTCCGTGAAAAAATACGTCAATGCGTTCGGACGCACTTTTTGACGTTCGCTGCAAAAAATGCGTTCGTTTGACCCTAGCCTAAAAAGATGGAGACCAACAGTACCAGGTAGATATCACTAGAACAGAGTAAAAAATAAATATAGCTAAAATAGAACATGGCTCAGCACGTTTTGTCTGCATGACTTCTTCCGGAGCTCAGTAACAAACACCAGGCTCGAACCTAACTCATAATATGTGAAAATAAAGCAAAACTCTGCTGTTGGTAATATCCAGTCTAAATTCATGCAAATAAAATAAAAATATGCGTCGCAGTTTGTTTTGCAAAAAAAAACTTGATAACTTGTTTAATGCGATTCTAGAGTTTCGGAAACATCAAAACTGTTTCCTCTCCTAACCCTAATTATTAGACTTTACTTTTTATATAACATTGTTCATTTTTTGTTTTCTGAAGCAATAAATCAACTTCTATGATATGCTTTAAAGAAAAAATCCAGTATTCTGATTAAATGACTTGTGAACTCCTAAGAGACATTGTTCATCTATGGTAGAGAAAATGTAACAATATGTAGTTTTATTGCTGAACACATGAGGGAGTGTAATTTCATTACAGAAACTACTTAGTTGCAACTAACAGCCCTTGATACAGTACCATGAAAATATGAAATCCTTTTTATGAAAGCAGTAGAAAGAAATTAATGTAAATTACCTTAGAAAAACATATGTGAAAATCTGAAGATTAAGAAAAGTGTTTGAGGGGTTGTTCTTTGTAAGAGAATCATTTAATGACGTTTACATAAATGACCCTTATATGCCATAGCTATTATTACAACAATGGGAGAGAGAGACGATCTGACACCAAACCGTGAATTTTCCTGTATGGTGACATTTCGTGGCTATTCGACTATTCAGAGAGCAGGCAGTTTGCCAAATTTTGGCGAATTGCCTGCAAGTGCGATGCCTGTTCGAGGGCAGTGAAATCCCCCATAGAGAAGCAATGGTTAATCTATTCAGAGAACAACGAACAGCAGTGAAAAGTTTCCGAAGTGCCCTGCTGTTCGGTGGTTTCATTCGGCAAGTTTATTCAGGAGAATCCCACAGGCTTCAATGTTAAAAATACTCCCGTTTTATTTCAATATCTAATAAACCGTTTATTATTTTAATCTGCTGTAAAAAGTCTATTTATTGATTTATTTATTTTTTAGGATCTCTTAGGCATTTTTCTGCAAAAATGTTTTCAGTTTTTTTAATAGCGAATTTTTGTAACAGACATTTATATTATCGTTCATAGGTTCTAATATGTTAATTTTTGTTCAGTAGTTTTTTGCAAGCAGCGTTTCAATTTTAGACACTTTCAATCGTATTTTTTTTTTTTTTCTTACCTGTCAGGCGGCTTGCCGGACTTCTTCTGCAGCTGGTTGGCGCTGTGCTCGGCGGCTAGTCATCTGCGTTTGGTGGCCCTACAGCAGATTTACAGTGGATGTCTGGCAGGTTCGTGGCAGGTTCGTGGCAGATTTGTGGCTGCATTTGGTGGACGATTCCCTGCACTTTGTGGACGCTGCTGTGAATGCTGAATTCACCGCTGGCTGGGGAAATTTGATTTCCCAAACTGCAGGGAACGACAGCACTGAAATGTCAGCGACATTTCGGTGTTTTCTGAATAACTCCCACAGTCTGCTAGTGGCAAGTAAATGGTTAAATAGATTACATTTGCATACGAATAATCAGTTTAAATTGAAGAAAACCAGACAGTTTTAGTTATATAGCTATGACAACAATATTACCTTGGCTTTGCCAACATATAAAAGAAAATCCTAATTGTGCATGATACTATACAACACAAATGCATTAATTGGACTATGTTTACCATACTTCAGTCATAGATTGCAATGCCATCTGTACTCATTAATAAACCTTGTAAATTGATTTTCTCTAATCTGATACATAATACTTTACACACAATAAATTTGCACAATTGTAATATTTAGATGCAAGATTGAAGATACTGTATGTGGTTTGCCTTGGAGTAGGCAGGTAAGCTTCCCTTTCAATATTGTATTGACAGTAAAACCTAATATTTTGATTGTTTGTTTTGATATTCTGAAGACTCATAATTATCTGCTATCAGCGCAGCATGCCATATTCCAGGTGTGGAATTAAAACGTGTTAGAGTTAAGGCTGGTGTTCTTCTGGGCACCAGTTGCATGGAAACAAAAGTAGACACAGGCAAAAACAGTTGATAAACAGATCAGCAAGATAAAAGAAAAAATATACTCTGGAGAAAGGAAAGGTAAGGGTTCACTGTACAGCAAGAAAGGAAGGTTACTGGAAAGCAGAGAAGGTAGGCCACTGGTGGTTCATGTGCTGGCCAAACAATGTTCACAGGATTAAGGATAGATCTGGTTTATTAAAGCTCTAAACCAAAAGCACTTGTGCCATTGAACATTTCCCTGGTGAAAATAGCTCCACCATAAGGCCTGTGTGTACTGTAGTAGATTATAATGTCAATGCAACAGATTAAATAATGACATCTGGTAGCTTGAAACGCTTTAAGGCTGGGGTCAGACTAACGCATTTTTAACGTGCGTTTAGGCGCACTTAATCAAGGCCGCAGTAGCAGCAAATGATGTGCAATATACGAAGTACGGCAGCACGAAAGTGCGGCCGCGCATCGCAAGCGGCAAACGACTGCATTTTTTCGAGAAAGCAGAACCGCTAGTACTGACGTACAGAGTGCGCTGCGCCCACATAGCGGCATGTGTACGTGATTAGGAGACGTCAGACGCTGCTCATATCCGGCCAATATAACGTCCAGACACCCAAAGTTTCCTGGTTTGGATCCGTAAGAAATCCCGCACGAAAATGCACAACGTATGACCGTTTTCGTGCATTCCGTAAAAAATACGTCAATGCGTTCGGACGCACTTTTTTGACGGTCACTGCGAATAATGCATTCGTTTAACCCTAGCCTTAGACACAAAATTTTGTAAAAGTTAGACCGCCAGGGAGGTTAAAGCAAGTTACTGCTCAACTTCACATTGCAAGAAGAACATGAAGAATAGCAAGAAGAGAAAGAACAATTGCTTGAGGAGCCACAAAAATTAACAAATTATAGGCAATCACTACTGCTCAAGTCAGAATACTGCCTGATATCGTCCTTAGAAGAGTCATATAGTCACTTGGCTGACAGGGTCTTGCAATGCTTAAGATATACATCCGTTTTCCTAATGCCAAAACCAAGTACAAGCATAGTTCAGTCTTGTACTGATTAGTACAGCAGTGAAGGTGTATATTCAAATGTGTTTAAACAAGTAAGCCACCTTAATAAAAAAATAAAAAAGAAATCGACAAGAAGAGGATTATGCTTATCAGAACTTCATAGAGCTGACTAGTAATGAGAATTTCCTTGCTCAGATCAGAAGGTCACATGCCCACTTGTGAAAGCATTTTCAGATAAATCCTTTCATTTTAACGAAGGTTCACAATGCAGAAAGATCGCATAACAACAAGCTGTTTTGGTTGAAAGATTCTCAGTACTTTCAGGTCCTTAACCTAATAAACATTTGTTATCATATTCATTATATCATAAAGGACTTCCAAAATCGAATAAAGCTGTTCAGCTCAAGTAAAAACGAAATATGTAGCAATAATAATTCAATAATGCACAATATAAGAATATTAAATAGTAATAATAGTAGTGGAAAGACAAAACAAACATAAGTAAATGAAACACAAAAATAGACTTCAATGATGTCCAATGAATTTGGTGATTATTTTATTTATTTTTTTACCTACAGGGTTATTCAGAGAAAGGTGAAACTCAGGAGAACTGGCAGGAGAAGAGAACAATCTAGACCAGTGGTTCCCAACCACGGTCCTCAAGTACCCCTAAGGCTGGGGTCAGACGAGCGTGATTTCTACGGACTGTACGTCCGTGCAGTACGGACATCGTCAGTGCGGATGACGCAGTAGTGGTCACACAGTCCGTTTTTTCACTGAAGTTATTTTATGACGGATGTAGGAGGGAAAAATAAATTACAATGAAAAAACATTCTGTCCGTCAAAAATGCTGGACGTATAAATGCAGTCCGTCTGACCACGCTCCATCACTCACACACAAAGCTATGCAGACGTTGTGGACGTGGCGCACTCTGCACGTCCGTTCTAGCAGTATTACGTTCTTGCCTAACCTGCGTCCGTTTGCAGCGTCCGTCATGCGTCCGCAGTTCAGTGCGGACGTACTTCATGTGTCAGGCTCCAATGGACTTTCTTTCATGCTATCACGGACGTACTTTTAGGCGCAATCACGGACGTGAAGACTACGCTCGTCTGACCCCAGCCTAACAGGCCACGTTTGCCAGATATCTGAAGCAAGCACAGGTGATATGATTTGCTGCTCAGTGATTGCAGGATTCAGTCTGCATTTCCCCAAGGTGTTCCTCAAAACCTGCCCTGTTAGGGGTACTTGAAGACCGCGGTTGGGAACCACTGATCTAGAACAAATAGCCGATTTGGAAAGTGAGATAAATGGGAGAATTTTTCTGGTTTGGCTATTTTGACCTGGAATTTTAATTTCTGTCAAATCCCAGTGTGTCACTTTTCTTTGACTAGACCCTCTAGTCTACAGTAACCTCCTACATCCAGAAAGAAAATTAACAAAATATGTTGCAAAAATGTAGTGGTTAAAAAAACAAAACAAATGGGAATTATAAGAAAATAAATCAACATACACTGCATATTTTCCTGAAATCAAAGTCAAATACAAAATTGGGGATCTTAACCCATTCCTGTCACTGGACGTGCTATGACGTCCCTGCTAGGGATGAGCTGTTCGGTTCGATCAGTTCGGAGTTCGTTTCGAACATCGGCAGTTCGAAAGTTCGCGAACTTCGAACTTTTTGGCGTGGTCGGTTCGAGTTCCAAAAAAAAAATGCTTAAAAAATACTAAAAAAAATCGAGAAATAAAGAGACTCTTTACTGCAGAATATTATAAGCAATGGTTTAGTAGATATTGAATTAAAAACTAATGTCTAGGTGCAAAGATTCTCACCTCTAAATGACCTGTGCTCTCAAACGGCGTAAACAACAGGTGTTTAATTAGTGTTTGGAAATAACATGTGCTTCTAATTAGTTCAGTCTCATGAATTTGATACATTGTATGCAGACTGAGAGTGCTAGGTGTCATGTGTGGGTCTGTGATGGCGATGTTTCCATACATCCTACAAATCCGCCACTTCACGGGCAAGTTATGGGGACCTCCTAGGCACGATATTTGAAGGAATTTTTCGTTTTTATTTTTAACCCTTATTTCATGGAAAACTCACTGTCCCTTCAAAAACTTTTTTAAACTTTTTGTCCTCGTTTCCTGTCCCCCACTTCGAACTTCGAACTTTTTGGCGTGGTCGGTTCGAGTTCCAAAAAAAAAATGCTTAAAAAATACTAAAAAAAATCGAGAAATAAAGAGACTCTTTACTGCAGAATATTATAAGCAATGGTTTAGTAGATATTGAATTAAAAACTAATGTCTAGGTGCAAAGATTCTCACCTCTAAATGACCTGTGCTCTCAAACGGCGTAAACAACAGGTGTTTAATTAGTGTTTGGAAATAACATGTGCTTCTAATTAGTTCAGTCTCATGAATTTGATACATTGTATGCAGACTGAGAGTGCTAGGTGTCATGTGTGGGTCTGTGATGGCGATGTTTCCATACATCCTACAAATCCGCCACTTCACGGGCAAGTTATGGGGACCTCCTAGGCACGATATTTGAAGGAATTTTTCGTTTTTATTTTTAACCCTTATTTCATGGAAAACTCACTGTCCCTTCAAAAACTTTTTTAAACTTTTTGTCCTCGTTTCCTGTCCCCCACGGCACTACCCGGACCCCCATACACCTTTTATGGCAAATATCTAGCATATATGCCCTCTTGGAGGGCACTCTAAAAATCGAACTTTGAGTCCCATTGACTTGTACTGAGTTCATGTTCGAATTCGAACTTTTGAAAAGTTCGAGTTCGAATGCGAACCGAACTCGGGAGTGTTCGGCTCATCCCTAGTCCCTGCGGTGGGAGGGCCTAAACGCCTTGGGACAGCATAGCACTCCTTATACCTGCCTAAGCCCAAGTGCGTCATTGACTGCCACGGGACTGCCTAAAATCAATTACCAGATTGGCCCACCGGGACAGGAAGCGGGATGAAAGATGTCCTCAAACCTGTGGGGCGTGCTATGTCGCCCCACGGCTTTGAGAACCACCTTGCTGCTGAGAAACTCCCAGCGTCAAAGGGTTAATAAACTGTATTGCAGAAAAGGCTGTTTTTGTTTATCTCAGGGTAACATTCAGGCCAATATTAATATCTCAGCTCACTCAAAAGATATATTTGAATAGTAGAAATTACTTTGTATGTATAGATCAGATGTCAAAAAATAAGGGAGAGTTTCATGCAAGTATATCTCCCCATCAAACATTTTATGCCACTACTGACTCAAATTAGAACGACAAAAGATATCTGAAATATCCAAAGTGCCCACATTACATGGTATCAGCTATTCAGGGCAATATTAAGGCAGCACTCTAGGCACTGTGACCATTCAATGGTTATTGAATGATCACAGTGACCCAAGCACTCATCTCCCACCACACCTCTCTGCAGGGAAATCAATGTCAGACGAACGCAGTCTGAGCGCACTCTGCTTGCATGCATAAGAGACAGACGTACTGACGGAAGATACTGTAGACACCACACGGTCCATTTTTTTTGATGGACGTAGAAAAGGGAACTATGGGAAATAAAATTAATATGAAAAATGATAAAAATTTGAAAAGGTTATGAAAAGCCATTTTGTGCGTCAACTTGCTGGATGTCGCAAATGCGCTGCGTCTGACATCTCATCACTCACACAGAACGCTATGTGGACGTGGCGCACTCTGCGCATCCGTCTAGCGGTTTTACGTTCTTGCCTAACTTGCGTCCGTTTGCCACGTACGTACTTCATATGTGGGTATCTATTGAACAGGATTCTATGCTACGACGGACGTTAAACAGTGCGTCAAAACGGACGTGATAACTGCGTTCGTCTGACATTAGCCTTATTCAGTGCTTGCGGATTTGCTTTTAAATCCAAAAGATTAAGAATGTACTACTGAATACACTGAGTGCCATTGGATTGGCTGGATACTCATTCCAGTGTCCAGTCTGCTCTCAATCTTATCAAGAAAAAGGGTTTAGACAGCACACACTCACTTAGGGGCAGATTTGCACCATGGTGTAATCGTTACTTGGGTTTTGTCACATCCAGAGTGATGCCCAAGAAACCAATAAGTCCCAGCACTCGTTGGCATGTTTGAAGTTTCGTTTTGTTAGATGCTTTACACATAGCCAGTAGGCTGAAATATTGCTGTTATCTAGATGTGAAAGACATCTAATAAAAAGACACTTCAACAGAGCCCACAAGTGCTGGTGTTTTTTGGTTTCTTTCTCAAATTATGTTTCAGCTCTGGCTTAAAAAGAAGCCTCAGCTTGCCAGATTTGGAGCAGCACTAAATAAAGGAATTAAGGTGAGTATTTTAGTCACGCCAAGAGATAAAATGGGAAACTGGTCTTGGGGCAATTCGAGAAGTATTAATTTCCTCCTCCTGTTTTAATCCCTTTAAACAGGCAGTCTATTTTCACTTTCCTGCAGTGAGTGATTTAGAGAACTGAAAAAATGAAGAATAAACGAGCGGCAACTCTACATAATTTCTGTGCTGATGGTCCCACCAGAAACAGTGCCCTGGAAACGATCTCATGTAAACATTTGTCAAGATACATAAATATGATAAAAACTTATGTTAAAATACATTTTAATATAAATGTGAAAACACTTATTTCATAGTGATAACAGAAGCCACAGAAAAAGCTAAGACTGTGGTCCTGATGAAGAATATGTGAGGAAGGGCACGTTTAACAGGTTAGTTTCACTAACTTCATCCACAATAAAACAATGATGCAAAAAAAAAAAAAAACAAGATGTAAACTACAAGTACGTTTTATTTTAATCAAATTGTAATATGTAATGAATACTGGTTGAAAAAGCCATATTAATTACCTCTTATTTTATAATAAAGGAGTACAAAGCTACTTTATTGAGGAGCACAAAGCTACGTTATTGATTTTGTAGATTAATAAACATGTTGAGAAGAGCATTGCGTTTAATTTAGTCGCTGGAGCCCATAAAAATAGAACAAAAGGAGGCCATTCATGCAAACTGTTCATTGTTACATTGTACTAATAGTTTGTTAATATTGTTCCTTTGTAATCACATCTGCATATATAGTTATAAAAATGGAAATATATATAACATACTTCAAGTAGTCATGAAATTACTATATGAAGACATACCTCCTAAAAGGGACACTCTAGGCATTGATACCACTCAGATCTAGTGATCACGTTGCTCTAACCATCCTCTCCCCTCTCCCACTACTGGTGAGCTCTCGGAGGGCTGAGTTAACCCACTGAGTGCAAGAGCTTAGTTTTGCCAAGAAGCTCAAATTAGTAAGAGTTGACCAGAGCTTTAGGCAGAAGGACAAGGATGTGGGAGCCAATTTGAGTCACATCTCCCTACCTGGCATTGAATTGGCTAGATATCGATGAATTGTCCAGCTCCACCGTGGTGTCATTACATGCTCTGGTTTGCAGGAAGTCAGGAACATGTCACGCCAAGATGATTTTGAGAGCCAGCGCTGTGCTTAATACATGGTGAGTTTTAAAAGGATCTTAAAGGCTAAAACAGAAGGGGGCATGAGCAGCTACAAATATAACTGTCAATTAACGGTTTGTTCAGTAGCTTTAAATGTAAAAAAATCACCATGGCATCTTTTAGGGGATTACTTTTGGTAAAAAGTCTGTCAATGTACTTTGTTTCATATAAAGGTCATGGTATGACCTATATTTCAAAAAAGATGGGAATGAATTCCTTCTATTTTTGAAGATTTTGATTTAGTTTTACTATAAAATTCATTTTGGTAGTAATCATCTCTAAGTGGATGTAAGGATCATCACCAGTCATGCAGAACCAAAACCAAATATACCCGAAATAGCAAATAACAGTCCTTGTTAATGTCGGGCTTTTTGCAACCTAGACAAACTATCTGAAGTCAAGGTTAGGAGACAGCACTAAAATCGAGGAGAGTTGAATGTCAAACTCAAGGAGCAGGAGAAATCAGAAACGTCACAATCAAAGCGAAGTTCAAAATCAGGGATCAAACCATAGGGAAATAAAAACTACAGCAGAGCAAATGAAGTAGGAATGTTCACCATGAAATTCATTTTTGAGAAACTTCACTAGGTAACCTGGCTAGGATACCAGATAGACAGAATATGTGGATCCTGCTCTTAGCAGAAGTATAAAAATATTGGACCACACAAGCAGTGTGACTAAAATGGTGCATTGGTGGTGGTGTGCCAACATAGCAACAGTGATAGCTGTGTCAGAGTGATGACACTGTTACAGAAGGTACCCTAGAATCCCTTACAGTGGTCAATTCAGTCAACCAAGTGATGCAGTGAAAAGCAGGGTGATGTAAGAACATTATAGAAGACTTCTAAATAGAAATAAGAATCTATACTCTTACACTCCAGATAAATACAGCTTTAGTGAACAAAGCAATGTGTTGCCATTTGTTTTTTTATTTCAGACACGGAACATGAATGTTAGCCTGCATCACTATACAGTTGGTACATAAGAATAAATAACCTAAATAAATAGTAGAAAGAAAGTCAGGGGATATTCAATGAGTGCATGCATTTGCCAAAGTTAGGGGAAACCTCTCCTGCCATTGTTTGCATCTTTCTTTAGCATTTGCCAACGTAGCAACAATGGTGGTTACTTTCTCGGTTTGCGACTCTGGCAACCACCAGCACTTTTTAATTAACAACCATAGTCTTTTCAATTTACAGAAAACCATTCCATTCTAAAGAGAATAAATCAATGCAGTCATTTCTGAAACGAAACCAATAATCATATACAAAGCAAACATGCAAAATGGCTTGAAAGAGGACATAGGTCAACATTTTTTCTATTTTTTTATGGACAATGACAAATTATTATACCTCTCAGACATTGACTTTAGCAAATGATACTTGTTCAACAACACTTAGGCATTTCAGCAGAACATGTTACTTACATGCAACCAATGCATATAACATCAATTATCAAGATATACCAAACGGCTAGTGCAAGAAAGATGCTGAGACAATATCAGCATATTGTGCTTAAAATAGGATGAAAAGCAAACCAGACTGCAATAGAGTGTAACAGTATGCATCAATTCATATATAATGGGTACTTCTCACCAAAAACTGCTGTACCCATCCCTACCAATGCAATATTTTTTATTTCTAATCTCTGACCACGTGTCACATGGAGGGTGGACAATACAATGGTGATGTCAACAGAGTCATATTAATAATGTATCCATTTACAGTCTACACAAAAGGTTACAAAATGAATAGTTTGTAATTTTATCAACAATCTTCAAAACTTGATGTAGCCTTTTTTGCACTCAAAATAATATTTTACAAGATCTGCTGAATAGATTTATATATTTAACCTCTTGTAACAAAACAACTATTTGTATTAAAAGTGAAAAATCACTATAAATTTTGAAAATAAAAATATAAATTATCTTTCTTCAACCTTTACCTTCACCTGCTGCTGATGTCTGCTTTTATCCAAATCTCTTCCATCACTCTCAGACAGTATTTGTTCAGCCTCGCTTAACCAATGATCTAGGTTATTTATGTCATCTTGTAATTTCAACCACTTCCCCAGAGATCTTTCAAATTTCCTGTGTTAAAATAAACATGTGGTTTAAAGGAGCACCAACATTTCATAATATATAAGAAGAATTATTTTTTTATAGTTATTTATATGTACACAAAGAAAACTCACTTCAAGATCATCTAAAATTGCTTCTAGATAATTTTTCTGTTGGAGTCCTATGGAGGACCATTGTATATCACTGTCGGGTGCAACTTAAACAGTCAACCGGAATGATGGCATGTTTTACAGTTTAACTATTGGAAATCCAGTAAACACAAACAACAGATTGCAAGAAACTCAATTTTCTTGAATAAGCATATTTTCTGGAGACACTTGTATCACCCAAAGAAATGTAACCAGGACCCTGTGGTCAGTTATGTATATGTGCGATATGTTAAAGAGAAATTTTAAACATACAGTTATTACTCATATCTAAAATATATTGAATGTTTCAGAACAATTAAATAATGTGAACGAAATAATTTGAAAATTTCATAAGTTGCTCAATGTTTTTTAAAGTTGATTTTCTGCAACGAATAACTAAAATAATTACCTTTATGTAACATTTTCTGACCCCGACACACAGGCACACGCACAACCTATACAACCAGTCCTTAAAATGGCTGGGCAAAGACAGTAAGCGTCAAAAATAATAAAGCCAAAATTGGCAACACAGGGGGCAATCGTATTAGAGTCAGCAACAGAGAGGATAGTCGTACATGTCAGATAACAAGAACACCGGAGATCAGAAATAAGAAGCAATAGGCAAGGTTGGTAGTACATGGAAAAATACTATAATATAACAAGCAATTGCAGAAATACAGAACCACGACAGGCCCATCACAGATTATATCTGGAGGTTAAATAGTGTGAAACTTCCTCCTACTGGACAGCATAAAATATGAGTGTCAGTATGTCAGAGAAAGGCAAGGCCACAATGATGCCACATACTGTGGCGCGTGAAAATGATGAGCAATGTTGGGAGCAGAAGATTACATGGCCAAGCACCCACCACCAAAACTACTGTTATTCTTGCCACCGAGCAAGAAGAAAGCAGCGAGAGAGTGGGTTTTCAGAGCACTCAGGCGATGACAAGGAGCAGGTAACACTACACTTTATCAGTGAACACTACAGAATAATTAAGGTTGTCACTAGTCTTCAAATAACTCTAAAGCTTGTCCTAAAATTGACCTAAGGAGACTTTGGCTCCATTCTATAACGATAATAATTTCAAAATTGTAGCCAGATCAAAGAGAATGGTGTTTAAGAATTCATGAGTTGCCTGGGCTCAGTATTTAACTTTACAGTAATGGACAAATTTAACAATTTGGAATAACTTGGTTTATTTAATTCCAGAACAAATATGATTATAATCTAATGTCAAGACCAAAACCATCTTGTGTACGTGTGTTTGTTTGTATTTGTCAAATACAATTGATGGAAAAATATTAACCCTTTCGATGCGGTGGACGCGCTCAGCGCGTCCAACCGCATTGGTACTTGGCTGCGGTGGATGCTCTGAGCGCGTCCTCCCTTTGCAGCCTGCGATCAGCCGGTATTCCGGCTGATCGCTCGGCCCCCCGGTGCGGGCTGACATCATCGATGTCAGCCCAACCTCCGGGACCCCGGCGGGCATGATAGGCGTCATCGCGCATGCGAGATGACGTCTATTTCAGGCACCCCCCCCGCCACGGCAGGGAAGGTGCCTGAAGGGGAGGGGGGGAGGTCCTTCGGACCACTCCCCCTCCCCATCTGTGCGGGCCAGCGATTAAAGGCAGGCACCGCCTGGAAGGGCACAGCCTGCCCTTCCAAGCGGCGGCTGTCTTTAACCCCTAGGGGGCTGGATCGCGATATGGCGCCAACATGCGCCGTATCGCGGTCCCCTCCCGGAGCTGGCCGACATCTTGGATGTCGGCCAAGCTTCTGGGATATCCCCCTAACGACTGGCGTCATCGCGCAGAGCACGATGGCGCCAGTTTTTAAATTAACCCCTTGCTGCCACCTATAGTGGAGATAGGGGGTTCCAATGAACTCCCTATCTCCCGATCCGTGACAGCTAGGGGTTAATGTTTACTATCATTGGAACGGCCAGAGCGTGGCCTTTCCAATGATACCAAACATGACCATGTAAAAAGTAAAACAAAAATTTAAAAAAAAAATTTTTTTTTTTTTTTTTAGATTTATTAGTGCAACAATATTGTTCCCATTTCAATTATAATGTGAACAATGATGCTGCACTAACGATTTTTTCTATGGGGGGGGCGTTTGCTAAAAAACACTAATTTTCCCCCAAAAAAAGTAATGATTCCTCATTTCTAATTTTTTTAACAAGCGCACCCCATAGAAAATATAACCGCAAACGATCACATTTTAAAATGTGAAAAAAAACACTTTACACATTGTAAATTATTGAAAATTCTAATTTTATTGCATTTTTTGTTATAATATACAGACATGACATAACGTATACATATAATAATGACATATTATGAATCTGCACAGTCTGCCGGAAAGAACGATATATAATATGTCTCTGTCATATATTAAAATAAGGCTTCAAAACGCGTTTAAACATGATGAGTGAAACCGGTAAAAATGAGCTCAGCACAGAGGTGGGAAAAGGCTCAGGAGCGAAAGGGTTAAAATAGATTATAAATTATACACTTTATCAGTGTTTCCCAAACCAGTCCTCTGGACCCACTGACAAGCCAGTTTTGCAAGCTATCTGAAGCAGAGCACAGGTGATATGATGTGTTGCTCAGTGATTGCAGGATTCAGTCTGCATTTCCCCCAGGTGATCCTTAAAACCTGGCCTGAAAGTGGTACCTGAGGACATGTTTGGGAAACAATACTCTATAAAGATATATAGGTCAGATGTATGTAGGTCAGTTAACTAAACTGCCTGAATGACTTCTTGAGTTTTCTTTTGAACATTATATATATATATATATATATACACAAGGAGCTTAACTTCGCTCAAAGTCAACTGGTAGCAACCCCCTTCAATCAAACGGTCAACACACTACATCTCTCTTATTGATGAAAACTTTGATTACATATACTGTAGGTCTATTCAACGCACCCTTCACCTTTCCAGTCTGGTGTTTAAGAGGTATTCTGTGAAGCTACCACCCTACCTGAATAGGCTGCTTCCCCCAGCAGTTCCCTCAGCCTATAACCTCCGATCCAGGACCAGCACCTTACTTGCAATTCCACAATACAAAAAAAAAGTGTCTCGATCCTCATTTTCCTTCAGAGCACCGCAGTTATGGAATAACCTCCCTGACTCCATCAAATCCTGCCCCAGTCTTAAGACATTCAAGAGCTCCCTATTAACATACCTCGATACAGAATGCACCTGTAAACATGTAACATAGTGACTATATTTCATACATATTTTCTGTGTTAATCTGAATTTTCTTTATTTTGTTTGTATTTCTGTAACGACTGTAAAAATTTCAATGTTATTGAACACAGGACATACTTGAAAATTAGAGAAATCTCAATGTATCCTTCCTGGTAAAATTCTTTGTAAATTAATAAAGGTGAAACTCAGGAGAATGACTGCAGTATTGCAGAATAGCCAAGCCAGAAAAATTCTCCCATTTATCCCACTTTCCAAATCTGCAATTTGGTCTAGATTGTTCTCTTCTCCTGCCAGTTATCTGGAGTTACACCCTTTAGTGAATAGACCTGATAGTCTAATCTGAAAAAGTCTGCTAGATTCTATTACTACACTTCATATTTCCCCCTTTAGTTCGGTCCTCCTACATTCAGGGTGCATTCTGTGCAACATTTAACCTCCCAAAAAGTTTAACTTCCTTCGCCAAAATTACTTCTAAAGACCAGCGTCAGATGAGCACGCTATGTGCGCCCTTACGGACGTGCTTACCATTGTCCGTTGCAGCGTTTTGACGCTTGTGCACGCAAATTGCGCGCGCAACAAGCGTCCGTTACCAAACCTCTCCGGCAAAGCGATAGGATGGATGTTGATGGAGCTGCACAGTGCGATTCTCCATGGGAGGATTGTGCTTTGTAGTGCTGAGCGCACGAAGTGCGTTCAGCGAGGTGGCCAGACGGGCATCGAGTGGAAGGAACGTCCACTCTCATGGACGTTCCTTCCGCTCTCCAAAGACGCTCGTCTGACACTAGTCTCAAACTATATAGGGATCCTTAGTATAATAATTAACAAACAATCATAATGTGCCTATGGTTGTCTCTAAAATTGAGCTATTTATTGGGTTCCCTTGGGATGTGGAAGAAACAAATGACAGCAAAGAACGGGGTGCATTTTAGAAGTTGAAATCGTCACAGCATTATCCGCAAAGGGCCAGATTTATAATTATTCAGATTAGGCATGTGCCTACCAGGCGCCTACCACAATGGTTAAAAAAAGGTTAAATTTACACCCCTGTATCTCTGGAGTCCTACAAACTAGAGGGACATATACTGTATCATTGGAAAAGCCAGAGTATGGTCTTTTCAATGATGCCAAACACGATCTGGTTTACGTAAAAATAAAATAACCAATAAATAAAATATATATTTTTTCTTTTCATTTTTATTCCTGTCAGGTTTTCTTTGAAAATGTTTAAAACTACATTAAAATGGAGTGCACTGTATTTGGGATCAAAGACCATTTGGTGTTTATGACCATAACTGATATCACTCACTTTCTTGGTAAAACATCAACTCACACATGATCGTTTGTACTGTACGTTTTGAACAACCCTAAGAAGCTCTCTAAAATAACTTGGACAGCCTTTTATGTTTATTTCTATTTTATTTTGTTTCCCATATGTTGTTATTAGTAATATGATGCTAGACAAATGATGCTATACGTAAATATACATCATATTAGTGTGATGACTCTAATGTGCTGTTAGTTAAATGAATACAACCGATTATCAGACTTGAATTCAAATTATGTTTTATCCTGCTGTAATGCAATACTTTCTGCCACCATGCTACAGATAATATAATGTAATTAGTTATTTGTCCAAAACAGTGCAAACACAAGCATCTTTTTGTGTTTACAGTTGGATGAATTCCTTGTTCGAAAGAAAATAAGCAATGTAATTCTTTTTAACTGACAATGCAGTGTTCATGAGAAATGGCATATTATCCGTAATGTGTTTAGCGAAGCCTCATTGTGAATGATCTTAATGAATTCATAGACTATGCTTATCCTACTGTAACCATATCACAATGTATTTAGGTAACATGCAACGTAAATACCTAAGACATGAATATATGCATACAAAACTAATGAAAAAGAAGTAGGAGTGATTACACGTTCTTGTAGAGGAAGAACACAAAATGTGACAGAGGAAGGGCAATGCTACAAAGTGAAGGAAAATAATGCTAATATAATATTAAAAGGGTAAAATCTATGCCACGCAATATGTTTTGGGCTTGTAAAAAAGTAAGAATATCAGAGGCATTTTTGTACAATGGCAAGAGTTTAGGAAGCAAACAATAACTTTATGGCACTTGTATTCAGCTACTTTGTCAGTGTTAAAATTGCGGTTTAGAGGAACATTCTACTCATCCTGACCATGTTATTGTTTTAAAGTAGTCAAGATGTAAGGAGCACCACATCTTCCCAGCCCATGTTCGTCAGCCGCAGGGACTTCTGGGTTCAGGAGTCTCTGAGTTGAAGAGGAGGAGCTCTGCACAGCAAGGGACAAAAAGTGAATAAATTCACCTAAAAAAAAAAAAAAGGTATAAAAAAAAAATAATAATTGGGCAGAGGATTCCTGCAACACCTGCCCAATTATTTAACCGCAAAAAAAGGGATTTTTTTTCAATAGAGCATCCCTTTAAGCATTTCCATATAATTGTGGTGAACAAAACCAGAACATGAATTTAATAAGGGTGCATCTGAGCAACATACAAAATATAGAAATTTCAGAGCACACCATTGTAATACAGGCTAACAGATTTTAAAAACACTTAACTTGGTAAAATAAATATCAGAGATTTGGATACAAAATGTGATCACATATTGCATATGGCTGCCACAGTGACAATGTACCCAATCGTTGGCAGGTCCTACAATACACCAACCTAATGTCCATTTTTTTGCAGTGTACTTATTTGGAGCATACATCCTAATGGAGTTCTTGGCAGAACAAGGTTTTACATAGAACCTGCAATGAGGGAGGTGTGACAGGGAGGGATGAAAAGATAGATGAGTGGCCAGTCCTCACATAATGAACACAACCTGAATGGCTGCACTCAACTAAACATACATTTTATAAGGGTGCTTCTGAGTGTAGAGCACACGTTAGGCTCACTTACAGGGTTATTCAAAGAGAATCGAAAAGTCACTGCACGTTCGGTGACTTTTTCTCTTCAATTCGGCAATCCAATTTCGGCTACCCTGCGGTGTATTTAGCAAGCACCACACGGCCGTCGTATTGCAGGGAAAAGCTGCCGCAAACCCGCCGAACACTCACTGCAAAACCCGGTGAACACTCACTGAAACCTGCAAAAACATCTGGATTAACCCTGAACACGCCGGAGAAGCCAGACTAGCCGACGATCACAGCGCAGAGCAGCCGCCAGAAAAGGCCAACACGCAGAAGAATGAGGTGTAAAAAAAAAACCAAGAAAAACGGACGCTTGAAAGTTGGAAAATTGAAACGCTGTATGCAGAAAAACTACTTAGCGAAAATGTCTGTAATTTACATATAAAATCCAATGAATGATAATAAAAAGGTCTGTTACAGAAAAAAGGTTTTACATTTTTTTTTGCAAAAATAATCCCAAAAATTCCTAAAAGATCCTAAAAAACCTATGAATAAAGAGACCTTTTACTGCAGAATATAATAATAAACTGTTTATTAGATATTGAATTAAAATGATAATATTTTTAACATTGAAGCCTATGGAATTCGCCTGAATAAATCTGTTGAATGAAACCACCGAACAGCAGGGCATTTCGGCAACTTTTCCCTGCTGTTTGGTGTTCTCTGAATAGCCGAAGCATTGCTTCTCTATGGGAATCCACTGCCCTTGAACAGGCACCAAACAGGCACCGTATGTGCAGGCAATTCGACAACATTTGGCGAACTGCCTGCTCTCTGAATGGCCGAATGGCCAGGAAAGGTAACCATACACTGGATTTCAGTGTTCGGTTACCTTTCGGCCACAATTCGGATCTCTTTGAATAACCCTGATAGTGTAGGAGCCTACAGCGATGGGATACATTGGTGCTGTGGCAGCCTTTGGCAATATGTGACCACATCTTGTAACCAAATTTTCAATATTTCCTTTACCGAGTTAAGCAAAGTAAATAATGAATCTGTTTGCCTGTATTATAATGGTTTGCTCTGAATTTTCTTTATTTTGTTATGTCCAGCAATTTGTAGAACTCTCTGGAAACGTTGAAGACTTTGAGGTGCTTTGCTACCACAAGGATATTTTTTTGCAGCATGACATGTCAGCACTATATCCGATTCTAAGAAAAGATGTAAAAGTGCAGATTATATGAGCGGTTTGTTAATTGTATCAAAATATAAATAGTTTTTTCCACCTTGCTTCGATGCTCTCTTTTTTCCAATAACTGAATTACAAAGTAATGGCAAATGACAGATAACAAAAGTCATCGTGAGCATGAGCTTTTCACATGGCCTACTGCTTGCAATTTGCCTAGTCGAAGTGAGACATAGATCAAAAATAACACAAAAGCTATTCCAGAGATGGATTAGGGGAGAGAAAAGATACTTCAGTCACTTAGGTTTTCTGAGCATTTAACTGCCACGATCCGGCAATGAAAGATGTTTTAATCTAACGGATACCTTTCTTTTTCATTCTGTGATAAAATCATGAGCAGCAAAGACAGCCTTGCTAGCAATTTTGAACCCACCAGAAGAGGTGCATCTTTAGGGGCAGAAGAAGCTGTGTCCCAGTTTTTTGGGGCAAAAAAATCTAATTAAATATCATAAATAAAGTGTATTTGCGTGTAAGCTCAAGGCAGAAGCAGGCTGACGGAAAGCAGGGGTCATTTGCCTCTCAAGCTGGTTCTCTACAGGTGTGGCAACAGACTCTTTTTGATTGGTTACTGGATGAGGCAGGGAACTGGCCCTGCATGCCTGAGGGGCAGGTTTGCTCGTACACTGACATGCCCGATACGCGAGTCTCTGTTCAGATCCCAGTGTAATTTTGCCTGAGATCTGCCATTGTGGGGGGAATAAAGTAGCAGTAAACATGTTTTGGGGATTCATGATATGATATAAGATCTAATGATCGTAGGTACACCCTTCAATCCCTTCTTCACTTAGGATCCCTGGAATGAACCTCTTCATGGAGCATCGGAGTAAAACGAGACATAAAGTGAGGAGGAGAATCTTCTGATGGCAACACAAAAAACCATACGGATTTAATAAGAAAACTATTAAAATAATAGTTTATAAAGATTTTTTTTTATAAAACCATAAAAAGGTATTACAAGTAATCCATAAATAATAATTGCATGATAGAGTCCAGAATCTTCTACTAATGTTCAGCCAAGACTAAGGGCATGATTCCCTAAACAGGGAACTTCATGGAATTAAAAAAATTCAAAATCTTGCTGTGAGACGTTGCCAAAATTCACTAAGTGGTAAGCCCGTCCAGTGATACCATGCAAAATGACGCATTATAGGTATAGGAATTCACATGCGTGGCCTGTATGAGTGTCAAAACCCCACCTGCATGCAAAAGCTTCTTTGTGCAGAGGAAATAAATGCTTGTAATTAAAAACAATAAACCTCCAGAATATAAGGTTCTGGCATGTCACTCCTGATATGTGTGGTATTTGAGGTGCTTTGGCAATATGTGTATTCACAGATATACATAAATAAGAATATTAACCCTTTCGCTGCTGAGGCATTTCACGCCTCTGTGCTGGGCTCATTTTTACTGGTTTCGCTCAACTTGTTTAACCGCGTTTTGAAGCCTTATTTTAATATATGACCCAGACACACTAAATATTGTTCTTTCCGGCAGACTCGGCAGATTCATAGAAGATCCTTTTTATATGTATATGTCATGTCCTGTCTGTATATTATAACAAAAAATGCAATAAATTTAGAATTTAATAATTTACAACGTGTATAGTGTTTTTTTCACATTTTAATATGCGAGCATTTGCGGTTATATTTTCTATGGGGTGCGCTTGTTAAAAAAATTAGAAATGGGGACTCGTTACATTTTTTTGGGGGAAAATTTTGCTATTTTTAACAAACGCACCGCATACAAAAATCGTTAGTGCAGCATCATTGTTCACATCATAATTGAAATGGGAACAATATTGCTGCATTAACAAAAAACAAAAAAATTGTTTATTTTTTTAATTAATTTTTTTAAATATTTTTCTTTTTTTCTTTTTTACATGATCATGCTTGGTATCATTGGAAAGGCCATGCTCTGGCCGATCCAGCAATACCAAACATTAACCCCTAGGTGCCATGGATCGGGAGATAGGGGGTTCCAATGAACTCCCTATCTCCACCATTGGTGGCAGTTAGGGGTTAACTCCAGGACTGGCGTCATCGTGCTATGCATCAGGGGGCATCAGTCATCAGGGGGCATTCCCGGAAGCTTGGCTGCCATCCAAGATGTTGGCCAGCTCCTGGAGAGGATCATGATTCTGCGCTTTTCGGCGCCAAATCGTGATCCGGCACCCTAAGGGTTAAAGGCAGCCACGGTTTGGAAGGGCAGGCTGTGCCCTTCCAAACCGTGCTTGCCTTCAGCCGCTGGAGCCCCGCGATTGGGAGGGAGAGAGGTCTGAAGGACCTCCCCCCTCCCTTTCAGGCACCTCCTCCGCACTCGTGGCGGGGGGTCGCCTGAAATAGATGTCATCGCGCCAGCACGGGGTCCCAAGATGTCAATCCTGGCTGATTGCTGAGCACGTCCATAGCACAGGGGAAGCACTTGGCAGGACACGCTCAGCGTGTCCGCCGCAGCCAAGTGGTTAAAACACATCTAACACTATCTAATACCCAAACTCTATTAGCCCTATATATATATATATATATATATATATATATATATATTCATACGTATAAGTATATATGTATATACAATAATTTGGCATTAACACCCCAATCTAATAAAATCTAAAGGGGCTAACCCCTACATCCTCAACATAAATCTTATAAAAAAATAAATTAAATAAAGTCCTCCTAACATATTAACCCTATAGTTACTAAGGACCTAACCCCATACTCCCCTAGCCTAACCTATATCTAAAACTCCCCAAAATTAAAATCCAAAGTCCAAAATGTTATATCTCTCTGGCAACATTATCGGTCCACTCTTTACATCCCAATGCAAACCAGTATAATGTCAGCTTTATAATATTCATATTGGTGCGCTCTTTAAATGTTGGCAGGCTAATGCCCACGTTAACTCTTAATCTACCATATCCTTCTGGACCAATTTTACCCCATTTGCCTGTTGATGCAGGTTAGAAATAGAGAGGGGAGAACTAGAATACTGTGTTTTGTTTTAGGTTTTCTGGTTTTATGTATGTTTGTTTGTGTTTTTCCATTAAGATTTTTCTTGCTTAGAGAATCTCAAAGAGGATCTCTATGTTTAATGAATCTTTAATGACCACAATGCTAGTATGAAAACTGATAACCTTTGCACTGTTAAAATGTCTATGGAAAAAAAAAATTTGATTCATCCAATGAGAGACCTCCGCAGATGACGTCTCTCTAATTGACTAAAGTAGTTGGCAATGTAGTGAATTGGCTAATCAGAAAATCAAGAGCACTGAATGGCCAATTGACTTCCAGGTGTCACCTACTTCAAACCAATCAGAGAAGCGGTGAAAGAATATTTTTCACCTCTTCTGATTGGTTTGATGTATTAGGCCAAACTAGTTACACTCAGGGCCGTCTTTAAGGAGGGGCAAAAGGGGTAGTTGCCCCAGGCCCATTCATAGTTGAGGGGCCCAAAAGCAGGCTGCTGGGGCCATTTTACAGTGATGGCTCTGTGTTTTATGTAGGCCACAGGCTTCTGAGGAAGCACTGCAGCCTACCTAGGCCAGGTGGGCCCCCTCTGATGATATCAAAGGGGTGGGGCCAAATGGGAGGAAGCTAGTTGAGGTTTCCTAACTGCATAGGCCTGGACACACCCTGATCAAATGACCTCACATGGAGGCTGCAGCTCCTTGTGCTGAATCCACCTCCTCCTTCCAGAGACATAGCCACGAGCCTCAACGTGCTGCTGGAGTACAAGAAGGTAGGGGGGCTAGGAGAAACACAGGACAGGTCCTGCTAAAAAACTGGAGCTAAAAAACAGCAGGACGCTGTGCAGGAAGCTGAGCCTGGAGGCTGCACATCACATAGAAACATAGAAAAATGTCGGCAGATAAGAACCTTTCGGCCCATCTAGTCTGCCCAATTACATGGATACTTAACCTGGATTTATCTTTTGTTTAGGATAGCCTTATGCCTATCCCATGCTTGCTTAAATTCAATTACTGTTTTGGCCTCTACCACTTCTACTGGATCACAATCTCCCTACAGCTCTCAGCTCAGAGGCATCCTCTCCTTAATGCAGAGAGGCTGACTGCCACAATCTGTGTAGCAATGTTTGTGTGCACAGTCTAATACAGGGAGATATTAAACCTCTGAGCTTGCAATCTGACTCTGGGGCTGCAGAGGTTTGGGAGAAGGAGCTGCCCATGGTTTCAGCCAGGCAGCACTTATCTGTCAGTGATCAGGCTGCGTTCCAGGAACAGCATGTGGGGAGTGAGCTTAAACTTCTTTGAGCAAGGGAAGTTTACCCTCTTCACTCACTACCCCATATACTGCACTTTTATTTTATAGCTTACTTCGGTCTTATAAATAAATGCCGGTTCTTACCTAAGCTCTCACAGTTTGCATGGAATGGGCAAACATGGATTTACATGCATTTTCTTTTCAACATTTTATAATTATTTAAATATAATTTAATATATTAATATTTAAATATATTATTATTTTAAAAATGTTTAATAATCATTTTAATATAATTAAAATAATATATTTTCATAATTATATAATTGTTAAAATAAATTTTAAGTAAGACTAAAAAGCAGTGAACCTCCAAAAAGTCTAGAAATTTTAAATGATAATCTATAGTTCATGGCACCACGATATTATGCGTAATCCAAGGAATACAGACTAAATTTGAGAACTATTTGATCTCTAGAATATGCCATTCATACCTATATTATGACGTAAGTATATAAAATTGCATAATCATTTTTTTAAATGTAGAATGAAAAGGACACCAGGCATAAGGACCAGTGTGGTGTCATTTGTATACTACAATTTAATAAAGATTAAATAGTTTTACAGATACTTCTGTTTAATGAGATCTATTAAATTCTCAAAGTTAGTAATGATATAATTATAATATATAATTTTTTTCAGTTGTATTGCTGTGAAGCTCTGTGATATGCTCACACACTGCATATTACGGTCATTGTTTGAAAGTCTGTACAGACTCTGACCCAACCACCTCAACAGGCAGAGAATTCCACAGCTTTATTGCTCTTACTGTAAAAAGAAAAAGCTATGCGTTATGCTGAATTTCTTTTTTGTCCAGTCTATACGTTACGTGTTTATGTATATAGTATGTCTGTAAATATATATAAGACTTATAATATATAAGTCCATGGTGTGTTTTGGGGATTTTTTGGATGTTGGGGGTGGAGAGAAAAATAATGCGGTGGGCGGGCTTTTGGGGGTCCCAAGAAAATGTTTGCCCAGGGTCCAATCAATATTAAAGACGGGTCTGGTTACACGTGGTCCAACTGGAGTAAGACTTTCGCATTGGCTGAATATGAGAGATTTTGGACTTTCTTCTAGCAATATGGGCAACTCCCATTAGGGCCATACCAATAATTAGAGAATCTAGGCCATCGTGTCAAAGAATTGCATGTCAAAGTAAAAGATAACAACTGTGACCTAACTAATCAGTCAAACAAAATAAAAATTAAAATGTCTGGTGCGAGAATGATTTATATCTAAAAGAGGATTAGCTAGTCACACAGCTTTAAGAAGAGCCAACACAGTTACAGAGCACACAAACTAACAGGGTTACTCAAAGAGAGCCGAAATTGGCTTTGAAATTGCACTGAACTGTGAATTTCCCTGTACGGTGCAATTTTGTGACGATTCAGCTATTCAAAAATACGGTGATCTTCGGCGGCAGTGGACTCCTCATAGAGAAGTAATGGTTAATCTATTCAGAGAACACATAACAGCACCGAAATTTCAGTGAAATGCCCTGATTTTCAGTGGTTGCATTCAACTGGTTTAAACAGGGGAATCCCATAGGTTGCAATGTGTAAAAAACTGTTTTATTAAATATTTAACCATTTGTTCTTTTCACTTGCCCCAAAAAGACTTTTTACTTATGTTTAGGATCTTTTAAAGCATTTTTCAGGATTTTTTTGGTAAACTTTTCAGGTTTTTTAAAAATTGCTTATTTTTCCATAATAGACCTTTTTATTATTATTCACAGGACCTCATATGCTATTTTTAGGTATTTTCGCACAGTAGTTATTTTGCAAACACTATTTAAAAGATGCAGGTTTTTTTTGTTTCCCATTCAACGACTTGTGAGCGGTTTCCGGCAGCTGGTCGGCTCTCTGTCCGGCAGGTCGATGGCTTTTTTCGTATCGATTTGGTGGTTTTGCGGCGGATGGTCGGATCCATTCGGCAGGTTTTCGCTGGTTTTTCAAAATTGATTTGGTGGATTTTATGCGGTTTTACGGGCGTTTTTTCTATTGATTTGGTGGTTCTGCAGTAGTTTTTCCTATTGATTTGGCGGTTTTGGGGCAGTTTTCCAGATCGCGGCTAGTTCCTTGCACGTTGGGGATCCTGTGGTGAATGCTGAATTCATCGCAGGGTCGGCAAATCGGACTAGCCGAAGTGCGGGGAACAGGAGAGCACAGAAATGTAGGCAACATGTCGGTGCTCTCTGAATAAACCTGTAAGCCTCTCTGAGAGTATACCCTCCCGTTTTAGCCAAGTTAGTTTTGATATATTTTTTTTAATAATTGTGATGTGGCACATTATTAAGAAAAGGAATTCAGGATAAAGCACATAAAAAATATTATAAAATGTACAAGAGGTGTGTATTTAAACACAGTAAATGCAGTCCATGGAGGGGGAAACATGGTGACTCCTGACACTGGAAAATGGTAAGTACTAGCTGTGATTCCTTCACATGGGATGAGGTATCATAATTATCTTGTGACCAGGCGCACATTGATTGTGATATCTCATCAGGTTATTAATATTGCATTGGTCTTAACAGCTATATTCTAAACACAATTCTTTCAATGTATCTTTTTCCATAAATCTGTTTGGTAGTACATTTTGTGTCACTGAAATGTTACTATATTTAAAAAAAGTGAACTAATTCGATTCTCATTCTATTGTTTGAAAAAATTATTATACTGTATTTTCAATTTCTTTATACAATATTTTCCTTGATTAACTAAATGGAGTGAAGCTGGGTGTTTAATTCATAATAAGAGAAGAAAGGATTATATTAAAATGGCCAAAAATTATTTTTGCTGAATATATTGTTGTTTTTATTGTTCATTTTTCATTTTTAATTTAGCTGTAATTTTTTTGATCCCAGAATAAAATAGGAAATATGTTACCTGTTTTGTTTGTTTTTTACTGACTTGTTGCAGTCATTTAAATGTTATAGCTAGTGCGGAAAAATGTATTATGCAGAAAAATTATGTGAGAAATGCCAGTCATGTCTGAGTGATGGGTACTGTTAAAGTTGCAGATGCTTAAAATAAAATTTTGTGATTTGAAATACTTCCCTGAAAACAACCTTTACAATAATATGGTGCAGTCATAAAATGAAATTGCCACTAGCAGGTAAGAGGAAAAAAATGTGATTTAGATTCTACCCAGAGTTACTAGAGTGTCAAGAGAAAATAATTCATTATAAATCTATTCTTTTCATTAAAAGATTGTTACCTCGTCTACAGCATGTAATTTGATCAGGTAGGTTACAGAGATTTAATTAAAACAGCTCCCCCCATTTATCATTTGAGAAAATGGAACTCTGGCATGTCAGCAGACTGTGTAAAATACATTAGAATGTCAGATATTTGCTGGAGTACAAGATAGAATAGTACCTGTGATTATTGCAACTTGCTGACACCTTTAAGAAATGGTAATTAAAATAGTTTTTTAAAGAGATGTTCAAAAAGAGATGCTAGTATTACATATATATATATATATATATATATGTCTGGAAGTAGAAAGTTTTAGGGCCCTATTACATACTAAACGCCAACGTTATTAATGCTCACACAGCTGAGCGCTGTTAGGTAAGGCTAGGGTCAGACTGAGGCAGTGCGAACGCGCGTGCAGCCGCACTTAATCACGGCCGCACTAGCAGCAGATGCCGGGCAATGACGGCCAATATACGAAGTACGGTCGCACAAAAGTCCGGCTGCGCAACGCAAGTGGAAAATGAACGCATTTTTTCGAGAACGTGAAACCGCAGGTACTGACGTACAGAGTGCGCTGCGTCTGCTAGCGGCGTGTGTGTGTGATTAGGAGACGTCAGACGCTGCTAATGTCCGGCCAACATAACGTCCAGACACAAAAAGAGTTTTATTGATGATCCGTACAAAATCACGGACGAAAATGCGCATAGTATGACCACTATCACGTATTCTGTGAAAAAATGCGTCCATTCGTTCGAACGCACTTTTTCACAGACAACATAAAAATGCGTTCGTCTGACCCTAGCCTTAAGGGGCCCTAGGGCAGGCTGACCATAATACAATATGGGCCATATTACATTCTCTGCGCAAATGCGCTTGCTCAGCGCAGCGCAATTTTTTTTGCGCGCATTGTCCAGCGTTATCTCGCGAAAATTACCGTGATATTCGGATCCAAACGCATTTTCTCATCCGTCAAAAAATAACGTTAGTAAAAAAAATCCACAAAACGAAGTGTAATACACACGCAGTAACGTTGCGCATGTAAATCAGTGCGCAGACTGGCTGAATCCCGCGAAAAAAACAATCAGAATTAAGAACCTTAATTGACATCATTTCACCTTAATTTACTCACTAATGATTTTGCACCTGTCAAAATAAATCTGAGTATACATGCTGCAGCAATAAAAAAAAATGCACGAATTCACAATTTTTTTGTTTGGGTATGTGTAGGATGTGTAACTGTACTGTGCTGTATTTTTTTTTTCGTGCTGGTGTATTTTGTTTCGGCCAGAACGTTCAGATTTACAGTTAACACCAGGTTTTCAAAGACGTTAAAATTATGCGCGCAAACGTCGTTCGTAGGAAGTTGCGCAGCTATTGAAATACCATCCGCTTAATGCAATTGCGCTCACAATGTTAATTATAGGACGCGCACAGTTCATCACGCTCAAAAGTTAACGACAGCTTGGAGCTGGTGCTAACTGATAACTGATTCTGCAGAAGCGGAATCAGTTAGTGCCACAAAAATCACATGCTCACCTTTCATCTCACTGCCATCTGGCTGCTGGGAGCAGAGTGAGACTGGGGGAAAAAGTCCCCAGTCTCTATCTGCGAATCACTCCGCTGACCTCCGCTGACCTGCAGGATCTCGCGAGAGGCACACAGCTAGCCAGCATTTCGAGTTTCACATCTCTATAAATGGCACAGCAGATTTCTAACAGGTGCAAAGCTATAAATCCTGTGCAACCCATTCTGTGTTTGGGGCTGCCCAACACCAACTCGATTATGAATTAGCAGCTAAAGTAGAGGCCTGACTCCAATTATTTCAGCCCGCAAAGTAATACAGCCAGTGGTACCATGCATCGTCTCTGGTGTTTCATAATAGAGGCCATGGCAGGTTGTGTGAGATCTACCCAAGGTCACTTGATCACATTTTGCAGTGGAAGGTCACAGGATATGCATTCCATTTTCAGCGAGTGGTTGATCATGCTGTTCTCCATCATGGGAAGAGAGATGAGTATTTGAAATGCTCAGCTCCTGTCATGTGCTGCTATGTGATGTGCATTACTGTACACTGCAGAAGCAGGAATTGGTGCAGATGGTAAGTGAATGCATTTAAGTCACAAGGAAGAAGTCTGCAGGCTCTCAAATAAAAACTCACTAAAGGAAATGAATACGAGGTAAGGTTGGGACTATAATTATTTAAAATGTATTCAGAAAATGCTCCATTTAACATGTATGCTGCAGTATGTACTGATATGGGGCAGAAAGCAACTGTATAATTTTATCAGTGGGAGGGGCTTCCAGTTGGTCTTCTAGGGCCTTATTGTTCAAGAACACATACAGGGAAAGGTGAAACTCTGGAGAACTTTTGGAGAAGTGAAAACTCTAGGTCAAAATAGCAGATTTGGAAAGTGAGATAAATGGGAGAATATTTGTGGTTTGGCTATTTTTACCTAGAATTTTCACTTCTCCAAACGTTCTCCATCGTTTCACCTTTCTCTGAATAACCCTGATAGTGACTAGACTTGATAGTCTAACGCTAATGGTAAAACTCAGGAGAAAGACTAGAGAAGTGAAAATTCTAGGTCAAAATATCCAAAGCACATTAATTTTCCCATTTATCTCACTTTCCAAATCTGCCATTTGGTCTAGATTGTTCTCTTCTCCTGCCAATTCTCCCTAGTTTCACCTTTTAGTAAATGGACCCGTATATGTGTGACTTCTACCATCCTCAGTAAAGCTTTGCGGTTTCACAAAAAGGAATGCTAACATGTGGACAGCTTTTAAGATATTGCCTTTTTGGGGAGAATATTTAAAAACGGTTGAGAAATTAAGTATAGTAGGTTAGCCAAACATACTGTATCTGCCAGTTTACGGATATTCTTAAAAGTCTGATAAATGATACAAAGCTTTTTTTATGTGTGTAAATCTTGAAAACTCAATTTGTTGTTGACTGTCATCATAAATCTTTGCATGATATTCAAAACTGGCAGAAAATGTAGTAGAAACTTGAATAAAATTTATGGCTCTCAAAGCATGTAGTGAATGAGGATAATTATATATTTATGGCTTACAACTTGTCACTGATCAAGGTCATTACTTATTCAGTTTGTGTCAGATCAACTGAAAGAAAAATGTTTAGTCCGTCATAGAACGCCAGTCCTTATGAAAGATAAGATAAATCTGAGCTGACAGATTATCGCACCAAAAGCACAGTAGACTTATGGAAATATTTCAATTTTAAGATGCAAAGAACACACACCTATTAATATATTATATGTCAAAAGGACATTTGATAAGTGTATATGAACTTCAGCCTGAATTGTGTCACTAAAACGTCCTGCCAAGGTCAGGCATTGTTACCAAGTATGATATGACATTTAATGCAAATGGCCACTTTAATTTTTTTTTAAGCCTTTGCAAGGTGGTTGAAACATACCTTAACCCTGATCACTACATATCCATCAGCACTTGAAACCACCATATTTCTAATGCCAGCATTCCACAATAAAAACCCTATTAAAAACACAATATTATACACTGGGATAGTGAGGTAAAGGGCAGTTTTACCCCGATTTACTCACAAATTCAAATTAACCCCTTAATGCCAGGTGGGTGGTGACCAGTGGGAGGGGGTTAATGCCAGTGTAATGGTATGCCCGCCACCAAGAGATGTGGCAGGCCTCTCCTTCGGCTAGCCCATGCAGCTGATGCACGACGTGCATCATTGGCTGCAGAGGGACAACCGGAGTTCAGGCTGTCCCGCAGCAGCCAATGGCACGCTGCTTGCGCTAACTGCTGGGAGAGGCCAATGCGGACCATAGAAGTCAATGAGTTGTACTAGTATGCCCCATGGCTTCGATGCCCACCCGCCGCGGGGATGGCATAGTACGCCCTGAGGCGGGAAAGGGTTTAAAGACCTCCCATCCATTTATAGGAATTATAATATGTACCTATCCGACTGATTATTGGCCCATTTTTGACTGACCCAGATAATGCAGATTAGGGATTCCTAATCCCCTGGTTCCCTTCAAGGAGGGGTAGAAATTTAAAAGGCTTGGTTTGCATCTAAATTCACGCAACCCCACCCAGACTTGGCTATCTCACAATCTTGTGGGCATTTTGGAGATTTTGTGGCATGCAAATACTGTACACTAAAAGGGATTCAAAGACATTCTCTGGCAGGTCAATACCATCTATTCAATAAAATCCTACTTTAACTGAAACGCTAGTCTACCGCCCTTCATACATTAGCATTGTTACTATGTGCCAGGTAGATTTAGATGCTTAATCCAACTATTGAAATCATGGCGGCAGATTTATTCTATTATCCACTCAAACCTTTAACAGGTTTGATGGATTTTCTATAATTTCAACATTGAGTGGGAATATTTTTAACGAGACCACACACCACATTAATTTTAGGCTGCCAGTCATTCCTATCACATATGTACCACTTTGGCTATATTTAAACTGGAACGAAAAACAATTAAGTCTCTGGTATGGTAAATTCTCAATTCATCAATTCTGCATTGATTAGAAGCTGCAGAATGCGATAACTGAATTTGCAAACAAAACACTATTTTTGCTTTTCCCAATAGTATGGGTAGTGATTATATAATCCTAATGAAAAATTTATAATTAAGAACTTTATGTTCATTGGCTCTTTCTATCCTCCACTAGCTGACTTTTGGAATGTACAGATTATAGGTCATCAGAGCCAATACACATGGACATGGACATGTGTCTTATCTACAAGCCCTGATTGCAAGTGGATGTACTTACTCCACAAGCCATGAAAAGGTAGTTTTAGTCACACTTAGAGCATTCACTCCTTAGTGCCTCTGACATAGCATACATTTTAACTTAATGTACACTATACACTATATTTAGGGCTCTATTAGATTCTCCTCGCAAATTTGTCCACGCAGCGCATTTTTTTGCGCGCAGCGTTGAGTTATCGCGCGAAAATTAACGATGGTATTACGATCCGAATGCATTTTCTGATCCGTCAAAAAATAACGTTTGTAAAAACGACACGCAAAACGAAGAGTAATACGCGAGCAGTAACGTAGCGCACGTAAATCAGTGTGCGGACTGTTTTTTTCGCGGGATTCAGCCAATCAGAATTAAGAACCTTAATTGACATCAATTTACCTTAATTGACTCACTTACGTTTTTGCGCCTGTCAAAGTAAATCTGAGTATACATGCTGCAGCAATAATAAAAACACGCAAGAATTCACAATTTTATTGTTTGGGTGTGTGTAGAATGTAATTACACTTTGCTGTATTTTTTTTTCGTGCGGGTGTTTTTCGTTTTGGCCAGAACGTTCAGATTTGCAGTTACCACCAGCTTTTCAAAGACTTTAAAATCATGCACGCAAACGTCGTTCGTAAAAAGATGTGCATCGATTGTAATACCATCCGCGTACCAGCGCACAAATGCATTTGCGCTCACAATGTTTAGTATGGGATGCGCCCACGAACCTTCACTCGTGCAGGGTAACTCGAGTTAGACGTTAACGCACATCGTGTGCGTTAATGCGCTTTTGCGCACGCGCAAAAAATTGCACAAAGAATGTAATAGGGCCCTTAGTATTTAATTATTTTAGACTTGTTGCCAAAGAATATAATAAACCTTTGGAAAACATTTTCTTTTATCAGACGTTTCTTAGACATTTACCAGTAGCCCACACATATGCACCAGACTTAATAAAAAGTAAATGTCAGAGTGTAATTCTTTTGATTTCTCATACCTGGCAGGCATGTCAGCAATCGAGGGACATCTAAAACTTGACTGGCACTTGGGAAATAATGTGGATGCAAAATAGAAAACTTTCTTTGTATATTTGATGACTTTACTAGAATTACAGTTACAAGTACTTATAAAGCGCCAATAACTTCCTTGGCGATGTACAATGGGAGAGACAGAATAACAAATATACTGTACATACACGTTACACACACGGAACAGAAGGAGGGAGGACACTGCTCAAGAGCTTACAATCTACCTATTTTATATAAAAAAAAACAAGTGTAAATGTTACCAAAACTGGTTATTCCTTTTTGAAAAGAAAACAAAAAAATAACCACAAGCCATGATATCTAATTAAAAGGAATATTGGCTTGTATTCTTATTTATTGCTCATTATTCTTTTATCGCCACACATCTGGATAGTACACAGGGAACTCTATGAGCCATATTACATAATTGGTGCTAACTTAACCAGAGCTGTTGTAAACTTCCCAGAGCCATTATAGCCTATGGAGGTTTTAAGTTTACAACTGCTCTGGTTAAGTTAGCACCAAGTATGTAATATGGCCCTATATCATTTATTTCTGTTTTCTAAAATTATCATTTTGTTTCGATTCTCAACTCATAAATTGTGGTAAAAAACTGTTAGCACTATAGAAATGATATCAATAAAATACCAGGTAGGTGATCAGTGTAGAAAATGTGTAATGTAGGAAATAATAGAATTAAAATCATCTTTGATAAAAAAAATTTAGATAAAAAATCTCTAGAGGATCAGAATAAAAGGAACGGAATACATCTTTATCTAATTTTTTTATCAAAGATCATTTTAATGGAATTTTTTTTACAAAAAGGAATTTGTTATAGATTATTTTTTTTTTTACACATATTGTAGTTTATAGATGTGGTTTATAAATTTGAGATTAACTACGAGATTGGGGATAGACTGTGACGATTTCCCTCAGTATCCATGATGTGGATCCCTAAGCACAGACCTCTAAACCCTCCGATCCTTGAATGGTCGGTAACACTACCCCTATGTATCTTAGTCAGGGAGAAGATACACAGGCACAGCAACATGCACAGCCTAAGGATACTAGATCTGGATCTCCAAACAGGACAGGCACTTATTTTAATTATTTATTTATTTATTTATAAAGGATTTTACCAGGAAGGATACATTGAGATTTCTCTCGTTTTCAAGTATGTCCTGGGTTCAAGAACTTATGCAGGAAGGGTTAACATTAGGGTTGGTGGAGAAACAAGTCAGGCAGGGTATTCATACAATCCGGTTTAGAAGTAGAATGGTCGTTATAGCAATCCGAGTCAGCAACAAGGAAAGTACTTATACACTCCGAGTCAGTAATAGGCAGGATAATCATATACTCTGAGCCAGCAATGGGCATAACACTCATACAAGCCTGGTCAGAATGAGAATGGTCGTTATGGCAATCCAGGTAGGCAACAAGCGGGGTTCTCATACACTCAGAGTCAGTAATATCAGCAAGAAAGAATCAGTGGCACGAATGAACGGTTCACTAGCTCTGCGGGAAAGAAACTCCACGGCAAGGCAACAAGTCAGTTTGTGTAGTCAGTATTTAAAGCCGGCGGCTCCGCACCCTGTCTCTCATTAACCATGCGAACTCCCTGAACCGGCTAATCGCCTGGCACCCAGCCAGCCACAGGTGCCGACGGCGCCGCCGGATGCCAGGTACCAGCGGAGGACGTGACAAATGAAAACCGCTTTGAATATAGTAACCCATGGGTGGAATACCGCCAATATATGTGCTGAGTATCCAGAGGGTTTATTTTTTACACAAGATAAACTAGCTGGATGCATTTGTGGAGGAAAGGGGCAGGACACGTGTGGATAGACAATCCCATCATTTGACATTGGAGAACTGTTCATGCTTGCGCAGAAAGAGTAATGGTACTTTTGATGGCAGAAGATGGGAAGAGAGGTGGCAGAAATTGGAAACCGTGGTTTTTCATCCCTAATTGATTGAACTGCTTTTCTTACTATTTAAGAGAGACTGAACTCCTTTGATTCCATGTTCTTGAGGAAGTGGGACAGATCCCATGAAACACGTTGGGCTGTGTGATCGTGAGCTCCTAAGAATAATCAGTGGACAGTACCTTGGATTGCACGGGACCAGCCATCTTCCACATGTTGCGGTTGGGGAATGCAGAGTGTACAATCGGGAGGTTTGAGCCACTGTGGCAAAAATGGATATGCACATTTTGTATGTGCTAATTGTTTGTGAATTTGTTTTTTGTATTTTAAACATTTTATTGTTGTATTAAAATACTGCACTATATTATTATCATTTTATTTGATTGATTTCCAGATGGATTAATATCAACAAGAAACTGTAGTGATATATGCAATTGCGCCTGTGCATAGTTTTTATATTTGTAGATATTTGAATGTCTAAGTGGTTGATATTTCCAGTTCTCTTTTATATGGGGTAATGGAAATGTATACTTTGGGTACTGATTAGTAATTTGAAAGGTTCTAGTATTATTTTTTTTTACCTCCTGCAATGTTAATGAGAGAACATGCCTGGCATAATCACTTGAAAGGTGTCTTTGCAGTGATCTACCAAGTAGATCTGCAACTTTGTAGACAAAGAATCTCTGTCCTTTTTATTAGAAGAAATGCATTGCTTTGCATGGCTGAAAATACTTTGTTTTGTTCCAATCATTAAATACCTATTATAAATAATTTGTTTAACCGTAATAATGAGCCTACTGAGCCAGTTTCATCCAATGTCTGCTGTACAGATAGATAAATGGTCACGTTAAGTCATGAATTGCACATTTGGTTTTCTTTCAGTTCACAATCAGTCTAGACCCACCAGAAAAGGAGTCCAGGTCCTATATGTCAAGCCAGTCTTCTACGCTTGACAAATCCAACAATCCATTTTAGAAATTATCAATATCAAGAGAACTGATTGATTAAAATATTTTAGTATGTACCTCTAAGGCTGCTGTCAGACGAGCGTAGTGTTCACGTCCGTGATTGCGCCTAAAAGTACGTCCGTGATAGCATGAAAGAAAGTCCATTGGAGCCTGACACATGAAGTACGTCCGCACTGAACTGCGGACGCATGACGGACGCTGCAAACGGACGCAGGTTAGGCAAGAACGTAATACTGCTAGAACGGACGTGCGGAGTGCGCCACGTCCACAACGTCTGCATAGCTTTGTGTGTGAGTGATGGAGCATGGTCAGACGGACTGCATTTATACGTCCAGCATTTTTGACGGACAGAATGGTTTTTCATTGTAATTTATTTTTCCCTCCTACATCCGTCAAAAATAACTTCAGTGAAAAAACGGACTGTGTGACCACTACTGCGTCATCCGTACTGACGATGTCCGTACTGCACGGACGTACAGTCCGTAGAAATCACGCTCGTCTGACCCCAGCCTAAGAGTTTAACCACATACCTATCAAGAACAAGTGAAAAATACAATCATCAGCCCATAGTAAGTACATTTCTATGAATATTTGTCAGTAGGAGGTGAGATGTGATTTGATTGAGTACATTTTAGAAATTTCCAAACTAGAACTATCTTGCTTGGTGATGATAGTTTCCATGAAATAGGTAATAAACCCTATAAGTTATCCATTCTTGTATTTTTATCTCTCTGATCTCTTTCACTTGCTTTGACCTTCCTTTTTATGAATATAAAATCAAAGGTACTTACATTTGTCGAGACTGATACAGTTTGTTGATATTTTTCCACTGATAACTAAGCTCGGACAATTTTTCATGGATCTTCTCATTTTCCTGTACTGTAGCGGAATCAAGGATTGCTTTCTTCTTGGTTTGAGTGACCTCGATCTGACCTGATAGATGTTCAAGATTGTCTTTGATGCTCTACAGGAAAGTTGTCACAGGACAGAATAAGGGGATAGAGAAAGCTAAATTTAGTCATAGGACACATAAAAAGAACACCTTATCGTTAGAATATAATAAAATATTTGTCACATTTGCAAGCTTTAGGGGGATTTGTGAGGCTCAACATTTCATATTTGTTGAGACTAGGTGGAAACAGCCAAGAGCTTTTATACTGTATCTATCATTGAAGTGTTTATCACTAAAGGTTCAAGGAAACAGTTATATTTTATTCAGAGTTCTTATTATTTAATAAGACTTGCAAGAGAGAAGGGTTTAGTTGGCACGCATGCCACAATTACATTTTCTTGCCCCACCATGTAAATGATGATGGTTAAAAAAAACAAAAAACAAAGAGCCAAATAGCTTGTGTAATCTATATCTCAATATAGTGATAGTAAGAGTTTTTGTCTGTATGGATTACTATTGAGAAACACTCTACATGAGCTATCAAATTTATAAAAGGAACAGATAATATTAATATTTAACCTCTTTCACTACCAAAAAAAATGTTCAGAATAAAAATCTATTAAAAAAAATGTTATCCATCATTTAAGTGTTAACCAGACATCTCAAATTTCAATTAAATGTAATGATAGTTTTGTCCAACAAACACAATTGTTTGGTGGGAAAGGGTTACTATATGGTTCTACTAGATATTTTAATGCTTTAAAGAGTTAAATCGCAAATTTTTTAATTTGGCGGTATATGGACATTTACACAATGCTATTATTTTTAGCGATGTGCAAGGCTGAAAAATTTGTTTTGTTTCTCTTAGTTTTAAAATAATTTTGTTTTTGGAATTTCGTTGCTAATCTCGTTTTGTTTAAGTTTGGATCAATTTGAATTGATATATCAAATAATCAAATCGATAGTTAATATATCGATTCGATAGCTGATATCAATTCGAATTTTGGATCACTAAATAAAACCCCAATTGATCAAATTTTGCTGTTAAAAGAAAAGCTAGGGTTAAATATTAGGCTGTGCCACAGATTTAGTATTTATGAAACACATAAATTTCGATTCACTGTTTAATTTGACTCAAAGTCGTTTGTTGACTATTACTTGTATTGTAAGTTAAGATCAATTCATAGTTGATATCAAATGCAATTCAATAGTTGATATCAATTCGAATTTTCCACCATAGAGGGTTATTCAGAGAGAGGTGAAAACCAGGAGAATGAGTGGAGAAGTGAAAATTATAGGTCAAAATAGCCAAACCAGAAAAATTCTATTTATCTCACTTTCGAAATCGGCTATTTTGACCTAGTTTTTTCACTTCTCCAGTCATTCTCCTGGTTTTCACCTCTCTCTAAATAACCCTGATAGTTTTCAATGTTAAAAAAAAATCCCCGTTTTTATTAAATATTTCTTAAACCATTTATAATTTTCAATTGCAGGAAACCAAAAAAGCATTTTTTTATTGCTGAACGCACAGAGACTGTAAGAAAAGAATTCAGCTGCATGCGTTCAGCAAAGAAAAACAGACTTCATTATTACATTTAAAATAAGTTAGGAAACCTAAACTTTCACCTAAAAAAATCCTGGAAAATGCCCAAAAAATCCTAAAAAATACATTTAAAAAAATGGCTGTTTGTTGCAATTGAAAATTATTAAACAGGGATTTTTTTTTAACATTGAAAACTATGGTGGTAAAAAAGGCTAGCATCTGAATTAAAAACTGACCAGTTCCGTTTTTCCCGTTTTAGACCTTTCGGTTCAGTTTATGTTTTAGATCATTTTGCTCTTTTTTTTCACGTCAGATCATTTGGTTCCATTTTTTTCCCTTCAGTTCAGTTCGTTACGAAATTTAATTAGTTTTTGATCGTTTTGTTCTGTTTTTTTCAGCATTTCGTATCATTTGTATTCCGTTTTGTTTTGTTTGGGTCCCATAACGAAATGATTTAGTTTGTACTGAAACTTTGATTCGGGATTTCATAATTTCGAGCGGCTGATATTTTGTTGAGGAAATGCTTCGGAAAGAATGAAAATGGTCAATTTCGTAAGAAATTCAATTCGTAACGGAAGGAATTGCACATCCCTAATTATTTTCATTGCATATGAATGAGGAGCAGTCTTGGCTTTAGCCACTTCACTATGAAGTGGTTTTCACTGAAAAAATTATTAGAACATATATATATATAGAACATATACAATAACATTTATTAGAAACATGGGGTACGTAGCTATAAACATTAAATTTAGAGTAAAATTGCAATTTTGCTTATAGATCGTTATTCCACTCTAGTTAGAGGATTAAAATATTGTAAATTTGCTAGTTTTTACATTTTTCAATATTTGTATATAATTTACAGTAATATTGCTGAGATGAAAGATTTTAAGCTCGACAAAGTGTCACGTATGCCCATTTCATACCGGGTCTGCATAATCAGTATACAGGTAAAATGGCCTTTGTGCCAACACAGTAAATATGATAAATATTTATAATAAAAATGGTCAGATCTCCTGGTTATGGGGATTTGTAGTGATCATAATGAGATTATTAGCAATGCAACTTTCAAAAAATACCAATAGAATCTGAAAACAATATTTTTTTGTGGCAAAATGCCTTTCTATGGAAATTACCGTAACACTTTGTATCTATACTGTACAGGGATTTTCAACAAATATAACAACCAGAATCTTATTCAGGTACAATAGCGTGTGATCCCAGAGCTCTCCCCAGAATTATTTTCCGTTTATTGGTTGCTGTATTGAGGCAGTAAAGTTTGTTTAACCCTTTGTTACACTGATAGGGACTGCTTCTTGTAGCCTCTTTATGGTAATACAGAATCACAGGAGTGAGATCTCAAAGAGACACCTGTGTCTCCCCAGGAGGTACACTAATCTTACATTAACCACTTCAATGCTAAGGACGCGCTCAGCGCGTCCTCAGCATTGCCCCTGGTATGCGGAGGACGCGCTGAGCGCGTCCTCGCATTGGGGTCAGCGTTCGGCCGGGTTCCGGCCGATCGCTGGCCCCTCCGGTGCGGGCTGACATCCTGGATGTCAGCCCGGCATCCGGAGCAGTGGCCGCCATTGTTATGTGTCATCGCGCCCCCGCGATGACACATAATTCAGGCGCCCCCCCCGCATGTGCGGAGGAGGCGCCTGAAAGGGAGGGGGGGGAGGTCCTTCGGACCTCTCTCCCTCCCGATCGGCGGCTCACAGGGGCTTAACCCAGGCATCATTTGGAAGGGCACAGCCTGCCCTTCCAAATGATGCCTGGCATTAACCCCTGGGGAGCTGGATCGCAAATCGGCGCTGAAAAGCGCCGATTTGCGATCCTTCCCGGGAGCTGGCCGACATCTTGGATGTCGGCCAAGCTTCCGGGAACTCCCCCAGAGGACTGGCGTCATCGTGCGCAGCACGATGACGCCAGTCCTAGCATTAACCCCTAACTGCCACGAAGTGTGGAGATAGGGAGTTCCAATGAACTCCCTATCTCCCGATCCGTGGCAGTTAGGGGTTAAATTTTGATATCGTTGGATCGGCCAGAGCATGGCCGTTCCAACGATACCAAACATGAAAGTAAAAAAAAATGTAAAAAAAAAATAAAAAATAAAAATAAAAATAAAAAAAAATTAAAAAAAAAAATTAAAAAAAAAAAATAAACACTTTTTTTTTTTGTTTTGTTAATGCAGCAATATTGTTCCCATTTCAATTATAATGTGAACAATAATGCTGCATTAACGATTTTTGTATGCGGTGCGTTTGTTAAAAATGGTGTCATTTTCCCCAAAAAAAAATGTAATGAGACCCCATCTCTAATTTTTTTAACAAGCGCACCCCATACAAAATATAACCGCAATTGCTCGCATGTTAAAATGTGGAAAAAAACACTTTACACGCTGTAAATTATTGAAAATACATATTTTATTGCATTTTTTGTTATAATATACAAACATGACATAACGTATACATATAATAATGACATATTATGAATCTACCGAGTCTGACGGAAAGAACGATATATAATATGTCGATGTCATATACTAAAATAAGCCTTCAAAACAGGTTTAAACATGATGCGCAAAACAGGTAAAAAATGACCTCAGCACAGGGGCGGGAAAAGCCTCAGCAGCGAAAGGGTTAAAAATGTATGCAAATGTTGGTTTTTTTTTGCTAGTATTTACTTTTAATTGTATTGCCATGCAAAAATCAAGGTTACACTTTAGTGAGTGAAAGGGTTAAAAGACTATGGACCCTATTCCAAGGTTGTTGTAAACTTAACACTTTCGCTGCTGAGCAATGTGCTGAGCTTATTTTTACCGGTTTCACTCATCATGTGATTTCAAGCCACATTTTATTATACGACCCAGATATATTATATCGTTCTTTCCGGCAGACTCAGCAGATTCATAATATATCAATATTATATGTATATGTCATGTCCTTCCTAAATATTGTAACAAAAAAATGCAATACAATTTGAATTTTCAATCATCTGCAGCGTGCAAAGTGTTTTTTTTCACATTTTATCATGCGAGACTTTGCAGTTATATTTTCTATGGGGTGCGCTTGTTAAAAAAAATTAGAAATGGGGACTTGTTACATATTTTTGGGGGGAAATTACATGATTTCTAGCAAACTCCCCCCATAGAAAAAAAAATCGTTAGTGCAGCATCATTGTTCACATTATAATTGAAATGGGAACAATATTGCTGCATTAACAAAACAACAGCAAAAAAAAAGGTTTTTTTAAAAAAAAAAATGTTTATTCTGGACGTTCCAATGATAAACATTAACCCCTAGCTGCCACAGATCGGGAGATAGGGGTTCATTGAAACCGCTATCTCCACCATAGGTGGCAGCTATGGGGTTAACTCCCGAACTGACTTCATCGCGCTGTGCACGATGACAGCAAGTCGGCAGGGGGAGATCCCGGAAGCAAGGCCGACAAAGAGGTCAGCCAGCTCCAGGAGGGGACCGCGATCCGGCGCTTTTGGAGCCAAATCGCAATCCAGCCCCCAAGGGGTAAAAGGCAGCAACCACTTGGAAGGGCAGGCTGTGCCCTTCAAAGCAGTGCCTGCCAAACACGTGTGGCCCATATGGATGGGGAGGGAGAGAGGCCCAAAGGACCACCTCCCCTTTAGGCACCGTCCCTGCACTGGCGGGGGGTACCTGGAATAGACGTTATCGCTTCCCGGCGAGATGACGCTATTCCAGCCCTCCGGGGTCATGGAGGCTGGGCTGAATCCCAGCCGATCACAGCTGCATAGGGAGGATGCACTCAAAGCATCCTCTGCAGCCAAGGCTTTGCACGGCTGGAAGCGCTCAGCGCGTCTGCCGCAGTGAAGTGGTTAACCAGAACCGTTGTAAACTTAACACCTCCATAGAACATAATAGCTCTGGCAAGCTTACCGGCTGGGTGGAGTAAAGGTAACATCACTGCTCTATAACCAAGGAGACTGTGGAGATACAGGTTCAAATCCTGGCAAGAGCACCTCTCCAGTAAGTATCCTTGCACAAGACACCTAACGGTACATACTCACCACCCAGGACATACTTGAAAACCAGAGAAATCTCAATGTAACCTTCCGGGTAATATACTTTCTCAAAAAAATGTTTACAACGGCTCTGATTAAGTTAACACCAACCTTAGAATAGGGCCCTACATGTAAAAGCTAGATACATTTAATAGAACTTAAGAGAAGTATAGATGTGATTTATTTCTGTGTAGATATTTACATTCCCTCGTGTGTAAAATTATAGAGATCATCTGAAGCACTCTGTTTCACAATAATGATGTTCCTTTCTTAACACTCAAAGCTTGCAATTTTGGAAACACTAATAAAGGGATATCAAAATAGACTAAATAGTATGACATTTTTATAAAATATATATTTTTATATTTTAATAAGCTCTGTAAGATGTAATAGTGCTGGAATTTCAAAATATCACAAGATAGCATTTTTAGCCATTATTCTAGTTAAGTTTAGTGTTAGTAAGTTACTATTGCCTGGGGAATGTTATATAAATAATGTAATAATTTACAATGACACATTTTTCTCCAGGCCAGTAAAAGTTGCTCTAGATCATTGCTTTGTCGCAATTGTATTTTGCCAGAAGTCAATTGTATCAGTTCTGCAATCAGATTTGTGATATGCATTTTTCTCTAGCCATATTAGCTGTGTTCTATTATTTGTATATGTAATAGATGCTAGTTAATGGCGTGAAACAAACAGATAGGACTTTTCTTATGAGCATGTCATGTGTTCTCTCCTTGCTCTAATCATTGCTACAACACAACACAGCCATTTTTACCTACACGAGACTATAATCTGACTATTAGTATGTATTAGTATTATATGTTTAGAAAGAAGCCATATGTATTACAGCCCCACTTGTTAATGTTAACAACTCCTGTCCTGTTCAAGCTGAACCACAAACGTCTCTTGCAACTTGGATGTTGTAACTGCTTACTGTAAATTATATCTTCCTATATTTTGCATCGGAAATGCTTGTGTGGTGTCAGGTAGAGAATAACAAGCCATTCCAAGGACGCTCATTAATTTCGCTTGCAGCAGACATTGAAAAAATTGACTGTTTACACAAGCTGTTTTTAAGGGATTCACTTACTGTACCTCAAAGTTGGTCCCAAAGTGCAGAGTATGGTCCACCACCACCCTCTCTTTGCTAGGTGAAGGACACTGGAAATCAGATGTTCTCAATGTCCTTTGGCTGGTCGAAAGAGATTGCATGAAGTGTGCTTTCTCTCCCTCCCCATGGTGTCTTATGACTCTTTGGGTAACTGTTAGTGGCTCCTGTACAGTATATTACACTGTGAGTGTTAATATAGAAGCTCACCCATAGCAATGCCGAAAACATGGAGTCACTAAGGTTAACTGCTCCCGTCCAAATTTCCCATGAGTTGCTACCTTACTGGCTCAGCTGCAATAGTACACTGATGTTTGGTTCTCTTAAGGGTCATGCTATTTGTGTTGACTGTAAACTTACACAGTGATCTAGGAACACAAATCCCCGGAATTACTATGATGCCTGAAGCTGCAAATCTCACATATAAATCCCCACTTGAAGAGCCCGAAACTGACTCCTTGCATTGGAGTCTCGACTGTGAGGCCAGCCCCATAGCAAGGCAAATGCAAACTATAGCAAATCTGAAGACCAATCTTTTTAACACTGAGAAAAACAAGGAACTCCCATAGAACACTTATGTTCTGCACATCAGGGACAGCAATCCCAAGTTTGCAACCGCAAACAATGCACCCATAGCAAGAAAAATGGACATGAGCAAAAGTGACAGATGCATCCAGAACAAGCTACACATGCTGCCCATGTCTTTTCAATGCACAAGTCTTCAATGACACCAAATGAAATGACTGTAACAACATGCAATTCAGTAAACCAGGGGAAGCTAAAGATTTCACTAATCTTGACTTCTAACTGACCAGGAAAACCAATTATATCAACGTGCAGGGGAAAAAAAAGCTGACAATATGCTTTGCATGGGATATTTTGAATAGAAATCAAGTCAAAACATACAATAAAGGGTCCACTCACCTGCACAACAAACTAGTTAAAACAGAACCTATTTAACCTCCATTCAAAAAGCTATAGATACTGAGCAAATTAATTCTAAACACAATGTAACGTGTAAATAATAACATCCAAAACATTCACTAGATTTGCCATAAAATATAAGCTTGTAATAAGTTTGCAGAGTGTTTTTTTATGTTTGATAAATGGATATGACTGTCCTTGATTAGATATCAGCAGTTTTATTCACAGTTGCAAAGTGAAGTTGTCTGATTGGCTGGCTGCCAATTATCCTTCGTAAAATATTGCCTTTTTGCAAGTTACTCTGCTTTGGTGATTCAAAGCTGAGCTTGCCTGGCAGTTAATAAGACCACACATTATGGCTCTGTTAGAATGTAAATGAAAGAAAAAAAATCAGGGACATTAATTTTTAAATCTCCCAGTAGTGTTACTTTCCAAAGAGATTATCAGGGTTATCCAAAGAGATTCGAAAAGTCACCGCACGTTCGGTGACTTTTCGTTCTCTTCAATTCGGTTCCTTTTGCCGATTGCATTTCGGTGACCCTGCGGTGTATTCAGCAAGCAGCACAGGGTCCCCGAATTGCAGGGAAAAGATGCCGCAAACCCACCGAAAACTAACCGAATGCACGCTGAAAACAAGCAAAAACATCTGGATTAACCTTTGAAAAAGACGAACAGGAGCCGAACAGGAGCCGAACATGAGCCGAACATGAGCCGAACATGAGCCGAATCACACAGAGCCGAAGCAGCTGTGATGTAGAGGAGGCAGTGAATAAATTAGAAAAACCATTTGTATGAATCTGGGAAAATGAAACGCTGTTTGCAAAGAAACTACTGAGCGAAAATGTCTGAAATTTTCACAGGAGGTCCAGGGAATGATAATAAAGAGGGCTGTTACAAAAAAAATAAGTAAACTGAAAAAAAATCAAAAAAAAAATCGGACTTTTAATAAAAAATAAAAAAAATCAGAAAAATGCTTAAAGTATCCTAAAAAATCTATAAATAAAGAGACTCTTTACTGCAGAATTTTATACTGAACGGTTTATTAGATATTGAATTAAAACGGGAATATTTTTAACATTGAAGCCTATGGGATTCTCCTGAATAAATTTGCCGAATTAAACCACCGAATGGCAGGGCATTTCGGGAACCTTTCACTGCTGGCTTGTGTTCTCTGAATAGCCGAAGCAGTGCTTCTCTATGGGGATTTCACTGCCCTCGAACAGGGACCGAACAGGCACCGTATGTGCAGGCAATTTGCCAGTATTTGGCGAATTGCCTGCTCTCTGGATAGCCGAATGGCCAGGAAAGGTAACCGAACGCTGATTTTCAGCGTTCGGTTACCTTTCTCAAGCAATTCGGATCTCTTTGGATAACCCTGTATGTTCTTCCAGTTTTGAGACTAACAATTAATTACACATATTCCTTACCCACTTGTGTCTTGTAATAATTTATAGGACTGCTTGGCATTCTATATTTGAGTCAAATCTGGTATTAACCTCCCTTGCGGTCTAATTTTTGTAACATTTTGTGTCTAAAAGCGTTTAAATTTTTTTGGAAAGGAAATGTGGTGTTCTATATAGTAAGCCTGTAATAATTAGGAATAACTCACTGAAATCTGTGCAAACAAGAGTCTAGTAAACACACGGAGTCAGATAAAGTCTGAAACACGAAATAATAATTTATTATCCCAAAAATAATTATCCAAATAATGCATATAAATTATATTCAATAATATAATCAAACCAAAAACACTGAAATCTTTCAGAAAACAAGGGTGCAATATAATAGAACATTTATTCTCAACAAAGCAGCTTTACAGAAATAAAAAGCACATAAAAATATTTTCTAAAATGTAACAGGGCCTTCGCTGGTGCTAGCCCAGTTTCATCAGTTGGATCTGGGCAAGCACCAGTGAAATATAGGACTGATTACATTTTACAGTATTTTTTACAGTTGCAAATTGCAATTTTTTTTTGCAGTTTTCAAATTTGCCACCGGGTCCCGCCCCCCTGCATTGCGTCGCTGGCAGGGAGCGGAACCAGGAAGCAAGTCACCGGCTGCCACGATCACACTGCGGTGACTGCGGGGGACGGCGAGGGAGCACAGGATGCGGTGAGTATACAGCTCGGGGTTTATTTGCCATTAACAGAAACCAAAGCCTCTAACTGCATTTTGTTTCACTCTGTATAATGGGAATAAGCGCTAGTGAAATTTAACCCCGAGTCACACTCGGGAATACCGCCAGGCAGGTTAAGGACATAATTCACCTTATTGAAAAAGTAATATACTAAAAATTCAGCCTTGTGGACATAGCTGGACACGACTATGTTGAATGTGAGAGCTCAACGGTGGCAAGGGATGCTGGTGTTCACTTCTGATTTTATGATAAGGATTTTAATTAAGGTGCAGCGTCCAGTTACAATGTATATCAGGTAATTCCAGTTCATACAGCACAACACATAAGCTAATCATGACTTTCTCTTATTTTCCCATTTCATTGCAATTCTTCTGTTTTTTGTTATTCTGTCACCTGAAGTGTTGTATATGTATTGAAAATACCAGTCATTTATTCTTCATGGAAAACTGGAAAAAATAGCTCTGAGCTATTTTAGGTCTGAGCGTACCAAGGGAGATTCGGTAACCAGGTTATGGAAAGAGCAGACGACTTTCATTTCTAAGAAAAAAGGATTATAGGAAACCATTAGCAGTTGGTATGACAGCCGTCTTTAGGGAAAGGATCCATCTCGGTGCTTGCTTAGAGGAGAAATCACAGCAGTAGAAGCTGATAGTCCAGTTTATTTTCTGGTATCTTAAATTTTTCTTTTACTGACAATCAAAAGACACCACCCAATGCAAATATCTATTCCCAAGTGTTTCTCATGAAACCACTTTTGTGCTGGTGTACGGTGATGGATTCCCTTAAGAGTGTTCAAATGTAGCCAGTCGGGAGTTTTTTCTGAAATGATTATTTAACAGTGAGCATACTGACAGAAAAACTTTTCTTTTTTTTTATTGGGGTGTTTAATGGCCGTAAGGGTTTCTGAAACATATTTTATGCTTTGGGAGGTTTATGTGCATATGGAAATGTTGCATAACGGTAATATTGTATGCGCCTGTAGAAGATGCGTTGAAGCCAAAGGTTTAAGACTACCGTGATTTTCTTGACACCATGATAAACCTTCATCTTAAAACTATATCTTACAAGAACTACCACTAAATGGTTTCCTGCAAAACATATCATTGGAATTTTAGATGGAGTAAATAATCTACTTAATGGAAAAATGTTGTAGCTACTAAAAAAGGATTTGTTTAAACTATGCAAGTTTTGTCCTAGAATGACTTCTTACTGTAGCTGACTTAATACATAAGCACGATTCTTCATTTGCTGAAGGAAAATGTGTAGCTGAAGACTAGGAGCTTGAGTAAACCTGTGTAGAATTATTTAGCCACTAATTGGTTTAAATTCTTCTCACATTATCAATTATTTAGATCATCAAAAGGAGTACATGCAACTATATACCTGAGCCAGGCTACTCATCTGGCACAACAGGTAAATGCCAGAGAGGCAGAAATTTTAGCAGGCATGGCAAACCACAAACCCTTCCTAGACTGGACCAAACTTCCCAGGCCAACACAAACCTTGCCTACAGTTGGCCCGAGGCATTGTGTAAGAATCAGGTCTTTCTCTGAACTCCACACCTCACATTCCTCTCACTTCGACCCCCTTCTGAGCTGCTGTTTAGTCCCAGTCCTTCTTTGACTTGAACAGAAACTGAATCAATCAGTGCCCCACTGAGTGCATCAACCCATCATCGTCCCTGAGTGTGGTCAAACTCATCATGGTCCCCTGTGTGTCCCAACCCGTCTTTGTCCCTCTATGTACCCAGTCTATCACTGTAATCCTGTTACTGTATCCATGTATGTCTTAGACTAACATTACCCAACTGTATGTCACAATAAATTATAGCCCCACTCTGTGTTCCAACCCTTCAATGTCTCCCTGTGTGTTCCAAAACATCGCGGTCGCTCAGTGCATTCCTGTTCATCACTGCCCAACTGTGTATTCCAGTCCAACAATTCCCTGTTGTATGTAGGGAGAGGTATTAGCAGTAGGAAAAGGGAAGTGCTCATGCCACTGTACAGAGCACTGGTGAAACCTCACTTGGAGTACTGTGTGCAGTACTGGAGAACGTATCTCCAGAAGGATATAGACATCTTAGAGAGAGTTCAGAGAAGGGCTACTAAAATGGTGTACGGCTTGAAGGAGAACAGTTACCAGGAAAGGCTTAATGATCTTAACATGTACAGCTTGGAAAAAAGACGAGACAGAGGAGACATGATAGAAACATTTAAATACGTAAAGGGAATCCACAAGGTAGAGGAAGGGAGTATATTTAAAAGGAAACAAAGTAGCAAAACAAGAGGACATAGTCTTAGATTAGAGGGGCAAAGGTTTAAAAGTAACATCAGGAAGCATTATTTTACTGAGAGGGTGGTGGATACATGGAACAGCCTTCCAGTTGAAGTGGTAGAGGCCAAAACAGTAATTGAATTTAAGCAAGCATGGGATAGGCATAAGGCTATCCTAAACAAAAGATAAATCCAGGTAAAGTATCCATGTAATTGGGCAGACTAGATGGGCCGAAAGGTTCTTATCTGCCGACATTTTTCTATGTTTCTATGTACCAACATATCCTTAGCTCGCTCTGTGTCCCAACCAATTAATGTCCCTCTGTGTGTCTCAGTCAATATAGTCTCAAAATTGTGAGCCTATATTTCTGTACAGCATGTGGTAGTGATTGATAGTTCTATTCCCTTTGACCTCACAAATTTTTTAGTAGTTGACTGAAATATTGAATATATGGTTGGGGTTGGCTGTCATCACCAGCCAACCGCTGCAATGGAGAATCAGGTTTTGAGGCCTACAAACCGCAGGTGCTGTGACTCTACTGGCAGGCTGCTCAGCTGCATTAAAGACAAGCCAACAAACCTATATATCCATGTTTACTTAGGGAGCTCTTCTGAACTCTACTTCTCCAGATGACTGCCAGGACCCCAGGAGACTTGAGTCTCCTGAGTCCCTGGTCTGTGATTGATCTGCTTGACTACTTCGTTTACATAGCCAAACAAAAATAAAATAGAGCATTAAATAATTTAACTATGCAATATCTGTGTAACGTTCAATACTGAAATCTTAAAGTTTTTGATTTGTATGCCATTATTATCCATTAACTCAAGTTGAATTGATTGAAGTCAAGCTGGTCTTGCGGTGTCAGATTTCCACTAACCTACATAAATGAATACAGCATTGCAGTAAAACCTGTCTGCTGAAGATTAATAAATCAATTGGACCACAAAGAGCATATGAACTGACTAGGTAGTGACAAAGCCAAAAAAGGATTCACATCCAGTTAAAGATACTAATGACTGTTAAGTAAGAATGAATGGATATAAAGAGCTCAGTGACAATTGATTGGATGATTTCCAATCTTTACAATTGTGGAATGATTTAAGTTCCTCAAATCTTACCATTGGGGTGACTTTTCTTAACAATTAACTGAGAATATTGTAAACATTATATTTTATAAATATATATATTGTACATTTTGTAACCCGTGTTAGATCTTATGTGATTACTATCTTTCTCGTTATCGTATAGTATTATAATTTAAGATGTCATTTAAATTTCTTAAAATAGTGGATGACAAGGCAGACTAGTATTCTCTGTCATTTCATAATTATCTAGAGATGAAAAAAAATACATGCTTCTTTGTCAAGCTCACATGACAAATGCAGAAGTATCAAAATGATTTTAAAATAACCTTGTGAGTCTTGCTATCTCTATTATTCGTGTAGAGCAATCTTATGTCACCTGGTAACACCACATTCAAATATTATTATGTAAAATACCCAATACATACAGATACATATATGATTTACTCTCACAGTATTTTTAAGTAGGATCAGGAAAATGAATGATAAAATCATCAATTCTAAAAGTGGATTATTGAGGTCTCTGCCTCTGCAGTCCTTTGTGGAAGAGTCCCACCAAAGGCACTGAACTATATTGTAGCTAGGAAGTGTTGTGTCTATAATACTAACATATTATGGAAAGTATTACACAAGTTTTGAAGTCTTGAGGTAGGACATGTTTATTTTGAGCTCTATTTCATAGCTGGCGCTAATGTAGCATCTCAGTATGAAAGTGTTAGCGCTAGAATAAGTAAGTTTAATGTCTGACATAATTATTCTTTAGTTGACGCTACACTGGGGTGACATCCGTTTGTGCCTCGCAGCTTGGGAAAGCTTACTGCACTTTGCAAATGCAAAGTCATTTAAAACGCTCCAACCCCCCCAGAAATCCAATACTTACCTCTCATTCTGTGGCGAAAAGGTTGGCCCAATCCGCCACTTCTTCTCGCCAGGAGCAGAGTGAGACACGGAACAAATAATCTCTAGTCTCCTTCCATGCTCACTCTGTGGTGCTGCACAGAGCTCACGGCCCGGAAATACAAGGCGCCATGGAGACTATGGACTCTACAAGCTGACACGTGCGGCGGCGTTGAAGTGCTACTGCAGGTATCAGGGAGTTTAGCGCGGCTTTCTGGGGCAAGGTGCTTAGATATCGTCATATTCCAGGGAAGGTGCTAACATGAAGATGGTAAGGGAAATCTGCGATTTGGAAATACACAGATTTTCCTGCTTACTGTCTCCATGTTAGCGCCAGGAATGAAATAGGGCGCTTTATTTTTATTTATTTTTTTTTAAACATTTAAATGTTATTTTGATTTCAGTGACTCCAACAAATCTACTTTGAGCTTTTGGCACTATTAAACAAAAGAGTTATTGAATATTAAAAGTAGTGAGATTATTGTTATTTACCATATCCCATTGTATACTCCTGGGTGTATATAAACTGGCTCCAGGGCTTTTTGTAAGCTGATTGTACTTAACTGCTTCATCACTTTATTCATTGTCAATAATCACGTAATAACTGTAAATGATTTGTAAAATTAATTATTAATCCTGCCAATATTCATTCTTTCTCAGGGGTAAAAAGAAGAGGAAATTCCAGTATGTTTCTGATACTCTCTATATTTTTATCTAATTTACCATTCTCCTATATATCCTCATGTCTTATAATAGTGGTGATTTGTAAAAATCACTCCAGCTATATGCCCGCCTTATTTCATGATCAGGACAAAGTAGAAATTGCAAACTCCAACTTCGCCAGTACTAAATGTTTGCTGCCCCCCCCCCATGTCAGAACGGGAGTGAATGGCTCTTTCTCTTTTTTTTGTAAATATCTGTTTATTAAATTCCAAGGTAAACACATAAATCAATGAACACGCAGGTTCTCAGAGATGGCAAACAAGCAATTATGGACACGCAGGTCCAGTGTGAGGCAGCAATGCTTACATATTACTAAAAAGGAAAATAGGGGGTAAGGGAAGGTAAAAGAGGGTAAGAGCATGCATCAGGCGAGCATCGTGTCATTCTCTTATATTCAAAGCTCTCTAGGAACCTTCTCCTATTCGGGGAGGGTCAGCAACGCTCTGAATGAGGTGGCCGAGGATCTGATAACCCAATTCGACCATATCTCAGAGTATAGGGGTAGTTGGTCGGAGGCCTTGTATATCAGATGTTCAATGGAATGGAGTTCTTCCATGCGGGTAAACCAGAGTGTGAGGAGTGGGGGAGTGAGCTGTCTCCAGAACAGGGGTATTAAGGCCTTGGCGGTGTTCAAGACCCGAATGGCCAGCGTGCGTTTGTACGAAGCTATCGAGTAATTATTATGATGTAGGAGCAGAGCGGCAGGTGAAAACTCTGGGAGAGGGTCAATGAATTCTTTGAGTATGTCGTATATTCTAGCCCAGAAGGGTCGGATTATTTGGCATTCCCACCAGATATGCAACATATCACCCAGTGCATCGTTGCATCGCCAGCAGAGCGCAGGAACCTGTGGGTCATAACGATTAATTATGTCCGGGGTCCGGTACCAAAAGCTAAGGACTTTGTATGCTGTTTCTTGCAATTTGGAGGAGGTGGAGCAGTGATGTGTTAATTCGCATATCTTGGACCATTGGTCATCCGAAAGTGTGATATTTAATACGGACTCCCATTTTCCCATGTATGGCGGTGGAATGGCAGAGGTCGCATCTCTGAGCAACGTGTACAGCAGTGATAGACCATGTGAGAGAGGTCCCGTACTGTGACATAGTCTCTCAAATGTCCATAGTGGGCGCCCCAACTGATGTTTTTGGGGTATGCCATCAAGGTAGTGCCGTATCTAGGCGTAGTGAAATGAGTGAAGGAATGAAACATGTCTGTCTTGCATTATGTCTGTCAGTGATTGGCGTGCCGAGGCATTAAAAAAGTGCAGTATACGAGGTGTGGGGGTGGGTATCAGCCGTCTGACTGAGTGAGGGTCTAAACCAGGAAGATAATCTTCATTATGTATCACCGGGGTCATGGGAGAAGGAAAGGAGGTGAGGTTGAATTTAATCGCTATCCGGCGCCAAATTCCGTACGTTGCCCCCACATATGGCGAGGAATTGGCCAGTTTCCTACCTTCTTTCAATGGCAGCCACGGAAGAACTGTCATCGGCCTCCCCACCAATTCTTGCTCCACTGCTCTCCACAGTTTAACCGATCCCTCTCTTGACCACTCAACCACCCTCTGTAAGTGACAGGCCTGATGGTAAAGGATAAAATTGGGTAGGGCCAAGCCCCCTGCCGCTCTAGATCTAGTGAGTACCTGGTAGCTCGTCCTGGGACGTTTACCTCTCCAAATATAAGTGGCCACCAAAGACCTAAGGGAAGCAAGAAATGCCTGAGGAAGATCAATAGGTATCGTTTGTAACAAGTATAGGAGTCGGGGTTGTATGTTCATCTTAATAACTGCGATACGTCCCAGCCAAGAGATGTGTGGGTAATTCCAATTGGCTAGGTCACGCTGTAAGAGTGTAAGTAATGGAGGGAAGTTATCTCGGAAGAGGTGTGAGCCTTGAGATGAGAGCCAGATGCCTAGGTATTTAATTTTGTCGGCAGCCCATGTGAAAGCAAAGTATGGCTTTAGAGCTTGGGCTCTGGGGTCAGGGACCGAGACGTTGAGGATATGGGATTTAAGATAATTAATTTTAAGATTGGATAGTCTGCCGTAGTCCTCAAAGGCCACCATGATTGCCGGTAGGGACACCTCTGGCCTTGTGACAAAAACAGGAGGTCATCCGCGTACGCAGCCACCTTGTGGTGTTGAGGACCCACCTGAACCCCTGTTATGTTCAAATTTAACCGTATGGCCTCCAAGAATGGTTCTAGGGTCAATACGAATAGTAACGGTGAGAGTGGACAACCCTGTCCTGTGCCGTTGCGGATAGGAAATGGGGCCGTAAACACCCCGTTCACGCAGACACGTGCAGTTGCGTCTCCGTATAGAGCTCCTATCCAGGCGCGGAGGTGTGGACCCAGGCCAATGCGTATCAGGGAGAGTGATATAAAGTCCCAATCTACCCTATCAAAGGCTTTCTCCGTGTCCGTGGACAGGAGCGCCAATGCCTGAGATGAGCGGCGAGCATGGTGCATGAGTTGCAGAGTTCGCATGGTGTTGTCCCGGGCCTCTCGGCCAGGCACAAACCCCACCTGGTCGGCATGGACAAGGGTGGGAAGGAAGGGTTTGAGTCTTTCAGCTAGAATTTTTGCGAACAGCTTCAGGTCACAGTTCAATAAAGAAATGGGTCTGTAGCTGGAGCAAAGGTCGGTGTCTTTACCCTCTTTCGGTAGGATCGTTATGTTGGCACATAGGGTCTGGGTGGGGAGAGGTTGCCCCTCTGCCAGGTCATTGTAAGCTGTCAAGAGGTGTTGGGAGAGGATTGCAGTGTAGAGTTTGTAGTATCGGACCGGAAGACCATTGGGGCCGGGGCTTTTTCCAGTTTTAGAGGTCTTAAGTGCCAGGGCTAGTTCCTCTGCCGTCAAGGGCCGGTCTAAAAGTTCTGACGTTTGACTTGAGATTCGTTTAGCGGAGTATTTAGTGAGGTAAGCCATAATGTCCGCGCGTTTACGGGCTGCATCCTGGGGGAAAATATCGCCTTGCAGGTCATAGAGCGCAGCATAATAGTCTCTAGTTGCGTTACGTTCTGTGAGTTGCGCAATTTCGCTATATATGTAGCTGAGCGTTTTTTGGCTATCATGCTCGCTAGTAACCTCCCACTTTTATCCCCGTGTAGATGAAAAAGGGCCTTAGAGCGTAAGTACGATCTGTGATAAGTCGTGTTCATAAGTGCGGTTAAGGATCTGCGCAGTTCAGCCAGGTGAGCTATAGTTTCAGGGTTACCCTCCCGCTTGTGGTCGGAGGAGATCTGGGTTATCTGGTGTTGTAGGTCTCGCATGGCTGCCGATCGACTTTTAGCCAGTTCAGCGCCTTTTCTGATGAAGTAGCCTCTGATCACGCATTTATGCGCCTCCCACACTAGTGGCGAGGCCACCTCACCAGTGGCGTTTTCCTCAAAAAAGTCCTCGAGGACCTGCCGTCCTTCCTCAGCCACAAGCGGGTCAGACAAGAGGGAATCATTAAGGTGCCAGTTAGGGGCAGTTGACCTGAACATGGGAGAGCGCAAAGTGATAGAGACAGGAGCGTGGTCCGACCACGTGGCCGTGCCAATAGCTGCGCTGCATAGAGCCGAGAGGTGGTATTGTGGTATGAACAGGTAATCAATCCTAGAGTAGGATTGGGAGGGATGCGCATAGAATGAGAAGTCTTTGCCCTCAGGGTGTAGAGTCTGCCAGCAATCTGCAAGTCTCGACGCGTGTAGGGAGTTGCGGCATGAGCGTATTATGTGTAGTGGTATGGACGAGTTACCCGCGGAAGTGTCCCAAGATGGTTCTAAGGGCACGTTTAGATCCCCTCCCAGCACGACCATCCCCTCGGCAAAGTCCCGCAGTGTACGCAGTGTAGCGGAAAGGAACTTATGTTGTGCTCTGTTAGGGGCATAACAGTTGGCAAAGGTGTATACCTGGTCTAAGATCCGGCCCTTGACAAAAACAAAGCGGCCTCCCGCATCAGTCACCGAATCAAGTAGCTGAAACGGGACGCGTCTGTGAAACAAGATCGCAGTCCCCTTAGTTTTAGCCTCAGTATTATTGCTATAGAAGCCTAGGGGGTAATAAGAGTTTGTCAGATTGGGCGCCTTCCCTTCCTGGAAGTGAGTCTCCTGTAATAGCACAACTGAAGCCTTCTGGGATCGGAAGTCTCTCATGGTGTGGGAACGTTTTTCAGGGACATTTAAACCATTCGCATTTATAGAAACAATGACCAAATCATCAGGTGTAAGTGGCGTGCCGTGTGCAGTCGACATATCAAGTTCCTCTGGGGGGGTTGGGAAACAAAACAAGGGAAGACAAGGGGAAACTATATACAATCACAAAGAGGCGATGAGCGGCGGGTGCAGCAACGACACTAGTGAAAACACCAGATGACGGCCGCACTCTGCGAGGCCGCTAACCTCGGCGGGGTACGCGATTGAGCCCCAGGCGGGACCAACAGGTAATTAAGGAGAGAAAAGCAATAAACATAGCAGTGTGGAGCCACTCTACGACTCGAAAAGGCAGTAATGTGAAACATATGCGGCAAACATTTATGAGGCCTAAGGCCAACTTGCACTGAATTATTAGAGACGAACCTGACCGGGTTTGGGGTTGGGACAAGTCGCTCGCACGGATTCTGAGAAAGGAGACCCCCTACATAGTCAGTCCAGCTATGTGGGATAGCGAAAAAGGGGCCACCCAGTCCAGTGGTGGCATCTTGCCATAATTAAAGTAGTGAAAAGGCAGGGTAACGAGGAGTTTTCTGTTCAGTAATGAGCATCAACATGTGTCCCCATCCTCGGTCAGTAATCCCCTTCAGCCTCTTCTAAAACGAGTAGCCCCCGGGTGGGGCGTTAAGGAGGCCAGCAGGGTGTTCTGTGCGGTCTGGCGATTTATTCAAGAGAGTAAAAGAGAAATAAGCAGCATATCTTCGTGGCGAATCGCAGAAAGGATTGGAAGTTTCAGATCGCTGTCTGTAGATTGTCCAAGCCCAAAGGGGCAGCCCACCGTGGGCCTGCATGATTCGGCTGTAGGGCTCGGATAGTATCAATCCAGGCAAATGGATTCATGGTGTGGGAGCGGGGTGGATCCGGATCACATCTGCGAGCCGGTGCGTCTCCCGGCTTGACCACGGTTATGTCCTGGATGTGGCGGGAGAGGAGTCTGGCGTGCACCTTGGTTGTAAAGTGCAGGGGGATCCGGCCAGGGAAATTGCAAAGGTGGTAATTGGAGGTCTGTCGATAAGGTCGCCACATCCTCTGGGGATTGTAAAATAAAAGTGCCTTGGTCCGAAAGAACCGCTAGGCCAGTTGGTGTGTGCCAGCGGTAGCGAAGCTGTTGGTCGCGTAAAAGTGATGTAAGCAGTTTCAGGGCAAGTCTATAGGCCAGGGTCGCTGGCAATAGGTCTGGGTACAGTTGTAGCTCAGTCCCTTCGTAGGAGAATTGCGTGGCCTCGCGTGCTTTACGCAGTATGTCTTCTTTAAGGCCATAATCGTAGAGGCAGCATATGATGTCCCGCGGTGGGCTCCCTGTGGTCCCCTTGGGCCTGAGGGCTCTATGTGCCCGGACAAAATCAATGGCCGAGGATTCAGTTCTGTCCAGCAAAGTATTAAAAATCGATAAAAGCATACCCGTCAGTTGATCCGCAGATGTTTTGGTTTCAGGTAAGCCCCTCAGCCGTAGGTTATTGGACGGCCCCTGTTATCTAAGTCCGCTATGTGGAGGGCCATATTACGAAGTTGAGTAGAGCGTAATTGCAGGACCGATGTGGACACTTCTTGGGCTAGCCGCAGTGAGTCAGATCCCTGTTCCAGTGTGTCTACCCTGTGTGTAAGGCCCTGGATGTCTTGGCGCACATGTTGCAGTTCTGCCATGATGGAGGAGCGTAATTCGGCATTGACCTCCTTCAGGTCAGATTTCGTGGGCAAATTGCGAAGCAGGGGGAGCCAAACCGCTGGGTCCACCGAGGTGGGTGCCTCTGTGTGTGAGGAGGTGAGCAGGGACGGTTCAGGATCTGTTGGGGTCCTCACCTCATCCGCCATTTTGTCCAGCGGGCCCGCCGGGAGATCCAAGGGCCCCACCAAGAAACGGCGCAGAGATGGGGTATCTGACGCCCGGTCAGGTCCCTGAGGCTTCTGAGAGCCGGGGGTCTTGTTTGCTTTCCCCATCGCCGGTCAGGGAGTGCAGGAGAGCCGTTTGGTGCCGGAGTCTGAGTGGAGCTCCTCACTCACGCGGCCATTCCGGATGGAGCCCAAGCCACGCCCCCGAATGGCTCTTTCTCATCTCATTTTCACATGCAACATGGAAACCAAAAGGGCTCATTGATTCCTTCTTGTTTTGCCCTATCCCAAGAGTTGTTTCTAAATTCAGCCACGGGAATCTAAACCTCCTGAGATACCAGGACAAGCACTTACTCAAAGTATTGACACATGCTGATCTATTGTTCTCTGTCACGTCACAAGATGTCTCTTCTATTTACACCAAAACTTGAACTATATGCCTCTCATGCCGGGAGAATGTATGCCCTAAGTGGGTATACCTCATAAGAGCAGTCATTAGGTTGGCATAGAGTAGGAATTCCAATGGAGGAGTTCATTGGCGTTGTGGCAGGATTATTCAATGTGTGATCATATTTTGTAACCAAAATTTCATGACTTATTTATTTTTAACTAGACAATTTTTATTGTGTATACATTGAGTACAAAAATATCAGCAACTTAATGCAGGGAAAGGGTAAATGCATGTAAAGCAAAATGGATAAGTGCCATTGCTTGTCAAAAACTGGGGGGGGAATTAGTTATACAATGCATAATTATTTTTTTATACTATACAATGCATACATCATCAAGTATCGAACAAAGGTACGGGACATCACTAATTTAAAGCAGAGGATAACTGATGCCATTGTCACCATTGATGAGGCTATGCTACTGCGTAGATGGCAAGAAATTGAGTACCGTCTTGATGTGCTTCATGCAACTAATGGTGCCCATATAGAGGTGTATTAAGTGAGGCAAAAAAAAGGATATATATGTCTCATTTTGTAATAATTTTTACTTATCTTTATTTTCATTTGCCTTTATAATAAATTTTTGAAATTGTAAAGAGACTTTATGTAAAGTGACATGATCTGACTTTTGTATGTTTTGTGTTCATTGGTCTCAGAAGCACACGTATAAAAATTGCATGTTCAGGTTGAGTCTAGCCATTCTAGTTTTGTATATATTTTTGGAGTTTGCACTTCTGTTGTGGGCAGTGAGTGATAGGAGACAATTTGTCATTTGAGAGGGAAGAATTACACAGGCTGCCAGGACAGGTGAAAATTGAGATGGGTGAATGAAAAGAATAGCTTTTTGTGGAAAGATATAGTCCAAAACCACAACTAGTTATTATTTATTTTCTCCAAATGTCCACTTCAATAAGTGACTCATGGTCTGGTATAATGTTTGCTATCTCCGTTTTTCCATAGTAACAAAAAGAAAAGTTAAAAGAATCAATTTCCTATTGCTGCATTAAATGGGGAAAATCTTTCTTGACCCCGTAATGGCTCATCAAGTTGTTGAAGTCGGCAGAGCCAAGTGGGAGACCCCAAATCACAGCTCCAAGAACCCCCTGAGCCAAGAGTGATACCAGTCTTGAAATCTCCTAAACCTAGGGATGGTGGAATTAGGCATTGAACACACCAGACCCGATTACCAGTTCTTGCTAGTGGCTTAACTTATAGCGTGTCTGGAGTGAACCCCCACCATACTATATACTGAATGACAGGAAGGAAGAGAACCAGTCCTTGAGATGGCAGGGTGACAGAGAAAGAGAAGTGTAGTCACTTGCTTGCAGGGCTCTGTACACAGTAGAGCAGTCAGAGAAAGAGTGGTCAGCGACACGCCAGGGTCAGTGCACAGAGAGACTATCAGAATGGATGAAGACAATTTGATAAGCAACCACAACAGGGCAGTGAACTGAATATATAGGGCTGAGCACTTCCCCTGTAGCTGATGTCATCGTCATGCGCCAAAATGTACGAGCACGATGACACCAGATTGTTGCCTCTGTGTCAGCATCATTCCCCATTGCCTCCTTTATAAAATGACACCAGGCATGAGCGATCTGCATCATTATTACTGTTGGACGGTCAAGAAATGGCACCCAAACCACACTGAGCGCTTGGAATGGTACAAGCCTTAGAGGAACTGGCAGCGGCAACACCTGACTGACATGGGCTGGGACCTCAGGAGGGATGGACATGCCGGGTAGCCCCTCGTGTACGTGTATATGTGTTTTCACATATATTAGCTCTTATATCTCTTAATATTCTTTTTTTTCTGTTAAAAGGCAGTCAAACCCTTATTCAGAATTAAAAAGTCAACAAAAAAGGACCTTTTAAAGTTAGAAAACTACGTCAACCATAGTCTAAAAAACCCTACTCTATGCAAACTCTCCTTTTTAAGACCTTCTGACCTTCAATGATCGCTTGGCATCTGTTTTTAGTGATGTGGCATTCTAAATTCATACCTATAATATTATACACATTTTTGGAAAATGGCTCTCCAGTACCCTGGGTGCATTAGAAACAAACATAAATGTGACTCTCTCAGATCTATGCACTACTCTACTACAAATCTATGCTTTTTTTTTGCACCTTACTCATGTCTGAAAAAATCTCTGCGTTTGGTGTTAATCCCATAAAAATGGTGTGAGTGCACAATTTTTTGACAGGAGTGTGCCGATCTTTAGTGTGGCTTAACTCTACATTTTTGCAAAGGCAACATTTTTTTACACAATGGTTTTATCCAGTGGCATTAAGTAGTAATTTGTGATAATTAACCATAGAAATCATTGGTATGGAAAGCGTTAATGGCTGTCATGTTTGTACCTATTAATTTACATATTGATTTGATTCTTGCAATGAAACTATAATTTTTAAGGTCAAGCTTATCCTTTGAATACTGGTATTAGTGTTCTACAACAATATTCCAAACGATATAGGGATTTGCATTTTGATTAGCAATGTGGTAATTTTTTTCCCGAACTCACCATGACAAATACAGAAGTGTTAAAATGATTTTAAAATAACCTTGTAAGTGTTCTTCCTATCTAGGATTATTCATATATAGCAATCTCATATCACCTTGTAACAGTACATTGCAATATTGTTATGTAAGATATAGCAATGCCTTTATTATTGCGTCTCACGGTATTTTCAAGTAGACACAGAAAAATGTGCGGTTAAAAAAGTATCAATTATTGAAAATTGATTATGTACACACGGTTTTGGCCATGGTTTTGTAAAACACATTTAACCTCCCTGGCGGTCTATTTATTTTAAAATTTCTAGTCTAAAAGTGGTCAATTTATTTATTTTTTTTGCCCTCCCCCCCCCCAGTGGTATTCCGGAGTGTGGCTCAGGGTTAAATTCCTATGGTGGAAGCGGTAACCCCGAGCAACACTCGGGATGCCGCTGAATACATCACCTCATCACCTGTCCCAGCGCTCCCTCAATGTCCCCCGCAGTCTCCTCCGGCGATCGCGACCTCATACTTCCTGGTTCCCTCCTCGCGAGAAGGAATCCAGGAAGTAAAACGCTGCGATCACCGGAGGAGACTGCGGGGATCAGCGAGTGAGCGCAGGGACAGGTGATGTATTCAGCCCGAGTGTGTCTCGGGGTTACCTCTCTCAGCAGTGAAATTTAACCCCGAGACACTCAGGAAAACTGTTAGGGGGGTTAAAAATATGTTATTGCTGTATAAATGTGGATTTCTAAATGTATCATATGATAATGTAATGAAAGAATGCTCAAAAGAAAACAACGAGCAACGATAAATACCGGCTTGTCAAGTAACATCATCAAATGTGGACTAACTGCTATATTTTACAATTCCAAAATATCGTAGTAAAAAAATATAGCAACATACATTAATTTGCTACACAGAGATCCATCAAGGCTCCAATCACCCTCAATTTAATTTCAAGCTTCTCAGCCAGCAGCTGTACAATTTATTCACTGCCATTCTATTTTTTTTATAGTTTTATAATGACAATGATAAATGATTTTATGAAGAAATAAATATTCATTAAAGGGAGTTAGATTAAAAATATGCCACTTCCAAAAGCCTCAAATTTTGTAGGAGATTTATTTAGCCGGAGCAGGAAATGTGCCTATAACCATATAGTATGACAATTTAATAGTCCAGCTAAATTAAAACTAGTGGATGTACTTGCTTGTATCCACAGCAATCAATATAATTAAATACATTGTCTGTTACAATAATATCTAATATATGTGGAAAAAACTACTTAATTAGAGTGATAAATCAGAGTCCAACAGCTACACGGAACCAATGAAGAATGACCACAGCCAGTGGGACAAAATTTCATTGAAAAATATTTTGTTTATGCCTAGGGGCAAATGTTTTTCAACCTAATACAGCCTGGGACATGTAATGTACTTTACATAACAGAGTGCACGACCGATGAAAATTACTACTAATGAGAGAACATGTGACCTTTTTTAAAGAAAATGTAATATTATGATTAGTTAATTCTAATTATGAAAGGCATTACAGAAAGCAGCACGTCTACATTTCTAACGGATTTGTTTAGAGTGAAAAATATAACGTTATTAAACAAGATTGTATCATTGTAAATTATTATCCACAAGAAAACACTTGATCTTATTAACATAGAAGGAAACATTGTAGGAGACTTATGTCTCTCAACAGAGACGTAGACATGAAAATTAATACTGCTTTCTAAATGCATAAAACCTGGTTTGTTAGTAATCTTGTTCTCATTAAGACGTGAATGTACACAACAAAAACAAATTACGGCTTTACTCCCACCATACCGACTTGGGAATTTTGCAAGCATGTGAGTGTGTGAAGGTAAAATCATTACATAGAAAGACATGCACTCAAATTATAATAACAACTCAGGGACAATAATGCATTGTAGGTGATTTTTTGTGTTACTTTGGAGCTATAATGTAAGAAGTGATAAATACTAAACGTTATAAAGAATGTAGTAGAAAATGATATTGCATATACGTATTTGGTTGTATTGTGTGTATACCTTTGTTATTTTGGATTGCTAATGCTGACTACAGCGTTGGGGTTTTCCTTGGGAATCATTTTGAAAAGGTTTATCTGAGGCTGTGAGGTCATCACTGATCAATGTTTATATATTTTTTGGACAGCTGTGTTCCATTCGGTTTCTTTTATATTGCTATAATAGGTATATCAAATTTTACCTACTCCATATAAGCACCCTCAAAAAGTGCAGCTCAGCATCTACTAGCATGTGTACACACTGCTGCTGCAGCGGGAATGGGATCCTGACTTCCCTGCTGCATCTCCCTTCTTCTCGAACATCAGATTCTCCCTTATTCGGAAATTCGGAAGAATACGCAATCTGGAATGCTTAGGATTTCAAACATCCTGGCTCAACCTGTATATAAGCATCAGTCTTGAGATTTCTAAATTTTGTAAGGTTATTCAGAGAAAGGTGAAACTCTGGAGAACTTTTGGAGAAGTGAAAATTCTAGGTCAAAATAGCCAAACCAGAAAAATTCTCCCATTTATCTCACTTTCTAAATCCGTGATTTTGACCTAGAATTTTCACCTATCTCTGAATAACCCTGTAAATGTGCATTTCAATATATGTTTGGTCACCCCTTCAGTTCAGAAATAAAACTTTCATTACATTTACATACATATAAGCAGTTATTGACAATATTGCACAGTCAAATAGCCAGAATTATAGCTAGTGATATATTATGTCTAGTATCACAATTGTTTTCTATAAAGGAAAAGAACATTCTATATGAAAACCTTCTTGCATCTCCCATTATAACTGTAACAAAAATCCAAATATATTATACTAAGGTCACATAGGGTTATTTTAACTGAACTACGTTATGCATGAGTTCATACCTTGAGGCACTCTTCCTGCTTTGCGAGGTCTTCACAGTCCCCTTTGTTCAGAAACGGTGATTTAAGAAGAAGTTCCATTTCAGCGATAGATTGCAGAAGACGAGCAATCTCAGCCAAGTAGGCAGAAGGCACATTGGCGGCATCGACTTTCATCCCCTCCATCATTGAACGAGTACTTTCTTCATGAACTGTTTGCTAATGTAAAGATAGAATAGATTTATTTTCATCCTAAACATAAAACATCCAATAATATAATCCTGTGATTTACCATATTTGCTTGTTGTATAAATCAGCAATCATGCAATATATTTTCACAGTATTGTATCTACTGACATATGTATTTTTTCTTAACCGATCCTTGACAAAGATTTTTTCCTTTGGTGTCGCACATTTGTGTTCTTTTCTAAGCATAATTGTTTGTTTTTTAGTTTATCCACGCATATTATATTGTTTTATTAAAAGCCAAACAGAGTTTTCTTGTAGTACCTTAAGTGCATGTATAACGCATTATTCAGTATCAATAAAATATAAAAAATGATTTTATTGTTATCATTTTTAATACGACTAATTCCTAATCCTACTTCCCAACCTCACATTAACAATATAACGCCGCTGTGTATGATGGAAAAAAATTAACCCCTTTTTGTGTAGTAAATAAACATACGATTACTTTTTCCAAAAAATTAAAATTAACCAATTTGGTTAAAAAAATGCAGTGGTAACTGCACTAAACAGTGATCAGATGATTAAAAATACTTTGCCTTTATTTGGGGATACTTATACAACCTCAATTACGAAAAAGTTTGGACACTATGGAAAACCCCCAAAAAGAGTCAATTGAAAATCCAATCCACCTTGTTCTATATTGATAACACATTATTTGATGCTTTACTTTGTGAATTTAATGTATGTTTAAAAATATACACTCATTTCAAAATCTGATGACTGCAACACACTCCACAAAAGTTGAGACAGAGGCAATGTCGGACTAATAGTGGTGTGACAAATTGAAATAAGAAGGTGATGTGAAACAGGTGAGGCAATCGTGTAATCATAGTATATAAAGGAGCCTCCAAAAACAGCCTAATCCATAAAGAGCAAGATGGGTCGAGGCTCACCAATCTGCCAACAGATGCGTCAGCGAACTATCCAACACGTTAAGAACATTCCCCAAAGACAAAATCGGTAGGAATTTGGGCATTTCTTCTTCAACAGTGTACAATATAATAAAAAGAGTAAAGAAATCTGGTAAAATATCGGTGCGTAAAAGACAAGGCCAAAAACGACTGAATGTGAGTGATCTCCAATCCCTCAGACATCACTGTCTCCAAACCCATCATGAGCCTGGAATGGATATCCTGACATGGACTCGAAAATACTTTGATAAACCTTTGTCAGTCAACACCATTCGCCGCTGCATCCACAGATGCAAGTTAAGGATTTACTATGCAAAGCAGAAGCCATACCTCACTGTCCAGAAGCACCGCCGACTTCTGTGAGCTCGGTTTTATCGGAGATGGCCAGTTGTGCAGTGGAATCATGTTTTGTGGTCCAGCTAGTCAACATTTCAAATAGTTTTTGGACAAAACAACCATCGTGTTCTCTGGTCCAAAGAGGACAAGGAGCATTCAAGCAGTTATCATTGTCAGCATAACAAGAAAAAAAGGGTCATCTGCGCTCATTTCTACATAATTCCTTGTGAAACAAAACACAGTCAGATTTTGCTTTACTTGAATGCCCATTGAAGTTTAAGCTCACCTGCCCCATCAAGGAACCTCTTGGTAAGGGGAGTACCTCATGAAACCATAAGCCGCTCCTCTGAGCAAGTACATACTCTTGCTGCTTCCCAGCCAAGAGGCAGAATGGTGGGTTTTATTTAAACACTCACCAAATACTCCCACTTTGGGGTTAAAAACAAAAACATGGAAAAAGGAACAGCTACAAAAATGACCTAACTGGTGTTACACCAAAATATACATACATAAAATCCTTCTTCCATGTTTTCGTTTTTAACCCAAAAGTGGGAGTATTTGCTGAGTGTTTAAATAAAACCCACCTTTCTGCCTCTTAGCTGAGAAGCAGCAAGAGAGTATGTAGTTGCACAGAGAAGCGGCTGGTTAATGGTTTCATTAATTACTCACCTTACCAAGAGGTGCCTTGATGGGGCAGGTGAGCTTAAACTTCAATGGCCATTCAAGTAAACCAAAACCTCTGTATTTTGTTGCATGTGGAATTGTATAGAAATGAGCACAGATGACACTTTTTTTCTTATGTTTTATACATGAACTGGGTTGTTACTTCTGGTCATTGCAGCAACCCTGGTGGGTATGGGTGCAACACCGCTTTTTCTGTATGTATGTTATCAGTGTTAGGTCCAAAAAATGGGCATCTGTCATGGTATGGGTGGATGTCAGTGCCGATGGCATGGGTAACTTGCACATCTGTGAGGGTACCATTAATGCAGAAAGATATGTACACATTTGGGAGCAATATATGCTGTCATCCACACATCATCTTTTCCAGGGACGTCCGTACATCTTTCAGCAGGAGCATGCCAAACCACATTCTGCCTGTAGAACAAGCTCATGTTGTGTATGCAGAGAGTGCAGGTGCTAGCATGGCCTGCCTGCGATCCAGACCTGTTTTCGATTGACAATGTGTGGAGCATTATGAAGAGCCAAATTAGTCAATGAAGGCCAGTACAAGACATGCATGATAGAAGAATGGGGGAAAATTCTGCTTGCAAAACTTAATTAACTGGTGTCTTTAGTGCCCAGACCCTTAGGAAGTGTTATTAAAATAAAAGGTGATGTTACAGTGGTAAACAGTCAACTGTCCCAACATTAAGACCCCTTAATAAGAAAATGTAGTTGAAGTATGGATGGTTTGGACCCCTGTTTCACCACTTCTATACTCCTCACAAGGTCATATGAAGAGTCATTGGAAAAGTACTTGAGTCTTATCAAAACTTTTAGAATTAGGGTTATTTTTAGAGCTAGGGTGATTTTTAGATTTTGAGATTTGTATTGCGAAATCAATACTAATATTCTAATTGATGGTACTCAGTGTTATTTCAGATTAATTGTCCCTGTTCCCTGGCTAAAAATCCACTTTCAGCACTTGATATTTTTTGGGAATTCAGCTTACTGATAAATTGGTATTGAATTACTGAAGCCTAAATTTCCACTGAAAAATATAGTTACAAGAGTCAATTAAGCTAAGGTTTCATCAGGAACTGGAATGCTGACATGCCTGAATTTATATCTCCTGACCTGAAAAATGACTGGATTGTGACAGAAGAAGCTGATGATTTCTGATTTGGTCGAATTACCTGGTGACCAAAATCAGCCTTTAAAATAAACGCCACCATTAAATGCACTAAAACACAAAATATAGTTGCAAATATATAGTTGTTATGGTTTCATTTTATATATTCTTTGGTAGATCTTATTGTATTCCTGTTAAAACCGTATATAAATATATAATTTGCAGAGCAAAGAGAATGCTAATGTTGCTAAACAAAAGAAAAGGTCTTAGCGCCTGAATTAAAATACTCCCTTGTTGTAGTTTTACTATGAAAACCCAACAGATTGCATTTTAAAATAGCATTTATAATTGTAATTCATTGAATGGCTACCCTGTGTGTTTCTGACGGGATAAACAAGTCTTTGGTGTGTTGTCTTGGACATTGATTGCTTATATTGAACATATGCAGTGTTCTTTTCTTCATTACTGCAAATAAGTCCAAGCAGCTGTTGATTTAACATACCTGTCTTGATGTATCCTCTTTTATTGGGCAGCGTTTGCAATACCGCAGGGCAGAACAAAATGTGCACATTTTACGGATTTTCAAACAAAATTGATTGCATTGCTCACTGGGAAGAAAACACTGCTTTGCTTCAGTTTGTATGTAAAACCTGAAACTGTATTTTCTTGTGTGGTTGGTAATGACCCAAAGCCATACTTTAATAACATAGTGTTTTTTAGTTTATTTCCCTAAGCCTCCAGGTAAACAAAATAATTACGTCTTAATACTGTACTGAGCTGCCTAGTATTTGCCATTGGGTACAAATGAAGAATGGACCTTTTACAGTACTTCTCCTGTTTAATGTGGTGTTGCTAAAATTTAATGGAAAAATCAAATTGTTCAGAATTACGGCTCTCTTACTAGTACAGACCTATAGAGACACTCTAGCCACAATGACCACTTAAGCTGAGGGTCGTTGACCTTTTCTGTTACAATTTTCTAAAGCAAAGGTCTTTCCTTCACCCTGAAGGCTTCCAATCAGTGGTACATGAGAAGAATGGAGTTGATTAGCTGTATGCACCAATTGTCCTAAGTGCTTCTCTTTAAGATACATTTCATTGGCTAGCTGGTCACCATATACAGGTTTATAGAGATTTAAAAAACCCTAGCTGAGGATATTTTATTGATAAAGATTTAGTTACTAATTTAGTTCCCTCGCCTGGGGCTCTCTGTAGAGCAAGGAGGCAGCTTGACTTTCTTGTAGTAATTAGTTTAATCGGATGAAAGCAGACTTTAGGTTGCTTTGGATATGGATCCCCTGGGTGGAGGTACATTGACGTTGTGGTGGGCTTGAGCATCTTGTGACCACAATTTGCTAGTAAATCAGCATAATTATTACTATATCCTCAGCTAAATGTTTAAACATATCTAATACAAATAAGTGAAGCATGTAGTACATTTTCTACTCCAATTTAAATCCTATGTGCATCATATATCTGTTTTTCACTAGTATATACCTGGCTGCTTTTTGTTTTTGTTTGTCATTTCATTGTTTCTATTCACTATACTGAGTAGGGTCTAGAATACATAGGGACTACTGTTATGCTATTATATTTTTAAATTCCTTTTAATACTTTCACTGTGGATGATGTGTGGGGGACGTCCTCGGGTCACAGTCTGACCTTTCCAGCGAGGCCTCTCTTCAACTCCTTAGGTGGCAGGCCATTCCAATGATACCACAAATGACCAGGTTACTTGTAATAAATATAAAAATATATAATTTTTATTAATGCAACACTATTGTTCACTTTTCAATTATGTGAACAATGATACTGCACTAAAACATTGTTTTTTTTCAGTTTTCGCTAAAACCATGTATTTTCTGAGTAAAATACAGTAATGGGTTCACATTTCTATTTTTATTAACAAGCGTACCATATAGAATATTTAACTACAAAGGCTTGGATGATAAAATGTGAAAAAATATTTTTACACGCAGTAGATGATTGAAATGTTATTGGACATTCACAATTTTTTAAACTTAGGTTTTAGCATTCTGACAGGACATGACGGATACATAATACAAAAAAAAATTGTAAATGGATTACAGGATGTGCCAACATTTTCAACATAACAGACATGACAGCCATTGTGTGGACATTATTTGAAAGGCTTCGCAGAAGCACAGAACTCAAAATAAAATGTATATGTAGTAGCATTTTTAACCAGCAGAAGGACCTGCTTTCAAAAAGTGCTTACCTACCATGAACTTATACAGTGTGACACCTCTGTACTTACTACTTACTATGTGGATAATGTACAATCAGTTTCCATGAAACCATGGAGTAAGTCTAGTGTTTTTATTGAAAATCACGTGGTAGTACAAGGTTAAGAACTAATGTGTTCAGAAAAACAAAGCTGAATTGGCAAAGATAAGTCATTCAGTGCACCAGTGTGATGGATCTGAATGAGATATTAAATGTATCAATTACAAAATATTTCCATACGTAATTTTTTTTTCAGATTCCATCATTTTGTTCAGAGTGTTTTTCTTTGGGAAGCATATGGCTGCATAGGATCTAAAATGCTGGGAGTTTTCAAGTGGATGGATCTGTGGAATAATACTTTTTTTTTTAGTTTACCTTTGATGATGTTATCTTAATTTTGTGTTCTTAATTTGTGGCTGATTTTATTTTCTAAAAATCCTGCCTTTTTCAATAGAATTTTAACCTGTGACCCCCCTCCTTTCCCCACCCCCCATTTCAAAGGCCTCTGATGCCTAACACTTAACTGAACTCATCTCCTCTTCACACAGGGAAAAACACAGAGCAGGATCCATTCACACACTCAGCAGTCCCACCCAGAACCGGCCTCTATTTTCAGACATCCTTTCCAGCTGTCTACACTTCTTTCTCTAATTACTCTTACTAATCCCAGGCTTCTAAGGCTAGGGTCAGATGAGCGCATTTTGTACGGACTGTGCGTCCGTGCAGTATGGACATACTTACTGACTGACAACAAGGTAGTGGCCACACAGTCCATTTTTTTCACTGACGTATTTTTTGACTGATGTAGCAGGGAAAATAAATTACAATGAAAAAACATTCTGTCTGTCAAAAATGCTGGACGTATAAATGCAGTCCGTCTGACCATGCTCCACCACTCACACACAAAGCTATGCGGACGTTGTGGACGTGGCGCACTCTGCATGTCCGTTCTAACAGTATTACGCTCTTGCCTAACCTGCGTCCGTTTGCAGCATCCGTCAGCCCCCGCACTTCTGTGCGGACGTACTTCATGTGTGGGGCTCCATTTAACACAATCGTATGCTATCACGGATGTACTTATGTGCGGGAAACACGGACGTTAACACTATGTTAGTCTGACCCCAGCCTAACTCCCAAGCATACATCAATTACTCTCACCTTGCAGTCCTCTCTTCCTGTTTCCAACCCCAACCCTTCTAGATTGTGAGTTGCTATGGGAATAGGGCCCCCATCTCCTCTGTACTGTTTGTCAAATGTTGTTCAATGTATTGTAACCATGTCTATACTGTGCCTATTGTACAGCGCTGCGGAATATGCCAGCGCTTTATAAAGAATAATATCTTAATGTGGTCATGATTAAAAAAACTTGTTTTTTGCCTAGAGTATAGTTTTAAAATGGAACTTGCATTTTTATCAAATTTGTTCACAGACAGTAAACATCACAAAATTAAAAGAAAATATCAAGCTGCTTTCTTCATTCTAGATACAATGACTCATCATAAGTTGCTTTTTCAGCAAGTTTAATGTGCAGCGATTACAATCTTTTGAACTGTACTATAGGTGAGTAATGTAATGTCATTTTGAATTTACAGTGAATCTATATGCACAATTTCCCTAGCTGTTTTGAAGAGATGGAATTTATCAGTACTTATGGGCTATATTATATACAAATGAGGAGTTTCATAACTTAGCATGGTAATGAATTTCTTTATTACATTTCTGAATTCTCTGGATAATAGATCTTCCTTGGTAACATATATTATATAGATGCATCATTTCTCACTTTCTCATCACACTAGGAAACTTTAATAAAAAATATGCATTTTGAAGGCAGAAATGACTTTACTTTTCTGTCTTGCCTTTACATATTTTTTTTGCCCGCAAGAGATGACACAGGCAGTTGGTACTCAAATGTTTACGTGGTATTGTATTGTGTATTTATTTTTCTCACACCAGTGTTAATTGCAATTGTAAAACTAACCTCAATACATATTATCTTACAGAGTGTTACCTTTAAGTTGCTCACATCTGGACAATCATTTTTACACAGGTTTACATAAATTATCTACTATATTGCTTTAGATTGGCTATTAAATGAACATTTATTCATTCATGTTTATAAATGTTGCAAGTAGTAGAACTAAAGATACATGCTTGACTTGTGTCACGTTATGGTGTACGTGGGTGAGGGTATGAGCCCAATATGCAGAGACAGAACAGGCAGAGACACTTGAATAGAGTCCAAATGGGGGTGTACCAGCTGGGTGGAGTAGAGTTAACATTACTGCTCTATAACCATGGAGACTGTGGAGACACAGGTTCAAATCCCAGCAAGAGCACTTCTCCAGTAAGGCTGGACGTCCACTGGATCCGTATTCGTGCGACAACGACATCACACAAAGTCGTCCGTGTCGTCAGACCAATCCAAAAACACTGTTGTGAATATACCATGGTCCATTGCATCAGACTTCCAGCGACTTTTGAAGTCTTCTGCAGACTAGTGATCAGACCAAAAATTTTGGAAATATCACACAAGCAACTCAGACAGCCAGACGATCAGGGAAGAAGATGGATGCTGAGAAGTTGATTAGGGGAGTTAAAAACACTATTATATTAAAAAATTTTGACATTTAAATGTATATTTTGTGTATGGGAGATGGGTGGGACTAGTCATGTTAGGGTAGGGTACAGGGTGAATGAATTTTAGGTCCTTTTTCAGCTGCGCAAAGGGATTCAAATTCACACACCGAACTAGCTCATCCAGACCTGCGCCTAACTTCTCCTCGCATCACCTCTACCCGTGATAGACTCCAGGATTTCTCACGCGTAACCCCCATCTCTGGAACGCTCTCCCCTGTACTATCAGACTCGGCTAGTTTCCCTTCCTTCAAACGCTCCCTTAAGGCTGGGGTCAGACCAGCGCACTTTTAACGTGCGGTCTGGTGCACATAATTACGGCCGCACTAGCAGCAAATGACGGGCAATGACGGCCAATATACGAAGTACGGTCGCATGAAAGTCCGGCCGCGCAACGCAAGTGGAAAACGAACGCATTTTTTCGAGAACGCCGAACCGCTAGTACGGACGTACAGAGTGCGCAGCTGCGGCATAGCGGCATGTTTGCGTGATTAGGAGATGTCAGACACTGCTAATGTCCAGCCTACATAACGTCCAGACACAAAAAGAGTTTTATTGACGATCCGAAAAAATCACGCACGAAAAATGCGCATCGTATGACCGTTTTCGCTCACTCCGTGAAAAAATACGTCAATTCGTTCGGACGCACTTTTTTACGTTCGCATGTAAAAATGCTTTCGTTTGACCCTAGCCTAATACATTCCTATTTAGGGAAGCCTAGCACCCGACTCACTGACACAACCAGTCCATCACTCCCTCCAGTACATCCCTTTCACCTTGCAGTCCTCTCCTCTTAATTTAAAAGAAATGTAATTTATAGGTAGTGGGCAGTATTACAAAGTTGGTGTAAACTTAACAAGAGCTGTTGTAAACTTAACCCCATAGACTATAATGGCTCTGGTAAGTTTACAACAGCTCTGGTTAAGTTAGCACCAGCTTTGTAATATTGCCCACTACCTATAAATTACATCTCTATTTTTGGTAACAATTCCTAAATATTATTCCATTCCTAATTCAATATTGTATTAATAAACTGGTGTTCAAACTAGAATACCACTGTTGCCAGGTAAGCCTATTTCTGGCAAAGATATCCAGCGTTCGGAATTGCTTTGGAAAAAATCATTACAAGTTAAAAATGGATAATTCTCCACAAACCGTAAAGTAGTCAGTAATGACTGCATTGTCACTTCACTTGTTACTCTAAAAGGGCAGGTGAAATTGCAGAGTATGAATATTTCAGATATTTTAACCTAGAAATTCACCATCAACACACCCCAAAACACCCCAAAACACTACAATAAACAGGTTAACCTAGTGGGAACAAGTGGGTTAGTGAGATTGTGAATTTATTTGGAAAATGAGTAAAAGGATAGAAAATAAAAGACAATGTTGAGTTTTAGCTGTTGACAATAGTTTATAAATTTGGATTTTAAAATTGAGATTAGAATGAGATTTGTTTTAGTGTTGATTTAGTAGCTTGGACAGGTAGCTAAAATAGACAAATTGAATAGTACTTTTAAATATTAGTGGTTAACCCCTTCACTGCCGAGATCAAGATAACTCTGGACTTCAAAAGGCACCGTCAGGTACCGATATCGAGTTAGTCAATCTGCAACTCTAAAGGACAAAAGCAAATTAAATTTGTTTGCTTTTGGGTTGCAGAAGGTGCCCCAAAGTTTTTGCCCTGTGGACATAATGCCCGATGGTGCTAAAACTGTTTAAAATTGGCTGAAGAATGCCCTAACATATCGAGCTTTCAACAGCCGATGCAGGCAACCATTAACGGCAGCTGAAACTAGTGTAACTCCATTTGGCCAGTAGAAGGCGCCACCTGCCTGCCAAATAGGTTATTACAGTAAGCAGTGGCGTAGCGTGGGTTGTCAGCGCCCGGGGCAAGGCAAGAATTGTGCGCCCCCCCAACCTGTGGACACGGTAACACGGCATGATTCCCTTCCACCAGTAGAGTATTGACCCCGTTACCCCACAAGCACATGTATTGTATATTAACAAAATACTGATATAATAGAAAAATGAAACACACAAATGCCCCCCCTCGCTACACCACTGCTACCAGTCACCCTGTCCCAGTATACCCTAGCATAGTTCCACTCTCATGCTATACCCAGTCACTCTCAGTACCCCCACTTTCTCTCAATACCCCCACTCTCTTCCAGTACCCCCAGTCAGTCGCTCTCTCCCAGTACCCCAGTCACTCTTACTCTTTCTCCAAGTACCCCCACTTTCTCCCAGTACCCCCAGTCGCACTCTCTATCCAAGTATCCCCAGTCACTCTCTCCCAGTATCCCCAGTCACCCTCTCCCTGTACCCCCAGTACCCCCTCACTGTGTGGTGGTCACGCTGCTTGCTCTGGTGTCATGCTGTGTCGCCTACCTGCGTGGAGTTGCTGGTGTCCCGGGGGGGCTGTCAGGGGGGCTTAGTGGAGACCGGATTTTAAATGTGTGGCAGGGCGGGCGCCTCCCTCCCTCTTTCCTGTTCAGCGGCTGCAAGTCTGCCAGTGGTGGGGGGGCTGGAACAGGGCTTCAAGGGGGGCTGACAAGCATGGTACAGGGTGTTTCGTCAAATAATGCTGTGCTGCTTCACATGACTCATATCTGCGTTAAGGAGGAGTCAGGACAGGACCAGAATTTTGTGTCCTGGTCCTCCCTTCTGTATGCTGAGTGCAGAGTGCTAAGTTACCGCCTGCATGGCAAAAGAGGTGGACACCTTGCTGATCCCTGCTGGAAAATATTAGTGGTTCAAATTTATTTTGAAATTTTGCGCCCCCTATGAAAATTGCACCCGGTGTCGACCGCCCCCGAGGCACCCCCCATGCTACGCCACTGACAGTAAGGAATGCACTGGGAATATTCACAAATATTTCCTACTGTATAATTAATTAAAAAAGATTTCTCAAAAATCCACTGGTTCCTGAAAAATCACTTCGTAGTGAAGGGGTAAATAAAAGAGACGCACCAGGCTAAAATGTCAGGGCTGATTAATTAATTACTATCCCCCCTGGTCACCAGCCTGGTTTTATCACCATCACATTCTGTTATTAACTGAGGGCCATATTACATAGTTGGTGCTAACTTAACCAGAGTGGTTGTAAACTTCCCAGAGCCATTATAGCCTATGGAGGTTTTACGTTTACAACAGCTCTGGTTAAGTTAGTACCAACATTGTAATACTGCCCTGAGTGTTTAAACGCATCTCCATTCGATTGCTGTGGTCTTCTATGACACTCTGGTACCTGCTACAGAAGGCGGTTCTTTGCCACCTCCTGACTACCAGCCAATAAGGTGTCTTGAGGATACTGTGGGTTGATCAACTAAATTAATTAACCTACTCCCAACAGGTGTTCAAGCATCAACTGATTGAAGGAAAGCTCTCCATTTTAAAGTAATGTCAGTGTGCACAGACAGCCAGGGGGTGTAGGGAGGACACTAATCATACTACAACCATTTAAAACCACTTACCGTAAGTCAGGGCTCACAAACTCAGACCCCCCAGATGTTTCTGAACTACAACTCCCATGATGATCCCCTAGACATCTATTGAATGATTTCTGGAAATTGTAGGCATTGACATCTGGGGGCCATGAGCTTAACAGCCCTGACTTAAGTGGTTCTGGTGGCTAGGATGTCACATTAAAAATAAGAGCATCGGGGCCACTATCAGGGCATTGTTGCCATTGCTGGAATCAGAGGCCCGGGGACTTCAAATTAGTAAAATGACTCCCTCTTCAATGCCAGCAGGTCACATGCATCGCACAGGACACAGGATCAGCGTTCTGAGCAGGGTCGTATTTAGATCTCAGGAGCCTGTAGGCACAGAAATCTGGACCCCCCAAAAAAATGTGCCAAAACTACATTTTCATTTTCTGTTTAGGGGGAAACTAAAAACAACAAAAAAAAATTACTAAAAAATAAACATTTTAAAAAAAACTGTAAAAAAGTTTCTCTCTGTGCGCATATCAAAAGAAGGGGTGGAACCTTTTGCGTTAAAATAATGCAAAAATGGAGAGACGTGTTGGGGCTTGGGTTAAGCTAATGTCAGACAAGCGCACTGATCACGTCTGTGTTGTCGCACATTTGTACGTCCGTTATAGCATATAATTATGACCAATGGAGCCCCACACACAAAGTACGTCTGCACCGAACTGCGGATGCACAACGGATTCAAGTTATGCAAGAACATAAATCCGCTAGAATGGACGCACAGAGTGCGCTGTGTCCGCAACGTCCACATAGCTTTGTGTGTAAGTGATGGAACGAAGTCAGACGGACTGCATTTTTGACGTCCAGCATTTTGACGGACAAAATGCTTTTCATATTAATTTATTTTCCCTTCTGCATCAGTCAAAAAAAACGTCAGTCACAAAAACAGACTGTGTGGCCACTACCTTGTTGTCAGCCAGAAAGTACGTCTGTTGTGCACGGACGCACAGTCCACACAGAATGCGCTCGTCTGACCCTAGCCTTAACCTTAAAAAAAGCACAAATAGAAATAAATTTTAGGATTAGGTTACTAAGTCTAACCCCAATTCTAACCGTAGCTAGGGAAAATGATGCTCCATTTCAGACCGGACAAACCAAAATGCTGGCCATCAAAATACGGCTGCGGCTGAGGGTCGTTTTCAATATATGACATTTTTATCACTTCATTTTTTGATGCTGCTTTATTTTCAGTAAATTTTGAGTAGGATATCAAAACTTGCTGTGCTTTGGAACGAATAAAGGGGGTTTAATTTCTTGGTTGGTTGTTTTTTTTTTACATTTTACATGGTCTTGTATGTTATCATTAGAAAAGCCAGACTCTGACTTGTCCAATGACACTTAATTCAAACTTGTGTGGTGTAAAAAATAAATAAAAAATAGAGTTACAGGGGTAAAAAAAAAAAAACCTGCTCTCCTCGCAGCAGATCTGGTGTTTTAGATGAACCAATGTATAATAAAGCACTGCGGCATCACCTCCTCATTTTGCTCCCAGCGTGGGAGTAGTTGAGTTAGCATACTAGCACAGTTTGCTTTATATGTAAAAGCATACAGTGGCAAGAAAAGGTATGTGAACCCTTTGGGATTACGTGGAGTTTTGCATGAATTGGTCATAAAATTTGCTCTGATCTTCATCTAAGTCACAACAATTTGAAAAACACAGTCTGTTTAAAATAATACAACACAAACATTATATGTTTTCATGTTTTTATTGAACAGAACATGTAAACATTCACAGTGCAGGGTGGAAAAAGTATGTGAACCTTTGGACTTAATAACTGGTTGACCCTCCTTTGGCAGCAATAACCTCAACCAAACGTTTCCTGTAGTTACAGATCAGACCTGCGCAACGATCTGGAGTAATTTTGGACCACTCCTCTTCACAAAACTGTTTCAGTGTATTAATATTCTTGGGATGTCTGGTGTGAATCGCTCTCTTAAGGTCATGCCACAGCATTTCAATCGGGTTGAGGTCAGGACTCTGACTGGGCCACTCCAGAAGGCGTATTTTGTTTTGTTGAAGCCATTCTTTTGTTGAATTACTTGTATGCTTTGGGTCATTGTCCTGTTGCATCACCCATCCTCTGTGGAGCTTCAGTTGGCGGACAGATGGTCTTACTTTTTTCTGCAAATTGTCTTGATAAACTCTGGAATTCATTTTTTTCATCAATGACAACAATCCGTCCAGGCCCTGAGGCAGCAAAGCAGCCCCAAACCATGATGCTCCCTCCGCCATGTTTTACAGTGGGGATGAGGTTTTGATGTTGGTGTGCTGTGCCTTTTTTTCTCCACACATAGTGTTGTGTGTTTTTTCCAAACAACTCAATTTTGGTTTCTTCTGTCCACATAATATTTTGCCAGTAGTGCGGTTGCACATCCAGGTGCTCTTTTGCAAACTTCAAATGTGCTGTAATATTCTTTTTGGACAGCAATGGCTTCCTCCGTGGTGTCCTCCCATGTACTCCATTCTTGTTTAATGTTTTTCTTATTGTAGATGTGTCATCAAAACTGTTAGCATGTGCCAGGGATTTCTGTAAGTCTTTAGCTGACACTCTAGGATTCTTCTTTACCTCATTAAGCATTCTGCGCTGTGATCTTGCAGTCATCTTTACAGGACGACCATGCCTAGGGAGAGTAGCAACATTGCTGAACTTTCTCCATTTGTAGACAGTCTGTCTTACCGTGGACACATGAACATCAAGGCTTTGAGATACTTTAATAACCCTTTCCAGCTTCATGCAAGTCAACAATTCTTGATCGTAGGTCTTCTGAGAGCTCTTTTCTGCGAGGCATGGTTCACATCAGGCAGTGCTTCTTAAAAACCAGTAAACCCAAAACTGGTGTATGTTTTTAAAGGGCAGGACAGCTTTCAGCAACACATCCAATAATATCACACTGATTGGACTCAAGGTTGGCTCACTCCTGGCTCCAATTAGCTCTTGGAGAAGTCATTAGGCTAGGGGTTCACATACTTTTTCCACGCTGCACTGTGAATGTTTACAGGTTACGTTCAATAAACAAATGAAAACATATAATGTTTGTGTTGTATTATTTTAAGCAGACGGTGTTTTTCAAATTGTTGCGACTTAGATGAAGATCAGAGCACATTTTATGACCAATTCATGCAAAACTCCACGTAATCCCAAAGGGTTCACATACTTTTTCTTGCCACTGTATGCTTTTACATATAAAGCAAGCTGTGCCACTGTATATTGCCTCTGCCTTAGAACAGAGAATAAAGCAAATTTTGCATTTCATTTTTTCAATATTTTATTTTTACACATTACGCGGTAGACATGTGCATGGCGGTATTTTTCATTTTGGATCATTCCCGATCTTTCCGGTCCGTGGGGTTTCGTTTTGGATCGTTAGCGATTCATTCTTTTGGACTGACTCGAAATTTCGGATCGATTAGTTTCCATTTTATAATGATTAAAAACAAAGAGTGTAAAGAAAAAAATAAAATATACAGGGGACCCTCTGAGATGCCCCCATTAACCCTTTGCTTGGGACATATGCTGTGCCCTGTGAGATTCCCAATGCCCATTAACACTTTGCTTGAGACAACCGCTTTTCCATGTGAGTTGCCCAATGCCCATTAACCCTTTGCTTGGGAAATGCACTGTGCCGTGTGAGATGCCCAATGCCCATTAAACCTTTGCTGGGACATACGCTGTGCCCTGTGAGATGCCCAATGCCCATTAACCCTTTGCTTGGGACATATGCTGTGCCCTGTGAGATTCCCAATTCCCATTAACCATTTTCTTGAGACAAATGCTGTGCCCTGTGAGATGCCCAATGCACATTAACCCTTTACTGGGACATACGCTGTGCCCTGTGAGATGCCCATTAACCCTTTGCTGGGACATGCGCTGTGCCCTGTGAGATGCCCATTAACCCTCTGCTGGGACATACGTTTTGCCCTGTGAGATGCCCAATGCCCATTAACCCATTGCTTTGTCTTGAATTGCATAAAAAAAATAGTTTCAAATCATTTTGATTCGTTCTTTCGGACTGATTCAAAATTTTGGACGGTCGAGTATCATTTTTGGAAATGCATCCGAAAATGAAAAATGGTGGATTTTCGGACAAATTTGAACACAACAAAACTCACATGTCTATTACGTGGTCATGTTTGGTATCATTGGCAAGGCCAGACACTGACCTGTAGCCACATGCCTATTGTGTCTCATTATAAACCCGGCCCTGGAGTCAAACTGCAGAGCTTCCTGGGCCCTGCAGGAGGAAGCTCTGCCTCAGCCCGCCTGCTAGCGTATCACGTCTATAGGCAGGGGAAGGCAGGGAAAGAGGGGAGAGTAATCTCCACAGAGCTTAATCTCCTTAAGGGAGAATGCAGGAGAAGGGAGGGGGAATCAGAATGACAGAGGGCCACCCTTTAATTAACCCCTTCATCCCTGCACTGCGGTCTGCAGAGCTCACTAGGTTTGACATGGACTGTGAGCCATCCCTCCTGTCTTTAACCCACTCCTTCCCTGCACTGCACTCCGAATCTTTAAAAAAAAAAAAAGGAATACACCCAACTTTACATTTATTTGAAATTACACTTACAGTAAATGCTTTATTTTTCCCCCACAACTAGGTTTTGGAATTACAAAATCACCCAACATCAAAAAAAATTGTCCCCAGTCATCTTGCACGAAATATGGAACTCTGTTATACACTCACACTGAATGTTACTGTGAGTTTTGTTGCTGTGAAGCTCTGTGATTCGCTTGTACACACTGCACATTACTGTGAGTTTTATTGCTGTGGAGTTCTGTTATACAGTAATGTGCGGCGTGTAGGAGTGTGAGTTTTTTGCTGTGGAGCTCTGAGATACACTCTCTAGCACTAAATATAGTTTGCGTAATAAACCCCTCTTTGCAGGCAGGGCAGGATCTACATCTTAGGAGCCTGTAGGCCCAAAATTTGGGTTTTCCCCTTAAGCCGGGTCCCATCCGCCCGGTGGGCGTTCCTCGAGTAGGGGGTACTGTCAGCCCTCGGAGGCTGGCGCACCTCCGGCGTTCCTCCCGGCGGTCTCGGGGACTGTGTACTCCCCGCAGCTCCTCCGCGCGTCCCGCCGGTCCCAACGGCTTTAGAAGAGGGTCGGCGGCGCGCTGCGCGTGACGTCATCACGCCTCCAACGTGGGTTCCCCTGCACCATGTGACCCTGGTAACCTATCAGATTGCAGGGCGCCTTATTTAAAAGTGCTTTTTCCTTTTTGCATTGCCCTTTCGTGGTTTTGCTTGTGTTTACCTATATACTTGCTGCTCTTTACATTTGACTGACTTTCTGTGTATGACCTGGCTTTTGGATTTCGACTTGTGTACCTCTCTACTCCTTTGACTTGGCTTTTGTATTTTTGACCTTGTATACTGCGTATGCCTTCCACGTACAGTTGTGTTCAAAATTATTCAACCCCCAATGCTGTAAAGGGTTTTAGGGAATTTAGTGTACATTTGTAATTGTATTCAGAATGAAATCCTACAAGGACTTTTTAAAGAACCATATGCAACTAAAATGACATCAATTGGTTATGTAATACAGTAGTAAATGTTTCTTTTGTGAATTCTTCATTGACACAATTATTCAACCCCTTAAAAGACTACCACTCTGAAGAACAGAGGTTCATTCAAGGGTTTTCAATCAGGTATTGAAAACACCTGTGGATGTCACGGAGCAGCAATAAAGCATAATAAGCAACAATTAGGCAGCTTTAAAATGACTGTGATACTCAGCTCCTTCTAGACATTTACTGGTGTGGTTACAAACATGGTGAAGTCAAGAGCATGGTCCAGGAAGAAAAGAGAAGAGGTGATTACTCTTCACAGGAAGGGCAATGGCTATAAGAAGATTGCTAAGATGTTAAACATACCAAGAGAGACCATAGGAAGCATCATTCGCAAATTCAAGGCAAAGGGCACTGTTGAAACGCTACCTGGTCGTGGCAGAAAGAAGATGCTGACTTCGACTGCTGTGCGCTACCTGAAGCGTAGAGTGGAGAAAAGTCCCCGTGTGACTGCTGAGGAACTGAGAAAAGATTTGTCAGATGTGGGTACTGAAGTTTCAGCTCAGACAATACGGCGCACACTGCGTAATGAAGGCCTCCATGCCAGCACTCCCAGGCGCACCCCCTTGCTGTCTACAAAGAATAAGAAGAGTCGACTGCAGTATGCCAAAAGTCATGTGGACAAACCACAGAAGTTTTGGGATAGTGTTCTGTGGACTGATGAAACAAAATTAGAACTGTTTGGGCCCATGGATCAACGCTATGTTTGGAGGAGGAAGAACAAGGCCTATGAAGAAAAGAAACCCTTGCCTACTGTGAAGCATGGCGGGGGGTCAATCATGCTTTGGGGCTGTTTTGCTTCTGCAGGTACAGGGAAGCTTCAGCGTGTGCAAGGTACCATGAATTCTCTTCAGTACCAGGAGATATTGGATGACAATGTGATGCAGTCCGTCACAAACCTGAGGCTTGGGAGACGTTGGACCTTTCAACAGGACAATAATCCCAAGCATACCTCCAAGTCCACTAGAGCATGGTTGCAGATTAAAGGCTAGAACATTTTGGAGTGGCCATCGCAGTCACCTGACTTAAATCCGATTGAGAACCTCTGGTGGGACTTAAAGAAAGCAGTTGCAGTGCGCAAGCCTAAGAATGTGACTGAACTGGAGGCTTTTGCCCATGACGAATGGGCGAAGATACCCGTAGATCGCTGCAAGACACTTGTGTCAAGCTATGCTTCACGTTTAAAAGCTGTTATAACTGTAAAAGGATGTTGTACTAAGTACTAAGATTGAATGTCACTTGGGGGTTGAATAAAACTGATAATGATGTGAGCACAGAAAAGACATTTGTGGTTATTTCATTATAAATGTTATGTTATATTTGTCTGACCTACACGTGCCTCTTTGATTTAATTGTAAGCAAGATGACTGAATGATCAAAATCAATGTCAAACTGGCCAAAACACTCAATTTCAGTGGGGGTTGAATAATTTTGAACACAACTGTAGGATTGTGTTTTACTCCTCTTGTTTCCCGTACTTTCCTGTCTCCACACCAGCCACCCTAAGGACTGGTTTCTATCCTCCTTGCCGACTTCCCTGCCTTATAGGTTCACCTTTCGCTACTGCGTAACCCAGCCACCTCAAGGACTGCTATCGCATTTGTTTAGTGTCTCCTGTTTATTCATAGGGCTGACCGTATCTACCCTCGTATACGTGTGTCTGCCTGACACCAGGCTTGTAGTGCTTTACAGTCCTCCTCAGCTGCCAAAGCATCTAGTGCAGCCTCCATGTCCACAGCTGCTCCTGCCGTAGCCTCACCAACATACATGGAGGAGTCAGCTGAATTATTTGGCTACAATGACAGTGACATGCTGCTTGAGGATGCGCAGCAACTACAGTGCTCTGATTCAAACTCTGAGGTTAAGGAAGGGAGTATAATCAACCTAGAGGAAGGGGATGCCAGTGATACACAAATAACTGGCACTCATGTTGCCCCAGCAGCTGCAGCATACTGCCAAGTTGGCTCCAGTGACGAGGAGATAGGGGGTGATGATGATGAGGAGGTCACTGACTCCAACTGGGTGCCTGATCGAACAGAGGAGTCAAGTGAGGAGGAGGCACAACAAACACGAAGCACAATGTCCTCTATGAGCAACCGTAGCCAGTCCAAGGCATCAGAAGTCACAGCTGCTCAGGTGCAGAGCACTGTTGTCTCAAAGCACATGTACAGGAAGCCTGCTGTCTGGGAGTTCTTTAAGAAATGTGCAGCAGACCGCACCGTTGCTATTTGTAATCTATGTCAGATGAGGATCAAGCATGGGAAAGACATCCCACGCTTGGGTACCACGTGCTTGAGGCGACATATGACCACTTGCCACACATCCCGTTTGCACAACACTTTGCATAGGTCCTCCTCCTCATCATCTGTCTCTACCCCCACTATATGTCCTGCCATGTCATTGCCTACAGCCTCCACTGACAGGGATGATGCTACAGTAATGGGTGTACCAGGTCCTTCTTCAGAATGTGACAGCATCCCATCAGCTGAAGATTTACACAGTCAGATTATGTTGCCCCAGCTGCTGCAGCGTAAGAAAGAAATATAGTCCCAACCAGCCCCAAGCACAGCGTCTAGATTTATTTATTTATTTATTTATTTATAAAGGATTTTACCAGGAAGGATACATTGAGATTTCTCTCGTTTTCAAGTATGTCCTGGGTTCAAGAACATTGAATTGTTACAAAAATACAAAGTTACAGTTACAAGTACTTATACAGCACCAACAAATTCATAGCGCTTTACAATGGAGAAGCACAAACAGCAGACTTAGGCTAGGTCAGATGGGCAGTCGGAACGCGCTGCAATAAATCACGGCGGCAGTAGCAGCACATAACGGCCATGAGGCCAATATACGCAGTAACGGGCGTACAAAGTGCGCCGACACCACGCAACCAGCAAATGAACGCATTTTTATCAGAACGTGAAACCGCTGCTACTGACGTACAGAGTGCCGGCGGCCGCATAGCGGCGTGTGTGCGTGATTAGGACACGTCAGACGCTGCTAGTGTGCGGCCAACATAACGTTCAAAACAGCCGGATTTCCTAGACTTCTTTTTACCCCACCGTCATGAAATACGTCCAGAATTGCGCATCGTCTGACCACTTAAGCGTATTCCGTGAAAAAATGCGTGCGCAAGCATCGACGTACATTTTTACGGTGGCTGCAGAAAATGCGCTCATCTGTCCCTAGCCTTACATGATACAAGATAAAATAAAACCCTGGTCGTTGGATAACTGTCCAGGTTATATCACTTTAAACCAAAAGCTCAGGCAGACATCCCATGAGCTTAAACAAATGGGAGCAGAAAGAAGGTGATGCCAGTTTAGCAAAATTACTCGCATTCACGGCACACTGGGTAACTATGCTTGCAGCTGGGAGGGATTCAGGACGGGGCTCTGTGCTGGAGCTTGTTCCTCCACCACGCCTCCAGAAAGCTGCTTGTATGAGGTCTGTCTCCTCCACCACCTCTTCCTCTTCCTCCTTCTCTGTCTCTGGTGAAGTGGCAGTTAAACCGACGTGTGGCAGGGGCTACGCAATGGCTCAAGCAAAAAGATGCCATACTGTGCTTGAGTTGGTTTGTTTAGGGGACAGGAGCCTCACCGGTCCAGAAATTCTGTCAGCTCTGCAGGGGCAGGTGCAGAGATGGTTAACACCACGCCAGCTTCAGCTAGGAATGGTCGTCTGTGATAATGGCAGCAACCTTCTCTCAGCCCTAGGCCTGGGTAAGTTGACGCATGTACCATGCCTAGCACACGTCCTGAATCTGGTGGTACAGCGTTTCCTAACCAGGTACTCAGGGCTGGCACAGCTTCTCAGCCAGGCCAAAAAAGTCTGCAGCCACTTCAGATGGTCATTCCCAGCAAGTGTTTGCCTGGCAGAATTCCACCTTCCCACAAACAGTCTGATCTGTGACATGCCCACCAGGTGGAACTCGACATTAGCAATGCTGCAGCGTCTGCACAAGCAGCAGAGGGCCATCAATGAGTACGTGTGTGAGTATGGCACAAGGACAGGTTCAGGTCAACTTGTTTTTTTTCCCCTGCAGTGGCTGATGATCAAGGATGCATGCACTGTGCTGTCACCATTTGAGGAGGCAACGAGGATGGTGAGCAGGGAGAGTGCATGCATCAGTGACACAAATCCTTTTGTGTTCCTGCTAGAGCGCACTCTGCGGGAATTATAGATGTGGCACTAGAGGTAGAGCAGCAGAAGGAAGAGGAGGCCTTCCCTAGCTCTCAAGGCCCCAGTCTTTCTGTAGACAGCATTTCTGCGGGTCCTCAGATCAGACAGGAGGAGGAGGAATATTTAAGTAGTGGGGGCATTGACGGTGGGGATTCCTCAAGGGAGGGTTTTGTGTGCCCAGAAACCCAAGGACTAGTATTTGGCTGGGAGGAGGAAGTGATGATGGGGTCATCCTCATTGACCAGGAAGACTCGGAAGCTAATGCCACCTCCAACCTATGCTGCATGGGCTCCCTTCTCCTGCAAAGCCTGCTAAAGGACCCCAGGATTCGTGCTATCAAGGAGAAGGATCATTACTGGTTGGCAAGCCTTCTTGATCCACGATACATGATACAGGGTAAAGTTGCAGAGCTCATCCTGCCCGCACAGAGGGAGCACAGGATGAAATAATTTGAGGACGCTCTAAAGTGACACTTGGTAACCTACCAGTGCCTGGAAAGGTGTTACACAAGTGATGACACACGTGCTTCTGAGGCTGCGGATGATCAGAGGAAGAGTGTTGAAGGCCGGGGCCGCTTGACTAATGACTTTTTAAATTTTTTTAGTCCACGACGCCAAGGGACGTCAAACGTAGGCACCCATTGACAGCGTCTTCACCGTATGATGCAGGACTACCTACGGGCAAGGGCAGACCTGGATACCTTTACAGCAGATGATCCACTGGCTTACTGGGTGTTGAGATTGAATCACTGGCCAGAATTTAGCCAATATGCTATGCAGCTACTAGGCTGCCCTTCATCCAGCGTGCTTTCTGAAAGGACATTCAGTGCCGCTGGAGGTTTTGTCACAGACAAAAGCGTGCGTCTGTCCACCGACTCTGTAGACCGGCTGACATTTAAAAAAATGAATCAGTCCTGGATCAGCAGCTATCAATCCCCTGATGCTGACGTAACTAAATAGATCGGGGATCTCTTCTGCATTCCCAAAACCTCCACCACTGCACTCGTCCACAATACCACAAAGGGGTTACGGTGTGAAGGCACTTGCTGCCACCAAAGGCACAATATTTGGGTGCACTGCCACTGACGCCTATACCAGATTCATATCATTTTAATATTGGACCGCAGAGTCCACCGCTGCACTCTTCCACAATACCACAGAGGGGTTACGGTGTGACGGCACTGTTGCCAACGCTAAAAGGCCCAATTTTAAAGCACCTATTGTTACTTTCATCCAGAGCCTGCATAAGTTTCACCAAAATTTTGCCAAAAAATCACTAAACTTGTTCTGCATGTCCTAAAACGTCTCCTTTTCATACAGGCTGCTGGCACCAAGCAGTTGTTTATGAATAAAGGAAAACCATTTACCATCATTTGAAATGTCATTTTTTTGTTTTTAAATGTTTCTATACATCCTACAAATCCGCCACTTCACGGGCAGGTTATTGGGACCTTCTAGGCACGATATTTGAAGATTTGAAGAAAATTTTCTTTTTTATTCCCAACTAGGGATGAGCCGAACACTCCCCGAGTTTGGTTCGAGCCCGAACCTGAACTTCCCATTTGTTCGGGACCGAACCCGAACCCCAATGCAAGTCAATGGGGCTGAAAATTCGGTTTTTTAGAGTGCCCTCCAAGAGGGCATATATGCTACATATTTGCCATAAAAGGTGTATGGGGGTCCGGGTAGTGCCCTGGGGGACAGGAAACAAGGACAAAAAGTTTTAAAAAAAACTTTTTTAAAGGGACAGTGAGTTTTCCATGAAATAAGGGTTAAAAATAAAAACCAATAATTCCTTCAAATATCGTGCCTAGGAGGTCCCCATAACCTGCCCGTGTAGTGGCGGATTTCTAGGATGTATAGAAACACTTAAGAACAAAATAATGACGTTTCATATGACGGTAAATGCTTTTCCTTTAATCGATCCATAAACAACTGCTTGGGGCGGCAGCCTGTATGAAAAGACATTTTAGGACGCGCAGAAAAGTTTAGTGCTTTTTTTGGCTAAATTATTGTGAAACTTATGCAGGCTTTGGATGAAAGTAACAATAGGTGCTTTAAAATTGGGCTTTTAGCGTCGGTAACAGTGCCGTCACACCGTAACCCCTCTGAGGATATGAATCTGATACAGGCGTCAATGGCAGTGCACCCAGATATTGTTCCTTTAGTGCCAGGCATGCAAGTACTATCATACAGTAATCCCTCTGTGGTATTGTGGAAGAGTGCAGGGGTGGACCATGCGGTCCTATATTAAAAAGATATGAATCTGGGAATGGGCGTCAGTGCACCCAGATATTCTGCCTTTGGTGCAAGACTGCCAGGCCAGCTAGTATCATCATACAGTAACCCTTCTGTGGTATGGTGGAAGAGTGCAGGAGTGGACCATGTGGTTCTATATTGAAAAGTTTTTGATAGTGAAATGGGCGTCAGTGCACCCAGATATTGTGCCTTTAATGCCAGGCCAGCAAGTATCATCATACAGTAACCCCTCTGTAGTATTGTGGAAGAGTGCAGGGGTGGACCATGTGGTCCTATATTCAAAAGTGTTTTTTTTTTATCTGTTAATGTTCGTCAGTGCACCCAGATATTGTGCCTTTGGTGCCAGGCCAACAAGTATCATCATATAGTAACCCCTCTGTGGTATTGTGGAAGAGTGCAGGGGTGGACCATGTGGTCCTATATTGAAAAGAGTTTTTTTTTTATCTGTTAATGGGCGTCAGTGCATCTAGATATTGTGCCTTTAAGGCCAGGCCATCAAGTATCATCATACAGTAACCCCTCTGAGTTATGGTGGAAGAGTGCAGGGGTGGACCCTGCTGTTCAAAAAATTAAAATGATATAAATCTGGCACAGGCGTCAGTGCAGCCAAATATTGTGCCTTTCATGGCAGCAAGTGCATTCACACCGTAACCCTTTTGTGGTATTGTGGAAGAGTTCAGTGCTGGAGCTTTTGTGCATGCAGAAGACATACCCGATCTATTCCGTTACTTCGGCATCAGAGGATGGATAGCTGCTGATATAGGACTGATTCATTTTTATAAATGTCAGTCGGTCTAGAGAGTCGGTGGACAGACGCACTCTTTTGTCTGTGACAAAACCTCCAGCGGCACTGAACGTCCTTTCGGAAAGCACGCTAGATGAAGGGCAACCTAGTAGCTGAATAGCATATTGGCTAACTTCTGGCCAGTGATCCAATCTCAACACCCAGTAAGCCAGTGGATCATCTGCTGGAAAGGTATCCAGGTCTGCCCTTGCCCCTAGGTAGTCCTGCACCATATGGTGAAGACGCTGGCAATGGGTGCCTACATTTGACGTCCCTGGGCGTCAAGGACTAAAAAAATTTAAAAATGCATCAGTCAAGCGGCCCTGGCCTTCACCGCTATTCCTCTGATCACCTGCAGCCTCAGAAGCATGTGTGTCAGCACTTGGTAATCTAACAGTGCCTGGAAAGGTGTTACACAAGTTTCGCTTTAGAGCGTCCTCAAGTTTTGTCATCCTGTGGAGCACACATCTGTGCGGGCAGGATGAGCTCTGCAACTTTCCCCTTGTATCGTGGATCAAGAAGGGTTGCCAACCAGTAATGATCCCTCTCCTTGATAGCACGAATCCTGGGGTCCTTTAGCAGGCTTTGCATCATTAGGGAGCCCATGCAGCGTAGGTTGGAGGTGGCATTAGCTGCCGAGTCTTCCTGGTCAATGAGGATGACCATATCGTGCACTTCCTCCTCCCAGCCACGCACAAGCCCTTCTGTTTCTGGGCACACAAAACCCTGCCTTGAGGAATCCCCACCTTCAGCTACTGGGATGATGTCACATTGTGAGGAAGGACCTGCTGGTACATCCATTACTGTAGCATCATCCCTGTCGGTGGAGGTTGTAGGCAATTGCTTGGCAGGACATACAGTGTGGGTAGAGACAGATGAGGAGGATTAGGACCTACGTAAAGTTTTGCCCTAACGGGATGTGTGGCACTTGTTCATATGTCGCCTCAAGCACGTGGTACCCAAGTGTCTGTTTTTTTTTTATCCCACGCTTCAGCCTCCTCTGACATAGATTACAAATAGCAACGGTGGGGTCTGCTGCACATTTCTTAAAGAATTCCTAGACAGCAGAGTTCCTGCATGTGTTCTTTGAGACAACAGCGCTCTGCACCGGAGCAGCTCTGACATGTGATGCCTTGGACTGGCTAGTGCTACGGTTGGTCACAGAGGATGTTGTGCCTCGTGTTTGCTGTGCCTCCTCCTCCTCCTCCCCCTCCTCCTCACTTGATTCCTCAGTTCGATCTGGCACCCAGGTGGAGTCAGTGACCTCATCATCATCAATGTCATCCTCACCCCCTATCTCCTCGTCACTGGAGTCAACTTGGCAGTATGCTGCAGCTGCTGGGGCAACATGAGTGCCAGTTATTTGTGTGTCATCACTGGCACCCCCTTCCTCTAGGTTGATTATACACCCTTGCTCAACCTCAGAGATTGAATCAGAGCACTGTACTTGCTGCGCATCCTCAAGCAGCATGTCACTCTCATTGTAGTCAAACAATTCAGCTGACTCCTTCGTGTGTGATAGCGAGGCTACGGCAGGAGTAGCTGTGGAGATGGAGGCTGCATTAGATGCTTTGGCAGCTGAGGTGGACTGTAAAGCACTAGAAGCCTGGCTGGCAGAGGACTCGGAAGATGAGGATGGCCTGGTTAGCCAATCCACCAAATCCTCTGTATGTTGCTGCTGCTTAAGAAGACGGCCAGCACCAGTTAGAAAGGACAAGCGTGTCCCTGCAGAGGATGCACCACGTCCACCACGACCAGAGGCACAGCCTCCTGACACAGGGGCTGCTTGCCCTCTTATCTGTGTCTGGGAGCGTCTGCCAGTCCTTTTTGTTCTTTCAGACATGGTGAGTGATATATAGATTAATATATACAGAACTCTGATTCAACTCTGGTATAAAGATTTAAAGAACTCTGGTATAACTCAGTGAGACACACTGATAGCTGGCAGCCAGTGACAAGAGACAGATCACCTCAATTCACAAATGTTTTAAATAAATTAGTGAGCCCCAAAATAATGCGTGGTACTGTTTGTGTGACAAGACACAGATCACCTTAATTCACAAATGTTTTAAAGAAATTAGTGAGCCCCAAAATACAGCGTGGTACTTTTTGTATGACGAGACACAGATCACCTTAATTCCCAAGTGTTTTAAAGAAATTAGTGAGCCCCAAAATACAGCGTGGTACTTTTTGTATGACGAGACACAGATCACCTTAATTCCCAAGTGTTTTAAAGAAATTAGTGAGCCCCAAAATACAGCGTGGTACTTTTTGTATGACGAGACACAGATCACCTTAATTCCCAAGTGTTTTAAAGAAATTAGTGAGCCCCAAAAAAAATTGCTGGCTGTGTGACGAGACACAGAAGTTCACCTTAATTCCCAAGTGTTTTAAATAAAGTTGTAAACCCAAAAAAACTTGCTGGCACAGTGACAAGACACACATCACCTAAATTCAATGATATTTGGTATAAATGAGACCCAAAAAGACTTGCTGGCACAGTGACAAGACCCAGAAAATCACCTCAATTCACAAATGTTTTAAATAAAGTTGTAAACCACAAAAAAACTTGCTGGCACAGTGACAAGACACACTTCACCTAAATTCCCTGATATTTGGTCGAAATGAGACCCCCCCAGTAGCGTGGCAGACCGGCAGTAACAACACACACAACTATCTTCTTTGAAATCTCCTCTGAAATGCATGCAGAAGCGCTGCGTTGAAACCTTATATAGTGTGCTGCGGGACTTAGCTCTGTGAGCCCATGATTGGGCAAAATTTGCCCAATCAGGACTCGGAGCGGTGATTGGCATAGTGTTCAACCAGTCTTGCACCAGACCTGTGGTCAGGTGTAAGGCTGTAGCCAATTACAAGCTTCAGGCAGTGGGAAAATGCATTGTGGTCCATTGTGGTCGAACATGCGGCGAACACCCGGAAATGTTCGGGGTTCGCGATCTGCTCGAACAGGCTAAGTTCGGGTCGAACCCCGAACCCGAACAGCTCATCCCTATTCTTAACCTTTATTTCATGGAAAACTCACTGTTCCTTTAAAAACGTTTTTTTTTAAAACTGTTTGTCCTGGTTTCCTGTCCCCCAGGGCAGTACCCGGACCCCCATACACCTTTTATGGCAAATATCTTGCATATATGCCCGCTTGGAGGGCACTCTAAAATTCGAACGTTTGAGTACCATTGACTTGCATTAAGTTCGAATCGTGTTCGAACCCTAACTTTTGAAATTGTTCGAGTTCGAATGCGAACCGAACACGGGGGTGTTTGGCTCATCACTATTTGGGAGCCCAACCAGTGGTTTTTTAAGGAGCCTCAAGATTTCTGATGACAGCCCTGAAAATCATGTATGAGAATTACATGTTTTTTGTCACTTCTTGAGGTTAATATGCAGAATGTTTCACTGATGAGTTATATGCCACACACCATTGAAGTTGTATAAACTAATGATGCAGGTCTGTATGTGACCCAGTCATGTTGAATGGCCAAACTAAAAGACTCATTAGACTCCATGTGAAAAATTACTCTACTCTTGAAAATAACAAACCATGATTGGGAAGTTTACTGCAATGAAACGGAAAGGTAAATGTGAGCCAATCAAAATCAGCTAATATGATTACGGTGGTACACCTATGGAAAATGTATTAATTACATACTCTAATTATATGCAATCAATTTCCAAGCTGTTGCTCATGAACCAGACAAAAACATCCAAAATGTTTAGTTAGAAATTTCAGGGTATAAAAGCATGAACATTTCAGCTGACAGGTCCATCCTCTCTATAAGCCTTTGCAATTTCTGCTGATTAAATAAATTACATCTCATTTGCATTCAAAGTTTAATTCAGAAATAGGTACCTTCCACATAGTTACAGTTACCTGCCTGAAACAGAAGATTGTGGGGTGTACAACTTAAAGGGACATGCATGCTTTGTTAGTGTGCTTTTAAAAACATGCAGTGCCTTTTGAATGAGTCAGTAGTCTAATTCAGCAGGCATAAAAAGCAAGTACAGTAAATATGATATTTTTTTCATATTTACCTGCTTTTCTTTCTTGGAGTTTTCCACACCCACCTGAGGAGGCAGTTTGACCTAAACGATCAGTGCCTCTACCTAGGGAGAGCTAAAAACGCACTGAGCATGTGCGTATGAGTTGCTCCTCCTCCCTCCTGCACTGTGAGCTGAGGGGAGGTCGGGGCTGACCTGTTGCTCCCTGCTATTGCAGAGACAGGGAAGGACAGAAATCCATACACACAGGGAGAAAAAGAAACAGCAGAGAGAGGGACAACATAGATAATCACAGAGACACAGCAAGAAACGGTAAAGAGACAGTAAGATAAAGCAGAGAAAGCAGAAGAAAAGGTGCAGTGAGAGAGAACACGCACAAGAGACAGATAGCAGAAGAAAGAGGGAGTGACTGTGTGAGGGAGTTTGAGTGAGACAGTATGTGTCAGTGGGTGAGTGAGTCTGTGTGTGAGAGAGCCTGTGTGTGTGAGGGAGTTTGAGTGAGACAGTATGTGTCAGTGGGTGAGTGAGTCTGTGTGTGAGAGAGCCTGTGTGTGTGAGGGAGTTTGAGTGAGACAGTATGTGTCAGTGGGTGAGTGAGTCTGTGTGTGAGAGAGCCTGTGTGTGTGAGAGAGGCTGAGTGTGTGAGCAAGTCAGCGGGTGAGTGTGTGAGCGAGTCAGCGGGTGAGTGTGTGAGCGAGTCAGCGGGTGAGTGTGTGAGCGAGTCAGCGGGTGAGTGTGTGAGCGAGTCAGCGGGTTAGTGTGTGAGCGAGTCAGCGGGTTAGTGTGTGAGCGAGTCAGCGGGTTAGTGTGTGAGCGAGTCAGCGGGTGAGTGTGTGAGAGCGAGTCAGCGGGTGAGTGTGTGAGCGAGCCAGCAGGTGAGTTTGTAAGCGAGTCAGCGGGTGAGTTTGTAAGTGAGTCAGCGGGTGAGTTTTGCTTTCACAGTTGCAGAGATGCTAATATTCAGTTCCTCGGTTTCCCCAGTCTGAGGTCCTGAGCTGCACAGCTTGTGTTAGTTCATAAAGTCCCAGGTATTTATAAAGCGCTAGCAAGTTCCGTAGCGCTGTACAATGGGAGAGGCAGAATAACAAATGTCCATACAAGTTAAACACACAGAACAGTAGGAAATATTGTAAGCTCTTGGGCAGGGTCCTAAGAGGAGAGGGGAGACATGCTATGTAAGGGTAATAGTTGAGTATGTGAAGTAGTGGGGTGCATGGGGGCTGTGGGCAAGATGGAGCAAGAAATGTAATTCATGTGACGCTTTGATGGGTGCAATAGTGGGTGGAGGCGGGGAATATTCAGGAAGTATGAGCTGAAGAAACAGCCCTAGCTGAGGGGCGTTGCCAGAGAAGATGAAATGACAGAGTGTAAAGCAAGAAAATAAAAAACTTTTACACATTTTTAAAACTTTTATTGATTTATTCTAGCTTGTCTATAGGTATAAAAGTGTTTAAATGTCAATTTAAAAAACTTTTTCTAGACGTGTGTAGCGATGTGTTAAAGTTTACTGTGGCAGTACCCATTTTTGGCCACAAGATGGAGACTATCACGATTAAAGACCCTGGACACTTGAACTACATGTCCATGCATGCTTTGCAAAGAAACAGGAAGTGGGTGGGTTTGTGGAGAGCTGTACATCCTGCACCTCGTGGAGAACAGGCGGAGCGCGCCAGGGAGTCAAGGAGAGTGGATGCACAACGTAAAGAGAGAGACCAAAGATAGGCCGGAGCGCAGACAGAGTGGATCGGGCCTTCAGGATTGACTCACTCAGCTTGCGGGACACAGACCTCACCCTCTATGCTATTCAAGTGCAGCTGAAGGAGAGAAGACCCCAGGAGTGAGGAGTACCGCGGTCGATCGAAGCGGGGAGCAGGCGGTAAGCTGGATGAGTCGCGGCTGACAGACAGAGGGCCAGACAACAGATCCGGTGGTCGGCATCCCCCGGCAACATCGAGCGGAGAGGCGTCCTGGGCCAGCCGAATCTCAAGCTTGCGCTGGATGGGTGAGAGGCCCAAGGCCGTGTTTAAATAAGAGCGTACGCTGCTGTTTCCTTCTAAAACCCACAGGGCCCCAACTGACTAGTCGAAGACATCGCTAAAGTAAACTCACTGGCCAGTTGAAGAAGTACCCGGGTACCCTAACACACACAATACATATCACCTCATGTTCTGGGACTTATCTGTGCAGGACTCATTTTCCTTTTCTGAACGGGACAAGGGGCAAAGTTAAAGTTACATTCTGAACATTTTTCCTCTTTTTGTTCCCGCTGCGCGTTCACGTGATACGAGAACTGTGTATTTTATTGTGTCCCGCTACGCTGTTTTTCCTCGAATTTCGTATCTTTTAATTTTCTGCTCGGTCGGGGTTTTTTTTCCGAAAATACGAAGTCCTCGTGTTTTCGTTTCTTTTACCGCTACGAGTTTATCGTGTTACGAAAGTACTGTAAATTTTCCTGCATATACCGTGTCTTAAGAGCTGCAAACCTTTTAGTAAATCTTTTAATTGTAAAACTGTCCAGCGTGTTGGAGTATATTTATTCCCTAGTGCGGGGAGACTGACCCGTGGTTCATTTTCAGCGGCTCCTCCGGGAGTGAGCGCTACACGTGGGGGCTCGTTTCCGGGATTCAGTCTCTGGAAAAACCGCATCTAAAGGGTTAAATATGGATCCAGACACTGCTGCCGAATGGTGTGGGGAGCATAGTAGTCAGTTAGCATGTTGCATAGTCATGGATATTCCCGCAGACACTTGGGCCGAAGATCAGATTCGCCAGGCCGTGGCCACGCTAGCACCAGATCATCGGGGGTTAATCCTGGACATTAAGAAAAACCCAGATACCTCTCACACGCATGTTCTTCTCGAATGGAGAAAAGGTATTCCAGCATGTTTTCGGGGCGCGAGCGTGAAGCTGACCGATGAGGTGGAAGTCCAACTGATTCAGCCAAGTGCGCCACGTGGCGAAGCCGAAAGTGTTCCCGCGCCCAGTCCGTTGGCCATGATCGGGCCTGAATTTATCGTGGCTATTGGAGATTTGCTGGCTAAATGTCAGAAAACAAGCCCTCCTCACACTAATTTCGGTTATCGACGGTTAAGGAACTTTACAGGAAATGTACCAACTCCGGCGGGAGAAGAAACCTTTGAGGAATGGGTGGAACAGGCGATGCAGGCACTGGATGAGTGGGACGTCCCTGAGGCCCAGAAAAAACAAAGGATCACCGAGAGTTTAAAGGGACCTGCGTCAGAAGCGGTGAGAAACCTAAAACTGAGTAGGAAAGATTGTACTGCTTTGGATTATCTGAACGTTCTTGAAGAAGTGTTTGGGCGAACAGAAAAGGCAGCGGAACTAGTATATCAGTACGAACACACCTATCAGAAGAGAGGTGAGAGAATGATTGATTACATGGGGCGCTTGGATAAGATTCTGCACCAAATACTCCTCAAGAAAGGGGCCAAACCGGCTGACGTAGACAAGATACGAATAAAGCAGATCCTGAGGGGCTCTCAACCGTTAGATCCGGTGATGATGCAGCTGAGAAGCAGAGCAGTTAATCAAGAGTTGAAGTACCTGGAACTGATCCGAGTGGTACGAGAGGAGGAGGCTCTGCTGGAAGAGAAATCTTTCAGGCGGGGAGAAAGGGCTTATGCACAACCTGCAAGATATAACGACGGTCTGCAGCCTGAAAATGACTCGTTAGACACCTATGGATCTGATCTGGATGAACAGGAGCAGTTAGTCGGTTTTAAATTCGTCGAAAAGGCTGCGAAAGAATCGAACTCTTCTGAACGAAGTGAGTTGTTCAAGACTGTAAAGAAGGTACAGGAAGCTCAAACTGAACTGCAGAAAGCGCACGCTGAACTGTGCAGGGTGTTGATGAAGGTGACCGAGATGCAGGGGGAAATGCAAAAGTTCCTAACAGGTATGCAGACGACTGAAGTTGCCGTGGCGTCTGGTTCAAATCTCTTATTAGAACCTCAACAAGCAACCGTGTCTCCACTTTCGAGGAAGAGATGTTTCGGTTGTGGAGAAATGGGCCATTTCCGTGCGCAGTGTAAAGGCCGGAAGCCTGAGAAGGACAAAGTTGAGTGGCTGCTGAAAGCCCTAGAGGGACTGTTATCTACTCCGCCAGCGGGAAACGCCAGAGGGCACCAGTAAAGGAGCAATCTAGGTGCCCAGAAGTTGAATCTCGCTCCAAGAATCAATTTAAAGCTAAGAGGGCAAGAGGGCCCAAAGTTAAGCCTACTGCTGAGCCTGCCAGAATGGAAAGAGTCACTCCCTTAGCATCCGGGTCTACGTCATGGGGAAGCAATGCACGCCCAAAACCTGCACGGGCCAAGAAAAAGGCCAGGGTCCAGCAAACTGGGTCTAAGCGTCCGGATACTCCACCAAGTTTCCTGACCAGCTGATAGGTCCTTCTCCGATTGTGCCAATCCAAGTGGAGGGAGTCTACACCAAAGCTCTGTTAGATTCAGGGGCTCAAGTGACTTTGATTTATAAAGACTTCTATGAGAAACACTTAAAGCACATTCCTCTGCAAGAATTGAAGGACTTGGAAATATGGGGTATCGGCACTGAGAAACTCCCTTATGACGAGTATCTGCAAGTAAGGTTGGAGATCGGATCTGAAGTCATCGGACAGTCCGGAGGCTGTGACGCTTAGCCATTGTGTGCCCCCGACCCTCGGGTGCGAACAGAAGCTCTCTGATAGTGGGGACGAATACGGACCTAGTGCGGCGTCTCCTGACCCCCATCGTAGTGGAAGAAGGGTCAACTCAAGGAGTGCACCCCATGTTACGACCGGTCTATCAGAGGATGGTGGAAGAACGGAAAGCACCTGCTGAGGTGGGAAGACTGTGGAGACTGGGTGGGACAGAGAAGGTTCTGCAAGCAGGAGAAGTAGCGAGCTTCCGGGTTTCAGTTAAGTTGAACGGATCGCAACCAGGTCCCTATGTGGTGCTGGGAACCGATGTCAGTCATGGGAGTGAAACCGGAGTCGAAGTAATTCCTGAAATAATCTCCACAAAAGCCTTGAAGAGGACACGAGGAAGAGTCTCGGTCAGTGTGTGCAATGTGACAGATTCTCCAGTAGTCCTTAAAGCACGAATGCCTATCAGGCAAGTAGAGTCTGCTACACCCCTCTCCACCGATTTAGGAGGGGGAGTGGATAAAGAGATCCCAGATGAAAGATTCTACCCTAAGGACGCCCCCATTTCACCTGAGTGGAAGAAACGTCTTCAGTGTCAAGTTCTAAAGTGGAAAGAATTATTCTCGAAAGATGAGTTCGATGTGGGCCTGGCTAAGAGTACGGAACATCACATTCGGTTGCAAGAAGACAAGCCGTTTCGTGAAAGGTCAAGGCGAGTTCCGCTGGGAGACTTGGATGATCTGCGAGAACAGCTAAATGAGTTGCAGAGAACCAATGTGATTCAAGAATCCAGGAGCCCATATGCATCTCCAATAGTGCTGGTCAGGAAGAAGAATGGTTCTGTCCGCTTGTGCATAGACTATCGCACCCTGAACCGAAGAACCATCCCCGACCAATATGCCACTCCTCGGATTGAAGACGCCTTACAGTGTTTGTCTGGAGCAAAGTGGTTCAGTGTACTAGACCTGCGAAGCGGATATCATCAGATACCGATGCACCCTGAAGACAAAGAGAAAACTGCGTTCATTTGTCCACTGGGATTCTTTGAGTTCAATAGAATGCCTCAAGGTCTGACGGGAGCTCCAGCCACGTTTCAACGGTTGATGGAGAAGACAGTCGGGGATATGAATCTAATCGAAGTGTTAGTGTACCTGGATGACATAATTGTGTTCGGGAAGACTCTGGAGGAGCATGAGCAACGTTTGGAGAAGGTCTTGAAGAGGCTCCATGAAGAGGGGTTGAAATTGTCTCTGGAGAAATGCCAGTTCTGTTTACCGTCAGTCACATATCTGGGACACGTGGTCTCGGCAGAAGGTGTTTCGACAGATCCTCGAAAGTTGGAGGCCGTAGCTTCTTGGCCTAGACCTCGAAACGTCACTGAACTTAGATCTTTCCTGGGATTCTGCTCATACTATCGAAGATTTGTGGGAGGATTTGCAAAGATAGCTCAGCCGCTGAACAAACTCCTACAGAAAGAAACCACCGAAGGAGGCGGTAAGGTCTCTGACCGAAACCCTTCCGCTCCGGGACCAAGGAAAGCTAAAGAGTCCATACAAGGTGAATGGACTAGTCAATGTGAAGGTGCGTTTGTGAAGCTGAAAGAGAATCTAACCCGAGCTCCTGTTCTGGCCTATGCGGACCCTCACAAGCCGTATGAACTACATGTGGATGCCAGCCGAGAAGGTCTGGGAGGAGTCCTATATCAGGAGTATGATGGATTGCTGAGGCCTGTAGCGTACGTGAGCCGGAGCCTTGCGCCTTCTGAGAAGAACTATCCTACTCACAAACTGGAGTTCCTAGCCTTGAAGTGGGCAGTGGTGGACAAGTTGAAAGACTATCTGTATGGAGCTGAGTTCGTGATCAAGACGGATAATAATCCTCTCACCTATATTCTTACTACTGCGAAACTGGACGCAACGGGACATCGGTGGTTGGCCGCTCTGTCAGGGTTTCGGTTCAGCCTGAAGTATCGCCCTGGGGTGAACAATCGAGATGCTGATGCTTTGTCGAGAAGACCCTACACTACAGAATGGACTCAGGTAACTCCAGACGGGGTGCAAGCTTTGTGTCAAGGAACAGAACGCCGGGTCAAGGGAGGAGTTGAAGCGGAGGCCATAGGAGTCATGGCCGCGGCTGTTCCTGAGTTCTACTGTAACCCTACGCAATTGAGGGATGAAAATCTACCTACCTTTTCCAAGCAGGATTTGAAAGCGGATCAAGCTAGAGACCCTTTCATTGCATTGACCATAAAGGCCCTGACTACAAACCAGCGAGAGATTCTGTTAACCAATTCCCCGGATGGAGCCAGATTGGTTTACAAAGAGTGGGAGCGGTTGAAGATGTTGGATGGGGTGGTCTACCGAAGGGGCCCCTCGACCAATTCTGAAGAGATTCAACAGTTATTTCTCCCCACTAAACACAGGGAGAGTGTGTTGCGATCATTACATGATGAGCATGGACATTTGGGTGCGGAGAGAACTTTTAAGTTGGTGCGAGATAGGTTTTATTGGCCTTGCATGAGGGCTGAAGTTGAGAGTTATTGCCATTCCTGTCTGAGGTGCATTCAGAGGAAAACTCTACCAACCCGAGCTGCTCCAATGAGCCATCTACAGAGTCAGGGACCCATGGATTTGGTGTGCATTGACTTCCTGTGCTTAGAGCCGGATGCTAGTGGGCAAGGGAACATTCTGATAGTGACTGATCACTTTACCCGTTATGCCCAAGCTTTTTCTACAAAAGACCAACGCGCTCCGACAGTGGCGAAGGTGCTGATGGAAAAGTTCTTTGTTCATTACGGCCTGCCAAGAAGAATACACTCTGATCAGGGAAGAGACTTTGAAAGTAGATTGGTCGGGCAATTGCTGGAGTTGTTGGGAATTCAAAAGACTCGAACTACACCATACCACCCTCAAGGTGATGCTCAGCCTGAAAGGTTTAATCGCACGCTGCTAAACATGCTGGGGACCTTGTCTAATGTGGAGAAGCAGAGTTGGAGTCGTCACATAGCTACTCTGGTGCATGCATATAACAGTACGGAGAGTGATGCCACTGGATATTCACCGTACCGTCTTATGTTCGGAAGAGAAGCTCGACTGCCGGTTGATTTGGCATTTGGGTTATCTCTAGACCAGACGTCGGTAGCTTCTCATAGAAACTATGTGGATAGACTTCGGAAGAATCTGGCTTCTGCGTTTGAACAGGCTCGTTTGACTTCAGGTAACAGGGAGCAAAGGAACAAGAAGAACTATGATCTGAAGGTTCGAGTACAGGATTTACAACCCGGTGATAGGGTTCTGTTGAAGAATTTGGGTGCTGCTGCGAGACACAAGCTGGCGGATAGATGGAGTTCTCAGGTTTACATTGTTTGCAAACAACTGCCAGGTCTGCCGGTGTATCAGATTCGCCCTGATGGAAAGGCTGGTCCCCTCAAGAATTGGCACAGAAATCACTTGTTACCATTGAGAGAGGCTGTGAGGGTACCAGTGGAAAACGAACTTCCTCCGGCGAATCCGCGTGCTCCACGTGTCCCTCCTGTTACTCGGTCTCAACAGACCCGGGCTGTCGAAGAGAGCGAAAGGGACAGTGAGGAAGAAAGTTTCTGTCTGGACTGGATACGTTCACCGGAGCCTGAAGAGATTACCTCAGTTCCGGAACGATGGGAGAGTAATTTGAGGCCTGAGGCTCCTGAATTCTTGTTGGAAGTCCCTGAGACTGTTGATATCTCTGAGCCGCTTGAATTTCAGTGGGAAGCCCCTGAGGCTGTGGGGATCCCGGTAGCTCCGGAAGCTTATTCAGGTGATTACGGTTCTATGCCTTCACTGGAGGGATCATACTCTGAAGAAACGTCTGCTCCAGTGATAGAAAGAGAAATTGAGCCAACGCCCATAGTACTTCCACCTGAAGAGGAACGGAGGGAGCCTGAACAAAAACGCTCTATTCGGCCGCCCCAGCGTCTTACCTATGACTCACCCGGACATAGCACTGAAGAGGCCATCACCACTGTGCAGAGATTGCCCGAAGTGTCTGCTTTGTTAGCTGAGGTAGCCCAGAACATGAATCAGCTTGAGAAAGTGTTTCTAACCCACTGCATGTATGCTGTATAAACTGTGTGCAAATTGTAAAAAGATAATGTAACTGTTGTACCTCCTTGGAGAGACCCAAGAGTTCTAGGAGGGGGAGAGTGTAGCGATGTGTTAAAGTTTACTGTGGCAGTACCCATTTTTGGCCACAAGATGGAGACTATCACGATTAAAGACCCTGGACACTTGAACTACATGTCCATGCATGCTTTGCGAAGAAACAGGAAGTGGGTGGGTTTGTGGAGAGCTGTACATCCTGCACCTCGTGGAGAACAGGCGGAGCGCGCCAGGGAGTCAAGGAGAGTGGATGCACAACGTAAAGAGAGAGACCAAAGATAGGCCGGAGCGCAGACAGAGTGGATCGGGCCTTCAGGATTGACTCACTCAGCTTGCGGGACACAGACCTCACCCTCTATGCTATTCAAGTGCAGCTGAAGGAGAGAAGACCCCAGGAGTGAGGAGTACCGCGGTCGATCGAAGCGGGGAGCAGGCGGTAAGCTGGATGAGTCGCGGCTGACAGACAGAGGCCAGACAACAGATCCGGTGGTCGGCATCCCCGGCAACATCGAGCGGAGAGGCGTCCTGGGCCAGCCGAATCTCAAGCTTGCGCTGGATGGGTGAGAGGCCCCAAGGCCGTGTTTAAATAAGAGCGTACGCTGCTGTTTCCTTCTAAAACCCACAGGGCCCCAACTGACTAGTCGAAGACATCGCTAAAGTAAACTCACTGGCCAGTTGAGAAGTACCCGGGTACCCTACACACACAAATACATATCACCTCATGTTCTGGGACTTAACCTGTGCAGGACTCATTTTCCTTTTCTGAACCGGGACAAGGGGGCAAAGTTAAAGTTACATTCCGAACATTTTTCCTCTTTTTGTTCCCGCTGCGCGTTCACCGTGATACGAGAACTGTGTATTTTATTGTGTCCCGCTACGCGGTTTTTCCTCGAATTTCGTATCTTTTAATTTTCTGCTCGGTCGGGGTTTTTTTCCGAAAATACGAAGTCCTCGTGTTTTCGTTTCTTTTACTGCTACGAGTTTATCGTGTTACGAAAGTACTGTAAATTTTCCTGCATATACCGTGTCTTAAGAGCTGCAAACCTTTTAGTAAATCTTTTAAATTGTAAAACTGTCCAGCGTGTTGGAGTATATTTATTCCCTAGTGCGGGGAGACTGACCCGTGGTTCATTTTCAGCGGCTCCTCCGGGAGTGAGCGCTACACGTGCATATCCCTTTAACTTGTGGATTGTAGTAGCTGTCCACAAGTTATTGTATTAGCCTGTGTTAAGATTACAAGATCACAAGAAAAATACAGTAGTCTAAGAAAAGCACACAAAAATAAATATAGTGATACATTTTGATGGGACCACACATATGCATTTGTGCAGTGTATTTAGATCTGGATGGCATGAATATACTTATATTGTAGTATAAGGAATTTTACAAATGCTTAACTTTAAAGAGACACTGCTAGTACTGTTTGATATATAAATACTGTCGCTAAACAAATAGTAGAACATATAGGATATTCCTAGAAACAGGACAATCACCACCCCATGGCCATATAATGAAATGAATGCGGTTATGGTGGCTAGAGTGTTCCTTTAACCCTTTCGCTGCTGAGGCATTTCCCGCCTCTGTGCTGAGGTAATTTTTACCGGTTTTGCTCATCATGTTTAAACGTGTTTTGAAGGCTTATTTTAGTATATGACCCAGACATATTATATATCGTTCTTTCCGTCAGACTCGGCAGATTCATAATATGTCATTATTATATGTATACGTCATGACCTGTCTGTATATTATAACAAAAAATGCAATAAAATATGAATTTTCAATAATTTACGTGTAAAGTGGTTTTTTTTCACATTTTAACATGCGAGCAATTGCGGTTATATTTTGTATGGGGTGCGCTTGTTAAAGAAATTAGAGATGGGGTCTCGTTACATTTTTTTTTGTGGAAAATTACGTGATTTTTAACAAACGCACCGCATACAAAAATCGTTAGTGCAGCATCATTGTTCACATTATAATTAAAATGGGAACAATATTGCAGCATTAACGAACCAAAAAAAAGAAAAAAAAATATTTTTTTTTTTTATAATTTTTTTTTAAATATTTTTTTATTTTTATTTTTACTTTTTTTAAAAAAAACGTTTTTCATAGTCATGTTTGGTATTGTTGAAACGGCCATGCTCTGGCCGATCCAACAATATCAAACATTAACCCCTAACTGCCACGGATCGGGAGATAGGGGGTTCAATGGAACCCCCTATCTCCACCATTGGTGGCAGTTAGGGGTTAACTCCAGGACTGGCGTCATCGTGCTATGCACGATGATGCCAGTCATCAGGGGGCATTCCCGGAAGCTTGGCCGACATCCAAGATGTCGGCCAGCTCCGGGAAAGGATCACGAACCAGCGCTTTTTGGCGCCGATTCGTGATCCGGCCCCCATGGGGTTAATTCCAGGTACCGTTAGGAAGGGCAGGCTGTGCCCTTCCAAACGGTGCCTGGATTAATCCCCTGCACCCCAGCGATCGGGAGGGAGAGAGGTCCAAAGGACCTCACCCCCTCCCTTTCAGGCACCTCCTCCGCACATGCGGGAGGGGGCCTGAATTAGATGTCATGGCGTCACCGTGATGACATCTAATTGTGCAGGTGGCGGTTCCGGGTGCTGGGCTGACATCGAGGATGTCAGCCCGCACCGGGGGCACAGCGATCGGCCGGAACCCGGCCGATTAATGGCCCCAAAGGGAGGACGTGCTCAGCACGTCCTCCGCAAGGAACGCTACCTGCGGGTGGACGCTCCGAGCGCGTCCTCCACAGCGAAGGGGTTAAATGTTGCAATAGGGATCCGAAATATTTATTCCAGCAGATTAATGCACTTGACAAATTACTGTTTTACAGCATTGCATCAGGTTTCATATGCATATTAATGACATAGGTAAGAAGCTTTATCCTTTCTATATAATAATTACTATTTATTAAATCTAGATAAAACATTCTAATGAATATTGATGAAGAGGTATCTGTGTAAAAATTTAAATAAATTCGGGATGCTATTATCAGGCAAGTATATGTATAGGCCCCCATAGAATTGTTTAATGTGAGACTAACTGGAAAGCTAAATTGCATTTATTCTTACGAGAGAAATCTCAATGTATCCTTCCTGGTAAAATCCTTTATAAATTTATTCCATCTAAAACTGAGCAGCCCTGCCTAGCAATTAGGTATTGTGGAATGCATAAAATGTATGCACTTATAAACAAGGTCTGAACACATATCAAGAGTGTATAGATAGCCATACAGGGTTATTCAAAGAGAATCGAAAAGTCACCGCACGTTTGGTGACTTTTCATTCCCCGCAAATCAGGGTCATGCGGCGATTCTAGGTCGCCGACCCTGCGGTGTATTCAGCAAGCACCGCAGGGCCTCCCGTAGTGCAGGGAAAACCCGCCGCAAACCCGCCGAACATTCACCGAAAGCCCGCAGAAACCGCTGCAAAAACCCCACCGAACATGCCGGAAAAACCCGATGACCTGCCTATCACAGCGCAGAGCAGCTGCTGGAAAAACCCGACACGCAGACAAACATGGTAAAAAAAAAAAAACGTAAGCTTGAAAGTTACGAACTTGAAACACTGTTTGCAAAAAAACTACTGAACGAAAATGCCTGGAATTTACATATAAGATCCTATGAATAATAACAAAAAGGTCTGTTATAGAAAAAAGAAGATACGATATTAGAAAAAAACAGAAAAATGTTGCCTAAATAATCTAGAAATAAAGAGACTTTTTACGGCAGAATAAAATTATAAACTGTTCATCAGATATTGAATTAAAACAGGAATATTTTTAACATTGAAGCCTATGGGATTCGCCTTGCATAAACCTGTCGAATGAAACCACCGAACAGCAGGGCATTTCGGCAACTTTTCACTGCTGTTTGGTGTTCTCTGAATAGACGAAGCATTGCTTCTCTATGGGGGATTTCACTGCCCTCGAACAGGCAACGAACAGGCACCGTACATGCAGGCAATTCGCTAGAATTTGGTGAACTGCCTGCTCTCTGAATAGCTGAATGGCCCTGAAATGTCCCAGTACGCTTTAATTCAGTGTCCGGTTACATTTCGGCCACATTTCAGATCTCTCTGAATAACCCCCATAGAATGCATGGCTGAATTAAAATGAAAAACAATTTTTTTTTTATCTCTTTTAACCCTATAATAGAGGAATGATTAGGAATTAGGTTTGAAGACATCAGTCCATTCTTTCAGCTTAATTGTTATAGATAGAAATATTGTACCAATAAAAACATGATGTAAGAAGTGTTAAATAGGGTTATAATTTGACTATTTGGCTATTTATTATTTGCCAGTCTTTGCCAATGTCCTAAAAGTAAAATTAAAAAAGAGGAAAATTCAAGCCTACAAAAGGCTGCGTACAAATGCAATTTTCGTTGATGGAATTACTTTAATATTTTAAAATAAAATGAAAAGGGTCATAGGCAATGAACATCCCATTTTGAGAAAGTATTTTACCAGGAAGGATACATTAAGATTTCTCTCATTTTCAAGTATGTCCTGGGTGGCGAGTATGTACCGTTAGGTGTCTTGCCCAAGGACACTTACTGGAGAGGTGCTCTTGCTGGGATCGAACCCATGTCTCCACAGGCTCTCTCCACGCAGAGGTGTAGCTAGAAACCTCAGGGCCCAGGTGCAGGAACCACGACGGGCCCCCCCAGGCAAAAACATATTTTACCCCCCTCCCATCAACATGCATTGGTCCCCTCCAGGTCCGCAATGTTGACTCCAGACAATCAGTGTTACATTTTTTTCCAGGTCCACTATGACCTCTTCGGTCCATCCCATTTTTGTTTATGTAATGTACACTATTTGTATCTCACAGAGCTCAAAAGCAATAAATCTCACAGTAATGTGCGCTGTGTATGAACGTATCACAGAGCTCCACAGCAATAAAACTCAGTATTGTGCAGTGTATGAACATTTCAGAGTTTCACAGCAATAAAACTCACAGTAATGTGCAGTGTGTATGAGCGTATCACAGAGCTCCACAACAATAAAACTCACAGTAATATGTAGTGTGTATCAGTGTAAATCATAGTTCCACAGCAACAAAACTCACAGCAATATGTGGTGTGTATGAGCGCATCACACAGCTCCAACATAAAACTCACAAGTAAGTATAAAATAAATTCAAAAATAATTGTATATATAAAATATAGGCGAGTGTGGGCCCCCTGGACTCAAGGGCCCAGGTGCGGTGGCACACTCTGCACCCCTGGTAGTTACGCCCCTGCAGAGCAGTAATGTTACCTCTACTCCACCCAGCCGGTACATATTGTTTTCAGTCTGTGAGGAGGAAGAGGTAGCATATAGAATGGTGGACCAGGTCCCCCTTGAAGTTGACCGACTGCATAGTGGAAGAAGCCACTTATTTGGGTTCCTGAATATGTGAATGAGACAGATTTGCTTTTATATTGACTTTATTTCGGTGCTCTTTCGTTTGGCGAAATTCGTCGATTCAGGTTTACCAACCCTGCAATGAATTCAGCATTCACTGCCAAGTCCCTGGTGGGATCCACTAAATGCTGCCAATAAACCCACTGAATGCAGCCAACGATCCACCAAACAGAATGCCCAATGCAGCTGAAGGCCGAACACTTCTGCGAACCACATCTGACAACCAGCAGAACAGATCGCCGAACGCATTCACAAACCGTCAAACACAGCCGGCGACCCGCCAAACTGACCACCAAAGGCCACAGTGCAAAGTGCCATGCCAGTGCAGAGTGCTGGGCCATACCTATCCTCTGCCCTCACAAGCTGGTATAAGTATGAACACATCCAGCAAATAACCCTCACACCCCTGCATTACTAAAATCCTATAAGGCGGCCGTATCATCCATTTTTCTATGCACACATTTATTAATTAAGGCTGATGGGCATTGCATAATAAATGCCACCCAACAGCATGTAGTATCAGATCCAAAAGCAAGGCCAGGTGTGCAGCAATAATTTCCCTGCTGCAGCATATAAATAATACATGTTTCAGGGCAAGAATTATCCAGGTGTCCCTTTTAAACATGGTTCACACGGTCACTCTAATAAGCAACCGCTTACATGTTATGAATAACCCCCAGCATAAAATGTTTAAAACTAGACAATATATCAGAATTAGGATATTGTATATGTGGATAAAGGATACATATATATCATATTAGAGCCTACTGCAACAGCAACGATTTTGCTGACCAGATCCATTACTATAGCGCAGTGGTTCCCAACCGCAGTCCTCTAGTACCCCCAACAGGCCAGGTTTTAAGGATTACCTTAGGGAAAGGAAGACTGAATCACGCAATCACTGAGCAGCAAATCATATCACCTGTGCTGTGCTTCAGATATATTAAGAGAACACTTGCGCTGCATTCCTTTCAATCGCCTGTTAATTTAGTACAAGGACTTTTTTTTTTACTTTCTGTTTTGCTCCTTTCCATCAGTTATCACCGGGTTTGAGCAGTAGTACATTTTTTCGATTAGCATATGTGTAGAAATTAGCACCTGGACCAAGCGATCTGTTGGTTGCAATAGCACAAGTGATCTCTAGTGCTCCCCATGTTAAGTATAGGACACAGTAAGTATAGTAAGCTCGCGCTACGAATTGCTAATTACTGCACGCTAAGCGGTTTTCTCAGTTTATAGCGACAGGCAAACAAACGGTTGGTCCAGCGCTAGAATGAATTTACCTGGCGCTAACGCGAAAACATGCCAACGCTAGGATTAGCTCACACTAGGTGATAGTGCTCTTGGTCTTGTTGGACATGGGAAATGAGAAAGTGTGTTAGTCCAGCAGCATTGTTTGCTTTACAAGTAAAAGAAATAATGCCACTGCATTAGAAATGAGAAAGGAAAAAAAAAAGCGAATTTATGCATTTTATTTACTTATCTTTTACTTTGCACATTACATGGACATATTTGGCATCATTAGATATTCCATAATCTGACCTTTCCAATGACACCTCACTTGACCCTGTGCGGTATACAAAGCAGAGCTGCCAGGTTCTAAAGAACCCCACACTCCACACAGTAGTGTGGTGGTTTAGGTTTTCGATGAAACAGTGCATAATAATGCATTATGCCATTGCCTCTGCAGTTGCTGGTATCATAGGAAATGAGAATATGAATTAGTGCAGCATCATTGTTCACTTTATAATTGAAAAGTGAACAATAGTGCTGCATTATAAAAAGAAATTATTATTTTTTATTTACTTTTTATACTTTTTACAAATAACCAGGCCAGGCTCTGGCCTTTCCAACAATACCAAGCATGGACCTCCATCTTGTATGGTTGCTGAGATACAGGGGTTCAAAGGACCCTTTTATCTCTTCCATAGGGATTCCTCAGCCTAGCAGGGGGGTGGTAACATTTTGCGCGATGATGTCAGTGGGTGGGAGGAGGTCCCAAGGCTTGGTCTGACTTCCTGGAGGTCAGTCGACCGTGGGATTCCCCCAGGCAATGTGGGATTACCGCAGCACCCAGTGCTGCTGGGAAGTGATGACGTGTAGGGGACGTCCTCCGCATGTTGCTGTGAAACAATAGGACGTCCCGTGCACGCCATCTGCAGCCAAGGGGTTAAAGACCATTTATTATTTTTAGGTTTTTTAAAAAAACTTTTTATTTTGTTATTTTTTTTCAAAGACTTTTTTGTATTTTTTAAAAGAAATTGAGTCTTTTTCGTTTTTTAAGACTTTTTTTTATTATTTTTACCCTGTATTATTTTTAGACCTTTTTATAATTTTTTAATGGACCTTTTTATGCAGATACTTTTTTTTATTTAACCTCCTATTAGGAGACTAGGAGACTTTCTATGTCTTTCTTTTTTTTCAATTCAGTGGAATTTGCAGAGCCAGCTGTTATAGGTACTTAGCTTAGGCTAATGTCAGACGAGCGCATTCTGTGCGGACTGTGTGTCCGTGCACAACGGACATACTTTCTGACTGACAAGGTAGTGACCACACAGTCCATTTTTGTGACTGACGTTTTTTTTGACTGATGTAGAAGGGAAAATAAATTAATATGAAAAACATTTTGTCCGTCAAAATGATGGATGCAGTCCGTCTGACTTCGTTCCATCACTCACACACAAAGCTATGCGAACGTTGCGGACGCAGCACCCTCTGTGCATCCGTTCTAGTGGATTTACGTTCTTGCCTAACCTGCATCCGTTTGCCGCGTGCGTTGTGCGTCCGCAGTTCAGTGCGGAGGCACTTCGTTTGTGGGGCTCCATTGGTCAGAACGCTATGCTGCCACGGATGTACAAATGTGCGGTAACACGGACGTGATCAGTGCGCTCGCCTGACACGGGCCTTATCCGTGCTTTTCACAGTCATCCAGTAACTGCTTTGGTGACTCCATTTTTGGAAAAATATGGTGAACATTCGATAAATAGCGAATGCACAGAATTTTCAATGAAATGGATATGGTGAAGTGAGTCAAAATGCGCAGAAATGAAAAGCACCAAAATTTTGTTCAATTGCTTTTGTGAATAGACTCCAGAGTGTAAATGCACTGTAATATCTTTACTATTTATACAAAGTATTTGACAGGCTAACAAGAAGTCTTACAGTCCTAATTCAGTTTTACAGTCCATACTTCAGTGGAGATTGCTGAAAATCTCCTTTGCAGACTGCAAACGTCCTAGCACTTTAAAAAGTTCCAGTTCATCAGTTGTCATATCTGATGTGCTGGAACTTTAGGAGGAGAGTCTACAGCCAATTCACAAACAAATTTCATTTGCATAAGTGAAATCCAGAATATGACCGGATTAGGAGAACTTGATGTTTGGCACCTGAAGGTGCTTTTGAAGATCAAGTTAACTTGATCATGGTAGTGAAGGAGGGGTTATTAGTATGCACAAGCTACAAGTTTTCCGCACATGGAATAACCTTTAGAATAAGAGCCCATAATATGCAAAGAAGCTAAAACCAGAGTGAAAGAAAGGAACAGAAATGTCATACAATAAAGAAAAATAATGATACTAAATATCTTAGTGGCTTGTCATATGGTTTGTTTGCCCTGGTTCCTTAACCCCTTCACAGCTGATGACGTGTGGGACACGTCCTCATTGATGCACGTTACAAACGGAGGACGTGCCCCACACGTCATCAGCTGTGCGGGACCCTTGGCGGAGATACTCACCTCTCTGTCCGGGGTCCCGCGGCGTTCTGACTTCAGCGTCCTCAGACGCTGAAGTCAAGCTCCTCCCGACGTAAATGACGTCATTTCCAGGCGACCCCCCGGCAATGCCGGGAGATAGCCTGGAAGGGAGGGGGGATCCGTTCGGATCCTTCTCCCTCCCAATCGGGAAGGAGCAGCGCCAAAAGCCAGGCACCGCTTAAAAGGGGAGAGTCTCCCCTTTTAAGCGGTGCCTGGCTTTAACCCCTCAAGTGCCGGGTCGCACTTCAGCGCCTTGCGGCACCAAAGTGCAGCCTAGCTCCGGTGGGGGCCGCCATCTTGGATGGCGGCTCCACCCCCGGGTCCCCCCTTGCTGCCCGACGTCATCACGCATAGCGTGATGACGTCAGATAGCCGGGGAACCCCTAGCTGCCTGTGAACACCGATATCTCCAGAACCATGGCAGCTAGGGGGTCATGGAGGGAGTCATTTGAAAGGCCTGAGCATGGACGTTCGAATGAATCCCCACATGACTAGGTTAAGAGTAATAAAAAAATAAAAAAATAATAAAAATAATAAATAAATAAAAAATAAAAAAATCATGATTTTTTTGTGTGTTGTTTTTATTAATGCAGCAATATTGTTCACATTTCAATTATAATGTGAACAATGATGCTGCACTAATGATTTTTTTCTATGGGGTGTGTTTGCTAAAAATCACGTAATTCCCCCCAACAAAATGTAACATCTCCCCATTTCTAATTTTTGTACAAGCGCACCCCATAGAAAACATAACCGCAAACGCTCATGTGATAAAATGTGAAAAAAAATCACTTTACACACTGCAGATGATTAAAAATTCTATTTTTATTGCATTTTTTTGTCATAATATACAGGCAGGACATGACGTATACATATAAAAATTATATATTATGAATCTGCCGAGTCTGACGGAAAGAACGATATCTAATATGTCTGGGTCATTTAATAAAATGTGACTTCAAATCGCGTTTAAACATGATGAGTGAAAGCGGTAAAAATGAGCTCAGCACAGAGGTGTGAAATGGCTCAGCAGTGAAAGGGTTAAACTTTAGCTCTGATATTACAAAACAGGGTACAGTTTGTATTTTAGACTGTATCTGGCTGTCAAAAAACAATCAAAAAGTCCCTTATGCAAGATGGATATACCAAATCCAAAAATCATTTTGGTATCTTGTGGACCTGTCCAGGTTGGACTAGATAACTAAAGACATCAGTAATATTATGAAAATAAGCTAGAAAGCAGAGGGTAGAGAAGGCAAAGAAATGTCAGTCAAAAAATAATAATCAGATACCCAAAATGTTAAATTATTCTATGCAGAATAAGATTTTTTGTTACTACAAAATTTTAGTGCGAACAATGATTACAGACCAAAGAGTACTCGATTGAAAAATGCACTCTTTCGTTTGTCAGTGTGTGACTGGATATCAATTCCACAGCCTCTTAATACCTGTGTGCAGTTATTTTAGGTTTTCTATATTATTGGAGCAATGCTGATTATTCAATAAGCAAAAATATTAGGACTGTGGCTAGGCTTGTGCACCGATTTTTTTTTCGGTTCGATTCGGTTAAATTTTTCCGATTTTTAAACTTTTCGATTCGGCTCGTTTCGACCGATTTCTGTTTCGATTCGGTTCGGCTCGATTCATTTTTCGTGTACATTTTTTTTTGGAATATCGACCGTTTTTCGTATTTTCGGGTCACTTTGGTCGTTTTTTGTATCGACTTTTCGTAATTTCAGAAATTTTCGTTTTTCGGAATTGTACATGTTTTCAGAATATCGACCGTTTTTCGTATTTTCGTGTCACTTTGCTCGTCTTTTGTATCGACTTTTCGTAATTTCGGAAATTTTCGTTTTTTCGGAACGTCTATTCTCCTCGTTTCAAAGCAATAGATTTCGATTTGACACATTTCAAGTCCATTCGAAAACTCAGAAAATATTTCGTTTTGGCTCGGAAAACTTTTCGGATCTGCCATTTTCGGATCTAAAAATTTTCGGAAATTCGGCCGCATCCGAAAACACGAATCGGGAAATTTCGTGAAAATTCCAAAATTCCGAAACCCGAAACGCACATCCCTAACTGTGGCCAGTCTATGCACACTTAGTGATCACATGGCCCTGATTGCCACATCTCCCCTCATGGTGAAGGTCTCTCGGAGGGCAGGGACGTAGCTCTGCCAGAAGTTCTGGTTAGTGAGTGCTGAATTTAGTTCATGAATGGAGACCTGGAAGTGGGAATTAGCTCACAGAAAAATACTTGCACAGGGACGTGACTGTAAATAATGCCTATAACCACTGCCATGATCCAACGAATTTATGGAAAATACATTTGTGTTACACATGCATTGAAAATATGCCCGGTAACCTCAAAAGCATATTTTCAAATGTACTGTCTACCCTATTCGAAAGGCAGATGATGCCACTAAACTTCAAAAGCACAGTGTGGGTTCTGTTTTGTTCTTAAGGAAAGAAAAAAATATTTTGCATTGCTCCAGAATTATCATACCATATCATTACCATATCTGCAATACTCTAAATTGGCGCACCAGCCTTTGCCTTGCAGATAGGATACAGTCGATCTTGGTAATGAAGGGGTTAACTAACTCACTAATGGTACAAACAATTTATGTACGTTAAGATAATACTGAACTGATTTGAGCGAAGTTTAAAAACTGCTAGAATGTCCCTTTAATTACTGATAGAAAGAAAAGCATTATCATTTCCATCGAATTCTTGCTTTACCACTTTACCCACGTCATTTATTTTCGTAATTATCATTCCTAATTATTCTGTAAATGCTTATTTTCCAGTGATACATATTTATGCAAAAAGCTCCAAAGAAGTTTGACGGTGAACTTAGTTTTAGAGGCACAGAGCAAAAAGACAAAATGTTTTATTGATGACATTCAAAGGCAATAAAACGGAGCTTCAGTCCAGCAGGTAATCTTATCTACAAAATGCTGGAGTATTCTCATAAGAAGTGAGGAGATTAATATTGGTCCAGGTGCCTAAAGAATAGCATAGAATGGAAAACAACTAATTTGCTTTCCTCTTCATAAATCAGGTTTGCATTTTGAGGCTGGTCTTTCTGTATGCTTTTATTATTATTTCCATTAGATAGACCAAACCAGAAAATAATAGTTCATTATGGAATAATTAAATAAAGTGTAATCATATGTTATAAGAGTATGGAAGAGGCGAATATTCTATCTAGGAAAAAATATTTAAAAATCAGTCTATTTCCTAGCATGGTTTTAATAATGCAATTGATTGTAAACTTTGGATTCTTCAGCACATCCCTATCAAAAAAAGCATAACAGAAAAGTCACGCGTAGTAAAAGGGATTTTGGCAGCTACACAAAGGGCTTATTATTCCTAGACTAAAAATGCAGGTTTGATTATAAAGGATTGACTGGTTGGATACAGCAATAACTCCTACCTGCCTTGGCACAAAGAAACAATTTATGACAAAGAATCAACCCCTTGTCTCCTTTTTGGGTGCTCAGAACTTGGCTGCTCCAGGAAATGCATAGAGAGCCAGATGTGAGCACGTTTGAAGCTTGCTGACGTCATCAGTCCACGAGCGGCTTCCTGGCAGCTGTACAAGACAAATGGAGCTTGAAGGGGGGGCACTCCACGCAACCTGGCCACTTTAGTAAACTGAAGTGCTCAGGATGCATAGAGTGCCCCTTTAAATTATTACTTAGCATAGAAGAGCAGAGTTTTTTTATATGTAACCAAAAACTAGAAACTGCCATTTTAGGCCCGTGTCAGACGAGCGCACGGATCGCGTCCGTGTTGCTGCACACGTCCGTTATAGCATATAATTATGACCAATGGAGCTCCACACACAAAGTACATCCACACCGAACTGTGGACGCATAACGGACACAGCAAACAGACTCCGGTTAGGCAAGAACGTAAATCCGCTAGAATGGACGCACAGAGTGCGCATTCGCAACGTCCGCATAGCTTTGTGTGTGAGTGATGAACGAGGTCAGACGGACTGCATTTATGCAAAAAAGGTGGGATCTTCAAATGAGGAACATAAAGATTTATTCGGGTACAGCAGACCTCATAGACAAACCATGTAACATTTCGACCCGAGATCATTCTATCTAGAATCAGCAAACATAAATCTACAATTCGCACTATGCGGCTAGAGTTACCTGTTGCAGAGCATTTCCATCTCTGCTCTCATAGTGTAGCACAACTACGCTTTCAAGTCATTGATCAAGTCCCACCGCTTAGACGTGGTGGTGATAGGACCCACTTGTTAAAACGTAGAGAAAAAAAGTGGATACATAAACTCGATACTCTGTGGCCAAAGGGTCTGAACAGAGAATTCGATCTAAATGTATGTTTTTGAATTCTATTCTAATCTGTATCCCTTTCTTACTCATTTCCCTAGGATGGCAACATGTGTCCCCCACATAGTGGGGGCTCCACGTGATGGTCGTCGGGAGATAAGCTTAATCATGGTAGACTATATTAAATATTATACATTAAATATTAATATAACTAATACATCTGAATTTTACATTACTAACGATATGATTTGTATATATGTCTTACCATGTACTAGTGATGTAGTGGTATCAATTACAATACATATATATATGCTATATGGTATACATATGATGAGATATTTAGAGTACCATAAAAATAAGGATGCATATATTTGCAGATATTGGTTGTTTATTTATTTGTATGTTTTCCTTGGACACCCCTCCATCTTTCTTTTAACCTTTTTAAACCCTTCTTCTTTTCTTTTTCTCCTTTTTTTTTCTTAATTACTTTTCCTTTATGTAATTTATTTATTTATACTAGGCCTTTTTGTTCCCCCAATATTCTTGGAGCTGCATATTTGTAATATGATTCATTTGTTTGAACTTTTCTAAAAATGCTTAATTATATAATTGTTTAATTGTATAAGCATGTATGCAATTAAAGGCAGTATAAGTAAAGGGGTTTTTGATAAGTGTGCACATGTATGATTAAGACCTGCGGGTCGAAACGTTACATGGTTTGTCTATGAGGTCTGCTGTACCCGAATAAATCTTTATGTTCCTCATTTGAAGATCCCACCTTTTTTGCTTCTATCTGTCTATGGGACTTGCGGCGTCCCCTCAGTGGTGATCTCGTGAGGTCCTCTGGTCTGGGCTCCCTTCCGGTGGAGATCGTGGCATTTGCTTTTGGACTGCATTTATGCGTCCAGCATTTTTGACGGACAAAATGTTTTTCATATTTAATTTATTTTCCCTGCTACATCCGTCAAAAATAACGTCAGTTAAAAAAACGGACTCTGTGGCCACTACTGCATCTTCCATCAGAAAGCGCGTCCATACTGCACGTTCGCACAGTCCGTAGAAAATGCGCTTGTCTGACACCAGCCTAAACCTGCAAATTTGAAGTAAGAAAAAAAGAATTGAATCTTGTTCTCTGTCACTGACAAAAAAAAACATTATAAAATGATCCCTGTCAGGTACTATTACTAATTTAACAAATACACAGTAAATGCTTTCAGATGTCATCAATTTGATTTTTTTTTTCATAATTTTTTCTATTTTTTCACCTTACATGGTCATGTAGTGCTGTTTAAAACTCTGTTGCTGTATTGCTCAGTTTTGGCCACCAGAGGGAGACAAGCGCAATGTAAACATACTGGACACAATGGGACTACGTTTTCCAGCATGCTTTGGGACAGAGAGAGGAAGTGGGTGGGGATTGAGGGGAGGACATCCGCAGCCTCGTGGAAGGAGAGCCAGTGTGAGCCGAGGGGTGAACAGAGTGAGACGCACGTGAGACTGTGAGCGATTGTTACCAGGCCGGAGAGCAGAGGCTGCCTTGCCGACGCTGGGAATCGATTCAGTGACTTGCCAGAGACCTAGTAATCCACCGCGGAGAGGTTTTGCACAGACGCAGAGTAGCAGATTGGGCCCCGAGTAAGGAGACCGCGATAATCCATGGGGAGTACAGGCGGTAGGCCGTAGACCTTGTTGTAAAGACGGACAAGCAGGAGAAGCGCATCCGGAGGCACAGAGTCCCAGTGAAATCCAGCGGAGAGACGTCCTTGATCGGGCAGCAGAACAGAGTGAATGGCGGATGGGTGAGAGGCCTTCCAGGCCACAGTCAAACTTTAACGAAGCACGCTGCAGTATTGCTTAAATCTACAGGGCCCCAACATGACTAGTCGAAGATTTACTAAATCCTTTCACTAGCCAGTTGAAATCTAGTACCCGGGTACCTGAGCTCACACACACACACCTTTTTGGGACATAACCTGCACAGGACTTACACTCCAGAAACGAAGGGGTTAAACTTTTATTTTACCGCTGCGCATTTCTCACATTTCGAAATCCTGTTTTTTATACACCGTGCTTACATTATATATGCCGCTTTATTGAGACCAGTAAAGTATATAATTTATAAAATCCACAACAGTGCTGGTGTATATTTATTCCCTAGTGCGGAGAGACTAACCCGAGGTTAAATTCAGCGGCTCCTCCGGGAGTGAGCGCTACAGTCATATATGGTATCTTTGGAAAGGTCAGACTCTGACACGTCACTTTGACTTTGTGCAGTGTAAAATCAGAGGTGCAGGGTTCCAAAGAATCCCTGGCGCTCCTCGCTGCAGTGCGGCAGTTTAGGTTTTGCGTAATAATGCATTGTGTCATCAACTCTACACTTGCTGGCATTATGGGGAATGAGAAGATGAGTTAGTGCAGCATCATTGTTCACTTTATAATTGAAAACTGAACAATAGTGCTGCATTATGAAAAAAAAGTAAATTTTAATTTTATTTTTACACATAACCTGGTCGTATTTGGCATCTTCGGAAAGACCATGCCCTGGCCTCTACCTTTCATGGTTCAGGAGATATGGGGGGGGGTTCAAAAGACCCCTGGTATCTCCTCTACAGGGAATTTTCTGCCAGGCTGGGGGGGGTTGACCATTTCTGACATCATTGAGCCCATGCACAATGACATCATTGGGCTTGGGGAGGTCTCAAGGTGTGGCCTGACTTCCAGGAAGTCAGACAACCATAGGATTCCCCCCTGGACCGGTGGTGATCTTCCCTGAGGCTGCTGGTAAGTAATAACGTACTTCGCACATTGCGGGGAAACACTTGGACGCCATGCGTCATTTGCAGCCACGGGGGTTAAAGCAACATAGAGAATTTTGCAATCTCACTGATGGAAAAAAGTGTAGACATGCGTGAATGACCTGTTATATATGTGCCACTGTAGCCTGTTCTTCAGAGAAGAATGTGTTTCCTGAAAATGTATTCTTCCATTACAGTAATCCATAACATACATAAAATGATAGGTGGGCTATGTGCATGTATTCCTAAATCCCCAATTTTACCTGGATGGCATGAAATGCCTCTGAATTTAACATCCTATATGGCTTGTATACCCAGTTCAGCCTTGACTATCATCATATTCGTATGAGAAATTCAGTTGTTATGCAAACAACTGCAGAAGTTTATTTGATTCTCAACATTGTTATTAAGGCTAGGGTCAGACGAAAGCATTTTTCCCGCGAACGTGAAAAAGTGCGTCCAAACGCATTGACGTATTTTATCACGGAATGTGCAAAAACGGTCAGACGACGCGCATTTTCGGGCGTGATTTTGTACGGATCGTCAATAAAACTCTTTTTGAGTCTGGATGATATGTTGGCCGGACATTAGCAGTGTCTGACATCTCCTAATCACGCACACACGCCGTTATGCCGCAGCTGCGCACTCAGTACGGCAGTACTAGCGGTTCAGCGTTCTCAAAAAAATGCATTCAAATTCCACTTGCGTTGCACGGCCGGACTTTTGTGCGGCCGTACATCGTATATTGGCTGTCATTGCCCGTCATCTGCTGCTAGTGCGGCCGTAATTATGTGCGCCAGAACGCACGGTAAAAGTGCGCTGGTCTGACCCCAGCCTAAATCCATCATCATTCAAACTAGCAAAAAAGTCAGAATCACAACAACCTTTTGAGCCTTTTTAAAGCAACTGTGCCTCTGCTCACCTACTCACACTTGATTGAAGCCGCTCTTATGGCCCCACCATTCCCAAACCACTGGCACTAATGATCCTGTTATACAGTGAAATTCCTCTTGTCTTCCTCAACCCCCAATCCCTCTAGACTGTAAGCTGCTATGAGCAGGGCCCTCTATACCTCGTTTCCATCTTACGTCTGTTTATTTGTATTTTGTTCCCTTTGGTTATTGTAAAGCGACGCGGAAACTGTTGGCGCTATATAAATAATAATAATAATAAATCATATATAGAGCCTGCCACAAAAAAATATGTTGTCTGTGTGTAATACAAACCAAATGCATAGCAACAGTCCATCCAAGGAAAAACACGCTTGATCCAAGACTAGAAAATGAAATAGATTATGGCTTTAACCTTTACAGGCAGAATTCTCATCAAAGTCACACAGTAGGATTCCATAATGCAATTTGAACGTTCAGAATAGCTGATGTCATGGTGACTCCTGATTAATAGAACAAAAAAAGCCCAGACTAATACACTCCAAGCAATGGTACATAAAATAATCAGTCCTAAATTTGGCTCTTAAAGTTCCATCTTTTTCTTATAAATACCAGGAATTAATTTATACTTTAATAAATTCAGTAATTAAATCTCACCAGACCAGATTTGTAAATTAATTCTAAAGTGCAACATTTTTAAAGTAAACAATTGTTTGGAAATATTCTTCTAAACAAAACAAGAACTCAATTTGTTTCCTCCGTGAATGGCGCAGTGTCAAGATGGTTGTCGTATTGCACAAGAAATACTATTTAATGTTCAAATTGAATTTTTCTCAAAAGTGTTATCAAAAGTTTAAATATCTCAGGGGGTTTAAATAAAATTCCACATAGTATCTTTGTGTATACTTCTTGAGCCCCACCTCTTCTTCCACCCCAGGCTTCCAAATGGAGAATTTCCTGGAGCCTTTTGCATTCGAATGACACATGTGCCACTTGCATGATAAGGGCCAATTAACCAGATGCTCCTATTCAGGCACAGTCACGTTTTGCTGCTCCAATTTGGTGCCTAGGAATTTAGCTGCTCTGAATTCAGACAGGGCCGAATCCGATTGCTCAGATTCGGGTGCAGCCAAATTTGGCCACATCGAATTCGGCTGTAGTTGAATTTGAGACACAAACGACCAGAAGTCAGCAGGTACAGAAAGAGTGCTGGCATCAGCGGTACATGAGTTGGTCCCCCCTTGCAGGCTGGATATTCAAAATCCCTTCTACTTCACAAAGCTGAACTGGAGTGGGAAGGTGGGGACGAGAAGGAGAGAACATGCTCGTCTCACTCTGGACACCTAAAAAAGCTTCAGTGTTCAAAAGTGATAGAGTGTCTCTTTAAGTGCCAAGAACAACAAAATCCGTCCTGTATTCAGTTTCTCATAGGATACAACGATATTCATTATGCATGCAAATTAAAATACATTCTCCATATGAAAGAATTCTTATTTTCTACCTATATTATATTTCATATGGAGAATACAGTATATTGAAATTGTGTGGATAAGGACAGCACTCACATTTATGCCTCTGAACAATTGTCCCCAAATTTATACACTTCCTCTATTCTCTACAAACACTCTCATTTTGTACCAAACCCTTATATTTTTACCTCTGCCCTATTACACACACACCCACACCTCTGATCCACATGAATCCATATGCCTCTGTTTTATCCCCTACACATAGTCACTGAAGTGCCTCTATCTATATTATGTTTGCCCCAGTCCCCATTTTTTTTCTTCTTTCCCTTGCTGTATGTCTATGCAGGCTAATTCTAACTCTCCCCATGATATGCTCCTTTCCCTTTTCCATTCCTTTACCTCTCCTGCAGTTAAGATTTGACAAGCAGGGGGTCTCATTTGTGCTTTATCTCGTCCTTGAACCTGAGTGCTCCAGTATTTGTACCCTAACACATAATGCTGTAGAAAGGTACATTTATTTTAAGCTGTATATTTTTATTGTGGCACAAATTCATACATAGAGAAACAAAAAGGGCATGACATGAAGTTACAAAGAAGTCGCTCGGTTACATTTGTTAGTTCTGCATACGGAAAATATACACATAACAGAGATGGCAACATATGCCAAATGCCAGGTCATATTTGCAACATAGGGGTTCAGAAATAACAAATCGGGAGTATAGGGGAAGGGGAGAAAGAGAGGAACAGGAATCAAACAAGATCAGTGAGATAACATCCGATGAGTGATGACGTACGTTTGTGAGTGCAAAGAGTACTTAACGGGGCGCAGGAGCTGCCATACTCGTAGGACATGTGCAGCATGTCAAGAAGTAATCCCCCCACCAAAACCATATTCTTTGGAATTTATAATATTGATTTTCTAAAGAAAAGTGCAGCTCTTCCATCCACCTCATATGTTCCACTCTATCAATCCAATCAAAGACAGAAGGGGATGAGGTACGCTTCCAATATACAAGTATCAGCGCTTTAGCAGCATTAAGTAAGTGAATCAACAGAGACTTTCGATATGTGGAGACAGAAGGGGACTGCGTGTAAAAGAGCCACAGTCGGATACATTTGCATAGAAAAACAGTAATGTCCTGAATACAACCAAATACCGCCTTCCAGAACGAAGCAATGACAGGGCAGTCCCACCAAATATGGAAGAACATGTCTTTGGCTGACTGACATCTCCAACATTCAGAGGAAACCAATGGATAGATCTTATGAAGTACTCTGGGGAACACATACCATCTACTGAGAATCTTAAAATAAGACTCATACACAGATAAATCCCCAGAGGAGTGGGAAGTGATTTGAAAATTTTTTCTCCAGTCATCTCCCATGAAGGGTGCAGGAAAGTCGGCTTCCAATTGTTTCGTATTGTCAAGATCATTAGCCTGTAGATAATCTAAAAGCAAAATGTAGAGGGAAGAAAGCAGGTGGGGAGGTTGGGGATCTGTTTTACATAGCTTCTCAAAAGGTGTAAGGGAGGTGCGCAGAGGTTCCCGGGACATGAGACTTGTAAAAAAATGAGTAAATTGAGCATAACGATACTCAAGCAGCGTAGAATAAGCCCTGACACTGAGCTTCCAGAGCACCTGGATTCTGATGACCAGGGGCTCTATTACATACTTGTCAGTAAAATTGAGAAGGTAAGCAGGAAAACCTGGGCCTGCAGTTTTCCTTACCATCGCCATTTTACCATCCATATTAAGAGTAAATGCTTTATTAGCGCCTGGCCCTAGAATGAAGCCAGAGCTGTCAGAGACTGCACGCCCTGCAGCTGTCTGGCAATTCCCCCAGCCTGCCTCCTTTATCTGCGGCCGATTGCTGCAAATGAGACTGTCTGAATGCAAGCAAGCCAGCCTAAAGCGAATTGCGGTGATTGGCTGCCAGCAAGGAAGGCAGGGCAAGGGATTAGCCAGAGTAAGCCATGGGGCGTGCTATAATGTCCTTTGGCATTCAGGCCCATCTGGCACCAGGACAGCATAGGACATCCTGCGATTTAAGGGATTATCTTCCATTAATGAGCAGAATGGGATTAATTGCCTTTTGCATTGGCTGCATTAGAATGTGCTGGGTCTACAAAATTGAAGTTGAGATCACGGACAACCTTAGTTGCAAAAAATGTTCAACCCTGAAAGGATTTAAAAAAAAACCATTATATTTGGGAGAAATAAAACCAACTCTGTTCTTTGCTATGTTACCACTAGCTGTTCCATCTACTGGAGAAACAGTGCAATGACGCAAGACAGACCCTGGACAGCTGTTCTGATGAAGAAAAGTAGGGAAAACAGATCAGGGTGAAATGTAATTAAGCAACACAATAACACATGTTTGCTTTAGTAGTTGCCTATATCCCACAAATTGGAGATCACAAATGCATATGAACAAGTGATCATATGTAATGTAGCATGATACATTCTAGCAGTATAGTGACAATATTCTTTCTCAAATTCATAGTTCATTAAACAAAGTGCAGAACTCCCACCTCCCATTTATAATCATCAGTTTTGCAACATAGCCCAAATTGTTGAATTTGATGACAACAGAATACATATATATCAATAGATTAGTAAGGCATCAAACAATAAATTATCAGCAAAAATACATTTTTATGTCCATCTCCAATGAAATAAGACATAATTGAGACCAGAAAGAATCCAAATGTTTAAGAAAAATAAAGTAAAAGAAAAGGCTGGGAATATACAAAGGGTAGAACATTGCATGGGATGGAGTTCTGAAGATTTGTTTTACTAGCTCAGTATTGAAAATGTTATGGAAAAAAATGATAGAAGCTGCATGCATTAATGATTGTGTTTGCTGATCACATTTGGCCGTTTCAAATTAGAAAATAGTGAGTTAGTCATAAAGAGAATTTGTAAGGTAAAGTTCTAAAAATGGAACGGAACAAGAATTCCTGTTGAATGCCTCATATTTAGAACTTTTCACCAGTTTTGGTTACCCTAAAACTTGTGGCTATACAAATATCCTTAGGAGGGACAAAGGTCAAACTGCACAATCTTTTGCCTTACAGTTAGTAAAGTTTGGTTAGTTGCAAACAAATAGGTCTGCCAGTAACAACTCACAATTTGTGCATAGTGCAGTCTCCGGAACGGAGCAAATTTGGTCTCAATTTCTCGCCAGCGCTTGTTAAGTTGAATCATGGTAGGTTCCACTGCTCTGGCAGCCCCGTCCTTAGACAAACTTTCTGCTTGCCTGTTCAATGTTTTCAGCTCTTCTTTCTTCTTCTCCAACTCTCGATCAATCTCCTAGTGAGTAAAACCAATACAGGGCCCAGGGCAGTTAGCTAACTAATTAACCAACTTTATTAGAAGTAGCAGCAAAGTATGCCTGGCAACACTAGTTTCTTGTCTCCACTTTATTGTGACAAATGAATGAGTGATATAACAGCAGTCAGTTAGGGTAAGGTAACTATATCACTTATGCTTAAAAAGGGGGTATGTTAGTGATGTCATAAACATTTATACGTGTTTATGATTTAAGTGTGATGACTTATACAATGGGGCATTTAGTATTTTTAATTTCAATTTTCAAAAAGACCTGAATGGCAAACAAGGGTTATTTTATTTATTTTATTTTACTTTATTTTGTTACTGAATGAAAAACTTGAACAACAATGAAAGCAAAGTAAATTGATGAGGAAGAGAAATAATTGGATTCTGTCAGATTAGAGTGAACAATAACATAAGATGAGCATGATTTGAAGAATGAAGTGTGCTAACATGAGGGTTCATCCACGAAGTGCTAGTGATTAGTTCATCTGGAACAAAGATACAACACAACACAAGTTAATACAAATATTACAAACATTTTGTGATACTCTTTCTAGGTAAGTAAATACTATACCTAACTCATGCAGTTCTATTTTAATCTGTGGTGAAGGAGTTAGTGCTCAGTGGGAGTGTCTCTAACAGTCAAAGGGTTTAATCAAATTATATTGCTCAGCATCATAGACATTCACTTTAATTATTAAAATCTAATTTTTGATCTATATTATAAACATGTAGACGATACACATTTCTTAGAATCCATCAATAAGGGGCGCATGGATGAAATGATTTTACAGTTAAAAAGATGACTTACTATAACATCACTTACAATCTTAGCAGTGTTTACTACTATGTGGTTTATACAGAAAGCACCAGTGTCTGAAAACGATGGTAAACATCACTGTTGGAACAGCGTCAAACATCAGTGTTTTACAAAATTGAAATTAAAGTTTTGTTGAAGCTTCTCCTGCCATCATTTGAATTTCTCTTTGTGAAACGCAGAGGTTTGTCACAGCTGCAACATTGACAATTTTTGAAATTGTTTGCAACTACGGTAAACGCAGGTGCTATCTTAATAACCTCATAGTGATGTTACCTTCTATCAAAACAGTTACTTTAGAAAAGATCACCACCAGTTGATCAGTTCTCATTCTGGCAATTTCCATATAAACAGCACAAGCAGTTTTTTTCCTGATTTTCTGAAACAAGACAGACTTTTATCAAATAACCCAAACACAACTTTACTACACAAATATTACATTTTAGCAATGATTCCCAAACAGTTACACTGACAGATTGACAGACATGATCGACAACAAAGAATACCTTAAGCTTCTGTTCATTTTTGGGATCTGGCAAACTGGCTATTTTTTTCTCAATTTCATCCAAACATTTCAATAGATCGTGCGATTGTCTTTTGTATTGATACCACTGGTGAGAAATCTCTAAAGCTTTTTTTCTTCTCTGAGATCTCAAGTCCTGCATAAATCAAATGCCATCCAAATGTAACATGTGTATTGATTAAGAAAGATTACTTAAATGGCAGTGACATTTCAAAAAAATTATTTTCATGAGGAACAACACATTAAAAAAAAATATTTATTCAATCGCACATTTTATGGAAAAAAAAAGAACAGCAGAGCTATAGATTTCTTCAAGCGATCTTTCTTGTAATACAGTGTGACAGACCATTGGCTGCCACGTAAAAGCACTTGTTAATCAAACGATGCGTTAATGTGTTTGTTCCAACTGTATAACAGAAATTTAAGTCAGGATAAGTTATGGGTAAAGACGTCTGATAAATTACCTCTATTGCTGTCATGGTCAGCAGAAATGTGCATTTTTTTATATACTGCTTACAATTTTTAGTTCAAGAGGGACTAACAGTGAAAGAAGTATGTGTGAGTGCAATACATGCAGCAACAAAGATAAAGAGGACATATTTGACAAATAATTTGGGTATTAGGTTGGAAGTTGTATATGCTGATCTATTCAGCAATGGATTGGCTAAGACAAAACATAGATACATTGTTTCATAAATAGGGACTTCAAAAACTAAAATGAAGCAACAAATGAAGTGAAACGTCATACGACATGTAAATTAATGATTTAAGAAATAATACCCTTAATACTTATTCTTACTATTTTTTGGAAATGTAGAATTACACAACAAGGGCTCTATTCCATAATTGTTGCTAATGTAGCATCTCAATATGTAAGCGTTAGCACTAGAAGTTTAACGTCTGGCATCGATATTCAATAGTTGCAAATCAGTTAGCGTTTCGCACCTTGAGCAAGCTTACCTATTCGTAACATGGGGAGCGCAATCTAATTTTAGCATCTCGACAAGTAAGGTATTACGAAGTGTAAGCGCAAATTACTGTTGGGATGTGAAGCGCAAAAAGTTAGTAACTCCTAAAAACTGTTAAATGATTCTGCAAAAGCAAAAACATTTAACACGTTCTAAAAACCCCTTAAAAAATCCATACTCACCTCTCATCCCACAGCGAAAAGGGTAGCCAGTCCGTTGCTTCTCCCCATGAGCATCGTGAGATTGGGGACAAATAGTTCCTAGTCTCCACCCGTGATCACTTTGTGGCGCTGCACGATCTCGCAAGAGGAAGTCACGCAGATTTGGGGGCCAGAAGGACAAGCCTCCATGGAGTGCTATAGACTCCAGGAGCTTATACTCGCGGTAGCACGGAAGCAATACTGCGATTATCAGGGAGGTTAACGATGTGTTCTGGGGCGAGGTGCTGAGATAGCACCTTCCCCGGAATAGGACGTTAACATGGAGAAAGTAAGGGAAAACCTGCAAGCGCAGATTTTCCTACTTGCCGTCTCCATGTTAGCATCTAGAATGGAATACGGCCCCAAGAGTTTTCCACAGTAGATCTTCATTATAGTTATGTACATTAGGCCAATTAATCTGTAAAGGCTACATGTTATATATCAGTGATCCATAAAGGACAGGTTTTGAAGCGTGGCATAAAATAATAGTAAATTGAAATAATACTTTCACTGCTTTTTTGCGAATATGCCCCATGTGTTATTTAATTCAAATAAGATTTGAAATAATTTATATTATGAAACTCCTGGACATACTACACATAGTTCTTTCACAAAATGACATTATATCATTAAAACAATTGTCATAGTGATACGCCTGATGATTTATCATTTACATTGACTAATATCTGTTCCACCTCGCATATTGTTTTCTTGATCTGTATTCTTTTTCAGAGATGCAGGCATTCAGAAATTGCTACACTTAAGCATTACTCTGCATGGGTCTTGCAATAAGCTCTTTCTTCATTTTCTGTTAGTGTGGAGCATTATAACACATCTCCATACAGGTTTTAACTACTTAATATCTTTTTATTAAGTAATAAACATGCCGACATGAAGGCAAACCTCATTGGTGAATCCTAGACTATCATTCAATTTGGTGACTTTCAACTCAAAGACAAAATCTCATTATAGAACGTTTCTCATATTTTTACATTGTTAGATTAAGCCCTTCATTACAAGTGATTTTCCATAAAACCACTGCCATGAGCCAGTGGGGTTTTCTTTGGAAAATAATTTTTAATAAATGATACAGTAAAAAATATTTGGAAATATTCACACTATCTTCTACACTGTAATGACCTATATAGCAGGCAGGATGTCACCATCGTCTGGCCTAAAGTAGTTACTGTAGTTCTGGTCTCTGTGCAGGATCATCTTGGGAGATGTAATTCATACACATTCCCAGCTGGTTTTAAAATTGTTAGTACTCAGGCATCTTGTCCATGGGGTTACGACTTTAAGGGCATATTCTGGAGTTTAAATGCAAACAAAAATTAATTTGCAATAAACTTAATTATTTTTGCATTGCTCCAGTGGAAAACCATGTAGAGTATGCTCAATATCAGGGAACGAGGCGGTGCCTTGCAGATCGAGTAGAGTCAATCTTGGAAGTGATAAGGGGTTAATATATTTCCACAACATGAAACAGAATCCCATATTACCAAACACACATTTTGTGACCAAATCAGCTAGCAGAAACCCTACAAATACAAGTACTCACTAAGTTTCTTCTACTTTAAAAAAAAAAGAAGGTCACGCCATTCTCAATTTCAAAAGCTGATTTTATTTAAGAGAGTGCAATTTGAGAATGGGGTGACCAGCTTCTCTCATCTTTCTATTGAACGTCAGCAGGTTGGTGTCCCATGGAGTCGTGAGGAAGTTGTTCCTTTTTTGTTTAATTTGCATGTGGTTTTGTGTGCAGTTCCTTCAATTGCTTTTCTCTTTCTACTATTTTAGATGAGTTGTACGTCAAAGCCCTGCAAATTATGCAAGCTCACAGAATAACCCTCGAAGTACCCAGCATTAAAGCATGCTAAGTGAGCATTCACTGAGCAACGTTGTAGTGCTCAGCTCCCCCAGATATACATTTAAGCTAAGCGTTATCTTTTTTTAAAGTACATAATTAATTGGTTAATTGTGGCAATTTAGAATTATTTTTAATATGTAATAATATAATAAATTCCAAAGTTTTTCAGTTGCAGTCGTGAGGTTTTCTAGTAAACATATTAAAGGTCAAGTTGAAATTATGATGAACACATGTGTAAAGATTAGAATCGATTCACCATTGTGTATTTAAAAATATATCAATCGATTGAGAGCTTACTTCATTTAATAATTCAGATTTTGGATTACAATCTAAACAGGGATGAAAACAAAAGCTGTATTAAAAAAAAATCTATTGACCACTCCAAAGTACAAATCCCATCTATGACACTTCAATAAAATTCTGTTTGAATTTTCCTAAAGCAATCAATATCCCTTTGACTTTTTATCTGCCAAGGGTGAATGCTTTTATTGAGCAACAAAAAATGAAAATCGATGCCCTTACTTCTTGAAAACACAACCAATAATGAAGTGCCCTATAGGAAAGATTTAAAGGACATTTTGTCATAATTAGAGATAATGCTAAATCTTTAGCTATGGAAGCCTTTGATTCCAGTAAGTACAAAGACATTTACATGCTAAGCACTTAGAACAAATCCAAGATGAGCTCTCTGGATGTCCCTACATTAATCTCTAGCTCATAATATAATAACCCTGATGTAAGATCACTCGGGCAATTTTAAAGGGCATTCCCACTGTTTTTAACTTACTTATTTTGTAGTTAGTCTGCTATTTCTAGGCATAAATCTAGAAGAAAAAGGTGGTAGAATGTTAAAGTATGATCTAATATTTTTTTTTACAATTACTATTTACCAGGGTTTCTGATAGGAAGTGTCCCATGTTCATCTGCTAAATATGAGGTGATGTTGGTAATGATCATTGTCTATTGTGCTCCTTACGATTTCATGTTATCATTTCCTCCAAGATATTTAAGTAATTAAAAAAAGAAATGCCCAAGTTAAAATGCAAGAGACAATGAATCACAGTTGATACCTTCAGAGTATTATGTTTAGACTGGAGCAGCTGTTGCTGTTGCTTTATTTCTTCTCGCTTTTTATCATCACCAATTTTTTGTTGAAGATTATTTCCTCTTTGTAGGAGTTCTTTCACTGGTCCCTCGTTATCGTCACTCTGATTGTAAGAAGAGTGAAAAAGAACTATTGTTATCAAATCACAGTAAAATGCAACAAAAGGTAGGCAAAAATCCAATTTATAAAATATCAAAACGACTCGAACAAATTCTTAAAAGCTGGTACTGTATCTGGGGAGACATTAAAATGCAGAATGTAATTTCTTCTTTGAGCTCTGATGGAAGAGGATGTTGGTGCTATATCTGACTATTACCTGTAACACAGTAATAATACTGCTGCTTCCTGCAAAACACATTGACAGGCATTGGCTAAAAAAGTGTACCAAAAAGTTCCATTTCCTGGAATCAATCGATGAAGCTTTTGGCCCAAGCTAAACCACTGCACTTAGAGGGCTGAATTAGCTCTCTGAGACCTTTCAGAGGAGGGAGAGGGGTGAGAACATTAAGGTCACTGTGACAAATCAAATTACATTGAGTGGACACAGTACCTATGTTGCCCTTTAATCATCAGACAGATGCTGCTTCTCAAAGGTTGCCATAACATGCATAACTTTATATAGGTTTGCAAGTGAAAATGCTAAATGTCAGGCAGACAAATAACCAATGATATCCAGTCAAAATAATGATCTTCACTTGAGGGTCAAAACATTTTGCATGTTATTCAAAGAGAACCAGTGTTTGCTGATGTTGCAAAGGTGACAAGCACAAACGTTTCAGAAAATAGAAATCCAAACAGTGGTGGTAAAAGCTTCACTGGGCAGCTGATGAAAGTTTAATACAGTGGGCAAAACCCTCATGCTCACAAGCAATAGCTCACAGCACCTCATCAGCTCATCACGATGCATTGATGGGACTATTTTGAGTTGTAGTCACCAAACAAGGTTCCTGCATCTGGAGAAGGAGGGTGTGGACCACCATCCACATCTCAGCAGGACACATTTTTTTCAACTAACTGAAATGTCAGATGGGGCCACATCTATTGCCTTACATTACTGGACAGGACCTTGGTTTTGAACGTCCATCCCCCACAGCCTCTGCCTCCTCCACCCACCTGGGCAACTGACACATAATCAATTTCTAGCTTTGGGAGAAACAGGTTTATGTGATGGCAGTCAATGGTGTCTGATAGGTATTGATATATTTATATAATCTGTTTTTTTTAGTAGGTTTTGTAAAATCTCACTGATTTCTAAAGAAGACTAGTGTGAAATTAGAGGGTGTAGTTTTTAATGGGATAAATAATCCCACAGTTACATACCTGAAGTATAGGAATCATGCAGTGCCTTCATATATGTGCTAGTAATAATAATACTACAGAATGCATAAAGTTGAACTCCACTTTGGGGAGGGACAAATCATGCAAACATAGACAATGATTTGGTGTGTTAATCCTACATGTTGCAAGGTGCTCTGTAGGTTATGTCATTTATTTAGAACAGGGATGTCCAAATACCAGCCCCCCAGATGTTCCTAAACTACAACTCCCAGTAATATATGACTGCATTAGATGGATGGAGAAGCATGGGCGTTGTGATTCCAGGACATCTAAAGGGCTGGAGTTTGGACATCACTGATTTAGAAGGTTAATCAGATTGTTTAAATGACAGGAATTTAAGATGTTATTTAGACCAGTTTGAACTCTATGGCCCCTATTACATTCTCTGCGCAAATGCGCTCGCGCAGTGCAATTTTGTTTGCGCGCATCGTGAAGCGTTATCGCGTGAAAATTAACGTGATATTCGGATCCGAGCGCATTTTCTCATCCGTCAAAAAATAACGTTAGTAAAAAAAACACGCAAAACGAAGTGTAATACGCGTGCAGTAACGTTGCGCATGTAAATCAGTGCACGGACTGGTTTTTTTCGCGGGATTCAGCCAATCAGAATTAAGAACCTTAATTGACATCAATTCACCTTAATTGACTAACGTTTTTGCGCCTGTCAAAGTACATCTGAGTATACGTGCATAAAAAAATATGCACGAATTCACAATTCTTTTGCTTGGGTATGTGTAGAATGTGTAACTGTACGGTGCTGTATTTTTTTTTTCGTGCTGCTGTATTTTGTTTCGGCCAGAACGTTCAGATTTGCAGTTAACACCAGGTTTTCAAAGACATTAAAATTATGCGCACAAACGTCGTTCGTAGGAAGTTGCGCATCTATTGAAATACCATCCGCTTAACGCATTTGTGCTCACAATGTTAAATATAGGACGCGCACAGTTCATCACGCTCGCGCAAGTCCATCCGCGTTAAACGATAACGCGTATCGTTTGCGCGAACGTTGAAACACGGTGTTCTGCGCAAATGGTTTTGTGCTCGCGCAAACGCGCATTTATGTGCGCGCAAAACCGATGCGTGAGGAATGTAATAGGGGCCTATGAGTTTGGAGTGTGCATCTGTGAACACTGTATCTCACATGCATTTTAAATCACCATAATCTATGATCACATGCACTCCATGTAAACCTTAGTTTGCATTACAGGACAAGACTAGATCAAAGAGAAATATCACCCAGAAAAGTGTAATTTTAGTCTTCTGTTCATTTTAAAGTCCACGTTACATGAGGTGCAGTAAGTTTAATATATATATATATGTATATATATAAAAGAGTTTAACAGGGTTATTCAAAGAGATTCGAAAAGTCACCGCACGTTTGGTGACTTTTCATGCTCTTCAATTCGGTGCAAATCGGCTTTCCCATTTCGGCTACCCTGTCCCTGCGGTGTATTCAGCAAGCACCACAGGGCTATCGAAGTGCAGGGAAAATCTGCCGAAACCCGCCGAAAACCTGGCAAAAACCAGGCGAATGCACGCCGAAAACCTGTAAAAACATCTGGATTAACCCGTCGAAGACGCCAGAAAAACCCGAGCAGGAGCCGATCACACGCAGCGAAGCCTCCGGAAAAAGCCGACACCGCAGTAGAAGGCAGTGAATAAATTAGGAAAACAGTTTGCTTGAATGATTGAAAAGTGAAACACTGTTTGCAAAGAAACTACTGAGCGAAAATGTCTGAAATTTACATATGAGGTCCAGGGAATGATAATAAAGAGGGCTGTTACAGAAAAAATAAGTAAACTTAAAAAAAATAGGACTTTTGAAAAAGATAAAAAAATCCATAAAAAATCTATAAATAAAGAGACTCTTTACTGCAGAACTTTATAATGAACAGTTTATTAGATATTGAATTAAAACGGGAATATTTTTAACATTGAAGCCTATGGGATTCTCCTGAATAAACCTGTCGAATGAAACCACCGAATGGCAGGGCAATTCGGGAACCTTTCACTGCTGGTTTGTGTTCGCTGAATAGCCGAAGCATTGCTTTTTTATGGGGATTTCACTGCCCTCGAATGGACACCGTATGTGCAGGCAATTCGCCAGGATTTGGCGTATTGCCTGCTCTCTGGATAACCGAATGGCCAAGAAAGGTAACCGAACGCTGATTTTCAGTGTTTGGTTACCTTTCTCCAGCCATTCGGATATCTTTGAATAACCATGTAAGTGATTTTTCAAATATGAATTGACATTACAAATAATAAAAGCTTCCTCCTTAGGTTCCCACCAGAAATCATCCAATATCTGTGTTCTTTTACTGGAACTCTGCTTTTGCAGTTCTTGAAGCAGAACACAATGGAGCTCTAAAATTCCAGTGTACATAAAGCGATTGCTACCAGTAACCGTATTAAAGCCCGTTTCACCCTGGCCTACTTGGGGTTTATTGGATATCTAATTGAGCACTCCGTAGCACTTCCAATTCTCAATAAAAGGATATCCACTATAAAGTGTGCAATTGTTATCCACTCACTGACAGCCCTGTTCAGTTTTGTCTGTTGGAATCTTCAACTACTTAAGGACACAGCGGAATAGTATCCTTTCTCTCCAGGAATGTGAGGAACATGAATAGCCTGCTCTCCCGAGTATCTGGACCTAATTTGTCAGTGTGCCTCTGCAATGGCCGCTTTATAACTGGACTCCTTTCGCAGTTCGTTAGAACGCTATGAACAAGACATATACTTAACCACATGCTATGCAATGGGGATACATTGTCATGTGCAAATAATAACCCCTACTTAGGTTCTTATTACACATCGTTTTTTTCTCCCCTACTAAACCTTAATATATATATAGAACTTTGGTCATAATACTAGCATTACAAAATGATGTTGAAAGCTGCTCAGAACACACCACTGAATCTTTCAATTCTATAAAAAACTTTGGAATTTTAACTTTTTTTTTCTTATTTTCAGCATTTTGCCATTTTAAGCCTCCATCATAACCAATTTACCATATCTTTATTGAAGTCTTCTTCTGTAAGATTCACTCCCAGCTGAATTTCAGCCTCCAGTGGTTCAAGCAATTTCTGTATATCAGAATTAAATTGCTCCAGTTCTTTTGAAGAGACCATCGCCTGTAGGAACAAAGTATGTTATTTAGAACATTAACTTTTTTTTAACTTAAGTAAGCAGATTGTTCAGTTATGCAGTAGTACAAGATAATTACATTGCTTGATAATGTCGTGTTTTCAACTTGACAATGGGATTAACTGTTAGAGTGGTTCTTTGTATAGTCATCCGGATTTACACAGCATTATAAAGTATAGTGCACAGAGACAAGGTAGAGGTACGTTAAATTATGACCAAAGTTGGTAAAATATTTAATTTAATGGTTTCAAATATTTAAAATGTAAAAAAACGTTACAAAGACCACTGTGACCATGTAAATATCATTTTCATAGATGGATGTAAGTGTCCAGTATAGCCTGCATCTAAAACATGTTCCCGTGCCATATGCTAGGGAGAGTGTTTCGGAGAACTTATGTTTATAATCCATTTCAAAATATTGTTGCTCACCTACAAAGCCCTCCATAACCATGCCCCTGCCTACATCTCCTCCCATATTAGCAGGTACATCCCATCTGACGACTTCACTCTGCCAATGATCGGATGCTATCAGTTCCTCATACCCGCACCCCTAACTCTCGCCTTCAGGACTTCTCCCGGGCTGCCCCCTTTCAATGGAATTCCCTCCCCCACAACATTAGACTCTCCCCATCTCTCCAGTCCTTCAAGAAGTCTCTGAAAACACATTACTTTAGAGAAGCCTATCAGCTCACACCATGATCTCCTCACCGTCATTTCCTGCTCCTCTTCCCATTCAGCCCTCCTGCAACCCGCCACTTCACTTACACTATTCACCCTCACCTAATGTGTCACCCCTCTCCTCTTAGATTGTAAGCTCTAGAGCAGGGTCCTCCCTCCTTCTGTTCCGTGTGTGTAATATGTATGTATATTTGTTATTCTGTCTCTCCCATTGTACAGAGCTAAGGAATTTATTGGCACTTTATAAATACTTGTAACTGTAGCTAACTGTTTATGATGTGAGTATATTATGTAGATACTTAAAAAGAACAAATACATCTGTATTGATAATAACGTGTTATTTTGCACTAAGTGAAAATGAAGAATTGTGAGAAAAGGTCCAAAATAAGAATTTAATTGCCATAGATGAGTGTGCTATGTCTGAATGGACGAAATAGCTGTTTTTAGAAATATGGACATACAGTAGAGTCGATATATTGTGAGTATTTTGGGTTTGTGACTTTTTATTCAGATAAAATAAGTGGTGATAATTTTACATTTTTGTGTCACTTTATTGTTTAATATATTATTTTTAATTGTAATTTTACTTTTGGCCAGCCCCTATGTCAGTGATTCCCAACCCTGTTATCAGGACCTACTAACAGGCCAGGTTTGCCAGATATCTGAAGCACAGCACAGGTGATATGATTTGTTGCTCGGTGATTGCAGGATTCAGTCTGCTTTTCCAGAAGGTCCTGAGAACAAGGGTTGGGAAGCAATGCTCTTTGTGATATAAAGGGCATTGAATGAAACAAATCATCTGTTAGAAGCCTTTTATATGACCATATCTACATTCTAAATAGAAATGTAATCATTCTACATTATCGTTAATGTAAATAATGTAAATACGTTTTTCATTATCTAGTTTATTCAGCCAGAGTTAACCACAAAGGACACACTTGTATGAGCTAATGTAGCACTAGAGGCCCTCATTTTAGAACACCTGCTCTGTAATGGAATAAAAGAGCCATTATAAAGAACAATTAATAGTTGTTATGGTGATTGACTGTAGAAATGTTTTGAACAGCAAAATGCAGATAAATTACTTTAAATAATTATGTTTCAAATAAAAATATGTTATTGGAAAAATTCCATTCTTTAAGTTTTATACCCACTGAATTATTATTATTAGTAACTGAAGAAAGTCTATAATATTTAACCTAAAACTGTATAAAGAGAGTCCTTTATGGGAAATAGGACACAAATCTATATCTGGACCAAACATACAGTATTCAGAACAAATTACATGTCATCCTCCCTATTTACAACATCATAGATGAAAAATGATAGGCAGATGAATAAATACCAATATATTGCTAGAGATAAACAGAAAGCAGTTACAGTTCCAAGTTTTTATAAGGCGCTAACAAGCTCCATAGCGCTGTATGATGGGAGAGGCAGAATAACAAATATACATACAAGTTAAACACACAGAACAGTAGGAGAGAGGACCTTGCTCGAGAGCTTATGATCTAAGGAGAGGGGTGACACGCTAGGTGAAGGTAAATAGAGAACATGAAGTAGTGGGGCGCATGGGGAGCTGTGTGGGAAGATGGTGCAAGAATGTACAGTGGGGAATTATGGAGTGATCCAAAAGGCTTCTCTAAAGTAATGTGTTTTCAGAGACTTCTTGAAGGACTGGAGAGAGGGGGCGAATCTAATGTTGCGAGGGAGGGAGTTCTATAGAAAGGGGGCATCTTGGGAGAAGTCCTGAAGATGAGATTTGGGGGTGCGGGTACAAGGAGACAATAACATCAGATCATTGGCAGAGCGAAGTTGTCAGGATGGGATGAATCTGTTAATAAGGGAGGAGATGTAGGCAGGGGCGCGGTTATGGAGAGGTTTGTAAGTGAGAACCAGTATTTTGAATTGGATTCTATAGGAAATGGGTCAGTGTAGAGATTGACAGAGGGGTGAGAGGTGCGGGAGGTGAGGTGTATGAGGCTGGCACAGGCATTCATTATAGACTACAGAGGGAGAAACTGGGATCTCTTAAGGCCAGAGAGGGGGAGGTTACAATAGTCAAGGCAGGAGATAATTAGAGCTTGGATGAGTGTTTTAGCAGAGTCCTGATTAAGAAAGAGACGGACGCGTGCAATGTTTTTTTAGGTGTACGTAGCAGAATTTGGTTTGTGACTGAATGTGAGGAGCGAAGGAGAGATCAGAGTCTACGTAAGAGGATAAAGAGGCAACGAGCCTGTGAAGTAGAAGTAATAGTGGCACCATTCACCTGAAGGGAAACAGCTTGATAGACAATTGGTAGAGATATAAACAGAACCCACCCACCCTACAGTTCTCATTTCATTTATACCCAACTAATTTGGTCATGTGATATTTTCAGCTACCAACCTGCACCACTCTGGATTTTCACCTACCACACTCCCTTCTATCTTCTGCTTTCCTTATCAATTCCCTGCCTGTCTTCTACCTTTCCTTTTTTCCCTCCCCTTCTCCCACACCACTTTTCTCTAGAAATGTTTTTCCCTCTCTTCCCCCTCTTGCTGCTTCTTTCCACCATCTCCCTTCTCTCTAAATCTACCCTCCCTCCCTATACACCCTACAAATTACAGCAAGCTGAAAAAGAAACCCAAATACACCATAGCTTGCTCAGCTCCTTTAACTTATCAGCTGAGTGCTGGTGGAGAGTGTTAAAATCCAGCCCTCCCACCCCCACACAACAGAGCTTTAAAACCTTTCAATCACTATTTACCAAAAAGAAAAACCTGTCTAAATTCCTTTTTATTCTGCTGCTTGCACTTGCAAATAATGTTGAATCCAACCCTGGTCCAATAGCTGACACCATATTTAATCTCCCCACTAAAAAAGGCCTCTCCTTTGTGCACTGCAACATCCGCAGTTTACTCCCTAAACTGGATGAGCTTAAAGCTTGGTGCTTCTATTACAAACCTAAAGTCATTGTGCTGACAGAATCATGGTTAACCCCTAAAGTGCCAGACTCTGCCATAGCAATACAAGGGTATTCATGCTCTAGAAAGGACAGAGCTAAGAGAGGAGGGGAAATTGTTATCTATGTTGACAACTCCATAAAGTTCACCCCATTGCAGAATCCTAGCTCCCCAGCCACATTTGATTTCCTTTCTGGTACTATTGAGATCCCATTCAGTAAAACAATTATTGTTGCTGGATTCTACCGCCCACCAAGTTCCTCAGTGCAATCCCTTTCTGACATAACCCAAATTCTTAGTAAATTAGTCGCTCAAAACCAAAAAAGCGAACTGCTGGTCCTCGCGACTTTAATGTTGACTGCTGAATCCTAAAAACAATAAACACTGCTCACTGTTTAAGGCTTTGCAGCTAACACAATTAATCTCCTCCCCCACTCGCATTAATATGAAAAGCCCTAACCACACCTTGCTGGACTGGATTCTCTCCTCATGTCCTGATCGAATACAGGAGGCAGGCGTTCTCGCTAACAGTTTCAGTGATCACTGCCTAGTGTACTGTGTGCGCAAAATAAGGGCCATAAAATGTCCACCAAAGGTAATAATCACCAGGTCTTTCAAGAAATTTAATCTGGAATCCTTCCTAAATGATCTCAAACAGCTCCTATGGTACAGACTAAACCTAATCCCAGACCTGGACTGTGCAATTGAATACTTTCAAGCCGAGCTCCTGAAAGTCTGGAACACCCATACCCCACTGCGCAAAGTGAGAGTAAAAGGGGCCCATCTCCCCTGAGTTACAGCTGACCTCACGCATATGTACCAGCTTAGAGACTCCATGTGGTCAAAGTTCAAGAGTACTGGATCCATGAACGATCACTGTGAATACCGAAAATGCTGGAATGAATGCACAAAAGAAACAAAAATGGCTAAAGCCCAATACTTCAATGAAAATTTAAACAATAACATATCAAACCCCAGAAATTTTTGGAAAATCATAAGTAACATACAATCACCCCCCAGCCACTCCCAACCAGCTGCTTTAAAAGTAAACAACCAAACTGTACAACACCCCCTAGATGTAGCAAATGCTTTTAATAATTATTTTGTTGGATGCGCCACCACCCTGATTGCTAAACTAGGAAATGACACGCAATCAGAAAGGCCGCACGCAGGTCAGGACCCACCAACAGTGCAAAGACCCCGTAACCCAGAGAAATTCAGTTTTAGGCCAGTGCCTGTCAGTGCCATCACTAAACTTCTCCGTAACCAAAAAATGAAATACCAGTCTGGACCTGATCAAATCCCAGCAATGCTGCTGAAAATCAGTGCACCAGCAATTGCAAAACCTGTCGCAACCCTGATTAATGAATCACTGGCGACTGGATACATACCCAAACTCTGGAAGACTGCAAGGGTGGTACCTATCCATAAAAGTGGAGACAATACTTTGGTATCCAACTACCGCCCAATATCACTGCTCCCTGTAATGTCAAAAATTCTGGAAAAATGTGTCTACACTCAATTACGTGATTATTATCAGTATCAGAACTATTTAACCCCAGATCAATCAGGCTTTCGTCCAAACCATTCAACTACAACTGCCCTTTTAAAAGTTTGTAATGATATCCAAGCTGGCATGGAACAAGGAAATCTAACTGGAGCCATCTTCCTTGATTTTGCCAAGGCTTTTGACACAGTAGACCATGGCATCCTATTACAAAAACTTAAGAACTCTGGTATTGGTGACAGTACGTTAACCTGGTTCCAATCATATGTGTCTGATCGGTCGCAATATGTGTCCATTTCTGGCACCACTTCCCTCCCCTTCCCAGTCACGTGCGGTGTACCACAAGGCTCGATACTTGGCCCCCTGCTATTCACAATATTCATAAACGATCTGCCCAATGTCTGCAAAGCTTCAACTGTACACATGTATGCAGACGACACTGTAATCTATACCAGCAAACCAAATCTCCCACAGCTGGAGGCTGTGCTGCAAGAACAATTCACAGGGGTAGAAAAGTGGATCGCAAATAACAAACTTTTTCTAAATACTGACAAAACTGTTACAATGCTCTTTGGAACAGCACCTAAACTACACAAATTGCAAACACCCCATCTATGTGTTGGGACAAAATCAAATAGCACGCTGACCACAGTCACTTCTCTCAAATACTTAGGTATGTGGTTAGACCCAAATCTATCTTTTGGCCCCCACATCGAAAAACTCTCATCTAAACTCTACCCCAAACTAGGTGCCCTGTACAGAAACAAATCCTGCCTGAGCCCCGCGGTAAGAAAGCAGATTGTACAACAAATGCTTATGCCAGCCATTGAATACGGAGATGTAGTGTATGCAGCCGCCCCACAAACACACCTCCAGAAACTTACTACATTGTATAACTTCTGTGTCGCTTTGTGCTACAATGTAACTACATGACACATCATTGTGACATGTTAAAAGAACTAAACTGGCCATCACTGGACTCTAGACGCACCCTTCACCTTTCCAACCTGGTGCTTAAGAGCTTTTCTGGGAAGCTACCACCCTACCTGAATATGCTGCTTCCCCCGGCAGTTCCCTCATCCTATAACCTCAGATCCAGGACCAGCACCTTACTTGCAATATCGCAATACAAAAAGAAAATGGCTCGATCCTCATTTTCCTACAGAGCACCGCAAATATGGAATAACCTCCCAGACACCGTCAAATCTTCCCCCAGTCTAAAGTCTCTTAAGACTTCCCTATTAACATACCTCAATACAAAATGCACCTGTAAACATGTAACATATTGACTTTATTTCCTCCATATTTATTTTTCTGTTAATCTGTATATTTGATCTTGTGTTAATTTCTTGCATTTTACTATTTTGTATTTCTGTAACCACTCAATGTTCTCGAACCCAGGACATACTTGAAAACGAGAGAAATCTCAATGTATCCTTCCTGGTAAAATCCTTTTATAAATAAAATAAATAAAATAAAACATATAAATATAGACATATACATATCCTTCAGAGCAAAACTTTAATAAGTATGCATAAAGTTTATGTGATGCCAAGTTATCTAGAAACCTAAAGAGGGGGGAACCAGCCCTACTGGTGTATTAAGTGTATTAAGAGGCTTTCAATCATGTGGATGATTCTGTATTTAACGGTCTCAAATCTCAGTGGTTAACATTTAGCACCCACCATTGTGCTTCTCTCTTGTTCTATGAGGTGACAAAAAAGATGAGACTTTATATTATATGTTATATATATAATTAAAAAAAGACTAATTATTGTGCTAACTGCCACTCTCCGCTTAAACAGTTTTAGTTTACAAGTTAGATAAATAAAAAGACAATGAACATATAAATGCTATACTCTAACATATGCAGCCATACCTTTCCACTTTTAATTCTTTTAGATATTGCTGTAAATCGCTGGTTAAGATCTGATAGTTTCGTTTCTACCATTTTCCTGCAGTGATCTCCACGGTTTGTCATCATCTCTACAGCTTGGTCGCACACTGCATCCACCTTTGGCTGTATGTCATTCAGCTCAGACTTCAGAAGCTACGGCCCAAAAGAGTTCATTATGCACGAGTCGATGGTGAATATAATAAGAAAGAATTCTTATGAAGTGTGAATAATCACAGCATATTTCCCATTAAGCTTCAGAGATAAGGTACATTTGCAAAAGTGTTCTAACACAGGTGAGCTGTCATTCACATTATGCCTTAACACACAATAGAGTTAATAATTCATTTGTCATGCTTGCTCACCATGATGTCTATTTATGCCAGTCCAGGAGTGTGTGTGTGTGTATATATTCATTTTTATCTCTGATCTGCTCTCAGCGAGGTTTGTTTGGTGCAGTTGTTCAAACAAAACAAAAAACGAAATAGATTAAATATACGTCTACAGAGCTATAACCATTTGTAGAATATCTATCATATGTATATTATTATGTTTGGCTCAGTAACAATGATTAGTGAATATCTAAAACAATATGTTCCCTATTCTGAGACAAGTGTTTGGGAGCCAGAAGACACCAGTTCATTGCAAACAGTTGTGTCTTTGCTGCTAACAGAGGCTCGGTTACGAGTCAGAAGTTATAAAAACTGTGAGCCTTGTAATTGTTCTGGCCAGCAAAATAATACCATTTATTACAAAATGATCTTGGCCTTTAGAGCTCTGTATGAACAAAGGACCTCAGAGATCTATTTTTCCTTCAATTTCTAGTGAGAGGAGGTGACAGATTGCACCATCAGGAAGAAATGCCAAAACAGGAGGGATTATTTTAAGCTGTATTTGTACTTTTTACAGTAGGTTTTCAATTTGATTGTGATTACGTTTAATAAAAGGTATAAGCAATATACACTTTTCTTTTGTGTCTGTGAAATGGAGCACTTGTCAAGCTATTGATACAGATCTCCTGTGTGCACAGTGTCCACTGAAGCTGCTATCAGGAGATTGTGCTATTTATGAGCGGTCCATGGGAGCAGTATCTGAATTGCTCCATCCAGTGTGGCTGGTTAAGATTTATTCTATTGTCAGTGGTCAGCAAATATAGGCATGCTTGCTTTTACACTGTTCTTTTCTTTCTCTTTGTATGTACAGTCAGGTCCAGAAATATTGGTACATCGACACAATTCTAACATATTTGGCTCTATACACCACCACAATGGAGTTGGAATGAAACAAACACATGTGCTTTAACTGCAGACTGTCAGCTTTAATTTGAGGGTATGTACATCCAACTCAGGTGAACGGTGTACGACTTACAGCAGTTTGCAGATGTGCCTCCCACTTGTTAAGGGACCAAAAGTAATGGGACAGAATAATAATCATAAATCAAACTTTTCCTTCTTAATACTTGGTTGCAAATCCTTTGCAGTCAATCACAGCCTGAAGTCTGGAACGCATAGACATCACCAGACGCTGGGTTTCATCCCTCGTGATGCTCTGTCAGGCCTCTACTGCAACTGTCTTCAGTTCCTGCTTGTTCTTGGGGCATTTTCCCTTCAGTTTTGTCTTCAGTAAGTGAAATGCATGCTCAATGGGATTCAGGTCAGGTGATTGACTTTAGCCATTGCAGAACATTCCACCTCTGTCCCTTCAAAAACTCTTTGGTTGCCTTTGTAGTATGCTTTGGGTCATTGTCCATCTGCACTGTGAAACGCCGTCCAATGAGTTCTGCAGCATTTGGCTGAATGTGAGCAGATAATATTGCCCGAAACACTTCAGAATTCAATGGCAGCCATACATGCCCACGCCATGACACTACTACCACAATGCTTCACTGTTGAGGTGGTATGCTTAGGATCATGAGCAGTTCCTTTCCTTCTCCATACTCTTCTCTTCCCATCACTCTGGTACAAGATGATCTTGGTCTCATCTGTCCATAGGATCTTGTTCCAGAACTGTGAAGGATTTGTTAGGTGTTGTTTGGCAAACTCTAATCTGGCCTTCCTGTTTTTGAGGCTCACCAATGGTTTACATCTTGTGGTGAACCCTCTGTGTTCACTCTGGTGAAGTCTTCTCTTGATTGTTGACTTTGACACGCATACACCTACCTCCTGGAGAGTGTTCTTGATCTGGCCAACTGTTGTGAAGGGTGTTTTCTTCATCAGGGAAATAATTCTTATGTCATCCACCACAGTTGTTTTCCGTAGTCTCCCGGGTCTTTTGGTGTTGCGGAGCTCACCGGTGCGTTCCTTCTTTTTGAGAATGTTCCAAACTGTTGTTTTGGCCACGCCTAATGTTCTTGCTATCTCTCTGAATATTTGTTTTGTTTCTTCAGCCTAATGATGGCTTGCTTCACTGATAGTGACAGCTCTTTGGATCTCATCTGGAGAGTTGACAGCAACAGATTCCAAATGCAAATAGCACACTTGAAATGAACTCTGGGCCTTTTATCTGCATATTGTAATTGGGGTAATGAGGGAATATCACACACCTGGCCTTGGAACAGCTGAAAAACCAATTGTCCCATTACTTTTGGTCCCTTAACAAGTGGGAGGCACATCTGCAAACTGCTGTGAGTCCTAAACCGTTCACCTGAGTTGGATGTACATACCCTCAAATTAAAGCTGACAGTCTGCAGTTAAAGCACATTGTGTTTATTTCATTCCAACTCCATTGTGGTTGTGTATAGAGCCAAATATGTTAGAATTGTGTCGATGTCCCAATATTTCTGGACGTGACTGTATGGTGGAGACAGACCTCTTAAGCCATTGCTTAAACTTTTCACTGCCAAAATCGATTAATTCAATCTTGCATTGTAACACATTGAAAATCTTTTTAAAGCAAGATTAGTGTACCCATGTGTAGAACAAAACCCACTGTCTTGTCTCTCACCAGGCAGAGAGATAAAATGTGCTGCCAATAGAAACCCTATACCTCACTCTAACAAAAAAGTTCAAACACATTACTGTTGCAGTACAACACCCAGAAAGAGAGCAGAATACAAGGAGAGCTCTGGTGTCACTCACTGCTGTACAGAGATAAGATTCAGGGGTTATAATGACTAAAAATCCCTGTACAGTACAGAAACAAGGTGTTACTGTAATATCCATATACAGGCATTATGCCACAGGCAGATATTATTTTTATATTCTATTGGTATTTTTTGGAACTGCATTGCTAATATTATTATTATTATTATCCTTTATTTATAAAGCGCCAGCATATTCCGCTGTACAGTGGAGGAGCACAAACATGAGACATACATGATAAATAAGGAAAAGACAACCCTGCCCAAAGGATAGCTTGTCTAGAAAGTACAGCACTTTAACCAAGTGCTCGGCCAGACATCCCGTGAGCTTACAATCTAAGGGACGGGGTAAGTGAAACAGATGGGAGCAGAGGGAAGGTGAAGCTGGTTGCTAAAAGAAATGTTGTGACGGTTGCATAGGAAGGACCAGAAGCTTGGGCTGAGTAAAGATAATTAGAGAGAGAAGTAGAAACAGCTGTAAAGGAGCCCTTAAATTATGGACCAGGCCTGGGTGGGAGGGACCGCAGAGTGGAGAATCTTGTGGTCTGTGTTGGTCAGTGTATGCTAGAAAATAGAATGGATATTTGCCAAGTGTGCTTTTAAGAAACTACACGGCAGGAGGGGGGTGGAGGAGGAGCAGGAAGATGGGGGAGGGTGAGAGGCAGAGGAGAAGGTCAAGTAAAAAAAGTAAAAAGGAGGGAACATTGAAACATGGAATCAGCCAGAAATTAATACATTTAAAAATAAAATACAGTTGCAAGAATGGCGTTCTTTGGAGGATAGCATTGCACGGCATTCTAATAGTCCCATTATGATCACTACAAATCCCCATACCCTTCTAGATTGTGAGTTCCCACGGGAATAGGCCCCTCGTTTCCTCAGGTATCAGTTTATCAAATGTTGTTCAATGTATTGTAACCCTGTCTGTATCATACCCATTGTTCAGCGCTGCGGAATATGATAGCGCTTTATAAATAAAGTATAATAATAATAATAAGCAGGAGATCAACATTTTTATTATCTATGGTATTACAGTTACAGAATTTAACACAATACCTATTAAAAAAGCTAGATACACTACCTTCAAAGTCTCTTCTTTCTGCTGTGGTGTCTGTCTTTCTGATTCATCCAAGAGTATCTCAGCCCGGTACATCCAAGCTGTGGTGTTTGCAATACCTTGGTCAAATGCTTCCATTTGCTTTTGATATTCCTGTGGGCAACACATTATCTTTTTTTTACCATTATTACTATAGAACCTGTTGTTTTGTAATGCTTTACAATATGTGATGGGGTGTGCATAGTAATTCTACTTCATACCTCCCACACAATGAAAAAAGAAAAATCAAGAAGAATGAAGAAGTGTACAGAGATGTAGTTCAATGTAAATTTTAGCAGAATCCCTGAATTGTGAACTCCCGTGTTGAGCTAGAGAGTTTAAAACTGGTTATGCATCACAGATAATTATTAGGACATGAGACGCAATAGGGATAATGCACTCTGCTCTGGGTGCGTGTTCTTGGGATCCCTCGTACTCCCAATAATAATGCCAAAACAATGAGCACACAACTCCAGGATTAAAAAGTAGATTTATTCCACCTAAGTGATTCAGGCAACGTTTCGACTCATTATGAGTCTTTATCAAGCCTAAAGGTCCACATACCAAAAGGATATACTGTGTGTGTGTGTATATATATATATATATATATATATATACATACTGTATAATAGATGTTGTGGTGGAGGACAAAAAGTGAGATAAAAAGCCTCCACACTATAAGTGTATTTATTATTGCAGAAGCCACCAATTTGATGAATTGCATCCCAGAGCTTCTGTGCCACATTCCCCATATGCAGCAAGGAATTCTGGGTCGGATATGCAAATGGCATCTGTCTCACTTTTATGCATCCTGGATCTGTTATTACACAGATCCCTAAAATCAATGCTATGCCACACTGTGGCTTTCTAGCAAAGATAAGGTTATGCAACTGGTTAAAGCCACTCCTAGGACAGCGCTGTTTCGGGTTTGTTGGACCCTCATCAGCTAGGAGCTAGGCATGATGACCAGTTGCAGTGGAGACCCTCATCAGCTAGGAGATAGATATACAGTATATATATATCTATTTCTCAATGATTTATCAATTAATGAATTAGGCAATATTGATGCCCTATTGGATACAAAACTAGTGAAACCAATACATCATAATGATACCATTAACCCTATATATACGTATAAAATGTAAAACATCATAGATTAACCCTTTCGCTGCTGAGCCATTTCACCCCTGAGCTCATTTTTTAACGATTTTGCTCATCATGTTTAAACGCGATTTGAAGTCAATTTTATTATACAACCCAGACAAATTATATATCGTTCTTTCCGGCAGACTCAGCAGATTCATAATATATCATTATTATATGTATACGTCATGTCCTGCCTGAATATTATAACAAAAAAATTCAATAAAACTAGAATTTTCAATCATCTTCAGCGTGTTAAGTGATTTTTTTTCACATTTTATCATCCGAGCCTTTGCGGTTATATTTTCTATGGGGTGCGATTGTTAAAAAAATTTGAAATGGGGACTAGTTACATTTTTTTGAGGGGAAATTACGTGATTTTTAGCAAACGCCCCCATAGAAAAAATCATTAGTGCAGCATCATTGTTCACATTATAATTGAAATGGGAACAATAAACTTTTTTATTTTTTATTTATATTTTTATGTTTACTTTTTTTTCTTTACATGTAACAGTCATGTTTGGCCGTTCCAATGATACTAAACATTAACCCCTAGCTGCCACAGATCAGGAGATAGGGGGTTCATTGGAACCCCCTATCTCCACCATAAGTGGCAGCTAGGGGTTAACTCCCGAACTGACATAATTGTGCTATGCGCGATGATGCCAGTTGGAAGGGGGAGATCCCTCCCGAGTTTTAAGGATTTTTTTAACTACTCTTACTCCTAAATCAGTACTCCCATATAACACTGAATGCTCATACACACAGCGCACATTACTGTGAGGTTTATTGCTGTGGAGCTCTCTCATATGCTCACACAAATTTTTGCCAACTGCCAGCAAGTACGATGCCTGTTCGAAGGCAGTGAAAGCACACATGGATATATATTGCCCCCAGCAGCTCTGGATATATTGCCCCCAGCAGCTCACCCATGGATATATATTGCCCCCAGCTCACATATGGATATATTGCCCCAGTTCACAATTATATATTGCCCCCAGCAGCTCACCCATGGATATATTGCGCCTCAGCTCACATATGGATATATTGCGCCTCAGCTCACATATGGATATAGTGCGCCTCAGCTAACACATGGATATATTGCCCCAGACCAGCTCACACATGGATATATTGCCCCAGACCAGCTCACACATGGATATTGCCCCAGCTCTCATGGATATGCCCCCAGCACACATGGATACTGCCCCTAGCACACATGGATACTGCCCCAAGCACACATGGATACTGCCCCAGCAGCTCTCATGGATATGCCCCAGCTCCTCTCATGGATTTTGCCCCAGCTCCTCTCATGGATATACTGCTCCAGCTCCTCTCATGGATATACTGCTCCAGCTCCTCTCATGGATATACTGCCCCAGCTCCTCTCATGGATATACTGCCCCAGCTCCTCTCATGGATATACCGCCCCAGCTCCTCTCATGGATATACTGCCCCAGCTGCTCTCATGGATTTTGCCCCAGCTCCTCTCATGGTTATGCCCCCAGCTCCTCTCATGTCTATGCCCCCAGCTCCTCTCATTGATATTGCCCCAGCTCATGGATAATGCCCCAGCTCATGGATAATGCCCCAAACTCATGGATTTGCCCCAGCTCATGGATTTGCCCCAGCTCATGGATACTGCCCCAGCTCATGGATACTGCTCCAGCTCATGGATAATGCCCCAGCTCATGGATAATGCCCCAAACTCATGGATTTGCCCCAGCTCATGGATTTGCCCCAGCTCATGGATACTGCCCCAGCTCATGGATAATGCCCCAGCTCATGGATAATGCTCCAGCTCATTGATATTGCCCCAGCTCATGGATAATGCCCCAGCTCATGGATAATGCTCCAGCTCATTGATATTGCCCCAGCTCATGGATAATGCCCCAAACTCATGGATTTGCCCCAGCTCATGGATTTGCCCCAGCTCATGGATACTGCCCCAGCTCATGGATTTGCCCCAGCTCATGGATACTGCTCCAGCTCATGGATACTGCTCCAGCTCATGGATAATGCCCCAGCTCATGGATATGCCCCAGCTCATGGATATGCCCCAGCACATGGATACTGTCCCAGCTCATGGATTTGCCCCAGCACATGGATATGCCACAGCACATGGATACTGCCGCAGCTCATGGATACTGCCCCAGCAGCTCATGGATACTGCCCCAGCAGCTCATGGATACTGCCCCAGCAGCTCATGGATACTGCCCCAGCAGCTCATGGATAATGCCCCCAGCTCATGGATATGCCCCAGCTCATGGATAATGGCCCCAGCTTATGGATAATGGCCCCAGCTCATGGATAATGGCCCCAGCTCATGGATATGCCCCAGCAGCTCATGGACAATGACCCCAGCTCATGGATAATAGCCCCAGCTCGTGGATACTGCCCCAGCTCGTGGATTTGCCCCAGCTCATGGATACTGCCCCAGCTCATGGATTTGCCCCAACTCATGGATACTGCCCCAGCTCATGGATACTGCCCCAGCACATGGATACTGCCCCAGCTCATGGATACTGCCCCAGCACATGGATATGCCCCAGCTCATGGATATGCCCCAGCTCATGGATTTGCCCCAGCAGCTCATGGATTTTCCCCAGCAGCTCATGGATATGCCCCAGCAGCTCATGGATATGCCCCAGGCCCTAGCAGCTCATGGATATGCCCCCAGCTCATGGATAATGGCCCAGCTCACCTCCTGCGCCACGTGTTCGCTCCCTCTGAGCGTCCGGCGGCGTGCAGCTGGGCGTGCAGCTTGGGCGCTCACCTGGGGGAGCCACGTGACCAGCCGCGATCAGCTGGTGACGTGTTTCCCCCAGGCGAGAGCCGAAGCTGCATGCTTCGGACACTCGCAGGGAGCGAACACGTAGCGCAGGGTGAGACACTCGCCCTTAGGGTGACGGTGTCACCCTAAAAGGCGGGTGTCACCTGGTGCGGGCCGCACCCCCCGCACCCACGTTACGACGCCCCTGAGCCCCAATATGTTGCCCTAGGACATGATCCTAGGGTGTATGAGGTGTATAATTATGAAATTGAATTAAGCACACTCACCAGGAGCAAGCGAAACCACTCTTCTGCTCTGGAGGTCACTGCTACCCAGTTGCTATTCAGAAGACTTAGCTTGTCATCTACATGGCTCGCATTGTCACCTAGCACAGCTTTGAGGGAATCACCTAAATCTCTGATGTTTTTAAGTTGTTGCTGTCTCTTTTCCATCTCTTTTTGAGTGATCTGTAAATATCAAATGTAGACAAAAAATGGACAGCATTTCTTGCATAAACACAAAGTGACAGATTAAATTGGAGGATTATTAATTCATGTTTAAATCATTGGCAGCTAAGGGGAAACATGGGAGTCAATTAGTGATCTGTCTAATGCTTTTAAAACTCTGCAAACATTTTTTTTGGCATAGACAATATTAAAATCACTTGCTCTGCTCATATTTAGTTAAATAGAATAACGTTATGGTTGTAGATATCCTGCAACCTATAGATCTAATTTGCTAGATTCGGACAGTTTAACAAATCTGCCTTTATTTGGAACCGCGCAATTTATGTTGTCTTGTGAAAGGAGTAACAGAAAAGAAGCAACAGCTGCTTTTGTAGCATTGCATTATACTCTATTTATATTCTATGTGCTACATTTAAACTGCTTGGAAAAGACTTGCCAGATTTTAATTGTTTTACCTTTTTAGTTTTATAAAACATATCTGCTGCTGCTTCTCTGTTAACAAAATCATTTTCTTTCTTCATCTATCCCTCTCTCTAACTTGGGCCATATTACATACTTGGTGCCAACTTAACCAGAGCAGTTGTAAACTTAAAACCTCCATAGGCTATAATGGCTCTGGGAAGTTTACAACAGCTCTGGTTAAGTTAGCACCTATGACCCTTGATCTTTATGTTCCTACCCTGCATGGCTACTGTTTTATCTCTTTTTAAGAGAAGAACTGTCTTTCTCTACTGCACTTTAACCTGCTCTCAATCTTCGCTCCCCTTCATCGAACTTTACACAACACAGAAACTCTGTCTACTATATGAACTAGGAAGTTAAGACCCCTATGTTAGTGGACCCGGAATTTCTAATACCATTATATCATGAGCCAGTCGTTAAGTTAGAGGCCCAGCTTATTATTTTAGGGATTCTGTCACTCTCATCATGAAATCCAAATTTTATTCTGAATCTGTAGGACTCCACGGAGAGACAAGATATTCCAACACAGGATCTTGCGGGATTGAATAGGGTCAGTGGAAGGAATTGAAGGAGAACTAATTGCTATCTGTGTTCTCTGCTCTATAGGCAGTGGATTACACTGTCCTCTAGTCTTCATTATGGGATAGGGGTGAGCTTTGGAATTTATAGTGTTCCTTTTCCCAGTGTTAAGTAATTTTACTGATGCTGTTTGACTAGCATGTTTGACAGCTAGTATTTTCTTTCCAAAAACCAGCTGCAAGCAAAAATAACCAGCAACCTTCAACCATTCATTCGCTGCCTAAAAATTTGTATTTCTATCCAACCATTGGAAATGTGAATGTAACGAATTAGCCATAAACGGCAAACTCCAATGGAAGATTGTGGTATCAAGTGGAATAGAACTTGATCCATTATCTTTTGACTGTTATACATAATGGCTTACTTGTTAATGCGAATTAATTAAAAATAAAAAATCAGCTGCTAGACTCCCTTGTAAAGTAATATTCTATACTTTTATAGATTTCATCTGCTGAGGGCTGATTAAAGAGATCTGTTGATTAAATTTTTAAACTAGTGCTTTGATTATTCAAGCCAGTGGGGAGAGCAACTGGCCTATCATTTCTTTGATTGGCCACATTGCTTTGGCATCGAAGTATAAAACTGTTACACCTGTAGCCTGTTACACTGCGTCACTGGATAATGTCTCAAAGACACAGGGGAATTTAATCGAGACTCTTCGGGCTATATTACATAGTTGGCGCTAACTTAGGCTAAGGTCAAACGAACGCATTTTTCACGTTGTCCGTAAAAAAGTGCGTCCGAACGCATTGACGTATTTTTTCACGAAATACACAAAAACGGTCATACGATGTGCATTTTCGTGCTTAATTTTTTACGGATCGTCAATAAAACACTTTTTGCGTCTGGACGTTATGTTGGCCGGACATGAGCAGCGTCTGACATCTCCTAATCAGGCACAATCGCCGCTAGCGGACGCAGCACACTCTGTACTAGCGGTTCTGCGTTCTCGATAAAATGTGTTCATTTTCCAGTTGCGCTACGCAAGTTGCGCAGCCGTACTTCGTATATTGGCTGTCATTGCGTGTCATTTGCTGCTACTGCGGCTGTGATTAAGTGCGCCTAAACGCACGTTAAAAATGCGCTAGTCTGACCCCAGCCTTAACCAGAGCTGTTGTAAACTTACCAGAGCCATTATAGTCTATGGACGTTTACAACAGCTCTGGTTAAGTTAGCACCAACTATGTAATATGGCCCTTGGTAAGCACATATGGTTATGGACCAAACACAAGGGAACAGATAAAAGTTAATTTGCAGTTAGTATCATAAGAAAAACTTTGCCATAACGGACAATAATTTTATGCAAATAAAGAAAAGATAACATCAAAAGCACAACTAATAGGCAGTAGCATGTAAAATAAGTTAGAGGTTAAAAATGTATTTCAAAGTGTCAAAATTACTTTTCTGCAAGTATTTGTTTGAAATAAATACATATTGACAACTATTTAAGACTGTTGAATGGTTTTCTCTGAATGTCATCTTATAGTAATATATTAGCAGTGATAAATGTATTTTTATATATTGTACATTGCTGTGGTGTTTTAATCATTACCTTGCTCCATGCAATTTCTTCATCCAACCTAGTAGGCATTCCCTCCTCAGCAGACCTCTTTGTCACCTCTACATCTATTGTGGCTAACCATTCAGTTAAGCTGTTCATTTCTTTTCTCAACTTTCGGGATAATTTTAAGCTTTTCTCCAGCATTTGTTTTCCTTCGGTCACCTAGAATAAACATATGGAATGATAAATGGCAAATTGTCCTGCAATTTAAATAAGTGTAGTTTAGTCTGGAAAGTGGTATTACATGAGAGTACACAGCTTAAATCTAATGAAAGGCTTATATCTGTGTAAAATGTAGGCTGATTACCAACAGTGTATGCAAAAGCAGTGGGAGTAGAGCACAAAGCGGATTTTATTTATTTTTAATTACAGAATGCATGCATTTGTATTTATTTATCAATACATAGTTTTTTCTAGAATGACTAATTAGTAGCATGCACTAAATATCTTTAAATTATCTAAATTGATTACGTTTTTACTAAATCCCAAATACAATAAAATGTGAATGATCTTTTGTCATGTTTTGTATTTTGCTACATATTACCATAATTTAATTGCCAACAGTGTTGCTGCATTCTACACTGCAAACTCCATTCATCATGATAAAGACTGTTCCAAAATCTGGTTAACAGTGGTCATTTTCAGTACTGAACTTGCCGATTCTGTTTCTAGAAATCAAAATCTCTCACTTGTCACTTCTTCGGTGGTTTTGAAGACTTAATTTTGAAATATTCTAAAAATGGATTTTCCGAAACTTTAAAAAGCCAGTTTCTTATGGTACGGGGGTGTGGCCTAACTGCAGCACATGGAGGACGTGTGAGAGCAGAGCTCCTGCACCGGATCCTCTAAATCAGCGGACTACATAAGCGAATCGGCCCCCAGTCGCTCGATTTCGGGGGGGAACAAGTACTGCCCACCATGGCTACCTCCAAAGGGGGAAAAAAAAGCAGCAAAATCTGAGTTTTTTACGCCGCGCGCCACGAAGCTGAAGGAATCTGCGGCTTCCCAAGATGGCGGCGGCTCCTCTCCAGTTTCCCCGAGCGAGATGGAGACAGGGAGCGCCGCAACACCAGCTAATCCAAATCTGGAAGCACTTATGTCCCATATGGCTGACATGCTTGGAGACCTCTCTGCAACTTTAACAGCTAGGCTGGATGCAGTGGCGACAGCCATCCGCAGCGACATTAAGGAAATTGGTGAGAGAACAGACAGACTGGAAACGAAGATGTCTGAGTTTGCAGATGCCCACAATACCATGGCTGAACAAGTTGAAACTCTGGAGGAAAAACTTAAGGTGACTTTGTTAAAATTGGCAGACATGGAAGACCGCTCGCGACGCCATAATTTAAAAATACGCGGCATCCCGGATTCTGTCACCTCATCCCAACTTACTTCCTACGTGACAGATTTGTTTCACAGTTTACTCCCAGATGCTACGCCAGATTCGTTGTTATTTGACCGCATACACCGTCTGCTGAAACCTCCATCAGCCCCGGTGAAAGCCCCTCTTGACGTTCTCCTGCACCTCCATTATTTTAAACCACGTGAGGATATACTGAGAGCTTTACGGGACCCAGGGGCGCTACAACCCGAATACGACCACATATCTGTATACCCTGACCTGTCCAAGGCTACTCTTCAGCAGCAGAGGGATTTTAAACACATCACGGCGATACTTCGAAATAATAACACCGGCTATAGATGGGGTTTCCCGACTAAACTGCTGATTTCACGCAATGGCACTATCCATGTGGCGGTTTCTGTGGAGGAAGGTGACAAGCTGCTTCGTGACTGGGGTTTTGGAGATCATCCTCCCCAGCCTAGGAGTCAAACAGCACCTCGTCGGTTGGATCCGGAGTGGCACAAACGCTGACTTGTTGATCCTGGGTCATGATGCCCCTTTCCGAATTCCAATGTCTGGCTCCTCCAATAATATTTTACCTGGTATCTGCAAGATCTCCGAGACTCCGTTGCTTAACCTGCCAGAGGACCATTCAACCCCCCCCCGGGTTGGTGAGTGGGCCAAAATGCCAAGGGGACCACTTGGTGTGCACTGGGCGGGTCTGGCCCTCCGTACCTCACTCTCCCTCCTCGGCTGAGGAGTCTGAGAAGTGTCCCCGAATTTCGGGACTTTTCACAGGAGATGTACCCTTCTGGGTTTGTATATAATGTTTTGTTTACTTGTTCTTTGTTTCTGAGCTACAATGGTACAACGCGATGGTTGTTCTTTATTCTTGGAATTTTATTTATTTGTTTTTGCTCCCTTCTTCAATCTCAGGATTTATGTTTTCAATGTGACTGGTTCTTTTATCCCGCCCACACGTTGGAATGCCCCATAAATACGAAGCCCCCTGGCCTAGTCAATCCCCGTTCCATGACGCACTTAATGGAAAATCTATGAAAGTATTAACCTTTTATATCGCTAGAAAAAGTGCAGAGACGGGCAACTAAATTAATAAGGGGGATGGAAGGGTTAAGTTATGAGGAAAGACTAACAAGCTTAAACCTGTTTAGTTTAGAGAAAAGGCGCCTTAGAGGGGATCTGATAACCTTATATAAATATATACGGGGCCATTATCAACCATTGTCTGATAACCTATTCATTAACAGGACTATACATAGGACAAGGGGTCATCCATTTAGACTGGAAGAAAGAAAATTTAGCTTAAAGCATAGGAAGGGTTATTTTACGGTGAGAACAATAAAGCTGTGGAATTCTCTGCCTGTTGAGGTGGTTGGGTCAGAGTCTGTACAGACTTTTAAAAAACGACTGGATGACTTCCTGCAGACACAGAATATTAAGGGTTATAATATTTAATATGTGGGTAAAAGCTTCTTGATCCAAGAAGAAATCTGACTGCCATTCTGGGGTCAAGAAGGAATTTTTTCCCAGTATGTTGCATATTGGCAAGCATTTCAGACTGGGTTTTTTGCCTTCTTTTGGATCAACAGCAGTAGGCTATGTGGGAGAGGCTGAACCCGATGGACGCATGTCTTTTTTCAGCCTATATAACTATGTAACTATGTAACTATGTAATGTTAAGGGCTTAAATTTGCCCGTAAAAAGGCACTCTTTATATCGAGATCTCCGAGCTCATGATGCAGATATTGTATGTCTTCAAGAGACGCATTTTCGCCATCTGGATCATCCCAAGCTATATACCCCCCAATACCTAACACAGTATCACTCCACGTTCAAAACTAAAGCAAGAGGGGTCACCCTGTTGATTCACAATAGAGTGGCATTCCAAATGCACCGTATCCTTACAGACCCGAAAGGTCGTTACATAATATTAGTCTGCACGATAAACTCGAGAATTTATACTCTGGTGTCAATTTATGCTCCCAACGCTGCCCAATCTCAGTTTCTGTCCCAGGTCTTGCAAAAGGTAACAGATATTCAATTGGGCACTCTGGTAATCTGTGGAGACTTAAACATGGGACTAGATCCCTTAAAAGACCATTCGTCCGTGGTTACATGTAGTCAGCATGGGACCTCCTCCCAGAGATTTCGCCAATTGTTACACAGATATAATCTTTATGATGCGTGGCGTCTCCTACACCCCACCGAACGGGATTATACATTTCGATCCAGAGTCCACAATAGCTACTCAAGAATAGATTATTTTCTGATATCTGGATCAGCCCTTCCATACACAATAGACTGCACTATACTGCCCCTTACTTGGTCTGACCATTCTCCAGTGATATTGACGTTAGGCGACGCTTATCAGACTTATACCAAGCCCCCTTGGTGACTTCGAGATGACCTTTTACTTCGAACCGGCGCGAATAGCTATACAGGCAGCCTTAGATAACTATTTTAAAGAAAATGTGACAACTGATGTCAACTGCCTTACTATCTGGCAAGCCCATAAGGCGGTAATAAGAGGGGAATGTATAAAATGGGCGACTCATCTTAGGAAGCAATATATATCACGCAGACTAGCCCTACTTACTAAATTACAAGACCTAGACACGCGCAACAAAACGGCCCCGTCTCAAGAAATAATAGAAACTATAGATTCCACTATGGGTCTGTTGAGAGATTTGGAGGCGGAGAGCTATTTCAAGGCATTGACCAAGCGCAATGCTATGTATTACGCTCTTCGAAACAAACCTGGTAGATTCTTAGCTCGCAAACTTCAACCAGTTAACACGCCCCGTAAACAAATTACCCTTAAATCCCCCACTGGACTTATCTATGACCCCAAAATTATAGCGAATGAATTTGCCACCTATTATGAAAGTCTATATAATTTGGATGTGAAACATACAGTCCAATGCCCTACGGTGGCAGATATAGATACCTACCTGGAGCGGGTTCATCTTCCTTCGTTGTCCCAGACACATATTGCAAGTTTATCCTCACCCATAATGACAGACGATATTTTGAAGGCTATTAAAAACCTCCCAAAACGTAAGGCCCCGTGCCCTGATGGACTGACGGGACTGTATTACTCCACCTTCGCTTCCCAACTAGTACCTCATTTAAGTGCGAGCTTTGACGAAGCGTGGGAGGGTGGCTCCTTCCCAGTAGACATGTTGAGAGCACACATTATTACCTTGCCCAAGCCGGGAAAAATTCCTGACCATTGTCCTAACCTACGCCCTATCTCTTTGCTTAATATAGATGTTAAAATATTCAGCAAAATATTAGCCAACCAACTTCAACATATTCTTCCCACTCTAATAGGTCTAGATCAGGTAGGGTTTATATCAAAGCACCAGGGAGCTGACAGCACTAAAAAACTGGTTAATTTACTTGGCCTGATGGGACGTGGGGACTCTTCCGGCTTGATTCTGTCATTGGACGCAGAAAAAGCCTTTGACAGGGTTAACTGGAACTTTCTGTATCGAGTTTTACACAAGTTCGGATTTCCAACCTCCTTTATAACAGCGATACGGGCTCTGTATGATTCACCATCTGCTAAGGTTCTCTGCAGCGGGTTTGTGTCGGAGGAATTTGTAATAACTAATGGGACAAGACAGGGATGCCCACTTTCCCCACTTTTATATGCCATGGTTTTGGAGCTTTTGGCGCAGGCCATACGACAAAATGATTCCATTTGTGGAATACAGGCAGGCCCGGTGACTTATAAACTCAACCTATACGCGGACGATATCCTTTTAACCTTGACTGACCCTGATCTTTCTCTCCCTTCCCTTCAACAAGAACTGGACTTGTATAGTCAGGTGTCATATCATTTGGTGAACATATTAAAAACCCATGCACTCCCAATTAATATATCCCATCACCACCTGGAAGCCCTTCGAGCCAGTTATAGGTTTGACTGGCGAACTGATTATATTGTGTACCTAGGTCTTAAAATAGCTAGAACTCCAGAAAGACTGTTTAATTATAATTATGATAGATTACTGTCAGAGGTGAAATCACAGTTATATCACTGGAGACTTCGGGAGATCTCATGGTTGGGCAGGATGGCGGCGGTGAAGATGATGGTGTTGCCGAAAATTTTATACGTTTTTCGCACTCTCCCCTTGCAGCTGCCCACGTCCTTCCTAGATACCTTACAATCTATCATAATGAGATATATTTGGAATCATAAAAGGCCCAGAATACCGAAAAAACTATTGTATTACCGCCATAGGGATGGAGGCCTTAACGTTACCCATATACATAACTATTATTGGGCCACATGTTTGGCATCACTAGCAGAACTGGTTCACACCCACCCTATGCCTCAATGGCTGGTAGTAGAATATACTTTTATTCCCGGACACACTTTGGCCGACCTATTATTCGTGCCTCGTACAAAGAGACCACGTCTGCCGGAGATCCTACCCTCCACGATTTTGTATGTTAAGGCGTGGGACCGTTATGCCCACTTATTTCAAAACTACAATCCAGTATCCATGGCCACACCTCTCACATCTATGTCATACTTGCTGCCTCACTTTAGAGCAGGGCCCTGGATTCAATCTGGGGTCACGCACCTACACCATCTGTTTTCGCTGACGGACATCTTGTCCTTCCAAACTTTACAAATGAAATTTAAGATACCATCCTCAATGTTTTTGTCATACATGCAACTCTATTCCTATTTTAAATCCAATGCAGTTATATCTAATTTACGTACCACATTGCCGCTCCTCTCAGACATTGAACTATTTTGGCTAGACCCGCACACCACCACAAAACCCATCTCGTTGTTTTATCGATTGCTTAATACCCCGACTGGAATAACACCGTGGAAGTTTCACAACACTTGGGAAAAAGACCTTTCTATGCAATTTACCCCCTCGCAATGGGCCATGGCACATTTGTTTTCGTCTGGAGCCTCAAGGTGTGAAACGCTGATTGAAACGCAACGAAAAGTACTATACTGTTGGTATCTTACACCCTCAAGGATTAGCCGTTTTGCCCCAAACACTTCAGACGTCTGCTGGAGATGTTTGTCTGCCCCTGGCACGATGGGTCATATCTGGTGGCACTGTCCACTGATAGCACCATTATGGAAAGATATATCTCTTCTTGCATCGGAAGTCTTGGGCAGTCAGATACAGTGCGCACCGGAGATCTTATTGCTGGGAATGGTCCACCTTCCTCGATCACACCTCAAAATGTTATTTATAATTGTCTCTACGACAATGTTGCTTATTGCCCGGAACTGGAAATCGACCTCTGTCCCAACGCAAAGACAGATAGCTACGTTACTAACTCAATATCGTTCCTTCGACTCCAAAGCTACTTCGGCGTGGGGTTTTCGCCCCCCTAAACAAGACCCATGGGCTATCTGGGACATTCATAAGATTTACAAGGCGTGTGGCTTGTGATAACATCGTTGATAGAATTCTGGTTCTAGGTCACTTTCATGCGAGGTTTAAGGAGAGCTCCTTGTGCACTCTCTGCCTCAGAGAAATTGCCTTCTCCTGCTGATCCTGAGATCCCCTCCCCTTTCCCCTTCCCTGTTTTTTTAGGTAATTTTTTTCTTATATATTTCTTTTATTTTTATGTTATTTTATTATAGTTTATATGTCATTACAAAAATGTTTGAGAGATACCGCTGCAATCATACTTGATTACTTCATACGATGGTTGAATGTTATTTACAGTGATTATGTTGTAAACACCTCTCAATAAAAATATTTTGAAAAAAAAAAAATTAAAAAAAGCCAGTATCTTAAGGATTTTCAGATGCAAAAAGCCTTTCTTGTGCTCTGCTGTTGAAGTAAAGGCATGCTCACTATATATTCTTCTGCAACAGCTAGAAATCAGTCACTATAATGTATTTATCGATTCAAAAGGCTAAAGTCAATGAATGTCACTAATGGATTTTCTATAATGAAGTTATTTTGGCCTTTAATTGCTCTGAAAAATTATTGTCATGCACTACATCTAAATAAAAGTTATTAGATCCTAGCTTAGGAGAACTGCTCATACTGCAATCATAAGGAAATCATTTTGAAATAAAGATATAGGAAGCAGAATTCATATGAGCACATGATTTTAGTGATTCATGATCATCTCAGTAATGATTTTATATGGAACAACAGAAAAGAGAAATTTCAATGTATCCTTTGTAAAAAATATTTTTAAAACAGTCTAATTATAGATATTTTGTATTTCTCCTTATTTTCAAGTATCTTCCAGATAGGCAAGTATGCACCGTTAGGTGTCTTACTCAATTGCAGGAGAAGTGCTCTGGCCAGGATTTGAACCTGTGTTTACTCGGTTATAGAGCAGTGATGTTACCTCTACTCCATCCAGCCAGTATCTACAGGAACATTATTTGATCATTTGCATATTGAAGATCATCAACATGGTTATCAGTGCATCTCAACAGCTGTAAATGACTTGGTAAGTCCATCATCAAAAAATAACATATTACATACCCATAGATAGAACATTTGTAGAATTTTTTATTATTCTTTTTTAGAACTGCTGATTGATCAGTTATCTGCTTTGATCAAACACTGCTGAAAATGTGTAGTGTGGCTAAAACACTCCTGCAAGCAGAATGTAATGCCGTTTTATAATTGTGGAAGGAAAGATGATTAGGTGCTTAAACCGTCTAAAAAAAGGGTGTCAGTAGCTTTTATTAAATATTATTGCTAGGCAGTGGCCTGGAATCATTTACAGGGTTATTCCCTAACCACTGTAGTTTACCGGTGTTGCAAAAATGATAAACTACAGGGTTTTCCAAAGGGTAATTCAAAGAGCAGCAGGAGAAGCTTCAGTGAATCTTCTCCTGTCGCTGTTTGTATTTCCCTTTAGGAGACAGCTACCTTTTTCTACATTGCAGCATTGGTAACTAGTGAATAACCCTATAAGCATCAAAATTGTAATGCTGAATGAACTGCAAGTTCTCTCAAGTAAATTGCTGGAAAAAAACCCCTTAAAAGTCAGTGTCATTATGAACTGTGACAGCGCAGAGGAGCGGAGCTGCAATCTTCTTGCAAATATTGGTAGCTTTTCAGCAAGAGAGAGATAGGCGCATACTCCATCCAAAACAGAGTTGAAGTCAAAACAGCAAAAACTGAAAGCCTAGTGCAGCTCAAGAAAACAAAAAAAGTAAATAAAGCATGGAAAACAGCATGGGACTTATTACATACATAAGGCCAACGTTAGCGCTCAGCTGTGTGAGCGTTAATGTCAGGTTAAGTGGCCCTAGCGCAGGCCGCCCATATTATATTCCGAACGCTGATGGGTTACAAAACCCATTAGCAATTCAGAGATTGCGCCAGTTTACTGAAATTGGCGCTCTCTATGCTGAATATGGGGAACGCCAAAAGTTGATTAGCGTTGGGATTACAAAGTCCTAATGCTAATTACATCCCGCTGCTGTTAACTCGAAAGTTACCCACAGCTTGGAGCTGGTGCTAACTGATTCCGCTTCTGTGGAATCAGTTATCACCAGCTGTAAAAAAAAAAATTTGATACTCACCTCTCATCCCGACCCGTCGCTTCTGGCTGCCGGGAGCAGAATGAGATTGGGGGAAAAAGTCATGTGACTCGGCAATCAAAGGCTTAATAGAGTCCTATGGACTCCATGGAGGGGATGCTCAGGGTGGCGCAGTAGCACTGCTTTGAGTATCCTGAGGCTTAGCACTGCATTATGGGGCAAGCTGCTGAATCAGTGTTTGCCCTGTAATATGGAGTTAAACAGGGATGCTAAGGACAAACCTACAAGTACAGGTTTTCCTCCTTAGCGTCCCTGTTTTAGTGGGCAGTATGTATTACTGCCCTATATCTTCAAAACACAATGGAATTCAAAAATGTGAAAAAACTCACACCTGTTCATTAAAACTGACCATATTACCAATTCCAAAGTGTCATGTATCCACAGTGAGACCAGTCCCATCTGGGTGAGTAGTTCTGGTTTTGTCCCTCTCACTCACTCCAGCGGTCGGCACAATATATGCTTTATTGGTTTCAGCCTAAAGATCCAAGACGGTCTTCAAATCGGGAGTTTGCGGCATGTGGGCAAGCCCTTAATTACCCTTCCGCAAGAGGAAGAGCCAGCAGGCTCTACAGTATGTGTGTTATCTCAAGCTCGCAAATTGATTATAATAACAATATATTACTCGGTTTTCTTTTTTCTGTTTACTTTTTGAGGCATTGTGACCCTTACATCTTTGGAGCAGCATCTACACCATTTCCTACAGCATATGTGTATGTTTATTTGCTAAATTGTATTCACGTGTGCGCTTCACAATTGCAGATTATCGTGAAAATAAGCACCAATTTTTCCAATTCCATTGAGACTCTGTGAAAACTGGGGCCATAGAACACCTAAGTTCTGCCATTTGACAGACAAATGAAAACATATGTCCTGCATGCACATTTGAGAATCAGGCACCCAAAGCAAATAAATTGGGTGTAAGCAAAACAGATGCATTAGTCCAGAAAAGGCTGTATGTGTTGCAAACAAAACAAAAACTATTCAACCCAATAGTGAAAAAAATAATCACAAGGCAAAACATGATTTCTGATTCCTATAAGTATTTGACAGTCAAATTTTGGTCAGTAACTAAGCACGCTGTATTACGGGGACTAAATTATTCCTAGAATTCTCGGAGATGAAACGTAATGTAAACAGGTCTGTCTTTTTAATCAACTTTTCAAGACAATTTGTCATGGGATGAGTCATTACTGTTGCTGAACCCAACTACATAATAGAGTCAGATCACACTCATCTTTATAATATGATCATTGCAGTGTGTGATTTTGTAACAAAATTTGACTTTATTGACTCTCTGACATGGACATCATTCTCATTGACAGCTATCTCATCTAAAACAACGCTGATAGATTGCTTTTCCGAACATAGCTATAATAAGTTTAGATACTGTTACACCACAATCTGTCAGGGTTTAAAGAAACCCTTTCATGCCCAACATAAGATGTAATTATTTGATAGGGTATTACAATCTATATGTGCTAGAGTTTTTTGCTAAAAAAAATATATATATAAAGCGCTGTCCAGGAGTGTGTTTGACCAGTTGCATAAACGTGACGCTGCTAAAAAAAAGCCATCTAGTATGGCATGGCATTGATTGAAGGGTTCTGTTTAAAAACAAACCCAAGATGCGAGAAAGTTAGACAGATTATTATTTACATATCTTACCCAGAGTTCCTTACTGCATATGGGGAATGTAGCACAGGAGCTCTGGGATGCAGTTCTTGGAATTGCTGTGATGTGAAAATGGCTTCTGCAATAATAAACCTTATACATAAAAAAAGATATAACTGGATTTGTATTTTAATGAGCGAAATAATTATTTGACCCCTTTGCAAAACATGACTTAGTACTTATTGGCAAAACCCTTGTTGGCTGTCACAGAGGTCAGGCGTTTCTTGTAGTTGGCCAACAGGTATATATATATATATTATATATATATATATATATATATATATTAGGTCGGCCGTGTTAGTCCAGATGCCAAAATCACGAGTATAGCAGTCTGTAGTGATACCTTTTTTATTGGACTAACGTTACATTTAAAGTACAAGCTTTCGAGAGGATTCCTCCCTTCGTCAGGTATAGAAGCTAACTGATCAGAATAATAGAATTAAACATTGGGACAGTCATAGGGCTCACAGTTGGGGGTGTTAGATGTTGTACATCGCCAAATGGCATGGTCTGACCATGCCATTTGGCGATGTACAACATCTAACACCCCCAACTGTGAGCCCTATGACTGTCCCAATGTTTAATTCTATTATTCTGATCAGTTAGCTTCTATACCTGACGAAGGGAGGAATCCTCTCGAAAGTTTGTACTTTAAATGTAACGTTAGTCCAATAAAAAAGGTATCACTACAGACTGCTATACTCGTGATTTTTATATATATATATATATAAAATGGGGGTAAAATGATTTGATCCTCTGCTTATTTTGTACGTTTGCTCACTGACAAAGAAATGATCAGTCTATAATTTTAATGATCGGTTTATTTTAATAGTGAGAGACAGAATAACAACAAAAAATCCAGAAAAACACATTTAAAAAAAGATTTGACAATACATGGCCCCGTCCATCGTCCTTTTGATGCGGTGAAGTTGTCCTGTCCCCTTAGTAGCAAAACACCACTAAAACATAATGTTTCCACCTCCATGTTTGACAGTGGGTATGGTGTTCTTGGAGTCATAATCCTCCTCCAAACACGGCAAGTTGAGTTGATGCCAAAGAGCTTGATTTTGGTCTCATCTGACCACAACACTTTCACCCAGTACTTCTCTGAATCACTTAGATGTTCATTGGCTAACTTCAGACGAGCCTGTGCATGTGATTTCTTAAGCGTTCCTTCCACCCTGACACTCATCTGGCCAACTCATAGAGCGCAGTTAGTCACAGCACTGCGACGGACGCCGGGAGGCACGTTAGTACCGGCGCACATAAGGCTGGGGTCAGATGAAAGCACTAAGAGCAGGGTTCTGCCCCCCCAGCCATTGAAATGCCATATATACAGTTTAGAAAAATGTCCATGACTTACACCCATAGGCTCATGGCCACATAGAGCCCATCCCCGAAGCAGGGAAGGAGGAGTGACCGATGCCAGAGCTGAGGAAGCAGTGTTAGAGTGTTAGACAGACATTATTGATCAGGTAAAATGCCCGCTGTCTCCTCTCCCTGCTTTCAGATCAGACAAGTCTGATCCGAAAAATTAAGCAAAAGCCAGCCTGTTCTGCTCCCTGAACGCCTCCTGGCCTTACCTTTTCCATTCACAGCTCTGCCAGTCTCTAGGATTATTAGAAATATAAATTACAAATTAACTCCTTACCGCTGGGAGGGTTGTGCCCAGAGGGATGGGGTTAATGCTGGCGGGCCCTACCAGTACACACCACGCTCTGGCTGCTGCATCGGCCTCTCCTCCAGCCCCCCCTATGCAGCTGACTCGCAGCATTGGCTGCAGGACATCAGCCTGAGTTGAAGCCATCATGCAGCAGTGAATGATGCGCAGCGTGCATGAGCTGGTGGGTGGGCCAGATGTGGCACATAGACTTTAGCATGGTGTAGTATGCCAACCTGCAGCGTTAAGTCCCCACTCGCTGCAGGGAAGGCATAGTACACCCCGCTGTGTAAAATGGTTAAGATTACTCCCAAAGTCATGGCAGCACCTGCATGGAACCCTCCCTTAGTGTGTGCAGGCAGCAGGTATTCATGGCTGGGATTATGAGATTGATCCTCTGTATTTCCTTTCTGGGGAAAGCTGGGAACTGGCTCCTGCCCCAGTCCTGGCCAGGGTCTACCTACCAGGGCTGCAATGATCCCATTGGCAACCAGGTTCTTGCTATTGGTGGTGGTGGGGTTAGCTCAATCAAACTGCATGATTTTCTTCTGGGCTGCCACTATCAGTGACAGCCAGTGCTGCAGGAGTTTTTTTTTAACTTGAGAACTAGCTGCCCCAATCTACAGGACAGCTTGTGTGAAGTGTGCGTCAAGCATGCACAGGGACAGGCTACAGTGTCCTGCCTTCTACTCCCCATATCACAGAGGGTGAAAGTGGAGAAGAACCTATGGCCGCAGCATGGGGAGACAGCAACCCTCGGATGGCTTAGTCGATTGTTACTGGTCCCTTAGCTGAAGCTGTGGTATCTCCTGCTCACCCCTGACTCACAAACCTAATGACCCACTCCCTCCTCTGCACAGTTGTATGCCTGGGAGCTATTACTGGTGATGCGGATTATCCCCCTCCTCTTTACACAGTATGGAGCTGACCAGGGATAAACTGAAGGGGGGGAGGGGTTCTTGCTGCATACACTTAATTGTCAACCCTTGAAAGGACAGGGATCTGATTAACATAACCTGTAGGTGCTTTTGATGATCAAATAACTTGGTAGCGAAGGGGTTAATACTGCTGCTACAATATCACTTTTTTAAAGATAAACTTTGTTCCCTAAAAATAGCCTATCTTTTCAGATGAATGTTACAGAAAAGTTAGTTGAAAAAGTCAGATGTAAAAAAATGAAAAGACAGTTGTTTGTCATTGACCCATATTACAGCTATCAATAAATAGCCATATTTAAGGAAAAAATGTAGTAGCTGCAATAAATAAAAACCTGATTTATGACTCCTCGATGCAATGGCAATCAAGTATTGTCTCTTGATATCTGACATTAAAATGTAAGCGGTCAAAAGGGCAGCCAATTAATAATAAGCACCATGAAGAAAAAGTCCTGTTGTTAGCACTGAGCTGCTGTTTTGTCTCCTTCCTTATTTTTCATTCCAAAGTAATAGTATGGAGTCCAATACATATTAGCAAAGTCCAGAGGGAATGGGCATATTCTCTGCAACGGTAGATGAATGTGGCAGTGTGAATTGAAACTGACTAAAGAAACATATTAAAGTTGACGATTTGATGAAGCGTTTTAAATAACCTACATTAAAACTGCAAAGACATTTTTTTCTTGCAAGCATCAGGATTTCTATTTTTTATTGATTTTTTTTACTTCTACTTTTTAGGATCTGTCATTTTTTATTTTCCTGGTGAAAAATTCAATCATTTAATTAAGCCTACACTATTTTACTACACCTGTAAACAATAGATGGAATGCTGTGATTTAAAGAGAACCTGTAGGGTTTGGAATATCCTGTAGTAAGGTTTTGGGTAAAGACAACCTGACATAGGCATTCGTGTGATACTTCTTTATGAGTAGGAAATATCCATAGAAATATCTATAGCAGCTAATAAAGGCTTGACTTAATGACATCGCGGTCACGTGGTCGCTTTACAGGTGTGGGCTTCATTCTTTAATGATCCTGTACTTCTGCCAGTCACTGTGCCAACTCTCTCCCCATTGGTCCTACCCAGTTCACGTGATTTCTTTCCTACGCGTGAGCCGGTTTACTGTGGGGCTGTTGGTTAGAAATGGACAGTAAACTACTACAGAAGCAATAAAGTTCAGCAGGCACAATTAAAAAAGTGTAACCATGGAGTTAATGGATCTGATATTCAAATTGTTTGACGAACACGAATATAAATGAGGTCCGAACCACATGTCTGCTTAATGTCTAAATGGGGGTTATTCATTATGCTGGCTCCGGAGGTGTTGGAATCGTGTCTAGAGCTATGCATGGGACAGTCTATGTCGGCTGAATTTTACACAGATGGACTTCTCTATCTTATATTAATGTTCCCAGGGTTGTAAGTCATGATTGAAGGCTGTGTGACGGTTGATAGTAAGATCACCGAATTGTTTTATTGCCTTATCTGCTGAAATAGAGTGCAAATAATGAATCGCTAGTACCCTGCTGAAGGAACCATTGTGACACAATTTACAATGTTCGACCAGCGATCCAGATATATAAAGAGCAATTGTGATTTTTCGCTCCTGAATTGGTGTTATCTTGCGGATAATTATTGTGGTGATCAAGAGCAGTGATTTATTGTCCCACTACAAGGAGACCAGGATAAGATTGGCAGAATACAAAGGATCAAATAACCAGAGACCCCACTTATAGGTCTTAAACAAATGGTGTATTGTGTTGTGGTCATATGGTCCTATAACAATGAGACCAGTATAATCTTCTACATTGAGTTTCTGGAGGTTGAGCGCCCAAAGGTCCTATACTTAGGAGACCAGCTAAATGATCTCGCATAATCTCACAGGCAACAATAAATATTCATTGATCTGGATAAGACAGAGCGATTGTAACCTAATATTTCCAAGCTGTGTTCGAATCGGCCAACATTCCTTGTGGTGTTTGGGAATGATGTTGTAGAGTCTTATGAGGTGACCAGGTTTAATTGGCCCACCCGTGGGTTGCTCATAAATGGTGAATTGTGTCATATTATATGGTCCCAGAACAAGGAGACTGGCACATTGTAAAGCCTGAAAGCATAGCGATTGAACAATTGATGGTCCCACATCAAGGACACCTCTGTTGTGAACAATCGATGGACCCACAATAACGAGACCAATGTTGTAAATATACACAACTCTTTAAACTAGATAATCCATTTATAATTTAGCAATATAAATCAAAATTAGGATTCTATTCCCCACTTGAATTAGTGGTTTAGGGGTATTACCCCCTTACAATGCCACATAGTATTTCATTACATTCTCCAGGGGAACCCTAAGTGAGCAAATAAAGCATATATCTCCTTCCTGACTGCCGACGTACATTGTACGTCCTGTGGAGAAATCCTCTTAACGACCGTGTATATAGTATGTACTACACGGTCTCTTAACCTGCCTCCCTCCCTATACTCACCTCTCTGTCAGGGCACCCGCAGCAGTCTGGCAAGCTGGAAGTCTGCCCTGCCTATTAAGGGGTCTCGGCAGTCATGATGACGTCATCAACATGCATGATGACGTTTGGAGCCCACTCCCTCCCAAACTGCTCAGCGTAAAAAAGTAGAAAAGTACCGCTGGAAAGGGGAGAGCCACTGCGAGCATCCCCTCCATGAAGTCCATAGGACTCCATTGAAGCTTTGACTGCTGGTTTTGGCATAGCATGATTATTATTCTTATTATTATTCTTTATTTATAAAGCGCCAGCATATTCCGCAGCACTGTACAATAGGCACAGTATAGACGGGTTACAATACATTGAACAACATTTGACAAACAGTACAAGAGGGGATGAGGCCCTATTCCCGTAGGAACTCACAATCTGGGAGGGTTGGGGTTGGAAACAGGAGGAGAGGACTGCAAGGTGAGAGTGATTGATGGTTGCGTCAGTGAGTTGGGTGGTAGGCTTCCCTAAATAGGAATGTTTTAAGGGAGCGTTTGAAGGAAGAGAAATTAGGGGAAAGTCTGACCGTACGAGGGATAGCGTTCCAGAGAATGGGGGCTGCGCGTGTGAAGTGCTGCAGTCTATCATGGGAAGAGGTGATGCGGGGAGAAGCTAGGCACAGGTCGCTGTATTTAGTGATTAGTGAGGACAGGTAGCGGGGAGTTGAGATAGTGATATATATATCACTATCATACAAATACAATGCTCACAGATGATTTGCTTTTTTGGCATCTTTGTACTGCTATGCATCAATTTGTCAAAAATGTGCAGTAGCAAATCTTTAGAAAAATATTGCTTTAATTTTCACTGTTAGAAAAGTTTTAAAAAATGCATTGATATTTTAAAAAGTGAAAGTTTTAAACACTATCCTGCCTATTATCCAGTTGAGTTAGCAAAAGTATTTTTACTTTATATGGATTAACATTAATTCCCTTTTTAATATCTAATCCCTTTGGTCTCCCACCATTGTTTTTTAGCTTTAAATTGTCCTTGTCACAAAACTAGTGTAGGTAAGTAAAGGGAGTTTAAGGCTGGGATCAGATGAGCATTTTGCAGAGCAGAAGGAACGTCTGTGAGAGTGGAAGTTCCTTCCACTCTGACGCCCGTCTGGCCACCTCACTGAGCACAGTTAGTGCATTCAATGCTGCAAGACTTGATCCTCCTATGAAGGATTGCACTTTGCAGCCCTGTTGAACGCTCGTCCGTAGTGCTTCGACGGGGAAGCTTTCTGAACATCTGCATCACGCCCGTTGTAGCGTGCACAATTTGTGGAAGTGGCACAACGCTGCGAATGACGCCGGGAGGCACATCAGTACAGGCGCACGTAATGTGCTCGTCTGACCCTAGCCTAACAGGATTGCAAGAGAAAAATCAATAGATTGCGAGATACTGATCTAACTTTTGGAGTCAATTCAAGAACTCTATTGCTATACTATTGTCTATATTAGCGTTTTTTTTAACAAATGTCTTATAGACAAGCACTGCAAATCGTACACTCTCTTAGTCATAAAAAACTATGGAAATTGTACACTGATTAAACAAATCTTTAAATGCAATACAAAGAAATACATTTGTGAATTCACTGAGCAACTACTCTACAATCCGATAATTCAAGCCCCAGGCTATCATTCGTCTATGCATGGGAAAATCTCTGAACTTGCTTGATGTATTTTCTATCTTCCATCCCTTTCCACTCCCTCTCCACCCTAGGTGCACCAAGTGTCCTGTTGAGCTTTTTTTCTTGTTCATTATATGACAAAATTAAGCAAGATGTCTTATTTCGAATGGCATTAAATAAAAAGGTTGAATCAATTTGGCAGCTTAATTAAGAACTACTCCCTAGTCATCTTTTTAAATTAGCCTATGATCCCCTACCTAGAACATTCCTGGATTTATAGCACAATAGTCACATAGCATGAAAAAGACCTTTGTTGGTTTCAGATAAAAATGACTTAACACTAATACTAAATTCACAGGGAGTCCTGCAGATGGCAATAAAACAGATTAAAATAATGTATGCTGTGACATTTCCGAATCTTATGTGCAGTAGACTGAGGATGGAGCAGGTAGAAGTGGTAATGGACAAACACCCTGCTGGCAAGCCTGCAGCAAAATTATAATCAGACTAACTTTCCTGAATTTTAACTACCTGCAATACTTTGCAGAAATTGAATATATACTTTATAGAGTAATGTATTTAGTTTATTTTATCACATTTGCCCTCTCAGAGCTGTGCAACTACAGACAATGTATGACATTAACGCATCCATAACTACCAAGCTACGCACCTGCCCCATATATACCATATCACTGTATCACACACATACATAAAGTATATCGAACTTTGTATTTTGTGTGAAAAAATTCAGTATATGTTAGCGCATCAATGTGACAATGAGTGTCTATGTATGTAGCTGGGTATAAATATATGTATGTAAAGGGGGTATTTGCTGGGTGGTTTGGCCCGTTAGTCCACCTTTTTTTGGACCCAATCTACATTTTTATTTCACTCATGAAGAGGATAAACGTTGACTGTGATTATTTATAGTTTGTAGTAAGTAGGGATGAGCTGTTCGGTTCGGACGGTTCGGAGTTCGGACCGAACGTAGCCTGTTCGGTCTGCTCGCGAACTCCGAACATTTCTGGGTGTTCACCGCATATTCGACCACAATGCACCACAATGGCCCACAATGCACTTTTACACTGGCCTGAAGCTCGTTATTGGCTACAGCCTTGCACCTGACCACAGGTCTTGTGCAAGACAGGTTCAACAGTATGGGCAAATTTTGCCCAATCATGGGCTCACAGAGCTAAATCCCGCAGCACACTATATAAGGTTTCCACGCACCGCTTCAGCATGCTTTTGAGAGGAGATTTCATTGGAGATTGTTGTTGTGTGTTCTTACTGCCGGTCTGCCACGCTACTGGGGGGGGGGCTCATTTCTACCAAATATCTGGGAATTGAGGTGATCTGTGTCTTGTCACTGGCTGCCAGCAAGTATTTTGAGGATCACAAATTTCTACAAAACATTTGGGAATTGAGGTGATCTTCTGTGTTTTGTCAATGCCAGCAAGTATTTTGGGGATCACAAATTTCTACAAAACATTTGGGAATTGAGGTGATCTTCTGTGTCTTGTCACTGCCAGCAAGTATTTTGAGGTCACTAATTTCTACAAAACATTTGGGAATTGAGGTGATCTGTGTCTTGTCACTGGCAGCCAGCAAGTATTTTGGGGATCACAAATTTCTACAAAACATTTGGGAATTGAGGTGATCTTCTGTGTTTTGTCAATGCCAGCAAGTATTTTGGGGGTCACTAATATCTACAAAACATTTGGGAATTGAGGTGATCTTCTGTGTCTTGTCACTGCCAGCAAGTATTTTGAGGTCACTAATTTCTACAAAACATTTGGGAATTGAGGTGATCTGTGTCTTGTCACTGGCAGCCAGCAAGTATTTTGGGGATCACAAATTTCTACAAAACATTTGGGAATTGAGGTGATCTTCTCTGTCTTGTCACTGCCAGCAAGTATTTTGGGGGTCACTAATTTCTACAAAACATTTGGGAATTGAGGTGATCTGTGTCTTGTCACACAGCCAGTGCCACACAGTATTTTGGGAGTTACATTTCTACAAAATATTTGGGAATTGTTATAAACCATGAGTTCTCACTGGCTGCCACCCATCAGGGGGTCTCACTGATTTATAGGTGGTTTCTGAGACTTGTAATCTGTGGCTTTTCACTGCCACCCATCAAGGGGTCTCACTGATTTATAGGAGGTTTCTGAGATTTGTAATCTGTTGCTTCTCACTGCCACCCATCAAGGGGTCACACTGTTTTATAGGAGGTTTCTGAGATTTGTAATCTGTGGCTTCTCACTGCCACCCATCAAGGGGTCTCACTGATTTATAGGAGGTTTCTGAGACTTGTAATCTGTGGCTTTTCACTGCCACCCATCAAGGGGTCACACTGATTTAAAGGAGGTTTCTGAGATTTGTAATCTGTTGCTTCTCATTGCCACCCATCAAGGGGTCACACTGATTTATAGGAGGTTTCTGAGATTTGTAATCTGTGGCATCTCACTGCCACCCATCAGGGGGTCCCATATACTTCTAGCAGATTTATGTGAATTGTAATCTGTGGCTTCTCACTGCCACCCTTAAAGGGGTCACACTGATTTATAGGAGGGAATTGTAATCTGTGTCTTGTCACTGGCTGCCATCTTTCAGGGTGTCTCACTGAGTTATACCAGAGTTCTGTAAATCTTTAATCTTTATACCAGAGTTTAATCAGAGTTCTGTAGATATTTAATCTATATATCACTCCCCATGTCTGAAAGAACAAAAAGGACAGGCAGATGCTCCCAGACACAGATAAGAGGGCAAGCAGCCCCTGTGTCGGGAGGCTGTGCCTCTGGTCATGGTGGATGTGGTGCATCCTCTGCAGGGGCACGCTTATCCTTTCTAACTGGTGCTGGCCATCTTCTTAAGCAGCAGCAACATACAGAGGATTTGGTGGATTGGCTAACCAGGCCATCCTCATCTTCCGAGTCCTCTGCCAGCCAGGCTTGTAGTGCTTTACAATCCACCTCAGCTGCCAAAGCATCTAATGCAGCCTCCATGTCCACAGCTACTCCTGCCGTAGCCTCGCTATCACACACAGAGGAGTCAGCTGAATTGTTTGACTACAATGACAGTGACATGCTGCTTGAGGATGCGCAGCAAGTACAGTGCTCTGATTCAATCTCTGAGGTTGAGGAAGGGAGTATAATCAACCTAGAGGAAGGGGGTGCCAGTGATGACAAACAAATAACTGGCACTCATGTTGCCCCAGCAGCTGCAGCATACTGCCAAGTTGGCTCCAGTGACAAGGAGATAGGGGGTGATGATGACAATGATGATGAGGTCACTGACTGCACCTGGGTGACAGATCGAACAGAGGAGTCAAGTGAGGAGGAGGCGGAGGAGGAGGCACAGCAAACATGAGGCACAACATCCTCTATGACTAACCGTAGCAATAGCCAGTCCAAGGCATCAGATGTTAGAGCTGCTCCGGTGCAGAGCACTGTTGTCTCAAAGCACACATGCAGGAACTCTGCTGTCTGCTGGGAGTTCTTTAAGAAATGTGCAGAAGACCCCACCGTTGCTATTTGTAATCTATGTCAGATGAGGCTTAAGCGTGGGAAAGACACCGGACACGTTTTGTACCACGTGCTTGAGGCGACATATGACCTCCTGCCACACATCCCATTGGCGCAAAACTTTGCGTAGGTCCTCCTCCTCCTCCTCCTCATCTGTCTCTACCCCCACTGTATGTCCTGCCATGTCATTGCCTACAACCTCCACTGACAGGGATGATGCTACAGTAATGGATGTACCAGCTCCTTCCTCACAATGTGACATCATCCCTTCAGCTGAAGAGTTACGCAGTCAGATTACATTGCCGCAGCTGCTGCAGCGTAAGAAAAAATATAGTCCCAACCATCCCCAAGCACAGCGTCTAAATGCCAGTAAAATTACTCACATTACAGCTGCTGCCTTTCCAGATGGTGGACTCTGCTCCCTTCCGTGAATTTGCTGAATGTGCTGTACCACAGTGGCAGGTTCCAAAATGCCATTACTTTTCACGCAAGGCCATTCCAGCACTATACCAGCACGTTGAAGACAATGTTATCCAGTCATTGGGAAAGGCAGTCAGCAACAAGGTGCATGTGACTTTAGACACGTGGTCCAGCAAGCATGGACAGGGTCGTTACATTTACTGATTGCAGCTGGGAGGGATCCAAGACGGGGCTCTGTGCTGGAGCTTGTTCATCCACCATGCCTCCAGAAAACTGCTTGTATGAGGTCTGTCTGCTCCACCACCACCACCACCTCTCCCTCTTCCTCCTCCTCCTCCTCCTTCTCTGTCTCTGGCGAAGTGGCAGTTAAACCGACGCCTGACAGGGTCTACGCAATGGGTCAAGCAAAAAGAAGCCATACTGTGCTTGAGCTGGTTTGTTTAGGGGACAGGAGCCACACCGGGCCAGAAATTCTGTCAGCTCTGCAGGGCCAGGTGCAGAGATGGTTAACACCACGCCAGCTTCAGCTGGGAATGATCGTCTGTGATAATGGCAGCAACCTTCTCTCCGCCCTACGCAAGGGTAAATTGACACATGTACCATGCCTAGCACACGTCCTAAATCTAGTGGTACAACGTTTCCTAACCAAGTACCCAGGGCTGCCAGAGCTTCTCAGCCAGGCCAGAAAAGTCTGCAGCCACTTCAGATGGTCATTCCCAGCAAGCGTTCGCCTGGCAGAAATTCAAAGAGAATTCCACCTTCCCACAAACCGTCTGATCTGTGACATGTCCACCAGGTGGAACACGACATTAGCAATGCTGCAGCATCTGCACAAGCAGCAGAGGGCCATCAACGAGTACCTGTGGGAGTATGGCACAAGGACAGGTTCAGGTCAACTTGGTTTCCCCCCCCCAGTGGCTGATGATCAAGGATGCATGCACTGTACTGTCACCATTTGAGGAGGCAATGAGGATGGTGAGCAGGGACAGTGCATGCATCAGTGACACAATTCCTTTAGTGTTCCTGCTGGAGCACACTCGGCAGGGAATTATAGATGTGGCTCTAGAGGCAGAGCAGCGGGAGGAAGAGGAGGCCTTCCCTAGCTCTCAAGACCCCAGTCTTTCCGCAGACAGCATTCCAGCAGGTCCTACTCAGATCAGACGGGAGGAGGAGGAATATTTAAGTAGTGGGGGCATTGAAGGTGGGGATTCCTCAAGGGAGGATTTCGTGTGCCCAGAAACACAAGGGCTAGTGCGTGGCTTGGAGGAGGAAGTGCATGATGGGGTCATCCTCACTGACCAGGAAGACTCGGAAGCTAATGCCACCTCCAACCTACACTGCATGGGCTCCCTTATAATGCAAAGCCTGCTAAAGGACCCCAGGATTCGTGCTATCAAGGAGAGGGATCATTACTGGTTGGCAACCCTTCTTGATCCACGATACAAGGGTAAAGTTGCAGAGCTCATCCTGCCCACACAGAGGGAGCACAGGATGAAAAAACTTGAGGACGCTCTAAAGCGACACTTGTGTAACACCTTTCCAAGCACTGGTAGGTTACCAAGTGATGACACACGTGCTTCTGAGGCTGCGGATGATCAGAGCAATAGTGGTGAAGGCCAGGGCCGCTTGACTGATGCATTTTTTAATTTTTTTTAGTCCACGATGCCCAGGGACGTCAAATGTAGGCACCCATTGCCAGCGTCTTCACCATATGGTGCAAGACTACCTAGGGGCAAGGGCAGACCTGGATACCTTTCCAGCAGATGATCCACTGGCTTACTGGGTGTTGAGATTGGATCACTGGCCAGAACTTAGCCAATATGCTATGCAGCTACTAGGTTGCCCTTCATCCAGCGTGCTTTCTGAAAGGACGTTCAGTGCCGCTGGAGGTTTTGTCACAGTCAAAAGAGTGCGTCTGTCCACCGACTCTGTAGACCGGCTGACATTTATAAAAATTAATCAGTCCTGGATCAGCAGTCATCAATCCCCTGATGCTGACGTAACGGAATAGATCGGGGATGTCTTCTGCATTCACAAAACCTCCAACCCTGAACTCTTCCACAATACCACAAAAGGGTTACGGTGTGAATGTACTTGCTGCCATGAAAGGCACAATATTTGGATGCACTGACGCCTGTGCCAGATTTATATCATTTTAATTTTTTGAACTGCAGGGTCCAACCCTGCACTCTTCCACAATACCATAAAAGGGTTACGGTGTGAAGGCACTTGCTGCCATGAAAGGTGCAATATTTGGCTGCAATGACACCTGTGCCACATCTATATCATTTTAATTTTTTGAACCACAGGGTCCAACCCTGCACTCTTCCACAATACTACAGAGGGGTTACTGTATGATAGTACTTGCTGGCAGTCTGGCACCAAAAGCACAATATCTGGGTGCACTGACTCCTTTACCAGATTCATATATTTTTAATATAGGACCACATGGTCCACCCCTGCATTCTTCCACAATACTACAGAAGGGTTACTGTATGAATGCACTTGCTGGCCTGGCACCAAAAGCACACTATTTGGGTGCACTGCCACTGACGCCTGTATCAGATTCATATCCTCAGAGGGGTTACGGTGTGACGGCACTGTTGCCGACGCTAAAGGACCTATTTTAAAGCACCTATTGTTACTTTCATGCAAAGCCTGCATAAGTTTCACAATAATTTAGCCAAAAAATCATTAAACTTTTTCTACGTGTCCGAAAATGTCTCCTCTTTTCATACAGACTGCCGCCCCAAGCAGTTGTTTATGGATAGATTTAAGGAAAAGCATTTACCGTCATTTGAAACGTAATTTTTTTGTTTTTAAGTTTTTCTATACATCCTAGAAATCCGGCACTTCACGGGCAGGTTATGGGGACCTCCTAGGCACGATATTTGAAGGAATTTGTTGTTTTTATTTTTAACCCTTATTTCATGGAAAACTCACTGTTCTTTTAAAAACGTTTAAACGTTTTGTCCTTGTTTCCTGTCCCCCAGGACACTACCCGGACCCCCATACACCTTTTATGGCAAATATCTAGCATATATGCCCTCTTGGAGGGCACTCTAAAAACCGAATTTTCAGCCCCATTGACTTGTATTGAGTTCGAGTTCGGGTTCGAGTTCGGATTCGAATATTTGGAAAGTTCGGGTTCGAATACGAACCGAACTCGGGGGTGTTCGGCTCATCCCTAGTAGTAAGCAATAAATGTTCCTTTCCTTTGCGTTAAAGAGTAGTGATGGGCCGAACACCCCCGTGTTCGGTTCACATTCGAACATTTGAAAAAGTTTGGATTCGAACGGGAACACGATTCGAAACTCAATGCAAGTCAATGGGACTTGAACGTTCGATTTTTAGAGGGCATGTATGCACGATATTTGCCATTAAAGGTGTATGGGGGTCCGGGTAGTGCCCTGGGGGACAGGAAACAAGGAAAAAAAGTTAAAAAAAAAACCTTTTTAAAGGAACAGTAATTTTTCCATGACAAAGGTTAGAATGAAAATGAAAAATTCCTTCAAATATCGTGCCTAGGAGGTCCCCATAACCTGCCCGTGAAGTGGCGGATTTGTAGGATGTATAGAAACATTTAAAAACAAAAATTTACATTACAAATGACGGTAAATGGTTTTCCTTTAATCTATTAATAAACAACGGCTTGGGGTGGCAGCCTGTATGAAAAGAGGAGACCTTTTAGGACACGCAGAACAAGTTTAGGGATTTTTTTGGCTAAATTATGGTGAAACTTATGCAGGCTTTGGATGAAAGTAACAACAGGTGCATTAAAATTGGACCTTTGGTGCCAGCTAGTGCCTTCACACCATAACCCCTCTGAGGTATTGTGGAAGAGTGCAGGGGTGGACTCTGCATTCAAATATTAAAATGATTGGAACAGCTTCACATGACGCGCCGGTGTATGCAGCATCTAACAGCGTGGGAGACAGGAGGCTGCGCCTGTTGGTGGATCCAGGAATCAGGTGAGTAATAGAAAGAAAAAAAAAAGCTTTATTTTATGTTCCTTGGGATATTAAAAAAATGTACTCGGATTTTATTTTTTTTAGAAATGTGTCGCCTGGTGGTCAGTCAGTGGAGGCTCCCTGGATCCTGGTTGTGGGGTGGGGTCTGCCATGGCTGCAGGTGCAGTGGCTCCCTCCCTGCGCCGCCTCTCTGCCACATGCACCCGGCTGGCTAGCTCGCACAGTTGCAGCTCTGTCATCCGGCAGCCGCATGCTCCTCAAGGGATCCTTGGGAGGCCCCGGCGGGCTGCCCTCTACAGTGCCTGATTAAAGGGCCTCGTCTGCCTGATGTTTTAGCAACAAGATTGTTTTATCCCGTAGGCTTCAATGTTAAAAATATTCCTGTTTTAATTCAATATCTAATAAACCGTTGCTTATAATATTCTGCAGTAAAGAGTCTCTTTATTTTTAGATTTTTTTAAGCATTTTTTAAAAAAAAAATATATTTTTTCCAAACTTTTTGCGAACGGCCTGAAAAGTTCGAAGTTCGCCTAACGGGCAATGTTCGAATCTAACTCCTGTTCAAATCGAACCGAACGCCCAGCCCTATTAAGAGCCAATATCACCAAAACATGTAATGTTATTATTTTACATTGCTGATATCTTAGGCTAGGGTCAGACTGAGGCAGTGCGAACGCGCGTTCTGGCGCACTTAATCACGGCCGTGCTAGCAGCAGATGCCGGGCAATGACGGCCAATATACGAAGTACGGTCGCACAAAAGTCCGGCTGCGCAACGCAAGTGGAAAATGAACGCATTTTTTCGAGAACGTTAAACCACTAGTACTGACGTACAGAGTGCACTGCGTCCGCTAGAGGCGTGTGTGTGTGAATTGGAGACGTCAGACGCTGCTAATGTCCGGCCAACATAACGTCCAGATGCACAAAGTGTTTTATTGAAGATCCGTACAAAATCACGGATGAAACTGCGCATCGTATGACCGCTATTGCGTATTCCGTGAAAAAATACGTCCATTCTTCGAACGCACATTTTCACGGACAACGTGAAAAATGCGTTAGTCTGACCCTAGCCTTAGATGTGCTTTGTCTTTCTCTTGTTTGTTTAGTAAAGAAAAAATATTTAATTCTATGTGTGTCATCCATTGTGTGATCTTTTGTGTTGAAAACTGCCCACAGTATCTTTACCTCACTTTGTGGCAATGGCCATATAAATGGAGTCTATTGGTCGATCACTGACTCAAATCCATGTATTGTGTGGGATGTATTCAAAGCATTTTAAGCTCTCTGTTATATCTCATTCAAATGCCATCTCTTATCTCAGTTAGCCTCTAGAACAATAACCTGCTGCCACAGTATTTAAACTCCTAAGCATTCCCTCGTCCACCTCATAATCTTTTAAATAATGTAGATTAAATAAACAGGCCACAAAGCAAAGCTTTTGGTAAATGTTGCATCATGGGAAAAATACACAAAATGGAAACATGTGATAAAAACCTTAAATTTTCCTTTTTATATGCTATTACTTCAAAGAAAAAAACCCTCTGCAGCATGTGGTTTTATTTGTAATTCAAAAGTAATCTAGATATAGCTTATGTAAGTGGTAGTGTCCCTTTAATGCATTTTAGGGTGATGGCTTGCCTTACCATCTCAGACCTATATGAGGTACAATGTCACCAAACGCCAGACAGTATTTATAGCAAATGCTGTTCATGAACATGTGTTTTCATCTGGCACTGATTCTTAACTCTGATTCCTCCTTTAGCCACAGAAATTCCTAAAAATATTTTCTGACACATATGCTTTACTAGCAACACTGACTCCATTAGACACCCACTGACATCTATGCATAAATTGCAAGCATACATAGCAAAAATAGCTATTGCCTACTTCTAAAGTTGAAAATGAAACTGTGAAAAGGTGTCTAAAAGAACTGCAACATTGCTCTGTGTACAGTTTGGAGACTGCTAGGGGGAGCCCTGTGAGCCCAGTTTGACAGAGCATGCCATGAATACCTAGAATTACACATGCTGCCTCCAACTAACAGAATGAATAGTTAAAGAGGTTGAAGTAATATTTCTCATTGATATCACCTGCTACTGGGTGGTTATCTAGTTAATTCAATGGCAAGAGTGCAGTAACTGGAGTGGAAAAGCTAGAGAACATGGAAATATGAGGGTATATTCACGCAATTTTGGTGGTTGGTGTTTTGTCACAATCCGTCGCATTTTTACAATTCCATTTCTCCGAAAATATTGTGAATTCACCATTTTGCGAATGGTCACCGTATTTTACGGATGTTGGAGTCGCCGAAACAGTTATTGGATGTCGACGAAAACTGCCGAATTAGCATCGGTGAATTCCTCCGAACCACAAATAAAATAAAATAAAAAAAAACAGGGAAACTCCTATTCTCTAAGTAATAAAAAGGTCCGCTACCAAAGAATAAAAAGGTCTGTTACGAAATAAATCTTTTAATAAATATAAAAATTACACGATAATCTTCTATGTGGCAATTTTGGTGCCACCGAACGCCGCCAAATTGCACCGTGTTCTGTTGTCAATTTGCCAGTGTTTGGTGAAATGACAGCTCAGTGAATAGACAAATTGGCCTGAAATTGCACCGTATGGTGAAATTCACCGTTCTGTGCAATTCAGGGTAAATTTGGAGGTTAGTGAATAATCTCTCTGTCATAGAGTCAGAATCACTTACCTATAGCAGTGTTATGTGAAGCATGGCAACTGGAATCATTTTGCCTTTATGGTATCTGCATGGCCTCTCGCCAGTTTATACCTAATGAAATGCTTATAGAATGTTATTCCGCTGCTGTGGAATCAGTTATCACCTGCTGTAAACCCCCCCCCCCCAAATCAAATACTCACCTCTCATCCCACGGCAAGAATGACGGCCAGATCCACCACTTTTGGCTGCCGGGAGCAAAGTGAGACTGACTCCGCTGACCTGCAGGATCTCGTCCTATGACCCGGCAGCAGAAACCTCCATGGAGTCCTATGGAATTCATGGAGGGGATGCTCGGGATGACGCTTTAGCACTGCCCCGGGCATCCGGGATCCTAGCAGCCGCAATGGGGCAGGTCTGCTGGACTCAGCGCCTGCCCTGTAATCTAATAGGGAAAACCGTGATGCAAAGGGGAAATAAGCGAACTCTAATTTTATCCCTTAGCATCCCTGTTTTAGAGAGGGCCAGGTGATGTTTAATGGGACGTGTTCCTTAACACATGGGATGTGTTGACATTTTATAACCAATTCATGGGGAAAAAAAATCCAAAGAGTTCACTTACTTTTCTTGTCACTGTATATCATACTAATTATACATGGAAGGTAAACAGTATAACAGGTGGGTATGAGAGAAAATTCAATACATTTTCACATTTGCCTTAATAATTGTAAATGTGGCAGCTGAACTTTGTGAATGCAGGGGAGACCAATTTTAAGTAATTAAGGTATTGTGAAATGGAATTTTGTCTAAAAAATTAAGTACTGCACAATTAAAAAATATATATGTAGTTTGATAAACTGGTGCATTTTAATTTAGAAACAACATGAATAGGATGTCTGAGAGAAATTAGAAAAAAAATGTCTAAAGTGTCTGTCTAATTGAATTACACTAAGCAACAGATATTTCCAGCCCAGTAATTTACTTAAAATTTATATAAGCGCAACTCTGATCATATTTGTCAGTGGATTTATTTTGACCAAAAGTAAACTGGGAGTAATTAATCATTGATTGATCAAGAGTATAAAAGCCCATTTGCTCTTTTTGACATATCTGAATGCTATTAAATGAGTTCCTCAATTCACAGTTGTGTTTGCTCTTGCATTAAATAAATGTGAACATTTTACTGACGGAAAGAAGACATGGGATATTAAATATTTTAGATTTGCAATTAAATGTTGACTTGTGCTTCAATGAGATTATTTGGGTGCTGAAGAAAAAAGTGAACATGTTTTGCGAAGAATGAATATGTAAAATAGATGCGTTGTTTCACAAGGGGGGGGTCGATATTTTTTTTATTATTCCTCTTTAACTACCAAATATTTTTGGCTAAAATACATATATATATATATATAGTCATTAAAACATGGGATGTGTAGTTAACACTTAAATGAAGGATACAATGGAAATGTTGCATAAATATTGGTAAAAGATAAGATAATAGAAATGTCCACACAATTATTTTTTTCATGTATTGTTTTGTCCTTTACAGAAATGTTGTTAGAATGACAGGTTCTAAATTCTAGATCATGTCCCTTATCTTGGGGCTTTTCAAATAGTGACTACATTATTAGCATACAGAAAAGGCCTATGTAACAAATACAATAAATGTGATAACGATGTGACCCCAGAGCTCTCCTGGTGTTTGTCTCTCTCTCTTGCGTTTGTAATGTAGCTATAAAGTTTGGTAAATTAATTTTCTCAGTATGGGTGGGGGGGCTGCTCCTTGTGGTTTCTTTACAGTAATACAGGGATGCAGAACTAAGATTTTACAGAGAATGCATTAATCTTACTTTAAAGTCCCTTAAGACTTCCCTATTAACATACCTCAATACGAAATGCACCTGTAAACATGTAACATAATGACTTTATTTCCTCCATATTTATTTTTTTGTTAATCTGTATATTTGGTCTTGTGTTAATATCTTGCATTTTACTATTTTTTTTGTATTTCTGTAAGCACTCAATGTTCTCGAACCCAGGACATACTTGAAAACGAGAGAAATCTCAATGTATCCTTCCTGGTAAAATCCTTTTATAAATAAATAAAATAAAAATAAAAATGTCGTTTTATATGCTAATTCAATGTTTCATTTTGTTTCAATGCAAAATCCTGTAGTGAAAGGGTTAAGTAACTTTTATTGCTATTGTTGCATAGCTGAGTTTCATTAACTGTTATTTGAATAAACCTCAACATTTGAAGTATAGTTTAGGATATCATAACGTTTGATTGAATGGGATCAGTTAAGACAAACACTAGACTAGATTTAAATTATCTTGTCAGTTTTGTATAATCACATATTAATCCCTCCCCGACCGCTGACGTACTATGTACGTCCGATCGGGAAGTCTCCCTTAGACCCACGGACGTACATAGTACATCAGGGTTTCCTAACCTCCCTCCCACCCAATACTTACCTCCCTCACCGGCTCCCATGGCGGTCTGGCAGGCTGGAAGTCTGCCCCGCCTTTATAGGGGGGCCAGCAGATGCGATGATGTCATCACACAGCGTGATGACATCATCACAAGTGCCCACCGGTGCCTGCAGTAAAAAAATCAGTAAGGGGGGGCTCCTTTGGTGTCTTCTATTTCCCCAACCATTCCTAGTTTCAGCGTTGCATAGCATTAACTATTTCGCTGCCGAATCGCGATTCAAATCTGGGAGGTGGCTGACATCTTTGATGTCACCCCCCACCCACTGATATCCTCCCTATATATGTGAGGACGTCAGTGGGCCAGTTTACCCCTAGCTGCCAAGTGGAGATAGGGGATCATTTGGATCCCCGTATCTCCCGATCCGTGGCAGCTAGAGGGTCATGTTTTATATCATTGGAAAGGCCTGGTCATGGTCTTTCCAATGATACCATGGCCAGGTTTGTTATAAAATAAATAATTTTTTTATTTGTTTAAATTTGTCTGGCGGGGGTTTACTAAAATAGGACCTAGGCTGGCATTTAAAAACTATGAGCACAGAGGTGAAATGGCTCAGCAGTGAAGGGGTTAAAAAGCAAAAACATGTAAAAATTGGATATTTCTATTCTTGGGACAGAATTTTGAAACTATTTCGCTGGGGTCTTTTTTAGCGTTTGTAGATTTTCGGGATTAAATTTCAAGAAAGTGTATTTTTCCATTTTTTCATCATATTACATATTTGTTTTTATAGTAAATTATAGGATATGATGGAAATAATGGTATTATTAGAAAGTCCATTTAATGGCGGGAAAAACGGTATATAATATGTGTGGGTTGCATAAACGAGTAAGAGGAAAATTTGACCTAAACACAAATAGCGCAGAAATGTAAAAATAGCAGCGGTCACTAAAAGATTGATTTTCGTAAAACCGCCCAGTCACTATGGGGTTAATACAATTGATTTCCTTTGAAAAAGTCCCTCAATAGGACGAAACGTGTTGGGAATTATTTTCTTGTTCTATTTCTATTATCAGGATCAGCACCAATGGGGAACTGGCCTTGCGGGTAAGAGCCTGGTATGCAGTGAACAATAACACTTGGAGGAGACACTTGAGGGTGCACTGGTGGAGGCAGAAGCATGAGAGCCAGCACTGGTGATATACTGGGGTTGCAGAGAGATGACCAGGGTGGAAAAAGGGGTACCAGGAATCTGTATACAGCAGAAGGTATGGAGAATGCTTGAGGGGAACACTTTGAGATAGAAGGTACCAGGATACTTGGAGGACACTTGAGAACCATGGAAAATCTGGGAACTTTGGGGGTACCTTGATGAGGGGAACACAAGGGTGCTGTACACAGGAGGGATCTTTGCACATGGATATCCAGAAGCCGTGGTCAAATAGGTAAGCCAGGTCTGATACACAGTCGGAGTAATGCAGAGTATGTCTGAGCTTAAGCAGGAAAAGGCACTTAATGCAAAGGCCCTGCTGGAAGGGAGGAAAGGTATTTTTATTCCCAGCAGTGGTGTGGTGTGTATGTGCACTGTGATTCACTGTTAACCCCTTTCAGTGCTGGATAGCCAGGGCTGAGGCTGAGCAGCACTCTTAATGTGCTGCCCAGGGACACATATGGCAGGAACGGTGCAGTCATCGGCGGGGAGCCTGACATTTATTCAACTACATTTATATTAATCTGAGGAGCTGTGACTTCTATTTTGCTTACAGAAGAAGGTCCAGTTGTTTAGGGCATACTCCAATCACTGACATTACCCAAGAAGGTACCAGGCTTCCAACAGCTGTTGACTGTCACCACCCTAGAACATTCATATTTCCCGCTTCTGCCGACTATTGGCGAGTAGTAGACATCGCGCTTTCAGTGCGATGACGTCTCCAACTCGCCGCAGTAGCTGGCGGGAGTGAGCCGCCAGCATAGTCTGCGGCTGGGATTAGTGTTGCACGCATCCTCTTGCGCGTAACACTAATCCAAGAAGAAGAGGAAGCCTGCTGATTGGCTGGCTTACGTGAGGCGCGCATGCACGCTTCTCACGGAAACCATTAGCCAAGTTACAGATTTAGAAGGACGGGAGCGGAAGAGGATGGAGGTGAGTATATATATATAAAAAAAAACGCCGTTGGAAACAAGTAGATTTTAGGGTAAGTATTACAAGTAAAAAGTAAAAAAAAGTTATTGAGTGACTAGGTATATTTTAATGTAAAAAGATGGGGGGAGGATTTTTGCTTAGAGTGTCCCTTTAAGCATTCTGCTTGCACTATTGCACCATTATTCTCTTATCTCTTTATAGGAGCCAATTGCTCTCCCTTTGTCTGCAAGTTATTTATAACAAGACCTGTGCATTTATTTTTTGGTAAAGGATAAACAGATAAATGAAGAAAAAAAAGAGCAAATTTACATTCTTGAAATCTTTTCAAGGGATACTTTAGGGTTAAAATGGGAATGATGAGTAAAGGAAGGGTAGGACATTAGCCCCGCTGACCCCCCTCTCATTTTAACCCTTTAGTCTTTAATAACATGACCAGCAAGAGGCTAGGTGCTCAATCGGGTGTTTAACCTTTAGCTGGTTTACAAAATGAGTCCCCCCTTCCGATAACTCACCATGAAGCTTCAGTCAGTGCTCACTGATCTAAGTTTCTGTGCAGGAAAATCAACACACTCAGAGTTCTGAATCAACCCTCCATGACCCCATCCTGAATGGGGTGATGGGTAAAGGCACTGAGGTCACTGTGACAACTCAAATTATATTGAGTGATCACTGTGCCTACAATGGCTCTTTTAACTATCACTGAATAAAAATCTTTATGCAAAACTGCTGATTTACTGTCCATTTAAATCTTAAAAATAAAATCAAATTAATGTTACAATATTTTTTCAACAAAAAGCACTTGGAAGTAAAATGGTTAATAAGTGAGCCATTAAGTATAGAGTCGATAATAGGGAGTTGCTAATGGATAATGGCTTATGCAATTGATGTCTCTCTACGGCTCAGCCAGAATAGGGTCCTATCCAGATCCAGATTTTCATCTCAGGATCCTGTAGGCACAGAAATGTGGAGCGCCCCTACCCCCCAAAATAATAAACATGTCAAAAATGATTTTTAAAATTTTTGTTTGGAGCAAACTAAAAAAAAAACATCAAACATTTTAAAAAAACTGTTTCTCCCAAATCAGAGGGGGGCAGAATATGTTGCCTTAGTTGAGTTAGTGCAGAGGCATTGTTTGTTTTATATGTAAAAGCATATATTCCCTCTGCCATAGAACAGAAAAAAAAAGTAATTTTGCATTTACTTTATAATTTTTTATTTTTACACATTACATGGTCATGTTTGGTATCATATGTAGAGCTCAGATTCTGACCTTTCCAATGACACCTCACTTAACCTTGTGACTGAGGTGTACAATTCAGAGATACCGGGTTCCAAATTCCCCCTTTCCTCACAGCAGTGCCACAATCTAGGTTGTCTGTTAAACAATGCATTGCATTACCAGCTCCACACTTGCTGACAGTGTGGGAAATGAGAACGAGAGTTAGCGCAGCATCACTGTTCACTTTATAATTGTATACTGAATAATAGTGCAGCGTTAGAAAAAGAGCGAAAAAAAGGATTTTTTAAATTGTATTTTTACATACATCTCTCCTGATTATGTTTAGTATTACTGGTAAGCCCATATTCTGGCCTTTCCGTTGACACCTCATATGTCGCTCTAGCCCTTAGGGCTCCAGAGACACAGTGGTCTAACGGATTGTAAAAAATAAATTAATCTTTTTTTTTCCAGAACAAGGCGCCTCCTTTGTGGCAGGTGCCTGTAGGCGCATGCCTACTCTTTCTAGTTATACTGTATATATCCTATTTTTTATGTTTTCACATTTCTAACATTAAATTTGATATCTACTTTTAAATTACCCCGTAAAATGAAGTATTATAAGGCCCGTGTCAGACGAGCGCAGTGTTCAAGTCCGTGTTGCCGCACATTTGTACGTCTGTGGTAGCATAGCATTCTGACCAATGGAACCCCACACACAAAGTACGTATGCACGGAAGTGCGGATGTATGACGGACGCGGCAAACGGACGCAGGTTAGGCAAGAACTTAATACCGCTAGAACGGACGTGCGGAGTGCGCCACATCTGCAACGTCCGCATAGCTTTGTGTGTGAGTGATGGAACGAAGTCAGACTGCATTTATACGTCCAGCATTTTTGACGGACAAAATGGTTTTTCATTTTAATTTCATTTCCCATCTACATCAGTCAAAAATAACGTCCGTCACAAAAACGGACCATGTGGCCACTACTGAGTCTTCCGTCATAATGTGCGTCCGTACAAAATGCGCTCGTCTGACATTATCCTAAGTGCCCACAGAAACACCATGACCATGATACAATGATGCCTGGGGAAAATGGTATGCGACCATTATAACTATGCTGACCACTTGACAGCTGGATACACACACAGAAATAGCTATACAAATATATCAAAGGTTGTACCCACCTCTTTCAAATGAGAGGTATTGCAACATATTTCTATAGCTGTATTGTGAGAAGGGCCAGGTTATATTTACTAGAATTGCACAACATATCCAATACAGGTTTTATTTATTTTTTATAACTATTACTTGGCAGCTGGACAGACACAGGACACTTGTTCAGATGATCAGAATAAATGTTTTCACATATTGGTATGTCTTGCATACTATTTCGTATTGTGTACTTCTCTATCCTGAGTAGTACTGACTGGTTAGAGTAAAGGTAACATCACTGCTAGGGATGGGCTGCCTGTTCGAAGTTCGATTCGAACATCGGCTGTTTGAAAGTTCGAGGAAAAAAATAATTCAAAAATATTTTTAAAAAATGCTTAAAAGATCCTAAAAAAAAATCTAAAAATAAAGAGACTCTTAAAGCAGAATATAATAATAAACGGTTTATTAGATATTGAATTAAAATGGGAATATTTTTAACATTGAAGCCTATGGGATTCTCCTGACTAAACCTGCCGAATGAAACCACTGAACAGCAGGGCATTTCGGCAACTTTTCACTGCTGGTTTTTGTTCTCTGAATAGACGAAGCATTGCTTCTCTATGGGGATTTCACTGCCCTCGAACAGGCACCGACTAGCACCGTATGTGCATTTGGCAAACTGCCTGCTCTCTGAATAGCCGAATGGCCAGGAAAGGTAACCCTACGCTGAATTTCCCTGTTCGGTTACCTTTCAGCCACAATTCGGATATCTTTGAATAACCCTGTTAGATTTTCGAAATGATATGCACCTGTCACATTCAAGTGCAGGAAAATTGTGTCTTAGTCGGTGGTGCACGACACCAATATTTGACCGCAGGGTCCTTCCCTGCACTCTTCCACCTCAGAGGGGTTACAGTGTGAAGGCACTAGCTGGCACCAAAGGCCCAATATGTGGGTGCACTGACCGGTTTACCAGATGCATCAGGGCAGCCATCAGAAATGATGGGGCCCCTTACTGAACCTCATGATGGGGCCCCCGTAAACTTCCTAAACCCGTAACAGCTTTTCGCTCCCTTCCAAAACAAAAAAAGGACATAACACAGTTCCACAGCAAAAGAACTCACAGTATTGTGTGGTGTGTATGAGGGTATCTGTCACATCTGGGGCTCAGAGGGGGCCCCAGCGCCCGGCGGCGCATCGACAAGCCGGGTGCCAGGAGTTGTGCCGGCTTCTAGAGCTCACAGGCTGGTCAGGAGGTGGGGCGCGGCATGATGACACGCGCCCGCCGGGTTTAAATACAGACAGTGCTATCCGGCTCCTCGCCCTGTCGTGGAGTTTGCTTCCCTCAGTGCTGAGTGTCTCCTGGCGATTCACTACTTGGTTGATTTTTCAGTCTCTGTTGTTACCTGGCTTGTATGAAAACCAACCCCATGTACCAGTCCTTGGCTATTCCTTGACCACTCTAACTCTGATCGATTTTTGGCTTAGATGATAGGTACCCCTTGTGTACCGTTTTGGCTATCCCTGACCAATCTAACAGGGCCAGGATTAAGATCTCTATGGGCCTGGAGCTGAAGATTTTGGTGGCTTTTTTATTTTATTTAGTGAAATGAAAACATATTTTAGGTTAATTAATAGTGCAGATACAGGTATATCTAACCAGGCAGATACTGTGTGAGTAAATTTACATTCAGATTTCAATCATTTACAGCGTATAAAATTATTTTTTCACATTTTATCATCCAAACCTTTGTGGTTATATATTCTAAAGGGAATTCTTGCTAACAAAATTGAAATGGGATTCTCTTACTGCATTTTTCTGAGAAAATATACAATTTTAACCCAAAAAAATGAAAAAATTCCCTTGTGTTTTGGGGGAAGGTGTTTTATGAACAATATGACTATGTATAAAACACTGATCATGCTCCCAGCGTGGGAAATGAGAAGGTGAGAAACGGCAGTGGTATTGCTCATTTTATACGTGACAAATGGACAATGCCATTGCATTGGAACTAAAAATAAGAAGATATTTTTTGGCTTTCCTTTCTTTTAGATTTTACATGGTCACGTTTGGTATTAATGCAAAGGCCAGACGCTGACCTGTCCAATGACACCTCCCTTGACCTTGTGAGGTGTAAAGATTAGTGACGCAGGGTTCCAAAGTCCGCCCCAGTGCACTTTGCCGCAGTGCGCGGTTTAGGTTTTTGGTATATCAATTTGTAATAACTAATCGTGCCAAAACCTCCACACTTGAGATGGTGAGTTAGTGCAGCATCATTGTTCACTTTATAATTGGAAAGTATTGCTGTGTTAGAAAGAAAAACTAAAGAAATATTTATTATTTTATTTTTAGTGTTACATAAAACCTGGTCATGTTTGGTTTCATTGGAAAGGCAATACTCTGGCCTTTCCAGTGATACCTCACATGAGTCTGTAGCTGCTATGGTGTTGGAGATAATGGCGTCCAAATCTCCATCAATGCAGACATTGTTATTTTTTTTTCTGGGCCTTTTCTGGGGCATGAGCCTGGAGCTGCTGCTCCATCTGCCCCTATGTTAATCCGGCCCTGCACTCTAACACTGATCGATTTGGGCTTGTGTTAGAATGCGTCCTTGTATACCATCTGGCCTATTTCAGGTATACCCTGTCCTGTGTGTTGGTCAAACATTTCTCACTCATTGTTGGTCAAACATTTCCCACTCATTGTTGGTGATGAAACATCTCCCATGGCTTCAAATCACATTTAAAAATGAGCAAAAGTGGTAAAAATCAGCTCAGCACACAGCAGTAAAATGGCTCAGCACTCAGTGAAAGGGTTAAAAACGTTTTTTAAAAAAAATTAAAAAATGATTGTTTCCTTTCCCCCAGGGCAGTACCTGGACCCCCATACACCTTTTATGGCCAATATCTTGCATATATGTCCTCTTGGAGGGGACCTTAATTTAGAACGTTCGAGCCCCATTGACTTGCATTGTGTTCGCATTGTGTTCGAGTTCGCGGTCGAACTTTTTTGGGTGTTCGAGTTCAAATGCGAACTGAACACGTGGGTGTTCGGCCCATCACTAATCACTGCTCAGGTTTAAATCCCGGCAAGAGCATCTCTCCAGTAAGTGTCCTTGGGAAAGACACCTAACTGTTCATACTTATAAAATGTTATAAAAAAAATAAACTGAAATCCCATTTTAAAGGAGAGTTTATTTTCCTATGAATAAATGGTAACTTGTCTTTGTAGATAGTAAGAAACAAGGGGTGTTTGTGAGGGTCCTGAGAACGAGCAACAGCACAATGGCCTGCTCTACAGTGGGGCCCGCTCAGGTCTCACAAACAAGGTTTTAGCTTGCTTGTGCCATTACAGGGATGAATTTTCCATATGCAAATCAGCCTGCTCTCACCCAGGTGGCCAGTGCTGACTGCCAAGGACGTCATCCCTGTAGATAGTAGTTCAATTGAGGCTGATGTTAGACTTTTGCTATTTATATCACATGTATGCTTTGGAGAGAAGTGACCATCCAATGGAAACAGTAGTCCCTCCTCTTCTCAACGTGTAGTCTCTTGAAAAGGGTAGGCAATTTTTTTTTAAAAAAATGGTGCAATGCCTAAAGACCAACAAAAGAAAGGATTGACAGCATACATGTCAATGAAAGCAGATGATGGTTGCTCTTCAAATCCACAAGCCCGATTTGATTTTTGCTGTCATAAATATTTCTACAATAATAAAGCCACACTTTTCTCAAAGAGCTATTATGGCATCATTACAGTAGAGCTTACATTTTCAACTTGACATTTTTAGTAGAGTCATTAACAGTTTAGAAATCAATATGTCTTCAGACATTGCTGCGTAGTGACTGCCTGGTATATGGTCTCGATGATTATCTTATTCAGAGTTTTCAGTTACTGACATTAACACCATTAAAACGTATGCAATCTGTGTACCTGTGTTATTTTGAGGTTTCTAAATAAAAAATAAAGCAGTAGGGAGAAACAGTAAAAGTTAAAAAATAAAGTTGTGTCATGAATCTCTATACCGGCTCTGTATAAATAGTTCATGACTGCCACCCAATGCCAAACAGATAAATTGTTGCTTCCTTGTGGTGATTTCTGTGCTGATATATTGTGATATTTAAAAAACAAATTCATATAAAACTGTACCTTTGCTCCTAAGTCATTGTATTGAATTTTCAGTGCTGTGAGTCTTTCATCCAAATCTTTTGGGTTTTCAGTTTGCTGCTTCTGAACAATTTGACGGCCTGTTTTTATAACGGTCTCCACTTCAGATTTCACCTCACTCAAAATTTTGTACAATTTCTGTTTAAAAAAAATAGGAAAAAATATTGTCATGATTATGTGTTGTGAGCATGTTCATGTTGTTTTCTTTAACATAAGTGAAGGAGGATTTTTTTTCAAGTGTTATGAACAAAATCAATGGTCACAACACAAAAAAATACATGAATTTCTGAGCCTGTCTGACCCTTACCTTTTGCCTTGTTATGAAGAATTTATAGGTGTATTTAATTTTGAATCATTATTTGAAACTACTGCTTACGTCATATGTGTGTCATGTCATTTATAATGGCCAAGAATGTTAATGACGTAATATTTGAAGAAAAGCCTTTAGGGAGTCTTACAGGTCTATTAAAAGAAAGGTGAAACTCAGGAGAATGACTGAAGAAGTGAAAATTGTAGGTCAAAATAGCCAAAACAGAAAAATTCTCCCATTTATCTCACTTTCCAGATCAGCCATTTGGTCTAGATTGCAGTGGCATCACAATGGGGGGGTGCGGCCCGCACCGGGTGACACCCTAAATTTTTTTTTTATTATTATTATTTTTTATACACAAAAATATTTTGCCAGGAAGGATACATTGAGATTTCTCTCATTTTCAAGTATGTCCTGGGTAGGCAAGGCCTAGGCTGGCACTTTCCAGGAGGCGGCAAAAAAAACACCACCAAATGGGATATTCACAGAGCAACGAAATGACGCAGACATTTCAGTGTTCTGTTGTTCCGCGCACGTTGGGGAATCAAATTTCCCCAGTGAATTCACCGCAGGGTCCCTGAAGTGCAGGGAATCAGCCACCGAATGCTGCCGCAAACCCATCGCCCGCTGTGTTAAAAAAAACTACTGAACGAAAATGTCTGGAATTTACATATAAGGTCCTATGAATGATAATAAAAAGGGCTGTTACAGAAAAAAGAAAAACCGCTATAAAAGGAAAAAAAAAGATTTTTTTTTTAAAAAAAATGCCTAAAAGATACTAAAAAAAAAAGAAAAAATCAATAAAGAGACATTTTACTATAGATTAAATGAATAGCGGTTTATTAGATATTGGATAAAAACGGGAATATTTTTAAAATTGAAACCTACGGTGTTCGCCTGAATAAACCTGCCGAATGAAACCACCGGACATCAGGACATTTTTCTCCTGTTCGGTGTTCTCTGAACAGATTACCATTACTTCTCTATGGGGACTTTCACTGCCTTCGAACAGGCACCGTACTTGCTGGCAGTTCGGCAAAATTTGTGTGCATATCACAGAGCTCCACAGCAATAAACCTCACAGTAATGTGCACCATGTATGAGCATTCAGTGTTATATGGGAGTACTGAGTTATGTGTAACAGTAGTTAAAAAAAGAAACCGTAAAACTCGAGGGGGTGACACCATCAGGGTTATTCAGAGAAAGGTGAAAAGCAGGAGACTGGCTGGAGAATGGAAAATTCTAGGTCAAAATAGCCGATTTGTAAAGTGAGATAAATGGGAGAATTTTTCTGGTTTGGCTATTTTGACCTAGAATTTTCCATTCTCCAGTCATTCTCCTGCTTTTCACCTCACTCTGACTAACCCTGTATGAGTTACCGTACCGGGTGACACCAATCCTAGTGATACCACTGCTAGATTGTTCTCTTCTCCTGCCAGTTCTCCTGGTTTTCACCTTTCTCTGAATAACCCTGATAGTATATCGATTTATCAACCTTAGCTTTTTTGATGTGACAGAATATATATTTTTGCGACCCACCAATATATAACACGTTAAAACCCAATCAGGCTTTTTTTTAATTACTCTTCATTTACAATATTATGTTTAAAGGAAAGATCTTTCAACACAAGCGCATTTCTAAAATGTCCTATTAGATTGCATACAGAATGAAATTAATCATAATTTAGTTGGATTTTCAGAATGTGATCGTTAAGCTGCCGATCTATTCTCAATATCATCTTATTAAAGCTTATTCATAAAATGAATAACTCATTAGAGACACAGCCTACTTTTTCTTTGTTTGTTACTTAGGGGTCCAAGCAATTTTAGCAATTTTGCTTTGTCTTAATAAAGTTAGAAGGAAAAAAAAAACAGGTGAAATAAACAAGCACAGGAAGCTGAAGCTACGGAAACATATGACTATTCTCTCTTTTTTCTGGTGTCTTTCAAGTATTTCTAATAATGTTCGATCAAAATTTCCATCGGTTTCATTTACAGAACCCGCAAATATTAGATACAATATAAAGGAATGAGAAGGTTTTAATACAATGCAACACACACGCACTTTTCACTGAGACATGTTGGCTAAAAAAAAAGGTTTTACTTTATTAGTGCAGCAAAAGAAATGTAACTTCAAATATGTTGACTTATTTATCCAGATTTCCATTAATTTTGGTATGTTTAAGGAAGAAAAAGAAAAATTGCTTGCAACAGAGCACATTAATAGCTTTGACAGGTTTTATAGTGATCGCTGTGCTGGGGGCATCATCACACTATACGTGCTGGTGTTCCTCAGTTGCTGAGGCACCCAAAAAAAGCGTTAACCCAGTTGATTGGTCAAGGCTGCGGTCCGTGAGAGTGGACGTTCCTTCCACTCTGACATCCGTGTGGCCACCTCGCTGATCGCGGTTAGTGCACTCGGCATTTCAAAGCACGATCCTCCTATGGAGAATCGCGCTTTGTAACCCTGTCTGCGTCCATCGTAGCTTTCTGACAGGGAGGCTGAAATCACGTCCTGTGGTAGCGTGCACAATTTGTGCGCACGCTACACTGTGTGGTCCTCCCCAACCAGCCTTCAAAAGCTGTGACGGACGCAGGGAAGAGCAGTCACACGGATGCACTCAGTGCGCTCGTGTGACCGCAGCCTAAGCTACATGATGGATTTATTGCATCAAGTGTCCTTAACTGTAGCATATACATGAAAAAATAATAAGATTTCTGTCAAGTAGCAGGAATGGGTTAAAGGTTCGCTGGAATTGGGGCCCTTAATCTGTTTACAATTAAAAATGTAACCATATTTGTGTGTTGGAAATAATTCTGTTTTGACATTATACCTCTTAATATCCATAATATACATATCACACTTGTTATAATAGTGTTTAGGCACACTATTATAATATAGAAAAGGCAATTAATATTATCTTTATGGCCAGTTTGAGAGAGAATAATGCTATTCTATTCTGAAACAAGTGCAAACATTATGCTTTTCAGACAGTGTGAGAGAAAGTTAAATGGGTTTTTAAACTCATCTTCATCCTAAGTGCTTTGAATAATTTACCCCTGGCTAGGCTTACTGGACCCTTTAATGACCTTACAAACAAACAGATTAAATACACATTTATTCTCTTCTGCGTCATTAACTGCAATAATTGAGAAATAAACTGGTTACAATAACAAAAGCGCATACTACAGAAACATACTTAACACAAGTATTATTGACCATAGCCCATCAGATTTTAACGCTAGGGTGCTATTACTGTAATATGCAATCATTACTGCATTAATTACAGGGGTTTTTGAGGAAAAGCAATTTTAACAATGTTGTTATCATTCTTTAATCATGTAGTTAAATATTTTACTCTTAGCTTACTGTGTGGGATCTAAGTCCTTAATAATCAGATACCAAATATAAGCATCTCTTACCATGCAATGATCGAGCTGCGTTTGAAGAGTCTCTTGTTCAACATTTTTCAGGTCCAACACAGGTAACTCCAATGCCACTTCATCTAGGATTCTTTTAGATTCCTTAAGGCGTTGCTCAAAATTAGCTGGTTTCTGAAACAACCGAAATTTTGTGGACACTTCTTGCAGTTTTTTCTAGAAAAGTAAAAGTGAAACCATTTGTCAGGCTTAATAGACATTATGCTTAGGAAGCAAAAATTGTAAAAGAAAACTATGGGTTGTAAGTAAACAAAGAATATACCAAAAAAGTGGATGTTTGTACATAAAATAATTGCAACCACCAAGCGCTTTTGTGAAAAAAATCCCCAAGTAAGAGATTTTAATACTTTTTATCAAGAATTAGAAATTTTGGTAAGTTGAAAGCTACCTTAAACTGAAATGAATAAAGACAACATTGTAAAGTGCTATCACAACTTAGGGTTACCATCTTGTTCCTAAAGATGTCTGCAAACTCATGCACTGTTTATTTGAATTTGCAAAAAAATCAACATGATATTCTTGATGCAGTCACTATTCATCAATGTCGAAAGCAAAAAGCGTCGCAGCCTAACCAGGTGGGAGGCCACACTAATATCCCCACGAGGTCTCCACCAATTGGAGGGACGCCGCACCTCCCAAAGACAGTGACTGCTGCAGAAGTAAGCAGGAGCTCAAGCGGGGAGTAGTGTTGGTAAAGCTTTATTCTGGGGAAGCAGACCGGTCTGCTTCCCCGGAATAAAGCTTTACCGACACTACTCCCCGCTTGAGGTCCTGCTTACTTCTGCACCCGTCACTATTCACCAATGTGTCCACGTGCATCACTATGAAAAAAGTGAGCACAACAAGGTGGTATGAGATTTCTGAGAAAAGGCAATAGCATAGCAGTATAAGGGGCATGCCCTACAGTGGATACTTGCTCATGTCTCATACAGTTTTAGCATGATGGTGCCATTATAGAGGCATTTCAAATGATATCAAACATGACCCTCTAGCTGCCACGAATCTGGAGATAAGGGGATCCAAAAGGATCCCCCATCTCCACTTGGCAGCTAGGGGTTAACTGGCCCACTGACGTCCTCACACATATGGTGAGGATGTCAGTGGGTGCGGGGTGACCAGGAGGCTTGGCTGACATCCAAGATGTCAGCCACTTCCGGGTTTGAATCGTGATTTGGCAGCAAAGTGGTTAATGCAAGTCACCGCTGAAAAGGGGAGACTCTCCCCTTTCCATCGGTACCATTTGTTTTTTTCTACCTTGAACGGTTCGGGAGATAGAGCTCCAAAGAGTCCACCCTCCCCTTCCTTATTTTTCTATTGCAGGCGCTGGGGGCGCCTGGTGAGGACGTCATCACGCACCGTGATGACATCATTGCACCTGCTGGGCCACCTAAAAAGGCGGGGCAGGCTTCCAGCCTGCCAGTTCACCATGGCCAGGTGAGAGAGGTGAGTATAGGGAGAGAGGGAGGTTAGGAGACCATGACGTACTATGTACGTCCACGGTCGTTAAGGGGACTTCCTGACCAGACGTACTATGTACGTCAGCGGTCGGGAAGGGGTTTAATATACATTTTATTGCTGTGGAGCTCCATGATACGCGCCACACATTGCTGAGGGTTTTATTTATGTGGAGCTCTGTGATCTGATCACACACCACACAAATACAGTGAGTTTTATTGCTGTGAAATTCTGTGATAAACATGGGTGTGTTTTGGTGGACATAGTTTGAGGGGTAGGCAGCAGCATTTCATCCTTGGGCCCAGGCAAAAAATTTTGTGGACCGGTCCTATCTATTCGTTGACTGCACACTGGCATGCGCCCTCTATTTATTGGCTGCATTAGCGCGAACGCCATGTTTTAATTTACTCACTGCCTGGTGCTTTATGATGCTTCATGTCGAGTACCCCCACCTTTTGTCCTAGAGAAAAGCACTGGGCTATTCCATATGCATAGAAGTCTGCTGTCACCCAGAAAGGGTGGCAAAAGCTTAATTGCCAAGGAAGAAATCGCTGCACGAGAGGTGCAGCAACCCCCGAGGATCGTTTTAGCCTTGTCTAGCCGAAACCTTGTTGGACCTGTGCAGGGATCCACCATAGGGCTGGTCACTAGTGCTATTGCTCGTTCTCAAGACCCCGAAAAAACATGTTTTTGCTCACCATGAAAATAGTACCAAGACAAAATAAAGCACAGGAATATCATGCTAATACAGCAGGTTAGGGGCCAGCGTGCCTCTGTCCAGTGAAAACTACCTTAAAGTGAAGCACGGTGGGTTTTGCTGTCTTTTCACTTGCAGTTCGTTCAAGCACTTTTGCACTAACATTGTTAGGTGTGCAACAGAATAACGTTTAGTGTAATATCAGCACAATACAGTACAGTATTCAGTTACAGAGGTACAATATATGAAAACAACAGAAAGGGATCATATACAGTACACGATTACAGTGCTCCATTTTAGTGGAGTATTCCTGTAATAGGGCAATAATGACAATTTTACAATATCTTGTGGGTTTGTGTATTGTTTGATATGTTACACTTAGGCCATTTTCTGAAAATGAAAATTAAACAAGTTGTTTTACTATTATTATATGTGCAGTTGAAGACCCATTAAGCCTTTTAAGTCTGAATACCAAGGGCACATTTTTATTCTCTGAAATCAGAATCCAGATGGGGGAAAAATATATATCACTGAAAAAAATCTAGCCTTACCTGAGCAATATCGATCTCTGTGAGAACCTTTTTGGGCATTTCTTTAGCCTGATTACGCTTTTTCATTTCATCCAAACTAATCTCATGGCTCATCAAATCAGATTGAATTTTCTTTATTAAAAAAGAGTACAAACATAATTACATTCAAAAATAAGTTTTAGGGACTTATTTTCAAAAACAATTTTCGATATAAATACACAGGCAGAATTGACCACACAAATCTAATTCTAAAATGGAGTTAAACCCCTTCACTACCGAGTGATTAAAAAAAATATTTTTTCAGGAACCAGAGGGTTTTTTGAAAAATTGTTTTTAATTAATTATGCAGCAATCAAAGTTCATTTGCTTTTGTCCTTCAGAGCTGCAGATCGAGATCACTCGATATCAGTACCTCATGGTGACATTGAAGTCCCAAGTTAAAATGCCAAATTATATATATATATATATATATATATACCCACATACATACTCAGTGTATTTTGTATATTTCTAGACATTTAAAGACTGGTTTAACGCTTTTATGACATATTTTATTAAATGACTTATCTTTATTCATCAAAGAAGTTATCGGTACCACAGATTTGCATTATTAACAGGTGTAAGGGGGTAGCATCCCCATTTTAGCAAGAGATTCCGGGGCAGGCGCTAACTCGGCATCTTGCCCCAGAACCAAGGACTACTCTCAGTGATATTTGCGGTACTGTTTCCGCGCCTCCGTGAGTATCACCTCCTGGAGTCCATAGGACTTCATTCAGGGCTGCGGGCCCTGTGCGATCTCGGTCTCAGGAGATTGCGCAGCACCGTGGGGTGATCGCGGAGGGACACTGGGAATAATTGTCGCCAGTCTCACTCTGCTCCTGGTGGCAAGAAGCGGTGGATCGCTGCACTGTTCTCGCCATGTGATGGAAGGGGAGTATCGATTTATTGGGAGAGGGCGTTTTGCTGGTGCAAAATGATTCTGCAAAAACAGAATCATTTAGCACCAGTTTTTAAGTCTAAAAATTTGTTTAGCACATTGGTGTAGTAATAGCGCTAGGACTTTTTAATATCATACTTATCCTAACATGAATTACTGATTGCGCTTCCCTTGTTAAGTATAGTATGCGCAAAGTACCTTAAGCGTGCGCAAGCTAATGCAATCACCGATGTACCAACAAATTTTTAACCTGTTTTTTCTTAGGCTGGTAATATGGGGGGCATGTGTTAAAGTCACTTATCCTAGTGATAAAGCTTACATATCCAAACCCTACAGTTAGCATTAGGTATGTAGTCTAGCCGTTAATATTTTGTACAGGAACTACTAACAAGAGCAGGTGGAGAATAACAACCAATTCCCATTGTTATTCTTGCCTGCAGACGATAATGAAAAAACAAAACTATTGTTGGTTTACTATTCGGCAAGCAGCCACCTCTTGGCTGCCTATAGTAACAATGAAATAAAAATTATGCAATTTTAAACAAGTAACTTAACTAGAGACTGTGAAAAAAGATTTTTGCACCACAAATGCGTTTGCAAAAATGACTTTCTTATTGTGCTAACTTGCACCAACTTGCATCTTGAATGTTCGTTCCCCAGACAACTCCTTAAATGACTGTAGTAACTTATCCCTAAAATACTTCAGTGTACAGTTTTTCCCTTTGCTCAACCATACAGGTGGGGGTGGGATTCAAACCTCCAATCCTGACTAATACCCTTCAAAACAGACGTAAACTGTCACAGTAGGCAGGGATAGCTGAGGGAGGGTGAAAGGAGACAAAACTTGCAACACAATGACCATTTAAATTAGGTTAAGTAGTCATTTTGGTTAGAGTGTTTCTTTAACCCTTCAAGCAGATCACAGAGAAAATTTAAATATATTCTCAATTTCCCCATAACACATATTCTTAAGAAAGATTTGAATTATTCATCAGTATACCTTTCAAAAGCTGCATTCATTCAATTTGAGAATGTGGGAACTTAACGAATATGTGGGTATTTAGATAAAATTACTTTATTTAACTGTAAATTATTATACAGTTTCCAAATGATCTAATGGATAGTGCTTTAACCTCCCTGGCGGTCTAATTTTTTCAAATTAACTAATTGTGTCTAAAAGCGTCTCAATTTTTTTTTTAAAGGAAACGTGTTTTTGTACATAGTTAGCCTGTAATAATTAGGAATCACGCACTGAAATCCGTGAAATCAAGAGTCCTTACTGGTAAAATCCTTTATAAATAAATTAATTAATTAATTTAAAAAAAATAGTAAATACACTAAGTCCGATAAAGTTTGAAACACGACATAATAATTTATTATCCCAAAAATAATTATCCAAAATAATGCAAATAAATGATGTACAATAAAATACAACAAAAAACACTGAAATCTGTCTGAGAACAAGGGTGAGACGATGTATGGTCTATTTCTTATCCTGTACCGCCACCTAGTGGCCGTTCATAAACTTTGCCATTTGTATTCAGTGAGTATTATGAATGAAATTTGCTGCGGTCCAGCCCCCCTGCATTATGTGACTCGCAGGGAGCCATCCAGGAAGCAGCTCGCCGCAATCACACTGCAGGGACAGTGAGGGAGCGCAGGAGGAGGTGAGTATGTATCCAGCCTGAGTGTGGCTCGGGGTTACCGTTCGTGGTAGTGAAATTTAACCCCGAGTCACACTCGGGAATACCGGCAGGGAGGTTAATTGAAAGTTGCTTTTAAAAATGAATGAAGCTGCATTGAACTAACACTTGGTAGGGAATACATCCTTATTAGACTGCTCTGTTTAAAGACCAAATACAAATTCGGCCGACAGCGACCATCCAAATTATGAATCACTGAACTGAATTGATGCAGAATTAAGTTTCAGAATCTATCCTAATACAATCTGAAAAGAATCAGATCAATTTGAATCGCTGTGCAATGTAAATTCCTTAACTCTAATGATAAAACAAGCAGAAATAGTATCTCTAACCCTAAAAGTACTCTTAATCAAAAGTCAATCAGAAATAATAACCCTAAATGTAACCCTAATCATAAGACATGCAGAAATAATAAGCTAAAGGTAAGACTAACCTTAACTCTAAAAGTAACTCTAACCCAAATAGTAAACTTAAACATACAGGGTTATTCAGAGAAAGGTGAAAACCAGGAGAACTGGCAGAAGAGGAGAACAATCTAGACCAAATAGCCAATTTGAAAAGTTAGGTAAATGGGAGATTTTTTCAGGTTTGGCTATTTTGACCTAGAATTTTCACTTCTCCAGTCATTCTCCCGTGTTTCACCGTTTGAATAGACCTGATAATCGTAATCCTCGTTCTAAAAGTAACCCCAACGCTAACCATAATAGTAACCCTAAACATAACCCTAATCCTAAAAGTAACCATTTCCAAATATGAATTTCCAAATTTTTGGATCGACCTGATTAAGAAATTTCCAAAACTGAAATATTTCTAAATCCATAATATTTGGATTCAGAAATTTCTGATTTGACCCCTGAACCAAAATTTTTGGCCACGCACATGGTTAATATATACCTGTGTGTGTGTATATATATATTTATATTTATATACACACACACATTTAATTAGATATATAAAACTCATTTTTTACAATGATGGTTATATTTTCTTTAGATTATTATTCACTATTTATTTGATTTTCATGTGATTTCTAATATAACTGCTAGAACCTGTGCCTTGGGACTCTGTGGAATATGTTGAAATATGGATTGTGTTCTGCTTATTACTTTCTGCATTTTCAGTTTATTGAGCCGTGAATCCCAAATCCACAGCATCCTTCCAAAGTGTAATCACTGTGTGTCCTGTGTGTCGAGCTAAAAATAATGATTCTTCAATGTAACATATAGGTTATGTCTTTACTGCCTCTCAATGTCCTTTTATATGAGCTGCTGCAAAGGCAAACAGCATACTGTAATTGAACAAATCTTATCTGGCTTGGTCAGACAAAATGCGATATAAATAAATTATTGTTTCAGCTGAGAAAAAAAATTACTGTTAGCAGTTGAGACTCGGTGTAAAACGGTGTTTAAACTGGTCTATTAGTCATGATTTATACAACTGTATATATATTAACACGGTAATATCATAAAATTGAGATATAATAGAACTTCATAAAATGGGATGAATCTAGAGTGTCAAAATAGTCATATGATGCCTTAAAATGAAAGCTGCAGTTTTCTGACAGTTACAAGTGTAAGTGCTGAAAAAGTCACTCAGCTTATTTTTTATTGCTATATAATTTTATGTGTAGTCCCAAGTCACACCAAACCCAATATTATCTCTGCATGTGTACAGCAAGAATAAAAGCTTAAAAAAAAATTCACACAGCAACTGCTGGTTCTAGAGTTTGTGTACTGTACACGTACAAGGTACAAGTGTTATAAAGTCACTATCCCTTTGCAATATTCACGTTATGCATGTAGTGAATATCCCCGACTCCCACACTGCATCACTGGTACACATTGAACTAGATTCACTAGAGTTCCTGCTAGATCTAGAAATGAGCTATGAGATCTCATAGGAATCTATCAGCCTTCGAAAATTAAAATCACAAATGGCAGGATTCCAAGATGTGACCCTTAGTGAATCTAGCCCTTGATTTTAACATTTAAGGCTGATAGATCCCCATGGGATCTCACAGCTCATTTATAGATCTGCAAGGAGCATAGCGAATCTAGTCCGTTGTAGCAGTCATGATATTTGGGTAAATCTACACCACTGATTTCTCATTTTTTGTGTTCCTGATACTAGCTTTCTACAATCACATAATAAATCCAGGAAGCCACGTGGCTCTCCACCAGACTGCTTAAATTTTATATTACTATTTCAATGTGAAACAGGACTTCTTTCCCCACTACTCCTGGTTTGTAATGCTGTACTACAGCTGATGCCACTCTCAAGGTTTCTGATACCCTACATTAGCATAGAACCAAACTGGCTGTACTAATGTCTAGAACAACTGGAGAAACAGATACAAATAAAATAATGGAGAGAAAAAAGAGAAATGTAACAGTGGGATGTAATAAGGAGAAGGGGGAGGTGGAGATGTGGCTATGTGATGTGAATTAGGTTAATCAGAGAATCAAGAGCCCTGATTAGCCAATATGGTTACACATGGCCAAAATACATCAAGATGTCCTTGTGCCTCTTCTCTGATTGGTTTGACATAGGTAGCCATGTGAAAACAATTGGTCAAACTCACTTCATGAGGCCAATATTTCAGCCGATGAGCGAGGCTTCATTCCGGAAGCTCCCTGGAGAAATCCATAAAACAACAAAGCAAGAAAAAAAGGAATGCTATTAGATAGCATTCCTTGGTAAATAGATGTAAGCCTATCAGCTTCATTGCTGATGAAGACCTTGGGGTGGAAGGACCTCCCTGGTGTCACCAATTGTGAAATGGCAAGTATTTCTAAAGGAATTTTATTTAATTTTAAAGTTAGGCTATTGAGGTGGGGTTTGGGGCTGAAGAAGTTAGGCAAGATGGTTGGAGTAGGGTGTTAGGGCCTTAGTAAAGAGTTTAACAGGGGAGGGGGATATATTTTGTTTTACGGGTTTTATATTAGATTTAGGGGTAGTGGGATAGCTCCTTTTCTTTTTATTAGTTTTATGTGTGGGGGGTTGTTTTCTTAATTTTACTTATGTGGGGTTATTTTAGACATAGGCGGCCATGGCTGACTGCTATGTCAACTACCCCTTAGGCCTCATGGATTTTTGAATGGGTATTGGGTGGGCTGAGGTAAAAATTGCTCACTTTCTATATTATCCCCTTGGTTGCCTTCCTAGCTTTGGCTTTCATTCCGCCTTATTCAAGTGGGGGCCAAAGGATAGATTTGGGTCTAACCACATACTTATATTTGAGAGCAGTGACTGTGGTCATCGTGCCATTTGATTTTGTCTTGACGCATAGATGGGGAGCTTGCAATTTATGTAGTTTAGGTGCTGTTCCAAAGAGTATTGTAACAGTTTTGTCAGTATTTTAAAAAAGTTTGTTGTCTTTGATCCACTTTTCTACCTCTGTGAATTGTTCTTGCAGCACTGCCTCCAGCTGTGGGAGATTTGGTAAAGGTAAAGCGAGTGGAACAGTTATCAGGAGAAGGGGGAAGTAACAAGAAGATTTCAGAGTTCAAGTGATAGGGAAAAGAATGCCGACAACCTCTGCATACTACTGTACTTTTTCCAATTACAATGCAGTAAGGAAAAATCTTACTATGAAGGGGTAAAATAAATCATCCACAATTATCCATACATGCCTTTTTCCTATGCATAATAAACTTTTAGAATTTTGCTGGTGTTCGTGAAATCAGGGGTTTATTGGTAAGATGATTCAATGTTCATGTAAATGGAAAAGTGTTAGCCTGGGGTGTTTGTAATCCTAAAACCTCACTAAACTTTACCCTAATCCTCCAACCCCAATATATTTTCTTGTTCTTGTTATGTGTTTTTCTGCAAAGCAGGATGCAAAGTCAGAGTCCGTCTTTTGCATTGTTTTACAGCTGTAATGATATTCAATATTTTTTAGTATCTCCACAATGCTGCGGCAATTGTATCCTTTCTGTGGTCATTAGAGCTTATCAATCTTTCCAGTGATAAGCAATTTTGAACTCGTGTTTTTGTTAATCAATTTATCATATACATTATCTACCTTTCAATTACAGTAATTTTTTGTGTGAATTATACCAGCCCGTTTAGAAAGTATTCTTAATTTGCATAATCAAATTCCAAATTTGGAACAAAACTAATTTTAACAAAAACTATACAAAAAGAATTTTAAAAATATATAAAAATAATTCCACAATTTACTGGTTGCATTATATGCCCACCACTGAAAATTACAATCACTGAAAATTACAATCCGAAAAGTTAATTTTTCTGAAGAGCAGACAACCCTGGGTATTGCAGAAGCTATTTCCATATTTCATCTGCTTGACATTATGCATGCATTTTATGCAGCTACATTTTGCACTGTGCATGATTTTAGAAAATGATGGTTACAATTTACGAACATGCACTCCCTGTGCTGCAGCCAGACATCTACAGTATGTCCTCTTGCAGCAAATGAAGTGTCAGTGCTTCTGACCTACTGACGTTGCAATGAATTCAAGTAACTGAATAGGCATAATATTTTCTCAAGGAATTATTACTGTATACAAAGCCAAGACTACAATGGATTATAAAGTTCTCTGTGTTGCCATAGATACAGACATCCCATGTACAGTACATGTATCAGGATTATAATTAGCACCTAGTTAATACTACAGAAACTGTGTGTTTTCCTCCCCTGAAGCAGATATAACGCAGAGTGGCTATAAAGCATGAAACTATATAGGGTTAAATATGGATGTGGGGGTTGGGATAAACAATAATTGAACAGTGTATTACTTTTAGCTATATCTTAGTGGTTATCATTAGTCAGATTGTGGTAAATATTTAGGATTAGGAGCAGACATTAGTGCCAATGGGAGGGTTTGCTCCACCAATATATTACACATGTAACCCCCCTCCTTCTGTACGTAATAGACTCCCCAATACAATAATCACTGAAACTGCTATGTCAGTACTATAATTGCTGCACTGATACGTTAATACTCAACGCTCAACCTCGGTACGGTAAGAGTCACATTGTTGCATTACAATATGCATACAGCAAGAGCTGAATCAATACATTAACCTCCCTGGTGATCTATTTCTTCAGAAAATTCTGTGCTGAAAACATTCTATTTTTATTGCCCCCCCCCCCAGCAGCATCCCGAGTGTGGCTCGGGGTTAAATTCCTACATTAGAGACGGTAACCCCGAGCAACACTCGGGAGCGCAGGGAGAGGTAATGTATCCAGCGGCATCCCTCGATGTCCCCAGCTGCCTCCTCCGGCGACCGCATTACTTCCTGTTTTCCTCCTCGCGAGAAGGAATCCAGGAAGGATGAGTTTGCAATCGCCGGAGGAGACTGCAGAGATCATCGAGGGAGTGCACGGAGAGGTGATGTATACAGCCCGAGTGTGTCTCCGGGTTACCGCTCTCAGCGGTGAAATTTAACCCCTAGACACACTCGGGAACACCACCAGGGAGGTTAAATGCGCATTGCACATCTGTGTTTACAGTAAACATGCAAGCAGGCTGTTCACATACAGTACGGATCAAAACTATTTTATCATTAGAAAAGCATATATTTTTTATGTTTTGTTAGCTGTGTGACATTTGCCCGAGGTGTCCAGGAGTTAACAGAGACTACACAGACCAGAGCAGTACCTGAGGGGTGCGACCTGTTGATGGCTGCTTTAGACGGCTGAACATTTTAATAAATTTTCCTGTTTTACATTGAAGTGGCAAACCCACAATAATATTTAACACTGAGGGAATTTCGAGTGATTTCCCCTGCCCGCAGAGTCATTTATGAACAACTTTTAGCATAAGATATGTTTTTAGATAGCGACTTCGCTATATATACGAATTGAATCAATAAAGTAGAATATTTCCATTAACGAGTATGACTTGAGCCAAATTTTTATTACCTGTAAACCCAGGTGGGACTCTCGCCGCGGGGTGACATAGCACACCCTATTGGTGTGCTATACCGCAGACAGAACACGACAGGCCTGTTGCCCACTAAACTCAGGCTGTCCCCCTGCAGTCAATGCCATGCGTCAGCTGCATAGGCGACCAGAGGAGGGGCCCGCCGCAGTAGCCAGAAAGTAGGGCTTACTAGTACGCCTTGCTGGTGTTAACACCCTCCCACCAGGCACAACCCACCTGGAAGTAAGTGGTTTAAGAAACATCTAACACATCTGTCATGCTCTGCTATATGGGTGCACAATGTATGGAAGTAACATGGAGAATCAACGTACTGTACAGATAAGGGCTAGGCAGGTATATGTGGTCAAACAAAAGCAATAGGGTGGGGCAGGCGGAGTAAATTCATTAGCAAGGTTGAAGCCAAGGGTCGATATCCAGGTAATCAGGAGAAAACAAATAGCAAGGCACTGTGGTAAGAGAAGGGCTGACAACTGAGCGCTTTTGCCCTGGGAGTTTGGGATTATAGCAACCTGGGATAAGCCCAGCCCCTTCAAGAGAAGGAGTTGGTCCTCTGCAACCACCGCCCAATGAGAGTGGATGGCTCCTGTGCAGACAATTCCCTACCCAGAACTCGTGAAGACCACACCCCCTGATGGCATTTGCAGAGTCACCACCTCCCTCAGATCCCATGGAGACAGAGGATCTTACGCCACCGGTCCAGGTGGGAGACCACGACCCCCACCACCCACAGACACCGTGTACCAACATGAGTGGCTGGCAGGAGTGAGACAGAGGCTGCGCACTGCCCATGGGCAGGACCGGCCAAGAGACCACCGCGGCCGGTGGCAAGGGAGCTTTGAATGCTCAACGCTCCTTGCCCAGGGAGATGTCATTTAAGGCTGGAAATTAGCAAATGTTGTGCCCATTTACAAGAAGGGTAGTAGGGAGGAATCGGGGAACTATAGGCCAGTTAGTCTTACGTCAGTAGTGGGGAAATTAATGGAAACCATGTTAAAGGAAAGGATTGTTGAACATCTAAAAACACATAGATTACAGGATCAGAAACAACATGGGTTTACCTCAGGGAGATCATGCCAAACTAATCTTATTGATTTTTTTGATTGGGTAACAAAAATAATAGACACAGGTGGTGCAGTAGACATTGCTTATTTAGATTTCAGTAAGGCTTTTGATACTGTTCCGCATAGAAGGCGTATCAATAAATTGCAATCTTTGAGCTTGGATTCCAATATTGTTGAATGGATTAGGCAGTGGCTGAGTGACAGGCAACAGAGGGTTGTGGTAAATGGAGTTTATTCGGCGCAAGGTCTTGTTACCAGTGGGGTACCTCAGGGGTCAGTACTTGGACCCATTCTCTTTAATATTTTTATTAGTGATATTGCAGAAGGTATTAATGGAAAAGTATGTCTTTTTGCTGATGACACAAAGATTTGCAACAGGGTTGACGTTCCTGGAGGGATCAGCCAAATGACAAATGATTTAGGTAAACTAAAAAAATGGTCGGAGCTGTGGCAATTGAGTTTTAATGTGGATAAGTGCAAGATAATGCACCTGGGACGTAAAAACCCAAGGGCTGAATATAGAATATTTGATACAGTCCTAACCTCAACATCTGAGGAAAGGGATTTAGGGGTCATTATTTCAGAGGATCTAAGGGTAAGTAGTCAATGTAATAGAGCAGCAGGAAATGCTAGCAGAATGCTTGGTTGTGTAGGGAGAGGTATTAGCAGTAGGAAAAGGGAAGTGCTCATGCCACTGTACAGAGCACTGGTGAGACCTCACTTGGAGTACTGAGTGCAGTACTGGAGACCGTATCTCCAGAAGGATATAGACATCTTAGGCTAGGGTCAGACTGAGGCAGTGCGAACGCGCGTTCTGGCGCACATAATCACGGCCGCACTAGCAGCAGATGCCGGGCAATGACAGCCAATATACGAAGTACGGTCGCACAAAAGTCCGGCCGCGCAACGCAAGTGGAAAATGAACGCATTTTTTCGAGAACGTTAAACCGCTGGTACTGACGTACAGAGTGCGCTGCGGCCGCATAGCAGCGTGTGTGCGTGATTAGGAGATGTCAGACGCTGCTAGTGTGCGGCCAACATAACGTTCAAACAGCCGGATTTCCCTAGACTTCTTTTCACCCCATCGTCATGAAATACGTCCAGAATTGCGCATCGTCTGACCACTTAAGCGTATTCCGTGAAAAAATGCGTGCGCACGCATCGACGTACATTTTGACGGTGGCCGCAGAAAATGCGCTCATCTGTCCCTAGCCTTAGAGAGAGTTCAGAGAAGGGCTACTAAAATGGTGTACGGCTTGAAGGAGAAAAGTTACCAGGAAAGGCTTAATGATCTTAACATGTACAGCTTGGAAAAAAGACAAGACAGAGGAGATATGATAGAAACATTTAAATACGTAAAGGGAATCCACAAGGTAGAGGAAGGGAGTATATTTAAAAGGAAACAAAAAATAGCAAAACAAGAGGACATAGTCTTAGATTAGAGGGGCAAAGGTTTAAAAGTAACATCAGGAAGCATTATTTTACTGAGAGGGTGGTGGATACATGGAACAGCCTTCCAGTAGAAGTGGTAGAGGCCAAAACAGTAATTGAATTTAAGCAGGCATGGGATAGGCATAAGGCTATCCTAAACAAAAGATAAATCCAGGTAAAGTATCCATGTAATTGGGCAGACTAGATGGGCCGAAAGGTTCTTATCTGCCGACATTTTTCTATGTTTCTATGTCGCTGGCTGCCATGACATCCCGTCTGGACCGGGAAGGACGTGTCTCATATGGTGAAGTCCGACAACATCTGGCATCCAAAATAAAATTGTCCATTTTTAAAAAAAAATTTTTTTTTTCTTTTTACACACAACATTAACAGGTCTATTCACTAAAGGTGAAACTCAGGAGAATTGGCAGGAGAGGTGAAAATTCTAGGTCAAAATAGCCAAATCAGAAAAATTCTCCAATTTATCTCACTTTCCAAATCAGCTATTTGGTCTAGATTGTTCTCTTCTCCTGCCAATTCTCCTGAGTTTTACCTTGAGTGATTAGATCTGTTAGTGTATATTTTTTATCATCATCCTGTAAAGTTTTCACAAATGCAATGACTGACTTGTACTTATCAATTCTTATCACATGTAGCACAAGTTAGATACTGTATATGCATGGTGTACAATATCATATAAAAATGTGGTAAGGATACATTACTTTTCTATTGTCTTATTTTCTCTTTAAAAATTTTATAAATTAAATTTTATTTATATTCAATAAAATTGCTCATATTTAAGAGTGACTATAAAATTAAAGTTGGTTTGAATTATTAAGAATATGCTGTTTATGAATTTAGATTTTCCTCTTGACGTGTTTTTGTTGCTATGCAAATCCTTTTCCACTTTAGCATAGTGCAAAAAAAATCTAGTTATGAAATATGAACTTAACACAATCCTTCAAAATATAGTTAGTTTGTGAGTCTCTGTTTATTTCGTAGTAGTATATTCACTTAATTTACAGTTAGTATATATGAAAATTTAAAAGGATAGGTCAGGAGGAAATGAAAGATATTTAATGTAAACTCACAATTTAAAACATAAGAAGAGAAAGATTTTTTCTGTACCCGACAGGTTGCCTTTTTCTATCTTAACAATGTGCTGCATGCTTTTTGCCACATGGTGGTGCAATGTGCACACTAAATGAAAGATTTAAACTTCATTTAACCTAAAATGTATTTTTCTATACCTCATGACAAACCGAACACGTACAAAAATATTTTTACTTAACAAAATTCATTTAAGATTTTTTTCCAACTGTAGATGCGACATATTAAATTCACCAAGATTTGAAAACGTAGAGAGATATGAAAACTGTTTCACATCAGATTATTTATAGAAATCCAGTGGAAAAGAAAGATTTAAAGTTGGTTTAGGGTCCCTGTCTACCACAATGTACATTGGTTCAGAAAATGAATTTTGTCAGAATGCAAATATTCTTACACATGGATATTGTATTAAAGTGTACTCGCCATCTGTTAGAAATTTTTTATATGTGTTTTGTTGTAGCTTAATTAAATCAGTAAACCATTTATTTTACAACTTCAAATTGTGAGGTTTTGTAGCTCCTAATCTGCCTGCTCTTCTCATGGAGACGGCCTTGTTTTTTGCTTCCCCTCTTTTGTGGAAGGGATAAACATCTAGCTCTGTATGATTCACAGCTCTGCATGGATTTGGAGGAAGGGGAGGTTCAGATAGTAAGGATGCTTCTATTTAACCTCTGAAAGGCTGTAAAGGTTCCCATCTTACTGCTGAGTTGCAGTGCAGATATATATATATCACTTCGTGATCGGGCGGTTTTACGAAAGTCTGTCCGAAAGTGCCCGCTGCGGTTTTTACATTTCTGCGTTGTTTGTGTTTAGGTCAAATATTCCTCTTACTCATTTATGCAACCCACACATATTATATACCATTTTTCTCGCCATTAAATGATCTTTCTAAAGATCCCATTAAATATCGCAATCATGTCTCATCCGCAGTGGGATGCTTACCAGGAGCTCCCTAGAGGACATGAAGGAATACGTGAGACATGATTGCGATATTTGCAATATCTATTTGACTTGAAGTGGGTGAGATTATCTCAATAGCCCACATACTATTGTGTACGTACATATATGTTTTAGCAGGTGACTCTTTAATAAAAGGGTATAACACTATCCAAGTTTTTTTCTTATATGTACCTGGCGGTTTGCAAGCTATATACTCATATGGCTCTGAGGATCTACACCGCTGATTGAGGAGACATCTGAAATTGTATATACACAAGATTCTGCTTCGGAAGCAGGATTTGTTAAAGTACCAGTGAGGACTACAAAATACCTCCCGATTTTTGGTGGACTTCTCTTATGAATTTAAGTATTCTTCATTTTCTCCAAATGGTGTAAAACATAGGTTATCCGCTGCATCTTGGTTTTTAAACCATATGTTTTTTTGCTATATTTCGTCTTACTTCTAGCGCAACACCACTATATATATTTTTTAAGTTGACTTGACAAGGCTGTTTCTTGGATATACTGTACTCAAAATGCAAACACCTCTATAATGTGTATACTGTATTTCCAAGGTTGTGTGTGTATATCTGTGCCTGTGTATGAGTGTGTATGTGGTGGATATATGTATGTGTGTGTGTAGCTATATTTGGGTCTTTTTGTGTGCATGTATACGAGAGTGCCTTGGATGTTTGTAAGCTCTTGAGCAGGGTCCTACTGTTCTGTGTGTAATGTGTATGTTGTTATTCTGTCTCTCATTGTACAGATCTACAGAACATGTTGGTGCTTTATACATGCTTGTAAAAGTAACTGTATACAAGTGTGCATTTCTAGGCATGTGTATCTTTGTACATACAGTTGTGTTCAAAATTATTCAACCCCCACTGAAATTGAGTGTTTTAGGCAGTTTGACATTGATTTTGATCATTCAGTCATCTTGCTTACAATTAAATCAAAGAGGCACGGGTAGGTCAGACAAATATAACATAACATTTATAATGAAATAACCACAAATGTCTTTTCTGTGCTCACATCATTATCAGTTTTATTCAACCCCCAAGTGACATTCAATCTTAGTACTTAGTACAACATCCTTTTACAGTTATAACAGCTTTTAAACGTGAAGCATAGCTTGACAAAAGTGTCTTGCAGCGATCTACGGGTATCTTCGCCCATTCGTCATGGGCAAAAGCCTCCAGTTCAGTCACATTCTTAGGCTTGCGCACTGCAACTGCTTTCTTTAAGTCCCGCCAGAGGTTCTCATTCGGATTTAAGTCAGGTGACTGCGATGGCCACTCCAAAATGTTCCAGCCTTTAATCTGCAACCATGCTCTAGTGGACTTGGAGGTATGCTTGGGATCATTGTCCTGTTGAAAGGTCCAACGTCTCCCAAGCCTCAGGTTTGTGACGGACTGCATCACATTGTCATCCAATATCTCCTGGTACTGAAGAGAATTCATGGTACCTTGCACACGCTGAAGCTTCCCTGTACCTGCAGAAGCAAAACAGCCCCAAAGCATGATTGACCCCCCCGCCATGCTTCACAGTAGGCAAGGTGTTCTTTTCTTCATAGGCCTTGGTTCTTCCTCCTCCAAACATAGCGTTGATCCATGGGCCCAAACAGTTCTAATTTTGTTTCATCAGTCCACAGAACACTATCCCAAAACTTCTGTGGTTTGTCCACACGACTTTTGGCATACTGCAGTCGACTCTTCTTATTCTTTGGAGACAGCAAGGGGGTGCGCCTGGGAGTTCTGGCATGGAGGCCTTCATTACGCAGTGTGCGCTGTGTTGTCTGAGCTGAAACTTCAGTACCCACATCTGACAAATCTTTTCTCAGTTCCTCAGCAGTCACACGGGGACTTTTCTCTACTCTACGCTTCAGGTAGCGCACAGCAGTCGAAGTCAGCATCTTCTTTCTGCCACGACCAGGTAGCGTTTCAACAGTGCCCTTTGCCTTGAATTTGCGAATGATGCTTCCTATGGTCTCTCTTGGTATGTTTAACATCTTTGCAATCTTCTTATAGCCATTGCCCTTCCTGTGAAGAGTAATCACCTCTTCTCTTGTCTTCCTGGACCATTCTCTTGACTTCACCATGTTTGTAATCACACCAGTAAATGTCTAGAAGGAGTTGAGTATCACAGTCATTTTAAAGCTGCCTAACTGGTGCTTATTATGCTTTATTGCTGCTCTGTGACATCCACAGGTGTTTTCAATACCTGATTGAAAACACTTGAATGAACCTCTGTTCTTCAGAGTGGTAGTCTTTAAGGGGTTGAATAATTGTGTCAATGAAGAATTCACAAAAGAAACATTTACTACTGTATTACAAAACCAATTGATGTCATTTTAGTTGCATATGGTTCTTTAAAAAGTCCTTGTAGGATTTCATTCTGAATACAATTACAAATGTACACTAAATTCCCTAAAACCCTTTACAGCATTGGGGGTTGAATAATTTTGAACACAACTGTACCTCCAAAAGTCCCTATTTTGGAAGAAAAGTTCTTGTTTTTGGCCCACATTCTCTTGTCCCTCTATTTTTTCTTCTAATGCCCCTTTTTAGGAGCTCCTCTATATTTTTGAAGAGTACAGGCATTTAACAGAGGCTACAAAGCATAAATATTTATAGTAATGCATCACTAAACTATAATAAATGTCATTAGAAATTGCTTCGTATCAATAATATAATTTGCTTTTGTTCTAAATTACATCTTTGTTGACATAAATGGCCCGATAGGTTGTGATGGCAATTAAAATGTTTGGGAAGAGATGAATTTCTGGCCCCATCTCTAGAGATTTTCCCTAAGTGGTATGTGGATATAGCTATGTATTTGTTTTTTCTCAATCTATGTTGTATAGTTATGTATGTGTATGAGTGACTGTCTGAGCCTGTGGTGTGTTATTGCCAGTGGCGACTGATCCTCAGGCAGAGCATGTGCCAGAATGCAGAGTTTACTTGCCACACTCATTCTTCCTGGAACACTGATGTGCGGGATCTGTCAGGTGTCACCTGAGGAGCAGGAGGCAACGTTCCAGACAGAGTGGGTGTGATGAACACAGTTTGCACCCTGCACCCACCTGCTCTGCGTGTCACTGGGAACCAAACACTAGCTCTACTAAAATTAGTACAGTACCCCTCCTTAATCTCATCTCTGAATCAGGCACAGAATCTTTCACTTAAAGAACGAAACTTTCAATAAAAAAAACACATAAGCTAAATGGTACAATGATATTGCTGTTCTGGTTTTATTCATCAATGTTTTAGCTTACATTTGTGGAGGTAATCACCATTGTGCTGATACTACTGACTATAGTCTATTATTATGGTTTAAATGATGCTTGCTTGTACTGTTCTGTGCAAAGACCTTGGCATTGTATATTCAAATCTAATCTTAAAAAAGAATGCAAGGTCATCTTACATACACACACATGCACAGCTGAGACATAATGAAATCTGATTAAGCAGCCAAGAGATGACTCACTGGCTCATTCACAGTAATCAGCTTTACAGTACGTGAAGAACAGTCACAGTTGCAAAAGGAAATTGTTTTGTGAGCGCATGCTATAATAAGCAAACATCCGTAGGAGTAGATGTTTGTTACACAATAGATTCAAGACTTAAAATTGTTTGCAGCTGTTAAAAATATCACTATGGGTTAAAAAAAAACAAGGAATTCCTACCGGATAACATTAATTACGTCAGATATGCACAAAGGGATTTATTAACTAACTAGACCTTTGTGATGAATCAATAACAATCAAATTCTAACATATAGAAAATAGCCAAAACTATTGAAAGCCTAATGTTGCAGCTTGTTTATCTTTCATAACTTTCTGCAACTTATTCCAATCCACTGCTTCCTACACACATTCCCTTTATGCGGAAATAGGTCTTCATTCAAGTATACAGATCATGTCTTCTTTATATGGTTTATTTCACAAAGGGATAAAAAAAAACACATAAATTACTTGTTTTACTATAGTTTTACCTGAGCTTCTTGTGGAACTTGGGTAGCATCAATTCTGTCTGCGATGTAGGCCGTTAGCTCTCTGTCAGTGGTGCCAAGAGATTCCTGAATTAGGTCTATAGCTTTCTCCGTCTCTTGGGCAGTCTGGATACTTTGTTCCAGAACCTTTTGTCTTCTAACAGCCTGAAGGGAAAAAAAAGACAAATCCATTCAAAGTTATTGCTGTACTTTTTAGTATTTCTGTAGGTGCTATATATGATATTAGTAAACACCTTTTTATACGAAGAACTTCGATGACTTTTGCTGCTCATTCAGGCTGCGTTGTAGATACACAGGTATAGGAAAGAACTACTTCTTAAGAAGGATACAGCAGTAAATATATGTACGGGCAAATTTTTTGTCCGCTAAGTACTATAGAAAGCAACTACTAAAATTGTCAAAACGGAACCTGTTCTGAATCCTGTAATGTTCCTCTCTGAGACATAGCCCACTTCTACCTGATCTCATTACGCAGTTCAAGAGATTTCATTCACTGAGAATAGGGTCACGGTCACCGCGAAACAACATAAGCCAGTGCAGCAAGTAAGAGGTGAGAGTAGGATAAGTGAATAGAAGCTATAGTGATTAAGGATGGCAGGATTCACTATGACATTAGTAAATGAACAAACAAGAGAGGCCAGCTTTTCGCTGTCTCGAGGAGCTTTGAGTGAGCTAAATAATTTGCAAAGTGTCTTTCTTTTTGAGATCTGCATAAATCAATTCTGTATTTAGATAAGACATTATCTTTAATTACAAGGTGTCGTTAAATGCACAAACAGATTCTGTTAACAGTTTACCACAGTTGCTATGAAATATTCCATTACAGGAAATTAAAATGTATCTCTATTTGCAGTCTATCTAGGTATGGCTTAAAGAGTGTAAATAAGCAATCAACTGCTGCTGGGTTTGTACAGAGTGCTCTGCGTTCATTGTGTATCTGTAACAGTGTATGCATTGAATAAGAATAATATTTATTTTGTTACATCATGCTTCCATGGTTGCTTATCCTCTACAGTTTTTTTACACTCAAATTACGTTATAGAATTTTGAAAGCCAGAGATGACAAGCGCATCAAGCATCATCGATAAAAACACATATATAAATTCTTAATGTAAACATGGCAAGAAAAATAAAAAGATAATTACCCTCTTGGGTATTCCTCTACCAAAGGATTTTAAACACATATCTAATTATACCTATAAACCAATCAAAAGACACTGCAATAAGGTAGTCATTCAAAAAGATATTCTAAGCTAAGAAAATGTATTAATCTATAAACATTAACAATAGATGGAAAAATATAGAAAGACAACCTGTTCCATCTTGTGCAAGGATTTAAACTTATTTAAAACATTTCTGACCAGAATGTAGAGGACTGGCTTGACAGAATTATTATTATTATCATCTTCATTTATATAGTGACAACCGTTTCTGCAGTGCTTTACAATAAACAAAGGGAACAAGATACAGATAAACAAACATCGGATGGAAACAAGGGGTGTAGGGAGCCCTGCTCATAGGAGCTTACAGTCTAGAGGGATTGGGGTGGAGGCAGGCATGGGGAGTTTTACTGGATGTCAGGATCTTTAGTGCCAGTGATTCGGTACTGGTGGGGCAATGGAAGTGGCTTCAATCATGTATGAGTTACGGAGCAGCGGGATGAGTTGCATCAGTGATGTGGTACCATAATCTGAACAGATAGAAGATCAGGGGAGAGTTTGATAGGGGCAAGGCAAGTCATTCACAGGACTGAGTTTATGGAAGCGGGAAGACATACAATACGAGACGGCAGAAAGACAGTGACTCGATCCATGACAGCAAGAGAGGAGAGGTTTATTTGAGTGTCATCAGCATGTACTGTAATTGGTACTGGAATCCAAAGGAGATGCTAAATTTGCCTAGAGAGGCAGGATAGATTGAAAAAAGAAGAGGGGCCGATTACTAAACCTTTGGGCACCCAAACATAAACAGGCTGCCGGGGAGGAGGTAATGCCAGAAAATGAGACACTAAACGATCGTTAGTACAGGTAGGAAGAGAAAAATGAAAGAACAGTACCTTGAAGGCCAATATTACTAAGGGTTTTAAGGAGGATCGAGTGGTCAACTGTATCAAAGGTGGCAGAGAGGTCAAGAAGGATCAGCAGAGCGTAGAACCCATTTGATATAGCAGTTGCAAGGTCATTGGTCAGTTTCACAAGAGCTGTTTCTGTTGAGTGCAGTGAGTTAAAGCCAGATTGTAGAGGGTCATGGAGAGAGTGGGTTTTGAAGTAGTCAGACTAGTTTATGCAATCATTTCAAGGAGTCTGTAGGCAAAAGAAAGTAGGGACAAATGGCGGTAGCTGCAGGGTGCAGTCAAATCCAGAGATGGCTTTTTTAAGATCGGGACTATGGGCATGGTTGAGGGGAGCAGGAAACCCCAGAGGTTAAGGATAGATTAAAGGTGTGGGTCAAGGACGGTACGAGAGAAGCAGAGATTGTTTTGGTAAGATGTGAGAGAACAGGGTCGAGGGGGCAGGTAGTTGGATGAGAGGATTGTAATAACTTGAAGAGCTCTTGTTCAGTCAGAGTAGTCATGAGCCGAACACCCCCGTGTTCGGTTCGCATTTGAACTCGAACAATTTCAAAAGTTTGAGTTCGAACGCGAACACGAACCGAACTCAATGCAAGTCAATGGGACTCAAAAGTTCGATTTTTAGAGTGCCCTCCAAGAGGGCATATATGCAAGATATTTGCCATAAAAGGTCTATGGGGGTCCGGGTAGTGCCCTGGGGGACAGGAAACAAGGACAAAAAGTAAAACCAAAAAACGTTTTTTAAAGGAACAGTGAGTTTTCCATGAAATAAAGGTTAAGAATAAAAATGAAAAATTCCTTCAAATATCGTGCCTAGGAGGTCCCCATAACCTGCCCGTGAAGTGGCGGATTTGTAGGATGTATAGAAACATTTAAAAACAAAAAAATGACGTTTCAAATGACGGTAAATGGTTTTCCTTTAATCTATTCATAAACAACTGCTTGGGGCGGCAGCCTGTATGAAAATAGACGTTTTAGGACACGCAGAACAAGTTTAGTGATTTTATTGGGCTAAGTTATGGTGAAACTTATGCAGGCTTTGGATGAAAGTAACAATAGATGCTTTAAAATTGGGCCTTTAGTGTCGGCAACAGTGCCGTCACACCGTAACTCCTCTGTGCTATTGTGGAAGAGTGCAGGGTTGGACCCTGCGGTCAAATATTAAAATGATATGAATCTGGTACAGGTGTCAGTGCACCCAAATATTTTGCCTTTGGTGGCAGCAAGTGCCGTCACACCATAACCCCTCTGTGGTATTGTGGAAGAGTGCAGAGGTGGAGGTTTTGGTAATGCAGAAGAGATCCCTGATCTATTCAGTTACATCAGCAGCTGTAACAAAACCGGGTCAGCAATGTTTAGGCAATTGTACTGCGCTACTGTATATAGGGAGAATCGGCGCACACCAGTAGCAACAGGAAGCAAACAGAACAGGCAGGGAATACACAGAGAGAATAGTCAAATGGCAGGCAAAGTCGGCAACAGATGGGTCCTCAGAACAACCAGGGTCAGTAACAAGTATACAATCTGATTCGGTAAGCTAGCGATGCGGGAATAAAGGCTGAGACACACTGTGTGTGTAGCGACGCACAGTGTAGCAAAGCGAAGAGGAGCAAACATTTTGCAGGCTTGACTTCACTCCGCTCCGCCTCGCAGCGTGTCTACACTACATTACGTTTGCTTCTCACCGCACTGGACAGGAATCCACTAACTAAATTAAAATGTACACACAAAACCATTTTATTTTCACAAAGCACATGTTATATAGGCAAAACAAAGTTTCTACTGAATAAAATACATCAAAAATTACTGTTAATTTAATAGGAATAGTATAAAAATATAAAAAAAAGCTAACCCCTGATCATATATATTATATGGACACGGAGCGCTGTGTATAGAGTAGGGATGCATTGATACCACACACACAGACATATACATATATATCAACACACAGACCTATATATTTATACCCACCCACAGACCTCAGACCATATATACACATACGCACATAGGGGGGTGGCATGTGGACAATCTCAACTAAATGCGCCCCCCCCCCATTTGGCTGATCCCTCCAGAAGAAATGTTGAACCCGACAGAGCATATATATATTATTCTCTGCTCTATCGGGTTCAACATTTCTTCTGGAGGGATCAACCAAATGGGGGGGGGGGAATTAGTTGCCAAAATGTGTGTGTAATTCAAGTCTGGATATATAGATATATATATATATATATATATATATATCATACCTGCCCTTAACTTCCCCTATAAATTTGCTAAAAATATACACACAAAAAAAACAAAGCACTGCCTGAGACCCCGCGCAGCCCACATGCCACCCCCCTCTACCTGGCTGAATGTATCTAATATATATAATTAAATACATTCAGCCAGGTATAGAAAGAAGAAAAAAAGTTTTATTTTATGTTCCCGGGGACATTTAAAAATGTCCTCGGATTTAATTTTTTTTTTAAATGTGTCGCCTTACCTTAGCCTGGTGGTCAGTGGGGGATTCCCTTGATCCTGGTTGTGGTGGGGGGGGTCTGCCGTGGCCGCAGGTACAATGGCTCCCTCCCTGCGCTGCCTGTCTCTGCCACATGCACCCGGGCGGCTAGCCCACACAGTCGCAGCTCTGTCATTGCATGCTCCTCAAGGGGATCCTTGGGAGGCCCCTGCAGGCTGCCCTCTACAGTGCCTGATTAGAGGGCCGTGTCTGCCTGATGTTTTAGTAACAAGAATGTTTTATTCCATAGGCTTCAATGTTAAAAATAGTCCCGTTTTAATTCAATATCTAATAAACTGTTGCTTATAATATTCTGCAGTAATGAGTCTCTTTATTTCTAGATTTTTTTGTATTTTTTAAGCATTTTTTATACTTTTTTCAAAATATATATTTTTTTTTCGAACACGCGGAAATGTTCAAAGTTCGCGAACTGTCGAACGGCCGATGTTCGATGCGAACTCCAAACAGATCGAACCGAACAGCTCATCCCTAAGTCAGAGTAGGGGATGACAGGAATAGACATATTGATAGACATGATGAAGATCTTCTTGCATGGGTGATAACGGCATTGTGGAGATTTGGGTTCTTATCTGTTCTATTTTTGCTGTGAAAAAGCAATGCTAGGTCCTCAGCATTGAGGTCAGTGTAAGGAACAGCCACAGCAGGACGGAGAAGGGAGTTGAACATGTTGAACAGGCGTTTTGTGTTCTGGGAGTGAGTGTGTATGAGGGCCATATAATAAGACTGCTTGGCTAGAAAGAGGGCAGAGGTGTAGGACTGGAGCATAAATTTATAGTGAAGAAAGTCCAAGTGGAAGTTTTTCTCCAATAGCATTCAGCAGTTCTAGGGCATCTTTGGAGATGCCAGGTCAATTTGTTGTGCAAGGGTTGCAGGTTTTGTCACCTCATTGATCCAGGTATTCACAGTGCTAACTTATCGAGGGTGGAGGAAACAGTAGAATTGTAGCCCTGCATACTCTAAAGGCAGGAATCTCCAACCCTTGCCCTCCAGATGTCTGAACTACAACTCCCATGGTTCTCTGGCCAATCCTTCCATTAAAATAATTCTGGGAATTATAAACAATAAACATTGGGGGGAGGCAGAGTTTGAGACCCCTACTCTAAGGCATGCTGGTGAAATCAAATGGCCAGGTTGGGCCTCCATATTTAGAGGCATTGCTCTAAGTTTGGTGTAAAGTTTGCACCTTCCCTCAACATTGCAATCCCCACTGTAAGGTTTGTACGAGGAGTCAGGGTTAGTGCTTAACCTCATGAATCCTTCATTGATTATCCAATGTGTTCCGTTTTGTTTGTGGAGTTTATAATTTGTGACTAGAGATTCCATATTATCTTGGAAGGTTTAATATTTAGCGTTTTTGTGTGGGAATGGGTCAGGTCAGTGCGTCAGGCAGTTTGCAGGTGAGCAATCTCAGAATAACAAGGTTTATGCCGACTTTATATTTTACCCTACATTTAAAGGGGCACCATAGTCAGTGACAGCAGTCAACAAAGGATCCTGGAGGGCTGCATCAGCCCTCCTGAGGTTTTTCTTTCTTATATAAAGATGTTCTAATCTAATAAAAGTATCACAATTTTGCAACTTTAAACCATGAAGCAATTAACCTCATACCTTTGTGTTTCAGAATGTACTGTAACTGGATCATATAGGAAAATACATTTTATGTAGAGAATAGTAATATCCATCTAACTTACGCTCTTTCTTGATTTTTCCCTATTTTGCCAGTTTAGTCTTGAATAGTTGCTGTCAATTCCAAAATGAAGGAATGTGACATTTCACCTTTACAATGTTTTGCTATACGCTAGTATTACATCTTCAATTTAGATAAAATTGGGGGGCAGAGAGTGCAAACATGAGATTGCAGCTCCATGGTCTGCTCTCTCACACAACACTTTTAGGAAATTTATTATGATGACATTGCTACGTGAAAGCTGAACTGGAGATTGTGCACAGCTGGACTCTAGGACACCGCTAATAGCAAATATCCAAAAGCAAAGAACTATTAATGAAAATGAACTAATATTTTTTATTGGATCATTACACTATCCACAGATTGAAGACTCAGAATCCCATCAAGGACAAGGATCCAAGGGTCTTCACTACATAAGATCAGGAAGGTGATATATTTTATTTTTCTCCAGAAATAGCTTTTTGAAAACTGTTTCATTCCTCTCCTTTTTTGGATTTGTGCTTCACTTTCTTATTTTCTAGTGAAAATATATAACAATCTAATATTAATTTGTTTTTAGTGGGAACTAAATGGCAAGTAATACGGTTTTCAGATACAGCAGAAATAAGTATTTTACAACATAAAATAACCAGCAGTTTTAACGTTACAAAGGTCAATTTACAATATTAAGAGAAAATACAGTTTTGTCAAAACAAAACGGTGTTGTAAAAAATAAATATCTTTCTATTGTCACATCTTTTTCTCATACAAAAACTAACTAGAAAATACAGGAAAAAAAGTGCTGATACTTGCCATTTTGGCAAAGTCCTGTCTTTTTAAAGGTTGTGTTATCCTGCTCTACAAGTGTGAGGATTAATCAATGTCATATGGGAGCTTTATGTAATTAATTTCATAGGGAATTGAAATCTAACCATAAGACTACAATACCTATAAAAAAATACAACAAAACATTTTTATGTGTAACAGTAGTATGTCACGATGATGACTCCTTCATGCTCAATTCAGAGTACGAGAAGTAGGAAAATGTATTTATTTAATTAATTTATTTATTTATAAAGGATTTTACCAGGAAGGATACATTGAGATTTCTCTCGTTTTCAAGTATGTCCTGGGTTCAACAACATTAAATTGTTACAGTTGTTACAGAAATACAAAGTAATAAAATGCAAGATATTAAAAAATAGCACAAATATACAGATTAACAGAAAATAAATATATTCACTATGTTACATGTTTACAGGTGCATTCTGTATTGAGGTATGTTATTAGGGAGCTCTTAAGTGACTTTAGACTGGGGGAAGATTTGATGGCGTCTGGGAGGTTATTCCATAATTGTGGTGCTCGGTAGGAAAATGAGGATTGAGCCACTGTCTTTTTGTATTGTGGTATTGCAAGTAAGTTGCAGGTCCTGGATCGGAGGCTATAGGATGAGGGAACGGCGGGGGGAAGCAGCCTATTCAGGTAGGGTGTTCGCTTCCCAGAAAAGCTCTTAAACACCAGGTTGGAAAGGTGAAGAGTACGTCTAGATTCCAGCGACGGCCAGTTTAGCTCTTTTAACATGTCACAATGGTGGGTCATGTAGTTACATTGTAGCACAAAGCGTATGAATGAGTTATACAATGTAGTAAGTTTCTGGAGGTGTTTTTGCGCGGCAGCTGCATACACTACATCTCCATAATCAAAAGCTAGCATAATCATTTGCTGTACTATCTGCTTTCTTACCGTGGGGCTCAGACAGGATTTATTTCTGTACAGGTAACATAGTTTGGGGTAAAGTGCTGGGCTTGTTCATCCACCACGCCTCCGGAAAGCTGCTTGTATAAGGTCTGTCTGCTCCACCACCTCTTCCTCCTCCTCCTTCTCTGTCTCTGGCGAAGTGGCAGTTAAACCGACGTGTGACAGGGGTTACGCAATTGATCAAGCAAAAAGATGCCATACTGTGCTTGAGCTTGTTTGTTTAGGGGAAAGGAGCCACACCGGACCATAAATTCTGTCAGCTCTGCAGGGGCAGGTGCAGAGATGGCTAACACCACGCCAGCTTCAGCTGGGAATGGTCTGTGATAATGGCAGCAACCTTCTCTCTGCCCTACACCAGGGTAAGTTGACGCATGTACCATGCCTAGCACACGTCCTAAATCTGGTGGTACAGCGTTTCCTAACCAGGTACCCAGGGCTGGCAGAGCTTCTCAGCCAGGCCAGAAAAGTCTGCAGCCACTTCAGACGGTCATTCCCAGCAAGTATTCGCCTGGCAGAAATTCAAAGAGAATTCCAGCTTCCCACAAACCGTCTGATCTGTGACATGCCCACCAGGTGGAACTCGACATTAGCAATGCTGCAGCATCTGTACAAGCAGCAGAGGGCCATCAATGAGTACCAGTGTGAGTACGGCACAAGGACAGGTTCAGGTCAACTTGTTTTTCTTTCCCTCCGCAGTGGCTGATGATCAAGGATGCATGCACTGTACTGTCACCATTTGAGGAGGCAACGAGGATGGTGAGCAGGGACAATGCATGCATCAGTGACACAATTCCTTTAGTGTTCCTGCTGGAGCGCACTCTGCAGAGAATTATAGATCTGGCACTAGAGGCAGAGCAGCAGGAGGAAGAGGAGGCCCTCCCTAGCTCTCAAGGCCCCAGTCTTTACGCAGACAGCATTTCTGCGGGTCCTCCGATCAGACAGGAGGAGGATGAGGTGGAGGAGGATTATTTAAGTAGTGGGGGCATTGAAGGTGGGGATTCCTCAAGGGAGGGTTTTGTATGCCCAGAAACCCAAGGACTAGTACGTGGCAGGGAGGAGGAAGTGCACGATGGGGTCATCCTCATTGACCAGGAAGACTTGGAAGCTAATGCCACCTCCAACCTACGCTGCATGGGCTCCCTTATCCTGGAAAGCCTGGTAAAGGACCCCAGGATTCATGCTATCAAGGGGAGGGATGATTACTGGTTGGCAAACCTTCTTGATCCACGATACAAGGGTAAAGTTGCAGAGCTCATCCTGCCCGCACAGAGGGAGCACAGGATGAAACAACTTGAGGATGCTCTAAAGCGACACTTGTGTAACACCTTTCCAGGCACTGGTAGGTTACCAAGTGATGACACAGGTGCTTCTGAGGCTACGGATGATCAGAGGAAGAGCGGTGAAGGCCGGGGCCACTTGACTGATGCCAGGGACATCAAATGTAGGCACCCATTGCCAGCGGCTTCACCATATGGTGCAGGACTACCTAGGGGCAAGGGCAGACCTGGATACATTTACAGCAGATGATCCACTGGCTTACTGGGTGTTGAGATTGGATCACTGGCCAGAACGTAGTCAATATGCTATGCAGCTACTAGGTTGCCCTTCATCCAGCGGGCTTTCTGAAAGGACGTTCAGTGCCGCTGGAGGTTTTGTCACAGACAAAAGAGTGCATCTGTCCACCAACTCTGTAGACCGGCTTACATTTCTAAAAATGAATCAGTCCTGGATCAGCAGTTATCAATCCCCTGATGCTGACATAACTGAATAGATCGGGGATCTCTTCTGCATTCCCAAAACCTCCACCACTGCACTCTTCCACAATACCACAAAAGGGTTACGGTGTGAAGGCACTTGCTGCCACCAAAGGCACAATATTTGGGTGCACTGCCACTGACGCCTATATTACCAGATTTATATCATTTTTTCAACCCTGCACTCTTCCACAATACCACAGAGGGGTTACTTACGGTGTGAAGGCACTTGCTTCCACCAAAGGCACAAAATTTGGGTGCACTGCCACTGACGCCTATATTACCAGATTCATATCATTTTAATATTGGACCGCAGGGTCGAACCCTGCACTCTTCCACAATAGCACAGAGGGGTTACGGTGTGACGGCACTGTTGCCGAAACTAAAGGCCCAATTTTAAAGCACCTATTGTTACTTTCATCCAAAGCCTGCATAAGTTTCACCATAATTTAGCCAAAAAATCACTAAACTTGTTCTGCATGTCCTAAAATGTCTCCTCTCTTCATACAGACTGCCGCCCCAAGCAGTTGTTTATGAATAGATTAAAAGGAAAACCATTTACCGTCATTTGAAATGTCATTTTTTTGTTTTTAAATGTTTCTATACATCCTACTTCACGGGCAGGTTATGGGGACCTCGTAGGCACGAAATTTGAAGAAATTTTTCATTTTTATTCTTAACCTTTATTTCATGGAAAACTCACTGTCCCTTTAAAAAACTTTTTTTTAAAACTTTTTGTCCTGGTTTCCTGTCCCCCAGGGCACTACCCGGACCCCCATACACCTTTTATGGCAAATATCTTGCATATATGCCCTCTTGGAGGGCACTCTAAAATTTGAACTTTGGAGTCCCATTGACTTGCATTGAGTTCGGTTCATGTTCGCGTTCGAACTCGAACTTTTGAAATTGTTCGAGTTCGAATGCAAACCGAACACAGGGGTGTTCGGCTCATCCCTAATCACCAATACCAGAGTTTTTATGTTTTTGTGGTCTACTGTGTCAAAGGCCTTGGCAAAATCAAGGAAGATGGCTCCGGATAGGTTTCCTTGTTCCATGCCAGCTTGGATATTAGTACAAACTTTTAAAAGGGCAGTTGTAGTTGAATGATTTGGATGAAAGCCTGATTGATCTGGCGTTCAATAGTTCCAATACTGATAATAATCACGTAATTGAACGTAGACACATTTTTCCCGAATTTTTGACGTTATAAAATGAAACCGAGTCATTACCAGTACCTAAAGTGGAAGGGTTTAGGGCCAGAAACTCTCAAGAGGTTAGACGTACATAGGCCTAAAGTAAAACACAGTGTGCTAGTAGCAGGTCCAAGGTATCAAAGATGAAGAATAGCCTGATGTAGCCTTATACTCAATCAAATCAGAGAGCATAGAAAATCAAGATGAGCTCAGGAATCCAAATTACGCAGAGATTTACTATGAGGTCTGAAAAACACAACAGGAAAATCACCAAATTCACCAGTGGTTATGCCTCCTTTCGTGCAGAAGAGGTGGTCTTGGCATTTCAGCTGTGGCTACCCTTTCGGATTTGGTTATGGTATAGCCTGCTCTGTAATGCACCATTAAACTAAAATTTCATGAGACCTGAGCGGGACCCACAGGAGAGCAGGCCATTCTCAATATTCTCATATACCTTCATTTTCCTCACGAATAACTAAATGGACACAGTAGCAAAAAATACCAGAAGTGGCCACATGACGGCAGAAAAAGCCATCAGGTTATCATAAATTGATGACAGAAAACGTTTGTTGCAACTGTTGAAGACCAGCTGGTTACAGCATTCTGGCTTGGTATTCAGATTGCTGGTTAAGGCTGGGGTCAGACGACTGTCATTGGAGACGGAAGGAATGTCCGTGAGAGTGGAAATTCCTTCCACTTGACGCCCATCTGGCCACCTCACTGAGCGCACTTAGTGCACTCAGCGCTGCAAGGCTCGATTCTCCTATGGAGGAATGCGCTTTGCAGCTCCGTCAACGTGCGTCCTAGCACAGAGACAGAGAAGCCTGCTGCACGGACTCAGCACGGCTGCTGTTGTGCGCGTGCAACAGCGTCTGGCCAGCCCCATCGCAGCGTCGCAATGCTGCGACGGAAGCCGGAAGCTACGTCAGTACGGGCGCACCTGGTGCACTTGTCTGACACTGTCCTTAGTTACAGTATACAAAAAAATATACAACACTGAATTGTGAGAAAACACCTAGGTCCTGATTTCGAGATATTACATAGTTACATAGGCTGAAAAAAGACATGCGTCCATCGGGTTCAGCCTCTCACACAACACCTACTGCTGTTGATCCAAAAGAAGGCAAAAAAAACAGTCTGAAATGCTTGCCAATATGCAACAAACTGGGGAAAAATTCCTTCTTGACCCCAGAATGGCAGTCAGATTTCTCCTTGGATCAAGATGCTTTCCCACATATTAAATATTATAACCCTTAATATTCTGTGTCTGCAGGAAATCATCCAGTCGTTTTTTAAAAGTCTGTAGAGTCTCTGACCCAACCACCTCAACAGGCAGAGAATTCCACAGCTTTATTGTTCTCACCGTAAAATAACCCTTCCTATGCTTTAGGCTGCATTTCCTTTCGTCCAGTCTAAATGGGTGACCTCGTGTCCTGTGTATAGTCCTGTTAATGAATAGGTTTCCAGACAATGGTTTATAATGGCCCCGTATATATTTATATAAGGTTATCAGATAGCCTCTAAGGCGTTGTTTCTCTAAACTAAACAGGTTTAAGCTTGTTACAGGGTTATTCAAAGAGATTCGAAAAGTCACCGCACGTTCAGTGACTTTTCGTTCTCTTCAATTCGGTTCCTTTTGCTGAGCCCATTTCGATGACCCTGCGGTGTATTCAGCAAGCACCACAGGGTCCCCGAATTGCAGGGAAAAGCTGCCGCGAACCTGACGAAAACGAACCGCAAAACCCAGCGAATGCACGCTGAAAAGCCACAAAAACATCTGGATTAACAGGCCGAAAACCAAGGAAAAAGCCCGAACAGGAGCCGATCACACACAGCCGAAGCAGCTGACACCGCAGAGAAGGCAGTGAATAAATTAGCAAAATAGTTTGTGTGAATGTGTGAAAATGAAACGCTGTTTGCAAAGAAACTACTGAGCGAAAATGTCTGAAATTTACACAGGAGGTCCAGGGAATGATAATAAAAAGGGCTGTTACAGAAAAAATAAGTAAACTTGAAAAGAAAAAAATAAGTAAACTTGAAAAGAAAAGAAAAAAAAAATCGGACTTTTAACCCTTTCGCTGCTGAGCCTTTTCACACCTCTGTGCTGAGCTCATTTTTACCGGTTTCGCTCATCAGGTTTAAATGCGATTTGAAGTCACATTTTATTAATTGACCCAGACACATTATATATATCGTTCTTTCCGGGAGACTCGGCAGATTCATAATATATCATTTTTATATGTATACGTTATGTCCTGTCTGTATATTATAACATAAAATGCAATAAAATTTGAATTTTCAATAATTTACAGCGTGTAAAGTGTTTTTTTTTTCACACTTTAACATGCGAGCATTTGCGGTTATATTTTCTATGGGTTGCGCTTGTTAAAAAAATGTGAAATGGGGAATCGTTACTTTTTTTTGGGTAAAATTACGTGTTTTTTGGCAAACGCCCCCCATAGAAAAAATCATTAATGCAGCATCATTGTTCACATTATAATTGAAATGGGAACAATATTGCTGCATTAATAAAACAAAACAACGGTTTTTTTTTTTACTGTACTTAGTCATGTTTGGTATCATTGAAAAGGCCATGCTCTGGCCGTTCCAATGATGTCAAACATTAACCCCTAGCTGTCACGGATCGGGAGTTCATTGGAACCCCCTATCTCCACCATACAGTAGGTGGCAGCAAGGGGTTAATTGCGGGACTGGCGCCATCTCGCTGTGCGCGATGACGCCAGTCATTAGGGGGATATCCCGGAAGCTTGGCCGACATCCAAGATGTCGGCCAGCTCCGGGAGGGGACCGTGATACGGCGCACGTTAGCGCCATATCGCGATACAGCCCCCTAGGGGTTAAAGACAGCTGCTGCTTGGAAGGGCAGGCTGTGCCCTTCCAAGCAGTGTCTGCCTTTACTGGCTGGCCCGCACGGATGGGGAGGGGGAGAGGTCCCCGCAATGGCGGGGGGGTGCCTGAAATAGACGTCATCGCGCATGTGCGATGACGTCCATTGTGCCCGCCGAGGTCCCGGAGGCTGGGCTGACATCGATGATGTCAGCCCGCACCGGGGGCCACCGTGATTGGCCAGAATCCTGGCCGATCGCTGCTGCTTAGGGAGGACGCTCTCAGCGCGTCCTCCGCAGCGAAGTAGCCATGCGGCAGGACGCGCACAGCGCGTCCTCCGCATGGAAAGGGTTAAAAAAATCTGAAAAATGCTTAAAATATCCTAAAAAAATCTATGAATAAAGAGACTCTTTACTGCAGAATTTTATACTGAACGGTTTATTAGATATTGATATAGCCTATGGGATTATCCTGAATAAACTTGCCGAATTAAACCACCGAATGGCAGGGCATTAGGGGAACCTTTCACTAATGGTTTGTGTTCTCTGAATAGCCGAAGCAGTACTTTTTCATGGGGATTTCACTGCCCTCGAACAGGCACCGAATGTTCAGGCAATTAGGATTTGGCGAATTAGGAAAGGGGGGGGATTCCTAGTGGCGCAACAATTGTGTACAACAGATCATAAAGTCGTACTTGGAACCAATAGATGCATATAAATCTTTACGGTTCGTGTGAGAGCAACTTCACTGGTGCAGATTTAGGTAAAGTGCTATTGCCACAGTAAATGTGATATAAAGTGCAACAGTTTATGCAGTATAAAGTGCAACAGTTTTATAGTGCAGCAATATATACATTGTTAAAGTGCATCAGTGACAACTTGAGTGCATAAAAAAACCAGCATAGCACATAAAAAGTGCAAATGTGCGTATCGGCGTTATAAAGACTGGTACAGTCTGGGTATATACACTGGACGTCTATTAGTGAGTGTACACAAGGTGACCTTACACTGATTTCCTGTGTGTATTGGAGGTCTATTGTCCTTAATGTCCTTGCTTTCCAGAGGTCCTAGGATGGCAGAATATGCACTAAACGCGCTCTGCTTTATATTCGATATGGCGGCTCCTCCTATATCGTTGATTAACTCCACTCAAATCGGGAGATAAGGAACGGGGGAGAGAGAAAAAATAACAATAGTGCAACAACGTTTGGATATTGGTACACGCTTTGGTGTTCAGTGATTGTGCACTTACAGGAATTAGAGCCGCTTAAATCCGGGCTCTGGAGTGAAGCGCCTGGTGTCAACTATAGGGTGACTACTGCCCTTCTTTAATACAGCGTCTTCACCTCAGGTGGAGAGACATAAAGGGAAAGAAAGGGGAAGTGCTCTCATGGCACAACATCAGTGATTACTGACTTGCTATAGTGAGGGGGTAGTTGGTTACACTCACCAATTCGGGAGCCTTATCATTCCAGGCTCAACCGTTGCGCGTATGGTACTGCTTGATGGTGAGTACCTGGACCCCTCTCAGCTGTTCCTTTTGGTGCAGGTTGCAGTGTCCGTGGTAGGTTCTGGAGGGCTGGCCTGGTCAGGTTGGTTTGGATTTACCAGTTTAGGTTCAGTAACCAGATACTCCTAAATGCTTGGATAAGGGTTTATTCAAAAAATTACAAATGCAATCAATAATACTCAATTAAAATGGGGGGGGGGGGAATGGTGGTATCTCGAGACGCGTTTCGGCGCTGTCCTGCGCCTTCCTCAGTCGATGTGCAAAACAATGGGCAAAAAAATGGGAAATAGGAAGAAAGTTCGTTGTCCCTTTTTATTTAGAAGGGTCCTGTGTGTATTCCTCGTGTTTTCCGACTTACTTCCGGGTTCGCATGGTGTCGCGGTCACGTGGTGCCGTTCGCGTCATCCGATGGCGCCGCGGCCATCTTGGATGTGCGTTCCAGCGCTCTATTTGCGTTCCATTCGCTGGATGTGATTTCCCGGTTGCGATTCTGCGGATTTGGGAAGCGAGCGGAGCCGGGATATGCAGTAGTCCGCTCTGTGTGCTAATATTTGGTCCTGGGACAGTCTTTACTTAATGCTGAATTTGTTTAGGGTGTATTCATAGTCCCCCTTTCATAATTACAGCGGGGATCACTTAAGATACGATATATGACAGCCAATATACAGTATGGCACAGATGCACAGTGATACATTGTGATACATTCTTATGTGATATTGTTCAACAATGGTCACAGGATTAAAAAAGTAAAGTTACTGTACTGATAAACAGACGTAATAAATACGGCATTTATATAACACAGTTGATAAAAAACGATGAGTGCAGTATGCGACTATGAATAATGCGAGGCCTAAATCTGGCGATAAAAAATGATCAGAAAGTGGCAAGTGACAAGTTCATTTTTAAAACCTTTTGTTGGTATAGTGCCCAACTTAAGGATCCGACTCACTTAGTCTGTCCTGATGGGAGCATATACTGTTAATCTGGCCAGTTCCTATCTAAAAGTTGTTGGTTTTAGTTATCAGTAAAAAGTCCTATAGATAATAATTAAAAAAGGGGGAGGGGAGAGGAGAGAATGGAACTAAAACGAATAAGAGAAGAGTAACTCTAACACATAGATTGTTGTATAATTAAGAACTTCAAGGGGGGGGGGGCAATTAAATGGAATATTGCTCCAGTTAATATAGTAGGGGTTAAAATGGCTTAATATAAAATATTTAAAATTTATTACTAAAATCCACTAAAACGATGGGAAATGATTCGGAGTGGTCTCGGAATGGGTATAGAGTGAATGGAAAAGATAGGGACCGGTCCATGGGCTAACAATTAAGAAAATGGCAGAGTTCGAAATCTGCATTGAGTCCTCGTGGTTGCATCGTATCTAGTCTAAAAATCCAGCTCATTTCTGTCTGTCCAATTAATTTGTCAATATTGCCGCCTCTCCACGGTGTTTCAATTTTCTTTACACCAACGAAGGAAAGTCCTTCTGGGTTCTGGGCGTGCTTCAGTTTGAAATGCAATGGGACACTGTGTTTTTCATATCCATTCCTAATGTTTCTAATATGTTCTTGAATACGGACGTTGAGCGGTCTCGTAGTTCTGCCTATATATTTCAAACCGCATGGACAGGTTAATAGATAGATGACATTTTTTGTAAAGCAGGTGATGACTTCTTTGATAGCGATTGGTCCTGTAGTTCCGTTTACTTGTGCAATAATCTGTTTTTTACTTTTTGTGTTACGGCAATTTAGACAGTTGCCGCACTGATGGAATCCCTTCTTGATATTAAAGTGGTTCGGTCGTGCAAGGGTATTCTGTGTGTGTCGGTGTGTTAGCTTCATTTTTAGATTATTGACACCTCGACAAATCAGTCTGGGGTTTTCAGGTAATATATCCTTCAGTAGCGGGTCTCCTTTCAATATTGGCCAGTATTTTCTTATTGTTCTTCTGATGGTCCTATTCTGTGCGTTATAAGAAAATATAAAGGGTACGTTTTCATTGGTGTTTGATATTCTAATGTTCTTTTTCAATATTCCTGCACGTTCCCGGTTCCTGATCTCTGACCTTACGTTTTCTAAAACGGCCGATCATACCCTTTCTCTATAAAATCGCTTTTGAGTTTCTCTGATTGTATATCGTAAGTACTCAGATTCGTACAGTTCCTTCTTATCCTGAGAAATTGTCCCTTCGGGACATTATCGAGCCATTGCGGCAGGTGGCAGCTGGTTTTTTCTATAAAGCTATTGACGTCTACTTTCTTAAAATATGTCTTTGTCTGGATTTCATTCTCATGGATAAAGATGTTAAGATCTAAAAAATTAATGCATTCATGGCTCCAGGTCGTAGTAAGTTTTATCCCTTTGTTATTTTGATCTAGGTTTGCCAGAAAATCTTTTAGGTTGTTTACATCTCCTCTCCAAATGAAAAAAATGTCGTCTATGTATCTTTTATAGACGACGAGGTGGTCGCGATACAATGATAAAAAAGTGTCTTCCCAGGAGGACATGAAGAGATTGGCATAGGATGGGGCGAAACGTGTTCCCATTGCCGTGCCATTGAGCTGTAGATAAAAGTCGTCCTTAAAATAAAAATAATTATTTTCTAAAATCAATCGGATGCCTTCTAAAATAAAATCAATTTGGTCCGGCTGCAAAGTGCCTGCTCTTATTAGGGGATTCTCAACAGCCTTGATTCCTTCATTATGCGGAATGATGGTGTACAATGATTGTACATCACAAGTAACCAGCAATAAGCCTTCTTCCCATTTGACGTCTTTTAAAATTTGCAGAATTTCTGTAGTATCTTTTAGGTGCGCTATGGTGTTGACAACATATGGTTGTAACTGATGGTCTAAGTACTCTGATACTCGACTTGATACTGAGCCTACACCCGAAATGATTGGTCTTCCCGGGGGATTAGTTGGGTTTTTGTGGATCTTTGGTAGAAAATAAAAGACAGGAGTCCTGGGGTGTTCTACCTTAAGATATTTATATTCATGATTATTTAGAATGCCCAAGACGTGCCCACGTTCCAGGTATTCATCAAATTTTGTTTGGATGTCTTTGGTTGGATTTTTATTGAGTTTCCTGTATGTTGTTGCATCTCCCAGGATCCTCTCAGCCTCTTCTTTATAATAATCTGCGGTCATAATTACCGTACCTCCACCTTTGTCGGCAGGTTTGATCTCAATTTGTTCATTAGAGACTAGTTCTTTGAGGGCTTTCTTTTCGTTATTCGTGAGGTTGTCTGATTTAGTGGATGTTTTAACTTTCCCCAGGTCTGTCATCACCATTTGCTCGAAGGTGCTTATTTCTTGTGAAATTAGGGATTTGGGGAAAAAAGTGGATTTTTCCTTAAGGGTAGTATGTTGATAAAAGTGGACAGGATACTCTCTTGCTATGGGGTTTTTCATAAAATATTTTTTGAGGCAGAGGTTCTTTTTAAATTTTTGCAAATCAATGTACACATTAAACAGATCCATGTGTGCTGTGGGTGCGTACTTTAACCCCTTATTCAGTACTTTCATTTGGGCATCTGTTAGTGTAACATTTGTCAAATTATAGATCCCTCCGTTCTGCTCTGTTTCTCTTTTCGTCTTCGATTTTCTTCTGAGTTTTCCTGATCTACGCCCTCTTCTTGGTGGGATCTCTTCCCTGGGGACCAGCCTCTTCTGAGGGTGCTGAGGTTCCTGTTTGTTGGTCGCTGGGCCTGGTGAAAATCCACATGTTCCTCAAGGGCTTCATACCTGTTGCTGGTGGGGAGTGTTAAATAGTCGTGATATTCATCATCTCTCTGGTTGTTCTGCCGAGGTCTTCTTTGTGGTGGTTGATAGGTCCGGTTCTGCTGGTGATGGTAGTAAGGTTGATCATTCCTGTATGTATCATATCTCCAATTGTTCCTGTGACCTCCATTCGGTGGTCTATAGTATGGTCTGTTGCTATATAGTCCTTCATTGTATCGGCCTTGGTTGTGTTGCTGCTGCCTTGTCCCTCTTTGGGGTAGCGGTGTCCTATAGGGTATTCTATCCTGTTGTGGCTTCTGGCGTGCGGGTGTCTGGAAATGTGACTTCGATGTGGCTTCTGTAAGATCTAGGGGAGTTCTTATTGATTCTGGATGATGGTTATCCAGCTCTTCGGAGCTCCCTTGTTTCCAGACATTCCCCTTCTTATAATCTGACATATCTCTTAAATATTTTTTCTTTTTTCTTTCTTTAACATCTTCGTTGAGTTTGTCTAGATCTTTCTCTAGTCTTCCTATATAGGAATTCATCTCTTGTTCTGAAGATGCTCTCAGAAGTTTCTCATGGGTCTTAGTAATGTTGTCATTTAGTTCTATCAGGATCTCATTCCTCCTCTCAATAATGACTTTCATACTGTGTATTGAAAAACCCTCCAACATTTTTTCCCATCTTTCTCGAAGTATATTATCTTCATTATCACCTGCTAAGCTTTTTGAAAAGCGTAGCCCTCTGGGTACCATATGGTCTTTAACATATTTATTAAGGGTGGTAACGTCCCATTTGGTCCTGATTTCTTTTTTCAGGTCTTTCTCAAGTTGTTTCCTTAGTGTATGTATATCGTTTAATTGGTCACTGGATTGAATGCTTACATCGCTGAATATCTCATCGTTACAGTGACCAAATTTGGACCTAAAATCCATCTTAGATGGAGAGCTGCCTCTATACCTATCGAGAGTCAGATGAGAATGCGAAAGAGAGAAGGGTCGGTATGGGCGCTCTTGTCTAGGTATGGGTGCTTATTTTGGTTTGCTGCCGTCTAGGAAATAGCACAGACTCTCGAATGGGTGTGCAGATATCGATAAAGGAAAGGGGGGGGATTCCTAGTGGCGCAACAATTGTGTACAACAGATCATAAAGTCGTACTTGGAACCAATAGATGCATATAAATCTTTACGGTTCGTGTGAGAGCAACTTCACTGGTGCAGATTTAGGTAAAGTGCTATTGCCACAGTAAATGTGATATAAAGTGCAACAGTTTATGCAGTATAAAGTGCAACAGTTTTATAGTGCAGCAATATATACATTGTTAAAGTGCATCAGTGACAACTTGAGTGCATAAAAAAACCAGCATAGCACATAAAAAGTGCAAATGTGCGTATCGGCGTTATAAAGACTGGTACAGTCTGGGTATATACACTGGACGTCTATTAGTGAGTGTACACAAGGTGACCTTACACTGATTTCCTGTGTGTATTGGAGGTCTATTGTCCTTAATGTCCTTGCTTTCCAGAGGTCCTAGGATGGCAGAATATGCACTAAACGCGCTCTGCTTTATATTCGATATGGCGGCTCCTCCTATATCGTTGATTAACTCCACTCAAATCGGGAGATAAGGAACGGGGGAGAGAGAAAAAATAACAATAGTGCAACAACGTTTGGATATTGGTACACGCTTTGGTGTTCAGTGATTGTGCACTTACAGGAATTAGAGCCGCTTAAATCCGGGCTCTGGAGTGAAGCGCCTGGTGTCAACTATAGGGTGACTACTGCCCTTCTTTAATACAGCGTCTTCACCTCAGGTGGAGAGACATAAAGGGAAAGAAAGGGGAAGTGCTCTCATGGCACAACATCAGTGATTACTGACTTGCTATAGTGAGGGGGTAGTTGGTTACACTCACCAATTCGGGAGCCTTATCATTCCAGGCTCAACCGTTGCGTATGGTACTGCTTGATGGTGAGTACCTGGACCCCTCTCAGCTGTTCCTTTTGGTGCAGGTTGCAGTGTCCGTGGTAGGTTCTGGAGGGCTGGCCTGGTCAGGTTGGTTTGGATTTACCAGTTTAGGTTCAGTAACCAGATACTCCTAAATGCTTGGATAAGGGTTTATTCAAAAAATTACAAATGCAATCAATAATACTCAATTAAAATGGGGGGGGGGGGAATGGTGGTATCTCGAGACGCGTTTCGGCGCTGTCCTGCGCCTTCCTCAGTCGATGTGCAAAACAATGGGCAAAAAAATGGGAAATAGGAAGAAAGTTCGTTGTCCCTTTTTATTTAGAAGGGTCCTGTGTGTATTCCTCGTGTTTTCCGACTTACTTCCGGGTTCGCATGGTGTCGCGGTCACGTGGTGCCGTTCGCGTCATCCGATGGCGCCGCGGCCATCTTGGATGTGCGTTCCAGCGCTCTATTTGCGTTCCATTCGCTGGATGTGATTTCCCGGTTGCGATTCTGCGGATTTGGGAAGCGAGCGGAGCCGGGATATGCAGTAGTCCGCTCTGTGTGCTAATATTTGGTCCTGGGACAGTCTTTACTTAATGCTGAATTTGTTTAGGGTGTATTCATAGTCCCCCTTTCATAATTACAGCGGGGATCACTTAAGATACGATATATGACAGCCAATATACAGTATGGCACAGATGCACAGTGATACATTGTGATACATTCTTATGTGATATTGTTCAACAATGGTCACAGGATTAAAAAAGTAAAGTTACTGTACTGATAAACAGACGTAATAAATACGGCATTTATATAACACAGTTGATAAAAAACGATGAGTGCAGTATGCGACTATGAATAATGCGAGGCCTAAATCTGGCGATAAAAAATGATCAGAAAGTGGCAAGTGACAAGTTCATTTTTAAAACCTTTTGTTGGTATAGTGCCCAACTTAAGGATCCGACTCACTTAGTCTGTCCTGATGGGAGCATATACTGTTAATCTGGCCAGTTCCTATCTAAAAGTTGTTGGCGAATTGCCTACTCTCTGGATAGCCGAATGGCCAGGAAAGGTAACCGAACCAGGATTTTCAGCGTTCGGTTACCTTTCTCAAGCAATTCGGAGCTCTTTGAATAACCTTGATAGTCTTCCTCATAACTTAAACCTTCCATTCCCCTTATTAATTTAGTCGCCGGTCTCTGCACTTTTTCTAGCGCTATAATATCCTTTCTTAAGACAGGTGCCCAAAATTGCAAAGCATATGCCGGGGTTAGCCAGACAAAGGCATACAGTGGTTATGCCTTTGAAATTGCTTGACTTCGGCACTTTTAAAATTCAGCTGCTATACTACTTGTAATTGTACCAGCTTGCAAAGATAATAATGCCGCTGTACCACTGTTGGGATTCACATCACACTCATTTTTCTTAGGTGTCATGCAAGATTGAATGTAAGCATTGTGTAGTAGATGACCACTGGAGAACCATTTCTTCTCTCTTTCATTCTGGAAAAGAAGGCGTTTGCTTGTACTCTATCTACCAAGAGCAGAAAGTTGACTTTTAACTGCAATTATTTAATATTTGTAATATAGTAAATGATTTTTCAGCTGCAAAACCATATTGCACCTGGTTTTGAGAGCTGTAATTTTTTTATCCACACATCTTAGTAAAAAGCTACTGGGAATTGCGAGTTAGTCACTGGGTCCCAGTACTCTTGCACTGGAAGTTTGGAAAGCGTAAATGTACAGTAAGTTACCATCCATGTTGAGATATTATCAAGGATGAACTGAGGCCAACCAGGTGTAAGGTCCCACGGCGACGCCGTGGCAAAAAGACCAGGTCCTGAGACCAACATTGGTGACAAGCTCATGTATATTATTATTATTATTATTATTCTTTATTTATAAAGCGCCAGCATATTCCGCAGCGCTGTACAATAAGCACAGTATAGACAGGGTTACAATACATTGAACAACATTTGACAAACAGTACAGGAGGAGATGAGGGCCCTATTCCCGTAGGAACTCACAATCTGGGAGGGTTGGGGTTGGAAACAGGAGGAGAGGACTGTAAGGTGAGAGTGATTGATGGTTGCGTCAGTGAGCTTGGGTGGTAGGCTTCCCTAAATAGGAATGTTTTCAGGGAGCGTTTGAAGGAAGAGAAGTTAGGGGAAAGTCTGACAGTACGAGGGAGAGCGTTCCAGAGAGTGGGGGCTGCGCGTGAGAAATCCTGCAGTCTATCATGGGAAGAGGTGATGCGGGGAGAAGCTAGGCGCAGGTCACTGTTTGACCTTAGGGAGCGGGCTGGGGTGTATTTGGTGATTAGTGAGGACAGGTAGTGGGGAGCTGAGTTAGTGAGGGTTTTGTAGGTAAGGATAAGGATTTTGAACTTAATTCTGCAGTGGATGGGGAGCCAGTGAAGGGACTCGCAGAGGGGAGCGGCAGAGACAGAGCGGCGGGTGAGGTGAATTAGCCTGGCGGAGGCGTTCAGGATGGATTGTAGGGGGGAGAGGTGGGACAGAGGGAGGCCAGATAAGAGATTATTGCAATAGTCGAGTCGGGAGATTACCAGGCGTGTATGAGTTGTTTTGTGGCGACAGCGGTAAGAAATGGCCGAATTCTGTAAATATTACGCAGTTGATATCGGCAGGAGGAGGAAAGAGACTTGATGTGGGGGATGAAGGAAAGAGCAGAGTCAAGTGTAACTCCAAGACAGCGAACTTGGTTTGATGGGGAGATGGTGATACCCTCCACCGTGATCGAGAAGTCAGGAGGTGGGGCGGCATTAGAGGGAGGAATAAGTAGGAGCTCAGTCTTTGACATGTTGATCTTTAGGTGGTGGGAGGCCATCCAGGAGGAGATGCCAGATAAACAGTCACTGACTTTGAAAGGACAGGGGGAGAGAGATCAGGGGTAGAGAGGTAGATCTGAGTGTCATCAGCGTAGAGGTGGTAATTAAAGCCAAAGCTGTTGATGATTTTGCCCAGGGAGGAGGTGTAGATGGAAAAGAGCAGAGGACCAAGGACAGAGCCTTGAGGTACACCAACAGATAGAGGCAATGAGGAGGAGGAGTTACCAGCAAAGGACACACAGAAGGACCTGTTGGATAAATAGGAGTCAATCCAAGCAAGTGCAGTGTCACCGAGACCCAGAGAGTTGAGGGTCTGTAGAAGGAGGGGGTGGTCAACAGTGTCAAAAGCAGCCGAGAGGTCAAGCAGGATGAGAATAGAATAGTGGCCGTGTTTTTTAGCAGTTAGGAGGTCGTTGGTGACTTTGGTGAGGGCAGTTTCAGTTGAGTGTAGGGGACGGAAGCCAGATTGCAGGGGGTCAAGTAGTGAATTGGAGGACAGGAAGAGGGAGAGGCGGTTGAAGACTAGTTTTTCTAAGAGCTTAGAGGTAAAGGGAAGCAGGGATACAGGACGGTAGTTGGATGGAGAGTTGGGATCTAGGGATGGTTTCTTTAGTAAAGGGGTAACTAGCGCGTGTTTGAAGGCGGATGGAAAGGAGCCAGTGGAGAGAGATAGGTTGAAGATGTGTGTGAGAGCAGGGGTGAGGGAGGAGGAGAGGGGAGGAATTAGATGTGAGGGAATGGGGTCGAGCGGGCACGTGGTGAGATGTGAGGAGGACAATAAGGAATTGACTTCCTCCTCAGTGGTTGGGAGGAAGCGGCAGAGGGTGGCAGATGGGACCTGTGGGAGTGGAGGTGGCAGATAACTATCTTGTGTTGGGATGTTGCTTCTGATAGTTAAAGTTTTACTGAGGAAGTAGTCTGCCAGCTCTTGAGCGCTGAAGGCAGCTGAGGGGGGAGGTGCAGGTGGGTAGAGGAGGGTGTTGAAGGTGGACCAGAGCCGTTTAGGGTTGGAGGACAGCGTAGATATAAGAGATGAGAAGAAGGATTGTTTGGCCAAGTGGAGGGCAGAGGTGTATGACCGGAGAATAAACTTGAAGTGAACAAAATCAGCTTCAGAGCGGGATTTCCTCCAGGCACGCTCTGCGGTGCGGGAGCATCTTTGCAGGTAGCGAGTCTGGAGGGTGTGCCAGGGCTGAAGCTGGCGGCGTGGGGCCTTACAGAGTCGAAGAGGAGCAAGAGTGTCTAGAGCAGAGATAAGCGTAGTGTTGTAGTGATTAGTGGCAGCATCAGGGCAGGTAAAGGATGAGGTATGAGGGAGGTGGTGAAGTAGGTTGGAGAATTGATGGGGGTCCACAGCCTGTAGATTTCTGCGAGTGTGTGTGCGGGGTGGGGGAGCAGGGTGTTTAGGAAGTCCAGATAGGTTGAAAGAGAGAAGGTGGTGGTCAGAGATGGGGAAAGGGCGACAGTTGAACTCAGAAATGGAGCAGAGGTTGGAAAAGACAAGGTCAATAGCGTGACCATCGCGGTGGGTAGGGAGGAGGGAGGATTGTGTGAGTCCAAGGGAGGACGTGAGTGAAAGAAGTTTGGAGGCAGCAGGGGCGGAAGGATCGTCAATGGGAATGTTGAAGTCCCCGAGAACTAGGCATGGAAGATTAGAAGACAGAAAGTGAGAGAGCCAGGTAGCAAAGTGGTCAAAGAACTGGGAGGTTGGTCCCGGTGGTAGCCTGCTTTTGGTGTACTGCATCAGATGTATGTAATGAGTACTGTCTGGGTTCCTTTAAAAGAACCACTCCTACATCCAGCCAGTGCTCTGTCATTAACGTTTGATCCTTGTGAAGGAAGGAAGTTCCTGAGCCCAGTGACCAGCCTTGCTGAGACTCTACCATTGATTCCTGTGTACCAGACCCCTGGCTATTTCCCTGGACTTCTCTTGCTTCATCCTAGCCGGTACTGTGTCAAGACCCTCTTCTGCATCTCCCATCTCAAGACCTCCATCCACAATCCCTTGTTCCAACTCACAAGACTTTCATCATCCCGATTCCCTTTTTCAAGCTACTGTGTTTTCCCCATCAACTGCATTTGCTTTTCCAGGACTATTATTATTTATACAGATTCCTGCCTTTTTGTTTGCATCCAGCTTATTCAATATATGTTTCTGCTGTTTTCATTAAACCCTTTTTGTTATTGTCATTATTTACTGCATCTTGGGTTCATATCCACATCACCGGTGTTCCAAGAACCCGGTCCCTGACAAAATGACAGAGCCCGCTGCAAATGAACCCGCAGTAAATAAAATTCTGTTGGACTTTCTGAAAGCTGCCTTCCAGGAGCTAATCGCTCACCTGATGCATTGCTTCAAGGAGTTACTGCAGAGTGCCTGGGACTCATCTTTTAAGGTGTGCACTCCAAGAGCGCAAACACGCTATGGTCCTTAAACTCTGAAGAGTGTGACCGAAGACCAGCTAACAATCTGTGTTACTACCGTGGAGGGGACCATTATTTAAATGACTGTCCCGTAAGACCCCGCAAACCTCTTGCTCCAGTGACCAGACCATCTCCAGGACCCAAGACCACCTCTGTGAAAAGTCTGTACCCCCACCCAGGCCTGCAGCCAGGAAGTCTCCAGCAATTAAACCAGCAACCAATAAGTCCACTCGTACCAAATCCAAGAAAAAACGGTTTATGGACAATGATGAGTATTATGATTATGCATATCCTGCACCCTCACGGGCAAAACTCACAGATGCCATACATCCTGAATCTGTCTTGGCTGATGTAATGGATCCACCAGTGCCTATGGAACATGAACCCTCAGTGACTATGGATTACAATTGCCCTGAGCCTATGCAGATTGGAGCTGCTGTAGCTACCAGGATTGCAACTCCCATCACTCTCAGCAAGCAACCTATGGAATCTCTACCACTAGACTGCACATATACTTCCAATGGTGCTATAATCCGGAAGAAAGATTTAAAAGTATATGAGGAGGCTTTAACAACCAGAAAAGCAGCACAGCGTTCTAAAGGGAACACCACTCCCATCATTCACAGCCAGCGGGATTTGTCACCACCTACGCCATTTAAAGTTGACCGGCATCACCATGGTGGCACAAGCCAGCATACAGGGTTCATTGGCTCAACTAAAGTCATCCATTATCTAACTGCAGGGAAGGACTTCATTCCATTAGATCTCTCCTCATCTGATGAATTTACAGAAGGGGAGATGGGCGAAGACCGAATTCGAGCTCCTGAGACCCCATATACCTATGGCACCCTATTTGGAACTCTGGTCACCCCGATCCCTCCTGACTATCTACGTCCCAGCAGTAAGGACGTTGATAACCCTGGCCCAGCTCCCTCCAAAAGTACCCAGGAGGCTGAGTCTAGAGGCCTCAAGGTGCCCATCACAAAGACTCCTGATGCTGAGACTCCGGCTCCTGTTTGTACCAAGGTACCCACCACAGAGATGCCCGCTACAGGGTCTCTGGTTCCTGCTATTGCCGAGGGACTTGTCACAGAAATACCTACACCTGTGATACAAGTTCCTGCTTATGCCAAGGTACCTGTCGCAGAGAGACCTACCAAAGGAACTGTGGCTTCTGCTGAGGTGCCCGTTGCAGAGATGCCCACTCCGGATTCTCCAGCTCTCGCTTGCTCCACGGTGCCCGTTGCAGAGAAGCCCACTGCAGATACTCCGGCTCTCAATTGCTTCAAGGTACCCACCGCTGAGATGCCCGCTGCAGGTTTTCCTGATTCTGCTGTTGCCAATGTGCCTGCGACTGAGATCCCTTTTCCTACTCCTGATGAGGTTGCTGTTAAGGTACCTACTGCTGACCCACTAAACCATGTTGAGGCGTCAGCTACCAAAATGCCTCATGCCATGGATACAGCTACCGAGTCAACACAAACAGACTGCGGAGACCCCCACAAATTATGCACTCATTATGTCGACCATGTCCATCTTTGTTGACCAAATCTCTACAGTTACTCGAACTGTAAAAGAACTCCAAGCCAACCAAATAGCTTTACAAAACCTGTTTCTGGAAGCAAGTGCCTCTACGGTACCTTCCCTCATTGATTCCAAGAAAACCAAAGCCGGTACTTCTATCACTCACCTCCTGTAAAACTGCTGACTCCAGAAGAATCCCAGGTATGGCAAAAGTGGACTCCCCTATAATCCACAGCTTTAAAACAATGCCTGTCCCTACTGGATCCGCAGAACCAGAAGATCTACCCATCAGTGCTGACCCTGATACAAGTTGGTCCGCCCAGAATTCGTCCCTAGATAGGGGGCTCGGTCAGGTCCCACGGCGACGCCGTGGCAAAAAGACCAAGTCCTGAGACCAACACTGGTGGCAAGCTCATGTATAGCAGTATGCCTTAGCCCAGCTTTTGGTGTACTGCATCAGGTGTATGTAATGAGCACTGTCTGGGTTCCTTTAAAAGAACCACTCCTACATCCAGCCAGTGCTCTGTCATTAACGTTTGATCCTTGTGAAGGAAGGAAGTTCCTGAGCCCAGTGACCAGCCTTGCTGAGACTCTACCATTGATTCCTGTGTACCAGACCCCTGGCTATTTCCCTGGACTTCTCTTGCTTCATCCTAGCCGGTACTGTGTCAAGACCCCCTTCTGCATCTCCCATCTCAAGACCTCCATCCACAATCCCTTGTTCCAACTCACAAGACTTTCATCATCCGGATTCCCTTTTTCAAGCTACTGTGTTTTCCCCATCAACTGCATTTACTTTTCAAGGACTATTATTATTTATACAGATTCCTGCCTTTTAGTTTTGCATCCAGCTTATTCAATATAAGTTTTTTGCTGTTTTCACTAAACCCTTTTTGTTGTTGTCATTATTTACTGCATCCTGGGTTCATATCCACATCACCGGTGTTCCAAGAACATGGTCAATGACACCAGGGTTCCTGGGAAAACCTTAGGGTATGGCTACATCTACCATGCCCCACCTCCTATGTCCTTCTACTGCCACATCCCTCTCCCACAATACTCTGGAGTGAGACACAGAAATACACACACAAAGACAGCGAGGCATACACAGAGACACATACAGAAGAGCGACACATACAGTCACACAATGAAAGAAACACCAAGAGACATGTTCTTGACACAGGTTCCCAGGTCTTTAGACTGAGTCAACTTCCCATAGCCTGTTTTTGTATGGAGTCAAAAACAGAGCTTCAATGAATCCATAGTTTCAAGCTTAAAAGAGCCTTAAATAAGCTTCAATTCAGTGCAGGGTCTCCATGAATAATACAGATGCATCATGCAGTAGACGTAGACTTGTGGCTCTTGGGTCCTCTGTGTCCTATGTGCCCAAACACTCAGCCACTCACTAAGTAACAGAAATTGTAGTTCGACTTGGATTAATTTCTGAGAAAGGTGAATGGCAATCCGCTGTAGTTAGACATCGACAGATTCTGAAAGAATGCTGAATCTCATACTTGGCTAATAACAATAATTCAAATGTAAATCAAATGGTCTTGAACAATACTAAAACATTTTTACCCTACTGATTCTATATCAAATGTAATTTATAAAGCTGAAGCTCATGGGTTGACCAAAATACTTTGGAAGTCAGGCGGCTAAAGAAAAAATATAAGAAACAGGAATTTGAGTATTTTTCACTGATCTGTTAACAAATCTACAATTCTAATTGTAATATAGTATTTAATTTCATCATCGGGTGTGTAAAAAAATAAATGAACAAATACAATGCGGTTTACATAAAAGTGTAAAAATAAATAGAATCCGTGCATTCTTCGGCTTTTACGCAGTTGCAGATAAGCTATTGTGCAAAGGACTACACACAATTATATTATATCATTTCATATACTCGAGAAAAGTAATCTGTAATACAACTATTAGGGAGGAATCTTCTACAAAAACATAGTGCAGGTCACGATATCCATTGACAGCTGAGCTTATCTCCCATAGTATTTGCTAAATATGAATTGCTGATAGAAATACCTGCACCCAAGAATCATTTTGCTTTAAATGAGCATCCGTCAAGGTCACTGGGCCATGAAACGAATATATAATAGGTTTTAGAGTACTAAAACAATTTGGCCGAGGTTTATATTTTTTTCCTGTTAATAGAAAATGCTTTCTTAAAATGTGTTGGTTATTTTAAGCATATAAGTACATATTTGAACATATAAAGCTGTATTTTTCTTGTTTTTTTGTTATCAAACATTTCCGTGCAGGAATAGCAAAAAATTGGCTATAGCTCAGTCAACGCAGCATTTAAAGTTCTTCTAATGCCTCCAAAATGGATGGTTCATTGAGCGAACACCTAAATTAGGTGTGAAAATGTCACTGAACAGAATGGATACAAAGAATAAAAGCTACATTATTTAATGTATCCTTTGTACCTCTAAGAAAGCTTTCTTAAACATTTTACTGTGTAAGGAAATACAGATCTAATGTGTCTTTATAATTTTACTGGCTCTAAAAACCATCATGTCTTTCGTCATTGTTTCGAATATTCACACTACAGTAGCAAAATATTTTTTAAACTGTAAAGCCAGTTTTTGGATCTGTGATTTGCGTTTGCCAATCTATAAGGCTGGGGTCAGACGAGCGTAGTGTTCACGTCCGTGATTGCGCCTAAAAGTACGTCCGTGATAGCATGACAGAAAGCCCATCGGAGCCCGTTACACGAAGTACGTCCGCACTGAACTGCGGATGCACAACGGCCGCGGCCCACGGACGCAAGGCAGGCAAGAACGTACAACCCCTAGAACGGCCGCACAATGTGCGCTGCGTCCGCAACGTCTGCATAGCTTTGTGTGTAAGTGATGGAACATGGTCAGACGGACTGCATTTATACGTCCACCATTTTTCACAGACAAAAAATGGTTTTGCTTTTTATTTTATTTTCTCTCCTACATCCGTCAAAATATACGTCAGTGATAAACGGACTGTGTGGCCACTACTGCGTCTTCCGTACTGACGTCCATCCATGTGCATGGACGTACAGTCCATAGAAATCACGCTCGTCTGACCCTAGCCTAACAGATGTCATTGCTGTGGCTAAAAATTTGCCTACAAAAGTTGAAAATCAATCATCTCTGCAGGTCCACGCCTCAATAACTTTTGAACCTTTGTCATAGTTCACCAGTGGGGTATGGTTGTACAATACAGATGGGGAGTTCCCAACTCTCCTATTTAAGTATGAAAATGTGCTACATTTGGTCTCTACTCCTGATGAGGCCTAATCCCTGTTATTGGTCTTTACAGTGCTGTGGTGCATCACATGGTGCCTTGAAAGCCATGACTTTTGTAAGTTGAGATCCATGTTACTTAACTCATCACTTCTCTCACAAAACTACTACTGCTGGCTGATTTCCTCCTTTCTCCTACCTTCAGCTCTTTATTCCATTTTACCTCTTCATTTGATTACATTTGAATCAGCTGTGTCTCTTGTTTCTTTTTTTTGTCCTCTTTACCAAATGATATCTCTACAAGATATATCGTTATATTGTGGATGCTCTGTCATTTGACCCTTCAAAGGTCTTTATGTGTGTGGATGCTTTGCTGATTATTTTTGTTCTGTATTTCTGTTGGTGGGTGTTCTGCTGACTATGTCACAATTCAGAAACCTTGGCCCTCCAGGTGATTTGTAACTACATTGAAACTGTGCATCATGGGATATGTAGGGTCAAAAAATTTGACTCAAAAGAACTTAGATTAGGGTCAGCAACGTTGGCCCTCAACTGAACAGCACCGAAATGTCAGTGAAATACCCATGCGACATGTTTAATCAGACGAATCCCATAGGTTTCAAAGTAAAAAATATTCCCCATTTTCATTAAATATTTATACAACCGTTTATTATTTTCACTTGGAGCAAAAAGTCTATGTATTCTTTATGATTTTTTTATCATTTTTCGACAATTTTTTCCCCCTGATTTTATTAAAATGCTTTTTTTTGTAACAGACCTTTTTTATTATTATTTATAGGATCTAATATGTTATTTTCAGGCAATTTCATGCAGTAGCTGTTTTTGCAAACACCTTTTCAAAGTTGTGTTTTTTTTCTGGGTTTTTTTTTAACCCGTTTGATGGCTTGTCGGCTTTTTCTGGCAGCTGGTCGGTGCTCTGTCCAGCAAGTCGTAGACTTTCTTCGGATCGATTCGGCTATTTTGTAGCAGATCGGATGCGTTTGGTGGATTTTCAGCAGTTTTTCAGATAGAATTGGTATTTTTGGATCTATTCGCCAGTTTTTTGGATGCAGCTTCTTCCCTGCACTTCTGAGACCCTGCGGTGAATGAGGACTAGCCAAAGTGTGGGGAACAGGAGAGCACCTAAATGTCGGTGAAAATTCGTTGCTCTCTGAATAACTGTCACGGGGGCACCCGGCGTGAGCCAAGGTGGGGCCCATGTTCAGGGATAATAGTTCAAAGTGCAGGAGATACCACTCAGACAATACGTAAAATGACAGAAGGTGAGAACACCACAAGTTTAGGCAGAGACTCCTGCATGGCACAACCAAAAGGAACACTATCATTGACAGGCTGGTCTTTAAAGTAGCCGGATCTGAGCAAATAGAAAATACCACACGGCCGTGCAGAGTCTCAGGATTCAAGCAGTATATTCTATGAAATCATACAGAAGGAGTCAGCACATTATAGGTTAATACAAACTCGTGGTTATATATTCAGCCAGGGATCAGAACACCAGAGAGGGACATCAAAACAAGCCAGGGTCATTCACAGAAGATCAGAGAAAATAATAAACCACAAAACAAAAGCACAGAGAAGGAAAACCACGAAATAAACAACACAGGAGCTTGGTTGGGAAAACGCACAAAAGAAATAACCAAAATAAACAAAGGACAGTGGAGAAAGAAATAACAAACAGACAGAGGGAAACAGAACCAAAAAATACACTAGAACAAAATATACAAACAGATCAGGAACTTGCTTGAAACAGGAACACAGAGCAACAATGAACAGGCAAATCTCAGAGTGACTCAATCATGGAGCAATGCACTATGGGAGTAGTGCTCTTAAATACGGAGTGGATCAGAACATCAGAGAGACAGTTAAGTGAGCTGACTAAACAAGAAACCCCTGGGCTGGAACCCAGGAAGAGCAACAGGAACCAAGACCCGAACCGGATCAGCTCACATACAGGGGACAGGGCTGGAAAAGTGACAATAACCCTTATTGTGCTATCACCTCCACACTTGTGCCCGGCATGGAAAATGAGATGATGAGTTAGTGCAATGGCATTGCCAGTTTTAAAAGTATAAGAAAAAAAAGCAATGCCGCTGCTTTTAGAACAAAAAATAATATTTATTTTTACATAATACACCCATGATTGGTATCATTGTAAAGGCCTAACATTGACCTGTTCAATGACACCTTACTTGACCTTGTTTGTCAAAAAAGGATAAAATGCAATTTTTTTTTTTTATTATTTAATTATTTTTACTTTTACGCATTACATGGTCATATTGGTTCTGGCCTTTCCAATGACACCTCAACCGTTCTTGTAGGGCTTACAGTTCCTGCGATACAGGGGTCTAAAAGACCCCTGCATCTCTTGCAATGGGATTTTCCTGCCGGGCTTTGGGAATCCCAATTTGTGATCTCATCAAGTGCACACGCAATGGCTCCTGCAACCGGGGGACAATCCCATGCAGGATGTCAGGCTGCTGTGGTTGAAGCCCTATGATGCTCCACTCATGTTCATATACAGGAGGGATGCAATTTAGGGCCGGCTTGAGCGTGTGGCTGGATGCACCGCACCCCTTGCACCCTAAAAGAGCTAGCCCTGATCCTGAGAATAATGGACAATTTCACTCCTTCTTGTTTGCAGCTGATATATATATAATCCTGGCTCCCAAACACAGGTTTTAAGAGATTTTGCTTCTACAAAATCTGTTGACAACACACACCAAGAACAGTATAAATCCAAAACACATCTTTAGTATCTTAGCACAACTGAACACCTTCACTTGCTGAAAAACAATAGGACTAAGAAATGGGTCTTCATTATTCTTCTACCAGTCCTATAGCATCTACCAGGATACCAGTGTCTGTGTGTTGCAAGGTGAAGCCACTATGATTAAATAGGAAGCGGCAAAGACCATTTTTTAATCTTAGCGACTCAGAGTATGGCTGGAATATGGGCCATCGTGTATTTGGAAATGTACTTACCTGGTGTTTGTCAGTTTGACATAACAAATTTATATGACAATATTCCAATTGAAAATCAATGCAGTTTACTTTACATTACTACGGTATAAACAATACACTGTGTATTACTGATTTGCACCTGGCGCTCACATTGGTCATATATCTAGCACTAATATTTTCAAAAAGAGAGCACTCATTACGTACCTGGAACATACATAAAACATTTATATTTTTTATTTTATATAATATGTTGAATAAATGTTAATCAAACAACATAAAATATATTACCTCTTGGTGTACATCTTCCCATCGTGTATAAAACTTGTCTAATTTTTCATTGATTAATTCGTCCATTACACCTCCATCAGTTAACGTCTGAGCAAGTTCCCTAATCTGGGTGCGATTGTCTTCTGGGTGCTTCATTAAATTTTCTATTGCCTGAAATAAGATTGAAAATATTTCTATTAAAATTGTCTAAAAACATATATGATATTATTATGAGGTACACAGACGTTTTCTGAATTACACAATATATGTATGGTACATTAATTCGATTTATCTACCTTTTTCGAATTTTCCTTTTTTCTGCATTATTAATTTGTACTTTTCACCTTTCTTATTCTATGTTAAAAGTATAGTGATTGTTTTTGAAATTTTACGTCTTGAGAGTTCTGTAGTATACCAATGTTTTCTAATCACCTTTATTATATAGAAATATTGGTGGACTTACTTCAGCAGACTATGGCGGATCATTATTGGGGAAACTAAAATGAATTAATCATTTTGGGATGTTCCACTGTAGTGTGCTGCAGTTTTGAACCATTCTTACCACTGTACTTTTTGCTGAAGCTGTCCAGAGTAGTCCTTGGCATAGTCTCCACTTTGTGGATATGGATTGAAACAGCTTTTGAATGAAGATTGAAAGAGTGCATAAAAAAAGGCAGATTTAAAAATGTTTCTTGCTTTTAAAAAGGTTTCTTGCATGTGAAAAAGTGAGGCACTTGGGGTTTTTTGGTGCAATTTAGCCCAATACTAGTGAAATTTTATTCTGGTGCAAATATTATACTCGTGTTAGTTTTAGGGTTACTTTAGGACTAGGATTAACCCCGACCATAAAACCTGGCCATTTTGCTTCATATTTAGGCAACAGATGTGTGTCACACGAAGGAGCAACATTTTTTGCCTAATAATGGAGAGTCAGGGCAACAGAATGTGTTGGTTAGTGTTAGGATTAACGGTAACCCTAAAACAAGCACAAACGCTAACCTGAACTGTAATCGCCAACACTAAAATTAAAGCTTCCTCACAATCTGTGCCTCTCACACTTTTATCAATGTCTACACTGGCTCCATGTTTCTTTTAAAATTCAATTCAAAATACAGGTCCTCACCATAACCATGTACTGCTCACATCTCCTCCCTATTAGAAGGTATATTCCATTCCAGTAAATCCACTCCGCCAATGATCGGTTATACCTCTTCATACCCGCACCCTCACTCTCTCCTTCTGAGCTTTTCCCAAACTGCCCCCCATGTATGGAATGTTTTCTGTTGCAAATTTTGATTCACCATGTGCCTCCAGACTCAAGACTAACGCACATTACTTTAGAGAAGCCTATCAGCTCACTCCATAACACACAGCCCCCACATCCCATTACTACTCACACCCTGCTATTTACCCTCACTTGTGTGTCACCCCACTCCTCCTAGATTGTAATCTCTTGAGCAAGATCTTTTCATATCAGTCTCAGTCTATTAAACTTGTTTGTTAATATTTATGTTTGTTTTGTTTTACCATTTGGTACTATTTGCACTTATTAGCACTCCACACTAATCTACATTTTATGAGTGATCACATTTGTGTTTTGCTGCATTTTATTGGTCTATTGTATTTTACTTTTGTATAAACTATCATGATTTTAGATATTTTTTAGATAAAAACTCTGGTTAAGTACCAAGTAATTGGGAAATGAGTTTGCAGTTTGTCATTTTGTGTGATGCATGGATACTCGATGTAAGATTTGATATACCTTTAATTTTTCAGCAATCTCATCTGCTCCTCCCTTAACATTCTCTGTTGCTTTCAGCTTCAACTCAACATCATCAAGCCACTTGTTTTCAGATTCCAAATAGGTCTGTAATTCACACCAACAAGCCCAAACTTCCTGTAAAAAAACACCATAAACGAAAAATATAAATCATTGTGTAAAGCAGTAGTTCCCAGCCCTTGTCCTCCGGCACACATAACAGGTCAGGTTTGCCAGATATCTGAAGCACAGCACAGGTGATATGATTTGCTGCTCAGTGATTTTTTTAAAAAAAATTTTTTTGAGAAAGGATTTTACCAGGAAGGAATACATTAAGATTTCTCTTGTTTTCAAGTATGTCCTGGGTGGCGAGTATGTACAGTTAGGTGTCTTGCTCAAGGACACTTACTGGAGAGGTGCTCGTCGGGATCGAACCCATGACTCCACAGGCTCTCTCCATGCAGAGCAGTGACATTACCTCTACTCCACCCAGCCGGTGACATAACTTGTTTCTCAGTGATTGCAGGATTCAGTCTGCATTTCCAGAAGGTAATCCTTAAAAGCTGGCCTGTTAGGAGTACTTGAGGACAGGATTTCAAAACACTAATTTAAAATATAGTAAATACACAGTGTTTCCCAACGCTGTCCTCGGGGACCATTACACGGATAGATTTTAAGGTTATCCTTGGGGAAATGCAGACTGAATCCTGCAATCAATGAGAAACAAGTTATGTCACCTGTGTTTCAGATATCTGGCAAACTGGCCTGTTAGGGGTACCTGAGGACAGGATTGATTAACACTGATAATGGAAATACATGTATGTAAAACAATGGAAGATTGGGTTATGTTCTTTGCCCTAAACGTCTCTGTGGAATAAGTTGTTTTGCTATTCTTGTGAATGATTGCAAGAGATAGTAATTCACAAACAGGTCTGAGCAGTTCACTACACATTAAAGATTTTTTTTAAAAAAATAAATAATTATTTCTTCAAATTGTAATCCTGATCAATGAAATTATTCAAATATATATAGTGATAAATGACTATACTGACAGCAGTTCTTGCTCTATATCTTTAAACCAAACAATAATAGTATTAATTATAATAAATATTTAATTAGTAGAAGTCAGAGTAAGACCATGGTCACTTTAGACAATCAAGAATGTATGGCACACTTTTATATAGTCTCAAAAATAGATTAATATCTACTGTACTTTGCTGAGTTTATGGTCTACAAAGAAGAAAATGTATGCCATACATATCATGCAGAACATAAAACTTTAATATGACAAGCTTCTCATGAATAAAAAAGTAATGTTTCACCTTTTATCAGACCTCTCTTGACTTCTTTGAATTTAATTGATGAGTAAATACCATCGAGCAGCTTATTATCTGGTAGAATTATATAATTGTTACTGCATGCTGCACTGTCAACTTAATTATTGTGTACTTCACTTGAGAAGTAATTGGAAATTCACGCGTCCACTAAAAAAGACCCCCTCTCCTTTCATCTGTCGCTTAGGTTAATTATTTTGTATTAAATATTTATCATTAACAGTTGGTGTAATTTTCTTCAAAGCAAGAATGGCTTTCTATTTTAGATTGCATTGACATCAAAACTCATTTGATGTAATTTATGATTTGCAATCTCGCCACATCTGAGATTAAAATGAATAGCCATTCAAAGTGGGACAGTATGTTTACTAGTCAAACAACATACAAAGCCAAACCTCAAATGGAAAATTAATGGAATAAAAAACATAAATCAATATGGGCAAACAAAATCTAACTAGTCATGTATAATTTTAACAGGGGAACATTTTACCCATTGAGGGTTATTAAGCACTTCACTACCAAATTATTTCCCAAAAAAACCATTGTCAGGAACCAGTGTTTTTTTTTGTTGAAAAAAAATCACTTTTAATTAATTATACAGTAAGACATATTTGGGCATATTCCCAGTGTATTTCTAACTTTAATAACATATTTGGCCAGTAGATGGTGCAATTTCTACTGCAAATTGAATTACAGCCATTACAGTTGCAGCTCCTGTTCCCTGCATTGACTGCTTAGGCTAGGGACAGATGAGCGCATTTTCTGCAGCCACCGTCAAAATGTACGTCGATGCGTGCGCACGCATTTTTTCACGGAATACGCTTAAGTGGTCAGACGATGCGCAATTCTGGACGTATTTCATGACGGTGGGGTAAAAAGAAGTCTAGGGAAATCCGGCTGTTTGAACGTTATGTTGGCCGCACACTAGCAGCGTCTGACATCTCCTAATCACGCACACACGCTGCTATGCGGCCGCAGCGCACTTTGTACGTCAGTAGCAGCGGTTTCACGTTCTGATAAAAATGCGTTCATTTGCTGGTTGCGTGGTGTCGGCGCACTTTCGTACGCACGTACTGCGTATATTGGCCGTCATTGGCCGTTATGTGCTGCTACTGCCGCCGTGATTTAGTGCGCCTGCACGCGCGTTCCGACTGCCCCACTCTGACCCTAGCCTTACTTAGCCAATTTTACAGTTTTAGCTGTTTAGGCATCATGCCCACAGAGCTAAAACTTTGAGGGCACCTCCTGCAGCCAAAAAGAAAACTAATTTAATTTGGCTTTGCCCTTCAGATCTGCAGATCGAGATAACTCGATATCGAGCGCCGGATGGTGCCTTTGAAGCCAGAGATAGCCCCTTCACTACCGAGATTGAAATAAGAAAAATGAGATTTGCTATGATGGCAATTCATTATTAAATATTTCAACAGGATATATTAAAATACATTTTTAATGAATTCCCCACTTTGAGCATCATTTCTTATACCACAGCCTAGGATTGGATGGATAAAATATTATTTTAGTGTTTCTAACTATCATTATGATACAATTCAACGTAAATGCTTAACTTTTGATTGATGCAAAAACAGTTAAGGAAAATTAAAGATATAAAATATAAAACGGAAATATTTTCTAAATAACCACACAAACTATTGTGTATCATTTTGCTGTAAGGGAGCAAGATTGATTTTCTATGTGGGAAGATTAGCGATGTTGTATCAAAATTGGCACTTTTCAATAATTTCAGAAGGTGTTTTAAGGGGAAAAAACTTCAGCTGAATACCTGCATGATTCTGATCCATGGCTGACATTTCCATGTGCGTCCACCACAATATCTTTAATTCTGTTTTGGTTTTGTTTTTTTAAAGTATAAATTTTTATAAAATTTTGGACAGGGTACAGAAAAAAATAGGGGAGGGGAATCTAATTGTGTTTTTGTATGTGTGAGTCTGTCATAGGGCAATATCATCTTCCTACAGCTAAAATGGGGAATGCTAAGGGGGAAAAAATAGCATTTGCTAATCTCCCCTTAACGCCTCAGTTTTACTGAGTCCAGCAGCCTGCCCCATAGTTGCCACTAGGGTCCAGGATGCTCGGGATGCTAGGGTCCAGGATGCTCAGGACAGCAGGAGTCTGCTGTCGGGTCACATGACCTAAAAGATCTCACCTCTCACAAGATCCTGCAGGTCCTCGGAGTGATCACGGAGGGAGACTAGGGACTTTTCCCCCAGTCTCACTCTGCTCCCGGCAGCCAGAAGTGATGGATCCTGCCGTTCTCTGATTATTAGATTTTTTGGGCGGGGGTTTATAGCTGCAGCTAACATATTCTGAAGCAGCGGAATCAGCACCATCTCTAAGGCTGGGGTCAGACCAGCGCACTTTTAACGTGCGTTCTGGCGCACATAATTACGGCCGCACTAGCAGCAGATGACAGTCAATGACGGCCAATATACGATGTACGGCCGCACAAAAGTCCGGCCGTGCAACGCAAGTGGAATTTGAACACATTTTTCTGAGAACGCTGAACCGCTAGTACTGACGTACTGAGTGCGCAGCTGCAGCATAGCGGCGTGTTTGCGTGATTAGATGTCAGACGCTGCTAGTGTCCAGCCTACAGAACGTCCAGACGCAAAAAGAGTTTTATTGACGATCCGTACAAAAATCACGCCCGAAAATGCGTGTCGTCTGACCGTTTTTGCGCATTCTGTGAAAAAATACGTCAATGCGTTCGGACGCACTTTTTCACGTTCGCGGGGAAAAATGCTTTCGTCTGACCCTAGCCTAAGATGTAGCAATTTTTTTTTAGTTAGCGACAGCTATTTGGTATTAGCGTTAGGACTATGTGATCCTAACGGTAATTACTCTCTGCTTACATGCTGCGCTTCCCATGTTAAGCAATGGGAGCGCAAAGTACATTAAGCTGGCGCTACAAAGCACTAATACCGATTCGCTAATGGACTTTTTTACCCGTTAGCTTAAGTAACCTAGCACGAACGCGCATTTATGTGAGCGGTAGCGTTAAGGAGGTCAAAAGCCCAAGATCAAGGCATATTCTGGAGAATCAGAAAACAATTTCATATATTGGAAATACATTTAATTTGCAAATGGGTGTCAGACTATGCCCTTAAAGTTGCTTGTCAAATAATGCAACAGTGCAATGATATTTACAATGCTACGCCTAGACTGTAGGTGCGTTTGTCTGTTGGATGCATAGTTAAGAGGTAATCCAAAGTGGTTTGCCATAAAATCATTGGTTCCTGTCAGTGTTTTTAAGGAAAAGCACTTAGTAGTCAAGGGGTTAAACGGCATATGCAGCATCTCAACAATAATGCTGAAGCTACATCTCTGCTCAACACTAAAGACCAAAATGACATAGAAGAATCAACATTGACAAGTCTATCCATTAGTCATAAATTGCAAACATCAATACCTCAGGGACAAAAATTAATGACAAATACATGATAAAAAGACACCAGGCACTCTCACTAAAACAGGGATGCTAAGTGTAAAAATTTGTGCTCACAAATTTTCGCTTAGTGGCCATGTTTTACAAAACTGAATCCAGCAGCCTGCCACGCAACGGCTGCTATCCCTCCAGGATACTTGCGGCAGTATCCCCTTCGAGTACGTAGGACTCCACTGAGGGTTGTGCTTCTGGGCCATGTGATCTCGCTCTTGCGAGATCGTGCATGGCTGCGGAGGAAGGCTGGGAACTGTTTGTCCCCAGTCTCACGCTGCTTAGGGCAGCCAGGAGCTGCAGATCGGGCCACCATTTGCGCCGTGGGAAGAGAGATGACTATCCGATTTGGGGGGGTTCAGCTGCTGTTAACTGATTATGCAGAAGTGGAATCAGTTGGCACCAGATTGGAGCTGTAGCTAATTTTTCAGCTAGCTACAGCAGTGAGTTAATGGCATTAGGACTATGTGATACTAATTCAAATTACTCTTTGCTCTCCACATGTTAAGTATAGGGAGTGCATTGTACAGTAAATTTGCGCTAGACAGCGCTGTTAACGAGGCGTTAATGGATTTTTCAACACGATGACGATTGGGATCTGATCTGGGTGTGTCACGCTATCACATCAATTAACCTAGTGCTAATGCTCACTAATGTGAGCGCTAACGCTAGCATTAAGGAGGTGATAGAGCTCGCTGAAAACACACACAAGCGCTAATCCATGCAAATATCAACACTATCACATTTTAAATAAATATATAATCAATATACAGATTTATGATAGATAAATGTACAATTGCAGCCTAATTACTTCTCTCAAGACTATGTACCCCATTCAACATAAATAAAAAATTATCAACAAACCTTGAATTTAAGATTGAAAGGTGGTTTTATCCAGTATTTGGAATGCTGATAAAACCATATCAGATATTGACCAAGATAACATAGTTGCAAAATAACACAATATGGGTAAGGCGCAGACTGTATATGTAGTCAATAGATACCTAAGAAAAGGCACGATCGCCTACCACCCACACATGCCGTCTCTAGCAACACAAACATACAAAGATATATTGAAAAAATGGGGTGTGGCACCCTATAGTGTAAATAGAAAGGTGAGGTGAAGTTCTCTGTCTACACTACTATCTACTCTTTCTCATTTCCGAGATTACTGGAAGATATACTCCATACTGAAGAGGGCCAAGTGGGGGAGCCTTTGCGAAATCCACCCACAGGCGAATACACTAAAGCCAGGATAGGCTCTGTAGAGTGTGAGTTTTTTTCTTCATGTGGGATATAAAACCTTGTATAAAACGTTATTACGCTATATATTTTTTTATCCTCTTTTTTTGAGGTACCATACTTACGTTGAAGCGCAAATTATGCTTAAGTATATAACAGAACTTCACCTCACCTTTCTATTTGCACTATAGAGCGCCACACCCAGTTTTTTCAATATATCAAGATAACACAGTTGTCTGACAAATTTGGAATTTTTTGTAATTTTTCATTTTCTCGACTCGGTCTTTTCAACAATTATCATGTGTTGTGTTTGGTTAGTTGGTTTTGGAAAGTATGAAATCAAACCAATGGTTATATAATAACTAATAATCTACCAGTGTTGTTTTAAAATGATTTGCAGACAGGAAATTTCAAGGATCATCAATCGTAGACTTAAGCCTCAACTCTGACATCATTTTTTGTTCTTGTATAGCAGATGCTCAATATAACTAACCTCTAAAGTTGCACACTTTCCATTCAATCTGCTGCACAATCGCTCATAGTTGGTGACTAATACAGTGAGTTCTTTCTTTAAGGGATCATGAGCAGCAGGTGGAGCTGTTGCAATAAAATTATTCACAGACTCCGTCAAAAGCTTTACTTTTTCTTTCTTTTGTGCGGCGTCTTCCCTTGCCCTCTAGAAAGAAGGGAACAGATATTTTTAGCATGTTAACGAGAAAACAGAATACTTAAACCCCATTGTTCTGTAAAAAAAGGCCCATACAATTTGCAAAATATAATTGAGTTTTATATGTTATTTGTAGAGATCCTACTTTTAAAGCAATTACTCATTATCAAGGATGAACATAATTCAGGAAAATCTCAAAAACACACAACTGCAGCACTTATTTATTCACCAATAAAGATATGCCAACAAAAGGTAATTGTCTTTGAGTTTTGAGCCTTAGAGATTTTAATAGATCCAGTAGAATTGTGCAGAGGAGCACTTTGGAGGGATTTTATTTTCTTCTAATTTCAAAGGGAGGTTACCTCAGGGAAAATAGGTATGTACGAGTACATAGTGCAAAATAATTGATAATCCACAGGAATGGGTCGCTTGATAGAGTATAATACACTCACATGGTGGAGAGCCTAAGAAATAACCCCCTCAAGTAAAATCACTGTTGGATCCTTAAAGACGATCCCACCCTTGTTTGTTCCAGAGATGAAATAATACGCGATACCTTGGTAAGAGCAAAAATTGGATGTGCAGACTGTTTCTTTATAATATCCATAAATAAGTATAAAAGAAACTACTCAGATTTGCAAGTACTCTTTTCTAAAGGCACCAAGATCAGGCAACCGGTAAGATTGTATAGAGTACTAGACCTCCCATTACTCTCAGCATTCCTCAGGATACAGCCAGGACATGTAATGGTTGAAAAATAGTTTGTCCTCACTGTATCCTGAGGAAGGCTCAGAGTGAGGAGAGGTCCGGTACTCCTTACAATTTTAACAGTTGCCTGATCTTGGTGCCTTTAGAAAAAGGGCTCATGCAAATTTGAGTAGTTTCTTTTATGCTTATTTACAGATATTTTAAAGAAACAGGCTGCACATCTGAAATTTTTGCTCTTACCAAGGTATTGTCTATTTCATTGCTGGAACAAAGGGGCGGATCGCCTTACTGATCCAACAGCGATTGTACTTGAACCGGTTATCGCTTGGGCTCTCTACCATGTGAGTGTATTATACTCTATCAAGTGACCCATTCCTCAGATAATTATTTATTTTGCAAATTGAGCAAATAAGGCCTCAATAGAGACCCCATAAAGAGTGATAGGACCCAAGAAAACTACAAACCTTTATTAACCCCTTAACTACTGGCAGGTGTCCCCCGTCGACACCAGCAAGGCATACAGGTGCGCCTCGCCAACAGATGCCATCTCGAGCCACAGATTGCAGCCCGCCCTGCAGACGATGCACGGTGCGCATTATTTATACAGGGTTATGAGTTCAGGCCATCCCCCTGCAGCCAATGATGCACGGTGCGCTCAGGCCGCGAGGAGGGGCCAAGGTGGGCTATTGAAGACAGTGGGGTTTACCTGTACACCCTGCGACTCCAAAGCCCAGACGGCATTGTACGTCCGGGGGTGGAAAGGGGTTAAAACCAAAAACAACAAAAAATAAACAAAGTGCTTAACAGAAACAAAGGGTGAATATAAACCACACAATGACACAACAATAATAATAATAATAAAAGAATCAATAGCACCAGTTTCAGCAATAGTCAAGTAGGTTACTTGACTATTGGATTATTGCTGAAACTAATGCTATTGATTCTTTTATTATTATTTTGTGTGTCATTGTGTGGTTTATATTTGCACTTTGGTTCTGTTTAGCACTTTATTAATACCAAAAACAACAAAAAATAAAGGTTTATTGTTTTTGGATTTTATCACCCTTTCTGGGGTCTCTATTATTATTATTATTATTATTCTTTATTTATAAAGCGCCAGCATATTCCGCAGCGCTGTACAATACGCACAGTATAGACAGGGTTACAATACATTGAACAACATTTGACAAACAGTACAGGAGGAGATGAGGGCCCTATTCCCGTAGGAACTCACAATCTGGGAGGGTTGGGGTTGGAAACAGGAGGAGAGGACTGTAAGGTTAGAGTGATTGATGATTGCGTCAGTGAGTTGGGTGGTAGGCTTCCCTAAATAGGAATGTTTTAAGGGAGCGTTTGAAGGAAGAGAAGTTAGGGGAAAGTCTGACAGTATGAGGGAGAGCGTTCCAGAGAGTGGGGGCTGCGCGTGAGAAATCCTGCAGTCTATCATGGGAAGAGGTGATGCGGTGAGAAGCTAGGCGCAGGTCACTGTTTGACCTTAGGGAGCGGGCTGGGGTGTATTTGGTGATTAGTGAGGACAGGTAGTGGGGAGCTGAGTTAGTGAGGGTTTTGTAGGTAAGGATAAGGATTTTGAACTTAATTCTGCAGTGGATGGGGAGCCAGTGAAGGGACTCGCAGAGGGGAGCGGCAGAGACAGAGCGGCGGGTGAGGTGAATTAGTCTGGTGGAGGCGTTCAGGATGGATTGTAGGGGGGAGAGACGGGACAGAGGGAGGCCAGATAAAAGATTATTGCAATAGTCGAGTCGGGAGATTACCAGGGCGTGTATGAGTTGTTTTGTGGCGACAGCGGTAAGAAATGGCCGAATTCTGGAAATATTACGCAGTTGGTATCGGCAGGAGGAGGAAAGAGACTTGATGTGGGGGATGAAGGAAAGAGCAGAGTCAAGTGTAACTCCAAGACAGCGAACTTGGTTTGATGGGGAATGGTGATACCCTCCACCGTGATAGAGAAGTCAGGAGGTGGGGAGGCATTGGAGGGAGGAATAAGTAGGAGTTCAGTCTTCGACATGTTGATCTTTAGGTGGTGGGAGGCCATCCAGGAGGAGATGCCAGATAAACAGTCACTGACTTTTGAAAGGACAGGGGGAGAGAGATCAGGGGTAGAGAGGTAGATCTGAGTGTCATCAGCGTAGAGGTGGTAATTGAAGCCAAAGCTGTTGATGATTTTGCCCAGGGAGGAGGTGTAGATGGAAAAGAGCAGAGGACCAAGGACAGAGCCTTGAGGTACACCAACAGATAGAGGCAATGAGGAGGAGGAGTTACCAGCAAAGGACACACAGAAGGACCTGTTGGATAAATAGGATTCGACCCAAGCGAGTGCAGTGTCACCGAGACCCAGAGAGTTGAGGGTCTGTAGAAGGAGGGGGTGGTCAACAGTGTCAAAAGCAGCCGAGAGGTCAAGCAGGATGAGAATAGAATAGTGGCCGTGTTTTTTAGCAGTTAGGAGGTCGTTGGTGACTTTGGTGAGGGCAGTTTCAGTTGAGTGTAGGGGACGGAAGCCAGATTGCAGGGGGTCAAGTAGGGAATTGGAGGACAGGAAGAGGGAGAGGCGGTTGAAGACTAGTTTTTCTAAGAGCTTTGATGTGAAGGGAAGCAGGGATACAGGGCGGTAGTTGGATGGAGAGTTGGGATCTAGGGATGGTTTCTTTAGTAAAGGGGTAACTAGCGCGTGTTTGAAGGCGGATGGAAAGGAGCCAGTGGAGAGAGATAGGGTGAGGGAGGAGCAGGGGTGAGGGAGGAGGAGAGGGGAGGAATTAGATGTGAGGGAATGGGGTCGAGCGGGCATGTGGTGAGATGTGAGGAGGACAATAAGGAATTGACTTCCTCCTCAGTGGCTGGGAGGAAGCGGCAGAGGGTGGCAGAGGGGACCTGTGGGAGTGGAGGTGGCAGATAACTATCTTGTGTTGGGATGTTGCGTCTGATATTTAGAGTTTTACTGAGGAAGTAGTCTGCCAGGTCTTGAGCGCTGAAGGCAGCTGTGGGGGGAGGTGCAGGTGGGTAGAGGAGGGTGTTGAAGGTGGACCAGAGCCGTTTAGGGTTGGAGGACAGCGTAGATATAAGAGATGAGAAGAAGGATTGTTTGGCCAAGTGGAGGGCAGAGGTGTATGACCGGAGAATAAACTTGAAGTGAACAAAATCAGCTTCAGAGCGGGATTTCCTCCAGGCACGCTCTGCAGTGCGGGAGCATCTTTGCAGGTAGCGTGTCTGGAGGGTGTGCCAGGGCTGAAGCTGGCGGCGTGGGGCCTTACAGAGTTGAAGAGGAGCAAGAGTGTCTAGAGCAGAGATAAGAGTAGTGTTGTAGTGATTAGTGGCAGCATCAGGGCAGGTGAAGGATGAGGTATGAGGGAGGTGGTGAAGTAGGTTGGAGAATTGATGGGGGTCCACAGCATGTAGATTTCTGCGAGTGTGTGTGCGGGGTGGGGGAGCAGGGTGTTTAGGAAGTCCAGATAGGTTGAAAGAGAGAAGGTGGTGGTCAGAGATGGGGAAAGGGCGACAGTTGAACTCAGAGATGGAGCAGAGGTTGGAGAAGACAAGGTCAATAGCGTGACCATCGCGGTGGGTAGGGAGGAGGGAGGATTGTGTGAGTCCAAGGGAGGATGTGAGTGAAAGAAGTTTGGAGGCAGCAGGGGCGGAAGGATCGTCAATGGGAATGTTGAAGTCGCCGAGAATTAGGCATGGAAGATTAGAAGACAGGAAGTGAGAAAGCCAGGTAGCAAAGTGGTCAAAGAACTGGGAGGTTGGTCCCGGTGGGCGGTAGATGACTGCCACCCTGAGAGCCAGAGGAGAGAACAGGCGGATGCAGTGTGTCTCGAAGGAGGAGAAGGAGAGGGATGGAGGTGGAGGGAGATGCTGGTAGGTGCAGGTGGGAGAGAGCAGGATTCCGACCCCGCCACCATTTCTCTCACCCGGTCTGGGGGTATGGCTCAAGTGTAGACCGCCATGTGAGAGAGCAGCAACGGAGGCCGTGTCAGAGGGAGTTAGCCAGGTTTCAGTTAAAGCTAGGAGGTTGAAGGAGTTTGAAAGGAAGAGGTCATGGATTGCTGTGAGTTTGTTGCACACAGAGCGAGCGTTCCAGAGGGCGCAGGAGAAAGAGGACAGGCGCTGAGGGATTATGGGAATGAGGTTGCTGGGCTTGCAGGGAGGTGATTTATGTGCGATGGAGATAGGATGAGAGGGAAGTATTGGATGTGTTGTGGGGCCAGGGTTAGGGGATATGTCACCTGAATAGAGTAACAGCAGGAAGGTGAGAAAGAGAAGGTGGGAATGGGATTTGTGGGAGTGGGAGTGATTGGCAGCACGAGAGTTAGAGGGAGACCATGTTCTGAGGAAACAAAGGAGCTCATGCGAGGCCATCATGTGGGACGAGAGGAGGGAGGGAGAGATGCAGATAGTGTAGGGGTCGGTGGTAGAGGGGCAGGAGTTCCATTTAAGGAGAAAGGTAGAAGTAAAGAGCAGAAGCGTGAGAGAAAGCATGATATAGACGTGCGTTTACCCAGAGTAAAAGTGGGCCTTGCAGTTCCTTCCTCCAGTCCCGCAACGCCAGGAATCAACTCTGCGCGTCCACTTAAGATGCCACTTGAGGATGTCACAGGACCCAAGGCTCAGTGGAGCTGGTCTTAAATGTTATAAAGGGCGGACTGTTTACTTTTTAACTGCCTAAATGCAAACACCTGAAGCTGGATGGGCTGTGTCAATAGGGTAGGAGATTCACATGCTAATTAGCAAAGCACATGGTGGAGAAAAACAAAAATAAATAAACAGAAAAAAAAACAAGGAAACGTTATAATGTGGGTGCCTGCGAATACTGGGGGTCCTACCAGCAAAAGTATGCAGGAGATCAGTTGAGATGTGGGTGTCTGTGAATAATGGGTGATAATGTCTTACCAGCAAAAGTATGCAGGCGATCAGATGAGATGTGGGTGTCTGAATAATGGGTGCTAATGTCCTACCTGTGGAGAGAGGAGGCCTTATTTGTTCAGTTTGATTAGGTGTTAAGCCTCAATTTTGGGTGTGACCCTATATCTTTTATTCAGGACTTTCCGTTTACCAATGGTTTCTCCATTTTCCTCTGTTTAGGGGGTTGGTTGGCTTAGCATTTATTTTGCGCTATGTATATCTCCACTTGAACCGAGGTAACCTCCCTATGAAATTAGAAGAAAATCCCCCCAAAGTGCTCCTCTGCACAATTCTACTGAATCTATTAAACTGTTTCGGGAGGAAGTTTTGGGGATTTACCACCACTGAGGATGCAAGCTGCTATATTTGACCATCATATGAGTATAACCCTACCTCTCTATTTTCTATATGTAATTTTAACTGCTGGCATCCCTTTGCAATACTATTCTGTTATTTACCATTAGGTGGTGCCAGATATATACTATTGTATTATGTTAGAGATTTTAATAGACTTTAGTGACTGACACTTTCAAAGTTTAGCCATATTACTTTGTGACACATAATATGATACAATAAACTCTTTATTGATGTTACACAATATAAGTTGTGTATTTAAAGTAATTTAGTTCTTCGGTCTTCAACATATTAAAAAAAAATAATCTTGCTGGTATTGATCCTTATCTAATGTGACTATGCAAATCTCTATAAATCCAATTAGTTGTGCATTCTGCTACTCTTTTTAATTAATTCAGGATTTATTTGCTTAGCTGTCTGAAGATCAATCGCAACTCCCAATAAAGATGTTCCTATGCCAAAGTAATTATTATTTCTAATAGAATTATCTATTTTCAAGTAATTATTTGAGTATTTCACTAGGCTTTATAACAAAAAAACATTAAAAAAAAGAATAAAAAACAATCAGTGAAGCAAACAATAGCTAATCAGTAGCCTTCAGCTACAGTTCACAGGCATTGACCCAGGTAAAAAGCAAAGCTTAGAAAAAGCAATCATTCTCTATTGAATAGTACATCGAAACAACATCACCTAGAGTTATTAAGCAATTGTCTGCATGTTAACTATTGCTAGAAACTAATTTCCTGAAGGTAGACTGATAATCAAATCAACTGGTGAAAGAAAATAACCTGATTAACTTAAATAATGTTAAACAAAATGTAATGTAACAAAATCTTGACATACCTTAAGCTCTTCGAGTGCCTTTTGTAACTCTTCCGGTGTTTTGTATTCAAAAATCCGTTCCGAGTACTCATCATCAGCTTGGTTTATCCATTCTTGCATTTCTTTCATATCTTTCCTTAGATTTATAGTTTTCTCCAAACCCCCTTTCAGTGCTGCCTTTTTAGCATAGGCCTAAAGAGAAAATGAGGTAGTGATTGAACGTAAAATAGAACATCTCTGCAGCAAGGTAGGCCAATAGATTTCTTTGATTTCCATCTAATTGTCGACCATTTACAAGATTGAAGGGCTCCTTGTGTATGACCACACAGACACGATCATGGAAAAAATGCAATTAGTTTTCCATATCTTTGCGCCTTATTTCTTGTTATTTTATGCATGCACAGATTTACTGTTTACTAAAAAGCTGGATTTCTGAAGAATCTTAAATTTAAATAAAAAATACTTGATCACATTTTGCAATGAAGAAATTTATAGAGAGACATATTTATTAGTTTACGGTTACATTTTGCTTAGGGTATGTATGTGTTCTGTCTGCTAATTACAGAGCTACCTGCCTATGCTTCTGTTACAGATTGACTCTAATAAAAGGCACTGTAAGTGCAGACAGATATCTTTATTGATATGTATTTATTTTTAATGTTTTTTGAGAACGTATTTTACCAGGAAGGATACATTGAGTTTTCTCTCATTTTCAAATATGTCCTGGGTTGATATGTATTATTTATATGACTAACCACAACCCTGGTTTTATAAACATGCATCTCTGGCTCATAGAGAGTGAGTCACTGGACTTGAACTTAGTTCAATAAACTGAGCGACAAATCAAAGAATCAATTTTTTACAGAAAAGGCACAACCTTATAAAAATTGGCACAAGGCAAAATCAATGCACTAGTGAAAAGACCTTGCATAAAGAATCTCTTGAGTTTGGGGGATCACTTTACAGACACATGAAAGCTTTACTGTCTATGTTAATACCATAACAACTGCACTTAAGATTTCCCATTAAATAGGGTTAAGAGGCCAGTTTATTAGTATCATCATCATTTATAGGACGCCAACAGTTTCCACTTTTTTTTACAATAAAAAAACGAAGGGATTAAACTAACTAAAAAATTGAGAGTGAGTTATTGCAAAGGCATTGCTCACTTTATAATTGAAAAGTGGACAACACTGCTTGATTAGAAAAGTGGAAAGGTTTGCAACCATGGGATTGAATTACAAATGAAGTGGGCCAATCCCAAATGATATTTTCGCATTCATTTCATCTGCTTTCACTCCTGTCTCTAGGGTCCACTCTCTTTGCTTAGATATTCTAATAAACCAAATTTCTCTCATTTGGTAGTAGGAGTCCTTTATAAAATCATTTTATGAATTCCTTCCTTTTTTGGATATTATTTTTTTAATAATTTTTTTATCATTTCAATAAGTTTGTCGGATCTAAGTCAGGTGAATTATATATACCACACTGAGCGAATTTAGATAAATTCTGTTGTTTATAAAATATAATGAATTCCATCCAAACTAAAACTTTTAAATTGTTTTTTCTGATTTTGATGAACTTTGAAAACATACATTTGATCTTTAGCAAATAACTTTTCTTCCTCGCCTAGTCTAAATGAAAGACACTTAACTTATGGTTAAGAATACCACAAAATAAGGTAATATGTGTTTCTATCCAAGTATTTCTGTTAAACTGTTTTTGCATTATATGCATTTTTATTGTGTACCTGGGAAATTAGATTTTTTTCAGTTATAACTGAACGAAAAGGCAATTAATTTGTGACCAGTTCTACAGCGAAAGAAGGTACTGAAGTGCTTGCAATTTTTTCTAAATTTATTTTTACATTGTGTACAATGTTTTGTGTATCTATATAATTAGATTTTTTTTTAAGTGTTGAATGGCTGTGCAAGAACATTTTCCCACTAAAGAAATAGCTTTCATATTATTCTATTATAATATATTATACATGAATGTACAATATTTTTTAAATTAAATAGTAGGCGTAAGAACTGATAATGGAATTTACAAAAAAGGTTGTATTTTATATATTTATTTTTTTATTGTAACTTGCAATATATTAATGAGTAGTCTTTAATAAGACACATAGAAACGAGCGCAGATGACACTCTTTTTCCTTGTTATGTTTTATACATTGACTGGGCTGTTACTCCTGGCAGTTGCTGCCACTCCGGTGAGTATGGGCGTGACGCCATTTTTTCTGTATTTATGTATATCATGCTTGTAACACCAGTCCGTCGTTCTGCAGCTGTTCCTCTTTCCATGTTTTTGTTTTTGATCCCAAATGGGAAGTGTTTGGTGCGTGTATAAATAAAACGCACCATCTTTGCCTCTCCTTGGCTGAAAAGCAGCTGGAGGGGCTTGGAGCTGCTCAGTAGAGCGGCCTTTTGGCACATTTGTTAGGTACCCACTCTAAAGAGGTGCCGTGAAGTGGCGAGTGGGCTTACGTTGCAATGGCCATTGAAACAAACAAAAACCTAATTTTTGTTGTACATGGAACACATAGAAACGAGCGCAGATGACACTCTTTTTCCTTGTTATGTTTAATAAGCATCATCTGTATTTTACACAAAAAAACATTTTACATCAAAATACTATCAGAATTTCCCTTAGTCACACTTATATATTCTATTTCAGATGGAAATAAGATAGTAATACAATGCATTTAAAGATGACACACCAGCCATGACTTTTTTAAACGGTACTAACAATAGGGGAGTTCCTACTTAGGTAAAGTAGGGAAATAAAATGTCAAAGGACTCTTGGATTTCATGTATGCATAGGTTACCTTAAAATGTACTTAACCCTTTCACTACAAAACACTTTTAATGGAAAAAAAATACCATAAAATTTATATCAAACATGTGAGAAGCAGCTGACATGTAACCCTATGGTAAAATAGCAATGATGTGCATAGATTTGTATTATAAGATGGTTAAAAGAGGAAATTATTGCAAATATACTCATTATTGTTAATATAATTGTTAATGGTTTCATGTATTTGATTATCATTACAGAAATTTGTTAGTTTCTTAATGTAGGGTTGTGTACTTATCTTGCACAATTTCACATGGGGTCTGCATTATCAGCATACAGGCAGAAATGACCTTTGTGTTAAATACAGCACATGTGATAGAAAGAGTGAGGCTAATCTTTGTATTGTATCAGCGCATGTTTGCTGAAATATACATCTATATTTATATTTCACTCTAAATGCACGACCTAACATATGTCTGTGAAAGTAATTATTACATGGTATTAGATTTTTGTTTTCAGCATCTGGTTTAAAGAATATTTCTCTATGGATTAATGACTGCTTTGTGGTAATGGACTGAAAATGAATGCTATTCCTCAGTGACAATAAATGAAGATTGCTGACTCTAATATAGTCATAACTCCTCCACATATAAAGTCTGTAAAAAAAATGTACTCTTTTCAACATGGCTAGAATACCCACTGGGAACTGCTACTGTACTTCAGAACACCAAGAGAATATCAAAACAGATTTATAAATATCAAAATAGAATCCAGCTACAGTATATATTTTGTAATATGAAAGAACATTTAACATTAATCAAGATAACGTGTTTCTAACAGCTATGTTTACCCTAAACATAAAAAATAACATTTAAATCCTTTTTTTTTTTTTGCACAGGACTTAACATTAAATAACATAAAATTATTATTTAATTCTATAGGGCAGTGGTTCCCAACCGCGTTCTTCAAGTACCCCCAACAGGTCAGGTTTGCCAGATATCTGCAGCACTGCACAGGGGATATGATTTTCTGCTCAGTGATTGCAGGATTCAGTCTGCATTTAAGGTGATCCTTAAAACCTGGCCTGTTGGGGGTACTTCAGGACCACGGTTGGGAACCACTGCTATACGGTAACACCATTTGGGGGGAAAGCTGTATCATCCTAGTACATTTAGTTTTCTTAAAGAAATTCAAAAGAGTCATTTTTTGTATTAATCGCCTAGGGATACAAAGTGTCCAAAGATTTATACCAATTAATTATTAAAATTTAGTTTTAATTAATTTGGAAAAAGCAATAATGTGATCTATAATTTTAAAAAAAACACATATCTGGCTACATTTTGTCACATTCAATCAATAAACACAAGAGTTCCTTAACATAAAACGACGCCTTTAAGCGTAGAAGGAATCCTAACGGGGGCAGCATTGTAGTGGGACCAGATCAGTGGTTTGTCCCAGTCTGTAGACTGGAGATGTAACCTACTTTAAATGGTGATGTTTCCAAAGATTCTCTACCGTATCCAATCCATTCCCTTACTATCTTGCTAGAGTAGAAAGACGTATCAGCGTTACATATATTGTTTGCTCATTTTATATGGGATGGTATACAAGCTCGGGTTATAAAGTTGTAAAGTAAACCTACACTATTTACTCTGGTACCTCTCCATTTCCTGTTTTTACTCACCTCCACCACCTTTCCCTAAAATTTTTATCCCACTATTCCTTCTCTTTTCTTTCTCCTCCCTTCTCTCTAAAACTACGCTCTCCTTCTATACACCTCTCCAATTGCCCCAGGATGGAAAACAAGTTCCAATACACCACAGCCTGCTCAGTTCTTTTAACCTATCAGCTGAGTGCTGGTGGAGAGTGTTAAAATCCATCCCTCCTACCCCCCTCACAAAGATTTAAAACTCTGAAACCACATTATTACCAAAAGAAAAGTCTGTCCAAATTCCTATTTATCCTGCTACTTTCCCTGGCAAACGATGTGGAAACTAACCCTGGTCCTATAGCTGACACAACCTTTAGTCTCCCCACTAAAAAGGGCCTCTCATTTGTGCACTGTAACATCCGCAGTTTACTCCCTAAATTGGATGAGCTTCAGGCTTGGTGTTGCAATTACAAACCCAAAATCATTGTGCTCACAGAGTCATGGTTAACCCCAAAAGTACCAGACTCTGCCATATCAATACAGGGGTATTCATGTTATAGAAAGGACAGAGCAAAGAGAGGAGGGGGGATTGTTATTTATGTTGAGTCCATAAAGTTCACCCTCTTACAGACTTCTAGCTCCCTTGTCACCATTGATTTCCTCTCTGGTAAAATTGAGATCCCATTCAGTAAATCAATCATTGTTGCTGGATTCTATCGCCCACCGAGCTCTCCAGTGCACTCCCTCTCTGACATAACTCAAATCCTTAATAGCATACTTTCCCAAAACCAAAAATGTGAACTGCTGGTCCTCGGCGATTTTAATACAGATTGGCTAAATCCTAAAAACAATAAACACTGCTCACTGTTTAAAACTTTGCAGCTAACTCAATTAATCTCCTCCCCCACTCGCATTGATATGAAAAGCCCTAACCATACCTTGCTGGACTGGATTCTCTCCTCATCTCCTGATAGAATACAGGAGGCAGGCGTTCTCGCTAATAGCTTTAGTGACCATTGTCTAGTGTACTGCATACTTCCTAAGTGATCTCAAACAGCTCCCCTGTTACAGACTAAACCTAATCCCAGACCTAGACTGTGCAGTTGAATACTTTCAGTCCGAGCTCCTGCAAGTCTGGAATTCCCATGCCCCGCTGCGTAAAGTGCGAGTTAAAGGGACCCATCTCCCCTGGGTTACAGCTGATCTTACACTAATGTACCAGCTTAGAGATTCACTGTGGTCAAATTTCAAGAGTACTAGTTCCATGAACGATCACTACAAATACCGAAAATGCCGGAATGAATGCACAAAACAAAAAAAAATGGCTAAAGCCCATTACTTCAATGAAAATCTAAACAATAACATATCAAACCCTAGAAACTTTTGGAGAACCATAAGTAACATACAAGCACCCCCAGTCCACTCCCAGCCTGCTGCTGTCAAAGTAAACAACCAAACCCTGCAACACCCCCTAGATGTAGCAAATAAGCCTTTAATGATTATTTTGTTGGATGCGCCACCACTTTGATTGCCAAGCTAGGAAATGACATGCAATCAGTTAGGCCTCATGCAGGTTAGGCCCCTCCAACTGTGCAAAGTCGCTGTATCAGACAGGAATTCAGTTTTAGATCAGTGCCTGTCAGTGTCGTTACTAAACTTCTCCGTAAGCAAAAAATGAAATACCAGTCTGGACCTGATCAAATACCAGCAATGCTGCTGAAAATCAGTGCACCGGCAATTGCAAATCCTATCGCAACCCTAATCAATGAATCACTGGCGACTGGATACATACCCAAACTCTGGAAGACCGCGAGAGTGGTACCTATCCATAAAAATGGTGACAGTACTTTGGTATCCAACTATCGTCCGATATCGTTGCTCCCTGTAATGTCAAATTTTTTGGAAAAATGCGTCTAACACACAATTACGTGATTATTATCAATATTGGAACTACTTAACCCCGGATCATTCCGGCTTTCGTCTAAATCACTCAACTACAACCGCCCTTTTAAAAGTCTGCAATGATATCCAAGCTGGGATGGAACAAGGAAACCTAACTGGAGCCATCTTCTTTGATTTTGCCAGGGCCTTTGACACAGTAGACCATGGCATCTTGTTAAAAAAACTTAAAAACTCTGGCATTGGTGATCGCACGCTAACCTTGTTTCAATCATATGTATCCAACCGATCACAATATGTGTCTATTTCTGGCAGCTCCTCCCTCCCAGTCACTTGCGGAGTACCCCAAGGGTCAATACTAGGACCCCTGCTATTCACAATATTCATAAATGATCTGCAGACGACACCGTAATCTATACCAGCAAACCAAATCTCCCGCAGTTGGAGGCCGTGCTGCAAGAACAATTCACAGAGGTATAAAAGTGGATCAAACACAACAAACTTTTTTTAAATACTGACAAAACTGTAACGATGCTCTTTGGAACAGCACCTAAACTACATAAATTGCAAAATCCCCATCTATGTATTGGGACAAAATCAAATGGCACGCTGACCACAGTCACTTCTCTCAAATATCTAGGTATGTGGTTGGACCCTAATCTATCCTTTGGCCCCCACATCAAAAAACTCTAATCTATACTTTACCCCAAACTGGGTGCCCTGTACAGAAACAAATCCTGCCTGAGCCCCGCGGTAAGAAAGCAGATTGTACAACAAATGCTTATGCCGGCTATTGATTACGGAGATGTAGTGTATACAGCAGCTTCGCAAACACACCTTCAGAAACTTACTACATTGTAGAACTCATTCTGCTGCTTTGCATTACAATGTAACTACATGACCCACCATTGTGACATGTTAAAATAGCTAAACTGGCCATCGCTGGAGTCTAAACGCACCCTTCACCTTTCCAGCCTAGTGTTTAAGAGCTTTTCTGGAAAGCTGCCACCCTATCTGAATCAGGGGCGGATCCAGGGGGGCAACGGGGCAATTGCCCCCCCGAGAAAATATCACCCACCCGGCCAGCACCAGAAGAAGCTTCAATTAGTTCTCTATGCTCGCTGGGTAAGTTGTGCCGTGATCCGGCTATTTCCCCTCCTTTGATCAGCACTAGGGATGAGCTGTTCGGGTTTGGACGGTTCGGGGTTCGACCCGAACTTAGCCTGTTCGAGCGGATCGCGAACATTTCCGGGTGTTCGCCGCATGTTCGACCACAATGGACCACAATGCATTTTCCCACTGCCTGAAGCTCCTAATTGGCTACAGCCTTGCACCTGACCACAGGTCTGGTGCAAGACTGGTTGAACACTATGCCAATCACCGCTCAGAGTTCTGATTGGGCAAATTTTGCCCAATCATGGGCTCACAGAGCTAAGTCCAGCAGCACACTATATAAGGCTTCCACGCAGCACTTCTGCACGCATTTCAGAGGAGATTTCAAAGGAGATAGTTGTGTGTGTTGTTACTGCCGGTCTGCCACGCTACTGGGGGGGTCTGGGGGGTCTCATTTCGACAAAATATCAGGGAATTTAGGTGATGTGTGTCTTGTCACTGTGCCAGCAAGTTTGTTTGGGGTTTACAACTTTATTTAAAACATTTGTGAATTGAGGTGATTTTCTGGGTCTTGTCACTGTGCCAGCAAGTCTTTTTGGGTGTCATTTCTACCAAATATCAGGGAATTTAGGTGATGTGTGTCTTGTCACTGTGCCAGCAAATCTTTTTGGGGCTCACTAATTTCTTTAAAACACTTGGGAATTAAGGTGATCTGTGTCTCGTCAACAAACAGTACCACGCTGTATTTTGGGGCTCACTAATTTCTTTAAAACACTTGGGAATTAAGGTGATCTGTGTCTCGTCATACAAACAGTACCCACGCTGTATTTTGGGGCTCACTAATTTCTTTAAAACACTTGGGAATTAAGGTGATCTGTCTCTTGTCACTGGCTGCCAGCTATCAGTGTGTCTCACTGAGTTATACCAGAGTTATTTAAATCTTTATACCAGAGTTGAATCAGAGTTCTGTATATATTACTCTATATATCACTCACCATGTCTGAAAAACAAAAAGGACAGGCAGACGCTCCCAGCCACAGATAAGAGGGGAAGTAGCCCCTGTGTCGGGAGGCTGTGTCTCTGGTCATTGTGGTCCTGGTGCATCCTCTGCAGGGGCATGCTTGTCCTTTCTAACTGGTGCTGGCCGTCTTAAGCAGCAGCAACATACAGAGGACTTGGTGGATTGGCTAACCAGGCCATCCTCATCCTCCGAGTCCTCAGCCAACAAAGGCTTCTAGTGCTTTACAGTCCACCTCAGCTGCCAAAGCATCTAATGCAGCCTCCATGTCCACAGCTACTCCTGCCGTAGCCTCGCTATCACACATGGAGGAGTCAGCTGAATTGTTTGACTACAATGAGAGTGACATGCTGCTTGAGGATGCGCAGCAACTACAGTGCTCTGATTCAATCTCTGAGGTTGAGCAAGGGAGTATAATCAACCTAGAGGAAGGGGGTGCCAGTGATGACACACAAATAACTGGCACTCCTGTTGCCCCAGCAGCTGCAGCATACTGCCAAGTTGGCTCCAGTGACGAGGAGATAGGGGGTGAAGATGACATTGATGATGAGGTCACTGACTCCACCTGGGTGCCAGATCGAACTGAGGAATCAAGTGAGGAGGAGGAGGCACAGCAAACACGAGGCACAACATGCTCTGTGACCAACCGTAGCACTAGCCAGTCCAAGGCATCACATGTCAGAGCTGCTCCGGTGCAGAGCGCTGTTGTCTCAAAGAACACATGCAGGAAATCTGCTGTCTGGGAGTTCTTTAAGAACTGTGCAGCAGACCCCAGCGTTGCTATTTGTAATCTATGTCAGAGGAGGCTGAACCGTGGGATAAACACCGGACACTTGGGTACCACGTGCTTGAGGCGACATATGAACAAGTGCCACACATCCCGTTGGCGCAAAACTTTGCATAGGTCCTCCTCCTCCTCATCTGTCTCTACCCACACTGTATGTCCTGCCATGCAATTGCCTACAACCTCCACCGACAGGGATGATGCTACAGTAATGGATGTACCAGCAGGTCCTTCCTCACAATGTGACATCATCCCTTCAGCTGAAGAGTTAAGCAGTCAGATTACATTGCCGCAGCTGCTGCAGCGAAAGAAAAAATATAGTCCCAACTATCCCCAAGCACAGCGTCTAAATGCCAGCTTAGCAAAATTACTCGCATTGCAGCTGCTGCCTTTCCAGCTGGTGGACTCTGCTCCCTTCCGTGAATTTGCTGAATGCGCTGTACCACAGTGGCAGGTTCCAAAACGCCATTACTTTTCACGCAAGGCCATTCCAGCACTATACCAGCACGTGGAAGACAATGTTATCCAGTCATTGGGAAAGGCAGTCAGCAGCAAGGTGCATGTGACTTTAGACACGTGGTCCAGCAAGAATGGACAGGGTCGTTACATTTCCTTCACGGCACACTGGGTAACTCTGATTGCAGCTGGGAGGGATCCAAGACGGGGCTCTGTGCTGGAGCTTGTTCATCCACCATGCCTCCAGAAAGCTGCTTGTATGAGGTCTGTCTGCTCCACCACCACCACCTCTTCCTCCTCCTCCTCCTCCTTCTCTGTCTCTGGCGAAGTGGCAGTTAAACCGACGCCTGACAGGGTCTACGCAATGGCTCAAGCAAAAAGATGCCATACTATGCTTGAGCTGGTTTGTTTAGGGGACAGGAGCCACACCGGGTCAGAAATTTTGTCAGCTCTGCAGGGGCAGGTGCAGAGATGGTTAACACCACACCAGCTTGAGCTGGGAATGATCGTCTGCGATAATGGCAGCAACCTTCTCTCCGCCCTACGCAAGGGTAAATTGACGCATGTACCATGCCTAGCACACGTCCTAAATCTGGTGGTACAGCGTTTCCTAACCAAGTACCCAGGGCTGCCAGAGCTTCTCATCCAGGCCAGAAAAGTCTGCAGCCACTTCAGACGGTCATTCCCAGCAAGCGTTCGCCTGGCAGAAATTCAAAGAGAATTCCACCTTCCCACAAACCGTCTGATCTGTGACATGCCCACCAGGTGGAACTCGACATTGCTGCTTGTGCAGACGCTGCAGCATTGCTAGAGGGCCATCAACGAGTACCTGTGTGAGTATGGCACAAGGACAGGTTCAGGTCAACTTGTTTTTTTCCCCCCCGCAGTGGCTGATGATCAAGGATGCATGCACTGTACTGTCACCATTTGAGGAGGCAATGAGGATGGTGAGCAGGGACAGTGCATGCATCAGTGACACAATTCCTTTAGTGCTCCTGCTGGAGCACACTCTGCGGGGAATTACAGATGTGGCTCTAGAGGCAGAGCAGCGGGAGGAAGAGGAGGCCTTCCCTAGCTCTCAAGGCCCCAGTCTTTCCGCAGACAACATTCCAGCGGGTCCTACTCAGATCAGACAGGAGGAGGATGAGGAGGAGGACTATTTAAGTAGTGGGGGCATTGAAGGTGGGGATTCCTCAAGGCAGGGTTTTGTGTGCCCAGAAACAGAAGGGCTTGTGCGTGGCTGGGAGGAGGAAGTGCACGATACGGTTATCCTCATTGACCAGGAAGACTCGGCAGCTAATGCCACCTCCAACCTACGCTGCATGGGCTCCCTAATGATGCAAAGCCTGCTAAAGGACCCCAGGATTCGTGCTATCAAGGAGAGGGATCATTACTGGTTGGCAACCCTTCTTGATCCACGATACAAGGGGAAAGTTGCAGAGCTCATCCTGCCCGCACAGAGGGAGCACAGGATGACAAAACTTGAGGATGCTCTAAAGCGAAACTTGGTAATCTAACAGTGCCTGGAAAGGTGTTTCACAAGTGCTGACACACGTGCTTCTGAGGCTGCAGGTGATCAGAGGAATAGCGGTGAAGGCCAGGGCCGCTTGACTGATGCATTTTTTTATTTTTTTAGTCCTCGACGCCCAGGGACGTCAAATGTACCCATTGCCAGCGTCTTCACCATATGGTGCAGGACTACCTAGGGGCAAGGGCAGACCTGGATACGTTTCCAGCAGATGATCCACTGGCTTACTGGGTGTTGAGATTGGATCACTGGCCAGAACTTAGCCAATATGCTATGCAGCTACTAGGTTGCCCTTCATCTAGCGTGCTTTCTGAAAGGACGTTCAGTGCCGCTGGAGGTTTTGTCACAGACAAAGAGTGCGTCTGTCCACCGACTCTGTAGACCGGCTGACATTTATAAAAATGAATCAGTCCAGGATCAGCAGCTATCAATCCCCTGATGCTGAAGTAATGGAATAGATAGGGGATGTCCTCTTCTGCATTCACAAAACCTCCAGCACTGAACTCTTCCACAATACCACAAAAGGGTTACGGTGTGAAGGCACTTGCAGCCATGAAAGGCACAATATTTGGCTGCACTGACGCCTGTGCCAGATTTATATCATTTTATTTTTTTGATCCGCAGGGTCCAACCCTGCACTCTTCCACAATACCACAGAGGGGTTACTGTATGATGATGCTTGCTGGCCTGGTAGTCTTGCACCAAAGGTACAATATCTGGGTGCACTGACGCCCATTACCAGATCAAAAACTTTTCAATATAGGACCACATGGTCCACCCTTGCACTCTTCCACAATACTACAGAGGGGTTAGGCTAGGGTCAGATGAGCGCATTTTACTACGGACTGTGCGTCCGTGCAGTACGGACGTACTTACTGACTGACGACAAGGTAGTGGCCACACAGTCGGTTTTTTTCACTGACGTATTTTTTGACTGATGTAGCAGGGAAAATAAATTACAATGAAAGAACATTCTGTCCGTCAAAAATGCTGGACGTATAAATGCAGTCCGTCTGACCTTGTTGCATCACTCACACACAAAGCTATGCGGACGTTGTGGACGTGGCGCACTCTGCACGTCCGTTCCAGCAGTATTACGTTCTTGCCTAACCTGCATCCGTTTGCAGCGTCCGTCAGCCCCCGCACTTCTGTGCGGACGTACTTCGTGTGTGGGGCTCCATTTAACACAATTGTATGCTATCACAGACGTACTTATGTGCGGGCAACACGGACGTTAACACTGCGTTCGTCTGACCCCAGCCTTACTGTATGATGATACTTGCTGGCCTGGCAGTCTTGCACCAAAGGCAGAATATCTGGGTGCACTGACGCCTTAACCAGATGCATATCTTTTTAATATAGGACCGCAAGGTTCACCCCTGCACTCTTCCACAATAATACAGAGGGGTTACTGTATGATGATACTTGCTGGCCTGGCATTAAAGGCACAATATCTGGGTGCCGGCTGCCGGCCAAAGCAGTTGTTTATGGATAGATTAAAGGAAAAGCATTTACCGTCATATGAAACGTCATTTTTTTGTTTTTAAGTGTTTCTATACAACCTAGAAATCCGCCACTTCACGGGCAGGTTATGGGGACCTCCTAGGCACAATATTTCAAGGAATTTTTCGTTTTTATTTTTAACCCTTATTTCATGGAAAACTCACTGTCCCTTTAAAAACGTTTTTTTAAAAACTTTTTGTCCTCGTTTCCTGTCCCCCAGGGCACTACCCTGACCCCCATACACCTTTTATGGCAAATATGTAGCATATATGCCCTCTTGGAGGGGACTCTAAAAAACCGAATTTTCAGCCCCATTGACTTGCATGGGGGTTCGGGTTCGGGTTCGGTCCCGAACAAATGGGAAGTTCGGTTCGGGCTCGAACTGAACTCGGGGAGTGTTCGGCTCATCCCTAATCAGCACCTGCAGTATCACAGTGCTGCCTCTGCTGATTGGCTGGCAGTAGAAGAAATGCTCCTTTTCCCTTGTCTCCAGTTCTCAGCTCTCAGTTCTCTGACAAGTTGAACAGATTCCTGTGGTGACTCTCTGGCCTGCAGATCTCCTGTTTCTGCCCAGCCTTCCACTTACATGAGGTCAAATCTCTTTTTTTTATTTCTTTCTTTCATTCAGGGTTAGCAGGGGGCAGGGAGGCTTGAGTCGGGTCCTGACTCCTGCATCATCAGAAGGCTCAGTGCTGGTTTACAATGTCCATAAATCATCAAACTCCTGTGATAAGGGCTGTCCTGAGCTCAGCCCAGCAAGAAATAAGGGGACATATTTCCATCCTGCTTCAGTTTGAATTGAGCTGTTGTAGTATTGTGCTCTGCTGCAACCCACTGGAAGCTCCTTGTGCTGGCCATGCTGAATAGAGGGAGAGTGGGTGCATGCCACGCTCTGTCTACCCATGCCATTCATACCCATAGAGGTGGGCAAGAGAGTGTCCTCAACCCCATCATGAGCACATTAAGCTCTGCACAAGGGTAGGGGGTTATTGGTCTATGCAGAGGAGGGTTGGGGACTGTGTGTGTGTTTTGAGCACTTTGAGCAGAGGTTTGTGTCTTTAAAGGATTGTCTCTGGGTCTTCAATGGGTTGATCAGGGTCTGGGTGCGAGCACTGTGGGATAGTCACCTTCTGTATGTGTTTACGGTGTGGTGTGTTGGTTAAGGTCTGTTTTAGAGGTGATGAAATACTACTGGAAAATGGTTGTGAGTAGGGCTGCAACAATTATTTTCATATTCAAGTAATCCGAATATTATTTTGAATTTAATATTACCATCGGATAAAAAAAATATATAAAATGGTTTCCCCACTGTCATTTCCTCCTCTTCCCATTCAGCCCTCATGCAACCCACCACTTCACTTACCCTATTCACCCTCACCTAATGGGTCACCCCCCTCCTCTTAGATTGTAAACTCTCAAGCAGGGTGACTTGAAACACCCTGTTCATTTAAATTAAACCCAGTTTAGTAGACTGAGCAGAGCTTAATAAAAGGAGTATTTATTAATACTCTATGACGATTTTTTGTGTAAATAAAATAGTTAGTTCTGTAAGCAACACCTTATTTTCTGTCAGTGGCCCTCCTGAGACTAGGCTCTGGATCCGCCCCTGATCTGAATAGATTGTTTCCCCTAGCAGCTCCCTCATCCTATAACCTCCGATCCAGGACCAGCACCTTACTTGCAATACCACAATACAAAAAGAAAGTGGCTCGATCCTCATTTTCCTACAGAGCACCACAATTATGGAATAACCTCCCAGACACCATCAAATCTTCCCCCAGTCTTAAGTCACTCAAGAGCTCCTTACTAACATACCTCAATACAGAATGCACCTGTAAACATGTAACATAATAACTATTTCCTACATATTTATTTTCTGTTAATCTGTATATTTGTGTTTTTTTTTATCTCTTGCATTGTATTACTTTGTATTTCTGTAACTGTAACACTTCAATGTTCTTGAACCCAGGACATACTTGAAAACGAGAGAAATCTCAATGTATCCTTCCTGGTAAAATCCTTAATAAATAAGTAAATAAATTGTACTTGCCTTTATAGCCAGGCATTGCCTCATACATTATAGGCACTTTCTATAGATTTATCGCGGACTGACTCTGTAATACATCGATTTTTACAGACACATCCTTGGATTAGCTATGGCCTTCCCATTATCACTGTCTGACCTTTTACCACTGAGGAAGCCATACGAATATTATATTCCAGGCGAAACGCGTTTGGCACGTATTTTATTTTTGTTTTTAACCCCTTAGTGACCGGGCAGTTTTACACAAATCCGTCCTTTAGAGACCGCTGCTGTTTTTACGTTTCTGCGCTGTTCGTGTTTAGGTCAAATTTTCCTCTTATTCGTTTATGCAACCCACACATATTATACACCGTTTTTCCCGCCAGTAAATGGACTTTCTAAAAATACCATTACTTCCATTTACTATAAAAAAAATATGAAATGATGAAAAAATGGTAAAAACACACTTTTTCGTAATTTAACCGCCAAAATCTACAACCGCCAAAAATGACCCCAGCTAAATATAGTTTAATTTTTTTTTCCCGAGAATAGAAATACCCAATTTTTACATGTTTTTTTTTTTTAACCCCTTCACTGCTGAGCCAGTTCACCTATGTGCGCTGAGCTCATTCTGACCGTTTTATGCTCATTATTTTTAGATGACAGCCTAGATCCTATTTAACTAAACCCCCAGACAAAATTTTTTAAAAAATATATATATATTTTTTTTTTACACCAAACCTAGTCTTGTTTGGTATCATTGGAAAGGCCATGATCAGGCCTTTATCAGGTCCTCTAACTGCCACGGATCGGGGGATAAGGGGATCCAAAGCATCCTCTTATCTCCCCTTGGCAGCTAGGGGGTTAACTGGCCCACTGATATCCTCAGACATATGGTGGGGGATGTCAGTGGGTGGGGAGTGACCAGGAGGATTGGCTGACATCCAAGATGTCAGCCACCTCCATGTTTAAATCGTGACTCTGCACCGTCGTGATCCGGCAGCGAACCAGTTAACTTTATACACCGCTGAAAAGGGGAGACTCTCCCCTTTCCAGTGGTGTAAAAAGTTTCTAGGAGCCATGGTTGGAGAGATAGAGGGCTCCAAAGGAGCCCACCATCCACTTCCTGGTTTTCAATGCAGGCGCCGGGGGAGCGCCTGCCGATGACGTCACCACGCAGCGTGGTGATGTCATCGTGCTCGCCAGCCCATCTAAAGCAGAACTCTGTTGAAGCCAGCGAGGGAGGTAAGTATCGGACGGGAGGGAGGTTAGGAGCCGCTGACGTACTATGTACGGGTCTAAGAAAGACCCGTGAGCAGGACGTACATGGTACGTCAGTGGTCATTAAGGGGTTAATATGTTTTATGCAATAAAATCCCTTTTTTTTACTATATGCTGCTGACTTTTTCAACATCAAGTGGAAGCGTTTTTTTGGTTGTTGTACCATGGAACAACTACCTGGGCTTACATTCTAAGGATCTGGATTAGGTCCAGAACCAAGTGAGTGATTCCATCTTCTCTTTTTCCTATTTACCAAAGTGTGCAGTCTACACCATGTTTGTATATGCCTTTTTAAAGATTTAACATCGACTGAAGGATCCAGAGGGCTGTTGGGTGGGCACAAGTAACCCTGATGTTAAATTCCCCCAGAGCCAGCTGGCTTAGGACAATGTGAGTGGGACCATCTGCACCATGATGTTTTCTCTCCTATTTTGAGGTCCCTACTAGATATTCGTTTGTCAACATACTTTTAAGGCATCCTATGCGCTACACTTGCAACCTTCCACATTGAATCTTTCTTGGTTGTCTGGACAAGAACAACCGCACTAAGTGAACAGCAGCACTGGAACCTATTTTTCTTCTTATTTTTCCTCTTCATCATTAGCTTTGTTGTTACATGAAAGTAGAAGGTTTTTTTCAGTGTGTGCTTTATATAACAAGTGATTTAATCCTTTCACGCAGGCGGGAGGGCTTTATCATCGGCCGCAATGTATACCCCGCTAGCCAGCTGCTGCGGTGGGCCCTCCTTAGGCCTACCCATGCAGTGGATGCATGTCACACATCATTGGCTGCTGGGAGACGGCCATCCAGCAGAAGCAAATGGTGTGTGCCAGCTAGTGGGCGGGGCTGAAGGAGGCCCATTGAAGGCAGCGGGGCGAACTATGCCGCTCCGTGGCTTCAAGGATCACCCGCCTCTGGGACAGAATAGTACACTCTGCGACAGGAAAGGGTTAAAATTGCTTGTGCTTCTTATACCTACGACCACTAGTTGAAAGGCCAAATATAAAGCTATGTGGCAGCAATTGTAGGAGGATGCACAGTAGTTATTGAGCCTCGTGCCGTTATTACATCTCAGGTTACCATAAGGCTTATGTAACATCAGGAAGCATTATTTTACTGAGAGGGTGGTGGATACATGGAACAGTCTTCCAGTTGAAGTGGTAGAGGCCAAAACAGTAATTGAATTTAAGCAAGCATGGGATAGGCATAAGGCTATCCTAAACAAAAGATAAATCCAGGTAAAGTATCCATGTAATTGGGCAGACTAGATGGGTCGAAAGGTTCTTATCTGCCGACATTTTTCTATGTTTCTATGAATTGGATTAATAGCAGAAGGTTGTCATAAAAATAAAACAATTCTCAGGAAAAAAATGTTTTTATTCTTAATAATATTATTAATAATAACCATAATGCTTTGAAAACTAAGGCCCCATAGACGTTATAGTGCTTCAACTGCTGGAGAACATTCACTTTGCAAGCTATGTAAACTTTGCTTCTAGCAATCAGAATTTAGCTGCGGCTTTGAAGGGACACTACAAATATAGAAGCTGTAGCTAGATAACTTGAGCATTACAAATAAAACCACTTTATAAACATTTTACATTACTATTGTGCTTTATCATCTACAGTATTTTACAGTTAATGAGATAGAGGGAGAAGGGAAGGTTTATATAAGGCAACAGAGAGTCTATTGCCCTGCCTCTTCTACCTGATAAAAGATGGCAGCTGAATGAGATAAGACAGTAAGCTCAAAAGACTTCTAATTTACCCCATAGAGATGTCCTTTGAATACATCCCACACAATACAATGATGTGAGTAAGTGGCTGACCCATTCACTCCACCCAGTGAGGAGAAAGTGATGTAAAGCTGCTGGGGGGGGGGTTACAGCACAAAAGAACACAAAATGGATGCATCCAGTGACACATATACAGGATTATTCAGGAAGAGGTGAAAAGTAAGCGAATGACTGGAGAATGGAAAGTTCTAGGTCAGAATAGCCAAACCAGAAAAATTCTCCCATTTATCTCACTTTCCGAATCGGCTATTTTGACCTAGAATTTTCCATTCTCCAATCCTTCTCCTGCTTTTCACCTCTCTCTGAATAAACCTGATATAGTAAATGTTCTTAACTAAACATACAAGAGAAAAACAAAGCACATGTAAGATATCAGCAACATAATATAAGAACATTTCATTTCATTTTGCCTTACTGCTCTGGTCTGATGCCAAACTGGGGGGCGTGAAAATTGTCTTCCCGTTCATAGTCACTCACTGCTGGCCAGGGATTTCCTTCTGATGCCGCCCATTATGTAAATTGTGCTCCCCCTTGTGGCTGGATCAGCTGCTGCACTTCTGGCCTGGTGAAGGGGAGGGTGCACAGGAAGAGGCTGAAGAGTCTGGGCCATGTGCTTCCTCGTGCTGCTCCTCTTACAGCAGAACGATTGAGGAGATTAATCAGCCCCTGCCCTGCAGCAGCAGAGACCCCATGGAGCCAGGAGGTGAGTTATCACACTGCCTGCCCTCCATCTGCCCCTCTCCCTTTCATGATATCCTCCCTCTGAGATGCGAGATGGTGCCCCCCCCCTACACACAAACACAGCAAAAGTGTGAGAGATCTTCCCTGATGTGAAGATGCTTCTGTTTTTAACTCTTGCTGGACCAGGTCATCCTTCCTGACAGTAAAGCACATTGTAATATGGTGCTCAGATACCTGGTCCAGCAAGAGCTAAAAACAGGCTTCTCCTTCACAGCAGGGGAGATCTCTCACACTTATATCACTGGTACATGGAATAGCCTCCCAGTGGAGGCAGTATCTACTACCCTTTCTATATCACTGTTACATGGAATAGCCTCCCAGTGGGGGCAGTAACCGTGATATAGAAAGGGTAGTAGATACTGCTCCCACTGGGAGACTATTCCCTGTATCTACTACTCTTTCTATATCATTGTTACATGGAATAACCTCCCAGTGGGGGAAGTAACAATGATATAGAAGGGGTAGTAGATACAGGGAATAGTCTCCCAGTGGGGGAAGTAACAATGATATAGAAGGGGTAGTAGATACAGGGAATCGTCTCCCATTGGGAGCAGTATCTACTACCCCTTCTATATCATTGTTACTTCCCCCACTGGGAGGTTATTCCATGTAACAATGATATAGAAAGGGTAGTAGATACAGGGAATAGTCTCCCAGTGGGGGCAGTATCTACTACCCTTTCTATATCACTGTTACTGCTCCCACTGGGAGGCTATTCCATGTTACAGTGACATAGAAAGGGTAGTAGATACAGGGAATAGTCTCCCAGTGGGGGCAGTATCTACTACCCTTTCTATGTCACTGTTACTGCTCCCACTGGGAGGCTATTCCATGTAACAGTGATATAGAAAGGGTAGTAGATACAGGGAATAGTCTCCCAGTGGGGGCAGTATCTACTACCCTTTCTATGTCACTGTTACTGCTCCCACTGGGAGGCTATTCCATGTAACAGTGATATAGAAAGGGTAGTAGATACTGCCCCCACTGGGAGGTTATTCCATGTATCTACTACCCTTTCTATATCACTGTTACTGCTCCCACTGGGAGGCTATTCCATGTAACAGTGACATAGAAAGGGTAGTAGATACTGCCCCCACTGGGAGACTATTCCCTGTATCTACTACCCTTTCTATAGTACTGTTACTGCCCCCACTGGGAGGTTATTCCATGTAACAGTGATATAGAAAGGGTAGTAGATACATGGAATAGCCTCCGAGTGGGAGCAGTATCTACTACCCTTTCTATGTCACTGTTACATGGAATAGCCTCCCAGTGGGAGCAGTAACAGTGATATAGAAAGGGTAGTAGATACATGGAATAGTCTCCCAATGGGAGCAGTAACAGTGATATAGAAAGAGTAGTAGATACTGCCCCCACTGGGAGGTTATTCCATGTATCTACTACCCTTTCTATATCACTGTTACTGCTCCCACTGGGAGGCTATTCCATGTAACAGTGACATAGAAAGGGTAGTAGATACTGCCCCCACTGGGAGACTATTCCCTGTATCTACTACCCTTTCTATAGTACTGTTACTGCCCCCACTGGGAGGTTATTCCATATAACAGTGATATAGAAAGGGTAGTAGATACATGGAATAGCCTCCGAGTGGGAGCAGTATCTACTACCCTTTCTATATCACGGTTACTGCCCCCACTGGGAGGCTATTCCATTTATCTACTACCCTTTCTATATCATTGTTACTGCCCCCACTGGGAGACTATTCCCTGTAACAGTGATATAGAAAGATACATGGAATAGCCTCCCAGTGGGGCAGTAACAGTGATATAGAAAGGGCAGTAGATACAAGGAATAGTCTCCCAGTGGGGCAGTAAAAGCGACATAGAAGAGGCAGTAGAAACAGGGATTAGTCTCCCAGTGGGGGCAGTAACAGTGATCATGCACAATTGTAAATCTTTTCTCTATGCTGATAGGCATGGCACAGATAAGGGAGGGGAGGCACCAAAATGCACCTTCGCCTGAGTAGACAAAAATGCTTGCACCGGCCCTGGTTGTGTCCCTTTAAACAATTAAATGCACAATTTTAAGAGTGCAGAGTAAACCAATAACATAATAAATTATGCTGTAGGAGTTAAAATCACAGATAATACAAAAGTATCAGCTGTGCTGAATAAATCAATAAACCCAAACCATGTTATAGTACTACTAAGTTACTTTGTGTGCTTGGAATGCTGAACCTTCTATCTGTCATGTGTGGGCGTAATGATTCCATCTGCCCTCCTGCCGTAGGATGGTTACTGCAGCCACGCTCTTTGTTCAATTACTGATTTGAGATATTTAATCCGTTCTTCGTGTTAGAGAGACAACCAAAAAATGCAGCTGAAATCATTTTCATCTGTTCATACCGAAAATAACTAATATGCAAGTTTTAAGACTAATGCATGCAAATTAAATACTGAGACTATGGGTATTAATTATTTAATACTGCAGACTACAGTAATTAAAAAATAAACTGTGTACTGTGACATTATAAAAAGGGACGCAATCACCCTTAAAAGTTATTAAAGTACAAATATTTACATTCAAATGCTCTGAATCTGTTAACTGCCATCCCATATACATCACTGACTACACACTTTCCTAATCCCAGCGATGGATAACTAGAAGCTAGAATTTTTCATAAAAAATTTAAGTGAAGACAGACCTCATAATATTTTCAGCCTCAACTTCTTTAACCTTTTTTTTGTTTGGCCTTAAAATTACCCCAGATTTTTCCTCTGTAGTCTATATTGAATGCCACTGCCAGGCTCATCCACCTCACATCCTATACCTCTCACACATCCCAGATTATGTACCTCTGACACCTCACCCTGGTCGTCAATCTCTAAACTGGCACCTTGCTTCCTTTAGAATTTAATTAAAAATACTGGCTCTTATTTACAAAGTACTCCACATATGTGACCCTGCCTACATCTCATCCCTTGCTAGCAGGTATGGTAAATCCTGGTCACCATGCTCTACCAATGATTCAGTATAATCATCTCCTCCAGTCTGACTTTCAGGACGTTTCAAGAGGTGCCCCCTTTTTTGGAACTCCCTCCCTGACAACTCTACCCATGCCTCCAGACTTTGAAAACATGCACTGATTTAGGAATGCCTATCAGCTCATTCAATAATCCCTTGTACAGTACTTTCCTGATTTATTTCTCACCCCCCCCCCCCATATATCACATTATTTCTCATACTCTGTCATATATCCTCTACAACACTGGAATTGGATAATGGCACCTGTGACCTCCCTTTTGGTGTATACCTGCTCAGGTCTCTAGACAGTGACATTATAGAAAAGATTATACCATGTCCAAATTGTCATGGGGCACCCGGCGTGAGCCAAAGTGGGCCTGTTATTCGGATAGATAGCGCTTTACACAGGATAGCTGCTGGCTGCAAGACACGCAGATCAGGAGACAAGGTAACCAGGCAACAAGAGACACAGAACAGGGCAAGGGTTAAGGGAGAGAACAACAATATACTGGCACCCAGCAGCACACACAAGGAAACCCTAATCTAGTATACGGTCCGTAGAATGGCTGTCTGTTCTAAGCTGGAGACAGGACAAGAGGGACAAATCCAGAGACGTGGTAATAAACAAGAGCTGGAGTTATAAACCAGACGGGTGGTCATTCCAATACTGCCCTGAGAAGGGGAAACAGCAATAATGATATGGTTTCACTTTTTTACTTGTTTTCATATTTTAATGGTCAGTTTTCTCGACCCGAGGCAAAAAACTTTAATATGGGAGCAACCATGGTGAACACTATTACTGCAATTCAGGTGTTTATCTGACAGACGAGTAGGAGCATTTTTTGTATCCAGGACTCGTTTGTTATTCATGAGGAACGTTCCAGAAAATTGGTCACAGATATATTTTCCAGATAGTATAATTCTCTCTCGATAAATATATGATTCAGCACATTTTTCAATGTCTCCAATCGAGCACTTACAGATCTAACCAATGAAGAAAATGTGCTCCATTATAAATGGACCGAACATAGTTCCAGAATACATCATTTTCCCTTACAGGATTATTCAGAGAGAGGTGAAAAGCAGGAGAATGACTGGAGAAGTTAAAATTCTAGGTCAAAATAGCCAAACCAGAAAATATCTCCCATTTATCTCACTTTCCGAATCGGCTATTTGGCCTAGATTGTTCTCTTCTCCTGGCAATTCTCCTGGTTTTCACCGCACTCTGAATAACCCTGTTAGTTGGTTGTTTTTCAGGACAAGACACTTAAAGCACAAAATATATAAGCTTTAACATAATACCTGTTTACATATTTGATCCCATTTGTCATTGAGATTTTTCAGATCAACTTCCAGCTTGTATGAATAGTGAGGCTCAGCTTTACTGATTAAATTCGCTCCAACTTCATTGACACTGGTTACGCTGGGTTGTATTGTCTGAATATCATTCACCAAGGCCTGTAGATATACATAAAAACATGAAAAATAAGGAATATGGTAACTTCAGTTCAAATATGTTTCCTAAGTTTAATGAATCATTCATCTGATTCTTTTTTCTTGTTGGCTGAATCCTAATATGAGTAGAACCTTGACAGTAAAACACATATGGACACAGTCTGAAACCAGAACACCCAAAGGGCCATATTATATTCATCATGCTAAATTGGGGACACTAAGGAGAAAAACCAGTGCCTGCAGGATTCTCCATAGTGTCCCTGTTTTAACGGATATCACGGTGCAGGCACTAAACTAGAAACCTGCACCGTAACGCAGCACTGAGCCGCAGGATGCTTGCGTCAGCGCTAAGCGACTTCGTGAGCATCCCATCCATGGAGTCCATGTGAGAGGCTTCCGCTGCCAGTGACCTGCAGGATCTCACCTCCGAGATCCATCAGGTCGGCGTAGTGATTCGCAGAGGGAGACTGGGGACCTTTTCCCCTAGTCTCCCTCTGCTCACGGTTGCCAGAAGAGGCAGATCAAGCTGCCGTTTTCGCCGCGGGATGAGAGGTGAGTATTTGATTTTTGTGGGTTTTTTAGCTGGTGCTAACTGATTCTGCCGAAGTGGAATCCATTAGCGCCAGGTCCTAGCTGTGGGTAACGTTTAAGTTAATCGCAGCAGGACGGTAATTAGCGTTCGGACTTTGTAATCCTAACGTTAATTAACACTTTGCACTCCACATGTTAAGCAGAGGGAGCGCAAAGTACAATAAACTCGCGCAATCTACGAATCACTAACGTTTTTTTTTTAATCCATTAGCATTCGGATTGTAATATGGTTCATCCGCGCTAGGACAACCAGAGCTAACGTTAACACAGGTGAGCACTAACGTTAGCATTATCAATGTAATATGGCCCTAAATGTTTTGGAAGTACATTTACAATGATGCTCACCAGTTTTAAGAGAAGCTAAACATTTTGATAACTTAGATGCAATAGGTATAAATTTGTAACTTTTTGGTGTTTTCAGAAGTTATTTTCCCGCTATAGGACGTGTGTCTAATAATGAATTGTCAAATCGTTTGTTAATATTTTCTCAGATTCAAGCCTGAGTAATCCTATTCTGCATAAGCCCTTAGAGCTCTTTGAGATCCCTATATATACAAACATGTAGTTCATTCACAATAAAACAACATTTTCGATCAACAATTTGGAGGACTTACGCTACACTGTTCTAACTGCTTTTCAAGAGCTTCTGCATCTCCAAGAGCTGGCCATTCTTCATTGAGGAATAGATTCACTTCTGTCATCCACTTGTTTAGTGTTTTAATATCAGTCTGCCAAAATATTTAAGAAAATTATCACAAAAGGAGCAACAATATCTTACGCTGCATACATAATGCAAGTATTCAGATATTAATACAAAAAGATAACATGATACTCATAAGGTGAAGCATTTGCTCTATACACAATATATATTCTATATATATATATATATATATATACAATATATTTGCCATATTAGATTAGGTGCTAACAGATATATTGGAATACGGGATTCTGCGTGGCATTTCTAAAGGTAATTTGCACTGAGTTCATATGAAATGTATTATGTATGTTTAAAATGGTTTTAGGGTGAATAGAGAAAAGTGATATGGAAGGTTATATAGGCCTATACTTCTCAACTCCGTTCCTCAGGACACACTAAGAGGCCAGATTTTAGCTATCACTTTGGGGAAATGCAGACTGAATTCTGCAATCACTGAGCAGCAAATGATATCGCCTGTGCAGTCCTTCAGATATCTGCAAACCTGGCCTGTTAGTGGGTCCTGAGGCCTGGAGTTAAGCAACACTGATATAGGCCATATTTCTGAGAGAACGAGTGATCGAAGTCAATGGAGCCTTAAAGGAATACTATTTGCAAAGGATTTTACCAGGAAGGATACATTAATATTGCTCTTTTTTTCAAGTATGTTATATACTTGGTTATGGGAGCGTGGAAGAAACAGAGGGGCTAAACATTAACCCCTCTTGGAACCTCTGCATTCCCCCTCCCATTTTAAACCTTTATTTTTATCCAGAGCAGATCTCCATCTGTGCCCTGAAGGACGGGACATGCTGCCTGCTGCAGCATATCATGTGAAGGCAAGGGGGCTGGATGCTCCATCTAATCCAGTGGCTCTCAGAGCCGGAGGGCATTGAGAGCCATTGGTGGGACCTAGTGCCTAAAGAATCCAAAGCCTGGGAAAATGAGCTCAAGCTCTGGGCAGGACTGAGCCCTCCATTCCAAGGGCTGAATTAGCCCTCCAAGCCCCTCCCTCCTCAGAGGAGAAGTGGAAGTAAGGGACATTATAACCACTCAGATAAGACTGAGAGGTCACACTGCAGAGCGTGACCTCTTTAAGATATTGTGCAGTTCCTGACATAAGGGATTTATTCCGAGCTACTGTACTGTAGTTAAATACAGTACTGTTAATCATATTGGGATCACTATCTGGATAGTGCAAAGATATAACAACATATTGATTTTTGAGCATGTAATGTCAATAGTATATAATGGTAAACACATAGACATGACTTTGCTTAGATATAAGGTTTAGCTATAATAGAAATATAACACAACATTAAACACTTAGTAAGACCATAGTGTATTGTTTTAGGGAGCAACAAACTGCAAAGAGCGAAAAAATAATTGAAATAAATTCACAAAGTATTTATTACTATAGCATTAATAATTTATAAATATATTTTGTTTTCCAACATAATTCTTTTTTAAATAAATGTTTACTCGTAATGGTTTAATCTTAATAAAGCTTCAAAAACAAATAATCTATCAAATTTACATATAACATAACAAGAACTCAAATATAACATATTATTCACATGAAAGTGAATTGCCATTTAGCATTCATATGGTCCAGGGTTCATGGAGATGAAGATGCAAGCGAAGGACATTATTGAACAGAAACAGAATACAAGCATGAATTTATTATGCATGGAGTGTTCATCCATCACAACACACTACCTCTGGAATTTCAGTAGAATTGCTACTTGAGCAGAGAAAGGGGATATAAATGTAGATGCTATGAATGTAGAATGTAGATTTAATGACACAATGATTACGACAACTGAAGACAGAGCAGCAATACAATATGTTACAAGAAATGCCAGAGGTAACTAAAGAGAAAAGTAGCTGACATTCTGAGAGGAGCACTGTATCCAGAACGTAAATTTACAGTGTCCTTACATATACATATAGCATTGTACGGCGATATATTACAAAGGGATTCAACAGCAACGGATACTATGAAGAGAGACAGTAAAGTTTTGACATTGATGTTTTTCCATCTAAAAAGTTACAGCATATTTCAAACTACTTAAAGCAGGGATCCCAAACTCCTGCACCCCAGATGTTTATAGCATTCAATTCCCAAAATTCTTTGAAAGCAATAGATGGCCAGGGAATCATGGGAGTTGTGGTTCAGCAACACTTGGGAGGCCAGCGTTAGACATCTCTGACTTAATGTGTATATTAGATTAGAATACAACTGATAACATGCGGACAATATTGTGACAGTGATGACAGATGCCACAAATATAAATATACATTTTAAGACATGTATGCAAAGCCTTCTTGTTATTTCACCAGAGCTTGAACTTTTGCATCCTAGACCACTCCACACAAATACACACGAAAAGCAAAAATTAAATAACTAAGACATCTTGGGCCATATTACAATCTTCATGCTAATGTTAGCGCTCAGCTGTGTGGGCATTAAGGTTGGGTTAAGTGGCCCTAGCGAAGGCCAACCATATTACATTCTGAACGTAGCGGGTTAAAAAACCTGTTAGCGATTCAGGGCCTGCACTTTTCAGCACGAGGTTACTGTACTCTGCGTTCCCTATGCTTAACATGGGGAGTGAAAGTGTTAGAGTTAGGATAATAAATTCCTAACGCTAATTACGTCCCGCTGCGGTTAACTCAAAAGTTAACCATAGCTTGGAGCTGGTGCTAAGTGATTCCACGTCTGCAGAATCAGTCAGCACCAGCTAAAAAATAAATAAAAAATTACATACTCACCTCTCATCCTGTGGCGAGAACGGCGGCTCGATCCGCCTCTTCTAGCTGCCAGGAGCAGAGGGAGACTGGGGGGAAAAAGTCCCCAATCTCCCTCTGCGAATCACTCTCAACCTGCTGGATCTCACGAGAGGCAATATCCTGCAGGTCATGTGACCGGCAGTCGAAGCCTCCAAGGAGTCCTATCGTCTCCATGGAGGGGATGCTCGCGGCGGCGCTTAGCACTGTCTCAAGCATCCTGAGGCTTAGTGCCGTGTTACAGGGAAGGCTGGTGGATTAGAACCTGCCCAGTAATATCACACTAAAACTGGGACGCTAAGGAGAAACCTGTAGGCGCAGGTTTTGCTCCTTAGCTCCCTCGTTTTAGTGGGCACATTCTAATAGTGCCCCTTATATTTTGAAAACAACGAAGTAGAGATGGCATGGTTAGTTTCACACTCAAGCATTGGCAGGGCAGGAGTAGAAGCTGTTTTATAAATCATTTAGTGTATTCATTATAAGCGTTTATGAAGCGTTCACTGATCAAGCTTGTAGGAGAGGATATAAACAAACATCAACTAGGAAAAATTAGTAATCACCAGTAAGAGTCAATAGAAAGTAGTACTTGCCAAGTCTGGTTAGTATAAGCTGGAAGGTGAGTTAGGGCAGCATCGGAAGTATTATCAATGCTATTCATTCCAGAGGTAAATGCTACTGCAATCTTCTGACAATGGTGGACCTATCCCACACATAGGCCATGAGCAATCTGAAGTGAAAAAGTGCAAAGACGAATGCAGATAGTGCAATACGGTGATAGAAGAAAACAGTTGATTACTCTGAAAAAGTGAAGGGCTGATCTAGCTCACCACAAGGAGCATAGTGATTCCATCTTCTTGTACAGACTTTACTGTATCACATCAGTGAAATCGGATCAGTAAAATTTAAAGCTACGTTTGCTTGTAGTAATTCTCAATAACTGAATCCTGAATATTCTAGTTAACATAGATCTTAATTTGTTAAATCTCCGACGGTTTCCAAAATCCTCAACAACTAGACTGTTGCTTGGATTGTTTTAGACCAAGAAGAGCAAGAGAGCAATCTGACGTTAAATTGATATTGACCTCAACATTAGGACGAGCATAAACTATATATTAGTCAGCATTACTAAATGTATAGTTTAAATTCATCTTTTCTATATTTTCTTGTCATATGCTTTTTTTTTTCAATATAACCCACCAAATCATCAGAGTAGGCTATCGTTCATTAATAATCCTTTAAACTACAAGCAGATGAGCAGAAACAATGGATTTATTTAACATTGTGATAAGCTAGATCATGATTTTACCTTTATGAGTGTATATATGTATCTATACTTCAAAAAACCATATTGCTCTATCTGCTTTCTCAGTTGCACATGTTCATTTCAGGTCCGAAAAATAATCTAGCATACATTATATTGTATATATGTATATATACCCCGAAGGTCACAGGTAAGTCATTCCAGCTTAATGAAAATGCATACCTATACTCAGATGACACAAAATGTGTTAAAATATAGAATTTGTTTAACTGCACTTGAAGGAGTTACCTGTGTTAGAATGTCCTGTTTATCCCCTTCTCTACCAAGTGCTTTTTGTTAAAAAAAATATTATCAGAACATTTATTTGAACCAAAGGATTCATAGCCAACACAAAAATGCACATTAGTATGGACATTGTTATTTAGAGATGGTTAAAACAGTAAACTACCGTATTTTTTTTTAAAGTGTTCACGTATTTGCTAATACATTTCAGGAATGTTGCTGGGATTTATTTTAACTTTAGATGGTGTCCTTTGCCTTCCACAATTCACACAGGGGCTGCATTATCAGCAATCAGGCAGAAACGGCCCTTCTGTCAAATACAGTAAATGTGATAACGCTATATAATGAAAATGGTCAGACATCCTTTTTCTTTTTTTTAATCAGTCTCCGTAGAGACTGTCAAAAATTGCCAGTGCTGGCCATATTAAAAGACGTCACGGGGGGGTATTGGGAAAAGTTCTCAGTTAGCAATAATTGCCCCTTGGATAAACCTCATTGGCTACGATACTGCACACTGTGCAAAGCTTGAGTCAGACATCCTTCTTATGGGGATTTGCAGTTATCAAAATACAATTGCTAGCAATGTAGCCAAAATAAGAATACAAAAGTAATATTTGTACTTGAGCATAATGCTTGTATATGGAAATTACAGCAACACCTTGTATCTGCACTGTACAGTACAGGGATTTTAACCTCCCTGGCGGTATTCCTGAGTGTGACTCGGGGTTAAATTTCGCTACCGCGAACGGTAACCTCGAGCCACACTCGGGCTGCATACTCACCTCATCCTGCGCTCCCTGCAGTGTGATCGCGGCGAGTTGCTTCCTGGTAACACTCCCTGTGAGTCACACGATGCAGGGGGGCGGGACCAGGCAACAAACTGAAAAAAAAAAGGAATACACTGTATTCCAATGGAAAATTTCGAGCTGCATGACCTGCTCATGAACGGCCACTAGGTGGTACTAAAGGATCAGAAACAGACCATACATAGTCTAATACTGCACCCTTGTTTTCTGAAAGATTTCAGTGTTTTTTGTTTATTTTATTGAATATAATTTATTAGCATTATTTTGGATAATTATTTTTGGGATAATAAATTATTATGTCGTGTTTCAAACTTTATCGGACTCTGTGTATTTAATATTTATTTATTTATTTTAATTATTTATTTATTTATAAAGGATTTTATCAGGCAGGACTCTTGTTGCACGGATTTCAGTGCGTTATTCCTAATTATTACAGGCTTACTATATATATAAAAACACGTTTTCTTTAAAAAGACAGACGCTTTTAGACACAAAATTTTGAACAAATTAGACCGCCAGGGAGGTTAAGTCATTATTACCCCCTGAATCTTAACCCTGTACAGTAGTTAGTGACCCAAGAGCCCTCCTTTTGTTCTGAAATCTCTCCCTAACTGTTGAAATGCAGCAGAAAAGATTGTTAAGCTTTTTGTTATGATGAGGGTAGGGGCTGCTCCCTGTAGCTTCTTTACAGTAGCAGAGAAAAGGCTTTCAGTGCATAATGTAGGGAAGGTGCTATAAAGTGCAACATTAAGTAAGGGTTTATTCAGAAACCACAGGTGTTTTCAAATTTGAAACACTGGCAGCAATCGCTGTTTGCTTGCAGTGGCGACACACGCTGGTGTTTCATGAAAGAAAAGTCCAAACAGCAGCACAGACGTCAGTATGAAGCTTCTCCATCTGCTGTTTGGATTTTCCCTTTATAAAACACTGGTGTTCATCATTCTTTCCACCTGTGTTTGTATCTTTGACAGACATCAGCACTTTATGAACAAACCCTAGGTTCAAGAGTCATAAATGAAATATAATCACATGAGCTCCCTATGCAGAAAGGAAGACTTCTACTGTGATCCGTAGAAAATGGATAAAATTTGAAATTGTTGGAAATGCATTAACATATAGATGTTATTAATATGTACGTTATCTGTTGCACTTGTTTGTACATTTGTGTAGGACGTAAAACCCTTCAGCTTCAATTTTCCAAGTAGAGACTGATGCATGATGTTCATCAATGGTATTTGGGTAAAATAAGTGAGCAACATAAAATATAGATTTAGTTTTACTGACGAAACGTTATTTATTTACACATACCTGGAACTGTTTAACTTTACTTAGGAGTTCTTCTAGTTTTTGGCATCGTTCAGATAACTGGCTGGATAGAGTCTTCCAACGAGTTTGAGCAGTGTCAATATCTGACCAGTATTTTTGTTTAACGTTGACAGGTGCTTTACTGGATAACTCCTCTGCAGTTTTGCTGAGATCATTCATGTCAGCCTGATGGTCTTGCAGGGAACTTTGTAAGGCCTACAAGAGATTAACATTGTTCTTTTTTTAAAACATTAACCATTGAACTAACAAACGACAGGCAGTACATATGTAACATATGTTAGAAATATATTTTGGCTGGCATGGCTGGACAGATCTTAATATTCCCATTTAGAAGTACTTTAACTTGTTATGTTTTCATTGTTTGTATGAAGAAGTACCATTAATTTCTATGGATGTATTTGATCCATATTACAACATTATGAACCTAGTTCAGTAATGTGACGGAAAGCTTCCCAATTGTGCTTGGAAGCCCCTATATATATATATATCTCAGTGTCTCTATGTACAGGTACAGATCCAGTACTGTTGGTTTAATTTCTCCTGCCCCCCATATCTTTCCAGTTGTAATTCACAAAGGCCTGGACCGTATGGTGTCCCCTCATTTAAAAATGGCATTTCCTTTAGCCTAGCTCTTTAAGGAGTCACCATGGAGACCAAGCAATGACCAAATGGTTTGGCCAGCACAGTTCATGTGCACCAGAGTAATTTTGGAGCGGAGTGGACATTGCTCAGGGTTGGTCGTCCTTGGGAGGGGGTGCCTTCATGGATGGAGTGGTGAGGGCTTAAAAGAGACCACTCTTTGCTGAATGAGTTCAGCATGGGGGTCCACAGGCATTAACATCTAAGTGCATGTGAACTGAACTCAGGATTTGAAGCCCACTGGAACCAGTCACATACAGAAACTGTGAGTTAGCTGTCGTGTTTATTATCCTTTTCTTTTATGTATCTGTCCGTATATTTATCCCTTTTCGTGCATTGTTTTTTTATGTATTAAACTCCTATTTAATAGCTTTCTGGTGTTGGCTGTTTGGTGACTCATGTGATTGGAATTACCAGTTATATCCAGTATTTTTGGGAACCGTTTGTGTCTTGGTCTGGGGGTACCTTGTCCCTTTCAGGTCTTATAAGGGTGAAGCTGGTGGGGGTAACTTCCAGCGAGTAGAGTGGTAACCCCAAGTGAGAAAGGTGAACCTAGCTTGCAGAGCACAAGCAGGAAGGCAGCAGCGCCTGCAGCAGTGTTCTGGGGTCACCTCCTGGCAGCCAAGCTATAGCACCCCTGGTCCTTGTGGGGAACAAGCCCAGCATTACATCACAAGTAAGCCTATAAGAAACTTGGACATTCTCATGCAAAGTTCATACTGTCTTCAATGACTGCTAATAACTTCATTTGATTTGTCACCTCAGTTTGCTGTAGTTATGGATTGGGCAATGTTTTGGGAAACTAGTGTTTACTGCTCATCTTTCTCAATCTTAAAAATGTTCTAATTTCACACTGTGCACCGACAGCATATTATATCAAGAGTGACTGTTATCATGCAGATATCTTATGACAAGTTTCAAATGAGTAGCAAAAACTTTGAAACAATGTACATTACATTCCTATTACCATTAATTTACAATTAACACCTATTCTGTCTGAACCAACAATAGCATACTGATAGGAAAAAATCAATGCAAACTGTTAAATATTAGTGGCTCCTTGTTAACACTATCTTAGGGAGCTGCTAAAAACTACTGACGCCAATGCTGTCAAAGCACAACAGTTGTGACTTGGCTTGGAACAGGACAGGAGTCGATATTAACTAGTTGGGCCATTACACATAACGGCTCGCTAGTTAATTTTAATGATTCCAGTAAATTGGTGCTCCTAGCGCTTTCTTTATATAATGGTCTGAAGATTGCTATAATTAACCGGTGGATTCATGCACATGCATTGTTGGTAAGCTGGGGTTGATTTGTGACTTCTCAAAGCATTGAGATGTGCGGCTTGCTAAGCAACACATACATGATAAAATGGTCACAGAATTGTTAATCTTGTCAATTTTCCCCGTTCTGAAATAGCTACCAAATATTATTTAGCCAGGATCGATTTGCTTTCATAAAAAGTTGTGAATGCTGAATCAGCAAGATTTACATTGATTTAAAAATATGCTTTTTATGTTTTCTTTACTTATTCACGTTTACTTTTATTCAGAGTTTGTCATAATTTAGGAAAATGTTTGTGTAAAAACATAAATAATTATGAAAGGTTCAAAGTTTGTATCTCATCTTTATGTATACAGTATAAGATTGCAAAGTTCTAAACTGTGGCCAGGCAAGCAGTATATGCCAAATAAATTATTTCTGTGATTGTACAGGTACATCAATAAAAGGCTGTGCTGTTGGTGCAATGATACTAAACATCAAAGAGGGCATTAAATCACATAATACTACATATTGATTTTTTTTCCCCCATCTGATATACAGCTCATTGCAAAGCATTTATTTTGGCAGACAAACAATGATTTTAAGAAAGTGAACTTTATGGCAAGTTAATATATGTATACCCTCAGGAAATGAAATATGTGCACAATCCTTAATCCTTTCTTGCAGAATTGTACACAGATTACTATAGGATATTACTGTAGGTATGCCTTTTACTTCTTTCTTTTAATTCTATAAGCTCAATGATACATTAAAGTACATAAACATTATTGTTCAAAATACAAAGTACCAACTTCCATATGACTTGTCTGTTTAACTCTTGATACATGAATCTTTTTTTGTCAAGGATTGTACAGTGAAAAGTTTCAGTGGATGAGCTGGGTGTTGAATCTATAGCCAAGCTTTAAATAAGTACAGAATTTTCTGTGACATTATGTGTATATTAGAATATAGCAAACTTGAAATGGCACTTTTCTATTTTACTAAGAGCTAAACCTTCTAGCTTATCCAGTACTTGTTCCTGGTTAATTAACTTTATAACCAGCTCTGTGTCAGACTGTTGAAAGGTGTAAAGAGAAAGTCTAGTTTGCTTAGTCCCTTCACTCAAGTGGTTGTCCATAAAAAGCACCAACAGAAACCAAGGGTTTTATAAAAAAAACCTTTACATTATTTAGAGGTCAGCAAGGCTGGGTCCTGGATGGGCGATATGTTTCACCCCTATTCGGGTTGTGTTCCCTTTAAGGGAAGCCACAGGGTTAATCTTCCTGTCCAGGAAGAGGCTTAAAAGGTCAGCAACTCCCAGACAGGATTGTGGGAGTTCAGGAGAAAAGTAATTAGCTGTGTGAAAGCTGGTGATCAAGAGCTGTGCTGCGGTGCCTTGCAGGCAGAAATTCATATATTACTGAGAAAGGATTCCCCCAGGTTTGGGACTTTGTACAAGTTGCTGATTTTTGTTTCATCCAAGACTGTTGCAAGTGCTCTGTGGGCCCCAACATCACAACTATTACTTAACATTTATACCCACCACACAGAATTACACAGTCGAAAAGCACTGTAATTACCATTATAGTGTATATAGAGTCTATGCACTCTTCGACAGATAGTGGGCTCCTTCTGCTATTCAGTCTCATAACAGCATCTAAAGCTATGGTGGTTCAGAGTGCCTTTTCCTAAACAGCAGTCAGGATCCACATGTCCTGAGAAGGAAGAAACTTGGAAAATCCAAGAGGCAGTTTGGTCATACAGAACCTAGATCAGGAGTTACCTGGATTTTCTTAATTCGTTTGGCAGTGGAACACCTCCATATTAAAGAGGGATCCACTTCTTGCTCAAATGTTCTGCAACCGAGTAACAGTCCTTTAGTTTCTAAAAGGGAAGCCCTGAAACTTTCTTTGTATCTGTAGTGCTATTGCTGTGCCATGTACTTGGAGTGCCAGAGACTTGATGTGAACACTACACCTTATTCCTACTATGTTGTTCCTGCCATTGGTTTCCATGTCTCTGTCCCACTTCGTATCCTGCTCTGGACACTACATACCTTAATCATCCACTGTTGTTCCAATTGTCTGCTGCCACTTGTCCAATCCAGTTCCTGTGTTGCTCCTCTGTGTCTAACCTGCTTTATCTCCCATGAGCTAAACTGCACAATTTGAGGCAATTATGGAAACTATCTGAGCTAATGAGATTCCAAACTGAGACCCTGAGACAGTGTATGACAGATTTTTAATGAGCTATAGTACATCAGCCGATATGTCCAATCTACTGGAATTTTACAGACACTTTCTCAAAACCCCCCCCAAAAAACATACTTTACCAGGAAGGATACATTGAGATTTCTCTCGTTTTCAAGTATGTCCTGGATGGTGAGTATGTGCCGTTGAGTGTCTTGCCCAAGGACATTTACTGGAGAGGTTGCTCACTGGGATCGAACCCATGACTCCACAGGCTTTCTCCATGCAGAGCAGTGATGTTACCTTTACTCCACCAAGCCCATATTATTATTTTGCAGTAAACATAATTTCTTTGCATCCCTCCATAATATGTTCAGATCAAGTTAATTTGATCTCTGGCACTTGAAGGTGCTATTAAAGATTGAGTTAATTTAATTGTATAGTTACACAGAAAATATAGGATCCCTACGGTTTCCTTATTTATCAGAATGTCCACCAAATTGTACATATTCTACAATGCAAAGAGCTCTTTGACACATTCATATTATTTGACTAATTATGAAGACATACCTTTAGCTCCCTGAGTCTTTGTTCCATGATTTCACATTCAGTAACAGTAACCTGAGGTATGGCAAGTTTGGTTTCAGACTGCTGGATCCACAGAAGGATAGTGCTCAATTTCTCCTTGTACTGTGTAGGAGGTAAACTGTCTAGAACTGAGCAAAATAGCAAAAAAGCAAATATTATTTCCTGTAATGAATAGACATTCTTTCCTATCAAATGCAGCAATGTGTCCTCACTTCACACATTTTTATCAACAGACACACAATTGAAAAGAAAAAGATTTTCTTCTATTCAAATTAAAATTGAAATAGATTCTATTAAAAATGTATCTGTTTATTTTCTGCATGAAAAGAAATCATTTACTATGAGTATGTGTTATATGCATGGAAAGGGGTTTAAAATGGGAGGGGGAAAAGGAAACACAGGGGTTAAATATTAACCCCTCCCGACCCCTTCTGCATTTCCTCCCATTTTAACCCTGTCATTTATCTTATAGACTTACCTACATCTATCACTGGTCTCCCTCTGATCATGTGACATGCTGTGGCTGGCAGCATGTCAAGTGTGGCAGAGTTCGCAAGAGGGGCTGGATGCGCGAGCGAGCATTCAGGCATGCAATGGCTCTCAAGGCAGGTAAGCCCAGAGATTCACTGGTCGGACTTATTTCCCAAGGTCCCAACTCCCCAGAACCAGAGCGCAGTGCTCAGGTTCTGGGCTGCACTAAGTCCCTACATTTGGAGGGCTGAGTCAGCAGTGGGACCATTCAGCCATTCGATAATATTGTCCCTTTAATTTTGGTCAGTGTCTGATGTGCATTGTAAGCATTACTGGATATGTATGTATATTGTGGGAGACAACACATGTGGGGATTATAAAATTTTCACAAACATAAACCAGCAAGGAGAAAAATATCATCTGCGCTTATTCCTATTATACGTGTGAAACAAAACACAATTAGAGGCTTTGGTTTCTATTAATGGCAAAGAAACCAAAGCCTCTAATTGTGTTTTGTTTCACACGGTATAATGGGAATAAGCGCAGATGTCATTTTTCTCCTTGTTGTGTTTTATACATGTTGCTGGGCTGGATGCATTTGGTGGTTGCAGCCGCCCCATCGGGGAATAGGTGCGACCCCACCCCTCCTGTACTATAAACCAGCAATGGAAATGCAAATCTTTTCATTGTCTCATGTCTAAATCTGTCTAATTTCTCAGATCTTAAAGCGTACTTCATATTGAAGCATCACTATAAATTTGGATTATATTCTGGATATACTATAGAGTACTATGCCAATTTTGTGTAATTTATGCTTTTTTACAATCCTAAATACAAGGTATATTCATCATATGTTGCCGGTCATATAACGTGAAAGCCCTGATACTGGATTGCAGAACATGGATCTTTGTGATATTTTCTAGTTTTAAAAAATAATAACAGCAATAAAAATTGAGTCATTGTTTGTAATCACTAAATGGAAAAGGCAGCAAATTCTCCCATAGTTCATGCGAAGCATGAACAAAAAATAAACCAGCAGACATCAAAAACAAAGTCCCAGCATGTGATATTTGAGTAACAATGCAGTAGACTACATGTTACTAAACACATCATCATCTTTATTCCATTGGGGTATTGTACTAAATACTTTGCTAAATATAACAATTTTATATCTCCGGTACCTCGGAATTTTATCGGATTTTACGCTTTCATATTTTGACTGTCTTGAATAATTTATATAATATACAGCGAAGGCATGGAAAGGATTTGTTTCCATAGCAGCAGAATATAGATTTCAATGTTTTTGCACAATATTTGAATGTTTAGAACTGCAGAAAAAATAATACTATTACAAACTATACCTTTGCTTTAATTTCACTGCAGTGTTTTGTTCTTTTGCTATTCTTCTTAAATAAGCTAGATAGCACAGACAACATAGCCTTTCATCCCAATTCTAGATAATTTCAGGGTGTTTTGCAAAAGACAATTATTAACTATAGCCCTAAAAGCCCAAACAGTATATAGGTATATTTCTGAAAGACGTATAGGATGAATTCTTATGCTAGGTACGTCTACCAGATTGAGTTAAAGTAAACAATAGAAAGCATCAGCCATATACTTGTTGGGAAACAAGCCTTGTAAACTAAAGCAGAATTCTGAGAACTGGAAACAATATTATATTAGTAACAGGAGACTGGATCATATCAGAGTATTGGTTCCTAAAGAGCTATTTGGAGGAATAAGGATCACAACTATAATTTTATAATGACTTCTTATTAGAAATATATTACACAGAAAGATCCATTACAGTATAATGCTTGAAGTACACTCCTTGTAGACAGAAGTTGGTCTCTATAATATAGGGATTTGATTATATTAAAGATTGAATAAGAGAATAACTGGAGAATAAAAAAGTCTTATTCATAGAAGCTAGAGACAAGAAGTATTGCGATTACTCAGATATTCTGCAAGAAACTACAATTAATTTAAATATAGTGAAATAGACATGCTGAACTAAGACGGTTAGGCTGAAATTAAATTTATTAAAATTAAATTTAGGGCAGTATCACAAACTCCAAATGGTACATCTAAAGGTAGAGATTAAAATAAATTTGCAGAATAAATTTCTCTGTTTTGCCAGAGCAGATGCAATAAAAAAATATATAGAATACACCATTTCATTTATTTTCAAGGTTAAGCCATTGAGGCAAGAAACAAAAAGTAAAACATAATAATTATGAATCAAATTATCATGAAAATGTAATATTAATACTAATTAGCTTGGGCTATCACACTTAGGAACAATGCTTTATTGCAGCTTTTGTGCAGTTACGTAGTGGAACAAAGACAATTTGGCAAGGCTTGTGCATATTAATTCTTTTGCCATAAAAGCGTAGTTCATTATTAAGAAGAAAAAATTATCGGCACAAAAGCATGATCATGTTTAAAAAGAGACCTCTGCACCGCAGCAGCCCTGATCTGACAGGCCGGTCTTTAAAGATAGCCGGATCTATTCTAAAGAAAAAGATTACCTTACAAGACGTGCAGAGTCTATTGACAAACACAGATTATAGGGTTCACTGGAAACAGTACCGATAAGGATAATCCAAAAACGTAGTCAAAGAGAGAAGCCAGAGGTCAGAACCAGAGAATATATCGTATACAGAGGCCGGGGTTCAGAACCAGAAGAAATGTCAGACAAGCCAGAAGATATCATAACCAGGTAATCAGAATATAACAGAACATGAACAGAAAAACCAAATATAGCAAGGGAAACCGTATGAACTAAATACACAGGAGAAACAGAAATAAACCAAGAAGTATAACAGAGGCAACAGATAGACAAAGAAACAGGACCAGAGAAATAAAATGAACAAGATATATCAACTGGGACTAAACAATACAGCAAGGAGCTCTCAGAACACAGCAGATACTGGAAACCAGGAAAAGAAAAATGACACAGCAATGCACCATAGGCACATTGCTCTTTTATGGGGAGGAAATCAGGACAGGGGCAGACACCTGAGCAGGGAGAACAGAAAACCAATTAACCCCTGAGCTGCAACACAGGAATGGCAGCACAGAATAAAGGACAAAACAGGAAAATACAAATACAGAGGGCAGGGAGACAGGGCTGGAAGCATAGAACGTGACAGACTGGCAGTGTAGATAGTGTTTGTGTGTAGGGATCTAGCCTCACCTCCTGTTCTGCGTGTTATGTAGCCAGCGGCACTCCTATTGGGCTGTTAAACCTTAATGTGAGACCCACCTTGGCTCATGCCAGGTGCCCTCGTGACACAGATTCTCAACTGTTAAAGTGTTAGCACCTTGAATGTCATGATGCAGTGCTAAAATACGGAAGGCAGTGGTCAAAATTTCCACTCGTCCTCTCGCAATTTGCAAGTAGAAATTGGGAGAGGACGAGTGAAAATTGAGCCTCAATTAGAATGCTAGCATCAGCATGGAGCCAACACTGGCATTCCCATTCAGGTGCTAACGTCGACTCCATGCCGACACTGGCACTAACCAGCACCTTTTTTCTGGACGTCTGCAGCCCATGTGCAAGTTCCACTGATCGGTGCCAGTCTGGAGCCGATAATGGGCTTCTACCGCAGGGGTCTGGCTAACATGTTGGACATCAGCTCCACCTATGGGACCTATCCCCAATTGCAAACAAATTCCATTTGCAATAAGTGAAATTCCAAGGCATTGCTCCAGTAGACATTATATCGACTATATTTGATATTGGAGCAGCAGCAGGCGCTTTGCAGATGGAGTATAGTCAGTCTTGGTTTGTGAAGGAGTTAATCAAATATTTAGGAATTTAATTTGGTTTTATTAACAAATGATTCCATGAAACTTGTTTGAATAAGATGACCGAAGTAGCACTTGATATTATATATTATTAATAACATTGTGACATACTTGACACACAGTCACATGCAGTCATATTAGTTTGATTATTTTAACAATTTCCATAGTTACCATGTATGTGAAACTACCTTTATATTTCTTTTGTGCCATATTCAATGTTGGTTGTGTGATGGAGTGTCCATGGGAGTGACTCACAAGTGGAATAATTTATTTCTCTTTAGGATCTGCAGTTTCAAACTGAGCCCAGGTGTACAAAATCAGGGATTACGAGAACACTGAAAATCAGCAATGGCAATAGCGGCTTTCCCTTCATTAGGTCGCTGCTTAGGTCTTTTAATAAGAATTTAGCTTGATGCTGTCATTACAGAGGAGATTATAATAATGCAAATCAGCTCACTTCCACCAAAGCTTTGTCAGGATGATGCAGCTGGTACCGCTCTAGGCTCCTTTAACAAGGAGTTCACATCTGGATTACGTGTATTGTGGACAGCAAAAACTGGAATTACAAGAAAATGAAAAACCAGCTATGGCACTAGTGGCCTGCCCTTTGGCATGTCCCCATTCGAGTGCCACATTAAGATTTACATACACGACCTACTTACCCTCATAATAGATATAGGCCTTGGCTCGCTGTCATTTTATGCTTTCTTTTTGTGCTCACATCTGTGAGAGGAGGTGCTGGATTGTATTACCACACATTATTATTTTTCCTTTATTTAGATAAGAGACAATATTTTTAATGATACTAAGGACTGTGTTATTAAATAATGACAAGTAAAGACACTAGGAAAACAAGTGTATATTCATATAATATTTCCAAACGTTCCTAATGGTCGTAAAGTATTTTACAGTTATTGGTTCATATGCTTCACTAATGGCACTTACTGTTCTGAAGTTGATTTTCTCTGGATTGTAAATTGGCAAGAACTTGATTATAGTGGTTAAGAAAAGCTGCTACATCAGCATCCAAAAACATTGGCCTCTGCTCCTTTTCTTTCAGTTGCTTTCCCTGGACTTGTAAGGATGCAATTTCTGGTTTAAGGGCTGAAAGACGTGCAACTTCATCCTGTTTCCCATAAGACAAAAATAATCACTTTCAGCAAATTGAGAACAAATTAAAGCAGATACAATTATTCTCAAAATTCTTGGAAGGGTTAAGCCTGAGCACTTAGAGCCTTTATTTCCCCTAACACAAATCTGATCTTTTCTGAAGTAAAATAGGTTAACGCTCTAGACATATGCATAGGATTTCCTTATTCTTAAAATTCATGTAAAATAAGTAAATGAATGCTAGTGATCTACAGAGCATTACACTTCATAATATAATGCAATATTATCTCATTTACAAGATTATTCTGGTCTCTGTTTTTATTCTGGCCCATACTACCTACAAGAAATTGTTTGCTTGAACCACAGTTCTGCGGTGTAATTGTATGCTTAAACTACACAATGATTTTGGCTCGGATTTTTTCTTTTAACCCTGGGCGCAGTTTAATTATATCAGCACTTTGATCGGAAAAAATAAATATCGATGAGTAGTGGCTGATATTTATTCCACAATATCAGGTAATTCAATCAGTCATAATAAAAATATGATTATGTTATAACAGAATGCAATACATTGAGCATATAGGTCTGATATTTTGGTGTATTGTAATTTTCTGTTTAATTCACTTAATTTATGTTAATGATACAATACTTATTGCTGTGATATTGTCAATGTTTGAATGTCATAATTACCATATATTGCACCTGTCATAGTCAGCATCATATTGATTATAGCTCCTGCATATGCCTTTTTGAAAATACAATATTTGAATGAGGGTGTCAGTGTGAGTTTCTCTGTTTATCTGCATGAAGAGGCATTTTAAACCCCTCTCAACACTTGTTATATGTTCTGCCAACAGCATAGCAAAAGTGAGGAAAAAAACAGATATTTCCATTATCAAGCAAAGGTGTGAGTACTGATAGTGAGGAGCGGCAATGGTTTTATAGGTCAGCGTGGGTAGTTTGAATTTGTTAGGGAAAGGGGCTCAATGCAGTTGAGCACGATGCCCAATGTTTACTGCATTTACAGCCACAACTAGTCCATTTTGGAGGCTGGCATGTTTTAATTAACAGTGTACCAGAATACTGTCAGGGTCCGCTCCTGGGTACTTGCTGATGTGCCTGTATTGCACACCTGGCTCTAAGAACTTTGCCCTGGATCTCTTTTTCTTGGATTCCATTCCGGGTTTTACCCAGGCTCAGCACCTTGACCAGGCTCCTGGAGATCTAGCCTGGGTTTCCTTTTCCAGCCCTGGAGTTCCAGCTGAGGCCCATCTGTGATTAAGCCTCCTTAAATGGCAAAGACACCCAGCTAGCAGTGGTTCTGCATTATTGTTCCCCTGTCCTAGGCAACTAGGTGGTGAGTGTATCTGCTGAAGTTGATCCAAGCTTCTCCAAGGTATCCAAGTGTCTCCAAGCAATCTTCACCTGCGCTGTTCCATGGTCCTTGTTAAAGACTTCCATCACGTAGCCCTCTATCCCCAGTGTCTGGAGACCTACCTGTGGATTACAGCCTTTCCTCACCTTCTCTGACCTGTGATTTAAGGTACCACTGCCAGCCTGATTATTCTTGGTGGACCCTGTCTGCAGTCTGGGACTGCATTGCCCATAATCCTCTGGTTCTCCAGTCGAGACTACTCCCTGGACTTTATTGCATTCCTCTGTTCTTTCAAGTGCCTGCTGCCAAGGCCTATTTATGTTCCATTAAAGTTATTTTGTTGCTTGATTCCTGTCTGGCCTCCCCTGTGTCGCTGCCTGCTGGGCTCATATCTGAACCGCACACGCCACGTTACAGATACCCAGTACTGTTAAAATTTTGTCTCCTCTACCTGTCCTCATTAATCACCAAATACAACCCAGCCCGCCCCCTAAGATCAAACAATGACCTGCTCTTAGCATCCTCCATCATTACCTCTTCACATGCCAGATTGCAGGACTTTTCTCGTGCAGCCCCGACCCTATGGCATGCACTTTCTTGCAATATCAGACTGTCCCCAAATCGGGCTTAATTTAAACGCTCCCTGAAGACCCTTCTGTTTATGGAAGCATACCACCTGACTCCATAACAAGACATCCGACTGACCCAAAAACGGTCCTCACCCCTCCCTGCATTAACTCATTACTGCAGTCCCCCACCTGTTTCTCACTCCCTCATTCATCTAGATTGTAAATTCCCACGGGAATAGGGCCCTCATGCCCTACTGTATGTGTTGGCAGCAATACTGACCTGCCTCCTGTATGTATTGGAATTGTCTTGTCTTTACCCATTGCTCCATTGTACATTGCTACTAGAGAAAAAAATTGTAGGGAGCCACTACATGATACCAACCAGTGCATCTGCTGGTATAGGATCCAGGTTTCCAAAGGGCTCCATGGAGGCATGCCTGACTCTGCGTGAGCTCGTGTACATAGAGTGGTACTGGCACTGAGGAAAGGCACTAGGAGCTATATGTTCCCAGTGTTCCACTGCATATGACGAGAGATTGTGGCAGATTATAACGCATTCTACATCACAGGACCAGAGGAAACTAAGGTTTTAGAGGTTTATCGAAGCAAAAGAAAAAAAGACAATTACTGTTGGTTTCAGTAGTTTATCCCCTTTGAATTGTGTTAAATAAAGCTGAGCAAAGTTTGCCAAAACAGAATTTATTTTACAAAAGGCAAGCAGGACAAATGAGATTGTATCTTAATAATCTAGGGCCCTATTACAATCTTCGCGCAAACGCTTGCACCGGCACAAAAAGCAATTAACGCGAGGGGCAAAACCCTTTGCGCTGAACGTCGTATTACAATGTCAGCACAACAAACGCACGTAATCGTCTACCACGGGTGAAGCTGCGCGAGCATACTTTACAGCACGCATCCTATACTTAACATTGTGAGCGCATATGCGTTTGTGCGCTGGTACGCGGATGGTATTACAATCTATGCACTGGAATTAACGCATAGCCGTTGCGCGCATAATTTTAGCAACTCCTAAAAGCTGGTGTTAATGGCAAATTCTATCAACCTGGCCGAAACCAAATATACCAGCCCAAAACAAAAAATATGCAAAGTATAGTTACACATTCTACTCATTCCAAACCAATAAAATGGAGAAGTTGTGTGTGCATTTATTATTGCTGCAGCATATATTGACTTTGTCAGGCGCAAAAACTTAACGTGAGATTATTGTGGTTCTCAATTCTGATTGGCTGAATCACGTGAAAAAAACAGTCTGCGCACTGATTTCTGCGCGCAACGTTACTGCGCGTCCGTTTAATGCGCGTTCTTGCTCGACGGATGAAAAAATGCACGAGAATTGTAATTCCAGCGTTGATTTCTGTGTGTTAACATTTAACGCTTGGCCTACAAATTTACGTGTTGTGCCAAGCATTTTTGCTTGAAGAATGTAATAGGACCCCTACACTTTTTACCATAACATAAAATATAAAACGGTCTAAAAAATGTTAATTTGTCTTGTAATTTAAGCCACAGTAAACAATTAGAGTTCATAAACTTTAGTTTTAGGTTCATATGGGCCTTCAGCAATAAAGGCCACAGGTAAACCATAGCCTCATCAATCAGACTTTCTTCAGTTCTGATGTTTAACAAGCTAACATCTATGGCTGTCTGATTTTAAGCCTGTCACTGAGTAATACAGTTGTACATAAAGTATTTCTTCAACTAGTACACTGTGTTCAGAGATATAAAATTCTAGATTTTCTGCCAAAGTTATCTCAACAATAAGTTTTCTTGACAGGATCTGTGCAACTGATCATGGAGTTCACAAGGCTCTCTATCTTATGAAGTCTATGCCAAGTTGTAAAAGCATAATTTGTTGAAGTCAAGAAAAATACACCATGTGCCTGTTTGCTTCATTGCATATCCTATTTAACCACACTATTAAAGTGTTGCTATGTAGGCTAAAAATGGCAATGAAAACAACTGCAATATGCAATAGATGTGCGAGTGTTCTGAATATACTACTAAGGTTAAAGCTTAGACACGCCAGGGACAATTTGAGATGAGTAGTGACATGTTTATTATAGTCATTAACATATTTTAATTTTGGAAAGGAATCCTGGATAATATTCAATAAGGAAGAAGATTGTGGCAAATGTGCTAATGGATCTTACCTTTAATGTAAAAGAAATCATAGCTAATTGTAATGAACGTGAAAAGGACTATACCACCCTACACGTGTACCACATTATTCCGAAGGAAATTTAATACAGGTACATGGTAATAAGAAAATTAAGACAGAGGATGGGATAAAGTATCAATAGTACACTGCGATCATTAATTTTCTTCTTTAAAGCAATCTCCACTTTAATTAAAAGTGACACTACACACACTAAAGCAGATACAGATAGTGAAAAAATTATTTGATGATCCTGCTGATTTTGTAGGTTTGCCCACTGACAAAGAATTGATCAGTCTATAACTTTAATGGTAGGTTTATTCTAACCGTGAGAGACACAAAAACATCCAGAAAACGCATTTCAAAAAAGTTATAAATTGATTTGCATTTTAATGAGTGAAATAAGTTTTTGACCCCTTCGCAAAACATGACTTAGTACTTCGGGGCAAAACCCTTGTTGGCAATCACAGAAGTCAGACTTTTCTTGTATTTGGCCACATCTCCAGGAGGGATTTTATCCCACTACTCTTTGCAGATCCTCTCCAAGCAGGGCCAGATTTACCATTAGGCAGAGTAGGCATGTGCCTACAGGCGCCTGCCACAAGGGGGCGCCTTGCTCTGTGTGAAAAAAATATATATATTTTTTAAATTTGCAATAATTTGAACCACTGTATCTCTGGAGCCCTAAGGGCTAGAGGGACATATGAGGTATCATTGGAAAGGTCAATATATAGCCTTTCCAGTGATACCAAATATAACCAGGTTAGATTTATGTAAAAATGACATACCTATTAAAATAATATTTTTGTTTCTAACACGCACTATTATTCAGTTTACAATTGTAAAGTGAACAGTGATGCTGCACTAACTCACCTCATTTACCATACTGCCAGCAAATGTGTATCTGGTGAAGTAAAGCATTGTTTAATTTACAACCTAGACCGTGGTGCTGCAGTGAGGAGGGACAGGAGGACTTTGGAACTTGCATCCCTGAATTGTACACCGCATAAGCTTAAGTGAGGTGTCATTGGAAAGGTCAGAGTCTAGTCTTTACTATGATACCAAACAAGATCATGTAAGGTGTAAAAATAAAAAAATGAAAACGTAAATGCGAAATATTTTTTTCTGTTCTACAGCAGAGGCAATATATGCTTTTACATATAAAACAAACAATGCTGCTGCATTCACTGCCTTCCTCCTTTAACCATTCTACCCCACTGACTCCCTCACTCTCTGCCCCCTCTTCTACTAGGTCTTCCTTTTCTACAGTCTCGGAGGAGGATGTAACAGAGCTTCTTATGTCCTCCTACCCGACCACCTGTCCACTTGATCCTATCCCCTCACACCTTATCCAGCCTGTCCTACCAGTTACTGTCCCTGCTTTGACTCATATTTTTAACCTCTCCCTCTCCTCTGGAATCTTCTCCTGTATTCAAATGAGCTTTGATCACCCCATTCTAAAAAAGCCATCTCTTGATCCTACCTCCATCCCTCTACTGTCCCATCTCTCTGCTTTCCTTTGCCTCCAAAATCATAGAACGTCTGGTCTACAACCAGTTCACCAGTTTTCTTGCTGCTAACTCTCTACTTGATCTGCACCAGTCTAGCTTTCGCTCCCAACAATCTACTGAGACTGCTCTGACCAAGGTGACTAATAATTTAGCTGCCACTGAAACCAAAGGTCACTTCTCCCTCCTTATTCTTCTTGACCTTTCCACTGCATTTAACACTGGTGACCACCCTCACCTGCTCCTCACACTGCGTCAACTTGGCCTCAGTGACATCACTCTCTTCTGTCCCATCAATTCTCCAACCTACTTCACCACCTCCCTCATACCTCATCCTTCACCTGCCCTGATGCTGCCACTAATCACTACAACACTACGCTTATCTCTGCTCTAGACACTCTTGCTCCTCTTCAACTCTGTAAGGCCCCACGCCGCCAGCTTCAGCCCTGGCACACCCTCCAGACTCGCTACCTGCAAAGATGCTCCCGCACTGCAGAGCGTGCCTGGAGGAAATCCCGCTCTGAAGCTGATTTTGTTCACTTCAAGTTTATTCTCCGGTCATACACTCTGCCCTCCACTTGGCCAAACAATCCTTCTTCTCATCTCTTATATGTACGCTGTCCTCCAACCCTAAACGGCTCTGGTCCACCTTCAACACCCTCCTCTACCCACCTGCACCTCCCCCACAGCTGCCTTCAGCGCTCAAGACCTGGCAGACTACTTCCTCAGTAAAACTTAACTATCAGAAGCAACATCCCAACACAAGATAGTTATCTGCCACCTCCACTCCCACAGGTCCCTCTGCCGCTTCCTCCCAGCCACTGAGGAGGAAGTCAATTCCTTATTGTCCTCCTCACATCTCACCACGTGCCTGCTCGACCCCATTCCCTCACATCTAATTCCTCCCCTCTCCTCCTCCCTCACCCCTGCTCTCACACACATCTTCAACCTATCTCTCTCCACTGGCTCCTTTCCATCCGCCTTCAAACACGTGCTAGTTACCCCTTTACTAAAGAAACCATCCCTAGATCCCAACTCTCCATCCAACTACCGCCCTGTATCCCTGCTTCCCTTCACATCAAAGCCCTTAGAAAAACTAGTCTTCAACCGCCTCTCCCTCTTCCTGTCCTCCAATTCCCTACTTGACCCCCTGCAATCTGGCTTCCGTCCCCTACACTCAACTGAAACTGCCCTCACCAAAGTCACCAACGACCTCCTAACTGCTAAAAAAACACGGCCACTATTCTATTCTCATCCTGCTTGACCTCTCGGCTGCTTTTGACACTGTTGACCACCCCCTCCTTCTACAGACCCTCAACTCTCTGGGTCTCGGTGACACTGCACTTGCTTGGGTTGACTCCTATTTATCCAACAGGTCCTTCTGTGTGTCCTTTGCTGGTAACTCCTCCTCCTCATTGCCTCTATCTGTTGGTGTACCTCAAGGCTCTGTCCTTGGTCCTCTGCTCTTTTCCATCTACACCTCCTCCCTGGGCAAAATCATCAACAGCTTTGACTTTAATTACCACCTCTATGCTGATGACACTCAGAGCTACCTCTCTACCCCTGATCTCTCTCCCCGTGTCCTTTCAAAAGTCAGTGACTGTTTATCTGGCATCTCCTCCTGGATGGCCTCCCCCCACCTAAAGATCAACATTTCAAAGACTGAACTCCTACTTATTCCTCCCTCCAATGCCTCCCCACCTCCTGACCTCTCTATCACGGTGGAGGGTATCACCATCTCCCCATCAAACCAAGTTCGCTGTCTTGGAGTTACACTTGACTCTGCTCTTTCCTTCATCCCCCACATCAAGTCTCTTTCCTCCTCCTGCCGATACCAACTGCGTAATATTGCCAGAATTCGGCCATTTCTTACCGCTGTCACCACAAAACAACTCATACACGCCCTGGTAATCTCCCGACTCGACTATTGCAATAATCTCTTATCTGGCCTCCCTCTGTCCCGTTCTTCCCCCCCTACAATCCATCCTGAACGCCTCCGCCAGGCTAATTCACCTCACCCGCCGCTCTGTCTCTGCCGCTCCCCTCTGCGAGTCCTTTCACTGGCTCCCCATCCACTGCAGAATTAAGTTCAAAATCCTTATCCTTACCTACAAAACCCTCACTAACTCAGCTCCCCACTACCTGTCCTCACTAATCACCAAATACACCCCAGCCCGCTCCCTAAGGTCAAACAGTGACCTGCGCCTAGCTTCTCCCCAAATCACCTCTTCCCATGATAGACTGCAGGATTTCTCACGCGCAGCCCCCACTCTCTGGAACGCTCTCCCTCGTACTGTCAGACTTTCCCCAACTTCTCTTCCTTCAAACGCTTTCTGAAAACATTCCTATTTAGGGAAGCCTACCACCCAACTCACTGACGCAACCATCAATCACTCTCACCTTACAGTCCTCTCCTCCTGTTTCCAACCCCAACCCTCCCAGATTGTGAGTTCCTACGGGAATAGGGCCCTCATCTCCTCCTGTACTGTTTGTCAAATGTTGTTCAATGTATTGTAACCCTGTCTATACTGTATTGTACAGCGCTGCGGAATATGCTGGCGCTTTATAAAGAATAATAATAATAATAATAAAGTCTCTGAAAACGTATTACTATAGAGAAGCCTATCAGCTCACTCCATGATCCCCCACTGTCATTTCCTGCTCCATCTTCCCAATCAGTCCTCATGCAACCCTTTACTTCAAATACCCTATTCCTCCTCACATAATGTGTCACCCCTCTCCTCTTAGATTGTAAGCTCTTGAGCAGGGTCCTCCCTCCTTCTGTTCTGTGTGTGTAACATATGTAGATTTGTTATTCTGTTTCTCCCATTATACATTGCTAAGAAATTTGTTGGCGCTTTATAAATACTTGTAACTAACTAATTCAACTAAGGCAACAGATTCTGCCCCTTCTTTTGATTTGAGCACGGAGAAAAAAACAGTTTGTTTTTTAAAATGTATTTTTTTTTAGGTTTTTTGCCTCAAAACAAAAATTTAAATAGTCATTTTGGCATGTTTTTTGTTTGTTTGGGGGGGTAGGGGCGCTCCGCATTTCTGTGCCTACAGGCTCCTGAGGTGCAAATCCAGCCCGGTCTCCAAGTCATTAAGGTTTCGAGGCTGACGTTTGGCAACTCAAACCTTCAGCTCCTTCCACAGATTTTCTATGGTATTAAGGTCTGGAGACTGGCTAGGCAACTCCAGGACCTTAATGTACTTCTTCTTGAGCTACTCTTTCGTTGCCTTGGCCATGTGTTTTGAGTTATTGTCATGCTGGAAAACCCATCCACAACCTATTTTTATGCCCTGGCTGGAGGAAGGAAGGAGGTTCTCACTCAAGATTTCACGGTACGTGGCCCCATTCATCGTCCCTTTAATGCTGTGAAGTTATCCTGTCTCCTTAGCAGCAAAACACCCCCAAAGCATGTTTCCACCTCCATGTTTGATGGTGGGGATGGTGTTTCTTGTGGTGATAGGCAGCATTCCTTCTCCTCCAAACAAGACGAGTTGAGGCCAAAGAGCTAGATTTTGGTCTCATCTGACCACAACACTTTCAGCCAGTTCTCCTCTGTATCATTCAGCTGTTCATTGACAAATGTCAGACATGCATGTGCATCTACTTTCTTGAGCAGGGGGACATAGCGGACTTTGCTGGATTTCAGTCCTTCAAGACGTAGTATGTTACCAATTATTTTCTTGGTGACTGTGGTCCCAGCTGCCTTGAGATCATTGACAAGATCCTCCCGTGTAGTTCTGGGCTGATTCCTCACCATTCTCATGATCATTGAAACTCCACGAGTTGAGAGCTTGCATGGAGCCCCAGACCAAGGGAGATTGACATTTATTTTGTGTTTCACTGTTGTCACTTTCTCACCAAGCATCTTGGCGATGGTCTTGTAGCCCATTCCAGTCTTGTGTAGGTCTAAAATCTTGTCCTTGACATTCTTGGACAGCTCTTTGGTCTTGGCCATGGTGGAGAGTTTGGAATCTGATTGCTTGATTGCTTCTGTGGGCAGGTGTCTTTTATTCAGGTAACAAGCTGAGATTAGGAGCAGTCCCTTTAAGAGAGTGCTCGTAATCTCGGCTCGTTACCTGTATAAAAGACACCTGGGAGTCAGAAATCTTGCTGATTGATAAGGGATCAAATACTTATTTCACTCATTAAAATGCAAATCAATAACTTTCTTGAAATGCGTTTTCTGTATATTTTTGTTATTTTGTCTCTCATGGTTAGGTTGATCATTTCTTTGTCAGTGGGCAAACGTACAAAATCAGCAGGGGAGCAAATATTTTTTTCCCTCACTGTATTAGCTGAGTCTCTTAATGTAACATTTTACTTTAACGTTAACTTTATATCTTCCTGAATGCCAAAACACTTTATCTTACATTACTATTATTGTGTTATAGAAAATAAATATGAATAACAATTGTCATAATATTGTAAGGACCATATAAATATTAAAATGTCTATAAATATCATATAATTGGTTTAGATAATTTGTTCTCCTTGCTTCCTTGATTTTGAATGCACATTTTTCTTAATTGAGAAATTACCTTAAATGTGAGTAACAGTAAATGATTTTATAGAATAGGAATAATTAGAATGATCACAACATTATACATTATTCTTGTTAATATAATTATAAGAACTTCTCACCTTGCACTTTTCTAATTGTGTTTTGACTGTACCTGCCTCAGCAGGGGTACTTTGTGCTTTTAGCCAGTTCTCAGCAGCTATTACAGTCTGTTCTAGTTGTTGCAATTGGGAGTAAAAGGCAATAATTCTATTTTGATATTCCAACCAGGAAAGTCTATCACTCAGCAGGTGACTGAAATCTGTCCAACGGCTGTTCAAGTTTTGAGTGGCCTGATTGATAGTGTCTGTAGTAAGGCCATCTAGAGTGGAAAAACACATTATTATAACAGTTCTTCAAAGTTCTTCTTTTCTCAAACAATAATAGTGCATCACTTGCTTAAGAAAAAACCTAAATAAAAATAGTGAATACATTTGTTTGAGGCTTTGATCTAATACATGACACATCACTGTCACAACTCACTTTTTCAACTACACAGTAAAGGGATGAGAAATTTGAAAGTACTTTGCCCATCTGTCTAAATAGAAGACATCCCTTTTTGATGTCAAGCAAGTAGGTATTGTACAAAAAAATGAAGATGCTTTTACAAAGTGGTGGGCTTAACTTAATACATACAGGGTTATCCAAAGAGATTCGAAAAGTCACCGCACGTTCGGTGACTTTTCGTTCTCTTCAATTCGGTTCCTTTTGCCGATCCCATTTCGGTGACCCTGCGGTGTATTCAGCAAACACCACAGGGTCCCCGAATTGCAGGGAAAGGCTGCCGCAAACCTGACGAAAATTAACCGAATGCATGCTGAAAACAAGCAAAAACATCTGGATTAACCTTCGAAAAAGCCGAACAGGAGCCGAATCACACAGAGCCGAAGCAGCTGTGACGTAGAGGAGGCAGTGAATAAATTAGAAAAACCATTTGTATGAATCTGTGAAAATGAAACGCTGTTTGCAAAGAAACTACTGAGCGAAAATGTCTGAAATTTTCACAGGAGGTCCAGGGAATGATAATAAAGAGGGCTGTTAAAAAAAAATAAGTAAACTGAAAAAAAAAAAAAAATCGGACTTTTTAAAAAAAAAAAAAAATCTGAAAAATGCTTAAAGTATCCTAAAAAATCTATGAATAAAGAGACTTTTTGCTGCAGAATTTTATAATGAACGGTTTATTAGATATTGAATTAAAACGGGAATATTTTTAACATTGAAGCCTATGGGATTCTCCTGAATAAATTTGCCGAATGAAGCCACCGAATGGCAGGGCATTAGGGGAACCTTTCACTGCTGGTTTGTGTTCTCTGAATAGCCGAAGCAGTGCTTTTTCATGGGGATTCACTGCCCTCGAACAGGAACCGAACAGGCACCGTATGTGCAGGCAATTCGCCAGGATTTGGCGAATTGCCTGCTCTCTGGATAGCCGAATGGCCAGGAAAGGTAACCGAACGCTGATTTTCAGCGTTCGGTTACCTTTCTCAAGCAATTCGGATCTCTTTGGATAACCCTGATAGTCCCAGCATATAATATGGAGATGTTGTGTGCTCTGAACCAACTTTTTGTTATGTATAAGTTGATTAGCTTTTAGATATGTAAATATGACAGTTGTTATATCTCACATAAGGTTTCTATCCTAAAGGACAGTAGAAAATGTTAATCCACTTGACATTCATCTACAATTTTCAATTCAAGCTGCTGGTACAATAAAAAAATGACACACCTTTCCAACACGCACAGAGGCAGTGCATAGTGTGGGCAAGGATGCCAAGGAGGGTGAGGGCACAAAGATGGAGGAAGCTTTGGTTACACTGGTATTAGGCAGATGCAAAAGTATTATTTTTGTGGGTGTCAAACGTTAGTGCAATTACAGGTAGCCACGATACTAATGGCCAGAATAGTTGAAAACATAGCTATTATTTGAAATTGTGTGGCCTGTTCCTGAACCACTGACAATAGGACCCAAAACAACCTCTCAGCCCCCTCAGAACATCCCTTCAACTGACAACACAAACACACAGACCCGTATTCACACACATTACCTCAGGCTTCCAGACAAGGGAACCTGTAGCTCTGTGCCCCAAGGCAGATGTCCCCATGCCTTTAGGCAACAGGGATAACCATGCCCCCAAAGTGAGTGATCCTGGAGTCCCCTGGAGCCACAGGGCCTGTGAACATGTTTTGGGTTGTAACAGACTGATAGTGGCCCTGCTTGTAATTATTTTGGTCCACACAGGCTTGCTTGCAATAGAAGGACACCGGTGAACTATTTGCTAAATGTTCCCATTTTAAAAGCGAAGGCAGCAGCTTAATAACATTTTTTTATGTTCTCGCTATTAAATATAAAACATATTTGTATCTCTAAAACCTATGTATTTTGTATGTCATTCTTAAATACATGCAGACTTCATTTACTTTAAAAAAAAAAAGAATTTCGAATTACATAACCTGGCAACAGTTGCTATACCACTCAGGTGTAAAATCCTGATGCTTAGTGGTGCATAATAAACAATATGCGAAGGCACAAACAACTATAATCTAAATTACATTATGCATTCAGAGCGGTTAGTGAAATATTGAATTGATAAACATATTGTTCCCCAAGGATATAGGTCATTACCCAAAGTGCGTCTATTTATTTTGCTGTCTTCTTTAGAAGCTATTAGACTGCATAATATATTAGTGTAAATATTCGTTAATCATACATTTTATGCAAGAACTCATGAACTGACACTTTAACAGGCAAACCTGTCAGACAAAATTATCATTAAGCAGTGAAATTGGCTAAGAATAGTGCAATATTGTCTACGTTTGTATGCTGCCAGCCTTTGAGGGATTCCTTTAATGACACCTGAAATAAAAGGCTAATTACTGTAAACTCTATCAACTTTAATCATTATAATTTTAACCATTTGACTACAACAGAGTAAGGAAAATACAATGGCCACCTTCAATTCCTACAGAGGAACATTTACTTGGGAATAAAGGGTCTGAAGTTTCTGAACTTCCTGAATTTAGAATTCTGGATAAGGGGTGCACTACCTGTATGTCTGCCACTGATTATTTTCATGTCCTTTCACTCCTGCCTTTGCTGGCTCCTTTTCGATTAACCCTCTGTATAAGATATACAGAGTTAATTTCTTATTTCCCTCATCTGTACATCCAGAATTGCATTGATATCCATCAATGGTCACCATTACTATTCAACTTTTCGACTGTCCTCTCTCCTTTTCACTTTATACCATTTCCCCAGCGCTTAATACTTTCTGCATTCATCATGCTTCTCTTTTATTCTACCTACATTCAACGACTCATTTTCCTCATTTCCCTCTCCCTATGCATTGTTAGGCTTGCACATTTAGTAAGGCCATGATCATTGCTGGAAGATCGTTTTTATTACCATTTGCCATCTGCTCCATCAATGTCTCTGCATTTCTGTTGGCTTCTAGCAGTTTCTTGTTCTTCTCTGGCTTTTCTCTATCTATGGCCTAAGACATAACATGCCAATGGTAAGAAGGACACCAATGTCAGTAACACAACAAAAATGTTTATAATAATAAATTGCTAAAAACTCTTCAATTACACTTGTTATCTTTATGTTTATTTGAATCATTTAAAGTAGTAAACGTTTACACATATTATATTTTATTTGTTCTTTACAAACATTTTTTGAAGTATTGTAGGATCTCTCATCGATGTACTGGATTTGTGCCACCAAACTATCCGAAGGGAAAAATTGCTATTTTAATGGATTCATTGCGCCCACAATTTTTGATCTACCAGTTTTTTTTTCATAAAGAAACAGTAAGAGTTAAGTCAAAAGGAAATTATGTTTAACATCTATTTTACAGGAGGAACTAAGTTTCCATTAAGCTTACATATAGTAAAAAGTATGATATGCCACATCTCCTATTCAGGTACTACAAAATGAGAACTTCCTTCAAGCACACATCAACTATGCATATAGGAAGGCATCACGGGGGTCATGTGTAGTCAGATAATAGGTCTCTACAATCATTCATCAAGTATGGAATACGCCATAAAATTAAGCCTCTGCTGCTCAGAAGCCCTCAGTACGAACCATTATTCTATGCATAGAAACAGGAATCCCAGCACACCCATCAAGAGATTTATTCAAGTTCTGTTTGAAAAAGGCCATTGATTTGACACAAACATTGTCACCCTGTCCATCTAGATCAGCGTTTCCCAAACCTGTCCTCATGACATGCCAGATTTGGCAGATATTTGAAGAACAGCACAGGTGATAGTTGCTACTCAGTGATCGCAGGATTCATTCTGCATTTCCCCAAGGTGATCTGCAAAATCTGGCCTTGTTGAGTGTCCCAAGGACAGGTTTGGGAAGCACTGATCTAGATATACTTGTTTGATTGAATCACTTGAGAGGAGTGTTGCATTTCCTGTTTCTTTGTATAGATGTACTTGGAGATTGCCTTCCTGAATCCAGGGAAATACCCCGATTGGATTGGTAATTTATTGTATATTTCTAAAAAGCCACCTGAGTATTTTGCTGCATTGGCAGATATATATTAATTAATGTGCATCAAAACAATATCAAATGTGGGTGTAGGTTGGTGGCTATGTAGAAGATATTGGTTTCTGGATGGGATGAGTTCCCACTTACATTTTTTGTGACTTGACACCAGATAAAACGGCTATTATTATTATTATTATTCTTCTTTATTTATAAAGCGCCAGCATATTCCGCAGCGCTGTACAATAAGCACAGTATAGACAGGGTTACAATATATTGAACAACATTTGACAAACAGTACAGGAGGAGATGAGGGCCCTATTCCCGTAGGGACTCACAATCTGGGAGGGTTGGGGTTGGAAACAGGAGGAGAGGACTGTAAGGTGAGAGTGATTGATGGTTGCGTCAGTGAGTTGGGTGGTAGGCTTCCCTAAATAGGAATGTTTTAAGGGAGCGTTTGACGGAAGAGAAGTTAGGGGAAAGTCTGACAGTATGAGGGAGAGCATTCCAGAGAGTGGGGGCTGCGCGTGAGAAATCCTGCAGTCTATCATGGGAAGAGGTGATGCGGGGAGAAGCTAGGCGTAGGTCACTGTTTGACCTTAGGGAGCGGGCTGGGGTGTATTTGGTGATTAGTGAGGACAGGTAGTGGGGAGCTGAGTTAGTGAGGGTTTTGTAGGTAAGGATAAGGATTTTGAACTTAATTCTGCAGTGGATGGGGAGCCAGTGAAGGGACTCGCAGAGGGAAGCGGCAGAGACAGAGCGGCGGGTGAGGTGAATTAGCCTGGCGGAGGCGTTCAGGATGGATTGTAGGGGGGAGAGGTGGGACAGAGGGAGGCTATGTTTATATATGTGCTATCAATGCGCAGAATATTTCTAAAATATGTCCCTGATACTCATTTATTCTTAAAATAATGGAGACTGGAGACTGCATATTATTTAAGAATCCACCTTCTTAAATTAACTTCATCTGCAATTTAAATGCAAATTTGCACCTTTTCTTTTAATTCATTTTGCACTTCCTATTTTAATTCACATTATTAAACTGTATCACAATCAAAATTTATTTGATTCTTTGATATTTAATTTTTCAGTTTTACTATTAAATGTTACGCCTAATATAGGGCAAGGTACTCCCTTGCCTGAATTTTAAATAGAATTTTAAGTGGCCCAATGTAAAGTTCTCATTCAAAGCAGTATATAGTAAAGTCCTCACACATTATGGGCTACATTCTAAATCAGGTGTATCCAGAGCTCTGGAAAACTTACCAGGGTCATTAAAATCAATGTAGTTGTTAAGCTGACCAGTGCTCTGGTTACGTTTACAATTGACTCAGAATCAAAGCCATATATTGATCCTATTTTATATTGTAATACATTTGATTCTCCGATTCTACTTTAGTTTTTGAGTATACGCGATACTCGAGTATAACGCGACCCGAATATAACGTGATGATAGAGATTTATTATGGAAATGAGAGAATATTCAAGACTCGAATATAACACTAGGAACAAAATTACACTGTACCGGTAAACAATTAAAATCCTTCCAGGTTCTTTTAACACAGTCAGGCTACCCCTCAGACCAGGGTGCTCTGCTCTAGAATGATTGCAGCTGTTACCAAGTATGAAGCCACTGGCCACCCGTCTTCTTTATTAGCGATTTAGATGGCCGGCGGAGGCGAGCAATGTGAATGATTGACTTAAACGGAGCGTGCCCTCTAGCTGTGATGGATCTGACCTCTCCTGAATCCAGGAGTTCCTGAAGTGTTTGCAAGCATCAGGGAGCCTGCATTCACTTCAGCGAGACTATCAGAACTTATGGGAGACTCGGGATCCAGAGCAGGCATTTTTTAAAAAAATTTTTTACACGCGATGCAGAGGTCTTGAATATAACGCGACCCCTCCAATTTTATGGTAAATTTTTGTCACAAATCTAGCAGTATACTCGAGTTGCATTAATAAAGCTCGTCTAACTGGTTAGAAATGAGACGTTGACTTGTCAGAAGACTGTTAAATGAGTAGTTCCAAAGAAACTAAAGAATAACAAAGTAGTGTGCCGTATAGGTGGAAGATGAGAATTGGACACCTACAATCAAGATTAACAAAAATGTAGGAGACTAAGGTGAGAACATTGATCCCCAGAATAGGAATTTATCTGTGTAGAAATCAAATGGATCTGTGCTGTCATTGAAAAGAGGATAGTTACTGAGGTGATAAGCATATATCTTGTACTCCTGCTTACCTGTATGATAAATGCAGAATATGAATGAAATATATAAAAGGCTGTGTCTTTAAATTGGAAATATTTTGTGGAGTGGCATAAAGCAGTGGTTCTCAACCTTGTACCCCTAACAGGTCAGGTTTGCTAGATATGTGAAGCACAGCACAGGTGAGATAATTTGCTGCTCAGTGATTGCAGTATCCAGTCTGCATTTCCCCAAGGGAATCCTTAAAATCTGGCCTGTTATTGGACCTTGGGAAGTGGTTTGACGACACTGGCATAAATAATGAAATATGGTTTGTAGCAGAATTCTGGTATTTTTTTATTTGTTAACCTTATGCTTAAATTGTATGTTATCATGTAAATTATTGATTAGGCCTTCAAAACATTGACTATTTACCTTGAAAGTTATTTAGTGTCCTCTACTGCAATATAATTAAAGGTTTGCTTATGGGATTTGAATTACTAATTGCATCTCGTAATACACTTGCATTGCAAATTCATGAAAGAAACGGTGTTATGTATGCTTAGAGTGTAGTCCATTTCCTTTGTCCTTTCACGCATGAAACAAATTTAAATGTTGTGCACTTACTTTGACTTTCTTTGTGAGGTCTGTAAGGTCTCCTTCTTTTCGATAAATCGCAAATTCAGAGCTCTGTAGAACAGCTTCAGAACGTGTCATCCAGCTGTGAAGTTCCGTTAAGTCTGAATCAAACCTAAAAATAAACAAAATAGAAAATTACTCGTTTCTCCAGTTATCAACGCTTTCTTGCATTGTGGAAAATATATTTCTGTTTCAACGGTCACCACTGCATTTATTTCTTTTCTTTACAGAAACTGACATTATTCTGGCAATGTTTCTGCAAAATGTAACACTTTTCATTCTGTCTGCACAATTCCTATCTGATCATTTGAAAGCATCATCTCATTAGTCTCATATCTGATCCTTCAGTGCGAGAAACTCATTGTAATTAGTTTTTAATTTAGGTGATATATTTGTGTTGACATTAAAAAGTCACGCTACACTATGGATTTTATATGCGCTCGGCATCGACAACAGCACCGTGTCAAATTAACCTTGACAATAATCAGATGTCAGGTCCAACATTAAGAATTGTGGGAACTCACCAGTATTTCTACCTACACACTCCATCATTTCCATCACACCCTTAGCCTTTGCTGAAAACTGATATCGATAAAACAATTGCCAGGCAGGTTTTAGGAAATCAATACAGCAAGTATCATTAAGATTATAAATATATTATCAGGGTTATTCAAAGAGATCCGAATTGGCTGAAAGGTAACGAACAGTGAAATTCAGCATACGGTTACCTTTCCTGGCCATTCGGCTATTCAGAGAGCAGGCAGTTCGCCAAATGTTGGCAAATTGCCTGCACATACGGTGCCTGTTCATTGCCTGTTCGAGGGCAGTGAAATCCCCATAGAGAAGCAATGCTTTGTCTATTCAGAGAAAAAAAACAGCAATGAAAGGTTGCCGAATTGCCCTGCTGTTCGGTGGTTTCATTTGACAGGTTTATTCAGGCGAATCCCATAGGCTTCAATGTTAAAAATATTCCAGTTTTAATTCAATATCTAATAAACCGTTGATTATAATATTATGCATTAAAAAGTCTATTTATAGATTTTCTTTAGGCATTTTTCCTTTTTTTTTTTGCGAAAATCTGTTTTTTCTTTTTTCTGTAACAGCACTTTTTATTATCATTCATTGGATCTTATATGTAAATTTCAGACATTTTCGTTCTGTAGTTTCTTTGCACACAGCATTTCACTTTTCAAACATTGAAGCATAATGGTTTTCTTTTTTCACTTCATTCGTCTGTGGTGTTGGCTTATTCCAGCGGCTGCTCTGCGCCGTTAACGGCAGCTGCTCGGGTTTCTCTGGCATGTTCGGAGGAGTTAATCCAGATGCTTTTGGGGGTTTCGGTGAGTGTTCAGCGGGCTTGCGGTGGCTTTTCCCTGCAGTAAGACGGCCCTGTGGTGTTTGCTCAATACACCGCAGGGTCGCCGAAATGGGATCGCCAAATTGCACCGATTTGAAGAGAACGAAAAGTCACCGAACGTGCGGTGACTTTTCGATTCTCTTTGAATAACCCTGTATGACTTAAATTGAAAGATGCAAATTAAACATAAAAATTAAACCTTTTCATTGTGTGAACCATATAGGAACTCCGTTCCTACAGTACTTTGCTGGGGAACTTAATTTTCCACACATTTCTGTTTAACTTGACCTCGGATTATGACGACAAGCATTATTACAATCGTTGAGTAAATTGCTGTGCAGGTGCTTTATACAGGCAGGGTAAACTAGTTGCTCCCTATATAGGTATTAGCGGGTGATAGGGACTAAGCAATAGAGGGAAACTACCCTTAACAATGGTCTATAGCCCACATGATCAACAGTCATCTGCCCTAAATTGAAGTTTCTTTGTGTTAAAGTGACATTCTAATAATTTCAGAACTTTCCCTTGATCAATAAAGCATTTTAAATATTTTCCTATTCTATATGCCTTATTTATTTAGTATTTATTTAGTGTTCTCCTGTTTTAAAAGAAGAGTCTAAAAGGCAGTGTAAATAAATAAATGAAGTAAATTTGGAAGTTAAATGTTTAAATAAGCTCAGCTGATATAAAGTTTTAAACAACATGAAATACCTTTAACCCATTCCCTATGAAGCGATGTTTGCTGAAAAAATGTTTATCAGAACATTTATTTGTAACAGAGTGCAAAGTTAACAATTAAATGTAGGGAAAAATAGAAACTTTGCAGAGAAATTGTTGTTCTGAGATTGTAAAAAAAAAAAAATGTAAATTCACAAATTTTTATTTTTTCTTATATTCGTTTATCCTTTACAGAAATATTGTGGGAATGAAAGGTTTTAAACTCTAGAAGGTGCCCCTTATCTTGCACAATATCACACGGGGTCTGCATTATCAGCATACAGACAAAAATGGCCTGTCAAAAGCTGTAACTGTGATAAAGATAAATAATAAAACTGGTGATGTGCTGCTTATGGAGAGTTGTAGTGTTCGTAATGAGATTATTATCAATGCAGCTTCCATAAAATACCAATAAAATATAAGAATATTATCTGTATGTGGCATAATGCCTGCATATAAATTTTACAATAACACTTTGTATCTGTACTGTACAGGGATTTTCACCCATTATAACCCCCTGAATCTTATCCCTGTATAGTGGTGAGTGACCCCAGAGCACTCCCTGTGTTCTAATCTCTTTCTTGTAGTTGTACTGCAACATTAATGTGATTGAAATTTTTATTACAGTGAGGTTTGGGGCTGCTATATGCAGCTTGTTTTATCATTCTACAGGGTGCCTGGAGATAGAGAAGACAATGGATTTCGTTTCTCCACATGTGGTCCACTAATCAGGTTTAAATAGATGTGAAAATTGAGTTTTGATATGCTGATGACTGCTTTTCAATGTATTAGAAAGCAAAATCGAGATGACTAAACTTTGGGAGTGATGGGGTTAAGCATCATTTTACCATTTCCTTCTATCCTAAATTCTCTAACACTTCCCCAAACCCTAGCCATACCTGCGTTTGTTTCTTAAAAGAGCAAGCGGTTTTAGCGGTGCTGTACACAGCGGCATTTCTGCATTGTTCAAAGGATGCTTGACATTTAGGATGCACATTTACAATGGTGACACTTTAGAGAATCATTCTTCTTCACATAAAATCTGTAGAAAATCTAGATACATTCTGTTCTATCAATCAGTCTCAAGACACATCACCGACCTAAATGGCAAATTATGCAATTGATTTTTAATACTAGGTGGCCTTTTTCGCTTTTATAGATCTATTGTAAAATAACTCGTACGTCAACTGGAATTCGAGGTTTAACGAAAAAGCTTTCTAGCAGACAATTTGACCACTGATGCCAACCGTGAATGCAGCTCTGATAAACCTTAGAGAGTTATGAGACATTGTTGTGCTGCAATCTCGTGTTCACTTATTTTTATAAGGTTTTAGAGATGTATGAATATATCTGTAGATGAATATCAGACATATCATGAGAATGTAAAAGTATACAATAACTCTCCATAGTTATATTCATAGCTTGAATATAGCAAACTATATATATAGTACTTACAAGGGTTGTGGTGGAGGACAAAAAGTGAGATAAAAAGCCTCCACACTATAATTAGTTATGTTTATTATTGCAGGAGTCATTTGCACATCACAGCAATTGAATGATCTGCATCCCAGAGCTCCTGTGCCACATTCCCCATATGCAGCAAGGAACTGTGGTTGGACATGCAAACTACATCTGTCTCACTTTTATGCATCCTGGGTCTGTTATTACACAGAACCGTTAAATCAATGCCATGCCATACTAGATGGCTATTTTTAGCAGAGATCAGGTTTATGCAACTGGTCAAAGCCACTCCTAGGACAGCGCTGTTTCGGGTTTATTGAACCCTCTTCAGCTAGGAGCTAGGCATGACCAGTTGCAGTGGATGCTTGGACCCGTAGGGTAAATCAGTACTTACAAGGGTTGTGGTGGAGGACAAAAAGAGAGATAAAAATCCTCCACGCTATAAATCGATATTTTTATTATTGCAGAAGCCATGTGTACATCACAGCAATTCAAAGAACTGCATCCCAGAGCTCCTGGGATGGCGCCCCCCCCCATACACCCCTCCAAAATGAAGCTCTGCTATTTAAAAAAAAGTGCTTAAAAGTATGAAAATGCATGGAAATAATAAAGGTCATATATAAAAAATTATAAAACCGTCTGTTACAGAATGAGAAAACACATAAAAAAAAAGGCGGAAAAAAATACAGAAAAATGCCTAAAGAAATTCTAAAACATAATTAAATAGACTTTTTGCTACAAATGAAAAGAAGAAATGGCTGAATAAAAAAAGGAACAAAACACAAATATTTTTTAACTTTGAACCCTATGGGATTCACCTGTTTAAACCTGTCGCACTGAAGCACCGGAAATCGGGGCATTTCGCCAAAATTTCGGTGCAGTTCAGCATGCTCTGAATAGATTAACCATTACTTCTCTATGGGACATTTTCACTGCCGCCGATGGTTGTGACATGCAGCTGAGGTGAACTGCAATGTTTTTCACTGGCAATTCGCCAATATTTGGCGAATTGACAGCTTTCTGATTAGACAAACTGACAAAAAAAATTGCATCATATGGCGGAATTCAGAGTTCGGTGCAATTCGGTGACAATTTCGGCTCTTATTGAATAATCCTTTATGTGAAGCACAAATTTATACAGTGATGAATAATAAATTTTTTTCATTCAAAATTAAGACATACTTTTAAACATAATTCTAATGAAGACTGGTATTGTCATGCCCCGCTCCGCGGCCCGCTCCCGGTCCGGACCGCCATGCTGGCAGAGATACCATACTCACACGAGGTCCCTCGTGGCGCATTGCTCCAAGTTTCCAGTCCGCAGGATGCAGAGAGGAACCCAGGAGACGCCCCACGCCGCCGGCCAGATCCGAATGCTGAAAGTGAAAGCGTACATGCGCGAGTACAAACTTTCCTAAGTAATGTAAAATCTGGTACTCTGGCGCCCTCGGCTGGCCGATTAGGGGTACTGCTTGACATCTGTTCTGGAGATCCTCGTATTCCTCCCATTGACCTACCAAAACCTCAGGTACCTCAACTCCACCTACGATACCCAGGTGAAAGGTATTTCCATGATCCTTTGAACCCTATTTAAATCCGCTGCCCTTCTCAACGCATTAACCAGGTTCTACTGTTGCCTTCCACTTCAGTTTTCCTAGTGCTCCTCGTATTCCTGACCACGTTGCCTTTCTCTGATTCATCGACCCGGATTGCCATATCGACGACGCTGCCTTCTTCTGCCCATCGACCCGGATTGCCATATCGACTACGCTGCCTTCTTCTGCCCGTCGACCCGGATTGCCATATCGACTACGCTGCCTTCTTCTGCCCATCGACCCGGATTGCCATATCGACTACGCTGCCTTCTTCTGCCCATCGACCCGGATTGCCATTTCGACTACGCTGCCTTCTTCTGCCCATCGACCCGGATTGCCATTTCGACTACGCTGCCTTCTTCTGCCCATCGACCCGGATTTCCATATCGACTATGCTGCTTTCTTCTGCCCATCGACCCGGATTGCTGTATCGACCACGCTACCACCTTCGTTACTATTTTGTTATTATTCTGGAACTTTTGTTACTTGATTTACAGTTCTTTCCTATGTGCCACGAATCCCTACTTCTCAAGAAGACCATTCCAGCTGTATCATTGTTCTGGACTTAAGTTACTTTCCTTGTTTCACTAAAGATTGTTTATTTCTACATGGTTTCCTGAATTCCTTACTCCTTCAGCTTGCCATCGGGTTCCATACTCATACTACACAGGGGTCTCAAACCCTGCATTACAGGTATTCTGTTCTGAATATTTTGGGTGTACAGGCAAAAAATAAATAAAAAAACGGACTCCACTAGACTGCCTTATGTGTGTATGTGAAGCATGTTGTAAAGAGCTAGGTAAGTGAGTGTGGCTGTTGGAGTGGATTGGAAGTAAGTGTAGGGTTCTCTGTGGCCTCGCACAGTAAAAGAATTGTGATTGATTAGGTGGTCTAAAAAAGGTTTCTCCCTTTACATCCACTAAATGGAAATGCTATTACTATTAGAAAGCACATCTGAGTGGAAGGTGAGGGTCATTTTCTATGGATCAGTCTAAAACTCTATGGAAAGTAGTCACATGACACACAGATCTATAGAAGCCAAACAATGTTGAATTGTGACAGTTTGAAACAGTAAGACACAGCAAAATAAGATTTTCTGTGTCTGCCCCCCATCTTTCAGCTTTTCTCCTCTGCTTCTCTCTCTTTCCCGGTCATCACCTCCTGTAGTCCTTTTGTCTTCCTTTGTCTCTACCCCCTAGTTCTCTCTTCCTGTATCTCGGTCCTCTCTCTCTCGCTCGCTTTGCCTCAATCCTCTGCCTGTGTGCTTAGATTCTTAAACAAAAGAAATGAAAGGGATACACACCATGAAAAAAAATAGCAAGGTACATTATTGGGAAAAAACTAAGCAACGATATTTTTTCAGGAAAGGGTTACGGTACTTCTAAAAATAATAATACTAACAAGTGTAAAACATTTTAAAGTGCAAAACAGAGGGATACTACAGTGAAAAACTGCCCATTACCACTAAGGCATACAAAGAAGTAAATGTCCAACACCTATCATATCCCACTGAGACAATGACCTACAGTCACCAATCAGCAAAATCTGAAAAAGTTAAAAGCTGGACATTACTGCAGCTAAATTGCTGATGGACCCCCCACCCCAAACAAAAATCACCATCAAATATGGCTGCCCTGCGGAGCTGCAATTTCCTCTTCATTAGGAGTATAGGTACCCACTCACCATCAGCTGTTCCAAAATAGTATCACAGTTAAAACCTCAAAGCTTATAGAGAATAAAATGTTTCCAAAACGACATGCTTGCAAACACACACAAAAAGTCATAGAAGTCCACTAAAACCTGTCACAGTGCCAACTCCAATGTTGGGACTGACCCAACTCCCACTGTGAGCTAACAGAAGAACTCCATGGATATTAAGGGAAAGAACATGCTATAAATTGGCAATATTAGGGAGGAAAGACATCAAATAATAAGCAGAGGGGATATTATAAATGTGTATCTTTTTTTTGCTATTTCTAAATTATGGTATGTAGCAAGCATTATTTATGTTACACCAGTTTACATTTAAACATTATCATAATTTAAAAACCAAAAATATAAAACGATGACAGTCCAATACAATGCTTCACACAGACTAAACAGATATAAACAGAGATTCCCTTTGGTTATTGTAAAGTGCTGCGGAAACCGTTGGCGTGATATATATGATGATGATAATAAAAATAATTGATTTGTGTACATGTGTGTTGTACAAAATCAAGAGTACCTATTGAAATTGTGCTAGGGCATACAGTGTTCTATTCTTTAAGTTAGCAGACATTCTTTACCATAACCGTGCACCAACTAGTTAACTAAATCCAGAATGGGGAGAGGGAATTTGAAGACAATATTTAAAATTTTGTATGCAACTGGTCAAAATTCAATCTTGCAGAATTTCTAGATTTCTGTGTTTGTATAAAATTTATCTAAGTAAAGAATAGAATTGATCTGATAGCATTTGACAAGATCCAATAACAATGCAATGTTGGATGAAATATTATTAATTTTGACCATCAATACAGTCTAAGGTCCTTTTTGTAACACTAGATGGTGCACAATATCTGGAGTATACATCATAAAATAGAAATACATTTGTAATAGCTACATCTATTTCATAGGAACCGATGCAAATTACACCTAATGAACGAACAGGTGGTTAATCAAATTCCAAAAAAACGCATCAAATAATAGTTTTGTTTAAAAACACATAAGAATGACAACATGCATTTAAGTAGAATAATTAAACATACTACAAATATAGAAATTAGATTTTCTATATAATATATAAAAACTAGCAATTAACAAATGCTTTTAAAATTGTAATCCAAAGCTCACAGTTAAGTATATTTACTTTACTAAATGTCATAAAATCCTATGTGCTCTATTATATTCTTCACTGATAGGTAATTTCTTGTCTAGGCATGCAATTTAATTACTATGAGCCCTATCAGCTGGCACGAGCTAACCCTAGCGTCAGCTTGTTTTCGCTTTAGCACCAGGTAAATTCTAGCGCCGGACCAACAGATCATTTGCCTTCTGCTACAAACTGCGGAAACCACTTAGCACGCGGTAATTAATGATTCATAGCGCGAACTTACAGTATTTACCGCTTCCTATACTTAACATGGACAGTGCTACAAAGCACTTTTGGTATTCTAACAGACCGCTTGGTCCTGGCGCTAATTTTAATGCCGATGCTAACCGCAAAAAAATTATCTACTGCTCAACTCTGGTGTCAACTGACGGAAAAGGGAGAAAATAAGGGAAAGAAAAGTCTAAAGTCCTTGCCCAACATTAAAAGGCAATTGAAAGGAATGCAGCACAGGTGTTCTCTTGGCTCGCTGAATGTAGTTTACATGTAAAAGATGCATTGTATAGTTAAACCGGTGTGCTTTGGGGAAACGTGAGAAGATGCATTGTATCGGAAAACCTGCTGATTGCAAAACCCATAGGATTCAATGTAAAAAATATTATCGTTTTTATTCTTTATTTATTCAACAGTTTATTTTTTTCATTCGCAGCAAAAAGCCTTTTCATTTATTGAATTTATTAAATTTTAGAATTTATTAGGTATTTTTCTGGATTTTCAGGTGAAATTTGGGGTTCTGATTTTCTTTTTGTAAAATTAGGCTTTTTTTGTACTGGACCGCTTTTTATTTTTAATCATACAAACTATTAGCACTGGTTCCCAGCCCACGTCTTAGTGTTTCCCTAGCGTGCGCTAATAAATCTTGTACACGGTCTACCACGGACAAGGTGATCTGTTGGTGGGTTGACAGGCGCTATCTTTTAGCGACTCACGCTAGATTTTTCATGTAGCGTTGCTGGTTTAGCTCACACCAGCTGATAAAGCCGTACATGTGTAGAATGTGCAGCCTCCTAGTATAAAATAAAGAAAAATAAATAATTTATATTTTAAATTACAAGCAATTATAAAGTACTATCACACTCTCCAGCAATTTACAAATAGGAGGAAACAAACAAAAGACCTATCTATACAAAGGGATTAACTGACCCTTCCCTTGGAACAATCTGGCTAGTAATGACTAGTAATCACTATCTTAGATTTATGTATAGCTAGCATTAGACAAGTCAGTTTACAACACAATTCTGCAATGTGCTGCAGCATCCCCAATCTACTCCCCATACAGTACTTGAGGAACCTATAATTTAAAATATATTACTTTTTCAATTTAGCCTATATATACAGGGTTATTCAGAGAGAGTTGAAAACCAGGAGAATGACTGGGGAAGTGAAAATTCTAGGTCAAAATAGCCAAACCAGAAACATTCTCCCATTTATCTCACTTTCCAAATCAGCTATTTTGACCTAGAATTGTCACTTCTCAAGTCATTCTCCTGGTTTGCGCCTCTCTCTGAATAACCCTTATAGTGTTTGTAAAATATCTGCTTGTTGGAATCTGATACTTCTCAACACTAGTGTGCATTGCCCATTTCATTAAAGTGCAAATCTGCAGCGACGAAGAAGGGCTGAGGTCACCTAGGAGGACTAGGGTAGGGGAGTCAAGGGTTGCGCAGAACAGCTGTTGCACACACTATGGCTTGAAATGTGGAAACGATGTAGTAGATCGTCCCCACGACCTAACACATCATTGCAATGTAAAAAAAATAAATTCTACACCGGTAGGGCTCCATACTTACTGTATAAATCATTAATAAAAATAAAAAAAAAACACTGGTTATTGACAGTGGTTTTCTGGAAAATCCCTTGAAAATGAAAGGTCACTTGTAAATCATCATTCAAACCAGATCATCTCATTTTCTTTCCAATAGCTTTCTATGTGTGAATATATATACATATTTATTTTTATTATTATTTTGAGAAAGTATTTTTCCTGGAAGGATACATTGAGATTTCTCTCACTTTCAAGTATGTCCTGGGTGGCCAGTATGTACCGTTAGGTGCCTTGCCCAACGACACTTACTGGAGAGGTGCTCTTGCTGGGATCGAACCTGTGTCTACACAGTTATAGAGCAGTGATGTCACCTCTACTCCACCCAGCCAGTACATTGGACACAGATGGCTGCTCCAAGATATAATTAAATATCCAATAATACATTTAATGTAAGACAGTTATCCTCCACTCACCATCCTTAAACCTTCCTCAGAAACCATTCAACATAAAATGTCTTCTTTCCATTTTCTGCTACAAATGGTGTTATTTGGTGTTATTTAACTACAATACATAGAAGTCATATCACTGTAATTCATAAATCTTTGTGGTTTTGAGGTCACACTAGTTAAAATCAATGAAAGTATTGAAACCATTATTAATTGAATTACGGTTACAATTTTTTTTCCAGAAGATCCAGCTGGTACTTTATCCTGAGAGCCAAGATATATATTGCATATGGGAGGGACTATAGGTTAAGGAAAGATCCTTGTTCATCAAACAATTCATTATCTGCACATCTGTTACAACATTCTATTGGTAGTGTCTCAGCAAAATGTATCAGTGTTGAGAAAAACAATGGTCTTAAATTAATTATTAAGAACTCAAGGAGTGTTCTAGGGAACATAACTCATATATGCTGAAAGATGCATATAAATTTCTAAAATGTGCTGATATAAACATTTTGCAGAAGATTTATAATAGAATAAGACACCAGATTGTGAAATGTCTCAATTTCAGCATTCATGTCGATCTTAAAATTAAGGATAATTTTTTATTACATATTTTCTGGACATTTTATATTAATGACCATAATCATAAGTATATGATTATGGAGCAAAACATATTTATTTATTGTCCAATCATGTCTTTTTACGATAAAAAAAAAAACAAATCCATGTATAAAACACTCAGGGCTAAATTACAATCTTCCTGCTAAAACGGGGACGCTAGGGAGAAAAAACTGCACCCGCAGTTTTCTCCCTAGCACCCCCTTTTAGCAGGAGATTACATTGCAGGCGCTTAAAAAGCTGCCTGCGTTGATAGCAGGCGCTACGCCCTGGGATGCTCGAGGTGGCGCTAAGCGCCGCCGCCGGCATCCGCTCGATGGAGTTCATAGGACTCCATTGAGTTTCCCCCTGCTGGTCACATGACCTGCCGGATCTCCCCTCGCGAGATCCAGCAGGTCGGCGAAGTGATCTGCAGGGAGAGACAGGGGGACTTTTTTCCCCAGTCTCTCCCTTGGTTCCTGGCGACAGAGCAAGCGGACGGAGCCGCAGTCCTCGCCGCAGAACAGGAGGTGAGTATCTGTCAATTAATAATTTTTTTTGTCTGGTGCTAACGGATTCTGCACCAGCGGAATCCATTAGCACCAAGTCCAGGCTCTGGTTAACTTTTTGCTAACCACAGCTGGACGTTAATCAGCATTAGGACTTTGTAATCCTAACGCTGATTAACACTTTGCACTCCCCATGCAAGGTACAGTAACCTCGCGCTGAAAAGTGCAAGGTACCAAACGGTAACGGGTTACTTAACCAGTTAGCATTTGGATTGTAATGTGCGATAGCCACCGGTGCTAACGTTAATGCTCACGCAGGTGAACGTTAACGTTAGCACCAGGATTGCAATGTGGCCCTCAGTGAAGATACAGTTGCTTAACATCAAAAAGAAAACCAAAAAGTGAAGCCAAATGTTAATCGAAATAAAACAGATAATAGATTATATATAGCTGACCAAATCAGATTTCTAAAAGCTGTGTTAAACGTTCCATGAAACTGAGAAACAGACAGGTCTATTCACTAGAGGGTGGAAATCAGGTGAACTGGCAGAAGTGAAAATTCTGTCAAAATAGCCAAACCAGAAAAATTCTCCCATTTATCTCACTTTCCAAATCGGCTATTTGGTCTAGATTGTTATCTTCTGCCAATTCTGCAGACTTCACTCTTTCGTGAATAGACCCGATAGCAACCTTCAGCGCTTCTTAACGTCAAAAACAGGGGGATCTTGATATCTTCACACATTTACTTGTCTCAACTCAAAATAAATAAAGAGACATACAAAGTGTAATCTGCATAAAATCTAACATAAGAAAAACAGAATAGTGATGTCCAACTCACACTTTCATGTGTCTTATACTCAGCTCATAAGACTGTGCAGCTGGGTTGTCTTCTGGCTCACCCATCAGCCTAATAAACCTCAATGGAGAATGTTCTTTAGCATCCACATATGTATAGATTTTTCTTTTTGGGTGATCGCATTTATATTCACACATATGTTGATTCTAAGCAGCGCTAAATTTGCAATGTTTTGTATTGTTTATATGTGTCAATTTACAGGTCTATTCAAAGAAAGGTGAAACTCGGGAGAATGACAGGAGAAGGGAAAATTCGAGCAGGGTTATTCAGAGAGAGGTGAAAACCAGGAGAATTGCCAGTAGAATGAACAATCTAGACCAAATAGCCGATTTGGAAAGTGAGATGAAGAATTTTTCTGGTTTGGCTATTTTGACCTCGAATTTTCACTTCTCCAGTCATTCTCCTGGTTTTCACCTCTCTCTGAATAACCCTGCTAGTCAAAATAGCCAAACCAGAAAAAATTCTCCCATTTATCTCACTTTCCAAATCAGCTATTTGGTCTAGATTGTTCTCTTCTCCTGCAATTCTCCTGATTTTCACCTTTCTCTGAATAAACCTGTAAGAGGTGACATTTATATGGGTATACAGTTGTGTTCAAAATTATTCAACCCCCAATGCTGTAAAGGGTTTTAGGGAATTTAGTGTACATTTGTAATTGTATTCAGAATGAAATCCTACAAGGACTTTTTAAAGAACCATATGCAACTAAAATGACATCAATTGGTTTTGTAATACAGTAGTAAATGTTTCTTTTGTGAATTCTTAATTGATACAATTATTCAACCCCTTAAAGACTACCACTCTGAAGAACAGAGGTTCATTCAAGTGTTTTCAATCAGGTATTGAAAACACCTGTGGATGTCACGGAGCAGCAATAAAGCATAAAAAGCACCAATTAGGCAGCTTTAAAATGACTGTGATACTCAGCTCCTTCTAGACATTTACTGGTGTGGTTACAAACATGGTGAAGTCAAGAGAATGGTCCAGGAAGACAAGAGAAGAGGTGATTACTCTTCACAGGAAGGGCAATGGCTATAAGAAGATTGCAAAGATGTTAAACATACCAAGAGAGACCATAGGAAGCATCATTCGCAAATTCAAGGCAAAGGGCACTGTTGAAACGCTACCTGGTCGTGGCAGAAAGAAGATGCTGACTTCGACTGCTGTGCGCTACCTGAAGCGTAGAGTGGAGAAAAGTCCCCGTGTGACTGCTGAGGAGCTGAGAAAAGATTTGTCAGATGTGGGTACTGAAGTTTCAGGTCAGACAATACGACGCACACTGCGTAATGACGGCCTCCATGCCAGAACTCCCAGGCGCACCTCCTTGCTGTCTCCAAAGAATAAGAAGAGTCGACTGCAGTATGCCAAAAGTCATGTGGACAAACCACAGAAGTTTTGGGATAGTGTTCTGTGGACTGATGAAACAAAATTAGAACTGTTTGGGCCCATGGATCAACGCTATGTTTGGAGGTGGAAGAACAAGGCCTATGAAGAAAAGAACACCTTGCCTACTGTGAAGCATGGCGGGGGGTCAATCATGCTTTGGGGCTGTTTTGCTTCTGCAGGTACAGGGAAGCTTCAGTGTGTGCAAGGTACCATGAATTCTCTTCAGGACCAGGAGATATTGGATGACAATGTGATGCAGTCCGTCACAAACCTGAGGCTTGGGAGACGTTTGACCTTTCAACAGGACAATGATCCTAAGCATACCTCCAAGTCCACTAGAGCATGGTTGCAGATTAAAGGCTGGAACATTTTGGAGTGGCCATCGCAGTCACCTGACTTAAATCCGATTGAGAACCTCTGGTGGGACTTAAAGAAAGCAGTTGCAGTGCGCAAGCCTAAGAATGTGACTGAACTGGAGGCTTTTGCCCATGACGAATGGGCGAAGATACCCGTAGATCGCTGCAAGACACTTGTGTCAAGCTATGCTTCACATTTAAAAGCTGTTATAACTGTAAAAGGATGTTGTACTAAGTACTAAGATTGAATGTCACTTGGGGGGGTTGAATAAAACTGATAATGATGTGAGCACAGAAAAGACATTTGTGGTTATTCCATTATAAATGTTATGTTATATTTGTCTGACCTACACGTGCCTCTTTGATTTAATTGTAAGCAAGATGACTGAATGATCAAAATCAATGTCAAACTGGCCAAAAACACTCAATTTCAGTGGGGGTTGAATAATTTTGAACACAACTGTATATAGATTCTTTTTGTGGTATATTTAAGCTATTACTTAACCTAATTTTTGGGGTATCAAAAATGTTTGTGCTATTACCATTTTTCTTTATCCCAAGAAACTCAAGGTCAGTTTTAACAACATTTCAGATTTTCCCTTAATATTACAAACTTTGATGCAATTTGTCTTCAGACACCTTTCTATAATATTTCTATCATGGTCTGTGTGATCGGACCAGATGGGCAAGCCTTCACTCCCACAATGAGCCTTGGGTGCCCGTTAACCAGACAGCAGTTCTCTTTCCATGCACAACGTTTAGTAGGTGCTAACCACTGTACCCTGGAAACATCCCACAAGACTTTACTTACAGATGCTCTGACCCAGTTATCTAGCCATCACTATTTGACCCTTGTCAAAGTCACTCAGATCTTTTCGCTTGCCCATTTTTCCTGCTTCCAACAAATGAATTTCTGACTGCTAACTAAGGCTAGGGTCAGACGAACGCATTTTTCCCCGCGAACGTGAAAAAGTGCGGTCGAACGAACGAACGTTTTTTTTCACGGAATGCGCGAAAGCGGTCATACGATGCGCATTTTCGTACGTTTTGTTTCACGGAGCTGGAAGAAGAGAGATATGATCAACCAAATCAATTGCAGAATGAATCAAATAAAGGGAAAGGGTATAAAAAGGCATTTTGGGAATGGTGGCATTTTTCCAAGATGGATGCAGTCCAAGTGTTTCTTTTTGCTGCACTGGGATACCTGTACCTGAAGAAGAAAAGACAACGGCGAACATGGGTCCATCCAATCAACACTGCCAGACACACGCATGGCCACTTTGTGACACTGTACAGGCCACTGGGAGAGAGGGACCCCGTGAAGCTCTTCAACTACCTGCGGATGTCCATCCACACCTTTGATGAACTGTTGATGAAGGTGCGTGAGCCGCTGACCAAGAGGGACACCAACATGAGGGCTGCCATACCACCGGAGGAGATGCTGGTCCTCACTTTGCGGTAAGTACTATCAAACACCTGCATTCATGACATCGCTGCCAGTCATCAGACATGTGCTCGGTGTGCAGAGGCTCTATTGTAGGTCAGTAGTTATATGCCCACTAGCACATGCATGCATCACCTTGCAGAACACGTAACGAAAGAGTAATGACACTGACAACGATGTGAAACAAATGAAATATTTAGTCCCGAAATAATATGACAGAAGATAACAATAACATATTAAACACATATATTATTGCATGTCCAATGAAGGTAATAAAATAAAAATAGTAGAACAACATGAATAAACTCTGACAAACATAAACGAACAGATGATACACCTCACATGGTGTGATACCGAGGAGCATCTGGGTCATGAGGACCGTGCATATGGCTGCGGTGGTACTCTGGCTCCAGGGGTGGCCAAGCAACAGGGTACATGGGTGGGCGGGTAGGCAACGCCTGGCAGTGGTGGGAATAACCATGGGGGTATTGTGGCACGACACCGTGATATACAGGTGCCTGTTGTGGATGGGACAGTATCTCATGTATCAGGTCCAGGCTTCGGCGGCGATAATCCACCTTCTGCACTGGGGTCATCATGTTGAGCAGGGAGAGACATGAATTAAAAAAGGACATGTCCTCGGAATCAGCGACCATGCAGCGTGGATGTGTATGGTGCGCATCCATGAATGCGACCATGGCCTGCTCGACATCAGCTGATGGTGGCTTCTTCCTCCTGGGAGCCGTACTGGTGCTGTCTGTGGGTGCTGTACCCGGCACCTGTTGGGACTCCACATCCTCCACCTGGGACTCCGCACCACCCTGCTCGACCTCCACCTGGCAGCTGCCAGATCCTGTGGGCTGCAGGTCTTGCCCTTGTGAGCTAGAGGTGGATGGCCGGTCAATACTGCTCACGGTCTTGCGCGGCTCCTGGCTCTTCCTCAGGAAGGACAGTTGGTCAGCATACAAATAGCTGCGCCTCTTCTTTGCACCAGCTCCAGAGCGAGCAGCTTCAGCCTCCTTTTTCAGGACCCGGGTATGATTGTCCCTCACCGTGCGCCATTTATTGATTGCTTCATGTGCTGCAAAACATGATGAGAGTGACATAAGGTTAGGTTCATATGATGTGATCATAACACAGCTTCTTTCATGTTCTAGGTATCTTGCTAGTGGATGCAGTTTGAAGGATCTGCATTACAACTTCCGCATTGGCAGATCGACAGCTGGTGAGATCGTCCGCAAGGTCTGCCAAACAATATGGGAAACCATGAAGGACCAATGTTTGCCAACACCCACAGGCGAGACATGGCTGGCAATTGCAGCAGGATTCTGGGAGAGAGCGAACTATCCCAACTGCCTGGGAGCGGTGGACGGCAAACATGTCCGCATTGTGAAGCCACTGCACAGTGGCTCACTGTATCAAAATTATAAACATTATTTTTCAATTGGCCTACTGGCGGTGGCAGATGCCAACTATAATTTTGTGTATGTGGATGTCGGATCATACGGCAAGGACTCGGACTCAACACTGTTTCGGAACTCAACACTGTGGAATGAGATTGAGGGTGGGAACCTGAACATCCCCAGACCCGCACATTTGCCTGGCAGCGACGTGTCAGTCCCCTATGCCTTCATGGGTGACGAGGCATTCGGCCTATCCACACATCTCCTGCGGCCATACTCGGGGACACACCTGACTGTGAAGAAGCGGGTGTTTAATTACAGGCTGTCGCGGGCGAGACGGTATGTCGAGTGTAGCTTTGGCATACTGAGCAACAAGTGGAGGATTTTTCATCGGCCACTTGATGTAAATGTGGATTTCTGTGTGGATATAGTGAAATGCTGTTGCATCCTACATAACTATGTTCGTGCAAGGGATGGGGTTAATTTCGAGGATACCCTCACAGTAACGGGTCTGGATGAGTATGCTAACGATGACATAATACCTGTGAATAGACACACCAACAGGTTTCGCGATGCTCTGTCTAATTATTTCACTAGCAATGCAGGGCAGGTGCCATGGCAGATGGACATCATTTGACATGTGACACCTAGGCTTGTGCACCGATTATTTTTTCTGTTCGATTTTTCGGATGTTTAAAGTTTTCGATTCGGCTCGTTTCGAACGATCCCTGTTTTGTTTCGATTCGGTTCGACTCGTTTTTCGGGGATATGCCATCGGAATATGGACCATTTTTCGTTTTTGTGTCACTTTGCTCGTTTTTCGGATCTACTTTTAGTGATTTCGGACATTTTTCGTTTTTCGCAACGTCTGTTCTCGTTTCAAAGCAATAAATTTCGATTTGACACAATTCAAGTCCAATCGAATATTCGTACAATATTTAGTTTCGGCTCGGAAACATTTCGGATCTGACATTTTCGGATCGAAAAATTATCTGGGAATCGCCCGCATCAGAAAACACGAATCGGGAAAATGTCGTTTCAATTACGAAATTCTGAAAGCCGAAACGCACATCCGTAGTGACAACGATAATTCGTTATGCCATTTTGTTTGATATTACATTCAAGTTCAATGCAATTGAATTCTATGCAATAAAATTATCATTTACTCACTCTGAAGCTTCTGCTCTTTATCAGACCACGTCTCGTACTCTGGGTACACCACCCTGGACACTGTGACCCATGCACTGGCCTTCTTCTGCTGGTCTTTGTAGCCGTCGCAGGCCGTGTCCCACAGCTCGGGATGCTCTGCCACTGCATTGATCAGCCTCTCCACGTCGATCTCAGTCCCAGCCATTGTCTAACGCAACTTGCAGCTACCCCCAGACAAGACAGGAAGTGTTTGGTCTGTTCACGTTATGTATGCCGGACGTGTGCAGCGTCTGACGTCTCCCAATCATGCAAACACGCCGCTATGCAGCCGCAGCGCACTCTGTACGTCAGTAGTAGCGGTTTGACGTTCTCGAAAAAATGCGTTCGTTTGCAACTTGTGTTGCGCGGACGAACTTTCGTGCGGCCGTACTTCGTATGTTCCCCGGCATTGGACGTCATTTGCTGCTAGTACGGCCGTGATTTCGTGCGGCTAAACGCACGTTAAAAGTGCGCTAGTCTGACCCTAGCCTAAGAACTGTTCACTTGCCTAATATATCCCAACCCTTGACAGGTGCCATTGTAAGCATATATTCAATCTTATTCACTTCCCTTGTCAGTGGTTTTAATATTGCGGCTGAGCATTGTATGTATGGACCCAATAGCAATCTTACTACATGAATATGATAGTGTGCACCTGAGCAACACTATAACCCATCAATAACAAATACTACAAATAGACCATAACCTTCAAGCCCTACAATCGTGTAAATCTTTATTATACAATCATTGGAAAAACAATATATTATAAAATATGTGAATAAGGACAAGACATTTAATATTATAATGCACTAGATGTATAAAGCTTTTTATTACTACTAATGTACTTTAACATGCTTTTTTATTCTCCTGCATTTTCCACATACCAGTGTAAAAGTGAAAGGTAAAGGTTAAGAAATCTTGGTGTAGGGTGAGTGTTTACGTGGTGTGTTTGTAGAGATTACAGGCAATGTAGCATTATGTTGAGGTTAGGGGTAGGGTTTAGCTATTGGGGTAAATTGGAGATATGACTAACTTTGGAAGTAAGTTAAAATTAGTGTCAGGGTTTCTCTATTGTTGTTCCTGTTATTTGTATATGTAAAGGTAAGTAAAGAAATACAAAATTCTTACTCCTAGTCCTGATGCTGACATCTATTTCTACCTCCTTACCATAATGAGACATAGGTTCATGTTGGGCTAGGGCAAGAGGTAGAGAGAATAAAAAGTAGGAAGGGGAGGTAAGGTTTTTTTGTACACCTTTAGTGTGATTTAGCGTACAAGTATTAGTAAGTCTTGAGCACCCACACGGCTTCATCAGTGAACCATTTTGGAATTCCCTCAATTCCATGAATGCTGGGGTGCTAGTGTTACATTTAAATTGTTAATAGAGGTCTCCCTAATACTATTGAAAACTCTCCATGTTAGATCTCAAATTACATAAACTTACTACGGAACATTCACCAAGATGAATATAGTGACAGTTACGTGCTTCCATCGAGCTCATGCTTTCATACATTAGCAACTGCTCTTGGTGCAAAAGAAGGGAAAAAAAAACAAAACTCTAAAGCGCTCCGCAATTATGGAATAAACCGGGAAAAAAATCCTTTTTGACCCCAGAATGGCAGTCGGATTTCTCCTTGGGTCAGACAGCTTTTAACTAGTGATGGGCCGAACAGCCCTGTGTTCGGTTCGCATTTGAACATTTCAAAAAGTTCGGATTCAAACTCAATGCAAGTCAATGGGACTCAAACGTTTGATTTTTAGAGTGCCCTCCAATAGGGCATATATACAAGATATTTGCCTTAAATGGTGTATGGGGGTCCGGGTAGTGCCCTGGAGGACAGGAAACAAGGACAAAAAGTTTTAAAAAAAAATGTTTTTAAAGGAACAGTGAGTTTTCCATGAAATAAAGGTTAAGTATAAAAATGAAAAATTCCTTCAAATATCGTGCCTAGGAGGTCCCCATAACCTGCCAATGAAGTGGCGGATTTGTAGGATGTATAGAAACATTTAAAAAGGAAAAAAAATGACATTTCAAATGACGGTAAATGGTTTTCCTTTAATGTATTCATAAACAACTGCTTGGGGCGGCAGCCTATATGAAAAGAGGAGACGTTTTAGGACACGCAGAGCAAGTTTAGTGATTTTTTTGGCTAAATTATGGTGAAACGTATGCAGGCTTTGGATGAAAGTAACAACAGGTGCATTAAAATTGGACCTTTGGTGCCAGCTAGTGCCTTCACAACATAACCCCTCTGTGGTATTGTGGATGAGTGCAGGGGTGGACTCTGCATTCAAATATTTAAATGATTGGAATCTGGTACAGGCGTCAGTGCACCCAAATATTGGGCCTTTGGTGCCAGCTAGTGCCTTCACAACGTAACCCCTCTGTGGTAATGTGGATGAGTGCAGGGGTGGACTCTGCATTCAAATATTAAAATGATTGGAATCTGGCACACACGTCAGTGGCAGTGCACCCAAATATTACTGCGCTATAGTGTATGGCAGGATGGAGGCGCACCAGCAGTAACAAGCAGTGGAATATACCAGACAGGGGCACAGAGCGAGAGTAGTTGTTATAACAAAACCGGGTCAACAACGTTAGGCACTAGTACTGCGCTACTGTATATGGTGAGAATTGGCGCAAACCAGTAGCAACAGGAGGCAAACATAACAGACAGAGAGAGTAGTCAAATGGCAGGCAAAGCAGGCTACAGATCGGGTCCTCAGAACAAGCAGGGTCAGTAACAAGTATACAAACTGATTCGGTAAGCTAGCAATGCGGGAATTAAACTCCACGGCAAGGCAAGGTGTACAGCGAGCGCTCCTGATTTAAAGGTCCCGGTGGCTCTGCGTCATCACGTCGCGCCCTGCCCCCTGATCACTCACAGCTGCGCCGGGTACAGCCGGAGCTCCTGGCATTCGGCCAGCTGGCGGCACCATGCATCCGGGCCCCCCCCCCGATCACCACCCGGGGCCCTGGATGTCACAATATTACAATCCAAGCGCAAATGGGTTAAGTAACCAAATTTGTAAGAAGAATAATTACCTTACACTGCCAGGCAGCACCTTTACAGTGTAATAATGCAGCATATGAATTGACACACTGCCGGGCAGCACCTTTACAGAATAATAATGCAGCATATGAATCCTCACACTGCTGGGCAGCACCTTTACAGTATAATAATGCAGCATATGAATCTTCACACTGCTGGGCAGCACCTCTACAGTCTGATGCTAGCTTTAACGAGAAGATATGCTATTAGTGTAGCGGGGAAGCTGGCTGCGCATTTTTCATCGCTAACTAAAGAGACTGGAGTATTGCTTGTTGTGTTAATCTCGAGTATCTACGAAATTGTGAGTTGCGGTCGCTGAGGACGGTTGGGTAAGCGAGTGGCGGATTGTTGTCCTCGTAGTCATTATCTGGGTCTAGGATAGGCGGGTAGTGGGTTGCTTAGCCCTGCGTCTTTCGCTGTGACGTGCGTAGTGTTCAGGGGAACTGGTGGCAGCGTAACTAATAGAATAAGAAAGTGGGCACAGGGATTGTGGGAAACATAGTCACTACCCAATTCAAGAGAAGATTGGTACTGCGTTGCAATCCTGGGACCACTTTATTGCGCTCTACGTGCCTGTTGCGAGAGAAAGTGTGCAGGGACGGATAGGTAAGCGAGCACGCAGGGATTGTTGTCCACGCAGTCATTATCTGGGTCTAGGATAGACAGATAGTGAGCGGCTTAACCCGGCAAATTTCGCAGCAGCGCGCGTAGTTGCCTTGAAAGGAGGCTGCGCTTGTTTGTGGATCCAGTAATCAAGTGAATATTAGAAAGAAAAAAAATAAGTTTTATTTTATGTTCCAGGGGACATTTAAAGATGTCCTCGGATTTTTTTTTTTTTTTAAATATGTCGCCTTACCTTAGCCTGGTGGTCAGTGGGGGCTCCCTGGATCCTGGTTGTGGGGGGTGTCTGCCGTGGCTTCCTCCCTGCGCCACCTCTCTGCCACATGCACCCGGCTGGCCAGCCCGCAAAGTCGCAGCTCTGTCATCCTGCTGCCGGATGCTCCTCAAGGGGTCCTTGGGAGGCCCCAGCGGGCTGCCCTCTACAGTGCCTGATTAGAGGGCCTCGTTTACCTCATGTTTTAGCAACAAGAATGTTTTATCCCATAGGCTTCAATGTTAAAAATATTCCCGTTTTAATTCAATATCTAAAAAACCATTGCTTATAATATTCTGCAGTAGTCTTTATTTTTAGATTTTTTTTTAAAAAAAATTAAAAATTTTCTTTTTTTTCAAACTTTTGGCGAACGTCCCAAAAATGTCGATGTTCGAGAACTTTCAAACGGGCAATGTTCGAATCGAACAGAACGCCCATCCCTACTTTTAACCACATTAAATATTGTAACCATTAATATTGTTTTGCAGGAAGTCATCTGTACAGACTCTGACCCAACCACCTCAACAGGCAGAGAATTCCACAGCTTTATTGTTCTCACTAAAATAAAAAAAAAACTTCCTATGCTCTAGGTTGAATTTCCTTTCATACGGTCTAAACGGGAGACTTCGTCTTCCATAAGTAGTCTCAAATTCTACCAGCCTTTTTAAACTATTAAGTACATTTCCAGCAATTCAAAAGTCTACTCAAAAACTCTGCATTTTGCAAAGTATTCCAAATGACCTCAAAGTCAGATGGGATGTATTCCTTTCACAATATACTGATATATTTTTACATTTTTATAAGAACAGTTAAACTCCACAAAATATAATATTTATTGGCTGCATGCTTGAAGGACGTAGCTAAAATAAAAGCAACAAACCCTGAATAATACAATACATCATGGCAATGATTCTGAAAATGTATTACTTCCATAAACCTTGACTGTTTTTTAGTTGACATTGTTGCAATCAGCTAGACCTAGTGCCCTGTCAAAATGCATTAATATACCACATTGTTTGATTAAAAACCCAGCATCCTGCTTGCAGGTTACAATTGCTTGTCATATTTGATAATCCATTTCTGTGTTTTGCATAAATGTCAACCTGAAGCGTGTACTGACTTACAGTTCAATGTTTGCATAAGGTCCTCAACTCAAGCTTAAAGATATGTTCACTTGCTAACATACTCTGTAGAATTTTCTGTTGAAACTAAAAAAATATATTCTATGGAGAATGAACGTATACTTCTTGTAAACCTACAAAAAAAAAAAGAAGCCAATGCATGTTTACTATTAATAATTGTGGATATAATGTATATGAAAATACACTGAGAAAAATCAAAACTCAACTTACACTTGTTTTACTGTTGCAAATATGACCAAAGTTTATTATTCTCTAAAAAGATAGGGATTATATTGAGATTGGAGATAAGGTACACTATATGGAGATTTTGAAAAAGAGCATCATAATGTAATGAAGCATGTTGATGTTGCATGATTGCATCCAAGGAAAATATTCCAGCATGCCAATGGAAAAGGAAAGGTGTGCCTGGTCCCCTTGTTCTTTCCTTGGTTGGTGTTTGGAGCTGCTACTTTTGGAATTACAGAGCACCTTTCTACTCTTCCACATTGTACATTTTATGCATGGAGGCAGTGTGTTAAATCTGTGGTTATAGCTATCATGCATCTGCCTAGCAATCGGAATTCCCAATGTTAGCACTTATATTCTGCCTCAAAGGCAGCAATAAATGGATAGAAAAAAATGGTGGGGACTGAGGGAAAAACTAGAAATGTTAGTGCAATAAATGAGGTAACAGGTAAAAGTGATGAAAGTGAATAGAGCTTCCACATATAAGATGGGCTGATGCAGTAAATCAGAAACTCAAATGGCTATAAGTAAAGAATTTAGATGAAAGCAAATAAAAATAAAGAGTTCAATTTTCCTTGCAGAAAATATGGACGTCTGATGTCAACTGAACTGTGAAGAATAAAACTCGCTAATGTTAATGGCTCCCTTGCGTTTCCAGCTTCACATCTAACTTCCCTTGAGCCTCGACTGTTAAGGCAGGCAATTCTACATGAATGGTTCCTATGCTTTCTAAAGGAAATGTTAATGAGTAGGCAGTGGGAGAATAATGAGTGGTTTTAAGGTTGCTCATTATTCTCCCTTGCATCCAGTAATGACAATTTTTTTTTATCTTATTCAAGAAACTATTGTTAAGTGATTTTCCTTTGGCAAAGTCTCTTAAAGCGCATGAAAAATACACTACAAGAATCCTTTCTTGTGGAACCATTAGTTCCACAGTGCAAACAACAGCCTCCTACTGCCTCCTTTCGCCACAAGCAGAAGGACACTGAGAAAAAAAGAGGACACAGTGGTGGCGCAAAATGCCATTGCCCGCATCTGTTAATGACTTGTTAATATTACCAGTCAAGTGAGTAACTAGAAAAAAAGGTGTCATCTGTGCTTATTCCTATAACACAGTGTGAAACTGAACACAATTAGAGGTTTTAGTTTACTTGATTGGCCATTGAGGTGTAAGCTCACCTGCCGAGTCAAGGTACCTCTAGTAAAGGTGAGTCCTAACCAATGAAACCACAAACTGGTTTCAATGATAAGGACTCACCTTTACTAGAGGTACCTTGACTCGACAGGTGAGCTTACACCTCGATGGCCAATCAAGTAAACTAAAACCTCTAATTGTGTTCAGTTTCACACCGTGTTATAGGGATCAGCGTAGATGACACTTTTTTCTTATGTTTTATACATGTTGCTGGGCTGGATACATCTGGTAGTTGCAGCCGCCCCAGGCGCGACACTGTTTTTCCTCTGTAAGTAAACAGCTTGCTTGTATTACAGCTGGTAACAGGAAGCCAGTGATAGTAAATGGCTCTTTTTTCCTATATCTGTATCCAACTCCTATTTCCTCTGCTTTTTTGTGTATATTCTGCTAAAAAATGTGTTTGCTGTTTTAGTTTCTTTGTACAGTTTTAACGTCCTTTGTTTTATGATATTTTTCTTGATCCCTTACACTTTGCCTTTTCTCTAATGCATCTGCTTAATCTTTATTCCAGAGAATCTTAATTTTTATATCCAATGTTGGCATTGTATTCTGAAGCTATAATAAACCATATTTTCTTTACTTTTTCACTGTTCTATTTGCCTTTATATAGTTCTTTTCTACATTAAATTATTTGCAATCAGGCTTCTTTTACTGATTTTTAAAATGTTCTCTTTATCTACTCTCTGTGCATCCTTTGTTTTTGCATCTTGATAGCTTTGCAAAACATTCTTTATCATTGAAGGATATGAAATTTCTCCTTGAATATGCATATTCTTCTTCTAAATCTCAGAAATCTTTCTTTTAATCCACATTGTTGCATTGTCATCATCCATTTGTTCTATTATCTCTCATACTTACTTCAAGGACCTCATGTTCCAGCCACTGAAATGTTGTTCATGCCTACAATTCTCAGAAATCTTTGAATGCAATAGATTCCCAGAGACGGAGTTGAAGTTCAGCCACATATGGGGATCCAGAATTTGAGATCTCAGTTTATTTACATCATTTTGCATCAGAAAAACTATAGAAACCTTATGCAAAGCTTAAAAATGGCCAATCAGCTGTGTGTAACATCGTTTTTTTTTTTTAGTTGTAAAACATATGGGATTTCCCTCTTGGTAAAAGGGAGCGGGTAAGGGAAAAAATTGTCACAAGCCAATTTTCCTTACCAGATCCCTTTTACTGCACCCATTCTGACCCAGATGCTGTATTTGCGACTGCAAAATAACGAACCGATTCTGTCCAAAATGGAACGAAAACAAAATGAAACTGAATATAACAAATGGATTCCGTTTCTAAGAATCGATTTGTTATTTTGTTTTGAAGATTGAGCAGCACCGCGCCCCTGTCCATTGGCTGTGGTGCTGAATCTGTTGTATATAGAACCACAGAACATGGACAGCTCCATGGTGCCGTTCAGTGCAGTTTGGCAGCAGTGAAATTCCCCAAAGACAAGTAATGCTTAATCTATTCAGAGAAGGCCAAACAACACTGAAATGTCAGTGAAATGCCCTGATGTTTGGTGGTTCTTTAGACAAGTTTAAACTGGCGAATCCTATAGATTTCAATGTAAAAAATATTCCAGTTTTTATTGAATATTTATTCAATCGTTTATTCTTTTCGTTTGCAGCAAAAAGTCTCTGTTTTAGTATTTTTTTCGTAATTTCTCGTGATTTTTTTAATGAAATTTTTGCATTCTTAATTATTTTAAAACAACGAGGTTTTTTCTTTACTGAACACAGCAGTTATGTTTATTTATTTCCTTCAGTCTAGCTGCGTTGGCAGTTGGTGCTGAACAGGTTTCAGCACCAACGATAATACCCGTCGAATGCAGCCAGACTGAAAGAAAAAAAGCCTGCTGCATTCAGCATAGAAAAAAGTCTGTTTTAAAATAATTAGGAATCAAAAAATTTCCAAAAAATACCAGAAAAATGCCAAAAAAATCCTAAAGATAAATAGACTTTTTGCTGCAAGTGAAATGAATAAATGGTTGAATAAATATTTCATAAAAATGGGGAATATTTTTTAGATTGAAACCTATATAAACTAAGCTGCTGTCCTTGGTGCTTAATAGGTTTCAGCACCAAGCACAGGGGGATTACGTATCTTTTCTTTTATTTATCCTAACTAAGTAATTTAATTCATCCGTTTCACATTCCGAAATAACTAATAAGGGCAAAATAACTAATAAAAAATAACGAATCAATCTGAAAGAACTAATAAAAACGAAATAAGAATTGATCCAAAATACTAATTACTAATAAAGACGAAACAACAAATCGATCAGAAATAACGAATTGATCCAAAATACAAATCACAGTAACATAACAAATGCACAAGAAATAAAAAAACGTAACAGATCAAACCGAAACGAAACAAAACAAAATTTTACAATGTGCATATGTCCTTTAATAAATGTAGAAGTCAATACTTCATTGTCATTCTGCATGGTTTTGTCTTCTTCCAAAAGCAACTCTCGCAGTGAATCAAATTTTTTTCCCTTTTGCAATGGAGCGGGGTACAAGACAGGGGTGTTGTCTGTCCCTACGCAATTCAAGTAAAATGCTGCACTTGTTCCAGGCCTGTTGCTTCCCTAACTCACATTACCAGACAAAATCAAACTACTATCTTCCCTTCCGTTACATTTGTTAATTTTTTTCCCTGTAACAGATCTCAGTACTCCAACTTGGTTACAATTGCTAATGCCGCTTTTCATGCCATCTCCAGCCCCTAGCCGAAGCTGAAAGATGGGTACAATGAAAGTGTGTTTATAACATTCCCCAGAAATGAGGCAAGACTCATTGCTGGGGTAAAGCAGACATATGTTTAATGAAATATATGAGCCAAATTTATACAGTGCTAGGAGGGACATGGAAACTGAAAAGATTAAACACTGGTGCCCCCTCCTCCTCTTCGTCCTCAAGTGATCCATGGTCATAAATAGGGATGAGCTGTTCGGGTTTGGACGGTTCGGAGTTCGGCCCGAACTTTGGCAGTTCGAAGGTTCGCAAACTTCTAACTTTTTGGGTGTGTTCGGTTCGAGTTCGAAAAAAAAAAGAAATTTTGAAAAAAGTATAGAAAATACTTAAAAAAATACTAAAAAATCTAGAAATAAAGAGACTCCTTACTGCAGAATATTATAAGCAACGGTTTATTAGATATTGAATTAAAAACTAATGTATACGTGGAAAGATTCTCAACTCTATATGACCTCTGTTCACAAACGGGCATAACACCAGGTGTTTTTAGTCTGGTAATCAATTTGATACATTGCACACTATACTGAGGTACTGAGGAGGTGGGGTGGTGTCTGCTTTTGATTGAGATTTGAGAATTAATTTCCCTCCTAAAACTTCCTAATATGCTGCATTTAACTGGTGTTTGAAAAAAATTCAAAATAACATCTAAAGCAATGTTATTTTTCACCTCGGGATTAAACATTCACAGGGTTATTCAGAGAGCGGTGAAAAGCAGGAGAATAACTGGAGAAGTGAAAATTCTAGGTCAAAATAGCCAAACCAGAAAAATTCTCCCATTTATCTCACTTTCAAAATCGGCTATTTGGTCTAGATTGTTCTCTTCTCTTGCCAGTTCTCCTGGCTTTCACCTCTCTCTCAGGGTTGTTCAGAGAAAGGTGAAAACCAGGAGAATGGCAGGAAAAGAGAACAATCTGGACCAAATAGCCGATTTGGAAAGTGAGATAAGGCTAGGGTCAGACTAACGCATTTTTCGCAGCGACCGTCAAAAAGTGCGTCCGAACGCATTGCCGTATTTTTCACGGAATGCGCGAAAAAGGTCATACGATGTGCATTTTTGTGCGTGATTTTTTACGGATCCAAACCAGGAAACTTTGGATGTCTGGACGTTATGTTGGCCGGACATGAGCAGGGTCTGACGTCTCCAAATCACGCACACAAGCCGCTAGTGGATGCAGCGCACTCTGTGCATCCGTACTAGCGGTTCTGCGTTCTCGAAAAAATGCGTTCATTTTCCACTTGCGTTGCGCAGCGGACCTTCGTGCGACCGTACTTTGTATATTGGCCGTCATTGCCCGTCATTTGCTGCTAGTGCGGCTGTGATTTAAGTGCGCCTAAACGCACGTTAAAAATTCGCTAGTCTGACCCTAGCCTAAATGGAAGAATTTTTCTGGTTTGGCTATTTTGACCTAGAATTTTCCATTCTCCAGTCATTCTCCTGCTCTTCACCGCTCTCTGAATAACCCCGACAGGGTTATTCAGAGAAAGGTGAAACTCAGGAGAATGACTGAAGAGAAAATTCTAGGTCACAATAGCCAAACCAGAAAAATTCTCCCATTTATCTCACTTTCCAAATTGGCTATTTGGTCTAGAATTTTTCATTCTCCAGTCATTCTCCTGCTTTTCACCGCCAAAAAAACAGTAAACTTTTTCTGTGTGTCCGAAAATGTCTCCTCTTTTCATACAGACTACCGCCCCAAGCAGTGGTTTATGGATAGATTAAAGGAAAAGCATTTACCGTCATTTGAAATGTCATTTTTTGGTTTTTACATATTTCTATACATCCTAGAAATCCGCCACTTCACGGGCAGGTTATGGGGACCTCCTAGGCACGATATTTGAAGGAATTTTTCGTTTTTATTTTTAACCCTTATTTCATGGAAAACTCACTGTCCCTTTAAAAACGTTTTTTTTAAAACTTTTTGTCCTTGTTTCCTGTCCCCCAGGGCACTACCCGGACCCCCATACACCTTTTATGGCAAATATCTAGCATATATGCCCTCTTGGAGGGCACTCTAAAAAACGAATTTTCAGCCCCATTGACTTGTATTGAGTTCGAGTTCGGGTTCGGATACGAACATTTGGGAAGTTCGGGTTCGGCTCCGAACCGAACTCAGGGCGTGTTCGGCTCATCCCTAGTCGTAAAGCCATTACCCATTTTAATTGTTTGAACATGAAACATCAGACTGTCTTGAAAAGTTAAATAAGGATAACAGATAGAACTCCAATGGTTGTTTTGCAAACATTGCGCACTCAAACTTGTCACAGGTCTAAAACATATTAAATTATGGGGGAAGAGCTGTACTGAAACACACATAATGATATTGGCAATAATAACAGTAACATATAAAGAATAAAAATAATATAACAATATTAACACATAACACAGATACCCTGTACCCTTACAGATGCAGGTTGACTTGGACAGGTGGGGGTACAATATGATATATGAAACTCAGCACAAGCCTCAGTCCACACCTTGGAAAAGCAATCTTGGGGTCTAGGTACCCCTAGTTCAAGATGACTACTGTCACACTCTCAAACACAGATGGTGTACAATTCATCATCACAGACAGATAGCAGGTGGTGTTTAACAACCCTACTAGATGCTAATGCTAGTCAAGGTAGTAAAACGTGTGGGAGTAACCATTAGAGGTGTGCACAGCCGGAAAATTAGTTTTGTTTCATTTCAAAATAATTAAATTTTCGTTAATTTGCTCTGGAATTTTGTTTCGTGTCATTTTGTTTGGTATATCAGATTACTAAAAACCCCATTGTAAATTGAGATCGATTCGATAGTTGATCGAGTCGAATTTCAGATCACTAAATAAAACCCCAATAAATCAAATCCTGCTATTAAAAGGCAAGCTAGGGTTAAATTCTGATCTATTTATTGGCCTGTTGTGGTGCTGAATCTGTTGTCTGTTGGCCAATTTACAGGGACAGGGTGCTTTGTGAAACAGTCAAACAAATCTGATTAGTTTCCTAGTGTCAATTGCTTAGTACTTGTATGTATTGTAAGTTTTGATCAGTTCGACAGTTAATATCGAGTCGAATCACGGATCACTAAATAAAACTGCAATAAATGAAAACCTTGCTCAGGAATCATTTAATCAATGGTTCTCTTGTGAAACAGTATAACAAATATATTTATATATACGGTTTAGTTTTGTTTTCGTTTCAGTTCGGATGAAGTCAATTTGTTATTTCAGAAGTACTTCCGAAATACGAATTAACGAATTTTCAAACTAATTGCGATTAGTTACAAAAGTAATGCACACCTCTAGTAACCATCTTGTGCGTAGATATGTAATATGGTAATTAACCCAAATAATGGAACCACTGGGTAGTGGTATCTTTATCATTTATGAATGTTTTACAGTTAATGTTATTTTTCTTCTGTTAGGATACATGTGCTTTTACAAATATTGTCAAATGGTCTTGTGCTCCAATTTCCTGTCTTCTATAAACATTTATAACAAAAAATTGCTTCCTTTCAGCAACATTTAATGCAGTCTATTTAGCAAATGTTCAATTAAGATGAATGAGGTTTGACATGATTCAAAAAATATCCAGTTCAGAACACAAAGATGTCCCCAGCTCTGCTACTAAACACTACACAATTGTATTTTGTAAATACTCGGCTAACTAAGAACACCTTTTTTTATAATTAAACATGGTTCTCTGGTAAAGCATCACATGATATGAATACTGACTTCCAGAATACAACTTTTTTTGTTGCACTACTTGTTGTGTGCTTCATTGTGTTAATATGAGGGTTATAGGTCATGTCATCTACTGGAAGACAATAGGAGTCAACTGCAAATCAGGTAACACAAGCCTGAGATCAAATGAACATTTCTTTATAGTTACAGGACAATGTTACAATAGACTCGCAGTGCGTGCCAGACAGTAAACACGTGCCTTTATTTTGGGATGTACTGCTAACTTATCTGAAGCACAAATCAAGAAATGGACACCTGAGACATCCTCGGCACCTGCAGGCCTTCGGGGGGGGGTCTGGGCACTCGGCGGCGTCGCTAGCTGGCCAGGTGCCAGAAGTTCCAGCTGTTCCTGCACCTGGAGGGGTGGGGCGCGGAATTATGAGGCGGAGCCACCGGCCTTAAATGCTGGACGCGCGAGTCAGCTCCTCGCCCTGACGTGGAGTTAGTGAATCAGCAAGTGAATACACCAGGCAATGCAGGAACTGATTCTTTTGCTTTGTTGCTGAACCGGATTGTATGAGGACCCTGATTGTTGCTGACTCGAACTGCCGTCCTGACCATTCTCTTTCTGACCAAGCCTGTATGTGTGATGTGCCCAGAGCAGACTCCGAGGACATGCTGATCTTGCACCATACTGATCCAGAGCCTATATCGATAGTGCCTAACGCTGACCCCAAGTGTATATCGATAGTGCCTAACGCTGACCCCCAAGTGTATATCGATAGTGCCTAACGCTGACCCAGAATGTATAATGATCTTGCATGATATTGATAGAGAGTACATATCGGTGCTTCATAACGCTGACTCAGATAACCCCTTGATCTGTCCTGTTGCCGACTCGGAGTGTATGAGAGCCTTGAGTGTTGCCGAACCAGACTGCATGAAAAATATCTCTGTTACCAATTCGGAACGTTTATATGACCGCGCTGTTATTAACCCCTGGTGTATGAATACGCTGTTAAACCCTTTCTCTCACTGTTTCCCACTTGTCGGTACCATTAACCCTTTTGTGGCTCAGTAATAACGTGATCTTGAAACCTGCTGTGATTAGACTATACTCAGTATTGTTGGTCTGTCTGTTCTCCCTGGCTGGGAGTGATAGGGTTAGCGGTCCTGACCATTCAAGGATCGGAGTGTCTAGTCTGTCCAAAAGGATCCCCACCACGGTTGTGAGGGGTGAGCGGGCCAGCGAACGTGACAACACCTCATCAAATAGAAAAATGATTCACACAGAAATATTTTTTTCTGATTTTTGTATCAGATTGTGTCAGTGTTCGTGGAAGAACAATTTGTGGGTGCAATGCATTAAATTTAAATCAAAGTGGATGGACTTCTTGGTAGACAACCCACTACCTGTCCACATCCCCCACACATGGCTTTCAGGTAAGTGGTTAAACCAGAACAGGTGGACTATATCAGTGTTTCTTAAACCTGTCCTCGAGTCGGGACCCCCAACAGGCCAGATTTTGCAGATCACCTTGGGGAAATGCAGACTGAATACTGCAATCACTGAGCAGCAAATCCTATCACCTGTGCTGTTATTTAGATATCTGGAAAACCTGGCCTGGTTGGGGGTCCCGAGGACAGGTTGAAGAAACACTGGACTAAATGACCTCCTGACATAACCCCTCAACTACAGGACTTGTGTTTATTTGTATTGGTCCATTCAGATGTCTCCTCTCTCTGTATGTCATGGGATTTTGGATTGGATGCAGTCCTGGCAGACCAACTGCATTCTCAACCAACTCCTCATGCATTGACAAAACGTAAGGGTTAAATTAAATCCATTAGTTGAGCAGATCTGCATTTACCAAAAAAAATCTAATTGAGCAAAACAAAATATTCAGTCTGGATGTTGAACACATCTAATCAACAGTTGAAGAAATTTTGACAAACTGAAGTGTTTCTAAGTTTTCGACTAAGGCTAGGGTCAGACGAACGCATTTTTCACGTTGTCCGTGAAAAAGTGCGGTCGAACGAACGTACGTATTTTTTCCCGGAATACGCGATAGCGGTCATACGATGCGCCTTTTTGTCCGTGATTTTGTACGGATCATCAATAAAACACTTTTTGCGTCTGGACGTTATGTTAGCCGGACATTAGCAGCGTCTGACTTCTCCTAATCACACACACACGCCGCTATGCGGCCGCAGCGCACTCTGTACGTCAGTAGTAGCGGTTTGACGTTCTCGAAAAAATGCGTTCGTTGGCCACTTGCGTTGCGCGGACGAACTTTCGTGCGGCCGTTCGTCGTATGTTCCCCGGCATTGGACGTCATTTGCTGCTAGTACGGCCGTGATTTCGTGCGGCTAAACGCACGTTAAAACTGCGCTAGTCTGACCCTAGCCTAACCTGTCAAAGCAAATGAAAAGCATTATATCCTGAAACCTGATCTGATTGAGCATGCCACAGTTTGTTCACACATGACTGAAACACAGTATTATATTCATTGAGCATATACGTTTTGGTTTGGATTGTTTATGGTGTGGTGTACATATGTTTGGATATTTTCACTTTTTTGCATAGCTTTAGGCTAGTGTCAGACGAGTGTATTTGGGGAGAGGAAGGAACGTCCGTGAGAGTGGATGTTCCTTCCACTCGACGCCCATCTGGCCACCTCACTGAGCGCACCTCCCTATGGAGGAACGCACTTTGCAGCTCCGTCAACGCGCATCCTAGTGCATCGACGGGGAGGCTTAGATAATCGACACTTGTTGCGCACATTTTGTGCGCCTGCAAAAGCGTGCACAATCGTGTGACCGGCCCCGTTGCAGCGTCTCAAAGCTGCGACGGACATCAGTAAGCACGTCAGTATGGGTGCACATAGACCACATTTTATCTTTTTTTGTACTTTATTTTTGCAAAAGGGGTTTGTTTCTTATTTGTGAGAATGGAGTTTTTAAATTACTATGGAGCAAGTTAGTTGGACATACTGCATTGGGAATGATTTATATATTCAATCCAGCTAACGATTCACAGTTTACATTTGACAAGATACATAAAAAAAATCAATAGAATCAGAATTAATTTCCTGGTATGTTTCTCACCTCTTTCTAAGCTCCGATTCCATGAGGATCTGCCTCTTCTTTTGAGGTGGAGGTGGTGGGAGTTCATCCTTACCATGCTTAACAAGAATTTGTTCCCTGGTGGTCACCATAGTTACAGTTTCCATTACCGTTGTCTGTGTTAGTGATGTCTGACTAGCAGTGACAGCCTGTGAAATCTGTTCGAGATATTGAAACAGAGGTCAGATACTATTTGAGAGATTTCAAAGAAGGCGATTTAGAGTACCAACACAAATAATGAGCATCTGCTGTTTATTTTATCATAGACTGACCTGCTGAACATAGTGGATAGAATATTCAAACATTGCTGTGCTTTAATAACAAGAGAATGGCTAGCAAGAAACTCAAATAAACAGTGTACTCTACAGGTTGCTGTGGGATGTTGTTGAAATCATCAAGAAATACAAATATTTAGTTAAAAGGAAGCAAAACTTATTAATGAATATGTATTTAAATGATATCATAAGAAAAGGGTATGAACATGCGACTGTTATGGGAATCTTGTTACGAACAGGTCTGTTCGATAAAGGTGAAACTCTGGAGAAATGGCAGGAGAAGTGAAAATTTCATAATAGCCAAATCAGAAAAACTCTGTCATTTATCTCACTTTCCAAATCTGCCATTTATTCTAGATTGTTCTTTTCTCTGGAGCTTCACCTTTTACTGAATAGAACTGTATGGCAGGCAAGGTGCATGCCTCCACTAGACAATCCTTCCACTAGATGCCATACAGAACAGAGCGACCCAAGTACCAAACAGCACAAGAAACAAAAAAATTAACCTTGCACTCAGGTAGTAGAAATATTGGGAACTTTCATTTGGATAAATCTCATGAGTTGAGTTGAAACAATCTCGAGTTGAAAAAGGCTCTGTATTGAGCCCAAAATGTACTGTGAGATATGTCCAAAATAAAGGCTGCCGAGACCACTTTTACCTAAGTGCCTGGTTTGTTTATTTGTTATGTGAATGCTGTCCTACGGCAACGATGTTAACATTATAGTTAGATTCATTTGGATTTATAGATTTTCCTACATTATAAGTTGCTTCTTGAGGTTTAAGTAAATCAACATATTGGGTTAGTTAACCAAGTACATAAAAAAATGCTAATGAAAAAGGGAAAATCTTGATCTCATAATAACTGATTCATTAATCAATTATATTAAGTCTATTGAGTACTCTTATACAACCTGGCTGGAGTCTATGCACTGACATATGAAATGATCATAGCAGTTAAGGTGAGGCTTAAGGCAAGTACCTACTAATATTAAGGCAGGGGATATTAACCTTGACCCTCCAGATCTGCCGGGATGCTCGGATACTCATTAAATTGACTGAGTCTTTGCCATAAACTCAAGTCCAATTCTGTCTCCCAACATTAAGTTTCAAATATCACATTCATAGCATTGCACAATATTTAGTTTTTATGGATGCTGGCAATTTAAATGTCACACTTGTTAAAGTGACTTGAAAAAGTATACGTGAAGAAACATTTCTCCCTGTAAAACTGTAAATATTCAGGATTATTAAGTTAGTATGTGGAATAAAATCCAGTGCAAAGCATTATTATATTAGCAGATCACGTATACGTGGTAGAGGAGGTCTTGCATGACCTATGAAGTAGAGATGCTCAAATAAGCTAATAATTTTTCATTCTGTAAAAATGCTTTATTTTACATTTTTTGGTTTCTCTTTACAGAACTTTAAACAATATTGCTGCTAAGCCCTAGTTTTTCATGTAGATTATGCAACTTTTTTAACAGTGGAACCGTTCATTTAGTTTTTGTATACATAGAATTTTTGATACATTTAATTACAGTGCAAGCGTCTGAGACATATCAAAAAAAATCAAGCTTCATTATTTCATTTGCTTTTCATCATAGGATATAGGTTTACAGTCAGTATATACTAAAGGTCATTTGCCAAACTGAGGGCTATATTCTATAGTTGGAGCTAATGTAGCACCTTGATATGTATTACATTCCTGACAATACCCCCATTAGTAATCCGTTTGTGCATTGGCTTTTGAGCAAGCTTACTGTACTTTGCACATCCTATACCTAACATGGGGAGCGCAAACCTACATTAGTGTTTCGATAAGTAAGGCATTCCAAAGTGCGGACTTAAACCTCCATTGAGATGTGGACAGCCATATTTTAGCTACACCTAAAAAGCTGATGCTACATGATTCTGCATTTGCAGAACCATGTAGCACCCCTAACCCCCCCCCCATTAAATCCCATACTCCCCTCTCTCCCACAGTAAGGAGGGTGGCCTGATCCACAGCTTCCTCTGGCCGGGAGCATAGAGAGACTAGGAATAAATAGTTTGTAGCCCCCCTCCACGATAACACCGCGGCACTGCGCAATCTCGTGATGGAGAACTCCATGGAGTTCTATGGACAGCAGGAAGTGATACACGTGGAAGCGCTACCGTGGGTATCACTGTGATAATTGCTGTCTTACGGGGTGAGGTGCTGAGATAGGGTGGTACTCCTGGACAGACGCTAACATGGGAACGCTACAGAAAAATCTGCAGGCAAAGATTTTTCCGGTTAATGTCTCCATGTTAGCGTTAAATTAGGAATAGGCCCCTGAATTTGTTGGTAAATTAAGGTACATTCCATTTTGTTAAAACTCAATCAAACTGAGAAAATTAAAATTCCATCTTCCATTTTTCTTTAAAATCTGCTTTATTAAGAAAAACTTTAGTAGAATCCATTTGAATAATTATATAATAATGTTTCAGTTTGTGCTCATAGTGGCTAGCAATTTCATGGGCAGTATGGTATGATATATAACATCTGCATGTCATACATTTCTATAAGCCACACATACACAGCATTTAACCGTCCGGCTATAAACTCTAAGCAACATTCAAGGGAATTATTGGTGCCTAGATAGAGTTGTTCTGCTATTGTCATCCTTACAGATTTGGGACATACAGCCTCATGTCAGATATTGAAATAAGATTTAAATAAATAAATATTGAAATAGCTGCCCTCTGCGTTGAGGTCAGACATGATCACCAGTTAAAATCTCAATGACAAAAGTTGAACTAATGTATCTTTTATTAAACGTAAGCATTAAAGGTTTGTTTGCTAATAACTGGTTTGTCCCCTTATAGTTTCCTCATATGTCAATTCCTTTACTAGATTTTTAGTTACATTTATTATATATAGTAATATAGCTAGATAGATTTCATGAATTAAAAAATAAAACATAGATAATGATTAGAAATTGCGTATTATAGATAAGATTGTACTTCAGCGGGGCTATCTTCTTACTTAGTTCTCTGTGTGTCAAACCTGTTCGATAATTTCATGTTTGTTTTGCTGTGCCCATTGTACACTGTTGCAGGATATGTCGGTGCTTAATAAGCTTAAATTCTAATTGTAGAGTCAAAACACATAGGGGGTTATTCACTAAGTGCAGGTGTCTAACGGTATTGTGAATACCGGTAAAAATGGCGGCACTGCAATCACACAATGGCGCTTAGTGGATAATCCCATAGTCTAGCATTATAGAAAAAGTGCAGTAGAATAGTTTGTTCATAAGACTCCAATACAGGTACATACTGTACAGATCTATTCAAAGGAAGGTGAAACTCAGGAGCATTGGCAGGAGAAGAGAACAATCTAGACCGTATAGTCAATTTGGAAAGTGAGATAAATGGGAGAATTTTTCTGTTTTGGCTATTTTGATCTAGAATTTTCACTTCTCCAGTCATTCTCCTGAGTTTCACCTTTCTTTGAATAGACCTGATAGTATTCTATGAATACCAATAGAATCATTATTTAGGGTTGCGACTGAAAGCAACAGGGCATGAAATATATGCAGGAGCTCTCATTTGTGGGAATTTTAGCATGAATACACTGTTTGTTGCTGCGCTAATCCCTCTTAATATTCAAATGATATGGGTATATTAGTAAATTTAACTAGAACTCTGAAATAAAAAAAAAGTAGAGCGTAAAAAAAAGAATAACCACAATGTATACAAAACTGAACATTTTGCAATTCATATTCTAATGCAGTGTTCATTTATCAGTTTTTCTTTTGCAATTACTATTTATTCTTTTTCATCATTATACGTAGTGTTAAAATGCATTGAAGGGTTGCATATATAAAAACCAGCACTATTGTAGAATGGTAGGTTGCACAGCTTATAGCTATTGTAATATGATTCCATAGGTCTTTATATGAACAAGGTTAGTTTTAGGCAGCAGAATAAATTAAACAAGTAAGGTGATGAGCACCATTTCATGCTTAAATGTGCTTAGCGGGGAATTTTAGAACATTTTAAGTCGGTTTGTATTTTACGTGAGATTTTAAATGGTATTGTATTTTACATGGCAATTTTTTCTGGATTTTCTTTCGGGGGTTTTTGTTAAATGAATAAAGGGATGTATCTGATCTAGCTGTCGTTTACAGCGCATGAAGGCATATATTATATTTATTTGAATTTTATTAGTTATTTTATGTGTTATTATTATCCTACGGGCAGGGCTGTCTGTTCCTCATGTTTTATTTTTTTTTATGTCTCCTGTTCATGCTATCCCATTGTAAAGTGCTGCGGAATATGTTGGCGCTATATATATATACAGTTACTGTCTGTTACAACAGTTGGCTATTTTCATACTATACCCTCTTCCAAATCAGGGGAACAATGTCATCTGGCACATCTTTACAACCAACTTGATTTTCATACATGACTAGTTTGAATATTTTCTTTTTACTTTATTTTCACCTACTACGTCAATGAGATACAAAGGGACTAACGCATATTTTTGTTAAATAGCATTTTAGATTTGTAAAATAGTTATTTTGGCAAACCTGTGTGGAGCTTGCTTCTATTGCCTGTACAAGATTGTCCCACCGCTGAGCAAACCTTTCAAGCCTTGCCTCATTTTTCTGAGACACAGTCTTGTTCTTCAGAGTCGAATTTAGATCTCGATTCAATGAGTAGAGGGTGTCAATTGTCT